>BTSY01000004.1:29481743-30781537 GCA_036245785.1 Pristionchus fissidentatus
CGAGCGAAATTTTATTTCCAGCCCAATAGTATGTTATAAACCAGGTCGATCCGAGTCTCGTCGGTTTCATTCGAATAAGAGAGAAAAGACCAGGCCAAAACAAAGTTACCACATTTAAAAAGGACAATGTTCGTGAATAAATTATTGAAGGAGGCAGTTTTGACCCTCGAAAACTATCTAGAAATACGCGTGATGATGAGTTTTTCTCTGTAAGAATGAATTGAGATCTGACCAGGTTTAAATATGCGAAATCTGAAAAGTTTATGTATTTCGCATCAAGCTGTATTGCCCGTGGGACGAAAATGTATGAACCACTGTGATTGATTTACTCTAGCGATTGATTTTCTCCCATAGTGCCCCCACCCATATTCAATAGGCATCAATTGACTCGAAATTATTTTAGGTCACTTCACACACTTTACCCCGTTGCGCCCTTGGGCGTCGACTAGATATATTGCTCTCACTTTGTTCTGCAGGGGAGTTCCAGTGAGAAGAAGTCGATGCTGAGCACGGAAGAAGGAATTGAGCATCAAAGTAAGCTTGCAGTTATGATTTTTGAGCCGATGACCCTCGTCGATGATCATATACTTCCATCGTATCTTATAATAACAATCATATTAACCATATACCATCTTAGACCGTCTGGCACCAATGAGAACACCATTTGAAAAAAAAAATGAGTATGCTCATGGTCATCAGCATCATCGACACGCTCAAATTTCAGAGTTTCAGAAAATGGACCTTTTTGACTGTCCCAGTCCTTTCTTGATTCTTTCGCGAATGTCCTCATATGGATCTCCCTTTTTCTCCTTTTAAATAACACCACGCAACCCTACATTGGTGTGACATAAGCTTTTTGACTGTCCCGGTCCTTTCTTGATTCTTTCGCGAATGTCCTCATATGGATCTCCCTTTTTCTCCTTTTAAATAACACCACGCAACCCTACATTGGTGTGACATAAGGTGTGACATTTCGCAATTCTGTAGGAAATCTATTCGCGGGAACAATCAATTGCACCACCGCAATTTTTCCTGATCACAGATTAGCACTAAAATCAGCGATTAAAAAGCATTCTCCGTAACAGCGCAGATTAGGTAGAAGGGGGTGGCATAGTAAACTCAAAATGGCCGTAGAAACTCTATACTACAGGTTTAAAGTTTCTAGGTGCGTGATACAGTTCAGCAGAAAAAGTGGACTCAATTATCGATTTTTGACCAACTCATTAAAATAATGCGCGAAAGTTCGTAATAGAGCTCAAAAAATTCAGAAAAAAAAACAGTAATATTTTTTATGTTTACTTGGAATGGCGCAAACAACGGCCGAAAAAGTTGTAGTAAGAAAAGTTATTTTACATTCAGATAACATAAATATTTTTATCATATTTAAAATTCGAGAAGCAGCAGATTTTCTATGCATAATATGAAAGAGAAACAAAAGCAATGTTATACAAAAAAAAATAAAAAGGGGGACTTTAGGTCGAAAAATGACTTTTTCTTAAGTAACGATCGACGTTTAGTATGGGAAAAATAATTTTGGGTCGTAAGATGTACGCGCTACACCACAATATAATTTAAAATCTCAAAAACTTCCGTCTAAAATCACTTTTAACAGTGCGTAATAATGTTTATTGATGAAGGCAGTCATCAATGATTATTCAGAATAATTATTCTCTCCTTGCCAATTATTTTAAAACACCTAATCTCAACTATTCTTACTCTGAAATGATTTTACTCGTGATTTTAGACGAATTTCTGTAGTTTTTGGCATATTTAATATTATTGTGGTGCAGCGCGTACAACCTTTCAATATTATTTTTCCCATACTCAACCTTGATCGTTACTCAAGAAAAAAGCATATACGAGGTGATTTCAGAAGAATGAGTTTTTCAACTTTTTCAGATTTTTCACATTCAAAGCTATTTTTCGACCTAAAGTCCTCTCTTTTTTATTTTTTTAAATTTTTTTGTAGAACACTAATTTTGTTCATTTTCAATATTATGTTTAGAAAATCTGCTGCTTCTCAAATTTTAAATATGATAAAAATATTTATGGTATCTGAAAATAACTTTTCTTACTACAACTTTTTCGGCCGTCGTTTGCGCCATTCCAGGAAAACATTTTAAAAAATACTACTGATATTTTTCTGAATTTTTTGAGCTCACCACGACCTTCTAGCATTACTTTTAACTGAGTTATGATAGGTCCGGCTATAGAATCGGGAATTTCCTCAAAACAGGTTTTGCGACCTGACATTTGAATATAAAATTTTCTTTTGCCCTAAGCACTACCACATTTAAGTTTGAGCGAAATAGAAAATTTTTTTTAAAAATTGTTCCGAAATTACACCTTTTCCTGCACTCGATACCTCTCATAAGATAGATGAAAGATAGTTGAGAGAAATCACTAAAAAGCTTGAAATAAACTTTATTTTTGAATTTGCATGTCTGGTCGGAGAGTAATTAGTGAGCAATGGCACTTTCTTAATCGTGATCAGCATCATCGAAACTGCCGAAAACGATGTTTGTCTCACATTTCATATTTTCCACTGTCCGGCACCCGCAGTGCTTTGTCTGACTCTATCGCAAACGGGCAAATCAGAGACTGTCTAATAGGTTCGAGATTTGGCCGTACAAGGAAACCAAGCCTATGCTGAAAAAAACCCAAGGGTGAACTGTTTGCATAGAAACCGAAAATCGACCGTAGAAGTGCTGACACTCAAACTCATGATTCAGAACACATACTAACGTCGAAAAATTAAATATTTTATTCGAAATGGAAACTTCTCCGAACTTCATAAATATTAATTTTCGGCCAGAATAGATCATTTTCATAGTTGAAAGTAAGAAAATAGCTGCTCTTTGAAAAAAGATATGTTTTTTAAGTTAAAAAAATGCTTCAGAAAAAAAGGTTTTATAGCTGGGGGATTTTTGATAAGCATATTGAATTCCTCGTGGAAAGTTACTCCAGGGCTTTTTTTAGCCGTTTTCAAGCCTACGTACGACTAATTTTAAAAATCGCATGTATCATGTTTTTGAGATTTTTCAATTTTTTTTGGTTTCGTTCTATATCGACCCCATTTCGCTCACAAACTATCCCACAGTACTCGTAATGTAATATGGAATTAACTTATGTATAAATATCAGCCATCTTGGTACTTTTTTCTCGTTACCATACTTCCATTTTCCCCGTTATATATTATGTTTTTTTCCTCAGATATTTCAGGGGGATGACAATTCCGCAACGCGACAACCTATCTACATAACTCCACCAAAGTGTTATCATGATCAGAATCGCAAGGGCTTTCAAACCGACAAATTAACTAATTAGTCAATTAAAATTTCGCTAATTAGCCGGAAATTCAAAATGGTCAGAAAAATACAACAACAAGCCGAATCGATGGAGGTTAGCAAATAAACAACAGGAAAAAAAATTCATACAGATTCCTCGAGTTTGAGCAAAATTATAAGCCGTTGCCGAAATGTCGGTTGCGGAATTGTCACACCCCACCCCCCCCCCCCGATATTTCGATAGAACTTTTCTTCGTGTGATAACACCGAAGGACCGTCATTTAAGCATAAAAACATCATTAGACGTTTTAATCGATTTTTTCTAAAAAAAAAAGATAAAGAGAGATCATGCAATACCTTGCCCAGAAGAGCTTTCTCCTTGATTACGTAATCGTAGGTAGTGAGAAGAACATTAAATTGACCCCTTTTAACTTGCTGGTCCATCATGCGTCGTTGGTCCTCAATCACCATTTTCTTTATTTACAAAAAAATAGCCTAAAGTGAACAGTACTATGTTAACCTACTTTGTTTCCTTTGTAGACGATCTTGACCACATTAGGAGCCCACTTTTCAAACTCAAGTTGCCAGTTGGAGATGGTTGACAGGGGAACGATGACAAGATAGGGACCATTGTTCTGCTTTACTTCCATCAGATAGGTTACGAGGGCAACAGACTGGATAGTCTTTCCCAGTCCCATCTCATCGGCTAGAATCCCATTCAGATTATTGTTGTAGAGGGAAACCATCCACTCCAGGCCACGAATCTTAAAGGTAAATCATCTACTAATTCTTAGAAAATGAGGCCGTTTTAATAGAATAATGCACAGCCCGGGCAGCAGATAAATTGAAGTCGATGGAGAAAATTGCTTTGGGCACTTTCTAGGGCCCAGAGTCAAATTACAAAATTCCTCTCATTTCCCGTCTATTCATTATGCATTGCTATTCGTTTTTTTTACAAATTTAAGTTTCAAATTAGATTGCTATCCGATGCTATACGATAACCGATGGGGAAATATATATATAAATATATATATATATATATATATATATATATATTGGCTGAAAACATCGCACAAGGTACTACAAACATCCCTCTATCGAATAGCATTTTCAGATTTTTTTTAAAAAAATTCGTTTTCGCGTGAAAAACCTGGTGAGTCAGGTACTTTTGGGAAATGGGAAAGTTTGAAAAATCATAAATATCGTCAAAGTGAAGATAAAAATCGATGGTTTGGTGTGTTAGATAGATAAATAACTCAACTTGTTTACCAACCGCTCGAAGTCATTCCTGGTTGATCCGCCGATGCGGGGTGATCGCTTTTGCAAAAGTTGAGCTAATTTTCTTAAAAGTCAAAACTGCTGGTTTACTCTAAGAGATGTTCTGGTGAACATTGTTGGTCATACGTGTCCAAGCCAATGGCTCTTTCGTTGTTTACGCTCTGCCTACCTAAGCCTAACTCGATATTTTCTGGTAGGCAGAGCGGTACCATGAAGGTCCAAAATGGGACCGGAGTCGACTTGGTCAAACCGAAAGTGACCTATGGTAACTTTCCCGCCGGGGTCCCGCAGCGAAAACAAAGTACCGTAACCCGGTCTACTGTAATCCGGAAATACGAAAATGAGAATATCGACCCGTTATACGTTGCATGAGGTAGGCCTCAAGTAGTAATTAACCGGACGGTATAAGGTGGCCGATACCGTAATCAAGTCTACAGTATGCTGAAATTTCAAATTGATCAAATCGACTCGGGATATTTACAGGAGGTGTACCTCGAGTAGTCTTTGCTTGGAGGATATACCGTTTCTTCCCTACCGTACCCAGGGTTACTGTAGCGAGGTTACAGTATACTGAAATTTCAAATTGATCAAATCAACTCCGTATTTTTACAGGCGGTGGACCTCGAGTAGCCATTGCTTGGATGTACCGTTTCTTCCCTACCGTACCCAGGGTTACTTTTGCGGGGTTACAGTATGACTAATTAATGAAATTGATCACATCTTCTCGGGATTTTTGTAGGTGGTAGACATCGAGCAGGCAATGACAGAGGGGTATACTGTATTGATTTTACCGTGTCCCGGGGATACTGTAGCGGGTTACGGTATGACGAATTTATGAAATTGGGCATATCTACTCGGGTTTTTTATACGAGGTTGACTTCGAGCAGGTAATGTCATACGTGGGCAGCACTTATCCGAGGCCTTTTGCGACTAGCCCCCGTTTGCTTACTGCGTTTACACACAGCCCCCGAACTACCATAGCATGCCAAAATTAAAAAAAAAGACTAAAAATCGTTTATATTATTGGCCGAATGATACTTTATCATTAAGTAAAATAAAAGGTGACCCAAGATGCGCTCCAACTCTAAAATTGACGATTAATCGATAATACAGAGCCCCCGATAGTCACTGTCGAGCTTTAGACATTGGACTAGTCCTCCTCCACCTATGCCCTTAAGCAAGCACACTTTCTAATACTTCCTATTTTTCGAAATAAATGCCCCCGCCTAAAATATGCCTTTTCGGCGTTAAAACAGTCGGGGGCATATATTTCGAAAAATAGGAAGTATTAGAACGTGTGCTTAAACGCATAGGTGGAGGAGGACTAGTCAAGCGTCTTAAGCTCGACAGTGGCTATCGGGGGCTCTGTTTTATCGATTAATCGCCACTTTAGAGTTGGAGCGCATCTTGGGTTAATTGTAGTCGCTCTTTTCTTCTACAATTTGAAATATTAATTGATGATTTTTTAGGGGAACTTCATCTCCAAAACTACCATTTATTAAATAGGTTGGCGAATGGTTAAGTGTAATAGAATCGGTACCTGAAAAGTTCTCCATTTTTAATATTTTGACTTTTGCACAGAGCCCCCGAAAATCAGAGCCTCCATTTGCACAGTGCCCCTTTTTTTAAATTGAGCATACCGAGTCGGAAATTTAGGAGTAGGTAGACCAAGTGCAGTTATTATCTACGAGGCTCATCTTTGTGAGTCTGCTACAACAAGGGTTACCAAAAGTGAAATAATTGAATCGTTGTATCTTTACTTTGAACAACTGATAATATTTACACTGGGTCTTTTTTGAATTTTTTTTCATGTGAACAAACGACATAATTTTGGAATACTCACAACGTGGAACAATAGGGAAGGCTTTAAAATGGATGCGAAATTTTCAAGAAATATCCTTGATCATACATATCCATGGTATACTGTAAGCCCGCTACGGTAACCCCGGATGCGGCAGAAGCAAAAAGGTAAGCCATGCAGGCAATTACTGAACTAAGTCTACGTACTCCTAAATTTCCGACTCGATATGCTCAATTTCATAAATTCGGTATGCTGTGAATGCACTTACAGTGCACTAACCCGCTACAGTACCCCCGGTAAAATCAATACAGTATACCCCTCTGTTATTGCCTGTTCGATGTCTACCACCTACAAAAATCCCGAGAAGATATGATCAATTTCATTAATTAGTCATACTGTAACCCCGCAAAAGTAACCCTGGGTACGGTAGGGAAGAAACGGTACATCATCCAAGCAATGGCTACTCGAGGTCCACCGCCTGTAAAAATACGGAGTTGATTTGATCAATTTGAAATTTCAGTATACTGTAACCTCGCTACAGTAACCCTGGGTACGGTAGGGAAGAAACGGTATATCCTCCAAGCAAAGACTACTCGAGGTACACCTCCTGTAAATATCCCGAGTCGATTTGATCAATTTGAAATTTCAGCATACTGTAGACTTGATTACGGTATCGGCAATGTCGTGCCGAGACCACCTTATACCGTCCGGTTAATTACTACTCGAGGCCTACCTCATGCAACGTATACCGGGTCGATATTCTCAATTTCGTATTTCTGGATTACGGTAGACCGGGTACTTTGTTTTCGCTGCGGGACCCCGGCGGATAAGTTACCATAGGCCACTTTGGGTTTGACCAAGTCAACCCCGATCCCATTTTGGACCATGAACCCCCCCCCCCTTCATGGTACCGCTCTGCCTACCAGTTAGGCTTAGGTAGGCAGAGCGTAAACAACGAAAGAGCCACTGGCTCTGGACACGTATGTTGTTGGTACTAACTGTAATGTAAAAATGAGCGGATTGTAAAGATGGGAGGAATTGTGTGACGTCATCCAAATGTAACTATTATTCACGAATCATAATTATGAATCTATTTCAGTGACAACTGTGTAAAACCTAACTTGGAAAAAAAGTGAAAAATTTTGAACTTCGATTTTTGGATTTGATGAATGTCTATATTTCGAAGTCGATATGAATCTTAAACATCTTCATATTATTAGATATACTCATTGGGGGGAAGATCTGTCCGTAATTTGTATGTAGAGTATTACACTTTTCCGCACGGAATTCACCACATGCATGGATAATTTTTCTACGAATATTAGAAGCAGTCCAATTCCTTCCACACTTCGTCGTGGCATTCCTCATTATAGGTAGACCAATTTCCTTTTTAGAAGATACATAATTATGATTCGTGAATAATAGTTACACAATTCGTCCCATCTTTACAATCCATGGCCCGATTCCGCTCATTTTTACATTACAGTTAGTACCAACAATGTTCACCAGAACATCTCTTAGAGTGAAACAGCAGTTTTGACTTTTAAGAAAATTAGCTCAACTTTTGCAAAAGCGACAACCCCGCATCGGCGGATCAACGAGGAATGACTTCGAGCGGTTGGTAAACAAGCTGAGTTATTTATCTATCTAACACACCAAACCGTAGATTTGTATCTTCACTTTGACGATATTTATGATTTTTCAAACTTTCCTATTTCCCAAAAAAAGTTCCTGGCTCAACAGGTTTTTCACGCGAAAACGAATTTTTTAAAAAAAAATCTGAAAATGCTATTCGATAGAGGGATGTTTGTAGTACCTTGTGCGATGTTTTCAGCCAAATTAAAAATCATAATTTTCTATGTCCCGGCCATGGCCGATGAGCGCGAGAAAATCGAGCTTATACGGGATTGCTGGGACGTAGAAATTTTATGATTATTAATTTGGCTGAAACCATGACATAAGGTATTTCAAACATCCCTCTATCGAATGGCGTCGACAGAATTTCGATAAAAAAATTCGTAATTGCGTGAAACACAAATGAACCTGGTTTCGAGTTATATAGACAGGTCTGCAACATGAAAAAAGAGGTTTTCTCATTATTGAAATATTGCCGGTCACATTCGTGTTTCAGCTAGCTACAACATTTCTGAGGCAAATGGACACCCAGAAAGTGTTTCTAGTTTATTTTTACACTATCTTCTTGAAATTGAAGTGAAATAGAGAGCAGAAAAGATCATTTTTGGGTAGGTCACTACGACAACCTTCCACTAAACCGAGCCCGCTTTTTTATACCTTAGTCGAAAAACTTAATACACAGTTAGAGTTATGATATAATGGGAAAAGTTTTAGAGAATCTATTTCTCTTCAATTCTTTTTTTTGAAAAAGTTTTTATCTCAATTTTAAAGCGAGATATGTCGTGAGGGATGGTTTTTGGTGTTTTTATCTATTTCGTCATCTTTCATGCTTTACAGCTCGTGAACAAATTTTTTTATCGAAAAACGGTAAACGCAGTTCGAACCGCCTTACTTTTTAGTAGATAAATAATTTTTTTCGTCCATTTTGAAGACCATTAATTTCTATTTTCTCCAAGGGGGCTCTGGTGGTCGATTCTTTCGCGATTCGTCTCATTGAGAGGAAACGCGAGAAACTAAAAAAAATAAGAGAGGAATCGCGAGAAACTCGAGCATGGCTGGGACGTAGAAATTTATGATTTTCAATGTGTAGAGACCATCAAGCCAGGTTTTTGACCGGCATTTATACAAGGGTAGTGTGTGCCTTTATTTTTGTGTGCCTTTAGTGTGTGCCTTTACTTATATTTTTTGGGGCAATTAAATTTTCCACACACAAATTTTGTTTTTCGCGAATAACTTTTTTTCCGCAGGGCGTCGCACTATTTATTTTCACACCATGCTCTTCTAAAAACGTTCGCGCATGTCATGCCGTAAAGAGACGAGCGTGCCATTGACGCGAAAACTTTTTACAGCGCTTGGCGTGAAGCATACTTTCTTTGTCGAAGCCATTTATCGCGAATAACTTTTTCTCCATAGGGTGTCGCAATATTTATTTTTATACCATTCTCTTCTAAAAACACTCGCGCATATCATGTCGTTTAAATTGAGGGATTCCATGGACGCGAAAATATGCTATGCCAATTCTAGGAAAAAATACATTATTGACGAAGTTGTAATTCAAAAAATGAAGGGGTTGCTTTCGTTTTTTTAGAACAGCGATGATCTGCAGGGTGCTCCTCACCATTCTGCAAAGAACTAACAATGTTTGTTGCTTGAGGAAAGGACAGGGAGCGAAAAACGAGCAGCTTCACGAGGAACCTTCCCTCATGTTTCACAGTGCATGATGAAACCTTACATATAGACGAATTCGCAGCTTGTTCAATGCTCGACCACTAGAGAAGACAAAAATACGTTGAAAAAATTCTGCGATTAACTAGAAGCTAAAGACGACTAATCTGACTCAGTGAAGTCTGGTTGACCCAGCAAACAGCGCGTTGCGGTCGCGTTAAAAGGGCTTCGCGTTCGTCACAAAAGGAGTTTAATTGTAACGCAATTTTTTAAGTGAAGTTGCGTGAATTTAACTATGAAATCAATGATTCTCTATACCGTCAGCAGCCATCAATGCTAAAACTGGAATTTTAGAGTTAGTTTCATTGCGCCTTTGGGGGTCCCTATTCAATGTGGCTGATAATATGGTCTAAGGTATTTCAAACCTCCCTCTATCGAACGGCGTTATCGGAATTTCGATAAAAATTTCGTAATCGCGTGAAACACAAATGAACCTGGTGACTCAGCGAAAATAATTGGGAAAAAATGAAGATACCGACTCGTTCTTTTTTAGTTAGGTAGGAAATCACCCCGAGTACAAACTACAATTATTGAACTCATTCCTGCCGCATGATGCAGGGCGGTCACTTTTACGAAAAATTAATTATTTTTCTTAAAACTAAAAACGCAATGGGTTTTGTTGCTTTTAATGCGTACTATTTAAAACCATGAAATGGGCCAAATCGGTCGATGACTTTTAAAGATGCACACGATTATGCGCGGCCGGCCAATGACATCTCATGGTCAAATTCTTGCAACCATCCAACTTTGTACTGAAAATAATCGTAAATGAGCCAAAAACAATATTCCAGTGGATTTTGAGACGATTCTTTTTCGAAATTTTTAAAGAAAAAAATTTCAAAAAATTCTACCGACATTTTTTTTTCATCAGAAATGCGGTTCACTTAAGTGATAGTATGGAAAATCTATGTCCACACATTAAGCTTTGATAGTTCGACTAACATTTACTCATATTTCATCCTTGGTCGAACTTTAAATGTGGACTGCATATTCAGTAATTAAGAAATAGAGAAAACACCAAAAACCATCCCTCACGTAATTGATCATATCTCGCTTTAAAATTGAGATAGAAACTTTTTCAAAAAAAAGGAATTGAAGAGAAATAGATTCTCTAAAACTTTTCCCATTATGTCATAACTCTAACTGTGTATTAGGTTTTTCGACTAAGGTATACCGTTCACCGTTTTCCGACTCTTACGCAACCAGCCTCATATATGCTAGTATTTAGACCCCACGTATTAGGTTTTTCGACTAAGGTGTAAAAAAAGCGGGCTCGGTATAGTGGAGGGCTGTCGTAGTGACCTACCCAAAAATGAGCTTTTCTGCTCTCTATTTCACTTCAATTTCAAGAAGATAGTGTAAAAATAAACTAGAAACATTTTCTGGGTGCCCATTTGCCTCAGAAATGTTGTAGTTAGCTGAAACACGAATGTGACGGGCAATATTTCAATAATGAGAAAACCTCGTTTTTTTCATGTTTCAGACCTGTCTATCTAACTCGAAAATTATCAAACGGATGATATAATGCCCCTCTATTCTTACCATTCAAAGCGGGGCCTTATTTCGGGACATAATGAATTTTGAAACCTAAATTTGACAGGTTACTGTAATGTGAACAATTCAAGGTATCCGTGTATGTAAGACGTATAGGAATGTTTGTCTAATGGTACTGAACAACTTTGCTTTTGAGTGCGAATGATTATCTTAACGTTGGAGCGAGCTACAGGTTTCAGAAAATGCAACAACAAAGGTAAGCCGCGCGCTCTCGTTTCTCTATCACTCTCATCATTTCCCACACTCTCTCGCCAGTTCGATGCCCGGCGAGTGCAAAAATCTTTTGCAAAATAGTAATTACTAGCAATATTGCACGTAAAGGTAAATTTCGTCGTTTTTTGATAATTTATTTCTTCATTCACAGTCGAAATTTGATTCACCTGATAAGGCTTGAGCTGAAGATCGGGGTTGCCTCCCCCCATAGTCGAATGTTGCATAACTATTTTCTCCTTGATTCGATGGGCGGTCGAGTAGTAATCTGCCATTTGTTTCTTCGTCTTCTGATCATATTCGTCTTCCTCGTTACGAGCCTGACAACAAACAGTAAGTCCAACTCATATTATGAGAAGCCTCACGAGGCATTTGTAGGCTCACAACAATTTTCCAAAATATTTGACAAGATTATATTGGAGTACCAAGCAGACGAGAATTCAATTTCTCTCGATTCCAGGGCCCAGAGCCGGCTTTTAGAAATTGACGGACCGAACGCCGGAATTAGTGTGCTGCAAACGACCTCGAACAAACAAGGGACACATCACAACTCACATATCCCGATCTTTTTGATATTACCATAGTAGCATGTATGTCTATGGACTACTTCAAAACTATTCTCAAAAGTTGCCGAACCCGCCTGGGAAGCGAGTTAGCAATTTTCATTCCTCTTAAGTTCGAATGAAAGGTCCGTTACCAACAGCATCGGTGGCCGAGTGGTGTAAGGCGGAGGGGAGGGGTGGAGTGAGGGTGAAGCCGTGGATTCGGTTCCGCAATCGTAAATTTTGTTTTGCTCTTTTTTTGCATTCGTTGACCATATTCTAGATAGCAGAATCTAAATTATTTTGATACTATTAGATACGTATTATTGATCTACGATGGTGAACTTCCTCTCCTGACCTGTTGCTTATTCAAAATGGAAAACAAATAAATGAGATCATCGAAGTCCCGGTCCTTTGTGTTTCCCCATGCTCATGCCATCGGTCTATTCCCTGTTACATCTTCCGATAGGCCGAATAAACCTCTTGAAAGGAGATGTCAGAAATGAGAGATCTTGTAAAAGCACTCCACTCTGACACAATCTCTCGCTCCCGAACCTTTTCTGAATGTTTGGAATTATGTGATGCATCTCGAATTTATATGCATGTTTCTTCTGCTTTCCTATAAAACCGATGACTATCAGGCCCGCTGTATCATCTTCACAATTAAACTTGTTTGGATTCGTTATTTATGGCGAGGATGGTGAACTCGTATGTATCACTCGGTCCCTACCACGACGCAATCGACGTAAACATCAATTGAACGAATGCGGATCGATGAGGTTTTGGACCAATTGAATGAATCCCCAGCTCTAGAACATGCGCAATTCGCTTTCTACAATTATACGCGAAACTTGAAGTGTGATTTATCGAGCATTTGGTCCATCATCGATCGTCCATTTTACATTTTTACATTTGAACAACTTTATCAGCTGATTTGGATGTTAGGTCAACTGGGTCGCCATTAGAGTTCTCCACTGAGTTTGATTGTTCCTTGCGATTTGCATGAAGAGAGGTCCAGCTGCCTTTACGAAATCGTCCCTCCATCTCTTAGCCGGTCTTCCACGCTTCTTCTTGCCTCTTGGGGTCCATCCGAGCACTTTCAGACTCCATCGATTATGGCATAATTTCGAGAGCCTCCCAACCCATATCCATTTACGCTTTTCCGCCTCTCTCACAACATCCTTCAACTTCGTAGTATCACGTACTCGCTCATTTGTAATGTGATCTAGTACGGTGATCCCTAACATTTTCCGTTCGAGTTTACGCTGAGCAACGCAGAGTGATTCCTGATTTCGTTTAGTTAGGTACCAAGTTTCAGCACCATATAGAAATGCGGGGAGAACTACACCATCGAATAGACGCTTTTTAAGGAACATTGGACTACCCCTTTTTCGGAAAAAAATCCGAGTATTTGGAGAATGCCCAGTTCGCACTTCTGACTCTTCTGTGTAGTTCACCCTTAAATCTACCCGGTCCGAGGGATATTTCTTGACCAAGATATACCACCTTTTCCTTTATTTTAACCTGTTCTCTTCCCACAACGACTGATCTACCATGGGGGTTGGTAGTTAGTGCTACAGTTTTGGTGCCATTTAAGCGCAATCCCACCTTCAACAACTCTCTTTCTAATTCGCGCACCATAGACTGCACTTGGCGAGAATCGTGGGAAATGAGAACGCAGTCGTCTGCGTAGAGAAGATAAGATAAGTATTCGCCATCTATGCATATCCCTTTTCGAGCCCAATTTACTCCCCGGAATACCGTATCCAATACAGACACGAATAGTCGCGGGCTCAATCCATCCCCTTGGCGAACACCTCTATCGATGGACACCTCTACTCCCTTCCCATTTACTATGATAGAGCTTTTACTCTGCACTGTGAGTGACTGTATGAAACGTATGAAGGTGGAATGCACACCATCACTGTCCATTGCAGAGAGAACTGAATCACACAATACAGAGTCGAAAGCTTTGCTAACATCGAGGAACAGAAGGTAGAGAGGGCGTCTATACTCTTTGCAGTTTCCAATAAGAGTGTTGAGAATGAAAATTCCTTCGGCAGTGGAATGCCCAGATCTAAATCCCTGTTGTTCTCGAGATCGAAAATCATCGAGCGAGCGGCCGATTCGGTTATTTATGACCGATGTGAGGGTTTTTTGTATAGCGGGAAGGAGGGAGATGGGGCGGTAATTTTTGGGTGTTCTTTTATCCCCGCCCTTATGCAGAAGAATGGTTCTACTGTCCCCGAAACCTGTTGGAATATTACCCTCGATGAGGATTCTATTGAATAGTGATGCCAGGTATGGGGACAATGTAGTTGCGCCGATTTTCAACATTTCCCCGGTAATCCTATCCTCCCCCGGTAACTTCCCAGAAGAGAAGCCACTTAGAACAGCCTCAATTTCGTCCCTGCCTATGGGAATAAATGCATCCTCCGACTCTCTCACATTGTAGTTTCTTCCTCCATCTCCATGATATAGATCATTATAATAGTCCCTGAACACACCTTCGATATCAGTTTGAGAACTGACCATTCCACCTTTCCCCTGCATTTTAATGATTCTATCTCTCCCAGCACACTGGTCTCTCACTGCCCTTTTGTAATTTTTTCCCTCTTCTACCGCCCTTTCTACCATCTTTGTCATACGGCCCTCTAAGTGCCTTGTTTATTGCTACCCATTGAATACGTTGATATCCCTGCGCAGTCGCCTTGAGCTTTGATCTCTCCGCGAATCCGACTATCCAATAATGTTGACTTATAAATGAGAGTATCCAAACAAGTTTAATTGTGAAGATGATACAGCGGGCCTGATAGTCATCGGTTTTATAGGAAAGCAGAAGAAACATGCTTCTTTTTTCCAAACATTCAGAAAAGGTTCGGAAGCGAGAGATTGTGTCAGAGTGGAGTGCTTATACAAGATCTCTCATTTCTGACACCTCCTTTCAAGAGGTTTAATCGGCCTATCGGAAGATGTAACAGGGAATAGACCGATGGCATGAGCATGGGGAAACACAAAGGACCGGGACTTCGATGATCTCATTTATTTGTTTTCCATTTTGAATAAGCAACAGGTCAGGAGAGGAAGTTCACCATCGTAGATCAATAATACGTATCTAATAGTATCAAAATAATTTAGATTCTGCTATCTAGAATATGGTCAACGAATGCAAAAAAGAGCAAAACAAAATTTACGGTTGCGGAACCGAATCCACGGCTTCACCCTCACTCCACCCCTCCCCTCCGCCTTACACCACTCGGCCACCGATGCGATTGGTAACGGACCTCTCTTTCGAACTTAAGAGGAATGAAAATTGCTAACTCGCTTCCCAGGCGGGTTCGGCAACTTTTGAGAATAGCTTTGAAGTAGTCCATAGACATACATGCTACTCTGGTAATATCAAAAAGATCGGGATGAGTTGTGATGTGTCCCTTGTAAGTGAACTTGAACTCCGAATCATTCGCGATCGGTCGTGCTAAATGAGCTCGGTCTAAATAACAGATCACTTTGGAAGGCGAAACGATCGATCGCTTAGCGAGACAATGGCGATCGATCGTCGTAAACGAACTAGGTCGTTTATCGCTAGGCTGTCAAAAGGTGACCTGTTACTAACAGAATTCGTCCATTGAATGATAGGACTAGGCGATATTGCAGGTGCTGATTTCCTTGATATGGGTCTACCGTAACCCAGCCAACGTTCTCCGCCAAAAAAGTTTGCCGTAACCCGATTACATTAACTCGAATATCTGAAACTACGATTTCTTGTGTAAGAGTTGGACCTCGAGTATTCAATACACGCCGATATACCGCGTGCCTGATAGTATAACGAGCCACAGTAGTGAAGCTACAGTAACCAGCGTGAGACTGGAATTACAGAAGATTGACCACCGTACAACTAGATATTGTATGATATAAAGCTAGTGATATAAATTATTGGTAAATAACACATAATGCCGACTCTCACAACACAAAAATCGTAATTAAAGAGATTCGGGTTACCACAGCCTAGTTCTGTCGTTCAAAAGAAGAATTCTGCTAGTAACAAGTCATCTTCTGACAGCATCGCGATATACGAACTAGTTCGTTTACTACGATCGATCGCCAATGTCTCGCTAAACTATCGATCGTTTATCCCATTGACCATTTCGTCTTCCAAAGTGATCGACCATTTAAACTGAGTTCATATGAGTGAATATCTGAGTCGATTGAGATTCTCACTGTAGAGGCCGCACAAGGAAAAGCTAACCTATGCTGAAAACATGCTCCTAGGGTAAACTTTGTGTGTAGAGACCGAAAATGGACATGAGAAGTTTCGTAGATCAAACCCGGCTGAGATATGTTTCATGACATGTCCAAAACTGAAATTTTCAACTTTGGCTAAACGCAACCAAACCTTTTACATAGTTATATATTATGAAAGCGCTCACTAAAAGAAACATATTTCATGTTATGACCAAGTTCGTAACTTATCTGTGAAAAAAGCTATAATTTTTTGAACAAATAATTTAGAAAAATTTATATCACGTCGTTTTCGTCCGCACTTTTAACTGTGTCCATTCGATTACGCGTGAAAAATTACCCCCCTGCGCAAGAAAATAGCAAGATTCATTTTCTGGGCCTTGATCAAATCATTCGATGAACATACTCTGTTGCTCAAAATCGCTGTGATTTTCAACAAAATAATTTATTATGAAAGTATACAAAACTCGCACAGCGAAATATTTCGCAGACTCACTACACTACATAAACTGAAGAAATTAAAATCAACTCCACTCAATTTGGATGAAATAATTTTTGACCTCAAACCATGAACCCCGGGTCATGGTGAAATTTCAAAAAAAATATTTTTCGACAGATTTCCAGCTTTGAGTATTCTACATAATTATTTTTCATATATAAAAAATATATAAAAATATATACCACGTTTTGGTATTAGATGTCAAACGGAAGAGAGAAAAAACGAAAAATATTTTTTTCGGTTTTTGACCATGACCCTGTTCCCTGTTCATGGTTTGAGGTCAAAAATTATTTCATCCAAATTGAGTGGAGTTAATTTTAATTTCTTCAGTTTATGTAGTGTAGTGAGTCTGCGAAATATTTAGCTGTGCGAGTTTTGTATACTTTCATAATAAATTATTTTGTTGAAAATCACAGCGATTTTGAGCAACAGAGTATGTTCATCGAATGATTTGATCAAGGCCCAGAAAATGAATCTTGCTATTTTCTTGCGCAGGGGGGTAATTTTTCACGCGCAATCGAATGGACACAGTTAAAAGTGCGGACGAAAACGACGTGATATAAATTTTTTACAATTATTTGTTCAAAAATTATAGCTTTTTTCACAGATAAGTTACGAACTTGGCCATAACATGAAAAATGTTTCTTTTAGTGAGCGCTTTCATAATATATAACTATGTAAAAGGTTTGGTTGCGTTTAGCCAAAGTTGAAAATTTCAGTTTTGGACATGTCATGAAACATATCTCAGCCGGGTTTGATCTACGAAACTTCTCATGTCCATTTTCGGTCTCTACACACAAAGTTTACCCTAGGAGCATGTTTTCAGCATAGGTTAGCTTTTGGTTGTACGGCCATATCTCGATCGACTCAGATAGTCTCTCATATAGCACAATCGGTCGCGAATTCGATCGTTCGCAAGATAATTCATTTGTACCACACTAGCCGGAATTGTCGTAACTCACAGCTCAGCTAGAATGCTCAAAATGGGCCCAAGATGTTCTTTAAAAATCTAATATAAATTTTCTTGGTAGAAGCTTCACAATCGTTAGATTCTGACCAAAATAATGAATGTCGTGCTGGAATTTTAAAAAAAAGACATCGAAAACGCAAGATGCCGCTCTTTTTTTATTACAAAATATAGAACAACTCATGAAAAACTACATAAAAATGAAGAAAAATAGGAGGCGAAAAATAGTAAAAAGGCGAAATTAAAAATAACCAACTAAACCTTAAAGTTACCAACTAATGAAAAATTTCGATATTTTTATATTTATTATTCGACGCAGATGAGACTGTTGATTATTAGTTCGAATAAGAAAAAAAAATATAAGCTCGGAAAGGGTCACCCTGATCGGCAATATTTATAGGTATACTGTAGCAGCTCAAAATTCTTCTTTTAGTTTTTTTCTGGGATTTGACGGCACAAGCTCTTTCAAATTGACATTCAGGCAATTGTAGCTGCATCCTGCAGTTCATATCTCAGTTTTAATCGTAATGTTCAGTTTACCCCGCAAATTTCGGTACCGCTGAATCCGTTGCAGCAAAAAAAAATTAAAAAATTAGATTAAAAAATAACATCACGACGATTTCAAAAAAAATCGTCGTGAATTTACAACAACAACAAAAAATTCCGGCTCATTCGCCTTCACCTATTTTCCAACCCAAAGAATGATAAGAAAGTCGACTCGACTTAGTCGAGTCATCAATCGATTTGTCGCCTGAATCAAACTTTTTACAAAATTATTTCTTTCACATACATGGGAATAACCTGAACTCACATTTTCCGATCTTTATGATTTTACCATGGTAGTATATGTACATGTCTAAAGACCATCTCAAAACCATTTTCAAAAGCTGCCAAAATCGCCTGGGAAGCGAGATAGCTGTTTTCACGCCTCATACGAACGAGATGGTATTTTTTCCTAGTTGGATCCCAGTCTGATTCGAAGCTGGAAATATAACATATTCCAGTCTTGGATTTTCCCATTTCTTACGGGTTCCAGTCTCGAAATGCGTCCAGGCTGGATTCTTGTCTGATTCCAGTCTCGAAATGCAGATTATACAAAGATACAGTCCGGATTAAAATACCAGAGTAACTCGTATCACAGGATACCAATGACGAGGAGACATCGACTAATTATTCACTCCCCACCAGCCGCCGTACGAAACCCCTTTTCTATACTCCATGCAAACGAACCTTTCAAGACGATCGATATGGAGCACCATACTAGGAGGATCGGTAGATCACAAGAACTCTCATAGAGAGTGAGAGCATTACATACAAATTGCAGAGGGAGGGAGAGAAATGGGAATGGAGGGCGACTCCTTGAACTCACAATACCACTAATTAAGATCCTCTAAACACTTCCATGATTTGTAATAACCCTTCGCAATGAGACTGGTACCACTTCAAACGGAGGACCCGTATATCTACTACACCTAATTCAAGTGGCCAACTATCAAGAAAAGCCCCAGTCGACAAGACTACGACGTGAGTTTTCACTTCTGTTTATACACGCTAGTCAGGACGTCACTGGAGGCTGGAATATCTACTTCTACGCTCAGTGTCTATCGACCAAGATCGGCACTATAATTGATCAATGAAGCCAAGCACGATTCATTCCCTTGACCCTGTTGCCCTGAGTTCGAAGATCCTGGCCCCCTCTGACCACGAAGCTACCTCCTGCAGGCCCATTTGCCTTGATGTCAGGATAAATCTGTATCTGTATGAGACTTCACTAGAAACATCGAGTAGATCAAGAGGACCTCGAGTCTCTCTTATCATTCGTAACTCCTCCGCTGTGTGGGTAGATAACTTCGTACCCCGTGGCTATCAGTCCACCCCCACTAGGTAAAAATGAGCTCGTTTGACTAGGGAAACGAGGCGAATGAACTTTTAGTTTTGGTTTGTCTCTCGCCTGGCAAACGAACTTTCCCCTCTCCCAAACGAGCTCGTTTGTTAGAGATCTTTCTTTGCCTCTCTTCTCCCACACGCACTCTAACATGTTCTCTGCCAGGCAAACGAGGCGGGATTAGTACGGCGGCAGATTAAAGAAGGAGTGAAGGGAATATTTTCGTGAGTAAGGTGACAACACACGTCGATTGCTTCCCTCAACGATAAGAGATCCCTGAAGTTTCAAATCTCTAGATCGAAATCTGAACGGAGATATGCGTGCGCAAACTTTGCGTGATTATCAGGGAGATCAGGGAGATATCAGGCGACGGGCAGTACAATCTCTAAATGCGCTGCATAATCCCTCGACTCTCGCTCGTTACCCCGTGTGTACGACTTGCATGCACTCCCCCCACTCTTTTCTACCATTGCCAATCCCGTCTCGTGTATTCTGCGCCCTCCCTATTTTGCATGCCCTTCTGCTTATCCATTGTCTCCTTGGTGGGAGGGTAATCCCTGCCAGTCCTCCCTGGACATGTTAGAGTCTCTCAATTAACACTTCTTGTGTTTGCCGAGCTCTTACAGTACTGCGCATTGCAATTACAGGGACTTCCAGCTGGGAACCTTTCCCTTCACTCCTTCTTTAAGAACGATTAACTTTCTCCAATTGATAAACAAACGAGAACTAATTATTGATTCCTTGCTAATTACAACAACTTTTTCGATTTCCGGAAGATCGAAAAGTTTATAACGGAAATCGAGTAGAACTTCAATCTGCGGAACGCAGTAATTCTTAGAATATGAGGCCGTTTGCATAGAATAATGCACAACCAGGGCAGTAGATAAATTGAAGTCGAAGGAGAAATTTTCTTTGGGCACTTTCCAGAGTCCATCTCTCCTATCAATTGGAGAAAAATCGTGCACGATCTGGTGGGGAGCGAATAATTAGTCCATGTCAAACGTAGTTGGGATCTAGTGATACGAGTTCACTCTGGTATTTTAATGCGGACTGTATCCCTGTATAATCTGCATTTCCAGACTGGAATAAGACAAGAATCCAGCCTGGACGCATTTCGAGGCTGGAACCCGTAAGAAATGCGAAAATCCAAACCTGGGGGCTGTATAATCTGTCAGAAATGTGCGAGAAAAATATGGCAAAAACATCGCCCAAAATATGGCAGATTTTTCTCTAATTCTCTCGATATACCATGCTATTTCTTCACTCTAACCAAATTTCAATCGGAAATGTGCGATAAAACTTGGCGAAGTTCTAAACGGAACTTGGCGAAGTTTGGTTATAGAAAGAGAAATAGCACGCAAATCGAGAGAGGGAAAAGTATGCATGTATGTGAGCCTTTTTTAGGGGGAAATTCGAGGCGCAATGAAGTGAACGCTAAAATTCCAATTTTGGCATTGTTGGGTGCTGATGGTCTGTCGCATCCTTGTTTTCATAATGAAATTCAAAAAAAAGAAATTTCACAAACATCTTATATTTTTTATTTCTTTTTCTTAATCAGCGTAAAAAACCACCATAGGCAGATTTTTAGCGGTGGATATCACGGACACGAACCTGCTCGTTTGATAAAAGTTATGCCAGATCTTGTTGTTTCCTTTTTGTTGTTTTTGTTAAGATAGGCATAGCTACGAGACTTAATTCTTAAAGTCTTTTGCCGATAATTAATGTTGTATCGTAGAGTGCCCTCTACTCACAGACAGTGTCCGGCTGAGCGTCGAGTGTAGTTTGGTCGCGCTCGGCTATTTCTAGCTCCCCTCTCTCTCCCCTCTCGCGTGTATCGATTGACGGCGCGCGCTCTTTCCCCTCTCCCTCTCCCTCTCTCCCTCGCCCCGCCCCTTTCTCTGGCAGTCTAGTCTCCCGGTCAGCTAGTGACTGGTGACCTCTCTCTAATTACTATTGATCCCGCTCTCTCGTTATTGTCGTGGATAAACCTATACCACGCAGCCATTGTGTTCGGGTACAAGACAGGGACACAACAAACAGTATCCAGGTATGCAGGGTTGCCAATAAAAGTGATAATTGATTTTAAAATTGAACAAAATATATAATGAATAATATTTTTTTCATATTTAAAAAAAAATTTCCTGCATATTTTGTAAAGAAAAACGCTCGCATTCATAGACCAAAAAGTTCGTTCTAGGGAACAAAACCGGACAGCTTTTGGACTTTTTGGGGGTGAAATTTCGAAAAATCAGACATCATTTCATGTCATCGAGGCGCGGCAGCGCCTGAAAAATTGAAATATCTGACATCATTTTCGATTTTTCACTCTAAAACCCTAAAACCAGACATCATTTGGGACTTTCGGGAACAAACGTTTTTGGTCTATGCTCACATTCCTTCTCAAAAGCAGTAAATGTACAAGATATCAATAAAATAATATTTTTAATGGATACACTTAGCATTCTGAGAAAATATTTTTGAAAATAAAAAAAATTCGAATTTTGTAAATTTCTCCGAATTGTGTTGACCAAATCGTCGTGGAAATAAGTGGGAAAAAAATGTGGAAACAAAGTTATTTCTCCGAATTGTGTTGACCAAATCGTCGTGGAAATAATGTATTATTTATTTAGAAATCGAAAAGCACATGTTAGTCATCATTAACAGTAGGCGGGAAATTGATAATGTGGCATACGTTGTACGCTACACGATGAATGAAAAAGCTGAATGTAACTGTTAATGATGTCTAACGTGTGCTTTTCGATATCTAAATAAATAATAAATTATTTCCATGACGATTTGGTTACACAATTCGGAGAAATAACTTGTATTTATAGTACAAATTTAGAAATTTTTTTTCTCTTTTATATTTTCAAAAATACTTTCTCAGAATTCCAAGTGTATCTATTAAAAATACAATTTTATTAATATCTTGAACATTTACTGCTTTTGAGATGGAATATGAGCGTTTTTCTTTCTAAAATATGCAGGATAATGATGAAAAAATATTATTCATTATATATTTTGTTCAATTTTAAAATCAATTATCACTTTTATTGGCAACCCTGCATACCTGGATACTGTTCATATCTATCGCGGGAGTGTGATAGAGCACTATAATAGAAAAGGAATTGGACGTAAAGATGAAATTATCATCAATTCATTTCAGGAAACAACAAGATCTGGCATAACTTTTATCAAACGAGCAGGTTCGTGTCCGAGATATCCACCGCTAAAAATCTGCCTATGGTGGTTTTTTTACGCTGATTAAGAAAATGAAATAAAAATATAGCATGTTTGTGAAAAATTTTTTTTAAGTTTGAATGTTTTTACTTACCGTAACTTTTTACTGCTACGAGCTATTTGAAAACTTACAACATTAAAAAATGCTAAAAAAATGCTAAAAAAAAAAATGCTCTTCTCGGCGTCAGTTATTTATATATATTTTCTGCGTCATATATTAATATAAAATATGACGCAGAAAATATCACGGTTTTTTCTGAATTTTTTTATTGCGAAAAATGGGGGAGGGTGTGACAATTCTTCGGCAACCGACATTCCCCGGCCCAACGGGCCATAACTCGGCCGGGAGTGATATTCATACATGGGTAGCAAGGGGCAGGAGCACTGGGCAAATGGAGGCTGGGATTTCCTGGGGCCCTGTATAAAAGTCAAAATATTGAAAATGGAGAACTTTTCTGGTACCGATTCTATCACACTTCATAACCGTTCGCCGACCTACTTAGAAAATGGTATTATTGGAGATTATGTTCCCCTGAAAAAATTAGAATTAGAGAAGAAAATAGCGACTATAAATTAAAAAAAAAATTTACCCAATATGCGTTCCAACCCTAAAAGTGACGATTATTCGATAAAACGGAGCCCCGTTGGCCACAGTCGAGCTTTGGACGTTTGGCCAGTCCTCCTCCACCTATACGTTTAAGCACACGTTCTATAAGGGTGTCCGGTAAGTCTTTGCACTTTTACATTTGACATGCCAATGAATTCATCTAAGGGTTCAATTGGCAAGATGGCAAAATATATTTAGTGGACAATCCATTAAATATACTCAATTGCATACTCAATTGCACTTGACTCCGATTTTCTACAACAATTTCAGTAAAGTACACTTTGATCGATCACAGCTCAGTTTTGCTTTAAGATTTTTTTCAAAAATAATGAGGTGAACGAAGTTCAAGTTTAACAAGTTTATTGAATAGAGTAGGATGCCTCATCACTCCTAATGTGATTGGATTTAAACAGCTGCATCTATTCCGTCCGTCGAATGTAGCCACGTAGAGGACCCCATATTTTGTTACACTATGCTCCAAATCAGCCCTTCGTTCTGGGTACTGTCAAGGCCACTCTCAAAATAAATATATTCCTTCTTTAGGTGGACACTTGCACTACAATATCCACTATTTACATAATTGTAAATCGGTTTAGGATTCTGGCGAAACTCTTTGAAACAGATTATCTCGGATTTTCACAGCCCAGACTAGTCCAATGTCTAAACCTCGAAAGTGACTATCGGGGGCTCTATTTTATTGATTAATCGTCACTTTTAGAGTTGGAGCGCATCTTGGGTCAACTTTTATTTTACATAATGACATATTATAATTAGACCAACAATACAAACGGTTATTTTTTCCTTTTTTTAAAATTTGGCTTCTTACGGTAGTTCGGGGGCTGTGTGCAAATTCAGTCAGCGATCGGGGCTAGTCGTAAAAAGCCTAGGATAAGTGCTGCCCACGAATGGTACGTTATAGGACAGGCGTCATTATTATCAGTATCAGTATCAGTAATATGATTTATCACTAAAGTTGATCTTTGTTCTTTGCAAACTCACCGACATTCCCGCAAAGGAGTAATAAAAATACATCCTTGAGATACCGGGTAGGTTTCACTAGATTACTGACCGCTTCCCCTTTCCATCCAACAGTAGATCTTTGATCTTTGCCGACTCGATGACATTTCCGTAACGGGGTCGTCAGTCGTCAGTCGAGAGTGGTCCTAGGGGGGCGTTGGAAGTGGTACCATTGTGATTAGCGTAAGTGATACCTACTAGCATAGTAATAAAAAATAACCAACCCACTTCCAACACACTTCCTTTTGGCCTCCCCGCAGTGAAAAAAATAAAGCTTTTTTTCTCGATCCCCATACAAAATTTTAAAAATACAAAGGAAAACAAAAAATATAGCAGAATTGACCTGGAAACTTAGGCAGAGAAGTCGGTTATTAGCAATCGGGAATGTAGCACAAGGTTTAAAATGTTAGAGCATATATTGTATTTTGAGCCATCCGGGATCAGCACGTTTTCGATACATTTTCTCCCGGTGGGTTTCATTTAAGAAAACAAGAATTTCTGGCGAATAAAAATATATGAGAGGAATCGCGGAACTAGAAACGTTTTTCTCCTCGATTTCCCTGTAAAGATAGTACAAGGTACTTTCAATCGTGCTGTGCTTGATAGTTCCCGTTTTCGAGATAGGCATTTTTCGAGTACGACAGTATCAAAGTGCTGGTTCTTTGATTTTGCACCCAATTGTGCGTAGAAATTCATTAACTCGTTTTAAAATTAAAGCAATGGAGTTTTAGTTTTTTTCGTTAGATAGAGGAATGCATTCTCCACAATTCTTTCATTTTCAAATGGCATTTTAACGTTTTTTTTTTGATTTTGCAGTATTTTTTAGTGAAAAAATGCCGTAAAGAAGTGGAATCGGAAAAAAAACTTCAATTTTTCTCTACGCATTTTTGCATAGACTCTTTTTATATATTTAAAAACAAAATTTTAGCCAAAGAAGCAAACGAAATCGACAAGGAACTCAATTTTCCGGATACTGGGGCGAAAAATTTTCGATCGATAAAATAAGCGTTAAGGAAGTCATATCGACTTTATCTCTTTATACAAAAACGGCGCCAGCAAAAATTGAGATATTTAATTTTGCAGATTTTTGAAAAGTGTACAGAATATTGCACGTCCGTTCACGACGAGGACACGATCTGAAGTACCAGGAGTACTGTACCACCCACTATTTTTATTTTTACAAATTGCGTAAAAACGGTAAAAAATTACTTTTTCTATTTGTCTGCAAGCAAAACACTCTGGGGAATAACTGGCAAAAATGATTTAACCGAGTTTGACCGCGAGAGAGTGCACGGAAGTGAGAGTACGACGGGTGTTAGAGCGCGCGGTCCCATCAGTCTACACTTTTCCAGAGGCTCTAGCGTCCTTCTACGAAAATATATCAACTTGCTCTAAAAAGCAAAGTTGTTCAGCACAGGCGGTACAGTACTCCTGGTACTTTAGATCGTGTCCACCTCGTCAACGAACGTGCGATATTCTTTACATTTTTCAAAAATCTGCATAACTAAATTAGGGCCCACCGAACCGGAAATTTCAAAATTAGAGCCGGGAAAAAGTACGAAAATACAGAAATTGAAATCTGCACCGAAAAAACAGTTTTTGAAGGATATTTCGAATATTAGGGGGTGCGCCAATCAGGTTTTTGCCTTTATATGAAGTGCAGATGAATACAAAGCAGTTTAAAAGAAATTAGCAAAATCCGTATTAGCGAATGTGTTTTAATTCCTCTGCGAAGTTTAGCGATTTCAAATTATATTAAATAGCTGGCGTTTCAGGGGATGCGCCAACGAGATTAGTTTACTTATTAATTCTTCGAAGTCGAAAGTGTCTTTGGGAGAAAGAAAGGGAAAATCCGTGTTAGCGAACCTTCTTTATTTTAGCTTCAAAGTTTTGTTTAGAAGCAGCATATTACGGTAGATGTCGTTTTAGGACATTTTATTGATTTTTATTTTATTCATAGTATTTACAATTGCAGCTCCAGCTACAGGTTAAACGTTAGTTTTTTCCCTTTATCTCGCTATAAATATCGGAATAAATATAATTGAATCGAGAAAAAAAAACTGAAAAAAGAAACCAGAGTAAAAAGATCTGACACAACGAACATGCATCGCCCCACCGAACCCATGGCGCAATGATGCGGCATGAATTCGATGTTACGCGGTGGCCCCTATAACTCAATTTTTTGCTTCGCCGAGAGTACCTTACAAACCGTCCCCTCTCCGACGACGATCCATTACAGTATGATCAACACCAACTGATGTTGCCTGTAACATTTCAAATCTTTGAGCTACCGCATCTCGCTTCAAACGATACGGTAGCACTTAGGATAACCGGGCACGTGATCGGGTGAATGCCCCCTACAACACTACGTTGACCGAATATGTGGCCACATATATTTTGGGAGTCCTTTAAAGTATCATAAACAAATGTTTCAAAAAAATCGATTTAAAAAATCTTGGCCTGAGGCCGATTTTGTTTGCACTTACCGATTTGGCTGAATTTTTTTAATATATAAAAATGGTCTTTTACGGCACCTTTCACACTATAAAATACTGCAAAATCGAAAAATGATAAAATGTCGCGTGAAGATGAAGGAATTGTGGAGAATCCATTCCCCTTGCTAATGAAACAAACTTGAACACAAAAAAGCGAGTTATTTAAATTTCTACGCAAGCTCACTCGGGTGCAAAATCAAAAGAATCGGCACTTCGATAGCCGTACTCGAAAAATAACGCCTATCTCGAAAAACGGAAAACGCTATCAAATAGAGATTTAATGTACCTTGTACTTTCTTTACAGGGAAATCGAAGAAACAAACTTTGTAGTTCCGCGCTCTGGTCGATTCTCTCACGATTCGTCTCCTATATTATAGACTGATTTACCTTTTCGAGGATCTTCTTGGCTTTCTGATCATCCGTAAGTCCCTCGAATTCATCCGGCTCCTCCTCCTTACGCACCTCAATCACAGTCCTTGTCATAAGAGGCCGCTTGCGATAGAGTCGAACAATGTTCGGACAGTAGAAAATATGAAATGTGAGATAAACATAGTTTTCGGCACTTTCGATGGTGCTGATCACGATTAACTAATTGTCATTGATCACTAATTACTCCCCGACCAGATATGCAAACTCAAAAATTTAACTGATTTCACGGTTTTTAAGCGATTTCTCTCAACTGGTCCTCCGATAATTGTCAAACTTCAGAGAATAAGGGCTGGATATGTTGCAATTAACATTAGTTATCAAATGACATCTTCAGAAATATAAATTTGCATATTTCTGAGCGGAAGTGAATTATTATCTCAAGTTGTTCTAAAAAGTGAGGCATGATATTTATATGGGATATGGATGGAGGACACATTGAGTAACCTACTTTTTAAATTTGGGCACTCAAATCCGTCGGCAAACCGAGTTATGAATTTTTGAGTGAGCGGATCTTGCACAAACTTCACTATTTCGTCCGACCGCTCTCGCGATTTGCAGTGTCTGGGGGATAAAATGTATGATAATGTGGCACTCGCGGACTAAAAGAGCTCATTTCCGAGAAGGTTCTCTCACTAAAAAAATCATAACTCGGTTTGCCGTCGGATTTGAGAGCCCAAATTTGAAAGGTAGGTCACTCAATGTGTCCTGCATATCCCATGTAAATTTCATGCCTCACTTTTTAGAACAACTTGAGATAATAATTCACTTCCGCCCAGAAATATGCAAATTTATATTTATGAAGGCGTCATTGTATAACTAGTGTTAATTGCAACACATCCAGCCCTTATTCTTTGAGGTTTGACAATTATCGGAGGACCAGTTGAGAGAAATCGCTTAAAAACCGTGAAATCAGTTAAATTTTTGAATTTGCAAATCTGGTCGGGGAGTAATTAGTGAGCAATGACAATTAGTTAATCGTGATCAGCACCATCGAAAGTGCCGAAAACTGTTATCTCACATGTTTATCTCACATTTCATATTTTCTACTGTCCGGCGCACGTAGTGATTTGTCCGACTCTATCGCAATCGGGCTCATAAATAACAGCTTTCATTCCAAATTAGATGTCTATGAGAAGAAGTACGAGAAACCCGAGCAGCATAATCCAAATTCCAGGAGGAGAGAACGTTGTAGCGAATTGGCGAGAAAAGCGAACATTTACTTTTGAGTAGTCTCAGTAACTGTGGTCATTGCGTATATCGTAGTAAAGCAACTCATATTACCAAGTGATTCGAATGTTGCACAATGTTTATAATTTATACATTTAAATAAATTTCACATTTTAAAAACTCAACACGGCTTCGGAATTTTCTTGACATATTTTTCACTCCATCGCGAAAACGAGCCCGTTCTCGAATATACATATCACAGATATTCTGAGACGGCGTGGGAACACTGGTAGCAAACATTTTTTTTATGTCACCGATTTGGATGCAACTTGAAATAGTGATGATAGTAAATAGAAGAAATTTTTTTATAAAGTTAAGATGCACTTACCATGCTCTACACGTTTAATTTGTGTAAACGGGGTTAATTTGTGTTGTATATTTTAGCTCGCGGAAACGTTTTCGTTCGTAACTTCCTTCAATTTCACAAATTAAACGCGTAGAGCATGGTAAGTGCATCTTATCACTGGAGATATGCGATTTTCAGTATTTTTTTCCAAAACCGGAATCGAACACATCATTATTGCAATCATTCGAAAAATACCAAAAGAGGTGAGTATCAAATAGTAATGTAAGCTTGCCATAACATTACACTGATTTTCAGACTTTCATTTTCAAATTGAATCATTCATCAAATACGTAACGCACAATGTGCAAAACAAGACAATATATTTTGCGCTAGATTTCTCTAAACGGAAGCTATTTTTTTGCCATTTCCAATAGCTAAATATGGATTTTTGAAAATAACTTGAATACCAGTAGTTATACCGCTTATATGATGTTAGAATGAATTATTGGCATTCTTAAGAGCTATCGATTGATGCCCACCAGGTCGCTGGATGGTGAAATTGAAGGAAGTTACGAACGAAAACGTTTCCGCGAGCTAAAATTTACAAAAAAAGTCCAGTCTCCCTGGAGAGTGCAGCAAAAACTTCACAGAGATAGGCTTTATGAAATATTAGAAATTAGTAAACCTGCTACGGGGAATCCGATTCTGAAAGAAAACCGAGGTACTTTGACCAATTTTTTCGAGAGAATTAACATTTCATGTTTCGAAAATCGGTTTTTGAAAAATATCTTGAAAACCATAGACTGTAGACAAGGTACCTAATGGAGAAAAATGTAAAACTACCTCAGGGCAATAGATTGGAAAAAAATTATGTGCGAAAATGTTTTGAACTGACTGAGATATGACCCTCCAAAGTGATAGATCAAGAAAATCAATAATATGCAAATTTCGAAAAATGAAATTTATAAAAAAATTTCCAACTATTATTTGATTAAGTCCACCTAATTTCAGAAAAATCGGAGATATGAAATTTTTTTTGCGGCACAATGGCCAAATTTTCCTACACCGTTTCAGAAGATCTGTGATATACAGCGTTTCACGGGTAGACATTGAGAGCGAGAGAGTAGAGCGCGGCAGAGAAACGAGAGACACACGCACTCTCTGCCCCTTTCCCAACCTCTCTCTCTGCCTACTTTCAAACCCGTCTCGCGTAAATCACGCTCTCCAACTAAGCTATATATGCAGCGCGCGCAAAAACTCGACAACTTCTCTGACATTTGCTCATCCGCAGATCTGATTGCTCGAGTTTTGCAGCTGGCGCACGCAACGCGTCCGCTTCGCTTTCAATTTCATCTTCCTGCTATTGATCTAACCCTTCATTCCATGGCTTAGATTCAGCACTTTCACTAACAGATCATTTATTTATTTTATATATTTTTTAATTCGCAGAATATGTGAGATGGTAAATATATGGTAAATACCTCGTGTTCATCTTCACTCTCACTGTCATCGGATACGTCGTCTCTCGGAGCTGCTTCGTATTCTGGATGAGATTCCAGCCACACCTAGTAAATGCACATTTTATGATAACTAGCGGGATTTCATGATCAAGTCCCCGTGGAAAACGTGGAAAACTGACCCATTGAATTTCACAGCCAAGAGAGTGAGAAATTCACGTAGAAAATGGACGGGTATATGCTCAAGGCCACTCCCGATCCAGTAATGTACTTCACAAAATTTAAGAGAAAAAATATTCAAATACACCACAATTATTTAAATAATTAAAATTACGAATGATAAATACTCCGACTTTTCAACGCGTTTATCTAGCCTTGGAAGTCCCTGCATGCAGCAGATTCTTGGCATTTAAGGTCTAAACTAGAGTAGTGAAAATGGATCCCACTCCCTGCTGATTCCCCCCCCTCTCTCTAGCACGGAGTGCTAGGCGGTCGTAAATGCCTCTCTCTCGCGCAGGGAGTGCGAGAGAGTGCAGGGAGTGCTTTGGGAGTGCTCGTTTCCCCCGGAAACGCACCGAGTGCACCCACACCTCCCTCTCCTCTCCCTCTCTTTCCTGTAATATGTATATAAAATAATTTTTGCTATGTATTTCTTTTCTTATATATTTAAATTATTTTCTGCTACTTCATAGTAGGCTCCACATGTGCCCCCTGGCAATGTTTTGAAAAACATCACGAACTGGTGCTTATCAGAAAGATTTCGTTGAGCTGATTCCAAATATATGCTTTTCAGAAAGAGAAATTGTGATTGGGCTGAGAAAGGCGCATGGGAGTGCTCTCGGAGTGCTAATCGCACTCTCATTTACGACCTTTGGCAACTTGCCAAAAAGGCGCGGGAGTGCGCTTTGGCTGTAAATACGCGGGAATGGGGATCCATTTTCGCTACCCTAGTCTAAACTACGGTAGTCCAGCCCGTGTGCATTTATTATTCGTAATCTGGACTTTTTTTCAAGAATTTATTTTTAAATTGGTGCATTTTAAAAATAAATTCTGTGAGGTAAATTACTGGATCGGGGATGACCTCGTGCATATACCCGTTATTTTTTCAACGTGAATTTCTCACTCCCATGGTTGTGAAATGGGTCGCCCCGGGCGACCAGTTTTCACACGGGGACTTGGCCGGACTGTAGTTCATCGTGAACCTCTGAATTCGAAATGGTGCGTGGATCAGAAAGTTGTCAAGAGCAATAAGTAGTACAACGAAACCAACGTGGCCTGATTTTCACTTAGCCAATACAGTATACCGGAACACGAAAATGGATCGCGCTCACTCGGAATAGGAGCAATTGCTAATCGTTCTTTTAAGAAAACTTATGTTTTTGATGAAAACCGATATTATTAACCGGGGCAAACATTAATACATTGTTGGCAATTTCATTTTACGTCGATTGCATGTATTTCACAGTGTCTTAACACGCGTTGCCTGTCGATTATTGGCTCTTTTGTAGCCATTTGAGCGACAACATATCGATTTATAGATTACGGTAGATTTTCGGATGCGTTGCAATGTGATCGGGTGAGCGTTCCCCAAAGCACTGCGTTAGCAGTCTATGTGACGAAAAACTCGTGGGAGGCCTTCTTTAATATGAAAAAAATATTGCCAGCATATAAACGCGTTCTCTGTAAGAGCGCAGTGAAAGATGGGCTATTCTGCACAACTGATTCCAAGTGATCGCCCAGGGCTAAAAAAATTTTCACAGATGATCTTGGGTGCAAAGTAAATTTAAAACGTGAGAAATACACAAAATGGCATCTTTTGAAAAGTCGATAATTTTTTTTACGAAATTTTTTTTATTATCGTTCAAAAGAACATCAAAAAGGTATGTATAAATCCGAAGTTTAACGAGTTTTAAGCCACTGAGAACGAAAATCGATAATTGCATTTGCAGGAATCTGACGTTTCGGTGAAACTTTGTTCTAGATGAGGATGGGCCGGAATTCTTCGTTAGTTGCATTCCACCATTGGGGCCCGATTGCTCGTTTCAGGTCATCTCTCCAGGTTTCCGGCCCATCCTCATCTGAGCACTATTGCCTAACATGATAAATAATTGAATTGAATTGTTCTAGAAAAAAATGTTCCCATGATTAGTAGGTGTTGGCTCCAACGTATATTATGTATTTTTCATCGTAGAATTGAAATGTGAACTTCTCTATAGATATTAAGGAACGAAAATAGTGTCCTCACGATAATCGTGTCCGCAGAAGTTGAACTTATTAATATTCGGCTCTATTCTCATTCAATGTGATCGGCTAGGGCTAAAACTTATTTCACACACACTCTAAGGTGTAAAGTAAATTTTAAGAGAGAAAGTCATGAAAAATAAATTTTTGAAAAATAGATAAAAAAATATTTAGAAAGAAAATTTTTTTTCCTGCCATGTTATATCTAATTCAAAAGAGCGTTAAAAGATATGTGTAAATCCAAACTTTCAAGGACATTGAACCGCAACAAGCAACATTCGGTGATTGCAAATCTGCTCTGAAATTTTGAAATTTTACTTTGTTCGGGATCACGGTTTTTTGGCTTTTTGGCTTTTTTGGCTCAATGTCCTTGAAATTTTGGAATTACACATAAATTTTGACGCTCTTTCGAATGAGATATAACACGGCAGGAAGATAAAATAAAAATTTTAAAAAAATTTTCGAAAATATTATTTATCGATTTTTCATGACTTTCTCTCTTTTAAAATTTTCTTTACACCTTAGAATGTACGTGAAAAAAAGCTTCAGCCCTGGCCGATCATATTAAATGAGAAAAGAGCCGAATATTAATCGTCACCAAAAAGTTCAACTTTTGCGGGCACGATTATCGATTTTCGCTTCTTGCAAATCAATCTCCATGAAATTGCGGAGTGGTCTCGATTTAGTGTATATAGGAGTACTTTTACTACCGAATTATCTTAATAGAAGTTCACATTTCAATTCTACGATGAAAAATACATAATATACGTCGGAGCCAAGACACATGGGAACATTTTTTTCCAGAACAAAGTTTCACCGAAACAGCAAATTCCTGCAGATGCAATTATCGATTTTCGTTCGCACTGGCTTAAAATAAGTGAAACTTCGGATTGCAACAACTTTTGATGATCTTTCGAATTATATATATATAACACGATAGAAAAATAAAAAAATTGAAAAAAATTATCGATTTTTCAAAAATTGACATTTTGTGTATTTCTCACGTTTTAAATTTACTTTGTACACAAGATCATCTGTGAAAAAAATTTGAGCCCTGGGTGATGACTTTAAAAGAGTTGTGTGGCCCAGTCCTGCGCTCTTACAAAGAACGCGTTTTAACTTATTATCAACGAAAATATAACTTTGGAATTTTAGAATGTTCTTTTGCAAAATTTAAGAAGAGTGTTTTCAGCCTCCTTTTGCGATAAATTATTTTCGAGGTGCACTTTACATTGTACTCACATTATTAATAGAAAGAGAGAAAGATTGTATGCAATTGTAATCTGTAATCTGTTATCACTTCTAGAGTAGCGAGAATGGATATTTCCGCTCTATAGCATTGAGTGCGATGGGGGTCGTAAATGCCTCTCTCTCGCGCGCAGGGAGTGCAAGTGGGCGGGGTGAGTGCTCACTGAGTGCGATTTTCTCTAGAAACGGCGAGCACTATGTCTAGGGAACGCGCGCTTTACCCGAGACGGGGTTGACAGGCGGGGAGAGCGCGCTCATGAGTGGGCGGAGTTTGCGCAGCTCCCTCTTTACCGCTCCTCCCCTCTGATGTGTCTCTCACCTGTCAAACCCGTCTCGAGTAAAGCGCGCGTTCCCTAGACAAAGTGCTCGCTCGCTATTTTGAACACCTCTAGCCCCTCCCTCGGGTTGGGCGGGAGGTCAGCTCCTCCCCTCCTCTCCTCTGGAAGGGAAGGGGGCGGGGCCTGGCACGGATCCAGGAAAGTGCCCCCATTTCAATCCTGTGAGATAGTGTCTGTTATGCGGACCCGGACCCGCCCATCCGACCTCATGCGCAGCACCCTATTATCGGCTTGATTCGAAGAAGATATCCCGCGACTTCATAGGAGGTGCCGCATGTACCCCCCGGCCACATAATTCGAAACAAATGGAAAGGGTTATGGTGAGAGATTGCGCAAAAGTGAGAGAGGCCATGTCTCGAATAATGTCTGGCGATGTCGAGAAAAAAATCATAAATGCTCATTTAAAAGATCTCGGTGATCTGATTCCAGATATATGTTTCCCAGTAAATGAAATTTTGATTATCATGCAAAAATACGTAGGTGAGTGCTTACTGAGTGCGATTCGCACTCAGGGCTATGGCGAGGGGAGGGGTCGTAAATGAGGTGCGGGAGTGCGCTCTGCGCCACTCAGGACATTTTTTGTTGTCAACAAGCGCGAGTGGGGATCCATTCTCGTTACCCTAATCACGTCTATATAATTGAGGAATTTAGCTGAAATTTGTACTATAAGTAGGGAATCTATCAAGGAACACGTTGCTGATACTGAAATTTCACGAAGGTTCCGCAAAATTACGTAGTGATGACGCAACCGAACAACACTTGTTTGAAATTTTTGTATTGCTTGGACAAAAATGTTGAGGTTGCAAACTTTTCGGAGCATGGAAACATTGCGGTAGGCTACACAGAAAAAAAGTTTCAGTTTCCGCGATTTTTTTTAGAGAACCGTTCAAAATGATCCTTAGATGGTTTTGGGTCGTTCCTGCACAGTAACCACAATTTAAGCCAATTCACCTTTGGAGATGTACATGGTGAAAGTCGCGATATGAGAAAAAGTGACTTTGTTATGCCCTGAGGGCAAATGATAAGCAACCTCCGCCAAACTTACAGAGATGTCTGGGCTCACAACAAGGGTCATTTTGAGCACTAGAACGGTTCTCTTGCTTATCTGGGAGCAAGACTTCTGCAAAGGAGAAAAATCGCAGCAACTGGAAACATTTTTTCCTGGGTAGCCTACCGCAATGTTTCCATGCTCCGAAAAGTTTGAAACTCAACATTTTTGTCCAAGGAATAAAAAAATTTCGAACAAATGTTGTTCGGTTGCGTCATCACTACGTAATTTTGCGGAACTTTCATGAAATATCAGTATCATCAAATTGTTCCCTGGTAGATTCCCCTACTTAAAGTAAAAAATTCAGCTAGATTCCTCTTATGCTTCAAAAGTTACACCAAGACGAAAAAACGCACCAATACTTTCCGGCGCTGCTGTAAGTGAAAAGTCGGTATTTATTTATTAGTAATTAGTAATGAACACCAAAAGTCACAAAAGTGGCAAATGAAACGCCGGAGAAAAAAGGCAAAACGGAAAACGTCTTGGCGGATTCGAACCAGAGTGGCAAAATTTAAAGGTGCGCGCGCACACCACGTAGAATAATTTTCAAATGAGAAGTCAACGGATAGAGACTGGAAGGGGTGAAATACCAACTCTCCGCTCTGTGCGCAAACCCATGCAATTTTCATAATCATATTTCGGGCGTGAAAATTATTTTGCGGATTCTTTGAAAGCATTTTCTTATTGTTCTACCGAGTCCCTCTGACCATAGATACAGTAGCGGTCAAAAGTCTTCGGACACTTTTTCTTTTTGTTATAACTTCTGAACACGAAGAGATTTTGATTTGATGATGGTGGGGTCGTATGTGAAATCCATTGGAGATTATGATCCATTGGATTGGAGAAATCCATTGGAGATTATGGAGATCCATTGGAGATTATGCGCTGGGAATGGCATAGAGCACGTCATGCTGATTCCATTGATGGGTCTGCCAGCCTTCTCCGTTAACTCAGAGCCGAGATACGCTCAAAAGTCTGATCGTTGCCAACGGTCAGAAAATGGGCGTGGCCAAACCAGTGTCCTTCCGGAAATCGAACGCCGCGGGCAGAAAACCAATCGAAACGCTTATTGCAACTAGGAATCGGTTCTCCTATAGATTCTCAACCGAATCCACGCCCAACCCAGATCTTTAGAGCACGTCCTATAGACTTCCCCTTCATCAGACCAGAATAATGCGAAAAAGTGACTTTTTCGTGCCCTGAGGGCAAATGGTGGCCTACCGCAACGATATTCTCAGGATCATCGGCAGGCATGATGGCGATCATTTTGATACTATGCTCGGGTCTGTGCGACGTCTAAAAGGCGAGATATGGTTTTCCGACCTCGATATTGCAGCTTTGCTGCAGCCAAGTAGCGGCACCGCAGCAAAGTGGAAATTTTTTATGGGTAGACCGTGGGAATGCCTCAACACCCTGAAAGTTAGGGGAGAAGGAAAAATTCCATGTAAGAATAATGTCCATTCAAAAAAGTATGCATTGATTGCGTCATTACTACGCAATAACTGAAAGATTTCGCAATACCTCAATAGTGGCATCATAATGTCCAATGGATTTCACATACGACCCCACCATCATCAAATCAAAATCTCTTCGTGTTCAGAAGTTATAACAAAAAGTGTTTTCTCTATTTCGTCATCTTTCATGCTTTACAACTCATGAACAAATTTTTTTATCGAGAAACGGTAAACGCAGTTCGAACCGCCTTACTTTTTAGTAGATAAATAAATTTTTTCGTCCATTTTGAAGACCATGAATTTCTATTTTCTCCAAGGGGGTTCTGGTGGTCGATTCTTTCGCGATTCGTCTCATATATATATATATATATATATATATATATATATATATATATATATATATATATATATATGGGAGGAATCGCGAGAAACTCGAGCATGGCTGGGACGTAGAAATTTATGATTTTAAATGTGGCTGATAATATGGTCTAAGGAATTTCAACCCTCCCAATTGAAACAAAGAGCTCTGTGCAATTGAAACAAAGTAAATTGTGCTGAAAAATTGCCATTCGGAATTTGGGAAGTACTGGCAAAAGAATTAGGCCAGGCTCGGGCACCGAACTAGACGAGAGTGTGTTGAAGTGAGAGAGTGCTAGAGAAACCGAGCGTGCGGCATTTTGCGCATACACGATTTTCTAAGCGCCGTAGCTCCTTTGTGAAACCAAATAGCAATTCACTTTCAAAAAAAGAAAATGTTTGTGGTATAATGAGGAAACTTCTGACCAAGTAGCATGAGAATAGGAGCAATTTAAAATGTCGAACTTAATTACTTAATATACAGACGTAAATGCCACATTTAAAGTTCAACCAAGGATGAAATATGAGTAAATGTTAGTCGAACTATCAAAGCTTAATGTGTGGACATAGATTTTCCATACTATCACTTAAGTGAACCGCATTTCTGATGAAAAAAAATGTCGGTCGAAGTTTTTTGAAATATTTTCCTTAAAAAATCTCGAAAAAGAATCGTCTCAAATTCAACTGGAATATTGTTTTTGGCTCATTTACGATTATTTTCATTACAAATTTGCATGGTTGCAAGAATTTGACCATGAGATGTCATTGGCCGGCCGCGCATAATCGTGTGCATCGTTAAAAGTCATCGACCGATTTGGCCCATTTCATGGTTTTAAATAGTATACACAGTGACTATAATTAAAAGCAACAAAACCCATTGCGTTTTTAGTTTTAAGAAAAATAATTAATTTTTCGTAAAAGTGACCGCCCTGCATCATGCGGCAGGAATGAGTTCAATAATTGTAGTTTGTAGTCGGGGTGATTTCCTACCTAACTAAAAAAAGAACGAGTCGCTATCTTCATTTTAAAGCCTGTTATGATTTTTCGAACATTCCTCTCTCCAATTATTTTCGCTGAGTTTTCGCCAAAATTTTTTATCGAAATTCTGTCAACGCCATTCGATAGAGGGAGGTTTGAAATACCTTAGACCATATTATCAGCCACATTGAAAATCATAAATTTCTACGTCCCAGCAATCCCGGATATGCTCGATTTTCTCGCGATTCCTCTCTTAAGGGCCCCGCTATGGGTGGAAAGTGATTTTTTTTCGATCTCATGATTTTTTCATCATTTTTATTGCATCTCATTCCCAAACCGATTTCACATTATTTCGCCTCTTAAGGCTGCTATTTACCTTTTCCGCGCCTGTAGTGCACTTTTTTTGGAGTATTGCATTATTTCCATAGATTATCGTAATATTCTCTGATGCAAATACAATTGAACGAGTCTGAGTTGGGGAGGAATGTAATTAGGATTGTGAACAAGTAATAATATCGATTCCTTGTTTGAACATTTTCACATTGCAAAAGAGGACGATGCAAGCTATAATAGCAAATATCAAAATGACATAACAAATAAATATGAGTATCTTATCTGCAAAGTGTTTGAACAGTTCTCGAAAAAAAGCCTTGAAATCCATTAGAAATATCACTAAGTGCTTTGTTCATCGATGATACCCAGTTATTCTTGAGTTCCTCTTCTACGCGCAATTCATTGAGAGCCTAAAAGAGAGAGGAAAGTTCGATATGCAGCCTATCTCCAATGGTATCGCGCTGATTACTTGCCACAAGGATTGGAAGTTCACATCGGGACCAAGATAGAGAACTGCTTTGGTGAGGCTCGTTTTCATTACAACTTCAATGAAGAGCTGACCGCATTCGAAAAGAGAGCTCTCGATGAAGTGCGCGTAGAAGAGGAACTCGAGAATAACTGGGTATCATCGATGAACAAAGCACTTAGTGATATTTCTAATGGATTTCAAGGCTTTCTTTAGAGAACTGTTCAAACACTTTACTCATATTTATTTGTTATGTCATTTTGATATTTGCTATTATAGCGTGCATCGTCCTCTTTTGCAATGTGAAAATGTTCAAACAAGGAATCTATATGTATTACTTGTTGCTGAACAAACCAATCCGTTCACAATCCTAATTACATTCCTCTCCAATTGTATTGTAGAGAATATAACGATAAATTATGGAAATAATGTAAAACTCCAAAAAAGTGCACTCCAGGCGCGGAAAAGGTAAATAGCAGCCTTAAGAGGCGAAATATTGTGAAATCAGTTTGGGAATGAGATGCAATTAAAAATGTTGAAAAAATCATGAGAACGAAAAAAAACCACTTTCCACCCATAGGCCCTTATGTGCTTAAAAATGGTCTCTTGGAACTCAGCGGAATGTACATCAAATAGTCGAAAACCGGGTTCATTTAGTGTACTATAATGAGTTCTGTCAATGTTCAAAAATTGAGCGATTCGGTTGACTTGCAGTTGAGAACGATCATCTCAAATATCGCTTAAAATGGAGTTACTCTAATGAGAGAGGAGGAGAGGAGAGGAAGGGGGGGCGGCTGTCAGTAACGGAGCCCCGAGAGAGGGGGCGAGAGGCTTGGGAGCCCTTGTATCGTTGTACATATAGAGAAATTGATCCAAAAAAGTGTTTTGGATCAAATCTATCGATTCCCGCTCAGTGTACTAGAGATCCCACGCACGCGGTAGGAGAGTCACAATACCAAAATCGGAAAATTTAGTGAACAGCAGTAAAAACATCTTAGAATTAAAAAAAAACTGCGCTTATATTACTTTATTTATCCTTTCGTACAGTAGCGGACCACAATGGTAATTTTCGACTACATCTCGGTTCAATCTTGTCGAATCTTCCTAATTTTTTGAAAGTATTCATGATTTGCGATCCCGGATGATGTGGTCTGGTCGAAGCCATTTCTCTCTGGTCGTGCGGCCACATGCTGCAAACTGGATTGCATGCTGCAAAGTAGACATTTTAGTTTTCGTTTTGGCTAAATTCAAAATCGAATGGTGTACTGGTATGCGTTTTCTTGTGAAACAGAGGAGCTATCGAATTTTTCAGCGCAGCTGTGCGACGGATTTATGTAGGGTTCGAGGCATCGCGCGACGAACTCCACAATAATCTGTGCACATCTTGAGGGTCTAAAATACGATGCACATCGTGCGTTTTAGAGTCCGAGCTAGAGCTCTGGTTTCTCTCTACCAGCAGTACCACTAGTATCTCCACCAGTTGCTCACATATAGGGTAGACTATTGGTGCGCGCATTGGTTCTACTACTAGTGGCCTCGTCGTACAGGTGGCACAACTAGTGGAATCACGCAATACGAATGTGCTTTATCAAGCGAATATCGCAATTAGATCGTACAATAGTGACGGTTTGATGACTACTAGAGCTTCAACATGAGGTCATTACTCTTCTTCAGACGAATATAAAGCTATTCTTCAATAGATGCGAAAATAATCAGCGATATCTCCATATTCTCCTCTATATCTCCAGAAACGTTAGAGCAGCATCTGAAGGGCAAATTTTGAAACAAAGGTTTTCTGGGGACATAGATCCAAATTAGTGATGTAGAAAACCTCGATATTTTAAATGAAAAAGAGAGGTAGATCAATCTGAAAGAAAATAGATTTCATCATGCCAGAAATAGAACCAACTCACATCCTTATCGACGACGCTCGTGATCAAATGACGTATCCGAATATTAGGCAACGATAGGACACGAAATAGACGGGGAAATCGATAAACCAGTCAAACAATTGAAGAAAACGTTGAAATGTGCAATTCCGCACCAGCGCCTCAAGTACGCAACTTCTCGTGCGCAAAGCTCACCTGGAGCGTGCCAGCTAAACTGGTGGTAATACTAGCGGATGCAACTTGTGGTACTACTTGTGAAATGAGGTTCCCGTATGCCCGCCTCAGCAACTGGTGGTACTACTGGTAGAAGTCGCTCCACTAGTGGTACTACTGGTAGAGAGAAACCAGAGAGCTACTCATTCCACTACTTGGTTGGGGTCGCAGCTTTTTCACCAGCCGCGCAACATGCGCTGAACATGGTAAACTTGCAACTAATATTTTCAGTATTTTCTTCTTCTTATGGGAAGTTCATACGCGTCCCATATTTTAATTGTAGTTAGTACGCATGCACTGTGCCAGTGTGGAGGGGATTGACCTCTCTTTGGAACTTGCAGCAAGATGAAGACACTGTTGCAGCAAGTGTTTTAAACATGCAGCAGCGTTGCTGTAAACGTTTTTCTCAGACCCACATTGATCAGTGAAAGTTTAAGGATGTCACGAGAGTAATTATATAAATTTTGAGCACGGTTGTACTATAGATAGGAAAGATATGAGTCATCGGATTTTGAGATAATGGATGTTTTGGACAAGTTTTTCACTAAAAAAACACGGTTTTCGGCGCGATTTTCGGAATGTCATGCTATTCGCGCAAAGCCAAGAAGACATTTCTCTATATATACTAAGATGGAGGGGTACCCTCGCGCGTCTATTTGCCGGCTCGGGCTCTCCCTTACCCTTTCCATTAGATCTTTCTTGATTTACTGGATTTTGTAAGTTCTTTTTCTCAGGTTAAATTTAAATAATCGAATTATTTTTTTGTTTGTGAATAGTTCTGACCTAGGCGATCAAATCGGACCGGATTTTCAACTAATCCCGATTCATCCGAGAGGCCAGAATAGGCCATTTTTATGCACATAAGGTCTGCACAGTCTCCCCTGTGTTCAAAAGTGAAAATATTCGATGTCATGAAATTTTACAAAAAGTTCATTTTAACCATTTCCAAGAATGGAGAATCGCATCACGTCCACCTTTTGACATGATTTCGCCTCCTAAGGCGGTAGTTTGTGTCTGTTCCGCGCATATCGCGCCTTTTTTGTTGACTACTAATGAAAGATCTAATGGAAAGGTTGAGGGAGAGCCCGAGCCGGCAAATAGACGCGCGAGGGAGCCCCTCCATCTTAGTACATATAGAGAAATGTGCCAAGAAGTTCTCTAAAATCACCCAACTTGAATTACTGGAAATATATGTACCTACGAACCTTCACTGACTATTTTAGGGCTGACAAGGGACACATCACAACTCACATATCCCGATCTTTTTGATATTTCCATAGTAGTATGTATGTATATGGACTACCTCAAAACTATTCTCAAAAGTTGCCGAACCCGCCTGGGAAGCGAGTTAGCAATTTTCGTGCCTCTTAAGACCGAAAGAGCGCCCCTTTTCCAATAGCATCGGTGGCCGAGCGGTGTAAGGCGGCGGGAGGGGCGGAGTAAAGGTGTGATGTCGTGGGTTCGGATCCGCTCTTCGCAAATTTTGTTTTGCTTATTTTTTGCACTTGATGACCATGTTCTAGATTGCAGAATCAAAATTATTTTGATACTATTTGATGTTTATTATTGATCTACAATACGATGTTGCACGACCTCTCCTGACCAGTCATTCAAAATGAAAAAAAGAGATCTTCGAAGTCATGTATCCTTCTGCACATGTCATCGGTCTATTCCCCCCCCCCCCCCCCGATTATTTCGACAATTTGGTCCGTCGACCATTTGGTCCAACTATCCAATAATGTTGACTGGAGTCTCGAAAACAACTGGTTTGGCGAAATCAACTAGTTGGAAAGGATCGAATTCGACTAGTTGATTTCTATGAGAATTTTCTATTCAACTGTCGGTCCTGACCATTGTAAACTAGTTAACTAGTTGAAAAGCGGTCAACTAGTCAATTCCTCGACACCAGTCACCTTATCTCATTTATAGGGTACTCGGAAGATCGAATCGGTGGTTCATTTTACACGAGCCGACCGACCGATCGTGGGTCACTATGGGACTGAAAATGAGTCTACTGGTTGCTCCCTTGTCAACTAGTTGAGTTCGACCTGTCTCAACTAGTTGAATAGTTGAAAACTGGTGAAAGTCAACTAGTTGACAAGAAATTTATAAACTAGTTGATTGTTTTCGAGACTGTTGACTGATAGATGAGAGAAACCAAGCACGTGTAATTGAGAAGATGATACAAACGGCCCTGACAGGAATCAATTTTATAGGGAAGCAGAAGATAAAAATCAATTCGAGTTGGGCATCACATAATCCAACACATCCAGAAAGGGGTCGTGAGCGAAAGATTGTGTCAGATTGGAGTGCTTGTACAAGATCTCTAACTTTTGACACATTTCGACAAGTTTGATCGGCCTATCGGAAGGTGTAACAGGGAATAGGCGGATGTCATGAGCAGGGGGATACACGAAGGACAGGGACTTCGAAGATCTACATTTTTTTCATTTTGAATAACTGGTCAGGAGAGGTCGTGCAAAATCGTAGATCAATAATAAACATCAAATAGTATCAAAATAAGTGCTAAAAATAAGCAAAACAAAATTTGCGTGGAGCGGATCCGAACCCACGACATCACACCTTCGCTCCGCCCCTCCCCGCCGCCTTATACCGCTCGGCCACCGATGCTATTGGAAAAGGGGCGCTCTTTCGGTCTCAAGAGGCACGAAAAATGCTAACTCGCTTACCAGGCGGGTTCGGCAACTTTTGAGAATAGTTTTGAGGCAGTCCATAGACATACATACTACTATGGTAATATCAAAAAGATCGGGATATGTGAGTTGTGATGTGTCCCTTGTGAGACAACTATTTGCAGCTAAGGTGATGCATGGTAAAAAAAACACTTGCTGCAATAAAGGCATCATAATGTTGCAAGTTCGGAAAGGGAGCGAATCCCGTCCATACTGGCACAGTGTATTTGTACTAAATATCCAGTTGAGTAGTGTGTATAAGTTGCTAGCAAGTTACCAGACACTTACCCCTTCTAATGTCTTTGTCCTCAGACATTGACTACTCCTCTCCGGCTTGTCTTTCTCTCCTTCTCTCCTATTCTATTCTATCCATATAAAATGATTCTCGGTTCTCTCCTCGACGACGGCTCGTTCCGTCTATAGAAAGAGTGAGACCCCCTTATCCCTGTCCATTCTCGTTGTGAAAGCTACCTGGGATTCTATACCCTCGACCCCTGATATCCTAAGAGCCTATGGTTATGATTTTCGAAGGAGGATCCCTCACCCTTCTCTCTCCTTACAGATTAGACCCCCGTCGTCTACAACGAGATCTGACACGAAGATCCTACTAACAAGGGACCGGTCACAGGATAAGGTAAAATTGTCATGAGTGACCTACCTAGGATCATTTAGCCCATTGGGCACACCAACAATCCACTGTCAAAATTTCCCCGTAGTGATCTACCAGCCGAGAAAATGGTCGGAAAGTTTGGACCTCGCCGAACCCTTGTGACTTCACCAGTTCTATCGCCCTCCCCCGCATGAGCTGTGTGGCGCAGCAGGATAGCTGTTTGCCTGGAGATTGGGAAGTCGGTGGTTCGATTCCTCCGGAAGAGTGTTTCTTTTGCTGTTGATCATCCCCCGAGTCCCCCTCTATTCATTTTGATCTACCGCTTCATCTCCCTATTGCTCCAATCAGTTGTGATTAGGAAGATTGACGAAGAACCAAAGAAACCTTTTTATCTTTCATTTATTCGTAAATATGGGCCAATCGAGAAATGAAGCAGGTCAAAATCAATAGAGTGGAACTAGGGGCATGATCAACAGCCGCCAAAAAATAAGCAAAATAAACACTCTTCCGGAGGAATCGAACCACCGACCTCCAAATCTCCAGGCAAACAGCTAACCTGCTGCGCCACACAGCCCATGTGGGGGAGGGCGATAGAACTGGTGAAGTCACAAGGGTTCGGCGAGGTCCAAACTTTCCGACCATTTTCTCGGCTGGTAGATCACTACGGGGAAATTTTGACAGTGGATTATTGGTGTGCCCAATGGGCTAAATGACCCTAGGTAGGTCACTCATGACAATTTTACCTTATCCTGTGACCGGTCCCTTGTAAGAAGATACCTACGACCCTTATAATCCGTTAGAAGCTCGCGAACTTTTCACGCATCTTTTCTTGCTCGTTTTAGGCTATTTTCTATATAATTTGCGTTAGGCCATTAGAGCAGCATAAAAAACTACTAATGTCGAAGAATTTCACCTAGAATATAAACTATGGAATTAGCCGCACCTCTATGAAGGTCGCGGAATTCTGTGAGCAGTTTAACGCGAGCTAGACAGTGACGAGAGAGCGCAGAAAGACAACAAAAACATCGCCTACTTTTCCCTCTCCTCGCTCAGCGTGCTCTCTCGTCACTGTCTAGCTCGCGTAAAACTGCACGCAGAATACCGCGACTTTCTAAGAGGTGCGGCAAATTCAATTATTTATCATGTCAGGCAATAGTGCTCAGATGAGGATGGGCCGGAATTCTTCGTTAGTTGCATTCCACCATTGGGCCCGATTGCTCGTTTCAGGTCATCTCTCCATCGGGTATTGGGGTGGCCTTGGGGGCGTTTCCAGTTGTAGGGGGTCCACATCGTAGTTGCCCGCGTCCAATGGTTGATTTCCATTCGCCTTATCTTCAAGGCCCATTTCGCTTTCCGTTTAAGTGCCTCCTTATTCCAGTCTTGAATTTGGGTGATTTCTCGTAATCGTTCGTTCCTCATTCGATCCAGAAGGGTGACTCCAATCATCCGACGTTCCATCTTCCGCAGGGTGACATTGAGGCGCTCTTTGTCACTCGATCTCAAAGCCCACACCTCGCTACCATAGAGTACGGTAGGCAAGATGCAGCTGTCGAAGAGCCTCCTCTTAGTCTTCATGGGAAGAATGCGTGACGCCAGCAGGTGGTGGAGTTTGCTCCAGGCAGCCCAACCCAGACGAATCCTGTATTCCACTTCTTCGGAGGGCTCCAGGGGAAGGGAAATTCTCCCGCCAAGATATGTGGTAAACTCAACGAACTTACTTGACCGTCGATAGTACTGGGTGCGCGAGTCGTGCTACAGGATGTAAGGAGAACCGTTTTGGAGGCATTGACTTCGAGACCGACTCGTGCGCACGCTTCCATGAGCTTTCGCAGCATCTTCTCCAGTTCCGGTCGAGACTTGGCGACAAGGGCGACGTCGTCCGCGTACTCCACATGACTAAGATGGCATCCGTCGATCCGGATTCCGCAGGTCTCCCAGTCGATGTCGTCCATCGCGCTTCTCAGTACAGCATTGAAGAGACGGGGAGAAAGTGTGTTTCCCTGGCGGACTCCTCTCTTCACGCTCACTGGGACCAGGTCCTCGTTCACTCGGATTAGGGTGGAAGAGGACTCGTAGAGGCGGCGTAGGAGATCGATAAGGGCGTTGATGGTGCCGATGTAGAGGTGGCGACTCATCATGGTGGCTTACAACTACCGAGGGCCAAACTCTTCCCGTAGAGGGACACTGGGCGGCTCAGGAGCGGAGGGAAAGAGTGTCCGACCGCTCGTTATGCTCTTGAGAACCCAGAATGAACCCAGGTGCGGCTAATTCCCTAGTTTACATTTTAGGTTAAATTCTTCGGCATTATGGTTTCTTACGCTGCTCTAATGGCCTAACGCAAATTACATAGAAAATATCCTAAAACGAGCAAGAAAAGATGCGTGAAAAGTTGGCGAACTTCTAACGGATTATAAGGGTCGCTAGTCACTTATCCTTGCCCTTTCACGTTCTCTACCGTAACACTACCGTAATAAATGGTACTGGTTCCCACTGTATCTGTGTTGACTACATGGGATGGCTCATTAATGTCCAGAGTATACAACGATAATATAGGACACGTATTTCAGAAGCGAACATATTCCAGTACCGCTGGTCATTCCGAATTTAGCCAAAAAGAAAACTACAACGTCGACTTTGCAACAAGTGGTCGCACGACGACAGAAAAGGACTATTGCATTAGGGATCATAAAATATTAATAGCCTCAACAAAATTAGGAAGATTCGAAAAAATTGAACCGAGATATAGTCGAAAATTACCAGTGTGATATAATATTTGCTGCTACTGTAGCCTATTGGGTAACCACTTAGAAGCCTAATAATGAAGAGTTCATTCCAATTCCATCCCTCGTTTCGACGGCCTATAAAAGACCGCCTTCCTTCTCTCGCATCATACCTCCAACTCCTCGGGTCCGGGCGTCTCGTCGGGAGGAAGAAATTTACCAGTTGCTATCTCACGCACGTGCACGTGCATCTCCCCTAAATAATGCACTTTTGTTGTTGTATATATCAAAAAATAAGGCTGGCTAATAAGTAATGCACGATTCCGCCACTTACAAGGGGAGTGTGTAACCTCACGGAGCGATAATTCAAATATGACAATTTGACCGCAAACCAACCCAAAACAACTTTCAAAAACTGCTTGCAAAGAAATATTAACCCGGCGAAAGTAACCTACAAGTACAAGCCGATCAGCTCATTTTCATACCTCCCACAGTGTCCTACGCCCCTATGACTCAGGCAGTAGCGCGCCAGTGCTATCACTTTTGCAACCCCCCTCCCTCCGGGTTCGACCACAGGCAATCGATATTTTTTTGCTCATTTTTCGGAACATTCTATGTGTTGAACACCTGCTTTCGTCGGGAATCACTCACACTTTAACAATTTGTAAAGAATTTCAGCCTAACATAAAACATAAAAGAAGAAATCTCGCGCATAGCATGTGCTCAAGAACGGAACATATTATTCGAATAACAAGTTCAACACTCGTAGAATATCCCGAAATATGAGCAACAAAGGTAGGTATCGATTGCCAGGGAGTAGAACCCGCGGGGGGTGGGGGGAGTGATAGGACTGGCCCGCTATTGCCTGAGCCATTGGGGCACACTCTCAGTCACTGCGAGAGGTATTCAAATGAGCTGATCGGCTTGTGCGTTACTTTCGCCGGGTTAATATTTCTTAGAAAGCGATTATTGCAGCCATACGTGTTCAGAGCCAGTGGTACACCGCAAATAATTTGCGTACTCGAGGTCAACCTCGTATAAAAATCCCGAACCAATTTGATAATTTTCGTATTTTGGTAGTAAGGTAGGTTACGGTAGGATATTGTAGCCGAGAGTACTGTAAATGAGCTGGCGGAACGCCGCAAATAATTTGCGTACTCGAGGTCAACCTCGTATATAAATCCCGAGCCGATTTGATGATTTTCGTATTTTGGTAGTACGGTAGGTTACGGTACTGTACTGTAGCCTGGGGTAATGTAAATGAGCTGCGGTACGCCGCAAATAATTTGCGTACTCGAGGGTTATCTTCTACAAAAATCCCGAGCCGATTGGGACACTTTTGCAAATCCGTCTTATGGTAGGGTTACTGTAGCCGAGAGTACGGTAGAATGATCACGGAATCCCCCCTCAGGCAATGACAATTCGAGGTCTACCTCATGCAACATACCAGGGGTCTGTATTGTCAATTTCATATTTCCGTTTTCGTTGCGCGACCCCCGCGGTGAAGTTACAGTATACCACTTTGACTTAGGTGGGACCAACCCAAAACCCATTTTGGACCATGACCCCCTATCATACGTGTCCGCGCCGGCGGTGAGCTTGGTAGGCACATTGCGACCATGAAGGCGACTCGATATGCTCGAAGTCAACCTCGTACAAAAATCCCGAGTAGATATTATTAATTCCATGATTTCGTCATACCATAACCCGCTACAGTATCCCCGGGACACGGTAGAATCTATAGAGTACACCCCCAAAGACATTGCCTGCTGAAGATCTACCTGCTCGATTTCATAAAATCGTCATACTGTAAACCGCTACAGTATTCCCGGGACACGGTAAAATCAATACGTATATTCGTCTGTCATAGCCTGCTCGATGTCTACCACCTACAAAAATCCCGAGAAGATATGATCAATTTCATTAATTGGCCATACTGTAACCCCGCTACAGTAACCCTGAGTACAGTAGTCGCGAAACGATATACCTTCCAAGCAATAACAACTCGACGTCCACCTCCTGTAAAAATCCCGTGCGAATTGGATAAATTTAAAATTTCAGCATACTGTAGACGGTTACTGTATCGGCATTGTCGTGTCGGGACCGCCGTATACCGCCCGACTAATTACTACTCGAGGCCTACCTCATGCAACGCATACCGGGTCAATATTCTTTATTTCGTATTTCCGGATTACGGTAGCATGGGTTACGGTAGCTTGTTTTCGTTGCGGGACCCCGGTGGTGAAGTTACAGTACAACACTTTGACTTTGGTGGACCCAACCCAAAACCCATTTTGGAACATGATACCCCTTCATGGGTCCAATGTGCCTACTAACTATTGCGAAATCGCCGCAAGAGCTGGACAGCCCCGTGCCCCAAAGAGAGCCTCCACGTCTGGAGAGCTATGATTCCCAGTGAACTCGAATAGGTAAAGTAATGGTAAAGTTGAACCAGAATCAAGAGGACTTTTACGTCGACAAGCGACTACTCTGCCGGGGCTCACTGGCAAGGGCTAACGAAGTCCACGCATCCCCTGCTGACCAGGCTTCTGGGGCACGTTACCTTCCGCAATCAAAATTGCTACCAATTCTACCGCCACCGAATGAGATGGAAGGGTTGGTAAAGGCGGGGTCGAACTCGTCTGACAAGCGGCGCCTTACATCACTCAGCCATCTCCGCCGAACCCGAATAGTCTCTTGATAAACGGAAAAAAAATACTCCGAATCATTTTTCGCCATCGCGGCATTCTTCAGTATAAAGTATTCCAAATGACGCCATATTCGACAGATCAATAACATACCTTGCATCTGGTCAGTTTTCTGTAATTTCTTCTCTTCCCTTTTCTTTTTCTTCTCAGCTGTTTGATGAGCCTTTACTAGACCAGTGAGAGAACGGATGAATTCGTCAGTCTGCTCCAGGAGATAAACAAGGCGTTTGTCCTCAAGCCACAATTTTTTTTAAATTATGAAAACGGTGTGCGAGAAAAAAATCGGGAACCTTTGAAAAAAATCTCCCGGTTTAAAAATGGGGCATAATAGTGCTGCCCTCAAAGATCCACGATTCGAAACATTTCTCTATATGCACATTCTCAGCTCCTAGCGCCTTATTCCTCTGGCTCTTATTCACGCCCGGCTTATAGGCAGCCGAAGCCTCTTACTCACCCCCCCCCCTCTGCAGTTAGAAAAAAATCGATTTACACCATCTAGGAAGTGCTCGTTCTCACATGGGAATGACCTGAACTTACATTTCCCGATTTTTTTTGATTTCACCATGGTAGCATACATGTCTAAATACTATCCTAAAACCGTTTTCAAAAGATGCGAAACTCGCCTGAGAAGCGAGATAGCTGTTTTCACGCCCCATAAGAACGATATAATGCACTTTTCCCAACTACAGCGGTGGCCAACTGGTCTAAGGCGGCCGGAACGAGAAGGGAGTGAGAGCGTGGGTTCGGATCCGCTCTCCGTAATTTTGTATTGCTCATTTTTCGCTGCTTCTTTTCTGGATTGCAGAGTCAATCTTGATGTGGAAATGGCTTTGTTCACTTATGAATTACTCTTATACGTTATCTTTCTTGGCCTGATACTTTTACAAATTGGGGAATAATGAATCAAGACGCTGATTGACGTATTCATTCATTATTCCTATGGTGATTCCTCGCAAATAACAACAAACTTTTCGATTTCCTGAAGATCGAAAAGTTTACAAAGGAAATCGAGTAGAGTTGAACGCAGTTCCATATCAATTCTTCCGTATCAATTGGAGAAAGTGAATGGTTCTTGATCTGGTGGAGAGGAAATAGTCAATCGATGGCTTCATCGTCGTTGGGATCGAGTGATACACTCTGATATTTTAATTCGGACTATATCCCTGTATAATTTGCATTTCCAGCCTGGTATCAGACAGGGATCTCTCCAGAATGGGGTCTGGAGCGAAAGAGAAGAGTTTTCCTCGTTGTATATAAATTCTTTCACTTTTGACCCCTTTCTAGAAATTTGACCGCCTGGTGGGATGACGCATCAGGTAGTAGACCGACAACACGAGAAGGGTAACCATGGGTATAATGAATGACGACGTAATTTGATTCATTATTCCCCAATTTGTAAAAGTATCAGGCTAGGAAAGGTAATGTAAAGGAGAAATTCAAAAGTGAAGAAAACATTTCCACATCGAGATTGACTCTGCAATCCAGAAAAGAAGAATGAGCAAAAACAACATTACGGGGAGCGGATCCGAACCCACGCTCTCACTCCCTTCCCCATCCGGCCGCCTTAGACCAGTCGGCCACCGCTGTAGTTGGGAGTCGTGCATTATCTCGTTCTCAGGTTCTCAGGGGGCGGTCGCTTTCTCCTCGCTCCCCTTATCCCTCTCAATCATTTTTGAATCCCTGCGCGTCAGGGTCAGTTTTGCACAGAGCCAAACGCGTATAACTTCGTTCAAACTTATCGGATAAAAATGCGGTTTGCGGAGCTCTTATCAGGAAACCGATTCCCATAACCCGGCCGTGAAAACTCAGTTGACAAAAAGTTCGTGGGACAAAAAAACCCATAAACCCTTTAAACCCAGTTTGCTAGGCGTAAAGTGGTGAAAAATTAATCTTCGCAACGTTGAAAGTACAAGGGCTAGGATCGTTCTTTCTTCGGCTTTAAATATTTTAGGAATGCTGGACTTCCAAAAAATTTCCGGAACTATTGGAAATATTTATCCAGCAGTTCATTTCGCATAATTTGTGAACTTCATCACCCAAAATCGAAAAATGCAAACAATTTCACTGCGCGATGAAGGACGAAATAATCGGTGCATATGCCAAATTGCGTGATATAATTTCGCATGAAGCAAACAATTCTGTATTCAAGGTGCTACATCTACTAGTATTAAGAAGAGTCGAAATATTCATCTTGATTGGAAAAAATGTTTTTGTTGAAAAAGACATGAAAATCTTTAAAAAATAAAAAAAAAGAAGATTTTTTTCTTCAAAAAAAAATTCAGTGTTCATGCGAAAAATCATCATTTCGCCAGTAGACATAGAAATAATAAAATATTTCAATCATTTCCAAAATAAATATTTTTTTGGAAAAAAATCCATGAAAATCAGGGGTCATGGTCCAAAATAGCTATGTAGCAAAATAGCGTTTCATGTACGGGTTGAAGGCAAACGGTTCATTAGAATGTGATTACAAAAAAATGCATCGGTAAGATAACCGAGGTGGAATTGATGATAAGTGGACAATATATATTTTGAGATTGAGGACAATGACCCCATCATGGATATTTCAACAAAAGAATTCATTGTGCTGATGATATATTTAATACTTCTTCAGTAAATGTAGTATCATCCATGATAATTTTATGAGATGATGTAATTTCGGATTTACCTTTTTTATGATGATTTTTTTTTGAAAGTAAAATCGAATTGTTTGATTCATGCGAAATTATTCTATAAACTAAGGATGGCTTCTCAGGAAAATGACAGATTCAGGTCTTGCGAATGCGAAGAATGAGAGGGAATTAAACGTGGGAGAACTGATGGGAAGCAACAATCTTGAACCGGGCAAGGTTTTTGCTTGGCAAAACACAGCAAAATCTGTGAAAATGACAAGGAAGTTCCTTCTTTCTCTTTTATCTTCTTATTCTAGGCCGAAATCTTGAAATGTCTCATTTCCTAATAAGACCTTGCTATCTTTCTTGACAAGCCATCTCTACTACAAACTGCGCAGTTAAATTAATTGATTTCTTCCAATATTGGCTTACAAAAATTTAAAAAATACCAATAATCGCTGCAGGAAGAATATTTTAAATCGTTCAGAAAATTATTCAAGTAGTTTTTTTAGTGGGAACTGAGCATCCCTCAAATATTGCTGAAGAAAATTGATCCCGCTTCATGAACTTGCTCGTTTTTTTATGAGAAATTTGAATCCTTTTGTAAACAGGGTCCAGATACATTTCTATAGTATGAGTATGATGGGCCAAATCGAATGGCCTGGATATCCAGCAGTGCTCAATTCTTACCGAGCCGGTTTCTTCAACGGTCTTATAACTTTGTAATAACCTTCTTTTCGTCAAGCAACTGCCTGTAGCCCTCTTCATCTTCCTGCATCAGCCTCTGCATTCTCAATTTTTCGTTTTTTGCCTCTTCCTTCTTCCGTTCTCTATCGTTGTTCTGATGCCACGTGAGGACTGCTTTGCGGGCCCGCCCCATTGAGAGCAGGTTATTCCTCAAACAAATTAGTCACAATATAAGAAAATGAACACCCAATCGACATTAAGCAACATACCAGTGAGAAAATGGAGTGGATGGTACCTGTGGAATTCCTTGTAGAGTTTAGCGTGTTGCATGATTGCCGACAGCATATCAGTATGTCTCTGTCTCCTTTTCTTCTCCTGTTCCATCTTCTGCTGCTTCTCTAACTTCTCTGTTATTCGCGCCTCGCGTAGAGATTGTCTAGATATTGACAACATCACACGTTTTATGGAAATATCGCATAGTTCGCACATCACTCATGAAAATGTGTTGAGATTGTTGGGATGTGTGAATACACTACATGCGTAGTTATGGGTTCATATTTGGTCCAGGTATGTATGGGACATCATTAGTATATATCTACGACGCATCACCCACTGAGTCACTAGGAACAAGATAATGTAAGGACCGTATGGTCGTAGGTTATTATAATACTCAGTTTCATGGGATTTGAAAGTAATTTTGTGATGGAATTCAAGCATCAATACTTTTTGGCCACACCGTACTTATCAGAAGCTACGTGATCAATGTTAGATAATGGAACACCCAATTGGAAATGCACTCACCTCTTAGTTCTTCTGTATGCATAGGGGTTTAGAGCGGTCTCGAGAGTCGTGTCTCTCTTCAAGGAGCCCATAACCTCATTTCGCATCTTAAATTTACGTGTATATAGAACTTCTCACAGGAAACGTTGGACTAGATGTCCATATTGATTGGGGGTTCAGTGCCAGAAATTTCCACAGCGGCGACAAAAGCAAAAAACAAAAAAAAAACAAAAAAAACAAAAGCGGGCGTTTTTTTGAAATTTTTTTTCGAAATTACTTGTCCGCCATTGTTAGATTTTCAAAAATTACTTGTCCGCCAATGTTAGATTTTCGAAATTACTTGTCCGCCAATGTTAGAAAAACAATTTCGAAATAACTATTTGACGAATGCATTAGCTTTTGAACACGCTTCTCGACATTTTTCGATAAATTTTGTCGACAAGAAATTTCTTAAAAACAACAAGTTCGAGAAAATATCTTATCAAAAATACGAAAAAAAAGAATAGAATTCAGGAATTCAATATCGAAAATTTCCCTCCTGAATTTCCCACACTGAATAAAATAAGTTATCGATTGAGAAATTTCAGCTAAAATACAGCACGCTAACTTTTCTTTTCTTTTCAGATTCAGATGAGACGATATCTTTTCAGAAATATGTACAATTTTGCATGTTTTACATCACATATTTTCGTCGAACATGAAATAAGATATTTCTGACCAGTAAGCTTGTCAATTTCAAAGATGTTATATTTGCGAGCTGCTGACATTGTTTAAGAGACATACCTGTCCAGGCAAGCTGTCGAGCTGTGTGTCTGCACACTGCCCCACGTGGGGCAGCGTGCAAACACTAGTGTCGGACCATGTGATCCAAAAGGGTGTTGGGGTTGGGTCAACCAAACGCAAAGTTGCCTATGGTAACTTAACCGCCGGGGTCCCGCAACGAAAACAAACTACCGTAACCCTACCTACCGTAACACTGAAATACGAAATTGAGCAATTTAACTCGATATTTGTTGCATGAGGTAGGCCTCGAGTAGTAATAAATCGGACAGTATTCGGCGGTCCCCGCACGACATTGCCGATACCGTAATCAAGTCTACAGTATGCTGAAATTTAAAATAGATCAAATCGACTCCGGATTTTTAAAGGAGGTGGACCTCACCTAGCCATTGATTGAAGGGTATACCGTTTCTCCCCTACCATACACAGGGTTACTGTAGCGAGGTTACAGTATAGAAATTTCAAATTCATCAAATCTGCTCGGAATTTTTGTAGGTGGTAGACATCGAGCAGGCAATGACAGAGGGGTAAACTGTATTGATTTTACCGTGTCCCGGGGATACTGTAGCGGATTACGTAATGATGAATTTATGAAATCGAGTATATCAAGTCAAAAGCAGTGTGTTTCACAATCCCGAAATACGGGAACCCTCTCGCGCGCGAGGGGATCTGCGAGGGGGTCGCGTAGGGGTGGAAGCGAAATTTACTCTGTTTTCAATAAATTCGATCGAAAGAAATGTAATGACTGATGTTCCCGTTCCCTGTACTAACGATTCCTCCGCACGTCTACTCGATGCGAGGGGGTTAATATTTTTGAGTTGGGAAATTTCGGCATAGGTGGGCACAGGGTACCTTGACTACCGCCTGCAGGGGGGTACGACTATCGCCTGCAAGCTACATCCGGAAAAAAATCAAATTTTCTCTGGTAGACACATGAAAAAGGGGTCCTTTGGGGGTCATATGACGACTGCCTGCAGGGCCAAATTGTGATCGGACGATCGCGTGCAAAAAAGTTGGATTTTAGCTGCCCATCTATGAATTTCGGGAACTGTGCAAATCACTGGGCGGAACTTGATCGAACAACTTTGAGTAGGTCAAATTTGGTCTGAAAAGTTCACTAGTAGTGAGCATTATAGGATACCTACAAAAAACCGCCTGAGGGGATACATTCTTTAGGCCACACAACAACTTTTAGTACATATAAAAAATCAAATATGTATGCCCTTGAATGTGCCGCCTTCTGCAAAAGAATTGTTCCAATCAATTCATAATTCCGACTCACTTTGTTTATCCTGAGACCGTGCAGAATTTTTAGATTTATATAGGATTCGAACTTGCGCCGTTCGGATGGGGTGCTAGAACATCCCCATAAAAGACCCATACGTGCGCCCTCCCTCTCGTCTCACCTTTTCTGCCTACCCACAGTGCGCTGTGCGAGTGGTTTTCGAGGTGTTTCTTGGAGACGAAATATCGACAAACGGTAAAAAAAGTACTGTCTTATTGGGGCCATGGCACATCTATTGGATGTGGCGCGAGGTCCATCTCATGGAAAAAATCGCGACTCGATTAGATCAATTTCAAAAATTCGTCGTACTGTAACAGCTTTTCAGTAACCCTGGATACGGTAAAATCGATACAGTATACCCCTCTGTCATTGCCTGCTCGATGTCTACCACCTACACAAATCCCGAGAAGATATGATAAATTTCATTAATACTGTAACCCCGCTACAGTAACCCTGGGTACGGTAGCCGCGAAACGATATACCTTCCAAGCAATGGCTAGGTGAGGTCCACCTCCTGTAAAAATCCGGAGTGGATTTGATCAATTCAGTGGTTTTCGTGGTCTCGGATTAAGGGAACCCCCTCGCAAAGGAAGACGAAGTGATTTTTTACAGTATACCGAACGAAGAGAATCGCCAACTGTTTATACTTCACTTGTTGCCCTATAGTTCGCAATATTCAAATAATTGTGAATATTACGGCTTTGCGAAGGGGTAAATCGATAACCATGGTGTATATATGTGATTTGAAATTGTTTCTACGAAGTTACGTCGTGTTACTGCCGAAAAATTGCATTCCCGAAATCCGCCCTAAAAATATTCCATTTCGGGTGTTTCTAGGGAATGAGATATCTTAAGTTTGGAAAAAGATTTTCGATCAATTTTTTTTCAGTCGATAGGTTTTGCTGAGGAGTACAAGAAAACCCCTTCGCACAGGTGGGAGTATGATTACGTTCAGAAGATATGGGTAGTCTAAAATTAAGAATAGTGTGAATCCTGCCAAAGTAGACGTTAATTTCTCAAAACTTATCCCAACTGGGACTCTTACACATATCAGGAGTTGTCATACAACATGTCTAGTTACATGGGAAAGTGATTACGAGGGGCTAAAGGGGGTCGTATAATGGTGAAATTCTTGATTGAAAATCAATGTAAACGTGTTTCTCAACATTGGTGATTGTTGAAAATATTTTTTTGAATTGCAATTTTGTGTTTATCATTTTTTGTTGTGATAACATTTTAAAAAATCAAATTTGAATTTCCCGCGCTGGCCACCTCCCCTCCCCCGGTCGTCAGACCCCCTCGCGCGGCTCCCAGAATTCGGGGCCATGAAAATCACTGGATCAATTTGAAATTTCAGTATACTGTAGACTTGATTACGGTATCGGTAATGTCTTGCCGGGACCGCCGTATACCGTCCGATTAATTACTACTCGAGGCCTACCTCATGCAACAAATATCGAGTTAAATTTCTCAATTTCGTATTTCAGGGTTATGGTAGGTAGGGATACGGTAGTTCGTTTTCGTTGTGGGACCCCGGCGGTTAAGTTACCATAGGCCACTTTGCGTTTGGTTGACCCAACCCCAACACCATTTTGGATCACATGGTCCGACACTAGTGTTTGCACGCTGCCCCACGTGGGGCAGCATGCAGACACACAGCTCGACACTGTCGTCGACACCTATGTTAAGAGATCTTCTAAACGCGGGCATCCTACTTTTATGTTATACCTATTTCCCAATTTTTTTTATAGAAATGCGGAAAGCCCGAATTGTTTGGTGAACAATTGATTGATATTACTGCTGAACTATGACATTTTCGAAAAACTGGAATTCATATGACGCAGAAAAAAATTTGGCAACATATTATTTCACAGAGCGACTGCTCCTGACATACGTTCCAGAGCCAGCTACCGCTGAGCCTACCTAAGCCTAACTCGCTATTTCCTCGTAGACACAGGGCTGTAAGGGAAAAATCAGAAACCTCCATGTTATATTTTTAAGTCAATTTGTTTAAAGATAACCAGGTTGTTCTTTCATATTTCCCGGTTACTGTGGGAAAGATTACGGTACTTGAGGCGGTTCGTTTGACAACGCTTAGTCACGGGTGACTAGCGGCAGGCTGCGCCTGCCACTATCCCTGCGGGGCAGTCAGGCCTTCGGCCTGACGCTCCCTACGCGGCAATGCCATCAGTTACAAGCAATGGATTACTGTATTGCGCGAACGCCATTGATCTCTAACACATCTCAAAATATCGATTAGCAACTTAGTTGGCTTTGAAAAAATCTCGCAACTCCTCACGCCCTTCGGTGTGACGCTTCCGACGCGACAATCGGAACTGTTGCGCACGATGGATTACTGTAGAACGTTCACCCCAAAGATCTACTTATAATGCATCTCAAAATATCGATTAGCAGCTTCATTAGCACTTAAATATAGCATCTCATACTGCAACATACTCACCCTTCCCCCGCCCCCTTCAATAAGAACAGTCACAAACGAGGAAGTACTGTAGAACGTGCACTGTATTGATCCACCACTCACAAATATTGATTGAGAGCCCCATCAACCCATTAAAAATATTTGAATTGTTTGTTATGTCTATATATTCCCAAAAGAACGCATAAGTTCCGTTGGCACTAAAAGTCGCCTCTGACATCCAAGGAAACGAATAGAAATTTGATTCTGTTGTACTCCTTTGAAAGCCTCTCAAAATGACGCTCGCAAACTGCATTGGCACTGAAAATGCATTTCACAAATCACACTACCCATGTGACAATTTACACATCATTAGAAGTATGGAATTATTGAATAGCTTCTCAAACCCTTTCAAAATGACGCTTACAAACTTCATTGGCACTAAAAATGCATTTCACAAATCTCACAACCCATGTGTTCATTTACACCATTTTCATAATTTACAAATGTTGCATTAAGTAATAGCTTCTCAAATACTCTTAAAATAACGGATATAAACTACTTTGGCACTGAAAATACATTTCACAAACTCTCACACTCCCACTCCCCCCGCCCCCTCCCCAATGCCCACACGCGACGCGGTCGCGTCGCGTATTCAAACATTAAATCGCTTATATTTCTTGATTAAACACTTGTTTTGCCTCTTATATATCTAATTATATTAATAAAATAATATTAAAAATCAGTGAATGCCCCACTCACACATTTCATAAAATAACAATTTTCATCGATTTTTTCGCCAAATATCCATTAAAACCCTTCTATTTTCTCACGTATACTAAATCCGACCTCAATAACAAGAAAATAAAATCAGAAAACTAATAAAAAAATTGCTTTATTGTGCAAATTCACCTTTGATACAAATCTACAACATTTGCCCATCGCAAACTGACACTCGCCAAGGCTCTCACCACGACTTTCGTCAGACTTTTTTTTCGGCGATTTTATTACCTATTTTACTGAATTCAGTAAATATCACAATTACGCGCATTTTATAGAGCATCACGAATACTATTTTATCATATACAACACATAGTTTACATGCAATCACTCGCCCCAAACAACCTCTTACAAACTTTTTGATTACGGTAGAAAACTCGCCACTTAGCCCTCTCATACAAGAGGGAGCGACTAGCGGCAGGCTGCGCCTGCCACTATCCCTGCGGGGCAGTCAGGCCTTCGGCCTGACGCTCCCCACGCGGCAATGACATCATTTACAAGCAATGGATTACTGTAGCACGCGCACGCCAATGATGTATCACAAATCTCGTAACCCCTCACGCCCTTCGGTCTGACGCTTCCGACGCGGCAATCGGAACTTTTGCGCACGAGGGATTACTGTAGAACGTGCACCCCAAAGATCTACTTCTAATGCATCTCAAAAATATTGATTAGTAGCTTCGTTGGCACTGAAATATACCATCTCATACTGCAACATACTCATCTTATCCCCCTTCACTTAGAAATTTGATTCTGGTGTCCTTCTTGAAACCCTCTCAAAATTACGCCTACAAACTGCATTGGCACTGAAAATGCATTTCACAAATCACATTACCCATGTGACAATTTACACATCATTAGAAGTATGGAATTATTGAATAGCTTCTCAAACCCTTTCAAAATGACGCTTACAAACTTCATTGGCACTAAAAATGCATTTTACAAATCTCACAATACATGTGCTCATTTACACCATTTTGATAACTTACAAATGTTACATTAAGTAATAGCTTCTCAAATACTCTCATAATGACGGATATAAACTGCATTGGCACTGAAAATGCATTTCACAAACTCTCACACTCCCACTCCCTCGCCCCTTCCCCTGTACTCACGCGCGACGCGGTCGCGTCGCGTATTCACTCATTAAATTGCTTATATTGCGCGATTAATAGCTTCTTTTGCCTCTTATTTACCTTATTATATTAATAAAATAATATTAAAAATCATATAAAACTTATATAACAACTTGCAAGAACATGCCCCACTCATAAATTTCACAAAATAACAATTTTCATCGATTTTTCACTAAATACCCACTAAAACCCTTCTATTTGCTCACGTATACAAATTCTGACCTCAATAACAAGAAAATAAAATCAGAAAACTAATGAAAAAATTCCTTTATAGTTAAAATCCACTTTTGAAACAAATATACATCATTTGCCCAACAAATATACATCATTCGCCAACTGATACTCGCCAAGGCTTTCGTCGGACTTTTTTTTCGGCGATTTTATTACCTATTTTACTGAAATCAGTAAATATCACAATTATGCGCATTTTGTAGAGCATCACGAATACTATTTTATCATATACAACACATAATTTACACACAATCACTCGCCCCAAACAACCTCTTGCAAACTTTTTGATTACGGTAGAAAAGTCGCAACTTAGCACTCTCATACAAGAGGGAGCGACTAGCGGCAGGCTGCGCCTGCCACTATCCCTGCGGGGCAGTCAGGCCTTCGGCCTGACGCTCCCCACGCGGCAATGACATCATTTACAAGCAATGGATTACTGTAGCACGCGCACGCCATTGATCTATCTCTAACACATCTCAAAATATTGATTGGTGTCTTCATTGACTCTGAAAAATCTCGCAACCCCTCAGGCCCTTCGCTTTGACGCTTCCGACACGGAAATGGGAATTGTTGCGCACGAGGGATTACTGTAGAAAGGGCATCCCAAAGATCTACTTGTAATACATCTCAAAATATCGATTTGCAGCTTCGTTGGAGCTAAAATATACTATCTCATACTGCAACATACTCATCTTATGCCCCTACAATTAGAAATTTTATTATTGTTGTCCTCCTATGAAACCCACTCAAAATGACACTTACAAACTGCATTGGCACTGAAAATGCATTTCACAAATCTCACAACCCATGTGATCATTTACACCATAGTAAGATCATTAGGAATATCACATTATCGAATAGCTCCGTAAATACTCTCAAAATGACGGATATAAACTGCATTGGTACTGAAAATGCATTTCACAAACTCTCAAACTCCCACTCTCTCGCCCCTCTCTCACGCGCGACGCGGTCGCGTCGCGTATTCACTCACTGAAACGCTTATATTTAACGATTAATCGCTTCTTTCGCATCTTATTTACCTTATTATATAAATAAAATAATATTAAAAATCATAATAAACTAATATAACAACTTAAAAGAACATACCCCACTCACATATTTCACAAAATCACAATTTTCATCGATTTTACGCCAAATACTTACTAAAACCCTATTATTTGCTCGCGCATACTAAATCTGACCTCAATAACAAGAAAATAAAATCAGAAAACTAATTAAAAAATTCCTTTATGGTGAAAATACACTTTTGAATCAAAACTGCAACATTTGCCCATCGCCAACTGACACAACTGAGATGGTCTCACGCGGATGTCGGGATATTTTTTTTCGGCGATTTTATTTACCCTTTAACTGAATTCAATTAATATCACAATTATGCGCATTTTATAGAGCATCACGAATACTATTTTATCATATACAATACATAATTTACAAACACTCACTCGCCCCAAACAAACTCTTACAAACTTTTTGATTACGGTAGAAAATTTGCAACTTAGCCCTCTCATACAAGAGGGAGCGATGGAGAGCAAAGAAATTGTTAGTTTTCTTGATCTGTAAACTTCCCGAATTTCGGGGAAATTTTAACTGGGGGCCCACAACTATTTTATTTCCAAACATAGTCTCATCCATGGTCATGGTAGCGTGCCTTGGGTACAATTAGAATTTAAAAATATAACTATGGAAAAAAGTGTTGTACCACATACTCCTTCCCCAAAATTTTCCCCCACATCGACAGAGCAGTGACTGCTCGAGTACCACTTTATGCAACAAATATCGAGTCGAATTTCTTTCATATTTCCCGGTTACTGTGGGACAGATTACGGTACCGGCAATAACGTTCCGGGACTGCCATATCCTCAACGTCCTCACGGGGGCTCAAAAACCCCGCCCCCGAAAAAGAAAAATGAACAGCGACGGTCCGCAGGCTTAACACTATCGCAAACTGAACAGCGATACGGTACGACATGCAAAATCCTTTTCCCGGACCAACTTTTATGCACCTCTTGAGTCCCCGTGGTCCTAGCAATGACTACTCAAGGTCTAGCTCATTCTACCTATCCTGTGTTGAATTGATCCATTAAATACTTTCGGAGTACGGTAGTTTGTTTTCGTTGCAGGACTTTGTAAGTTAAGTAACCATAGACCATTTTGGGTTTGGTAAAGTGACCCCATTTTGGACCATAAACCCCTTTTCGAAGGGCTTTACATTTTCTCGAAAAAAAGAAAATGTAAAGCCCTTCGGAAAAAAAGATTTTTTTAGAATATTTCAATCGAAAAATTCGAAGAAAAAACGAAAAAATAAAATAAAAAGAATGCTTTTGAAATAATTTCGGAGTTTTGGAGAGAACAGCGGCTTTATCAATATTTATTATAAATTTTACAAAAATTTACTTGATTCAACAAATATTTACAGTTTTGTGAAACAAAAAAATGCATGCTGTTTAAAAATAATGATCGATCCGAAGAGGTTCTGTTTATAGAATATGTTTCCAAGGATAGTTAAAAAAAGGAAAAAAATAATTCCTCCACTACTAGGAAATCAAAATGTCTGTCTGTCTGTTTTTTTCCGTTACGAGTGACGGACATTTTTTTTCCTTATAAATCGCTTCAAAATCGCCCAGATCTTCCCAGATCCTTTTGCATATGATAACTGACCAGAATTACTTTCAAATTTTACAAAATGTAATTAGCCAAATCCATAGCCAAGTGGGTTACGCGCTTCGCCAGCAATCCGGCACCCCCAGGTTCGACCGCCGCATTTTTCGCATGTGCCAGAAACCGTTCTAACAACTTTTTGAGTACCGTGAAACACGTTTTCACCTGTTTTGCCGAGTTTTAACTTGAAAAATCGAAATTTTCGAACTTTCTCCAAACGCACCGGTGAGTGTCAGGGATCACAGGAAAAGTATTTGGCGATGTCAGAAACGTGTTTGAACGTGTTCTAACACGTTTTAACGTGAAAAATCGAAAATTTCGATAAGTTCCCAATCGATTCGCAGAGCGTGGGGAATCACGGGAAAAGTGTTTTGCGATGTCGGAAACGTGTTCGAACACGCCAGGGAAATCAACTCACGGTATCCTGCGTCTCCGTTGAGAAAGGCTCGTGAGGCTAAAAGCGATCGAAAAAAGTTGCCACGGAGCCACGAAGTGGCGTAGTGGCAAAAATTTTTTCGATCGCTCTCAGCCTTACGAGCCTTTTGCAACGGATTAAGCCAGTACTCTATCTAGCGATTAACATTCCCCAACATCCTAGGCTCTCCCTGACCTTACTTAGAACCGGCTATCGAGTCCTCCGCCCTGGATCGAACCTGAAGAAGGCTACCGAGCTCCCCCTCGACCGAATCTGGGGCAGGCTACCGAGCTCCCCCTGGACCGAACCTGCACCCAGAACTATGCATAGAGCGTAGTGTATTTAACCTCAACACATCCCGGCTAGTTAAAGTCTAAAATTGCGATTTTATTCCATAATTTCCCCATGAAATTGCGCTTCGAAAAGGTTCTTTAAAGGGACCTGGCACTGCAAAAAAAGTTATTTTTATTTTAAAGAAAATTGTTTTCCGATTAGAATGTAAAAAATCGCATATTTTTACGATTTTTTGAGAGGAGTTATGATTTTTTAAAGGTGCTCGCGTACCGGGAATTACTGTGTTTAGCACGCTAAACACCGTAGCGCCCGGTACATCAACACAAATTCCGAACTTTGAAAAATCATAACTTCTTTCAAAAAAATCGTAAAAATATGCGATTTTTTGCATTCTAATCAGAAAAGAATTTTCTTTAAATTAAAAATAACTTATTTTGCAGTGCCAGGTCCCTTTAACGAAAATATATGGAAAAAATCGAGAAAAAAATTTAAAGCCCTGCATCATAACGTGATCAATTCTACTCTCATAAGCACTGTTTCGCATATTGCCCAAAATGTATAGTGATGGGGCCAAAATATACATACAGTAACGGTCAAAAGTCTTCGGACATAAAAGTCTTTGTTAAAACTTTTGAACCAGAAAAATATTTGATCTGATAATGGTGGGGTCGTATATAAAATCCATTGGAGATTACGATGCCACTATTGGAGTATTGAGAAATCTTACATTTATTGCGTAGTGATTTCGCAATCAATGCATACTTTTTTGAATGGGAATTATTCTTACATGGCTTTTTTTCCTGCTGACCTAACTGTCAGGGTGTTGAGAAATACCCACGGTCTACCCAGAAAATTGTTTTCAGGTTGCTGCGGTGCCGCTACTTGGCTGCAGCCATGTTGCAAATTACAGGCTGAAAAATCAGATCTCGCCTTTTAGACATACCACAGACCCGATGTATCACGACAACGATCAACATCATGAATTCTGATTATTCTGATAATATGGTCGCGATAGGTCACCATTTCCAGGGCACAAAAAATCGTTTTTTTCGCGTTATTGTAGTCTGGTCTGGCCGAAGTGCTTTCTATAGGATGTTTTCTAGATATCTGGATTTGGGGTGAATTCGGTCGAGAATATACGGGAGAATCGATTGCTAGCTGTCATAAGCGTTTCGATTGGATTCCTCCCGTGGCGATCGATTTCCGGAAGAGGACTGCATTGGCTATACTCATTTTCTGCCCGTTGACATGGTTCTGACTTTTGAGCGTATCTCGGCACTGAGTAATCCAACGGGCGACGGTGGCAGAAGTGCTAATCGAATTAACGCGAGCTGTACGTCACTCTAGAGCACAAATTACGCCATTAATATGGAATATTTTAGTATTCTGATAAGTATTGCATAAGGATGATGAAATATTGCATAGTCATAATGCAATTTGTGAACTAGATTATACAGCCAGTCACGCTTATTCCATTGATACGTCTGACAACCTTCTCCGTTTACTCAGTTCCGAAATAGCCTCAAAAGCCATTTACTGCCCCTCATCAAAAGGCGGTAAATGGAAGTGGTCAAATCAGTGTGCTTCAGGAAATCGATCGCCATGGGCAGGAATCCAATAGAAGCGCTTATTTCAGCTAGCAATAGATTCTCCCATACATTATTATCCGAATCCACGCCAAACCTGATTTTTAAATCACGTCCTATAGACTTCCCCTTCGTCAGACCACAATAATGCGAAAAAGTTATTTTTTTCGTGCCCTGGGAGCAAATGGTGACCTACTATATTCTCAGGATCATCTTCAATCATGATGGTGATCATTATGGTGCATTGTTCGGGTCTGTGCGATGTCTAAAAGGCGAGATATGGTTTTCCGGTCTCCATTTTGCAGCCAAGTAGCAGCACCGCAGCAACTTGCAAATTTTTTTTATAGGTAGACCGCGGGCATGTCTCAGCACCATAAAAAAAGTTAGGTGAGCTGGAAAAAATCCATGTAATAATAGTGGCACTTCAAAAAAGTGTGCATCGATTGCGCCATCACGACGAAGGGCGTGTCCTTGAAACTGCCCCGCAGGCAAACCTCAGTAATGCGAAAAAGTAATTGTTCGTGCCTTGAGGGCAAATGGTGGCCCACCACGACCACATTCTCAGAATCGTCGGCAGTCATGACGGCGATAATTTTGATGCTTTTTTCTTTTTCAGGTCTAAGGGATGTCTAAGACGTGAAATATGATTTCCAGCCTGTAATTTGCAACATGGCTGCAGCCAAGTAGCGGCACCGCAGCAACCTGAAAACAATTTTCTGGGTAGACCGTGGGTATTTCTCAACACCCTGACAGTTAGGTCAGCAGGAAAAAAAGCCATGTAAGAATAATGTCCATTCAAATAAGTATTCATTGAATGCGTCATCACGACGCAATAACTAAAAGATTTCGCAATACCCAAATAGTGACATCGTAATCTCCAATGGATTTCGCATACGACCCCATCATTATTTGCATGCCCACGAAATTTCCTCTCGAAAAAAATCTATTTTTTGAATAGTTGAAAAATAGAAAATGAAATTTCATATCTTAGGACAGAAAATGGAACAGTGGTCTTCATGCATCTGACCTGCATTCTTTCGTAATGTTAATATATTTTATCTAGGTCCCAAGTGAAATTCGATGTTTTCATAATTTCTTACCACTAGTACGAACCTGTGCTTGAAAGTTCGCGAGTCTTAGGGCTCTCAGCTCGATTTCCGCCTTCACACGAAGTTGTGAAGGCATATCAAGGGGAAGATTGGAAAGTGATTGGATACGAAGACCGATCCGGTTCGCAATTCTGAAAAAAAAAATTTCACGGGATAAACAGCGCAGGAAAGTAGTTGGCCACTTTTTAATCAGTTCTACCTTTTGAACAACTAGACCTCCAGGTGAAAATTTTGAATATTGCACAAAATACTTTTAATAAAACACTTTTACTTTTCAAAATACTTAAAAAACTTTTCAGTATTTTACTTCCTAATTAGAATTTTTAAATTAACATATTCTCGCAGAATGTGAGGAACATAACAACGATTTAAACAAGTAAATCAAAACTCTGGCGAATCCCTGTTAGTGTTGAAAATAATCTGTCGACGAATTTGTCGACGAATAGCTGGTCTGCATGACCTCTGATCGAAAAAGTTGCGAGAGTAAAAAATACTTACAAAAATACTTGCATTTCGATGTTTCGATGATCGCACTAGGAATGGAAACGATTGGATACGATTTGGCGAAAACGAAAAGTGACGTCATAATTGCCGATTCATTTGCCCTGAGGCGTAGATGCAATTTTGAACTTTCGGAACGGCACAGTCAGCACTAGTCTCGTGTGGAAAATTTAGCCCTGTGCCAAGGCACTGAACAAATATGTCGATCCTCTCAGATAGTCTCTCATATATATGCGTGTATTAAATAAATGATTAAAATAGGCTCACCTATTCTCTCTTTCCTTCATAACAGAAGCAGGGTCTATCCCAGTTGGGACATTAACGTGAGTGGATCGAGCAGCGCGCTGTTGATGAATCGCCAGAACCTAGCAATTGATGTCATACAAGGCGATAAGTGTAATCTCAATTATAGAGTTTAAAATTTTAAATTACGAACTTTCATGAGATCGTACGGAAGTTTCCCCCCGTCATCCATTTCATTGGCTATGTCATAGGGCTCGGGAAGAATTGAGGTTGGCTTTGGCTTCGGAGGCATTGCCGTAGCTGCCAGTTCTAACGGAACAGACTCATTGCGAGCGATCAATTTGTAGACAGCGACCTGAATTCGAATTGATTTCGACCGATTATCGATATCAAAACTGAAAATGTTGGTGAGGAAATATTATTGTGCATATTCGGGGCGGGTAGGCACCTGTGCTTTCAGCTGACAAATTTGAGAGGTGCTGAATTGAGTTTGATGAGGTACAGGAGAGTGAGCCTGGGCTGACGGAAGAGATCCATCTGAAACGTGAATTTGGGATCAGTGATATCATATTTAATAATCAGAAACATACATCACGCGGGAGGATGAGTTTAGTAAGAATCAATTTAGATCTGACCAGTTTTATGGCACTATAGTTCTGTCCGGTTTTATGCAATGTCTGGCAAGTTTATATATTTCACCATAAGACTTATTGTGGGTGGGACGAAAATGACTGATAATAACGCATGGCATTTCATAGCACGGGTAGGTGTGTGCGATGTAACTTACGATAGAACGTGCGGCGCGCATTTGAATAATTAATTTTTGAATTGGCTCCATGACATTATGTAACGGTGAAGTATGCAGGGCTGCCAAGCAGTCCTTTCTTTAAAAAAAAAATAAATTTGTCACGGTCGCGGTATCCGTGTTGTTTTGATCAGTGGATCAGTTGTTTTGATCTTGTTTGGCGGGGTTCCGCGGGCCAGATTCACGATTTGTACCGCAAACTTCTTGGGAAGTTACAGTAATACAATCGAATCTCTCTACAGTATCCCCCGATGAGTTCGGCGTGTCAGAGCGTTGGTCAGATTCATGATTCGTACCGAAAACTTCCTGGGAAGTCACAGCAATACCTCCGAATCTCTCTACAGTATCCCCCGATAAGTTCGGCGTGTCAGACCACAGGTTGTACCATAAACGTCCGTGGGACTTTACAGTAAGACTACTGTCCCCCACTACTGTATCACCAGATGAGTTCGGCGTGTCAGATGCACGATTTGTACCGCAAATTTCCGTGGGACCTTACAGTAAGGATACCGCACCCCCACTAAACTACGCCACTTCGTGGCTCCGTGGCAACTTTTTCGCACGCTTTCAGCCTCACGAGGCTTTCACAACGGAAACACAAAATAGAGTGCGATATACGTTTACAACGCGTTCGAACATGTTTGGACACTTCTCTTTCATTGCAAAAACACTTTTCCGGTGATTCACGGCACTCCTGTGTTGTGTGACTGAAAAAGTAGGAAAATGTCTATTTTCACGTTAAAAAGGAGTTAGGACACGTTCAGACATGTTTCTGATATCGCCAAACACTTTTCCTGTGATCCCCGACACTCACCGGTGCGTTTGGAGAAAGTTAAAAATTTTTTTTGATTTTTCACGTTAAAACGTTTTAGAACACGCCCAGACACGTTTCCGACATAGCAAAACACTGTGATCCCCCACGCGCTGCGAATCAATTAGGAACTTTTCGAAATTTAGATTTTTCACGTTAAAACTCGGCAAAACAGGTGAAAAGTGTTTCACGGTACTGAAAAACGTGTTAAGAAGGCTTCTAACACTTGCGAAAAATGAGGTAAAAGATTTTCCCTGTACCGTACTTGAATCCGGCCACTAAGCTCCCCCTGGATCGCACTTAGAATCGGCTACCGAGTCCTCCTCCCTGGATCGAACCTGAAGCAAGCTACCGAACTCCACCTGGACCGAACCTGAAGCAAGCTACCGAGGTCCCCCCTGGATCGAACCTTAAGCAAGCTGCCGAACTCGTCCTGGACCGATCCTGAAGAAGGATACCGAGGTCCCCATGGACCGAACCTGAAGTTAGCTTCGGAATTCCCCCCGGACCGAACCTGAAGCAGACTACCGAGGCCCCCTTGGACCGAACCTGAAGCAAGCTACCGAACTCCACCTGGATCGAACCTTAAGCAAGCTTCCGAATTCCCCCCGGACTGATCCTGAAGAAGGCTACCGAGGTCCCCCTGGACCGAACCTGGAGTTAGTTTCCGAATTCCCCCCCGGACCGAAACTGAAGCAGACTACCGAGGTCCCCCTGGACCGAACCTTTAGAAGGCTACCGAACCCCCCCCCCCCTGGACCGAATCTGGAGTTAGCTTCCGAATTCCCCCTGGACGAAACCTGCACCCAGAACTATGCATAGAGCGTAGTGTACGCATAGCGCGTAGTGTATTTAACCTTAACACATCCCGCCTAGTTGTTGATACAAAATCGCAAATCGACGGAAGTTCGCCACCGGAAAGAATAATTGCTACGTTCAGCATATCATTCGATTCGTATTGACGAACCACAGATCGTGATAAAGCCAGATAAGACAAGAAAACGTGCTAGAACGGTTTCTGGCACTTGCGAAAAATGCGGCAAAAGGTTTGCCCGCGGCGGGGGTTGAACCCGGGTGTGCCGGATTGCTGGCGAAACGCGTAACCCACTTAGCTATTTATTTGGCTAATTAAATTTTGTAAAATTTTAAAGTTAGTTAGTTATCATATGTAAAAGGATCTGGGAAAGATATAAGGAAAAGACGAAAAAATGTCTGTCACGCGAACGGAAAAAAACAGACAGACAGACAAACAGAAGCTTTCCTATAAGTGGAGGAACTGAACAGCTCTCGCGCAGACTTGAATCATGGATGACTCTGAAGGGCGTGTCCTCTGACTTCGGTGTAGTTCAGTGGATAACGAAGGGTACTGGTAATCGACGGAAGGTGGGTCAGTCCCCGTCGCGGTCAGATGTTTTGCCAGCAAACGTGTCCAACAAGCCAGTGGTTCTTTGGTTGTTTACGCTCTGCCTGCCTAAGCCTAACTGGTAGGCAGAGCGGTACCATGAAGGGGGGTTCATGGTCCAAAATGGGATCGGGGTCAACTTGGTCAAACCCAAAGTTGCCTATGGTATTGTGACATTCAAAAATTCAGCAACGGTCTTACGCCCGCAACAGATAGGAAACGTCAGAAGGGCGCGGAATGGATTAATCAGGAACTTTTTGTAGATTATCGTGTTCCGATCGATCAACTTCTGTATTTTCATGGAATTTCTTGCGTTTTAAAATCTTGTTCCTTAATTGCGACGCTCTTTTATTTAAAAAAAAAATGCAAGCAAAAATAAAGAAAATCGCGAAAAAGAAAAAAAGTCGAGTGGGCGGAGTCAGAGTAGAGAGCCCGCGTTCGCTGCGCGTCATTGGCAAATCGTCCACAGGGTCGCTACTCGTGAAACGGCTACTCTCCCAATAACTAACCCGCCGGGGTCCAGCAGTGAGAACAAAGTACCGTAACCCGGTCTGCCGTAATCCGGAAATACGAAATTGAGAATATTGACCCGGTATACGTTGAATGAGGTAGGCCTCGAGTAGTAATTAATCGGACGGTATAAGGCGGTCCCGGCACGGCATTGCCAATACCAAAATAAAGTGTACAGTAAGCTGAAATTTCAAATTGATCAAATCGACTCGAGATTTTTACAGAAGATCGAGCTCGAGTAGCCATTGCTTGGAGGGTGTACCGTTTCTCCCATACCGTACTCAGGGTTACTGTAGCGAAGTGGCAATATACTAAAAATACAGATTGATCAGATCGGCTCGGGATTTTTACCGGAGGTGGACCTCCAGTTTTCATTGCTTGGAAGGTATATCGTTTCGCGGCTACCGTACCCAGGGCTACTGTAGCGGGGTTACTAGTTAAAATGAAATTAGCTCCTTATTTATTCCGGTTTAAAATTATTCCCGATTATCAGCATGGATATCGTTCTGGTGCCTCTGTACTCACAAACATTATCGACTGCGAGTACGATTGGACTAAGGCCCATTCACTCAAAGAAGATACAGATGTGATTTATCTGGACTTTTCTCGTGCCTTTGATACCGTACCCTTCTCTAAGCTCATATCCAAATGCTCTCATTATGGAATTCACGGTTATCTCCTCAACTGGATTACCTCCTTTATCACAGATAGGCAATTTTCTGTCCGCCTAGGTGGCTCCATTTCAAATGCGTTTCCCGTGCTATCAGGTGTTCCCCAATGTTCTGTACTAGGTCCAATTCTATTCACTTTATGCATTGCTGATATCTCAAATGTGCTCGCCCCTTTCCCTGATGTCCAAATCAAATCATATGCTGATGACATTAAAGTGTACATCTCTTATTCATCTGAATCATTTGCCTCCCGCACTTCTCAATTGCAATCTGCTCTCAATGCTATTCATGATTGGACCATTGCTAATCAGCTCTCTCTTTCTGAATCAAAGTGCACTCATCTCCACATTGGTGGATCTCCCCATCCTTTTTATCATATCAACATTGTTGATTCAACAATATCCCTGTTTCCATGAAATCCGAAAGTCTCCTCAAAGAGATCTCGGAGTTCAGGTTGTTCCTTCATTACTCCGTACTGCCTCAATTGATACCCGAATTAGTAAAGCACAAACTGCACTATTTATTATGCTCAGGGCAGTTTCTGTCAATTGTCCCCATATCCTACTCAAATGTTTTCAAACGTATGTCCTCCCTCATCTTGAATTTGCAAGCCCGTTCTGGAAAATGTAAAGAAGCATTGTGAGAGGCTCGAGAAGGTTCAAAAACAATTCACAAGAATTCTGTTCTATCGTTGTTTTCCGTCTCCTTCTTATCCAATTGGTCTACCTTCCTATATTGAACGTCTGTCTCTTCTTGGTCTTAAAGCGATTTTGAGAGGAGAGTCATCTTTGAACTAGTATTCGCCCGTAGAATCATGAATGGCGAGACCATCCTAGACCGTAACAAGTTTTTCACATTCAACCCCCAGCGTGACAGATCGAACACTTTTGGAATTCACATTGAATGTACAAAGTCCACACCTAGATTTCATTGTTTCCCCCGTAGAATAGCAATGATTCTAAACTCCTTACCTTCACATATCCACCGATCTCCGAGTGTTACTATCTACAAGAATCGTCTAGGAGAATTAGATTTCTCTCGCTTTGATATCAGTAAATACACATTTCACTAGTCCCTTTAATTCCCCCGTGTACATCTCACCCTCCCCCCCTCCACCACTCTACCTCCTTAGAGATCCTTCAGAATGGTCCCGGAGCAGAGTCAACCTGGTCGTCCCGAGTCCTCTTCCTCGGTATCCCTCCAACGACCAGACGATGATAGATGGGACCATGACGATTGATCTACTCTTCCTACAGTCCATCCACCCCATCATTCACATTTCACACTCCCTAGAAGGAGAATATTATCGATTTTCACATTTATCTATGTTTCGTATCTCGTTGCGCTCTCGGGCGTCGATAAAATATAATATGGCCAATTAATGAAATTGATAATATCTTCTCGGGATTTTTGTAGGTGGTAGACATCGAGCAGGCAATGACAGAGGGGTATACTTTATTGATTTTGCCGTGTCCCGGGGATACTATAGCGGGTTACGATATGACGAATTTATGAAACCGAGCATATCGACATAGGTCAAATAGGTTCTCGCTAGCGAGGATAGGCACTTCTGCATGGCGTCCAGACCATGTCGGCACACGACAATTCTGAATGTTTCATGCATTTTTGGCCCCTTTTTTGACAAATTTATCGAAAATTGGGCAATATGCACTTCGGCACGCGATTTAAGGCATTTTTGCACGAAATGGCTGCGAAAACCCCATTTGACCTATGCATATCGAGTTGGGATTTTTAAAGGAGATAGATCTCCAGCAAGCAATGCCTTAGGGTATACCGTATTGATTCTAAAGTGTCCCGGAGATACTGTAACGGGATACGGTATAACGAATTTATGAAATTGAAATACCCGATTACGGATTTTTGTTGGAGGTAGATTTCCAGCAAGCAATGTCTTTGGGGTGTACTCTATTGATTCATCCGTGTCCAGAAACTACTGTAGCGGGTTACGGTATGACGAATTCGTGAAATTAATAATATCCAATCGGGATTATTGCGATATTTACTTCGAGCAGGCAATGTCATTGAGGTGTACCGTATAACTACTACCGTATCCGGGGATACTGAAGTGCATTCACAGCATACCGAATTTTTGAAATCGAGCATACCGAGTGAGAAATTTAGGAGTAGGTAGACCTAGTTAAGTTATTGTCTGCGACCTTTGTGCTTCTGCCGCATCCGCGGTTACCGTAGCGGGCTTATAGTATACCATGGATATTTCTGGAAAATAAATCGCATCCATTTTAAAGCCTTCCACATTGTGAGTATTTCGAAATTATGTCGGATGTTCACATGAAAAGAAATTTTTAAAAATGGCCCACAGTAAATATTATAAGTTATTCAGAAGTAAAGATACAACAATTCAATTATTCTACTTTAGGGTAGCCCCGGTTGCTGCAGAAGCACAAAGGTGAGCCTCGCAGATAATAACTGCACTAAGTCTACAAACTCCAAAATTTCCGAAAAAATCGGTATGATTTAAATGTGCAACAGTATCCCCGGATACAGTAGAAGTTATACAGTAACCTCAATGGCATTGCCTGTTCGAAGACAGCCTCGTACAAAAATCACGAGTACATACTGTTCATTTCATAAATTCGTCATACCGTAACCCGCTACAGTATCCCGGGGACACGGTAAAATCAATACAGTATACCCCTCTGCCATTGCCTGCTCGATGTCTACCACCTACAAAAATCCCGAGAAGATATTATCAATTTCATTACTTGGTAATACTGTAACCGCGCTACAGTAACCCTGGGTACGGTAGGAGAGAAACGGTATATCCTCCATGCAATGGCTACTTGAGGTCCACCGCATGTAAAAATCCCGAGTCGATTTGATCACTTTGAAATTTCAGCACACTGTAACCTCGCTACAGTAACCCTGGGTACGGTAGGGAAGAAACGGTATGTCCTCCAAGCAAAGACTACTCGAGGTACACCTCCTGTAAATATCCCGAGTCGATTTAATTAATTTGAAATTTCAGCATACTGTAGACTTGGTTACGGTATCGGCAATGTCCTGCCGACCTTATACCGTCCGGTTAATTACTACTTGAGGCCTAGCTTATGCAACAAATCCCGTGCGAATTGGATCAATTTAAAATTTCAGCATACTGTAGACGGTTACTGTATCGGCATTGTCGTGCCGAGACCACCCTATACCGTTCGATTAATTACTACTCGAAGCCTACCTCATGCAACATATACCAGGTCAATATTCTCAATTTCGTATTTCCGGATTATGGTAAACCGGGTTAAGGTAGTTTGTTTTCGCTGCGGGACCCCGGCGGGTAAGTTACCAGAGGCGACTTTGGGTTTGACCAAGTCGACCCCGATCCCATTTTCGACTACGAACCTCCCTTCATAGTGCCGCTCTGCCTACCAGTTAGGCTTAGGCAGGCAGATCGTATACAACCAAAAAGCCACTGGCTTGGACACGTATGTTTGCCAGGTCTTGAATAATCCAGCAATGGTGCAAAGAAATTGTACATTTATCGCACACGTCCGCGGTACAGTTGCGCGTACAGTTCTTGAGCTAGTTCTGCGTACATGTAATCGTAACTGTGTCCCGAACTGTTACTGTACAGATTTCTTGAGGCCGCAAAAGGTTTTGGCTACTTTTGATAATTAGTAACAGATAATAAAATATAACAGTAAGTGAATTTGGATCTTCAAACAGATTACTAATTTGGCGTTTTCCGAAACGCCAGGGACACTGCGACTTTCCCTAGAAAGCCCCAAAAAACAGGAACACCGTCAATCAAAACGTAAGCAAAGTAAAGAAAGTACATATGTTTCACCTTGTAGCTTCGCCTTGAGTTGTGCAGTTTTGAAGTAGCGTGGGTCATTCTGTAGACCTTGCTCTTCCATACTGGCCATCGTGTTCTCGATCTTAGAAATCGTCAGCTCCTGTCCTTGCGAGCCGAGCTGAAACGTCTGCTCCACTGCATGCTCAGGAGCTTCCATGGTTGGACGTTGATCAGTCATCTCCTCATACCCAACTTTGTTCACCTGTATAATACTAAAATTAGAAGAAAAAAATAAAAATCGCTCAAATGTTTATTTAGGACACAAAATAATCATTTTAAAAACAAAACTCGAAAACCGCGCGCAGGTCGACGTTAATCAATGCACATCACACTAGTCCAAACATTTCGAAAATTTTGATATCGCTCGCAATATATTCGCGGCGGGAGTCCGGACGTCCATAATTTTCAAAATGTTCGCGCCGTCAGCATGGGAAAGGTAGCGCAAACTGGCCGCAAGAATCTGAACCTGGTGCAAGTTGCATTTTTTCGTTGTATCCTGCAATTTGCGTGAGGCTTGCAAAATTGACAAACTAAAATAACTTCACCGCGTATTGCGTGATACTCACAATCAGCTTAGGTTCGGACAATCATCAAGCAAATTGCCGGCAATTTCGTTGTAGTTATTTTGTCTTTGCGTGCATCAGAGATTTTAGGGTAATATTACTGCAAGTAGTTTGCCGAAGAGTAAGTTACCAAGAGTAAGTTGCAGTACCAAGGTAAATCACCGTCTCCTACAACACCAGCAATATCTCAGTAAATTACTTTGTGCCAGCTAAAGAGGCAAATTTGAAGTAAGCAAAAAAGTAACATTGTAGCTAAGTTGAAATAATATTACTTTTGAAAGATCAAGAACAAAGTACGTTTCTAGGTATTCTACAAATCCGACGTGAGTTAAATGTAATATTCCTGCAAGCATTAAGGCAATTTTCTTGTGCACTTCTAGTAACTTACCGTACAACTTGCTTAAATATTATATATATATATATATATATATATATATATATATATATATATATATATATATATAATAGGGAACACCTGCGTAATTATGTTGTTGTAGCCGGCAATTTGCTTGAAGCTTGCCTAATTGAGAAACTAAAATAACATGTACACCTATTCCGCGATTTTGAGCTCCCGTTCGGGCAAGGATCAAGCAAATTGCCGGTCAGTTTGCTGTAGTTATTTTGTACTTGTTTGCAGCAAGCGTCGTGGGTACTTGCGGTGGTGTTCCCTGCATACAAGGTCCTTGCGGCAAATTTGCGCTAGAGTTTCCATGTATAGTAACTTACTTTCCGTTTGTACTCACTTAGTTTGTGATTTACTGGCAACTTACTTTTTCTCTACTGTTTCTTTCTCTTATGTTTCCTTTCTCTTGCTTTCAAGTTACTTTTTGCTTACTTTCTACTTTTTTTCATTACTTTATTTTTTGCTAGTATCTTTTCCTCTGCGCCACAATTTAAAAGTTTATCAATCTTATGACATATTACACAAATACGGGCACTATATATAACTAGCAGGAACAACAACATGTAAACGTATTAGATTCAATGATTTTAAAATTCGATGATCCAGCATCATCTAAGAAGATTCTTCTTACGTTAGTAATGAATATATTCTTCAATTCTTGGAGTTTATTGTCCAATATAATTTAGCTAATCATCAATATAATCAGATAGTCGTTCTTTCTCATGATATTAATGATGTAGGTCGCAAATCACTGCTTCGGGTCAATTTTGTTATCAATCACTCTTCTTCAATCATCAAAATTTTCAAGACCAGAACATTTCTGTCTTTAATTCAGAGAGAGCGATCCTTGAGACAAGTCTGCGTTCTCGCAAAAGTAACTAAATAGGCACACCACCAATGCACCGACTATCGCCAACTGTTTTTCATTAATATCTGCTCTACTTTCTATTATCGATTTTTCCTTACCTTTATCGATTTTCTTTGAAATTTGGGTCCCAAATTATGTTCCTAGCACCCACCTATCATGTTGCGCTCGGAACATGTTGTTTGCATGTTCGATGTCCAAATCCGCGTGCAACCCATTTCAATTACGCTTCCAACGCACATTTCGATCGATTTTTCCTAAACCTTCGCGCAATTTTATTATTTTCTCGCGAATATGGCGTGCACCAGGCGAGTTTCATACATTAATAAATTCCCCGCATCTTTCTCTATGTAACCAGCGCATGCGCGATGCCCGAATCCGTGGGCAACCTATACAATTCACGGCTGAAACGTAAATTTCACTCTTTTTTTGGTCTGCCTCCGTTTTGCGATTTTTCGTTTGTCTCCCGTCCTGCTGTCCCACTATCATTCCCCTCTTCCACGGCCCATTCCTATCCCAACAAAGGTCACCAAAAATCCGTTGCCACCCCTTTACTAATGGAGATATATGCAATATTTAGTCATATTTCTGACACACCGAACCGGTTTGGACGGATTGGCATACGGTAGTTTGTCTAACATTCTCAAATATTTTAAACACGTTGTAAAGTTGTTTTTTGTGTAATTTTTAGTTTTATTGTGTTCGTAATGGATTCAGCACTATCGAATTGTGGGGGTAGGAAGACAGTGGTGATTTTAAGAGCTACTTTTAATTTCGCCTCTGCGGTCCCTACTTTAATTTTACTTGAAATTCTCTAAAATTTATTTCTCAGTCAATCTTATACTGTACCACTCCGTGCTCGATGGTTTTGACTTTTTGAAGAACTATATTATATTTATTTTAGTTTCTTATCTCACCGGCATGAAGATGGATATGATTGATGGACTCAACGGTGCTCCGCTCTCTCCGAATGGCGTTCTTCCCTGCGGTAAGCTGCAATGTGTAAGAGAGATTATCTGAGAGGATCGACATATTTGTTCAGCGGGCTTGGCACAGGACTAAATTTTCGTTATGAAAATGACTACTTTATAAAATAGTGCGTTATGTGAGGGTTACGAGTGTGCCATTCCGGAAGTTCAAAAACGCGTCTACGCCTCAGGGCAAAATATCTGTTTGTGACGTCACAAAACTTTTTCGTCAAATCGATTCGAATCCTTTCCTTTTCGAGTACGATCGATAGCCCATCGAAATACAAATATTTTTTACTTACGCAACTTTTTTGATTAGTGCTCGTACAAACAAGTTATTCGGCATAAACTAGTTTACGGTCAATTTGCAACTTTGCTCCTGCCACTGGAAACTTCTTATTATCATAGCGTATACCTTACACTGAGGCACACTTTCAATGAGAAAGTGGATATTTAAAAGTGGCCCCAAGGAAGTTAATTTAGGAAAAATGTTGCGGCAACTTGAATAAAATCAATTCTCCATTTGCACATGTTCAGCAATAGTACTGTAAGATTTCGCGTTGTATGCAATTGACTTGAAGAAATATTCAAATTTTCAGCGTTTCTCACCCATTTATTTGCCCATTGTGATTGAAAACAATCTTTAAACGCGAAAATATTCTAATCAAACCGGTTTAGATGAAGAAAATTTGAATACATACCATATCATTAATTCAAATAAGCCAATCGAGAACTGATTATATTCAAGTTGCCGCAACATTTTTCCTAAATTAACTTCCTTGGGGCCACTTTTAAATATCCACTTTCTCATTGAAAGTGTGCCTCAGTGTAAGGTATACGCTATGATAATAAGAAGTTTCCAGTGGCAGGAGCAAAGTTGCAAATTGACCGTAAACTAGTTTATGCCGAATAACTTGTTTGTACGAGCACTAATCAAAAAAGTTGCGTAAGTAAAAATATTTGTATTTCGATGGGCTATCGATCGTACTCGAAAAGGAAAGGATTCGAATCGATTTGACGAAAAAGTTTTGTGACGTCACAAACAGATATTTTTTTGCCCTGAGGCGTAGACGCGTTTTTGAACTTCCGGAATGGCACACGCGTAACCCTCACATAACGCACTATTTTATAGAGTAGTCATTTTCATAACGAAAATTTAGCCCTGTGCCAAGGCTATGTCGACCCACTCAGAAAGTCTCTCGTAAAAACTTTGATAATAAGCGCAATTCGTGATACTCCCCACTAAAGGGGCCTAGCACTGCAAATTAAGTGAACCTGTGATATTTTACCGGACAGCCAAAGTCTCCTGAAAGTGTGTTGTGGGCGCCAATTCGCCTAGTATTAAAATAAGTTTAATTTTAAGGCTTACGATATTGCTTAGACGTCTCAAATAGTTGGTTTCTAGTACTCAGCTCCAAGTTACCCGCATTTGAATGAAACCTACACGTCTAACAAGGGAGATGTATAACCTCACGGAGCGATAACTGAAAATATTGTTCAAATGTGAAAACTTGACCCCGGGAGCAACCCAAAACAACTTTCAAAAACAGCAATAATCGCTTCCTAAGAAATATTAACCCGGCAGAAGTAACACACAAGCCGATCAGCTCATTTGCATATCTCTCACAGTAACCTACGAAAGTGTGCCCCAATAGCTCAGGCGGTAGCGCGCCAGTGCTATCACTTTTGCATCCGCAGGTTCGACCCCCCGGCAGTCGATTTCTTTTTTGCTCATATTTCGGAATATTCTATGAGTATTGAACACATGCTTCTACTAATAATTCACCAATTTATACAGTAGCCTGATAAAGAAAATCATTGCTAATCAAAACATAAAAGAACAAATCTCACTGTAATCTCATGTGTCAGCGTGTGGTCAATAAATTGGTGAAACGTGAGTTGAAGCAGGGGTTCAATACTCATAGAATATTCCGAAAAATGAGCAAAAAAGAAATCGACTGCCGGGGGGTCGAACCTGCGGATGCAAAAGTGATAGCACTGGCGCGCTACCGCCTGAACTATTGGGGCACACTTTCGTAGGTCACTGTGAGAGATATGCAAATAAGCTGATCGGCTTGTGTGTTACTTCTGCCGGGTTAATATTTCTTAGGAAGCGATTATTGCTGTTTTTGAAAGTTGTTTTGGGTTGCTCCCGGGGTCAAGTTTTCACATTTGAACAATATTTTCAGTTATCGCTCCGTGAAGTTATGCATCTCCTTTGTAAGTCAAAATTTGTCAATATCCAATTTCTTGTAATAGGGTGCATTAAGAGAGATTATCTGACAAGATCGACATATTTCTTCAGGAGCTTGGCACAGGGCGAAATTTCCGCTGTGACATTAACAACGCTATGTTGTAGTGCATTGGATGAGATTTATGGCAGTACCATTCCGGAAGTTCAAAAATGCTTCTGCGCCTCAGGGCAAAAATATTGGTACTTGTGACGTCACTAAACTTTTTCTTCAAATCGAATGGAATCTTTTCGAGTCATAGTGCGATCGATTGCCCACCAAAATGCAAACATTTTTCACTCTTGCAATTTTTTCGTTCAGAGTTCATTCAGCCTAGTTATTCTTGAAAAATGGGTTCTTTCGTAATTTTCAGTACTAATAGAATTCCTCGGAAAATTTTCACTCGTCCTACTATATTGCACAGCAATTTGTGAAAATAGAGAATTTAAAAGTTTCTGGCAGGAAGTCAAATACAGAAAAGTATAAGGGAAATCTTTAATAAAATCAATAAAATCATTCTCGATTAGCTAAAGTATGAGCCGACCGCCTTCGTAGAGCTAAAGTACTGTAAGAAATTTCGTCAAACGGGATAATTTTATGAAAATACATTAATTCTTTTGCAATTTTCACCCTTAGTGTACACTGTTGTGACCAGAAACATCGCAAATGGTAGCTAAAATATGAAATATTGCAGTTAATATTGAATTTCACCCATGTTGTTGTAATCGCGAACTGATTTTATTAAGATTGTCCGTATACTTTTCCATTTTTGACTTCCTGCCAGAAAATTTTAAATTCTCTATTTTTCACTAATTGTGTGCAACTGCTGTGCAATATAGTAGGACAAGGGAAAATTTTCCAGGCTTTCTATCAGTACTGAAAATTACGAAAGAAACCATTTTTCACGAATAATTAGGCTGAATCACTCTGATCGAAAAAGTTGCGAGAGTAAAAAACTCTTGTATTTCGATTAGCTATCGATCGCACTATGAATCGAGAAGATTCGATTTGAATTGGCGAAAAAGTTTTGTGACGTCACAAACACTTATTAATTAGCCCTGAGGCGTAAATGTGCTTTTTAACTTCCGAAATGGCATAATCGTAACTCTCACGTAACACTATTTTATAGCGTCGTTAGCTTCATTGCGAAAAAATAGCCCTGTGCCAAGCCTATTTCGAGCCACACAGATAGTCTTTTAAAACTCCTAAAACATCCTATTTGATAATACGAGAAGCTCCCCGACCTGAGCTTAAAGTTACCGACCAACCAAAAATTTCGATATTAAAAAAAAATTTTTATTCGATGCAGATGAGACTGCTGATTATTAATTCGAATATGAAAACGCCTGAAAATAAGCCCCAAATTTTCTATAAGCTCGAAAGGGTGTCCCTGATCGGCAATATTGATTGGTATACTGTAGCAGCTCAAAATTCTTCTTTTTGTTTTTTTTTTGCGATTTCACGGTACAAGCTCTTTCAAATTGACATTCAGGCAATTGTAGCTACATCCTGCAGTTGATTGCATGCAAGAAATCTCAGTTTTAAATGGCAAAATATGAACAAACTTGAAAAAAAGAGAAAATATTTTTAAAAAGTATACTGTAGCTAAAGATGCGAATTTAAAATTTATTTTAATATGATTTATTGCGATTTATTGCGTGAAATCAACTGCAGGATGCAGCTACAATTGCCTGAATGTCAATTTGAAAGAGCTTGTACCGTTAAATCGCAGAAAAAAACGAAAAGAAGAATTGTAAGCTGCTACAGTATATTAATCAATATTGTCGATTAGGGACACCCTTTCCGAGCATATAGTAAATTTGGGGCTTATTTTCAGGCGTTTTCTTATTCGAATTAATAATCAGTAGTCTCATCTGCATCGAATAAAAAATTTTATAAAATTTCGAAAATTTTCGTTGGTCGGTAACTTTAATCCCGACTTTAAGTCGCTTCACGATGCTTTGGCTTTCCGGTAAAATTTCCCAGGTATTCATGACCGTGCCGACGTATGGTGGTCCAATTCGTTAGTAATCAAGTGTCATGATCAACCCACCGAGTGAAATATTTCGCAATATAATTTGGAGTCGTGAACGGCCTAATAACCGGCTCGCAACCCAAGACAATTTCAGAACTTTGAGAAAAAAAGAAATTTGTTTGACCATCACTATTGAGGATGCTTTTTGTATCATATAGCTTTACAGATTTGTATTACAGAATCGGATTATACTTCAAAAATTTTTATTGATATCGTTTTAGTCAAGGTAGTCGCATAGAATTTCACTACCAAGGCCGTTGGTTCGAATCCTGTCTGTTTTCAATGTTTTTCCGAATTTTTTTTCATCGAAAAAATACCCTTTCAAGATTTTCAAAAAAAAAATGGCAATTGTTACAGAGGTCGATACACTTAAAAGAATACAACCCACCCATGCAGAAGTCAAATCACCATTTGAGAAGTCATACGTTTTCATTTGAGTCATGCAAACAAATTTTACAAGCAAAAAATTCTAGTCCAAATTACTACGTTTCTGTACGTTTTCAGACGTGAAAACGAGAGAGCTCACATTCATCTATCTGTCTCTTGTCTCAGCACGTGTCGCTCTCGATCGGTTTCCTTTGTGTTCTTTGTCTGTGTGCCGGTGAGAATGCGATAGAAGACAGGTAGATCACCAAGAAGTCGCGGTTTTTCTAGAGGGATAACGTGCAAGTCCGGGATGTCAGACTTTTTCGCTTGTAATTTTTTGATTTTGCATGAAAAAAATCCGTACAGCAAAAAGTGACTTGTTGATTTTACAGATTCTGGTAGCTATTACCGTGGTTAGCAAATTTCCGATTCACTCATGACCTGAAATGTCTCATTTGCATAATTAGAGGAGGTCAAAATTCTGATGTTTACAGATTTTTTTCGAGAATAGCTCTTCAGGTAGTCTAGTTACGACTTTAGTAAAAGAACAAAAAATGGCCGAAAAACTCGGCGCTTCTTTCTGTGTCATTTATTTATTCAAATTGATGACGCAATGTCGCAGTACTATTTCAGAGGCAATTATTTGCTCGGAGAAAATTTTTGCAGCCACTTACTGTGGTGGTTAGCTAGAGACTCGCTTTTAGCATCAAAATAATCGTAATTAATCCTGATCCCTAAAGATTGGTAGCGATCGGTCATCATTTGCTCTCAGGGCATTACAAAACGTCTTTCACAGATGCTATCAGTTCGAAAAGCTATATCGCCTCGACGAGATGATTAATAAAATCTAGTTATGAGTGTTAAAGTTTACAAATATATCACTAAATACGCTCCAGAAGTTTTGTGGGTGTAACATTTTTCCTCTTTGAACAACTCGGCTTCTCCCGAGACAATTCCGATTTTTGGCCACGTCCCCTTCCCTCTCTCACGTTGAAGGCGCGCGCACACTTCTTTGAACAGTTTAGCCAAAACCATTAAAGGAGGAGGAACACGAAAAATAGAGTATCGATTTGTTGGCATTATTCGCTTTCTCCTGTGAACGATAATATAATTCCAAAATTTGAGATCTCTGTCTTTCCTCCGAACCGAGACAATCAAGGTCAAGTGCCGAATACGGTAGAGGGGGCGTTCTCACGTGCGCGAGTAAGCAAATCTCTTGGTCAACTTTCTCTCTCTCTCGAGTTTGCATGCACTCTCTTCCCTCACCCTCCCTCGTTCCCACGGGGAAGAGGGTACATGCAAACGAGGGATTAGGGAAGGGGAGGAACAGGTGGAATCGCCAAAAGCCTTACTGCGTTTAGCAGCGCACTCAGTTTGCAATTATTATCCTCAACCTTTCCTTACAGTATAAACACCTGTTGCTAAGAAAATTCCATGCGGGAACCGGTGGTGTTCATCCTCCTTTAACCAACAGATATTCCAGAGAGTGAGAATGAAACAACTTCATCGACAACAAAATTAACAGGGTAGTGTGTAATGCACACTAATATTTAGTGGGGTAGCCGTTTGCAGCGATCACAGCTCTGCACCTAGCAGGCATAGAATGAACGAGATGGATCAGTTTATCGCTTGGAATCTTGTTCCACTCCTCTTGCAGGATCTTGAATTTCTGCTCGAGGTTCTTGGCCGGGTGTTTTCTCACAGAATACAGCAAAGAGATGCCCGATCGAGTACTTGCCAAAGATCAATTCGGGAAATTGAGATGGCTAGGGGAGCACCTCTTTTTTTATATGCTGGCAATTTGTGAGCATTCAGCAAGAGAACTTTTTCTTTATTTTTATTGTTTTTATAGACATATTCATATTGTGGCTGAACCAGCTCTCTCACTCTCTGGAATATCTGTTGGTTAATGGTTTTGGCTGAACTTTTCAAAGAAATGCGCGCGCGCCTTCAACGTGAGAGAGGGAAGGGGACGTGGCCAAAAATCGGCATTCTTTCGGGAGAAGCCGAGTTGTTCAAAGAGCAAAAATGTTACACCCACAAAACTTCTGGAGCGTATTTAGTGAGATTTGCAAACTTTAACTAGAACTAAATTTTTTGAATCATCTCGTCGCGGCGATATATCTTTTCGAACTGATAGCATCTGTGAAAGTCGTTTTGTATTGCCCTGAGGGCAAATGATGACCGATCGCTACCAAACTTTAGCGATCATATTAGTTCGTAATTACGATTATTTTGATGCTATGAGCGAGTCCATACTTTTTTTTTCAGGTTTCTGACCAGTTCATAAATTTTCAAATTCTGACCAGTTTCATGTAACAGGCGGAAGACTTGGGAAATCTATGTTTTCGGGAAGGGGAGGGAAGGGAATTGTAAAGAGAAGTGAAAAAATGATATAAAACCATGTGTTTTGATTCATTTATAGTAACTGCTGTTGTTGTAATATGGAGGAAGGGAGTGAACGAATAAATGAAAACATGAAACGGAGGAATGCATAATTGTACAGGGTGCGGCAGAATTATAGCAACAAACGTTGTTATCTATATCTTCCCCAAATGATGAGCTACTCTATTCAATTCATAACATTTTGTCAACAAGTTCCATACAACAAAAATCAACGGGTAGTTTTTGATTCGACCTCTCTCATCGATGACTTGGTTCAGAAGGGTGGAGTAGGCGGCTACCACGGCGGACAGGTACTGTAGGTCAAGATTGTCCTATTCCTGAAGAACGGAGGTGTTGAGAGGCTCCAGGGTTGGAATGGAGAATAGCACAGGCATTGTGTTCAAGGACTAGTCACATGAAATAGTCGAGGGGTTGAGATCCGAGGAACAGGATAGCAATTCCCAGATGGGAACGAAGGAGCGGCAATAGGTCAAAAACCTGGCTCGAACGATTTTGTCATTTTGTGTTGGCGCACAGTTGTCCTGGAAGCACCAATGCTTCGCGCCAATGTAGTGCTTGGCCAAGGGCTCCAGAGTACCCTTCAGGGTTGTCTCCAAGTAACTCTCCTTATTCAATATCGATCAAGTATCGAAGAAAATGGGATGGTTTAGCCAGTGGCGCTTAACCGTGAATTGAGGATCGAACACTCGATCGACCATTATATCACTTAAATCGGAGTGGGAGGTGTCCTCAGTCAATTCCCTATCGTTTTTGGCGGTGTTGACCTGCTCCACGTTGAACAATTTACCAATTGAGAGAACCCTCACAAGTCGTTCCGCCGCGCCGCATCTAGCAATCAAAAGCTTGCATCTATCAAGCCCGGCCCTTTCACTAACTGATGATGGATCTGTGTGATCTTTTAATCGAATATTGTCATACCTATGTAATTGTCTAAAATTATTACCAGAAGTCCGGGGAAGTGCACAAGGGAACTTTATGAACAACAAGATAAAAAGATGTCTTGTTGCTATAATTCTGCCGCACCCTGTAATAATGGAAAAATGAAGGAAGTGTTGATGTCGGCAAGCGAGAAGTGAAGGCGACGAGAATACGGTAGAGATTCGTTAAGTGTCGAGTTGTGTTAAATTCATGATTCGCCGTTGAAATTTTGAAATATTTTTCATAAATCGATATTTCTTGTTATTTTAACATGCGTAGGTCATTGCTCTGATCAACAGTAAATTTTAAAACAAGCATGAGATATATTATTCATTATTCGACGAGAAATGTGGATTCCCAGATTTTACAAAAAAAATCTGGGGGAAAAATCGAAATTTTCTAGGAATCCAGCTGTTCTTCTCAACTTGCAATATTACTGGTTTTGGTAAATTAATTAAATTCAAGCACCTTGAGATGCTTTATTTGAACAAAAATGAGCACATCACATGAGGTGCAACCACCATAACTTTGGATTTGAAGGTCAAATTTTTCAGATTTTGATATTTTCTTAACCGACTAATGATAATTCACATCGAATGTCAACACAAGGCCTCAATAATGAAATATTATGATATGCTGTGAGATATCATTGTCTTCTGACTGCGAGATGTGGTACGGTAATGTTGTAAATTGATAAAAACAACTGGATTCCTAGACAATTTCGATTTTTCCCCAGATTTTTTTTGTAAAATCTGGGAATCCACATTTCTCGTCGAATAATGAATAATATATCTCATGCTTGTGTTTTAAAATTTACTGTTGATCAGAGCAATGACCTACGCATGTTAAAATAACAAGAAACATCGATTTACGAAAAATATTTGCATATTTCAAAACTTCAGTGGCGAATCATGCATTTGACACAACTCGACACTTAACGAATCTCTACCGTATTCTCGTTGCCTTCACTTCGCGCCTGAACACTTCTTTCATTTTTTCCATTATTACAATTATGTATTCCTCCGTTTCATGTTTTCATTTATTCGTTCACTCGCCATTCCTCCATATTACAACAAAAGCAGTTATTATAAATGAATCAATCAAAGCACATGGTTTTTATATCATTTTTTCTCTTCTCTTCAGAATTCTCTTCCCTCTCCTTCCCGAAAACGTAGATTTCCCAAGTCTTCAGCCTGTAACCTGCAACTGGTCAGGTTGTTGAAGCCAAATAAAGACACACGCACGTAACGCCCTACTCAGTGTTCGTGGGGTATAGCTACTCTGGCGGAAAGCATAGCTACTTCAGCTAGAAGACAGAAGTCAGCTAGAAAGCAGAGCTAATTCAGCTGTACAGAGCTCAACTAGCTCTGCTTCCAGGCTTCTTTCTATCTGATTTCGGTCTTCCCACTGAAGTAGCTATGCTTTCCGCAAGAAGTAGCTATACCCCACTAGCATAGAGTAGAGGCATTGCTGCAAGCGATGCAAATCAAAGCGATTAGTAAAATAAACTAATTAATTTAATTAACGGTGATTTCAATTTTAAAGAAAAATTGGTGCATTTTTCATTCGGTACATTAGTCATCACATCGTAGATTTCGGTTTTTCTTTGGTTATTTTCCGTTATTTGTGTTATTCTCGTACTGCATATTACTCACAAATCATATTTATAATGGTACTTAGGCGAAAAATACAAAATAAGGCTTAAAAACCCCATTTTTAGAGATTTCTGACCAGTTTATGCTTGAAAAAAATGTGGTTTCAACGAAAATGTATGAGCGAGTCTAGCTAATCTAGAAACGAAAATCCATTTTTTTGATTACTCACTCTGAGCTCTGGTAGTGTCCGTGCAAATAATTGCCTCTGAAATAGTAGCAAATAATCTCCGAGCAAATAATTGCTTCTGAAATAGTACTGCGATGTTGCGTCATCACAATGCAATAACAAAAAAAGCGACCTGTGACGAAATTATCAGAATCGTTTCCGTATGCTGAATGCAACATCCAGGTAAAATTTCAGGCTGATTGTTCATATGGTTTAAAAGTCACAACAGAAGGAAAAAGTGGGCAAAGACTTATGAGCGATACTTATGTTGTGCATGCGAGTATGGTCTATCCGATGATCACAATCACATGGTGTATCGAGGTCGAAATTTACAATACAAAATTATCTGAAATTTACGAAACCCCCTCATTCATCTTCATTTCACCATATTTCCCCTCATTCGATGCGGACTGCGCGGTGTAAAATGAGAATAGTTTGAGTTTTAGACCGCTCACTTCACGTCGATCAAGCGAAATAAGGGTGAAATGAGGGGGTTTCGCACATTTCAGATAATATTGTACTACAAATTTCGACTTATGCCCGCCCTCGATACACCATGTGATTGCGATCATCGGATAGACCATACTCAGATGCACAACATATAGAAAAGTGGCTGTTGGATTCGGCATGGTTTTCGAGAAATTAGAGTTCAATTTTTTTGAGAAATAATTAAGAGTTATAATTTGAATAAATAAATTACACAGAAAGATGCCGTTTCTCCGTTTCTTCGGCCATCCTTTGTTGAAGAGCTACTCTCGAAAAACTGTAAGCAGCAGAACGTTGACTTCTAATTATGCAAATGAGACATTGCAGGTCATGAGTGAATCGGGAATTTGTTAACCACACTAGCTACCAGAATATTTAAAATACTCATCTAGCCACTTTTTGCTGTATGGCGGTGTTGCGATTCTTACGCGAACGAACTTATAAATGGATCGATGCGTCTTTCAGAAACTTATAGCAACAAAAAACTTGAGGTGCTATTGCTAGCCTATAACTTCCGTCAATATCGACTTTAGGCCGGCCATCCTGATTGTTAGAATCTTCATAAATTTTTTCACAAATCATGGCCGAGTGAAGGTCTCTCTCCGAAAAGCATATCTTAAAAGTGGGTTGAATTTGACAGGTTCGGTTGAAAAAAAATCATAATAAAATCCATTTATACAAAAATTTCTTTGGATACATACTTGGGAGTTACATAGGTCAAATAGGTTCTCGCTAGCGTGAAAATCACTTCCGCACGCCGTCCGAACCAAGTAAGAAAGTTTTTTTTTTCCAATAAAAAAACGATTTTTAATAAAATTAATCAACAATTGTGTAATATGCGCTTCGCCAGATCCCGATTTGACCAATTGCGAGTTGAATGGGAATGACAACATTTTTGTTGCCGCAACGGTTCCTATACTTTCTCAGGAGTGCAATTGTCTTTGTTTTGTTTGTTGTAAATTGTAATTATTTTCTCAATTCAGCAACTGAAATTGGGCGCGAATTCGTTCGTCAGTATTATACCCTGCTCTCCGAAAGACCTCAGGACGTGCATAGATTCTACTCACACGAATCGGTCTTCGTTCATGGAGAGCTTGAGGCTGTCGGACAGCAGGTTTGTAGGGAAATGTTACCGCATATGAGGGTATTCGTGTAAGTATCGAGCAAAGGGCGGCACATTTAAAAAGGTCAATTTTATGACACTCTGCGATTTGAGCTCTATGGTGCTGATGAAGATAGGCATATTCATTTTTCTCGTGGAGCGTCGGTTGGCGCCCGCGTCGAAATCACGTTTTGTGGAATTTCTTGATTTTGAATAATGCGATTTTTTTTGTCTGATGCCCGGTGCAGAATTTGATGGCATTGGCGATACTTCAAATTGGTTCTTATTAAAAATAAAATTTTAAAATTCTTTTTTTCGTGGAGCAATTTCCGACCTAGTTCATGTACACAGATCGTACCGCCGTGAAGAGAAGATTCGATATATATATATATATATATATATATATATATATATATATATACATTCCAGCGAATTTCAACAAGAGACTTTCAAATTAGCCCGGTTGCCTTTTGATTTCCCTGACCCCTTCTCTATGCTCTCTCTCGAATATGCACACTCTCGCCTTCCCGGCTCGTCTCTTCCTCATGGGAAGGTGAGATAGTGCGCGATAGCGAGAGAGCGCAGAGAAAGGGATCACTATATGAGGACGTCGGTATAAGAAAAAAGCTAGGGCTGGCACTGGGGGGAAAATGCCGATTCTCTGAAACTCTGTGATTTGGGGCGACCGAATGTGCTGGTGACGATGATCGTACTCAATTTCCATGTGGGGCGCTAGGTGGCGTCACGCCGAAATAACGTTTTGTTGAATTTCTTTATTTCTTGTAATGATAATTATTTACCCTTACTGTCTCCGGTTCAGAATTTGATGGTGATCGCCCCGGCGAGACGATTCGAAATCTGTAATTTTAGTGTAATCGCGCATGCGAAAAAAAATTAAACTAGCATAAAGTGGATAACGTTTGTAAGAAAAATTCCCCCCTCTCCCCCCCCAGCGCTCTCTCTCTCTCTCTCCTCGGGGGAAACGGCCACTGGGTATTAGAGAGGGGCGATACTGGGTCGAGAATAGCTCTTGCTTATATAGCACTTTATACGTGATTTCGCTCCAAAGTATAGTTTTGGGGAGGGTTAAAATTCGGCAACCGACGTTACGGCAACAGCTTCCTTGCTCAATCTTGAGGAATATGTATTATTTTTCCCCTGTTGGTTATTTGCTAACCTGCGTCGATTCGGCTTGTTACTGTATTTTTCTAATCATTTTGAATTTTAGACGAATTAGCGAAATCATAGACCAAAAAAGTACGTTCCAGGAAACAAACCCAGACAGCTTTTGGACTTTTTGAGGTGAAATTCTGAAAAATCAGACATCACACTCACTAAACACTCGAGAGAAATTATACGAGAACTGGAAGAGAAAGAAGGTGAACTATAACAAAGAGTTAAGGAAGAGCTGAAGTGGACAGGTTTAATAATAAAAAAATAAGGTTTGCCGCATTTTTCTAACGCTGGCGTGTGCACCTACCGTATGCACACCCCGCACTCGTGACAACTCTGCATTATAGCATATGTTCATATTTAAATTCATGATTAGTGGCCATTTCTTAAGATTCGATAAATCCATAGGTCAAAAAGTGGGTAGACTTCGTCATAACCTGCCACCGAAGGCGGTCGCGAAAAATATATGCCTGATCATATTCACCCCTAAAAACGAAACCTGCCCGACAGAGTCTCCGAGTACAACCCAGAAATGTAAAACCTGCCCGGTAGACCATCGAAAACCTGCCCTGCCAGACGTTCCATGCTACTTTTTGACCTCTGGATAAATCTGTAAAAAGATTTATAACCCAAAAACATCAGGGAATCAGGAAAATCTGGTGCGCACAACCAAAAATCTGCACCCGAGCCGTATAACGAATAATGAAGCGGTAAGGCCGACGATTTGTACCGCGTATGTTCCTGAAACATGAAACCGATTAATGCCAACCGATGCTTTGAAAAGTTGTACCATTGCCCCTACGGCTCTGCGAGAGAAAAAATATGCCTACCGTCATCGGCACCCTCGATAAGCTCATATCATAAAATTGAACTTTTTTCACTGTCCCAGACCCAGCCGACTCTGCTCCATTCTTAGTCAAACGGCCTCATATTGCCTGAAAAGTGAACTGCTTGCAGCTACTATGAATAAGTAAATTAACTTATCTCTGCAATATTTGAGCAATATATCCCAAGGGACATTTCCCTCCCGAAGTATGCTTATTATAAATATGTGGGTGTGAGCATAGATCAGTGGGATGGCTTCTCCCTCCGACGTTTCGTTGTATATCGATAGCAGAGGATCCTGAGTGGATCAACATAGCACGCCTTCGGATCAACAAGTGGCTGGTCAAAAATCGAGATCGCTCCAAACGTTGTCATAGGAGTAACTGTCGACGCTGAACACGCTGGTGCCATAGATTTCGCAATCAGCCCCTCTGGGCGCAGCGCAATTTTCGCGGAAAACTAGTTTTTCGAATAAACATTTCCTTCGGAGTGCTTCTAGGGGCTCGAATTCCACGTTTAAAACGGATTCTCTGTATGGGTGGAGGGGCAATGGTACAACTTTTCAAAATAGAGGTAGAGAGCTAAACCTTTTTGGAGATCACACCTATGGATAATTAAAACTTTTGTGCAAAAATTGGGTCGGATCTCCAACTTTTGTATCTTAAAAATGAAACTCATATGCACATGTTCTGTTGTATACAATACGATAGAGAGTGAAAAATTATCCCAGGATTACAATTTTCAGCATGCTACCTCGCTTTAACAAAGAATTACAGTTTCCGACAAATTATGAATTTTTACCATATTTTGATATCAAAAAACTTACTTTTTTAATTAAAGAAAACTATTGCCGGTTCATAACTTTTCCCCACTAAAATTTTTCTCGACACATACCTTTCCCCATTTCACTCACTAGGGATCTGCAAAAGTAGGTCTCGGTCCCGATGAAATTCACTATCACAGGTCGAAAGAGACCCTTCGGAGGATCTCAGAACAATTTTCAAAAGTTCCCATATTTGCTTCCAGAGTACCGAAAATTGAGCACGAAAGTGTAATTGAAATTTGCACGCGCTTCTATGGGGAATACTCTTCGAGATTCACAGCACTAACGCTCGAAGCATCCGTAGCGTAGTGGTTAACGTGTCTGTCTACCAATTTTGGGGCTCAAATTCGAGTCCCGCCAACAGCAGATTCTTTTGCCGCATTTTTCTATTACTTCTTGTTCTCAGTATAGTATAATGTTCTACGCTGAAAGTGCGTGGGAATTCACGTATTTCCCACGTTCAGACCAGGTTCAGCGCAGGAGAAGCTAGTTTCGGAGGCACGTCCCTCTGCCAACTGGCTGATCTCTCATTCAATCACCAGCTCATTCAGTTTCATCATGGTAAGGACAATCGAATACAAGGTGTAGCATAGAGACAAATTGTTGCGATTCGTCTCTCAACTTCATTTCTGTACTTCAATCTGCCCTCGTTTGAGAAGCCCGTCTGCTTACGCTGATTTTGGGTGAAACACCATCGTTGTTGAATTGTTGTTAATGTTGTTGAATAGTTGATAAGAAAGTTTGGTCAAAAAGGAGATACTCAGAGTTACTACCTAAGCAACAGAAAAATGCGGCAAAGTATGCTGCAGTGGGCGGGACTCGAACTTGAGCCCTCAAAATAGTTAGACAGACGCGTTATCAAATACGCCACGGATGCTTCGAGCAAAGTGCTGTGAATCTCGAAGAGCATCGAAGCGCGCGCAAATTTCCATTACATTTTCATGATCAATTTTCGGTACTCAGGAATATGGGAACTTTTGAAAACTGTTCTGAGATCCTCTGAGGGGTCTTTTTCGACCTGTGATAGTGAATTTCACAAGGGACCGAGACTTACTTTTGCGGATCCCTAGTAATATACGCGATGTAATGAGGTACTGTCGTGGCTCATGTTCGAATCCCCTCCGTGACAAAAATCTTCTGTTTTCAAAGTTTTTGTTGGAAAAAATTAATAACACAAGAATATTACATATTACTGAATTTTCAACGAAATAATCATAATCAGAATAAAGAGAAAAATTGTAGCATAATTTTCCTATGCAGCAAAGAGCCTGCAGCAGGCTTCAAAATTTGCTGTCGCAGATGCGGAACTCGGCTCCCAGGCGAGCTGTAGTTCTTTAACTTGAGGTTATCGATGGTGCTGATGACGATAGGCATCCTCATTTTTTTCTCGTGATGCGCCGAAATCACATTTTTTAAAGAATTTCCCGGTTCCAAATAAAGCTAATTTTCTGTGATTTTTATATCCGGTGTAGAATTTGATGGAAATAACGCCTGCGTAGTTCATTTTGTTTCATATTTAAAAAATAACTTTTAAAAATACAACTTCTCGTAGAGCAATTTCCGACCTAGTTCCGGGAAATTCGAAAAATGTGATTTCGGCGCAACGCCAACGGGCGCCTCACGAGAAAAAAATGAGTGTCTATCTTCATCAGCACCCTCGATAACCTCAAATTAAAGAACTACAGAAAATTCACCTTTTTCGACTGTGTAGACCCTTGCTCGATTCTTACGTGAACGTCTTCATATGACACTCGTAGGTTTAAGCCCTGCGTGGAAAATCGCAAAAAAACAGCAAAACTTAAGTAATTTTCCCACACAGGACTTAAGAGAGGTCTCACCAGAGATTGCAGGTGGCTCGGAACAATTTTCAAAAAAATATTTTTGATTTCGACTAAACTTTTATATTAGAGTACCCAGCCGACGAGAATTCGATTTATCCCGGTCCCATGTCCAGAACCGGCTTTTAGGAAATTTCCGGCTCCAACACCGGAATCATCATAACACAGCTCAAAGGTGAGCTAGAATGCTGAGATTGGGCTCAAAATGTTCATAAAAATCGGATAAACATATTTACTGTTGGAAACGAGTTTCGTACTTAAAAAGTTGGGACCGAAAAAGTGAATTCCGTGTTTTTCAAAAAAAATCGTTGATATCAAAATTGCGAGATGCCGCGCTTTTTTATTGCAGATTATGAAAGAGCTCTTGAAATAGTGTCCGAGAAAAATTTAAAACTGAACAAAAAGGGGGGGGGGATTTAAACTCGAAAAATATTGTTGAAAGTGAAAAATCGTCAAAAGTCGAAAAATAAAGTTTGCGAAAACCTAATAAAAATTAGTGTTTCATGCACTTTGTAACACTATATGCACAGTAAAAATTATATCCACCCATGCAAAGCTCATTTGGCCTTATAAAATTCGAAAAATTATCAAAATTGGCTTCAAGTCGTCGAAAACCTATTTTAGAAAAAAAAATAACAACCTGCTCGGCTCTTAAGTACGGTATAAATATGAATTCTGATTGCGTACCAACATAAATACACCACATATGATATTTGCCAAGCTCGCGTATTCACTCATTTTTGCATAATTTTCAGTCATTTAGACAATTTTACAAGTTTTCCAAAATGTTGATCCGAAAAGTTATCTAAATGAGCTTTACATGGGTGGATATAATTTTTACTGTGCATATAGTTTTACAAAGTGCATGAAAAACTAATTTTTATTAGGTTTTCGCAAACTTTATTTTTCGACTTTTGACGATTTTTCACTTTCAACAATATTTTTCGAGTTTAAATCCCCCCTTTTTGTTCAGTTTTAAATTTTTCCCGGACACTTTCAAGAGCTCTTTCATAATTTGCAATAAAAAAGCGCTGAATCTCGCATTGTTAATATCTACGATTTTTTTGAAAAACACGGAATTCACTTTTTCGTTAACGAGTACGAAACTCGTTTCCAACAGTAAATATGTTTATCCGATTTTTATGAACATTTTGAGCCCAACCTCAGCTTCTAGCTCACCTTTGAGCTGAGTGATGATGATTCCGGTGTTGGAGCCGGAAATTTCCTAAAAGCCGGTTCTGGACCTGGGACCGGGATAAATCGAATTCTCGTCGGCTGGGTACTCTAATATAAAAGTTCAGTCGAAATCAAATTTTTTTGAAAATTGTTCTGCAAAGGCCCATTTTACATACGATCTCTCGTGATACCTCTCTTAAACCTACTAGTCGTATGTATAAAATTGTTCAGCATCACGAGGTCATGTATGCGCGTCAATTCACTTTCTACTCTATGGATCAGGGGTGTGCGCGAGAATTTTTTGCTGCTCTCTCATCACTCTATATTTGAAAATCTGTAAACATAACCTCGTGATGCTGAACAATTTTATATATACGACTAGTAGGTTTAAGTCCTGTGTGGGAAAATTACAATTTTCCACGCAGGGCAAACAAAAACGAAATAAAATTCCCCCGGGTGATCATGCCCTTGTCTGAAAATTTATTTTAACTTTCAGAAAATTGTGAATGCGATCGAGGGTCTTGGTTTCGACGAATGCAAAGTTCGAATTCATACTATCAAGGTAATTTTTTATCGTAGTATTCTAACTTTCATGTTCATCAGTTTTTCATTTGTAATTTTATTCGGATTATTCGAAACGCTTTGTCTGTCTGTGACCATTTTTCTCTTGATGTTTTTACCGTATTTGCCAGTAAATTTGCCGAAAGTGGGATTTTCCCGGTGTCATCACACATCTTGGGAACTTTACTACATCCGTGCCGAGTATGAGCCAATGACGAGAGACTGTGCAGAATGAAGAGAGATCCAGATGTCAAGGCGGCGCCCCTCTTAGGCGACAATGAGCTAACCCGACCGATCAGTCAAATCAAGCAGCTGTGGGCACTGTTAATACATAGTTCGAAGACATAATCAGGGCTGGGATTTTTTGACCATTTCAAAAAAATCAAAAAAAAAATTTACACTACATATTATGGGCATTTTCGGAGAACATTTTTGAAAATCAATGATTTCAATAGTTTTTTTTCTTCGAAATTTTTGAAAATTTCGAAAATTTAGGCCATTATTAGTTTGCTTTTAGAGTATCTTAAGGAACAAATTGCTTCAAATAATTAAATAGTGAACCATTTTTTGCAGAAGTTTTCAAAACTTACAAATTATGAATTTTAAATGAATAAATCATTTTATATGAGCCAAATCGTTGTGAGAATGGCTTTCAAAAATGAATTTTAGCGGCTGAAAAAATATTTGCATCATTTTTTTTTTAAATTTTGATTTTTTGAAATTTTTTGATCAAAAAACTTTTTTGAAAATATTTTTTTTTATCCCAGCCCTGGACATAATGGGATTTTGTCTTTCCTCTCGAAACTATACAATATTAAATAAGAGATATTCCTCCACTTATGGGAAATCTTTTTGTCCGCTATAAATCGCTTCAAACTCAAGCAATCTTCTCAGATCCTTTTGCATGTGATCAGGACAACTTTCAAATTTTACAAAATTTATTTAACCAAATTCATAGCCAAGTGGATAGCGAGCTCGAAAAGAAATCCGTGTGTCTCAGGTTCGAACCCCGCCGGTGCATAGTCTTTTGCCGCATTTTTTGCAAGTGTCACAAGTGGCCCAAACCCATTTTTGAGTAACAAGAAACGTTTTTGAACATCTTTTGCCGATTTTCTAAGTGAATTATCGATTGATTTTATTTGATTTCGTGAAATTTTTGCACATTTCGTTGCAAATCATTTCACGGGCCGCAAATTCTACAAGAAGGGGTTTGGAATGAGAGAAGGAGTGAAATCGATAGAGAGTCTCTCATTTCCGTTCCCTTTCTCTCTCGTCTCTGCCCCTTTCTGGAGGGTGGAAATCATGTATCCGGAAGCTTCCTAACAAATTTCGTGAAATTTTCGCACAATTGATTCAAAGTCGCTCTATCTTCCCAGATCCTTTTACATATGATAACAGACCAAAATACATTTCAAATTTTACAAAATTTAATTAACCAAATTCATAGCCAAGTGGGTTACACGCTTGACTTTCAATCCGAAACCCCCAGGTTTTCCCAATTGATGCGCAGAGAGTGGGGAATCACGGGAAAGGTGTTTTGCAATGTCACAAACGTGTTCGAACACGCCAGGGAAATCCACACACGGTATCCTGCGTTTCCGTTGAGAAAGGCTCGTGAGGCTGAGAGCGATCGAAAAAAGTTCCCGAAGTGGCTCCGTGGCTTTTCGATCGCTCTCAGCCTCACGAGCCTTTTGCAGAGGAATAAGCCAGTACTCTTTCTAGCTATTAACATTCCCCAACATCTTAAGCACTCCCTGGACCGTATTTGGAGTCGGCCACTAAGCTCCCCCTGGATCGCACTGGATCGTATCGAAACTCTAGCAAGCTACCGAACTCCCCCTGGACCGAACCTGAAGAAGGCTACCGAGGTCACTCTGGCCCGAACCTGAAGTAAGCTACCGAGCTCCCCTGGACTGAACCTGGAGCGGGTTACCGAGCTCCCCTGGACCGAACCTGAAGCAGGCTACCGAGCCCCTCCTGGACCGAACATGGTGGAGGATACCGTGCTCCCCCTGGACCGAACCTGAAGCAGGCTACCGACCTCCCCCTGGACCGAAGCTGCACCCAGAACTATGCATAGAGCGTAGTGTATTTAACCTCAATACATCCTGGCTGGTTACGCTTTAGCAATCCATCACTGATCGTCTTTAATATATCTAACTGTACCCCTCCTGCCTACATCAGTGTGTACGCAATATAGACCCCTCCTGCCTACATCAGTGTGTACGCAATATAGGAAGATACTACATATTTAGGATATGAGGCATAGGTGGGCACAAGGTACCTTGACGACCACCTGCAGGGGGCATGCCCACCTCTTGCAAGCAAAATGGGTAATTCTAAAGTTCAGCGTTCACCAATCGGCGTTCACCGTTCACTGACTGGCTTAGACTCAGGCTTAGGCTTAGGCTCGTGAACGCCCGACTGGTGAACGGTGAACGTTCACCTGCCCGTGAACTTTACAATTTGCCAAGAAAAATCCGAAAAAAACCCTTTTTTACTTGTAAACACCTGAAAAAAGGGGTCCTTTGGGGGTCCACCATATGACCACCGCCTGCAGGACGAAAATGTGATCGGACGACCGCCTGCGAAAAAGTTGGATTTTAGCTGCCCAGCTATGATATGAGGCTGTTCTCGAGAGGATCAATAACTTTTGTGAAGGACCTCGTACATCGATTTTCTGGAATTCCCGTAGTTGAGGTTATCGAGTGCGCTGATCATGATGATGATATTCATTTTGCATTTCACTCATCGGTTCGGGAGTACTGTAACTACCGTTTTTGATGCTGCAATGCCGTATCTCGAGACTCTGTGAACCGTCTTCCATGAAAAAATTTTTCGGAGCTTAGTTTGAGTTACTAATAACTATTTGATACTCTATTTTGATATTGCCATTTTTAGTCATCTTTCAAAAAAAATGTTCTCGAACACCCCTCGTAACTAATATTAATGACACATACCACAAGATGCGCCGTTTCCGCAGCTTTCATATTCTTATGCTACATGCATACTTCAGAGGTACCAGTAATGTAGATCATGCCCTTTTCATTCACAATTTCGTAAGGGAAATGACGATTATCGCATCATTTATTATCATTTTGCAGTGATGATTTGCACAGATCATTCTCATTTCGCGCTCTCCTGAGCGGTCAATGAAGCGCAAAATTGGGAATAAAAAGGGCATGATCAACAATACTGGTACCTCTGAAGTATGCATGTAGCATAAGAATATGAAAGCTGAGGAAACGGCGCATCTTGTGGTATGTGTCATTAACATTAGTTATGAGGGGTGTTCGAGAACATTTTTTTGAAAGCTGAGTAAAAATAGCAATGTGAAAATACAGTATCAAATAGTTATTAGCAACTCAAACTAACCTCCTAAAATTTTTTTTTTCATGGAAAACGGTTCACTGGGTCACGAGATATGGTGTTGTAGCATCGAAAACGGTAGTTACAGTACTCCCGCACCGATGAGTGAAATGCAAAATTATTGTCACCATGATAATCAGCACCCTCGATAACATCAGTGTGCACATTTTGGTAGTACTTTTCAATTTCAGTGTACGTCCTTTTCATTGATCCTTTCGCGAACAGCCTCATATAAGAAACCGTTCGCTTTTTGTTCTGTCACAAGTTCCCACTTAGATTTATTTGATTAGTGCTGATTTTGAAGTTCCGATATAATATAAAGATTATTCGTTTCGTGCAAATTCAGTTATAGTCTCCCTTTGAACTGTTATGTTACCTCTAACGAGTCTCGAGTTACGGACAAAAGACCTTAAAAATGTCAGAACTTCGGAGCTTCAGTCTGGACTCCAATAAAATTTGCATACCACTTAATTTCGCTCCCAGTCCACCCCGGGGTGTTGAAAACAACTATAATAAACGCTTGCAGCTTTTGCAGCGGAAGGACGACTGCACAATCTTTTCAAAATGGTCGCCAATGATCCATACTTTGCAATCAATACATTTCTAGGGATCGCATACTCTCGGGCAAGGAATTGTTCTTCAAGTCTGCGGTGAGATGCAGGAGAACGAACGCAGCGAGCCTCGTCGCTTCATCCAGACAATCGTTCTGTGCCAGCAGACTCCCAAAAAGTTCTTCGTCCAGAACGATATTTTTCAGGTTCCTTCTTACTTTCATTTTGCATATCAGTGCGTTCGTTTAAGTATCGCGCCCCCCAACGGCAAAGATAAAAAAATCACCCTTTTTCACAATGTTCTACAGATCTATGTATGCTTTACATACCGGGCGCGAATCTAGCTGACTCGCTTAGTTGACACGTTTTTTAATGATTGTTCTTCGTAAACAACGTAGAAATGCTACACGCACATTATACAATTGAATTTAACCTGTAACATCTTGTAATTTTGTTTGAGCTCATCTGCATAATTACAGCCTATAAAAGTTGATCCATTTTAAACTGTATTTTGAGTGGACATTAGACGAAAATAATGATAATCACTCATATAGAAAAATGGTCAATGAATTCTCCCTTACCACTTGGTGTCATTGAAATTATCAATTTAGCAGATCCGGCGGTGCTTGGTACAGCCAAAATTTCAATTCTTTGTAACTCGGAAATTTGAGGTTATGGCTGCACTCATTTTTTATGTGGGACGCCAGAAAGCGTCGCGTCGAAATTTCAATGAACTTTATGACCTTTGGAGATCCGAGATCTTTGGAGCTCATTTGGAGATCCGATGACAGATTTTCCTCAAATTATAGATTTTTATTAGTCTCGTCACACCGAACCGACTGTGTATAAGAACAAGGTCTGAAATTACTCTGATATCTGCTATTTTAAAATTTATTTTTAATAATCAATAAAACATGAACTTGACAGGCGTGATAGATATCATCTCTCAGAATTTTAGACTAAAAATCAAATATTTTTGCTCAGTTTTGTGTTTAAAGGGACAGTAAACACAAGAAATCTGGCTCATGTGATTCAAATTCCGCGAGCGACATAGGGATAGAAGTAGCGCGCGATCCATCTGCTATCAGCATATGTAGTGCAGAGGTAGAGCGCTTGACTCACGATCGCACCGACGTGGGTTCAATCCCCACCTTATGCACGTCTTTTGCTTTTTTTTCTTCCCACGGCGAGACCTTTGAAATTTCAAAAATGCGTTTACGCCTCAGGGTAAAAAAATATTTGTACTTGCGACGTCACAGAACTTTTTCGTCAAATCGATTCGAATCCTTTCCATTTCTAGTACGATCGATAGCCTGTCGAAATGCAAATATTTTTTACTTACCCTTTTTTGATTAGTACTCGTACAAACAAGTTATTCGGTATAGACTAGTTTAATCATCAATTTGCAACTATGCTCCTGCCACTGTAAACTTTTTATATTCATATCGTAAACCTTACACTGTTGCACAAATTCACTGAGAAAGTGGATATTTAAAAGTAGCCCCAAGGAAGTTATTTTAGGAAAAATATTGCGGCAACTTGAATATAACCAGTACTCGATTGTTGTCGAATGCAATTGACTTGCAGAAATACTCAAACATTCAGCGTTTCTTTCTCAATTTGTGCTCCAATGTGATCGAAAACAGTCACTAAACGCGAAAATATGCATATCAAACCGGTATAGACGAAGAAAATTTGAAAATATACCGTATCATTAATTCAAATATGTCAATCGAGTACCGCTTTAATTAAAGTTGCCCCATTATTTTTCCTAAATTAACTTCCTTGGGACCACTTTTAAATATTCACTTTCTCAGTGAATTTGTGACTCAGTGTAAGGTTTACGATATCAATATAAGAAGTTTCCAGTGCAGGAGTACAGTTATAAATTGACAGTAAACGATTTTATGCCGATTAACTTGTTTGTACGACCACTAATTAAAATATTTGTATCTCGATGGATTCGAATAGATTTGACGAAAAAGTTTTGTGACGTCACAAGTGCTAATATTCTACCCTGAGGCGTAGACGCATTTTTGAACGTCCGAAATGGCACATTCGTAACTCTATTGTAAAACTGAACTGCAACATAGCGTTGTTAGTCTCTTATCGAAAATTTAGCTCTGTTCCATGACTATGTCGACCCACTCAATCTATCATAATAAGCGATTTAAAAATTCGCCAACTACCCCTCCCCACCAATTTGCTCCGATGTTTAAGTAACCTGAAATTCGTAACGTATTGTCAGTTGCGCAGGTACGGGCCTAGCCATTTTTATTGCATGTTGATTGTGTAGAATGTTTGCAATGTGCCTTATTCTGATTTTCCCTATTTTTTCAGTTCGCTGATTCTTCGTTCACAACTCTCAGGGAGGAAAAGATAGTTGCGCACGTCGATGTGAATACTTCAACATCGAATGTCATCGTGAGTGTTGTTTATAACTAATTTTACTTTCGACTAACCCTCATTTGGAAACGCTTACTCTCAAAACGGAGGGAAATGCGAATTTCCGTGGCAATTCCGTGCAGTTCCGAATCACTGGTTCTAAATAATAATAATAATTTATCTTCCTCCGAATTACAACTGGATTTTTTTTGAAATTTGAGGAGAAAAAAGGGATGATATGGGGAGGGGTGAACTTTCCGAATTTCATTTGATATGACGGAATGGAATCTTCATTACTGGGTGTGATTTCAATATTGAAATCTACTTGATTACACTCGATCACGGAGAGGATTGTGCACGATCACGGAGAGGTTCCTTTCCCACTGCACAACTCGCCTCCATCGTTTACACCTGTGGGCACCCATAGATGGACAGCTAAAATCCAAGTCTCTGGCAGGCTTTAAGTCGAGCCAAATTTTCGAATGGCGGTATGCCCGAAAAAATTATCACATTAACGTGTTTTTTCACTACAATCTTTAATCTTTATTCTCCAACGAGCGATTATTGGTTATTACAGTTATAAAATTATACGAACATCGAAGAAGACCATTCAGTTAAAACACAGAAACATATTTCACGGCTCCGGTTCCGCTCTCATTCCGGTTCTGAGTTCGGTGTAAACAGATGGAAGAGTTAAACTACATGTGCGCGCTCAATCGATAGCCCATGATGCCCTGTTCCACCTTTTCAATTTGGATTTTGAAAATAATTCTTAAATTAGGCAAAAATACGAAAACAAAAAAAGTGGTGTGCGCCTTTCTGTTGTTTCACCAAATTGTCCTCTTTGGCTACGCGCGGAACGGGATACTACGGTAGAACAACACCACTTTTATTTATAATAACTCACAGTTGGTAACTTAAAAAATAGGGAATAAATAATCAAGAGAGGTCATCTGAGATAATCGAAAATGTTGAGGTAAATTTTCCATGTGAAACTGAGAACGCTATCTCGTAGTGCTTCGAGTCTTGGTTGCAACTATGCCATTCCGGAAGTGCAAAAAACGTCTTAGCGCAAAACAATACGCAATTGTGACGTCAAACTATTTTCGCCAATTCGCCTCTTCTATATTAATAGCGCGATCGATGGTTCATAAGAATAAAAAAGTATATTTTACTTTCACAACTTTTTCGATTCGTCCTCATACATGGCCTTCGTGGCTAAGGCATAGGCCTAGGTGAAAATTATCATCTCCATCACTAAATTTTTTTAATCGAATTCAAAAACCTGCAGTCGAAATTAGTCCCCGAATGACGTATTTTCGATTTTTTGTTTTCGAATATCGAAAAGTTTTCGAAAAGTATTTTCGAATAGCCTTTTTTATTTTTTATTTTTTTAGGGTTCCCAGTTCAATAAAGCTTCTTCTATAATACATACACGTTTTACAAAACAATCAGCACAATTTGGGTCTGATCTTGGCATCAGGAGGAAAGAGTGAATTTGCTCGGCCTGCATTTACGAAGCTCCGCCCACCCCGATTTTCGACGGTATCCGTGTTATATTTATTTATTTAGCGTACACTACAAGGGTGCGACAACATGTACACAAATGTGCGAGTAAAAAAGAAAATTATTAAGTTCTCTGTAAGAGCGCAGTGAAAGTTGAGGTATCGGGCACAACTCCGTCAAAGTGATCCACCCGGGCCCGGACTTCTTTTCCACAATGAGCCTTAGATACAAAGTAACTTTTTATCTTGAGAAATACACGAAAAGTCAACTTTTGAAAAATCGATATTTTTGTTTATTTTGCTTGCTTTTATTTTGTCGTGTTATAGATCATTCGTAAGAGCATCAAAAGTTTTGTATAATTTCATATTTTCAGAAAGATTGAACCACTAAGGACGAAAATTTATCAGCGTATCCGCCGCTTTCATGAAATTTGGTTTTGGGAATTGTTCCCATGATTTGTAGATCGTGGTTCCGACATATATTAAGTATTTTTCTTTGTAGAATCTAATTATAAAAAACTCGTTAGATATTTCATGCATAAAAGTACTCCAATCTTTTCCAGACCTAGACTTCTCTGAGGTAAAATTCAATCAAGAAGTGCAGAAAACATTTTTCAGGCTTTAAACCTAAATCACGTGTATACCATTCGAAAGAGCGCCAAAAGTTATGTATAATTGCATACTTTCCGAAAGATGGCCCACTAGGAGCGAAAATCGAGAATCACTCCCGAAGAATCTGATATTTTTGGTAAGGCTAGATATTCGGCTCTATTCTCTTTTAAACTGATCAGTCAGAGCTTAAAAATTTTTCACTTGCAGTTTTAGGTCCATAGTAAACATTGATCATGAAAAAGTCTTAATAATTTTTTTTTTAATTGTTTAAATTTTTTTCCGAAAAATATGAAAAAAATTTCCTGTCGTGTTATATATCATTCGAAAGAGCACAAAAATAGGTATTAAGATTTTCAAGGTGTATGAACAACTAGAAACGAAAATCAGTGGTTGATAAAAAAACTATCTAATTTGAGGATTAACTCACCGAATTTGGTTAAATTATGTTCTGCATAACTTTTGATGATCTTTCGAATGATACATAACACGATATAAAATTGGAAAAAAATTAACTATTTTTTTTGAAAAAAAAAATTATCGATTTTTCAAAAAAAAATTTCATGAGTTTTTCATGATCAATGTTTACTATAGACCTAAGACTGCAAGTAAAAAATATTTAAGCCCTGGTCGATCAGTTTGAAAGAGAATAGATCCGAATATCTAGCCTTACCAAAAATATCAGATTTTTCCGGAGCGATTATCGATTTTCGCTCCTAGTGGCCCATCTTTCGGAAAGTATGCAATTATACATAACTTTTGGCGCTCTTTAGAATGGTATACACGTGATCTAGGTTTAAAGCCCGAAAAATGTTTTCCGCACTTCTTGATTGAATTTTACCTCAGAGTGGTCTGGTAAAGATTGGAGTCATTTTATGCACGAAATATCTAATGAGATTTTTATAATTAGATTCTACAAAGAAAAGTACATAATATATGTCGGAACCACGACCTACAAATCATGTGAACAATTTTAATCAAACCTAAGTTTCATGAAAACGGCAAAGATCGTTGGATACGCTCATCAATTTTCGGCCTTAGTGGTTGAATCTTTCTGAAAATATGGAATTATACATAACTTTCGATGCTCTTTTCAATTATATATAACATGACAGCAAAATGAAACAAATTGGAAAAAAATATCGATTTTTCAAAAGTTGAAATTTCGTGTATTTCTCACGTTTAAAATTTACTTTGTACCTGAGACTCATTGTAAAGAAAGTTTGAGTCCGAACTGATGTTTGAAGGAGTTGTGCCACCCTATCCGACGGTCTTAAAAAACGCGTTTTAAATATTGAGTAAAAAAATACTTTTGAAAATAGGACCTGAGATGGTTTCCATGTTAAGTCCTGGAGACGATGTTCGACAGTGTCCTATTTTACAGTGACAGTTCCTTAAAGAAGGGCTCCCACGAGTCCAACATTGCCTGATTTTCAATAAGCCAATACAGTTTACCCGAACACGAAAATGGAGCGCTCACACTCGGAATACGAGCAATTTTTAATCGTTCCTTTACAAAAAATATTATATTTTTTATGAAAGCCGATATTATTCAAAGGGGGAACATTATCATACTGTTTGCAACTTCATTTTAAGTCGATTGCATGTATTCTCACGTGTCCTAACACGCGTTGCCTGTCGATTATTGGCTCTTTTATAGCTATTTGAGCGACAATGTAAAGGTGTTCCATGTCAAGCGATTTTACAGCAGCGAGCTACCACGCTAGATGGGGCAAGCCGGTAAGCCAGCTGCAACGTGGGATTACGTAACCCAAGCTTTCCCAAGGCATCTAGGGCACGTTACCTTTCGCAATCAATGTTGCTACCAATTTACCGCCCCGGGGTGGATGGAAGGCTTGGTTGGCCTCGGCGGGGATCGAACTCGTGACCCTACGAATGACTAGCAGTTGCTTACACCACTCGGCCATTCCGCCGGCCGATTTATAAATTTATCAATATATCGATTTATAAATTTCGGTACATTTTCGGATGCGTTGCAATTGGATTGGGTGAGCTTTCCCCACAGCACTGCGTTGGCAGTCTGTGTGACTAAAAACTCGTGGGAGGCCTTCTTTAATATAACTTTTGTTTAATACCAGGTAATATTTATAACTCTTATCTATTTATAACTCCTTATTTCCAGCCTGCTTCTAACATCAATGGTCATGGATCTAGTCCAGTTGCTGAGAAGACTGTGAAAGGTATACATTCTAAATTCCATCTCAGAATCTCACAAGGGGAGCTCGCATAGATAATGTGGAGTTTCCGGACGAGACCATATGACGCTGTTTACGTTGGGATCAACGAGGCTTACCAGGGGTCTGGAACATGTAAAAATCGAAAACGCTCAAAACGTTGTCCTAGGGACAACTTTTGACGCTGAACACGCTGGTGCCATCGATTTCGCAATCTGAGTCCATGGCGCCGCGCCACTTTGGCGGTAAACTTGTATTTCGAATAAATCTCGCTTCTGGGTGCTCGTAGAGGCACGAAATCTCTCATGTACTAGAAAAATTTGAAGCTCTTTCTAATGGCGTTGTCTGGGGGGGGGGGGAAGGAGTGAGAGCGTGTGTTCGGTTCCGCTCCCCGGAATTTTTGTTTTGCTCTTGAATCTTGAATCTAGATTGAATCAAAAAAGTTCTGAAAGTAAAATATGCTTGTATTTTGATGTTCTATCGATCGCGCTATTAAATGAGAAGATTAGTTGCGAATTAGAGAAAATAGTTTGTGACGCCACAAACACGTATTGCTTTGCCCTGAGGCGGTGAACTGTTTTTTGACTTCCAGAATATCACAGTTGCAACCACCCAACGCGCTACAACATAGGGTTGTCACTTGGATATAGAACATTTCGCCAACTGCCAAGTCTGTCGACACACTCAGACAATCAAAAATTCACTTTTTCTTGAAAACCCGGTGGAATCGTGTAATGTGGTTATAGCCAGAAGATAAAACGTCAAATTCTGTTCTAGAGATGCGGATTTTGCCCCTGTACGAGCACTCTGAAGCGAGTTTTACTCGAAAAACACGTTTTCCGCCAAAAAGGCGCGGCGCCGTATTGGCGCCCACAGGCGTTCTATTGCGAAATCGATGGCACCTGCGTTTTCTGCGTCAAAAGTTACCCCTAGTAGCAAGTTTCGAGCCATTTCGATTTTTGACCTGTTCCAGACCCTTGTTGATCCTAACGCAAACAGCGTCATCTGAGAGACTTTCTGAGAGGATCGACATATTTGTTCAGAGTCTTGGCACTGGGTCAAATATTCGATATGAAACTGACAACACTATAAAATAGTGTGTTACGTGAGGGTTACAACTATGCCATTCAGGAAGCTCAATTACGCGTCTACGCCTCAGGGCAAGAAAATATCTAGTTGTGACGTCACAAATCTTTTTCGCCAATGAGCAACGAATCTTCTCAAATAATAGCGCGATTAGTAGCCCATCAAAATACAAGTATATTTTACTTCCGGAAGTTTTTTGATTGCTGTTCTTGCAAACTAGTTATTTGCAAATTGTGATTTTGCACGCAAATTTAAGTGCCGTGCCAGGCCCTGGACATTTTAAACTGTTTCTATTTAATCGCTGAAATGGTGTGCACAAACTGTGAGAAAGTGGAAATTTAAAAGATGCCCGAAGGAAGTAAATTCAGGAAAAATGTGGCTGAAACTCGAATAAAATCAGTTATCGATCGCGAAATTTTTGCAAATATATTGTACGCCGCTAAATAGCATTTCAGAAATAAGTTGAATTTTGCATGTTTTTCTTTCAATTCGAACTTCAATGACATCAGTATCATCGCAAAGTAACGCAAAACTCGAAGAAATTGAAAACGAACTGTTCTTGAGCAAATATATTTTAATACGTACGAGTTACTTTGCCAAAATTTCGCGATCGATAACTGATTTTATTCGAGTTTCAGCCACATTTTTCCTGAATTTACTTCCTTCGGGCAACATTTAAATTTCCACTTTCTCTTAGTTGGTGCACACCATTTCAGCGATTAAATAGAAACAGTTTAAAATTTCAAGGGCCTGGCACGGCACTTAAATTTGCGTGCAAAATCGCAATTTGCAAATAACTAGTTTGCATGAACAGCCATAAAAAAAACTTCCGAAAGTAAAATATACTTGTATTTTGATGGGCTACAGATTGCGCTATTAATCGAGAAGATCCCTTGCGAATTGGCGAAAATGATTTGTGACGTCACAACTAGATATTTTATTGCCCTGAGGCGTAGACGCGTCATTGAGCTTCCTGAATGGCATAGTTGTAACCCTCACGTAACGCACTATTTTATAGTGTTGTCAGTTTCATATGAGGCCGTTTGCGAGAGAATCGAGCAAAGCTCGGACAGTAGAAAAATCGAAGTCGAAGGAGAACATTGTTTTAGATACTCTCCAGGATGCAGATCACGATTGCGAGTATGCCATATTATGCAAATCGATCTCCGACCTGTTATTCAAATTACAAAATTCAGCTAAATTCTAGTGATTTTGTTCTTCCAAAAGAAAGATTCCTCAAACCATGTCGTGCAAATACTCAACTAGGATGAAATTGCATGAGGAATCTAAGGGAAGTTTCAGAAATGCAAATTTCCGTGTTTTTGACATAGCACCTGTCCATTTCCCCATGTTAAACTCAAAAGGGAGGTCTGGGATTAACAGAGTATGTGGGGAACACACACATCGTACCGCCTCTTAAATTTGCACGCTGTTGACCTCCGGCAAATCGAGTTATGAATTTTTAAAGCAGCGTATCTTGGTGGAAAATGGGTGGAAGATCTGGGTGGAATCTGAAAAGAGAAATCGCAATTCGCATGCGATCGCCCTCTCAGGCAAATGAGAAAAATGAAAAATCAAATGAGGCAAATGAGTTATGAATGTTTTAATCAGCATATCTTGGTGGAAAAGCACCGATCTGACAAGAGATGCGACGCCCCATATCTTGGTGGAAAAGCACCGATCTGACAAGAGAAAGCGCAATTAGCATGCGATCACCATCTCATTTCGCACTCTGAGACGCCGCGCGAGCAGGCAAATGATAAATGAGAGGGAGATTGGATGCAAATTGACGACTTCTCTCGTCAGATCGGTGCTTTTCCACCAAGATATGCTGATTAAAACATTCATAACTCGATTTGGCGGAGGTCAACAGCGTGCAAATTTAAGAGGCGGTACGATGTGTGTGTTCCGCACATACTCTGTTAATCCCAGACCTCCCTTTTGAGTTTATCATGGGGAAATTCACAGGTGCTACGTGAAAAAACACGGAAATCTGCATTTCTGAAACTTCCCTTAGATTCCTCATGCAATTTCATCCTAGTTGAGTATTTGCACGACATGGTTTGAGGACTCTTTCTTTCGGAAAAACAAAATCACTAGAAATTAGCAGAATTTTGTAATTTGAATAACAGGTCGGAATTCGATTTGCATAATATGGCATACTCGCCATCGTGATCTACACCCTCAAATGTGTAGGAAACCGTCTTCAACTGAGATTTCGTATTTTCATCTGTCCGATCTCTGTTGTTGCATTGTTTGATTCTCTCGCAAACGGCCTCATATCGAATATTTGACCCAGTGCCAAGACTCTGAACAAATATGTCGATCCTCTCAGAAAGTCTCTCTTATGCGTGATTTAGGTTTTTCCTTGGGTTTTGTTATGGTTTTTTAAAAGAAGGATATAATTATAGCTAAGCCGGACAATCTTGTTTCTACGACGAAGGGGAGAGAGGTCAAGCCTTCTAAGGTTGAAAAAAAAGAAGAGAACGTTCCTGCTACCCCGAAGATTCCCAGTCTTGCTTCCATTCCCGTGAGTTACCTACTAATAATTTAAATATATTTTAAACTGATTTTGCTGCCCTTCTGAGAAATTTTATACTGGCTATTGACAGACTGTTCCGGTTACATATTCCACCGAGACTAAGCCCACTATTCCTGCCCCTACCATCCACGTGAAGGAAGAGCCAAAGACATGGGCGAAGTTGGTCGGAGGAGGCCAGCACACGCCTGTCTTAACTGCAACCACAGCCTCGAAATCAACGTTCAAGGTAAAAGAAGAGAGAAGCAAGGATAATGCACACAAGGAAGATAGGAAGAAGATTGAAGAGAAGTCTGATAGAAAGGAAGAGCGAGAACATTGCAAGGAGAAGAAGGATGAGAGAAGTAGGACTTTTATTTTTTTACAATATATATATAAGATTTTTAATAAAAGAAATTTGTTGGAACAAATCCAGAGATTATAATATAATAATATTTATGCGACTCGCGAGGAAACCCGGTTCAATAACATGAATTAAGAGAAAGGCACGAATCATCAATGGACAACAAAAGTAATAAGGTTACTCAGGGAAACAGCTCTTTTCCGGGTTTTGAGAATAGACTTGCCGCTCTGAGAAAGAAACTATTATGCCTGTAGTTAGAGCTTGAACAGGCGTTTGTGAAATTTATTCCATTCCTAGTGTACTAATAGCAAACGTGGTGCGGTTTATTTTTTAAAGATATTTTGTAATTGCCTATAAGTAGATTCCTGGCCGACTTCAAACCAATTTCCTCCCTGCGCTTATCTAAGGAAACAAGACCTAGCTTTTTGTTTCTAGTGGTTGAGCTAGGCATTGTTTGCCAGCTTGAATTATTGCTTCGTATGAACAGCCTTCTCATGAAATAATTCTGAACCTTTTCAAGAACTTCCTTATCGCGTTTTAGATAGGGATTGAAAACCATGGATGCGCTTTCTAGGATGGGTCGAATCTAAATAGAGTAAGCTTTGAGAATGAGAATAGGGGTTTTTAAGTCTTGATATTTGCTTCATGGGGATCAAACCCGTCTCAGCAAGCAACTAATTTTTTTTAAATCTTGATAATTACGTCTAAATACTCCATGCAGACATAGGTCAACGAGGTGGGTTAAAAAATCTTAAAACATTTTTTTAAAGTTCCGATAATTACTTCCTAATAGTAAGAACCGAAAATCGATAAAGACTGTTTGATGGAAATTGGCGTGTGCCTCACTCGAGCCAGTTTCCAAATTTCGGAGAAGCTCACATGTCAGCTCGTTGCTATCGTTGCCTAGTGCTCTCTGACTACTCTTTTGCAAGTAGTATGTTCGAATCTGAACGAGGTTTTACCGCCTTTTCTGTATTGAGACAGCTTCATTTGCAACAACAGCAACATCAGTTCTCAAATGAAAATTGACAACATTAACGACAAGTCAACAACGGTGGAGCAATATCCAGAAGCACTTGAAGCCTATGCTGTTTTCTGGCACAAGAGTGTACATATGATATTGTTTTCCCACGTCCGTTCATTTGCAACAATCGGCAACAGAAACAATCAGAAACGCAATAAAAAGAACTGGTAAAACACCCTGCAGTGACGGAGATTCGAACCCACTACCAGCAGAAGACAAATCAAAGAGCATAAAAAGGTAAAGGTACTTCCCGTCTTCGAACTGAGCTCGCGGGAGAAGACTGCTAAACAGATTTACAATGGGCATATTCAATCCAGAGTGTCCACCTTGCTCCAAACCTATTTACCTGCCCGATCTAGTCACTAAAAACAATTCCCCAATTGGTGGGCGCCTTTGTGAGGCGGTGGCAGTGTCCACGACCGGCAATCGAACCCGAATAAGATGCTCGGAATGCTCGAGTTTCTCCCTTATTTTGAGTTATAATGTAGCATGCCTGGTTCAGAAGAAGAGCGTGGCGCTAAGCTTTACATTGGTGGCATCACTCGGAACAAGATTCCCGATATCTCTGATGAAAGCAATGTTATCGCCGAAATTTTTGGAGTCTTCACCGGTGAGTAAAAACAAGTAATCATGTTCGTTTCATATACGCGAGTCGGTCACGCCTAATTCGACGCCTGCATAACAATGAGATAGTCCTGAGATTCTTTCTCTCTTTCTCTTTTTCTCTCTTTCTTTCTTCTTTCCCTCTCATTCTCCGTCTCCCCTCCTCTCCCTACTCATTTCTGTAATCTCTTCTTTCCTATTTTCACTGTTTCGCGCGTCATCAGTTTAATGGTAGTAACTTCCCCGATGTCATTCATTATAGGTTAATTGCTGTCAATGTTGAATGTGTTAAATAACCTGAAACTGTTTGACTAAATAAACCAATGACCCATCCCTTCTTTCCATGGATTGATTCAGCTTTGGATTTATATTGTATTGTATTGATTCAGCACTCACACTATATGAGCCCGTTTGCGTAAGAGTCGGACAATTCTCAACAGATCTCGGTACAGCAAAAAAGTGAAAGCCTGAGATAACAACGGTTTTCAATACACTTTGGTAAACTGAGAGCACTGGCCAAATCTCTTTGCATGCAAATTTGATTGTAGGTCACTATAGAGCTCTGAAGATCACTGAAATTGACGGTTTTTCGAGTATATCTGGATACAGAGCAGATGATGCAAAATAGTGCAAAAAAAGGGGAGAGTGCAAAAAGAGAGTCTACTCGAATTTGCATGAAGAATCTAATTCTTGTGTCAGAAAGGTAAAATTGACCACGACAACGAGATAAATAATTTTAACTCATATACTAACAAAAAGTGAGCAACCACTCTAGGGTCACCATCTGGAGCATACATTCAGTGTCCTACAAAAAAAATTGATAGAAAAAGAATTCTGCCCTTTTGAGTTATGATTTTTCAACCGGCGCCAATCGACTGTCTAAACACTCATTTCTCGGAGAGAGAGGTCATTTACATGAATCCACACTCTCATTTCTGACTTTCAGACGCCGCGCAGAGAGAGTGAGGGATGTAAATGACCTTTCTCTTCGAGAAATGAGTGTTTTGACAGTCGATTGGCGCCGGTTGAAAAATCATAACTCAAAAGGGCAGAACTCTTTTTCTACCAAATTTTTTTTGTAGGACACTGAATGTATGCTCCAGATGGTGACCCTAGAGTGGTTGCTCACTTTTTGTTAGTATATGAGTTAAAATTACTTATCTCGTTGTCGTGGTCAATTTTACCTTTCTGACACAAGAATTAGATTCTTCATGCAAGATCGAGTAGACTCTCTTTTTGAACTTTTTTGTTTCGTCTGCTCTGTATCCAGATATACTCGAAAAACCGTCAATTTTAGTGATCTTCAGAGCTCCATAGTGACCTACAATCAAATTTGCATGCAAAAAGATTTGGCCAGTGCTCTCAGCTTACCAAAGTGTATTGAAAACCGTTGTTATCTCAGACCTTCACTTTTTTGCTGTACCGAGGTTTGTCCGACTCTTACGCAAACGGCCTCATATAAAGGAGATCGTAGAATTTCGGAAATTCCCTTATTGTTAGACGCACGTTGCTACGTACGGATAATAAAAAGATAAAAAAGATTTAGTTATTAGGATGCGGAAACGCACAGCCAAGCTGCCTGGTGCGGAAAATATATTGTCTATGTTTGATAAAATTCGTATTTCAGCATTCGGAGAAGTGGAGAGCGTACAGGTTCCTCGTAAATGTTATGACGCTCCTCTTAACACCACCCGTCCGGGAACCGCATTTGCTTTTGTCTCTATGAAGACCACGGCAGAAGCGCAGAAGGTGTTCGAATCCTGCAGGAAGGATGTGAGTCATTTTTGCTCCCAAAGCCAATTTACTTATATATTTTATCAACGTCCGAAGGCACAACAGAATAATGTGTGTTTATATGGAATAATATATTGGGTTGGCACGAAAGTATTGAACGATTTGAGGTGTATCTTTGAGCTTTTGGTTTCCGGTCACTTCAAATTACCGTACCTTGTATTTATGGCATGTTATAGCACGACTATTAAATAACAAGTTCCAACTTTGGTTTCAATCAGTTGTTCCTCGAACCCCTAGATATTCGATAATATGCATATTTCTGAAATGAGTGGGAAAAAGAGGAAATACATTAAAATGATTCTGTCGACGTCAAGAATTTCTCACAAACCTCACACTAGAATAAATTATAATATCAACATTCCCCTTTCACTATGCGGTGAGTATGAGCCGTAGCTATATTTTGTTTCGAAGTTATGGTTCTCGAAATCTGGAAAGCCTAGAAAAAGTTTTATCAGGATAAATCCTAAACACGTTAACCAATGTGGGGCTACCGAGATCTAATAGTGCGCGATTTATTCATTGCGTATAGGCTTTACTGCCACACAGTTTATTTGTACTCTGCTATTCTGAACTTTTCCAAAAAAAATAAAAATAAAAAAAATCAAAATATGAAAAATTTCCTAAAATATCCAAAGTTAGGCACCTTATTGAATGAACTTTCCTGTCAATGTAAGCAGACAACAACTAATGCCCTACTGAATACTAGTGTTGTTAGGTAGGCTAACTCTTATTCGCGAGTTCTTTTCTGAGAAAAGAGCTCGCGACTAATTTTAGTCGCGAGTCATTTTTCACTTTAAATCGCGAGCTCATTTGCATCTTCTCGAGCGCGTGTCATTTTGAACTCATAGTTAGATCGGCCATCGGTGTGGAGCGGTCGTATCTCGTATGGATGGGTTTACCCTGATTGTTGAGCCGAGATCATAAGTGCCCACGATGTCAGCAAGCTTGGTAGGCACATTGTCACCATGAAGGGGGGTTCGTGTTGTGTTTGGTAGGCACATTCAACCCATGAAGGGAGTACGCGGTTCAAAATGGAGTCGGGGTCGGGTCCACCGAACCCAAACTAGCCTATGGTAACTTAGCCACAAGGATCCTGCAACAAAAAAGTACCGCAATTCACTCTACCGTAACCCGATAATGAAACATTGAGCAAATTGGTATGTTGGTAGACCTCGAGTAGTCATTGCATGAGGGCGATACCATATCTCTTCTACAGTACTCCCGGATTCAGTACACCTACCATAACCGTGATTTCTGAAATTGTTCAAATAAACTCGGGACTTTATAGGAGGCAGACCTAAAGTAGGTCTAGAGTTAAGTGGAGTGGGGGAGAGCACTGTACTATCAATACCGTACGAGCAACCCTTTCACGGAAAGCCTCTCCAACAGATTCCAAACCCGAATACCCCGATGTCTGAGAGAAAATACAAGTTTCAATTGTGCACGTAATTAGTCGCGACAAACTTTCGATTTTATTCTCGAGCCGAGCCGGCTCGCGACTAGAAACTCATTTTGCACTCGAGACTAAGATTGACCGGCGAGTGCTTCGCAGAAATGACTCGTCGAGCTATTAGTCGAAGAATAAAGCTCGAGCCAACAACACATACTGAATACTAATACTATTTGACATTTACTGCAAAATGAGCGGTCTAACTGACTGATATAATATTTCCTAAAATCTTGGAACTTTATGTATGCTAATTTTCGATCTCCAATTTTGGTGCATACATTTACTCCCCGTCAATTTTGCTATGAAATCACCTGGCTCAAATTGTAAAGCAATGTTATAGTCGTGATAGGTAGCCCTATAAACACAAGGGAAGGCGGGAAGGCGGGATTCAATTCACTCTGACAGCTCTAGAAATCGCTAAAAAGTACAATATCGTGATTTTTGGCGCGCCTCATAAAATTCGAGTCATCGTTTCTCATAAGACCAATCAGGAAGATCTGTCTAATTATCCTTCATGTATTCTATGAACATCGCTCTTTTATTTGATAGGCCTTGCTTCGATCCACCACAGAAATATAACACGCATGTCACGTAAGAATCGAATCAAATGAGGGGGTTCTTGGCACAATTTCTGACCCCCTATTATTATTTCAGATTTCCATAGCCCTCAGTGTACCTCACAAGATAGCGCGGGCTTTTGTGCCGTAGATCGATCTCCTCGACGGTAGACGACGTAGAAGTTGGCTAGTGTGAAAAGTAGTGCTTCTTTGACTCTCTGTAACTTCTTTTAGAGTGACAATACGAGCATCTTCAATAAGTAAGTTTCTGTGCAGAATCACCAGGAGAACACGCTGACACAATTGGGCCCATGCTATCTTCAAAACTAATTGGCTTAATTAATTAAATTTATTATTTTTAATTACCATTTCGTGCCCACTTAGCAATTGCGACCACGATCTGGGGCTCGTCAATATGAATCGAATGGTATGCTGAACGTGGCAATTATTCTTTCTGGTGGCGAACTTCCACCGATTTGCGATTTTGTATAAACAACTTTTTATTGCTAACTAAATTAGTAATTCGAGTGATTCGCCTGCTCCGTGCATGTGGTTGGAGATTGTCTCTCTTTCTATCTTCCAGCTTAGCTCGGAGGCACAGCGTTGGCCTATCAATGTTTTGCACCCGAGTTCGATTCACACACAAAGCACAAATTTTGCAATTTTTTTTTTCATTTCTCAAATGATGTATTAATATTATCTCAGAATGTATTTTTATATGTTTTTTTTATAGAATATTTATATTTATATTTTTTATAGAATGTCACTCGCCATATAATCTTATTTTTTGTTCCAAAGAAGTTCTATTCGATAATAGAGAGGTCATCCCTCTTAGCATTTGAAGACAGTAGAGATAAAAAAGTAAAATTAATCGGAATTTGCCACCCTAAAGAATAATTGCCACGTTCAGCATACCATTCGATTCGTGTTGACGAGCCCCAGATCGTGGTTGCAATTGCTAGGTGGGCTCGAAATCGTAATTAAAAATAATAAATTTAATTAATTAGACTAATTAGTTTTGAAGATAAGATGGTCCCAATTGTGCCAGTGTGATCGCCAGGTGATTCTTTACAGAAACTTACTTAGCGAAGATGCTCGTATTGTCACTCTGAAAGAAGTTACAGAGCGTCAAGGAAGCACTACTTTTCACATAGGCCAACTTCGACGTCGTCTATCGTCGAGGAGATCGATCTACGGCACAAAAGCCCGCGCTATCTTGTGTGGTACACTGAGGGCTATCCTAAAATGGATCAATCTTTTCGATATTTTCGTGTGCCAAAGTTGTTTCGATCCTTACGCGACAGGCGTGACAAATCAGTGAATGTGCCGAGCCGAAACCGGCGTGGCCAAGTTTCTCTGCTTCTCTGTCTTGTGATAATGATAAGCCAGTCATGAAGAAGCGGGAAATATAAAGAGAAAGACTCAATCTATAAAATGTCCCCACAGAGAATTTGTTTGAGGACCTGTGAAGGAAGCACGGCATTTTTCTCTCCAAAATATCGAAATCGTTCATTACTTTGCCAACCTGATACAGTACATTTGATTCTATAGGGAAGTCCTTTTGGTGGAGGGTGACTGCAATTGGAGTAAAAAAGTGTGTATATCAATCGGCGTGGTCCCATCTGTCATCGCCTGGTCGTTTTCTCGTTGTGCAGATAACAAATTTCGAGCATCAAAAGACCTGATCCAACACAGCAATGAAAACATCTGGTTACAAGTGAGCCATAATTTAGTATTGATGATAGGTCACACTATAAACTAACAGGGAATGGGAGTTCAATCCATTCGAGTACGCGTTCTTACTCCAGTTTTTGCAAATGACGAGATTTCTCATGCGTGACTTCCATAGTTGGGATCACATTTCCTCGCTAGAAGCCCTGCCCGCAAGCGATGGTACATGGCCTGTCAGTAGTATTAGCTGTAGAGAATCTCGATGTCCTTGTCGAAAATGTAATGCTTGGGGACAGTGAACGGATGAGGGTACACGATGAATGACTTAAATTAATTCGCCCATGGACTACATTGCAGTTTGGAGACGAGTCAAAGAAGAATTTTCCCTATTGCAAAATATCAGAAAGAGAAATGAAGGATGAGGGAATCGAACCCAGTCAGTCTAAAACGCAGGGGGGAGGGGTGATAGCCCGGCAACGTCACTACGGCAACGGCTCATAACTCGCAAACTCGAACAATCTTTGAAATATTTTTTCCTCACTATTTATACACTGATCGATTGCGGAACTTAATATATTTCTCCGGTGCGCTTGAAATTTTCACTAATTAGCTAATTAGTCGAAATTCTAATTAGTCAAATTTAAAGGAGGAATGTCAGCAAAATATCTTGCCACGACAACCCTGACCAGCGCAAGAAAGAATACTGTAATAATAATCGTCTGACGTCTGAAATAGAACACGCTGCCTAGGAAAATGCGCGTATGCAGATGGGCAGAAATTGGGGGGGGGGCGGACAAAACAGCAACGCGCCATAACTTAATACAAACTTGAAAGCAACACACTCACCGCGACCGAGTCAAAATTCTAATTATACATTTCGAAAGCCCTGATGATTCTGACCAATACAATACTTCGATTAGCCCAAGGGGTTGATTTTGAAGAAAGTTATTTGTACCTTAAAGTTAGTGGTCACTGAAAAACTGACCACCTAATTTTATATGTTTATTACAATGAGAAAAACATTCTAACAAGGGACAGTCGCCAATTGTCGGCGGCCGTTCTGCATGAGGTGAATGGACAATATAGGACTGGTCTTCACAAGCATGCTGGTAAACTTCAATTTTCCGAAACGACTTTCTGAAACCCGGGAGAGATCCGAAACTGTTTGGCGAGTGAGTTATCACACCATCCCTGTCTCCCCCTACTAACTGCCCAGGTGGCCAAGTGGATAAAGCCATTGCCCTCCGCCCGAACGGTTTTACATTTCGGCAGTTCAATTCCCCTGGTTTGCAACTCACTTTTTGTCGTTTTCGCTCCTCTTCCCCTCGGTGATCTACCACGTTTAGCACGTATCGGGAGGGTTACAGATGTGGAATTTCACTTATTTTACATTTATTTTACTTTTTTGTAGGCATTCACGAACATTGGATTTAAAATATATCATCTTTTCCCTATCGAAACATTCTCTCATACGACAAATAAATATATGAACAACTAATGTTCTAGCACTGATGGTTTTTTTAGTCAGCGCGGATAAGCGCATTATCGAATAGCTGTGTTGCGTTGCATTGGTATTCTTCGAACAGATCTCGGCCTAGACAACACGAAATTGCGGGTTAAAAGAAATTTAATTCGTACTATTTCGGAAGGAAAAATACTAAAAAATGGCAAAAATAATGAACATCGCTAAATCATTACTGTCGCATCTCCTCTTGTGCAGAACTTTCTTTTATTTTATGCCCGAATTGTGAACACAATATTTGTTTCTCATGTTATTTCATTGATTACCATCAGTGCTAGAAAATTTGTTGTTGTTGTCGCATATTTCTTTTTGATATTAGATGATGTTTCGATAGTAAAATGACGATATATAAATGACGATATATTTTTCAATGTTCGTGAATGCCTACAAAAATGATGCTACATCACATCGTTCTATTCCGACAGAAAAGGGTTGGAGGCGACTTCGCTAGCGCACTATCATTTGACAATAGTTTCACTGCCGCAACAAAAAGAGTGAGGACAGGGTGGTGAAGGGAGCGCACAGATTACACGAGACGGGTTGAGCGGGGTCGAGATGCAAGGGAGAGATACCCGTGTCAACCCCGTCTCGAGTAACGTTTAGCTGTCTATCACCTTCTTACAGTAGTTTTTGTGGTGTCTGCCGCACACAATATGGTAGATTGGGAAATCAACCCTTATCTATATGCCATAACGGGAGGTGGAACGATGTGTACATTTAAAAAAAGACATGCCAAAAAATCCCCCGATTCACGAACCCTCCCGATACGTGCTAAACGTTGTAGATCACCGAGGGGAAGACGAGCGAAAACGACAAAAGTGAGTTGCAAACCAGGGGAATTGAACTGCCGAAATGTAAAACCGTTCGGGCGGAGGGCAATGGCCTTATCCACTTGGCCACCTGGGCAGTTAGTAGGGGGAGACAGGGATGGTGTGATAACTCACTCGCCAAGCAGTTTCGGATCTCTCCCGGGTTTCAGAAAGTCGTTTCGGAAAATTGAAGTTTACCAGCATGCTTGTGAAGACCAGTCCTATATTGTCCATTCACCTCATGCAGAACGGCCGCCGACAATTGGCGACTGTCCCTTGTAAGAAACTGGTATTTTTTAGAAAAAAATTAAAATCAATATTGAGCACCTCACTATATTTATGGTGTGGCTACAGTATGCCAGCCGAGATTTTCCATTGTCATTAACCGTGCTTGTAATGAATAATCCGAGCTGGATTGTTGACCTAGGTTTACATGGCGTCGAAAATGTCGCTCTAATGCTGCATTAAAAGGTCATAGAACGACGAAACAACCTCCACCTTTTCATTGTCTTTCAAAATCATTTTACAGAGCAAGAAGTTTATCGAGCGGTCGGAACTTAAAATTTTGACGTAGAATGGGCTTCACATCCTCGGGGTTTAGCAGTAGGTGGGCACGCCGGATTTGAGCCTGAATGAAAATATGTCATGAGACGAAAGTTCAAAGATCAAATGAGAAATAGAACTATAGTAGGACAAGGGTATGCGAAAAGAACTAACCCTTTCACATTCCGCGATGATGTAGGAGTTGTGTAGTCAAGAACATTATATCTCCTCCGTACCGTACATCGATTGGTCAAAGATATCGTACCTCCTCGGGACTTGGGTCGATCCAACTCCGTGTAGAACCATTAAACTAGCGTCTCGGCGCCGGTGCCCTTCTGGAAGAGTTCAAAGATCAAACTGGGTCGATAGCGAGAAGATGCCGTACCTCCTCGGGACTTGGGTCGATCCAACTCCGTGTAGAACCATTAAACCAGCGTTTCGGCGCCGGTGTCCTTCTGGAAGAGTTCTAAGATCGAACTGGGCCGATAGAGAGAAGATACCGTACCTCCTCCGGACTTGGGTCGATCCAACTCCAAATTGTTAATGATGACGGTAACGATTTCGAGCTAGATAGAGTCATGAACATTATCTTTATATCGATAGTATCACCTTGGGTTCCATTTTTCTCCTCCGAGTACGATTTGCCGTGAGGAGCGACAATAATTCTGCCGGAATAGAGAGTCCGTCGCGAGAGAGAAGAGTGGAAATGAAGGGAGGGGAAAGGGCCAGATGCGACTCAATTCGACCACGAGATGGGGGTCGAGAATGAAAGGATTCGACCGCTCTAACAATGGAGTTCGAGGTCGAATTGAAGGACTTTTTGAGGGCAATTGGTACGGCAGCTGCACTTTTTCTGTCCTTAGCATGTAAAAAGTACTGGTTCCCTCTACGGGCGCTTTGGTGAACATTGTTGGTACTTACTCCAGTATGGAAAAAAAAGGGAATCGGGTCATGCGTTGTAAAGATTGGACGAATTGTGCGAAGTCCTCCAAGTGCAACTATTATTCGCGAATTATAATTTTTGATCTTTTTAGGTGAAAACAATGTAAAAGTAGCAGAAAACAATATTCAGGTTGTTTGTGACCTTTTTTATTGGCAAGTTTTTGGAGGAAAAAAATGAACAATTTTCAGCTTTGATTTTGAATTTGCTGAATGTCTTATATTTCGAAGTCGATATAAATCCTGAACATCTTATTATTAGATTTACTCGCTGGAGGAAGATCTGTCCGTAATTTGCAGAGTATTGAACTTTCCGCACCGAATTCACAACTTGCAGGCGAAATTTTTTAAATGTATATTAGAAGCGGTATAATTCCTTCCACCATACTCCCTTGATTAGTTTCCCAACTCAAACAGGGGGATATATCATGTGACAGCATTTGTTAAATTTTGAAAAAAAAAAATCTTCTACTTTTTTTCTCTGTTTATATATATATATATATATAATATATATATATATAATATATATATATATTATATATATATATATATGGAATAAATCAATTATCTTAAGTTGCATGATTCAGGATTCGAATGCGAACGCCCTCAAGGTATGTATCAACTCTTTTGGCTTCGAAGGAGAAGTATCTGTCTCGGTATCGGAGCCGAAACTGTCTGGACCCCGTCCTGGTCTCCGTCGCGGAGTGCCGGCCGGAGGAAGAGGGGTTGGAGGTGCTTTCTCCTCCAGAGGGCGTGGAGGAAGAGGGTTCCACAATGGTAATCAGTAATAATAGTTGCTCATCACTTCCTCAGCCTCATTCTTACCGATCCGCACGGCCTCGGTTGTCATGTGAGTCCATGCACTCAATTTAAATTCGCCTGTCTATTTTCTTCCTTAAGCTCTTCTATATTTCCGTCCCTTTACAATGCGTCGAACTCATTCCTCCATTATCCGTTAGTCCCTTTATCGTAATTTGCATACACTACCGGACTAATCTCTATCCTTTCAATCCCCGTTAAGATCGATATCTCAGTCTCAGTCCTCAAAACAACTCCTCAATTAGTTCTTACTTTAATTAAGATATGTCCGTATTGTACTTTCCATCTCCGATAACTGAAACTCTTATCACCTTCTCTGTGTTTTCCCCCAGTAGGGCGCCAAACTGCCTCCCAATTGGGCAGCCTAGCGCCGTTGGGCCCATCCCTCGGGCACCAGTGGGGGAAACGACTGCCCCACTCAGGCCCCAAGGCACACTTCTTATTTTCTTCATTTGGAGGCAGCCTGGCGCGCTTCTTGGACCAGATTTCAAAGAGTTGCTTCGTATCGAAGATCCGGTTTTCGTTTCCAGTTCGCCCCCCCCCCAGTTTTTTTTTCATCTGCAAGTTGTGAATTTTTTTTGAATATTTGTTAATTTAACTCCCTTACAAATTTGACTCCTTTCACAATATAAGAGATGTTTTGTTTAATTAGATTAACTGTAGTTGGGAGGAATTTGAATTTCAACGATTAGCAGACTGCTCATGAGCCGTGTAACTCTTTTATAGTTTGTTTTTCATCCGATCATGTATCTCTCGTTTGGATAATAAATATTGTCGTACAGTACTGGGAAACAATTTAATTTGTCCACTGGCGCCCCCCCCCCTCACTCCTTTGCGCCGCGCTTGTTGGATTGTCTTCGTTCACTGTTGTTGTTGAAGTATCGCAGTTTGTGTTACATTGCGCATTTTTTGCTCTGTGCATTCTCGATTTCTTTTAAAATATCAAATGTGTAAATAAAATCGAGCATGCTCATTGCTGAAGATTGCGTGGTATCACGAAATTCCCAGCTTCATTCTCTTTTAAGCATATTTCCATTACAATGTTAAATACGATAAAGTTTTGAGGCATATATTGTGTCATTATCACTAGATGTTAAATCTCGTCGTATAAGTATTTTTGTGGTGTGCTAATGTCTTATCTCTTATCCCAATTTTTTTAACAAAGATGGATGACGACTACAATGTTGTGGGTACCTACGGAGACGATTCTATAACATACCCAAGGTACTGTGTTGTGTGTTGTCTACTTGTCATTTTTTAAAAACTTGATATGCGACAGTGCGATGCTACCTGCGGCAAAAATGATCTTGTTTCAAACGCTCTATCTGCAGACAGATATGAGGCCGATTGCGTAATTGTCGAACAAGCCTCGGTACAGACGAAAAGTCAATGTCTGAGGAAACAGTGGTTTTCGGTACTATTTGATATGCGTATCAACTTGGTGCAATGACATGGTATGCAAATTCATGTGGAGCTCAATTTGGAGCTCCGAAGATCCGACTATTTTAGTATTTTCGTGCTGTATCTTGATACCCGTTGCCTCTACCGAAAACATCAGAACACAAATTATGGCTCAATTTCGATAAGAAATATAATGGAAATATTTATAAAGCGTTATCTGACCTTGTGTTTAAGGCGCATTATGGTTCTGGCGTATAAGGAAAAAGAGCATGTTCTTGCTTATGCATAAGGTGCGTCGAACCTTTAATAGTCTGCGTTTTAAATTGGGGGGGGCATATGGGAGACGGCAAACAAAGTTATGATTTTTCTACTGAAGCTACTTGAGGCAAAAACAGCCGTCTGAGGAGAGAATTGTGCGATTTGCATGCACTCGCTCTCTCATTTCTCACTTCCAGACACCGCGCTTTGCCGGGCGGTCGAGAATGAGAGGGGGAATTACATGCAAATCGCACAATTCTCTCCTTCTCCGGCTGTTTTTGCCTCAAGTAGCTTCAGTAGAAAAATCATAACTTTGTTTGCCGTCTCCCATATGGCCCCCAATTTAAAACGAAGACTATTAAAGGTTCGACGCACCTTATGCCCAAGTAAGAACATGCTCTTTTTCCTTATACGCTAGAACCATAATGCTCCTTAAACCATAGGTCAGATAACGCCTTATAAATATTTCCATTATATTTCATATCGAAAATGAGCCATAGTTTGTGTTTTCGGTAGAGGCAACGGGTATCCAGATACAGCACGAAAATACTAAAATAGTCGGATCTTCGGAGCTCCAAATTGAGCTCCACATGAATTTGCATACCATGTCATTACACCAAGTTGATAAGCATATCAAATAGTACCGAAAACCACTGCTTCCTCAGACATTGACTTTTCGTCTGTACCGAGCGCTGTTGCTGTTTGTTCGACTTTTACGCAATCGGCCTTATATGAGGCCGCTTGCGATAGAGTCGAACAATGTTCGGACAGTAGAAAATATGATATGTGAGATAACACAGATCTCCTGTAACGCCGTAGGAAAACGAAGACAGATTGCTACCAGAAAAAAAGTTTGCGTCTCCGATTTGGATGAAACTTGGGTGATGTATAACAATGAGGGTTAGACAATTTTTCATCGATATAATTTTGTCAAATTTCGCAATTATCGATTTTCCAAAAATTTCAAAATGACATACTCGATGAATTTTTATCGTACAGCGAACAAATTTTCTGCATTCGATTCGTCTTTGCATGTCCTTCAATTCTTCTGTTGAGCAGTTCCGGCTTAATTACCCAAATTGATAGGATGCAATCTTTTCGAGATATTCCTCATAATTTCGAATAACTGACACTTTCTAACATGATTGAGATACTGCCTGAAGGGAATTGGCCAAAAAAATAAAATATGCTAAAAAGTTGTCCTAAGGGTAATCGTTAAGCGTAGAGTTCGAAAATCGACCTTACAATGAGCTCCGATCAAACCCGACTGAGATATATTTCAAAATGTATGAAAAATTATATTTTCAATTTTTGTTGAATATCGCGAAAATATTGCATCCTATCTATTTGGGTTACTCGGACAATATTGTGCGCCTCGTTGAGAGTCATCGATTTCATTTTTTAATTAGACGATTCGATTAATTTAAACCGAGATATGATGAAAAACTGAATGTTGTTGAAAATATCGACAATGTCCTGAGTGCACGAGTAATCGATATTGGGATCCTCCTCTTTTGGGAATCTAAAACCCAGCAACCATAAATCGAGTGCGGCGAACACGATTTTCATATTTTTGATCGGGAACTCTAGAGGAAATTTTCGAGAAAAAATCGATTATTTACACAAAACACGTTATTTCGATTGAAACATAACCAAAACGACATTTAAGCCAACTGCTCAACATAAGAATTGAAGCAAATTTAAAAACGAGTCTAATGCAGAAAATTTGTACGCTGTACGATAAAAATTCATCGAGTTTGTCATTTTGAAATTTCTGATGGAAAAAATCGATAATTGCGAAATTTGACAAAAACATCATTTTCGACACTTTCACGATTAAGTATGTGTCATTGCTCACAAATTACTCCCGACGATATATGCAAATTCAAAAATTTAACTGATTTTACGGTTTTTTAGCAATTTCTCTCAACTAGTCCTCAGAGAATAAGGGCTGTAGATTTCGCAATTCACACTAGTTTTTAAATGAAGTTGCAGAAATATAAATTTGCATATTTCCGGTCAGAATGCAATTATTATCTCCAGTTGTTCTAATTAGTGAGGCATGAAATTTACATGGGATATGGTGGGAACATTGAGTGACCCACCTTTTAAATTTGGGCACTCAAATCCGTCGGCAAATTGAGTTATAAATTTTTAAGTGGAAGAATCTTCTCGGAAATAAGCTCTTTTAGTCCGCGAATTCCACATTATCATACATTTAATACCCCAGACACTTCAAATCGCGAGAGCGGTCGGACGAAATTAGGGATTTTCTTCAAGATCCTATCACTCAAAAATTCATAATTCCATTTGCCGACGGATTTGAGTGCCCAAATTTAAAAGGTAGGTCACTCAATATTGATCAATGTGTCCTCCATCAATCAATCAATCATTTTTTTCAATCAATCAATCAATCTTTATCAGTCTCATGCTTTGAGGTAGGGTCAAAGGGCATGCTGATCTCTTCTGATTTTGAATTCTGCTGGTTCAATGGACCACCAGTCTCTTCCGACTGTGTATTTGAGCTCGTCTCGCCAACGCGCGTGGGGATGTCCCACAGGTCGTTTTCGATTGTACGGTATCCAGGTAGTCAGCGCTCTTGTCCAGCTAGATCCATTCATTAATCGCACTCGATTAGCCCAATCCATCTTCTTCTTCTGCGCTAGTTTGACCCAGTCCTTGAGCTTCGTCGTCTCTCTGAGTCGGACGTTCGTCCACCGATGTAATAGGGTAAGCCCGAGCATCTTTCTTTCCATCTTACGTTGGGCAATTCTTAGCTTCTTAGCATGTCAGATTCTCGAAGAGTCCATGTTTCCGATCCATATAGAACAGCTGGTGTTGTGAGTGCGTTCGTGTCCTCCATATCCCATGTTAATTTCACGCCTCACTAATTAGTACAACTTGAGATAATAGTTCATTTCCGCCCAAAATATGCAAATTTATATTTCTGAAGACGTCATTTTATATCTAATGCGAATTTCAACATATCCATCCCTTATTCTCTGAGGTTTGACATTTATCTGAGGACTAGTTGAGAGAAATCGTGAAATCAGTTAAATTTTTGAATTTACTTATCTGGTTGGGGAGTAATTAGTGAGCAATGACATTTACTTAAGAGACCGGCTCGGTAAGATTCGAACATTCCTGGACATTCGCGCCAGGACTTTCGATTTGGCCCAACATACTCATACCATGGAAGGACTCCAGGGTCGTATTTACAAAAGTACTCTAATTATATATGTGCTCTGAGGCTCAAACCCGGTTCGCATATCGCGCATAAAGTTCGAAAATTCGATTTTCACTACTTTTCAACCGTTTTGCCTTTTTCCATCTGCTTAATCGTGATGAGCACCATGGAAAGTGTCGAAAACTATGTTTATCTCAAATTTCATATTTTCCACTGTCCGGCGCCCGTAGTGTTTTGTCCGACTATCGCAATCGGCCTCATATCTGTATGTGTGTGCCCGTCCGTCCGTGCGCCAGTGCCTAATATCTCAAAAAATGTGAAGAGATACTAGAAAAGTTTCGACTCGGTACCCTGTCAAATCTCAGTTTTTTTTTTAAATTACTGTTTTTGAAAAGTAGTGTTTTACACACCCCGACTTTCGATATTTTTTCAACTGCAGAAAGCTGAGGTCAAAAAGTAAAGTAGCGTGGCAACCTGGTCGGGTAATTTTTCGAATTTTTGGTGGTCTACCGGGCAGGTTTCGTTTTTAAGGGTATAATTGATCAGGCATTTATTTTTCGCTCGCCCTTGAGCGGGCAGGTTATGTTGAATTCCACCAACTTTTTGGCCAATGTGCAGAAAGCGTGAATAAATTTCTCGAGCTCTATGTATCCCTCTCTGTATTTTCGCGGCGTCTGAAAATGATCACCTAAATAACGAATTCAAATCACCTATGAGACAAATGAGTGAAGTGATTGTCACTTCGTGAATTCGTGACTTAGTGAATGTAGGGAGGGGGGTGACAATTCCGCAACCGACATTTCGGCAACGGCTTATAACTTTGCTCAAACTCAAGGAATCTGTATGAATTTTTTTCCCTGTTGGTTATTTGCTAACCTCCATAGAGTCGGCTTGTTAGTGTATTTTTCTGACCATTTTGAATTTTCGGCTAATTAGCTAATTAGTTAATTTGTGGGTTTGAAAGCCGTCGCGATTCTGATCATGAAAACTAGCCGGGATGTGTTGAGGTTAAATACACTACGCTCTATGCATAGTTCTGGGTGCAGGTTTAGTCCAGGGGGAAGCTCGGTAGCAGGCTCCAGGTTCGGTCCAGGGAGAGCCCGGTAGCCGACTAGGTTCGGTCCAAGGGGGAACTCGGGAGCCGGCTCCAGGTTCAGTCAAGAAGGAGCTCGGGGCCGACTCCAGGTTCGGTCCAGGGAGAGCTTTGTAGCCGGCTCCATGTTCAGTCCAGGGGGAACTCGGGAGTTGACTCCAGGCTACATTGAAGCTCGACTTTTGATGGGGAATGTTAATCGCTACAAAAAGAATTGGCTTATTCCGTTGCAAAATGCTCGTGAGGCTGAGAGCGATCGAAAAAAGTTGCCACGGAGCCACGAAGTGGCGTAGTGGCAACTTTTTTCGATCGCTCTCAGCCTCACGAGCATTTCTCAATGGAAACGGAAGATACAGTGTGTATAATTTTTGGTGCTCATTGTAATTGTTTGAACACATCTGCAGACGTTTCTGAAATGATTTTGAAAATTTAAAGTTTCACGTTCAAACACGTTTCGGACATTGCAAAACACCTTTTCAGTGATCCACTACGCTCGCCAAATCATTTTGGGGAATTTCGAAATGTTCGATTTTTAATGTTAAAACACGTTAGAACATGTTCAGACACGTTTCGGGCATCTCTAAACACTTTTCCCATGTTTCCCTTCACTCCCCCTATGTTTTGGTAACTTTTCGAAAATCTCGTAAAACACGTTAGAACACGTTGTGACACGTTCCCGTATACGGGAAACGTGTTTCCGGTATGCTGTTGTGCAACACTAAATATTGCAAAGGTATAGCTCAAGGGAGGATTCGAACTTGCGTCTTTTGTATTCGAAGGCGGACGCTTTAGCCACTTGGCCATGATGTTTACGAAATAAATATGCTTCGCAAAATGCTCACAAGCGTATGTATCATGTTGCGAAAGAAGTAAGTCGATAGCTGCAGTGGTTTTCGAGTTTTGAAGTGAATAATTTTCGCGAAAATGTTGACAAAAAACCGGCAAAAACGTGTTTCAACACGTTATAACACGTTTATTTTGCGTTTGAGCATGTTTACGAAACTCGGCAAACAGTTTTGACTTAAGTACAGCCGGGAGGATTCGAATCTGCGTCGGTCGGATTTGAATGTCGCGCGCTTTAGCCACTTGACTATGGATTTGGTGATTTATGTTTTGTAAAATTTGAAAGGTATTTTGGTCAGTTGCAACAGGAACTGGAAAGATTGCGCAATTTTGAAGCGAAATATGGCGAAAATGCGAAAATTTTGAGTGCGAACGGAACGACAAAAACACAAACAGACAGACACACAGACAGACACTTCGATATCCTAATATATAGTAACACTTTGGTGGAGTTAAGCAGATAAGCTTAGAGCAGTTATAAACCTCGTTGCCGAAATGTCGGTTGCAGAAATGTCACCCCCCCCTCGAATGTAGTTCCTGATGATATGTGCACTGCGTGGTAAAACTTCAATTTTTTAGCGAGTTCTGCGAGTTCGAGTTCTGAATCATGCGAGTTCTGAATCGCACCTCGAAGTTTTTCAAAATTTCGCAATACTCAACCGATCGGATCCAAATTTTTGCGCGAACGTGCTCTACCGTGTTCTCATAGATTCTACAAAATTTGGGACCTGTAGCACAACTCCGACCAGAGAAACGATTTTCATATCTTTTCGGAGACGCCGGGAAATAGTGCTGCCAGCTTTATCCGCAAAAAAAGGCTCGTATAGTGGAGTGTATGTATAATGGACATACTATCAACACAGACTGTTTGAGCTTTTATCTGGAATCTATGTGAGGATGGAATTTTTTGCGACCTCACCAAATGGAGTGTCTTAAATGACAGGATGAAGAAGGATCACTTTGGACTATAGTGATATAATCATCTATGGATTTACTATCTAATGCTCCAAACCGTAGGGAGTACTGTGGTACTTTATGTAGGTACTTTGAAGGAAGTTATGACGATTAGAATTTTTGTGCAATATTTTTGAGCGGTACTGTATGTGTTTTGCGATTGCTTGGACCTCTTATGAATTATAAAGATTGGGCCTCCCCCTCGAAAATCACCGATAAATGGAAGATCCGGCTGGTTTATAGCTTGTGGGTATTGAATAAGTGTCGATTTCAGCAATGAGGACGTACAGGATGAAAATTGTGCGATGACGAGTCTTAATGACATCGGATACAGTAGAGCAGCGAAAAGGTTGAGGAATGAGCTAGAGAAGGTGCCTGCAGATGACATCTACATCCATCCAATCGGTCAGCGATACTCTTGCTGTCGTCTCCAATAGTTCAGTTGATAAATGCTTTTGGAACACTCTAAATCATTTAGGTGAACACTATGAAGTGAAAAGTTATTGACTGCAGACTGGCACATGCGAACAGATTGTGGGGCAGCGGAGAAGGAAGTTAAGAGAGCGAAGAAAGAGGCTGATGATGCCTGTATCGAGAGAGCGACTCTAAGAATAATACAAGTGAGGATATTAGTGTCTGCTTGAGGTTCATCAAATAATTCCACTAATGAATTTTAAAGGCACGTGAACGACGTTCATTAGAGGGATGGACGATGGAGAGACGAGGAAAAGAGGAGGAAGAAATTAACGAAGATGATGATCAGCAACATCTGGTATGATATGGGACAACTTATCAAGCGTGTAACGTAAGCATCCAATCAACTCTGGTACACGAAGAAAACTTGAAAATGAATTTGACCCATTTTTATATCACGCGTCACGTAAGGATCGGGACAAAATGAGGGTGTGGACGTACACTTTCTCACGCCCACATTTGGATACATTTTTGGATAGGATCGAGACAAGTTCCGTACATCCAAAAATTCGAAATGCTGAATGCAACGTTTTTGGAGAGCCCTCATAGAGCTCGAGAAGATAGCGTTTCGCTTTTTTGCATTACTTCGATTTTGACGACGATAGACGACGTTTATTGTCTTAAACGAGAAATGGAACCCCACTTTGAAGCTGAATATCTCGTTTCGGAGCAAAATTGAGTAGAACTTCACTTAGAGACAAATTGTAGAGAATTTCCAGGAGATTGCAATGGATACAATTAGATTTCCTGAAATTAATTATGAGGCGAGTTAATTGGCGGAAAGCTGCCGTTTGTACCACATTTCGAGACCAGAAAATTTTATTCGCTATGTTTGTAGATACGGAAAAGACACGTCGACTGATATATAGTTTGTAGGGTCGAATCATTTTAGAAATCAGTGTTTGAGATGAAAAACGATTCGAAAATTCCTTACTTAGCCGTTTTTCTGCTCAAAAAGTGAGAGCTCAGTGCAATCAGTCTCTCTCCTCAAGACGAGAGAGTGTGTGAAACGAGGAGGGCATTTGACCTTTGAGAGGGGAGAGTGGTAGATCATAGCGACTCCTCTCTTCCAGAGGTGTGAAATAGCAAAATATTGCATTTATTTCGGTTTATTGGATGAAACACTGATTTCTAAAATTATTCGACCCTATGTTTTATACATCAATCTACGCGTAATCTCAAGCTCCAGCTTTTGAGAAAATAAAATTTTCTGGTCTCGAAATGTGTTGCAAACGGCAGCTTTCCGCCAATTAACTCGCCTCATAATTAATTTCAGGAAATCTAATTGTATTCATTGCAATCTCCTGGAAAGTCTCTACAATTTGTCTCTAAGTGAAGTTCTTCTCAATTTTGCTCCGAAACGAGATATTCGGCTTCAAAGTGGGGATCCTTTTCTCATTTCAGACAATAAACGTCGTCTATCGTCGTCAAAATCGATCTAATGCAAAAAAAAAGCGAAACGCTCTCTTCTCGAGCACTATGAGGGCTCTCCAAAAACGTTGCATTCAGCATTTCGAATTTTTGGATGTACGGAACTTGTCTCGATCCTTACGTGACACGCGTGATATAGTCCAAGCCATCCCTCACAAGACAGCGCGATCGTTTGTACAAGAGATCAATCTTCTCATCGGAAGCGTCGAAATTCGTTTGTGCGAAAATAAGTATCTCGTTGAGGCACTCTATTTTAGAATGATGATTATGGAATCTTCTTTAAGGTTATCGCGAATCCAACCGAAAATTTTGAATTCGCGCGCAGGACAGGATTTTGAGCTCCGCGAGCGCGTACATCATAGATGGGCAGCTAAAATCCAACTTTTTCGCAGGCGGTCGTCCGATCACATTTTCGCCCTGCAGGCGGTGGTCATATCAGACACTTTCTGAGAGGATCGAGCTTCTAGCCACAGTGGCCGTACAAGGAACCCTAACCTATGCTGAAAATACGGTCCTAGAGTAAACATTGGGCGTAGAGACCGAAAATCGACCTTAGAAGTGCTGATTCTCAAACCCGGCTGAGATATGCCACTGGGTATGAAAAAACGGCTAAAGAATATTTCGAGAACGAAGCGTCAAAACCCCTACATAGCTATATATTATGAAAGCTCATCAGAAAAGAAGCATTTTAACTGTTGATCTTGAGTTTCTAACTCATTGTTGAAAAAAGTTAGAATTTTTTGAAAGTTCGAAAAAAATATATCACTTTCTCATCTTTCTTGAAAGAGTTTTTCATAGTGTTCATTCGATTCAGCACAAAATTCTACCCCTAGGATAAAATTTTGAGCAAAATCGATTGACTGGTACTATTTTTAAAAATTCGTCGAAACAGCCTAAATTCGGTTTTTGTCAATATGTTCTAAACCAAATATTGTAAATTCTCAATATAACCGTGTCGGAGACTCTCAAATATTATTATTAAATAGTATGGTTATTTTTCTGATAGATTTCAGGCGTTTGGAAACGTTTAAAAGATTTTTTGAAAGTCATTAAAATATTTGAAAACGCAATACATATTCTAATCCAGATCGGTGCGTTAACACTATTTTAATATATTTTATGAATTTTGGATAACCCCATGTATTCTCCTTATTTCTTGTCGAATTTTAAATTATGTTGTGTCTCAATCGTAACGTTTATGTCGAGATATTTCACTTTTGGCATGGGTGAAGGATGGAATAACGTACTTGCTAACCATATTTTTACTAAAATCATTTGCGAACAATTTTACTTGAAAATTTAATAAAATTAAGGTGATTTTAAATCTCAATAATTAAGTAAGTTTACTATATATTAGAGTCTGTCTGTCTGTCTGTTTGTCAGTTTTTTTCTGTCCGGTCACACCCTTTTCCCATTTTCCTTATATTTCGCTTCAACATCTTCACTGAACCTTTTGCATATGATTACTGACCAGAATACCTTTCAAATATTACGAACGAAAATTCACCAAATTCATAGCCAAGTGGAATACTCGCTTGGCTAGCAATCCGAGACCCCCCGGTTCGAGTCCCGCCGCGGGCAAACCTTTTGCCGCAGTATCAGAAGCCGTTCTAGCACGTACTTGAGTAATGTGAAGCATGTTTTCACCCGGAGAGCCGAGTTTTAAAATGAAATATCGAAAAAAGAAAGAAAGACTCTAATATATAGTAAACTTACTTAATTATTGAGATTTAAAATCACCTTAATTTTATTAAATTTTCACGTAAAAATTGTTCGCAAATGATTTTAGTAAAAATATGGTTAGCAAGTACGTTATTCCATCCTTCACCCATGCCAAAAGTGAAATATCTCGACATAAACGTTACGATTGAGACACAACATAATTTAAAATTCGACAAGAAATAAGGAGAATACATGGGGTTATCCAAAATTCATAAAATATATTAAAATAGTGTTAACGCACCGATCTGGATTAGAATATGTATTGCGTTTTCAAATATTTTAATGACTTTCAAAAAATCTTTTAAACGTTTCCAAACGCCTGAAATCTATCAGAAAAATAACCATACTATTTAATAATAATATTTGAGAGTCTCCGACACGGTTATATTGAGAATTTACAATATTTGGTTTAGAACATATTGACAAAAATCGAATTTAGGCTGTTTCGACGAATTTTTAAAAATAGTACCAGTCAATCGATTTTGCTCAAAATTTTATCCTAGGGGTAGAATTTTGTGCTGAATCGAATGAACACTATGAAAAACTCTTTCAAGAAAGATGAGAAAGTGATATATTTTTTAATGTGTTTTTAATGAGAAAAAATGTGTGTAAGAATAATATACTTCCGAAAAAGTATGGTTTGGTTTCGTCATAACTACGCAATAACTGAGGGATTTCGAGATATCTCAATATCAGCAACATAATCTCCGATGGATTTTATGTATCATGCCAAAATTTCAGATTGATTCCTTTTCTATCGCAAAAGATACCGACGCTTGAAAAAGTGACCAATGACTTATGCGCGCTGCTGTACAATAAGAGAGATTATCTGAGAGGATCGATATATTTGTACAGAGGGCCTGGCACAGGTCTAAATTTTCGTTATTAAAATGACTACTCTATAAAATAGTGCGTTATGTGAGGGTTACGAGTGTGCCATTCCGGAAGTTCAAAAAAGCCTCTATGCCTCAGGGCTAAAAAATATCTGTTTGTGACGTCACAAAACTTTTTCATCAAATCGATTCGAATCCTTTCCATTTCTAGTACGATCGATAGCCCATCTAAATACAAATAGTTTTTACTTCCGCAACTTTTTTGATTAGTGCTCGTACAAACAAGTTATTCGGCATAAACTAGTTTAATGTCAATTTGCAACTAGGCTCCTGCTACTGGAAACTTCTTATTATCATAGCGTATACCTTACACTGAGACACACATTCACTGAGTTGCCGCAACATTTTTCAAAACTAACTTCCTTGGGGCCACTTTTAAATATCCACTTTTTCAGTGAATGTGTGTCTCAGTGTAAGGTATACGCTATGATAATCAGATGTTTCCAGTAGCATAGTTCCAGTAGTTCCAGTAGCTATCGATCGTACTAGAAATGGAAAGGATTCGAATCGATTTGACGAAAAAGGTTTGTTTTTTTTTGCCCTAAGTTTGAACGCGTTTTTGAACTTCCGGAATGGCACACTCGTAACCCTCACATAACACACTATTTTATATAGTAGTCATTTTCATAACGAAAATTTAGCCCTGTGCCAAAACTATGTCGACCCAGTCAGATAGTCTCTCATAAATACTTGTCACATATTCGACATAATAATACTCTTCAATCAAAAATAACTGGGAGGCAATATTCTGCCATGAATGCGAATCCCTACCAACAAAGGAAATGATGCAAACGAGCAATTTGAAATTTCCCATTGAATTGTCAATTTCCCAACAATATCTCGCGATCTTACTTTACTAGCCATCCCTGATTATCAGGTTATGGATCGACCACCGATTGACGGATCTCCATGGATCGGAATAAGTAACGAGACATGTGAAGACAGGTATATATTGAGGAAAAGACAAAGATGAATTACCTACCGTACGCCCAAAGAAAGTTACCATGTGCCCAAGCCTTTGGGAAACTTTTTTTTAGCTTTTCTTTTACAAAATGTTCTTAGATTGCTGTATAGAGTACATTTCAGTAATAATTGAAATTATCCTGACTCTCTTAGGCTTCCAGCACAAGGTAGGGGTTTCTGGCGAGAAAACCAGGTATTTCGGACACATGGTACGTTTTGATCTGTAGAAACTAGTTCTCACTAAATATTGATCTCTACATATATTGATGTATTGCAAATTCGTTTCATCTAGTTTCTATGAAAAGAGTGATCTTGATTTGGAGCGGGTATTATCGTTCTCCTTTGCGTACACATGGTGCATTGCACAACGTTAGAGAACGGAACCATTGGGAAAAGAGAAAACGTAAATACGAGACATTAGTTTTAGACTCTACATACGACTCTTGCGCGCTCGTAAGAAGAATAGGAACATGAAGACGTGCAATTGGAGTAAAACCAGAGGACTCAGTGTATTCCCCATCGACAAGCTGATGAATGAAGTAAACTCACTCAAGTAAGTCAAGTACGTACTCAAGTCAGCCATTATCGGGATTCCGATCTTCTTCAGTCGTTGGTAGCGTGATGAGGGGTCCAGAGAACTAGGGAATGATTGGGACAATTTTCATACTTTTGGGAGAACTCGCCTTTCACCACAGATGGAAAAAAAGGCAAAACGGTTGAAAAGTCGTGAAAATCGAATTTTTTAACTTTATACGCGATATGCGAGCCGGGTTTGAGCCTCAGAGCACATATATAATTCGAGTACTTTTGTAAATACGACCCTGGAGTCCTTCCATGGTATGAGCATGATGGGCCAATTCGAAAGTCCTGGCGCGAATGTCCGGGAATGTTCGAATCTTACCGAGCCGGAGTTGGGGGATACTGTAGCGAGGATTTGGGGGATACTGTAGCCAGAGATACTGTAAGGAATAGCGGCGAAGCCTGACCGCAGCCCCTGGAAGATAAGGAGGGGAAGCTAGAGGAAGAGATTACAGAACCCGGGGGAAGGGGAGGGGAACCTACAGGAAGAATACTGTAATCAGGAGGGGGATACTGTAAGGAATAGCGGCGAAGCCTGACCGCAGCCCCTGGAAGATAAGGAGAGGAAAATAGAGGGGCATAGAGGAAGAGACACAGCCCGTCGGAGAAAAGGGCACATGAAGAGTACGGTAAGAGTACGGTAGCCCAACAAAGTCCGTTTTGGCCCTAAAATACCTCAAAATGGCTCAAAATGAGCGCGCGGGGGAAATAAGTTTCCGGACAGCTGACAAGTGCGCCTACTCCGCGGCGCGGAACGCGCTAGTTTCGGCTATTAAATTGTATTAATTGACCGCAGTTCGCTAGAATTTAAATAAAAACAAAGAAGAAATTAGTATACGGTAGGTGACTTCGCAGGTAGTACCGTGTAAAAGCGTACTCAAATATTCACAGCTCCGTCCCTAGAGGCGGCTATTGATTATCAGGGAATACCGCGAATTCAAATTTATTCCGTGGATTCCCGGTAACTTAATTAATTACGAAATCTTAATTAACTGATTTCCATAGTGCTAGGCTCACTCCTAGCTGAATTATGACCCGTTGCTCAAATGTCGGTTGCTCAAATTCCCCCCTCCCCGCATAAACAACGAAAGAGCCACTTGCTTGGACACTTATGTACCCTCCCATGCGTCGACGCATGCGAAGCGCCCACCATTTTTTGGCACTTCGCAACCATGATCATTTAGCGCAACTTTATAAAATGGTCGTCCCGCAGCGAAATCTACAGTATCCCGGAATATCTATTTTGAGTTATTGTAGATTATACGGTACCATCCTACTATAGGACACTACTATAGGCCATAGGTCGCTTGAATAGTTAATGCGCTGCGCTGCGCGCGATCGACAAGGCGCAACACACGGGGAAAGTGAACATGAGTGGTGATCGAGAGGATGACTAACAATGGAGCGATCTCTGGCCGAAATTCGTTCCGAAAATGTGAAAACTTCCTTTGTCTAGAACGAATACTTTTCAGCGTCAAGAAAGTGCGCCGAATTTGTAGCGCCGAAAAGGAGTGTCCGCTCATTAGCTCAAAATTCTGCCGAATTATAATTCGGCTGAAATTTGAAACCGCGCTTTATGAAACTAGTGAGCCGAAAATGACGTAATGCCGAAAAGCCGAAAAAATTCGGCTAGGCCGAAATGGAAGAAGAATACCACCCCTGGTGACTTTAAAAAATGTTGCAAAAGTTTTGCAAAGAGCCAAGGCCGAACCAACGACGTACCGTTTACAATTCTTTACCACTACCCACTACACCACATGACAAGTTGGGATGATAAAAAAAAGTTGGGAACATTCCTTCTCAGTGACTATCCCGCGGAGCGCCGCAATGGCGAATACACGCTAATTTTAAATATGATTTTAGGGTCTTAGAAAGTAAATCGGAGAAGTTTTGAAAATTGGTATGAGTAGGCTTCACGAGGGAAGGGCAAAAGTCGGCGGAGCTCGAATGACAAACTGGCCCTATAGGTAAATAGGGACCCCCAGGAGATGCACAAAACCACTTTCAGAAGTTTCACCTAAGACCCCCTAAGGCACTAAAATTGTTACTGAAGTTGTGTAGAAACGCCTTTGGCTGGGCACCAATATATGTTCTAACATGTTCTAACGTCGAGTATCTTGGCAAGAAGTACAGTATCCACTCTCATATGGATTATAAAATTAATGAGGTGCTAACTAAGCCAAATTCTCATTGCGGTAGGCAGTGAGAAGCAAAAAATAGCTTCGGGGGAGCGTGCACGAGGGAGACTTCAATCACGATTTCAGTGGCTTAGGGTGTCTTAGGTGAAACTTCTGAAAGTGGATTTGTGCATCCCCTGGGGGTACCTATTTACCTATAAGATCAGTTTGTAATTCGAACTCCGCCGACTTTTGCCCATCCCTTGTCAGGGGACCTATACGCCTAAATGGTCAACATTCAAATCGGTTTCCGGTGACTTTTGCCCTTCCCTATTAAGAGTATGGTTCAGTATAGATTGCGTCTTCCTGATGCGGCCACAACAGATTCTCATTCCAGAGAGTGTCGAATACGCGAGAAGGCTGCTCGTGAAGTAGATGAGATACAGAAAGAAGATGAGGAAAGGGATGAAAGAAAGGACAGAGGCACACTCTGGGTCAATAAGTACTCTCCCACTAACTTCACCCATTTACTGTCTCCTGATGTGAGTTGGATTATAGAGATTAATCTGAGATTTTTTTTAAAGTCAGGGTTGAAAAAAACGCTTACTTAAAAATATTTATTTCATTATTTTTTTCCAGATAATTCGACAGGGGTCTGGAACAGGTCAAAAATTGAAACCGCTTAAAACTTGGTCCTAGGGATAACTTTTGACGCTGAACACGATGGTGCTATCTATTTCGCAATCGGACTCCTCTGGGCGCCGATATGGCGCCGCGCAACTTTTGCGGATCCTAGTAGAATTTGACACTCTCTAATGGCCTTCTCTACCGTAGAAGTCGACACTAGCCATCTAAGAGAGACTATCTGAATCAGTCGAATTAATCTTACGGGATAAACATTGCGAAATCGCTTCTACGCATCAGGGCATTATGTCATAGAAATTTCCAGTTTTTTCGACAACGTCATCTATGGGCATAAACCAATCGATTCCTCATAAAATTATAAGACTTTTTCGAATGCATGAATTTTTCGATAATCTTTGATCTTGAAAAGTTCAAAAAAATGTTTTGAATTTTAAAATGCAAAAAAAAATGGATCACCCGACCCTGCTCTTATTCTCCCTCTAGCACTCCCCGCGAGGGGGGTTGTAAATGCTCTCTCTCGCAAGCAGGGATCCGAAAATAGGCGAAAGATCCGTTTGGGATCCGTTTTTCCCCGGGGAAATGCGGGAGGGGAAATTTTCTTCTTATTTATTATTTACTTTTTTATTAATATTCTATTTTTTTCATTATTAATCTCACCTCATTCGCATCTCTTTATAGGTGTGATTCAAAGAATACATGCCGCAACTACGAAATTATACGAAATTGTTTCCAAGTGAATACCTCGTTCATCGGAAAATTCGAGAGAAATAATTTTTAGAAAATGTCATTTTAATTGCGGTAGAGAAAAAAATGAGGATGAGAGTGATTTGGGAGGGCAAAAACGGATCCCATTTACGACCCCCCGCGAGAGAGCAGGGATCCAGCTCTCTCGCACTCCCCCCATTTGGGGGTCAATAAGCAGGGTGGGGTGATCCATTTTCGCAACTCTAGTCTCAATGAGATCCAGACTCTGACGTTAAGATTATCCTGGGCCCGGAACTCTGGTGCAAATAAAAAGTGTTAATTAGCCTGACTAATTAGTTATATTTATAAGTTGGGCCCAACTCTCAGGGTTGTTCTCCAGATGATTCCTCACAGATCTTCTGTTGGTTTCAAAACTTTTCAATATCTCACTGTGAAGAGAGCTACAGAGCTCCAAAGAAGAACTACTTTTGCCCCCCCTCAAAGTTCGAAGGCGCGTCGCTCGAGATTCAAGAGAAGTATGAAAGAACGCTCTTTTCCGTATTTGTTGAGATGTTGTAGCCTGTGGAATAGTATTTTACATCGAATTTTCACTCGCGCTGAACGCGTGTGCACATGCGGCATCCTTGTGGTTGATGCGGTAGTAGCCTGGAACTTCAATCCGAACGTCATTGGTTCGACTCCCTCCGGTTGCCAAAGTTTTTAGCCGATTTTTTTCATCGAAATAATCACCTTTTTCCCGGATTTCATAAATATTGTCAGGGGGTGAAATTTCGATGAAAAAACAATTAGACAAAAAACTTTGGCATCTGGTAGAGTCCAAACAATGGCCTTCGGATTGAAGTTCCTGGCCATTACCGCATCGACCACCTGGATGCCGCATACGCACACGCGTTCTCGTTATCTTTCGCGATGCGCCTTGGATAAAAAAATCGATTTTTTCTCGAAAACGATAAATGATTGTGGCATGGCGTTAGCGCCATTGGCTAGCGCTTTAAAATCTGATGGAGCACGTGATACCACTTAACGACGAATTATAATCGAAAAAAGTTTTCCGCTGAAATGGGGCGGTGCCATACCTGCGCCCAGAGGCGTCCTATTGCGAAATCGATGAGACCAGCGTATTCAGAATCGAGTTTTGAGCAGAATCGATTTTTTTGCCTGTTTCAGGCCTCTGTTGAGCCTTACGCAAATAGCGTCATATCTTTACATTTGAGGCCGCAAATCGACAAGTGGTACAGTGGCTGCGACTATGGGACGAATGTGTATTCGGAAAAATAATCCCGTCAGTTGTACTCACAAGTTTGGTGATACACTAACTACATACACTCTCAAAACAGACGAAAGTGCACCGCGTCGGGGAGATTCGGAGATTTACCCGCTCCGAAAGCCCTACCAAATCGTTGTTTCTAAACGAAACCGTCCAAATTTTTGAGTACGACAGTACGGTAATGTATTTGTGCACATCACTGTTTGTTTCAGCACGATCTCGTTTCCTAATAGCTCTAAAAGTGGATGGAATTCCACCTGCGGACGGGCAGGTTTTAGTAAAACCTGCCCGACTTTTTCGTTTCAAATTTTGAAAGTTATCACTATCGGACAGTTTTGTTTACAAAAGCCTAAAATTTCAACCTCAGATTCGATCTTTTCCGTATTTTTCTAACCTTCACAAAAGCGCTCAAAAGAATAATATTGTTTTGCCTCAGGTTTTTAAATGAATCAGGTTGGCTAATCAACCGTTTAAAACAATAATCTTGGCATTTAATTCAAAATTGGCCAAACGCGGCAGATTTATAGCGCTGCCTGAGCAATTTCACGTTATTCCAACTTGGAAAATTGATTTCGTAAAATTGCGAGTATGATATTTTTGCGTATTTTTTCCGCACTTTCCCTTCATTTTACCTTTCAACAATAAATATTAAGATATATCTGCAACAAATTTTAAAAAAATTGTTTGACTCGGGCAGGTTTTCGTCAAACCTGCCCGACTTTCAATCTTACCTTTTGAGCTATGTTTCCCATCTTTAATTTTCTTTTTCTTTATTTATGTGTATCAAATAAATAAATTTACTGTTAACCACGCGCGCTCTATTAGCAATGCTAATAGCATGGCGCCCAGGTTCACCAAGCCTTCCACCCCCCTCGGTGGCTGTAAAACTGGTAGCAACATTGATTGCGCTAGGTAGCGTCCCCCAGAAGCATGGACTGTAGAGGATACGTAGTCCTGTGCAGCAACAGGTTTTACCGGTGGGCCCTGGCAGAGTGGTCGCTTGTAGACGTAAAGTCCTTTTGATTCCGGTAGCAACTTTACTTTTACTTTACCCAAAAAGGGAAGAAATTAATATGGCTGAAAGAAATAGTGATGTGCACAAGACACAACCGTACCTCATACACAACACTGCTAAAATAATTTCTGTATTTTCCAAGCTACAAATTGTAGTCTAAAATTTTCTTATTTTTCATATGCTTTTCTGGAATTCTGTTCAAACCGTCATACTCAAAAAAAAATTTAATTTTTTTTGCCGAAATTTCGGACGCGATGTATTTTCTTCCGTTTTTGGTGTATTGATGTATCACAGATCATCAGAGATGATGCAGGATAAATTGGCAACTGTGCAGCAAAGAAAAAAAATCATCTCTCCGATTTCCCTGCAATTGGGTGAACATAATCACATAATAGTTGGAAATTTTTTGTGAACTTCATTTTTCTAAATTTGCATATTATCGATTCTTGATCTACCACTTTTGAGGGTCATATCTCAGTCAGTTCAAAACATTTTTGCAGACAAATTTTTCCAATCTGAGGTTGATCTACACTTTTCTCCATTAGGTACCTTGTCTAAATTCTATGGTTTCTAATGTTTCAAAAACAGATTTTCGATACATAATATGCTATATTTCTTGAAATAATTAGTCAAAGTACCTCGCTATTCTTTAACAATCGGATTCCCATTAGCAGGTTTACTATTTTATCATATTTCGTTTAGCCTATCTCTGTGAAGTTTTTGCTGCACCCTCCGGTGAGACTTTGGACTTGTAGATTTTAGCTCGCTGAAACGAGCTAAAATATACACGAGCTATAAAGTAACCTTCTTCAATTTCGTCGTACGGTTCTCTGGTGGGCATCAATCGATAGCTCTTGAGAGCCCCAAAATTTCATTCTGTCATCCTCCAAGCGGTACAACCAAATGTGATTTTCAATATAACTTTCGATATAGGAATCGAGAACATCAGATTATTGTTATCATGTGTGAAATACCGAAAGACGTGAACATCACATCGTACTATATGCTTGCCAAAATATCCCACTGTTCACCAAGATTTGCTTTTTGAAATTGAATCAGGTATCATATATGTAACTCTCGACGCACAACATCTTATTTTTCTCTGAAAACTTTAAATATGTATAAATAGAAGCTATTTCCATTCATTTTCAACGGCTAAATATGGGTTTTTAATCCTAATTCGAATACCATGTGGATGTACCGCTTAGAGAATGATAGAATGAAATTTTGGGGTTCTCAAGAGCTATCGATTGATGCCCATCAGAGCACCGTACGATGAAATTGAAGGAAGTTACGAGCGAAAACGTTTCAGCGAGCTAAAATATACGGCACTTTCCTAGATCCGTGCCAGGCCCCGCCCCCTTCCCTTCCAGGGGAGAGGAGGGGAGGAGCTGACCTCCCGCCCAACCCGAGGGAGGGGATAGAAGCGTTCAAAATAGCTGAGCAATCGCAATTCAATCGGCGATAGCTTCGCTGCTTTGTTACGGTACGCGCCGCACATCATTGATGCGAGCGAGCACTATGTCTAGGGAACGCGCGCCTTACCCGAGACGGGGTTGACAGGCGAGAGAGACAGAAGAGTGGGGAGGAGCGGAAAAAGAGGAAGCACTGCAGACTCCGCCCACTCATGAGCACGCTCTCCCCTGTCAACCACATTTCTCTATATGTACTAAGATGAGGGGGCTCCCAAGCGCGTCTATTTGCCGGCTCGGGCGCTCTCTCCCTCCCCCTCACCCTTTCCATTAGATCTTTCTTGATTTACTGAATTTTATGACATTTTACAAAAAGTTAATTTTAACCATTTCCAAGAATGTAGAATCGGATCATGTCCACCGTTTGACATGATTTCGCCTCCTAAGGCTTTTTTGTGTCTATTCCGCGCATATCGCACCTGTTTTGTTGTTTTTTTACAAATTTAAATCTATTTATTAACAACTCTGCAATTCATTGCCATCGGAATCACAATTAACTAGATACCCGCCGTCGCTTCCGCAGGTAGGGCAGTCATCGAATTCATCTCCAATATTTTTTTCCAAATGAGCCATCTGATGATGATTCTGATTATATACCTCACAAATTCAGAAAGGTTTAATTATATTTACGATTGAGAATAATATGATAAAGCATGGCAGAATAATTAATAGTCAACAAAACAGGCGCGATATGCGCGGAACAGACATAAACTACCGCCTTAGGAGGCGTAATCATGTCAAACGGTGGACATGATCCGATTCTCCATTCTTGGAAATGGTTAAAATGAACTTTTTGTAAAATTTCATGACATCGAATATTTTCAGTTTGACCACAGGGGGGGGGACCCTTATGTGCATAAAAATGGCCTATTCTGGCCTCTCGGAACTCCAACGGATGAATCGGGATTAGTTGAAAATCCGGTCCTATTTGATCGCCTAGGTCAGAACTATTCACAAACAAAAAATAATTCGATTATTTAAATTTAACCTGAGAAAAAGAACTTACAAAATTCAGTAAATCAAGAAAGATCTAATGGAAAGGGTGAGGGGGAGGGAGAGAGCGCCCGAGCCGGCAAATAGACGCTCTTGGGAGCCCCCTGATCTTAGTGCATATAGAGAAATGTCTGTCAACCCCGTCTCGGGTGAAGCGCGCGTTCCCTAGACATAGCGCTCGCTCGCTCAGAAGCAGTTCAGCGCGTGCTGTAACTCTTCGGCGCAGCCATGCCCGATTGAAAGCCGATTCCGCGCCTATTTTTGACTGCCTCTCGCTCTTCCCTCTGGATGGGCGGGAGGTCGGCTCCGCCCTCTCTCGAGGGGGTGGAACAAAGGGGGAGGGGCCTGGCACTGATCTAGGAAAGTTCCAAATATACAAGTCCACAATCTCCCCGGAGGGTGCAGCAAAAACTTCACAGAGATAGGCTAAAGGAAATATGAGAAAATAGTAAACCAGTAAATAATGGGAATCCGATTCTTAAAGTAAACCGAGGTACTTTGATTAATTATTTCGAGAAATATAGCATTTTATGTATTATAAATATAAGTGGTGTTCTACCGTATTATCCCGTTCCGCGGGTAGCCACCGAGGACAATGTGGTGAAACAACAGAAAGGCGCACACCACTTTTTTGTTTTCGTATTTTGCCTAATTTAACAGTTATTTTCAAAATCCAAATTGAAAAGATGGTACAGGGCATCATGGGCTATCGACTTAGTGTACACATGTAATTTGACTCTTCAATCTGTTTACACCGAACTTGGAACCGGAATAACACGCCAAATTTCGACATTCGTTTTTTAAAAGTTCTGAATGACACTGGGTCTAACAAAGATCCCTGAGAACTATTATGGCATACAAGTCATTCTGTGTCGAGATGCTGCTACTGTAAGATGCAGCCTTCGAACTTTGAGGCTGTTTTTTTTCTCGATATTTTAACTCAGTTTCTATGAAAAGATTTCTCTTGGAGCTAAGGTCCATTTTCAACGATCTTTCGATCTATGTGATTTGTTTTCCGATAAAAATCTGTATTTGCATAATATTTAAAGTTACCGGGAATCCACGGAATAATTTTGAATTCGCGGTATTCCCCGATGATCAATGGACGCGTCGCGTGTCGCGTCTTTTTCTCATTCGAGGTTTTCGTTACATAAATTCTAACTAGTCGGGATTAATTGAGGTTAAATACACTACGCTCTATGCGAACACTACGCTCTATGCATAGTTTTAGTTCCAGGTTTGGTCCAGGGGGAGTTCGGTAGCTTGCTTCAGGTTCGATCCAGGGAGAAGGACTCGGTAGCCGGTTCTAAGTGCGATTCAGGGGGAGCTTAGTGGCCGGCTCCGAGTACGGTCCAGGGAGATCTTAGGATGTTGGGAATGTTAATCGCTTGAAAGAGTACTGGCTTATTCCGTTGCAAAAGGCTCGTGAGGCTGAGAGCGATCGAAAAAAGTTGCCACGTTGTTCAAAAACGTGTTAGGACCACTTCTGGCACTTGCGAAAAATGCGGCAAAAGGTTTGCCCGCGGTGGGGGTCGAACCTGGGGGTCTCGGATTCAAAGTCTGGCATGTTATCCACTTGGCCATGAAATTTCCGCTTTTTGGTATTTAAATTTTGAAAGGTTTTCAGATAAGTTATCATTTGCAAAAGGTTATGAGAAGATTGCGCGATTTTGAAGCGATTTATGGGAAAATGAAAAAAAAGTGTGTCACGCTGCAACAAAAAAAAACGCACAGACAGACACAATGATTTCCTATAAGTGGAGGAACATGAAAATAAATTTCAATAAATAATAAGGCACGGAAGTATGTAAAAAAAAACACCGGAGCGCCATAAAACAGCATCATGAATTAGTCACATTTGAATTTGCGCGATCTTTCCTGATGATCAGTGCTCTATTTTTCGGACATTTAGAACTGTGCCACGGCCTAATTATCGATTTTCGACATGTTTTTCTTTAACTGCCTTTCTTTTACGGCACTTGTCTATTCGATTCCGTCGTAAGATGATACCTCAAAAATGTGGATTCCCGGTAACTTTAATTTTTGTTAATTTTGCAAAAATCCGCTCGAAAACCAGAAAACCTTTCTTTCCAGAATGCCCCGCTATGTTATAAGGATTCGAATGATATATTGGTCACTTAACTCGGTTGGTCGGACGATTTTCGTTGAAAAAAACGTTTCATTTCCTCATTTATACATCATTTTGGGCATTTGGCACCGGGTCATTTCAAGGTTTCGCGAGGAATGACTCGGCCTCTCATTGTTCTCATTAATTTATCTCATATTTATTCTGAGAATGTTGTAATAAATGAAACGTTTTTTTTTCAACGAAAATCGTCCGAGCAATCGAGTGCATTTGGCACCAAGTGATTTCAAGGTTTCGCGAGGAATGACTCGGTAATCACAGAACCAATTCAAGTTATCAATGCCAAGAAGCTTACCAAGTCTAAAAGAAATATTCAACCGAGTTATGTGAGCTCCAATATATCATTCGAATCCTTATAACATACAGGGTGCGTGAAAATTACCCGCACTCGAACTTTTATCAATATCACCCCTTTGAATGCCATTTGAGCAACCAGTTTTATATAACCATTTATTCAATTAATTAGCAACAGAAACATGCCCATGGATTTCGATGTGCCCGCTTGTTGATTTGATACAAACGCGGAGAAGCTTCACATAGGCGATCGGCAATTTACGTTGGTAGTGATTTTCGAGAGTGTCCCACGCTCGGAGGAGGGCCGTTTTCAGGCTGCCCAGATTCTGTTGCTTAGTAGACGGAGAGCTTGCTCTCTACAACTCTCCAGAAACTGGAATCCTGGGATTCAAGTCGGGGGAGTTCGGTGGCAATTCATTGATAGCGATGTAGTCGGGAAAAAATCTCCTCAGATCACTTGGTCGTGTCCTAAACCGTGTTGCTGGGTACGCCGCCCTTCGGCAGCGTACAAAATCACCAACTTAAATGAGACTTGGGGCAGGGGACTAGTGCGGTTTTCAGAGTATGATTGGTTTAGTAGTTCGTGTTCGCATTCACGCCTAGGGTGACAAAGACGAGAGGGATTCGACCGGTAGAGCGAAACCCCTTTCATACGATCATATAGGCAGGATGCGAGGTATGACCGGTGTGCCACCCAGCTTGACAGATTCCTTGGTATCGTGGGCAATGATTCTGTCGTTTTTAGTATCGATCTTACCGTCGAGGGTCAAGATCTTTTCATCAGTAAAGAAAGTGACCTAATGTGCGTAAATGCTACATCGGTCCAGAAGGAGAGGGCATCCCATTCCTCGGAGATTGATCGGACAATCGCCCAAATCAAGCAGTTTATGGTACTTGTACTGTTGCTGCACCAGGCCGGATTTGACGACCTTGCGAATGGAGACGTTGGAAATACCGAGATTGAGATCATCTCGAGCATGGTTCTCTTGGGGTTATGGTGGACCTTCTGTCACCTCGGGGCTGTATAATCTGTCAGAACTTGGCCAAGTTTTCAGCGATCCTTTTTCGTCTGTTTTTGACTTAATCTTAATTTCTTAATTTCTTTACAACGGGTAGATTAAGCAAGATGAAAAAGTAACAATGCCAAAGAAATGAATATAAAATATAATATTAGAGACTAGCAAATCCGTGTTAAAGATGGACGAAAACGGAACTTCGCCAAGTTTTGTTTTGGGCGAGCTAGACAGTGACGAGAGAGCACGTAAACAAGAGATAGCGCAGAGTTTCGCAATAAACGTAAACAACACATGCATACTTTTCCCTCTCCTCGATCTCCATGCTCTCTCGTCACTGTCTAGCTCGCCCAAAACAAAACTTGGCGAAGTTCCGTTTTCGTCCATCTTTAACACGGATTTGCTAATTGCTATCATTATATTTTATGTTAATTTCTTTGGCATTGTTAAGTTTACACCTTGCTTAATCTACCCATTGCAAAGAAATTAAGATTAAGTCAAAAACTGACGAAAAAAGATCGCCGAAAACTTGGCCAAGTTCTGACAGATTATACAACCCCCTCATCTCACGATTCTGGGGTGAAGTTGCGGTCACCGGTTTTCCCCTCCTCGTACTGTTGTCTTCCGTGCCGAGTTCCTGGTAGCCTCGGCTGGCGTGGTAAAGGGTTCTCTCGGGGGCATTGAGACGAACGAAAATATCGGAGGGTTGGATTCCCCCTCGATATACTTTCAACATCGCATATGTCATCGGGTTTGCTTTCACCATACTTGACTAACTAGACCAATCGGATTGAAACCTCGAACGGTTTTAGAAGGAAGGTTAGTCTTCGTAACTGGGCTACAGGTGTTGCGAAATATCGATTAGCAGCGATTGCGCAATCTGATGCAATCGAGTGCGGGTAATTTTCACGCACCCTGTAACGGTGCTCTCTGGAAAGAAAGGGTTTCTGGGTAAAATTAGCAAAATTAAAAATTACGCAAATACAGATGTCTATAGGAAAACAAATCACATAGATCGAAAGATCGTTGAAAATGGACCTTAGCTCCAAGAGAAAACTTATAGAAACTGCGTTATAATATCGAAAAACAGCCTCAAAGTTCGAGGGCTGCACATTACAGTAGCAGCATCTCGGCAACGAATGAATTGTATGCTATAATAGTTCTCAGGGATCTTTGTTAGACACAGTTGCATCCAAAACTGCAAAAAAAAAAACGCATGTCGAAATTTGGGTCTGTGCCGAACTCCCTCGTGAGTCGCGTGATAAGAGCGAAATCGGAGCCGTGAAATATCTTTCTGTGTTTTAACATAATTATCTTTCGATGTTCGTATAATTTTATAAATGTAATATCGAAAATCGGTTTTTGAAACATAACTTAGAAACCATAGAATTTATACAAGGCACCTAATGAGAAAAGTGTAGATCAACCTCAGGGCTATTGATTGGAAAAAATTGTGTTGGAAAAGTTGAAAAAAAAGAAAAAAATGTTTTGAACTGACTGAGATATGACCCTCCAAAGTGATAGGTCAAGAAAATCGATAATATGCAAATTTCGAAAAATGAAGTTCATAAAAAAATTTCCAACTATTATTTGATTATGTTCACCTAATTGCAGGGAAATCGGAGAGAAAATTGCAGGGAAACCATTACTCCTACACTTTCTCAAAAGATCTGTGGTATGACGTCTAAAGGAGTGAATAGTGAATGAAGATGGATAATGAGAGTTTGTAGTCTCTGATACACGTATTGTTGCAGTGATTGTCTACTGGAGGAGGACGGGTTCTCGATGGACGATGAATCTCCCCGTCGTCCTCTACATCGAATCCTTGTTATATCAGGAAAGGCTGGACTGGGGAAGTCCACATTGGCCTCAATTGCTGCACGTTTGGTCGGATACTCAGTCGTAGAAACGAATGCAAGTGACAACAGAAGTGTCGCTGATCTGGAGAAAGTGATTGAGAGTGCAATCAGGAGTACGAGAACACTCGATGGGGTCCGTCATACCACCAATTATGATAGACTAACAGACTCGATTGATATATTTCTTCAGAGGCTTTGCATAGTGCTAACAGTGAGTATTTGAGTTAAGAAGCGGCTCGGTAAGAATTGAGCACTACCGGACATCCGCGCCAGGACTTTCGATTTGGCCCACCATACTTATAGCATGGACGTATCTCAGGACCCTATTTGCATAAGTATTCGATTTTGTGCCCTGAGGCTCAAACCCGGCTCGCGTATGGCGCGGAAGTGGCGAAAAGTGATTTTTGCAACTTTTGAGGTACATGACCTAGGATCAATTTTTCTTCGGCAATATTTTAAGCATGCTCAGTGTACACCGAAAAACTACTTGAACAATCCTCAAATATTGAGAGACAGCAAATAATTTCACGGTGCACATTGCAGCTCAAAATAATCTGTACATGGTGGTGTATACCATATTGTCTGCCATCATTACACATTAAACGAAAAAATCGATTTTACATTTTAAAAAATCGTTCTCAAAAAATCTATACGTGGAATGCCACCATCTCATAGAATTTCTCTGTATTCATGGCACTGTTTTTACTGAAGAAGTATCAAATCTATCCATCAAGTTGGAAAGAAAATATTTGTTTGAAAAATCATGGTAACAATAGGAAATGGAGGGAGACATTATGTGAGTGATAAGAGTTCTTGTGAAGAGTCCAGGAGGAGTGGGGTGTGGAAAACCTGTGTTTTCACAATTCCCCTCAAGATTTTAGTTATTTGAGGCAATGGTAGCAACAAAACAATGTGGGTATCTCTAGTCTAGGTTACCGCCTTGTACTCGAACCTGTCCGGTTGAATTCAACCCACTGAGAGCCATGAATATTGCGGATCGGATCATTAGAGCCATGAATATTGCGGATCAGTGTAACCTCGTAGTAAATTGGTGAATTATTTCAGTCGTTTTCTTATGCATACTATTCTAATAATCAGTAGTCCATATGACGCTGTTTACGTTAGGATCAACAAATGGCTGGAACAGGTCAAAAATGGAAATCGCTCAAAAGTTCGTCCTAGGGACAATTTTTGACGCTGAACACGCTGGTATGATCGATTTCGCAATCCGACTCCTCTGGGCGCCGGTATGGCGCCAAACTTGTTTTTTTCGAATAAATCTCGCTTCAGAGTGCCGGTAGAGGCACGAAATCGCGAGCATACTAACTGAATTTGACGCACTTTCTCATGGCGTTGTCCGTTTGTGGATATCGTTTTTGGATCTCGTGCAAACATCAACTTTTGATCGAAGTCTTCGCGTTAGAAGAGTTGATATACATTAGAAAGCGCAGCTCACGCTGGTCATTTATCTATATTTGACTAAGCATTTGACTTCTGCATGGCAAAGTTATGCTCTTTTAAGTGTTTTCTCACGCGCGCTGAACGCGTTTACAGATGCGGCAGCCGCATGGTCGATGCGGAAGCGACTTAGAACTTCACTACAAAGGTCATTGGTTCGAATCCTATCGATTTTAAAATTCTTTTACAGAATTTTTTTCTCTCGAAAAATCGACCTCGACCAAAATTGTAACTTTTTCGAAAATCTTGAAAAGGTGTTTTTTCGATGAAAAAAATTGGGCAAAAATCTTTAATAATTAATATCAACTCGTCTTTAATAATTAATATCAACTAATTAGTATCAAAATTAATATCAACTCGTCTCACGCGAAGACTTCGATCAAAAGTTGATTTTTGCACGAGAGCCAAAAACGATATCCACAAACGGACAACGCCATGAGAAAGAGCGTTAAATTATGTTAGAATACGCGGTATTTCGTGCCTCTACCGGCACTCTGAAGCTAGATTTATTCGAAAAACAAGTTTGGCGCTAAAGTGGCGCGGCGCCATACCGGCGCCCAGAGGAGTCGGATTGCGAAATCGATGGTACCAGCGTGTTCAGTGTCAAAAGTTGTCCCTAAGGCGAACTTTTGAGCGATTTCGATTTTTGACCTGTTCCAGACCCCTGTTGAGACCTTGTTGATCCTAACGTAAACAGCGTCATATACGTCGAAATTTTTTTCAAATTTTTCAACGATCCCTAACTTTAGGTGTGTTAAATTTCGTGTTAATTTGACTGAGTCAGATAATTTCTTTACTTACATACTCATTACATCGCTAAACAAATTACACCTGATCTTAAATCCTGAAATAATGTAGCAGAACTGTGTGTAGGAGCGCCGTCCTATGTGTGTGATCCTGGATGAGGTGGACGGAGCGCCTGTGGAAACTATACGATGGCTGGTCAAAACGATGAATAATAATGACAAGAAGAAGATTCGGAGGCCTATCATCGCCATCTGCAATAACCTGTGAGTAGGATAAGATCAGGAGGGATGGGACTGGGTTGCAATGATCCCGTTGTAGATACACACCAGCCCTTCGTGAACTCAGAACCATCTCGATGATTGTGACATTAGGAGAGACGAAGAGAACGAGACTAATACAGAGACTTTCACAGGTCAGTCGAGGTATCGTAGTTAGAAATTATGAGAGAAGATTAGTGGATCAACACATTTGCCCAGAGGCTTGGCATATTACGAAAAATGGGTTTACCAGATAAATAAGCATACAACATTGGCGGAGTTGAGCAATGGTATAAAGAAAGTGCGAAAACGCTTCTACGACTCCCGAGGGATCATGTCATTTGAATTTCCAATTTTTTTTTAAATTAAAATATTTTTGAGCAGTTTGCCTGTGCAAGTGAGTAGGTTTTATTCGCGATATGTATGCTATAACTAGCGAACGCAGGTGAAAAATTCAAATTAATTTTTAAAATTCTAATATAGAGCCTACACCCTTATTTCGAGTGCTGAAGCCATTGCAAGCATACACAATTTAAAAATCGAACGAGAAAATATACTTAATGCTATTTCAAAATAGGGCCCACCGAACCGTGAATTCCAAAATTAGATCCGGGAAAAGTAGGAAAACACAGAAACGACTCTTCTGCCCAGAAAATGCCATTTTTGCTGTAAAATTGGGTTTCTAGGGGGTGCCGCTCTCAGTTCTATTCCTTATTATGAAGTTTAGATGGCAGACCTGTAACCGAAAGAAAATATGAAAAATCGGTACGAGCAAATGTGTTTTAATTCTGATGCGAACTTCACTGATTTTAAATTATATTTTATAACTATTGTTTCAAGGGGTGCCGCTCTGAGATTTTATTACTGCTGATTTTGATTTGAAAAAGAAGAATTCTGAAATTCGGGTTCACGAGTCAGAAGATCAGAGACATGTTCTTATTCGAGATTCGGAAGGAAAAACCCGGAAAAAAGAAGAATTCTGAAATTCGGGTTCACGAGTCAGAAGATCAGAGACATGTTCTTATTCGAGATTCGGAAGATTCACCCCAAGACCATCACCGACCTGAAGGGAAGCTTCATGAGACGAGATCTGTGCCCGATGGAACTGGAACTGGAAAGACAGGCGAGATATGAGGCATTCAAACTCAACCTCAAGATGAACTGTCTGGCTTACGGAGTATGTGATGAGAGACTGATTCAGTTCAGACAACCGTACCGTGCACTCCCTCTCAACTACGCTGATCGTGATCCGTCCCGCAAGAAATGGAAAAAGCAGGCAACTACTCAAGACGATGGGAACAACGGAGAGAACGGAATGGACGAACACATCCCTGAGGAGACTGGTTTACTCGGAAATGACTCGCTCATGGGCGACAATCTCGACACTTCCATCATGGATACCTCTCTGGACACTACTATTCCTCTCCTCAATGTCCCTCCTCCTTCTGTCATCACTGCCACTCCTCCTCCTTCGGTTCCTCCCGTCACTGTCCCTCCTCCCCCCTTTCGTATCACTCGATCTCAGACTTCTGGTGCCGTAGCCGCTTCCGTCATCTCCACCTCCGTCAGCAGCAACGGGATCTAGGTCGGGTGCAGCAGGCAGGTACCACTCCCGTCTCTCCTATCCTTACCGTCTGTCTCTCCTCCCTTGGTCTTTCCGTCTTCTCCGTCTCATAACTCTTCTCGTATCTCTCAGTCCTCTCGAAACAATGATCTAATCTCAGTTTTTCTGGCGAATGTGCGCTCCATCCGAAAAAAATCCCATATTCTCTCCTTTATAAAATCCCTCGATTACAGTATGATTTTGTTAAACGAGACTTGGCTTAGTGAAGATGATAGTGATGCGTTCCTTCTTGGGTCTAATGCAAATTACGTTTCGTTCAGAAAAGATCGTCCAACCAATGCTGCGAAATCTCGCGGCGGCGGAGTAGCAATCCTCTGTTCTCCATTGCTTAACCCTATTCTAATATCATCATTCTCTACTGATGATATTGAAGCAATTACAATTGACATCCACACCTCTTCTTACTGTAAGTCCATACCATTCTCATCTGTCCGAGTATGTCTGATATATCGCGCCCCCTCTTGCACAAATGCATCATTAGAGTCCCTTCTTACATACTTAGAATCCATTGTAGGAAACTCCCCACTTCTAATATCTGGGGACCTCAACTTTCCCGATATCGACTGGTATACTCTCACTTCCCCATCTCAAAATGACTTTCTATATGTAAATTTTAAAACACGCGTTTTAAAATTTAAAACACACAATATGTAAATTTTAAAACACGCGCGCAGAGTATTCTCGATTTGGTACTATGCAACTCGAATATTATTCGGAACATCAGGCCTTCCATCCCAATCTCTGACCACACAAGCATCTCATTCTCTTTAGCAGTCTCATCACCCCGTCAGCGACCTTTTGTACCGTCTCGCTTATACCATCTTGCAGACTGGGTTACGATTAACTCCTTGATCTCGGATCACAATTGGACAATGTCCCTGGCTCATCTAGATATGAATTTATCGTACGAATACTTTTGCGACTTTATGAACTCAGTGCTTGACACATACGTCCCAAAAACAACCCGATCCTCATCTTCACCGTACCCCCGTCGCTTGCGAATACTGTACAATAAGTCCAACCGAATTGCAATGATAGCTCCAAACAGCACCCTAGCGCATAAACTATCCCATCGTTTTGAGAGAGCGTTGAGAGAGCATAATGTGAGAGTTGAAAATAAAATAGTAAATTCAAATAACGCAAAAGCATTTTTTGCACTCTGTAAGACGCGTCTCAAATCTACGAGTAATGCATCTCCGGGAATTATTGATCTCTCCGGAAAAAGCATAGTAACTGACCGAGACAAGGCACATGCCTTCTCGCTGTACTTTGCTTCCGTTTCTACCCCACCCCTACATGCACCTCTCCTCCCTCCTACACCTCCTCCCCACCAAACATCACTTTTTGATCTCCCTTGTGTCAACCCTGCCCAGATTTTTCTCTCAATCCAATCACTTGCACCTAAAACCAATTTCTCGCCTGATGGTTTGCCTAACATTTTCTACAAAAAATGTAAATACTCATTAGTTACCCCATTAATGATTCTATTCAATAAAACTCTTTGTACAAATTCAGTTCCAGATTTATGGAAAAAGGCAATAGTGAAACCTATTCCAAAAGCATCCTCCAATTCTATTAGCATGTTCCGCCCCATTAGTCTCACATGCTCAGTTACCAAAGTTTTTGAGAAAATTCTCATTAAAGAAATTACTGAATATCTAGATCAGCATCAATTATTTGATACTAGACAGGCCGGTTTCCGTCTAAAACGCTCTACTTGTACCCAACTTGTCGAGACTCACTCGGAATATCTAAAACTAAAATCACAGAAAGCATCATTTGATACAGTATATTTCGATTTTCGGAAAGCGTTTGACAGTATAGATCATCGCCTTCTCCTTCATAAACTTTCCAAATTAAGCCTCTCGAATCGCATTGTTTCATGGATTGGAAATTATCTATCTAACAGATTTCAATCTGTACTTATTGGTGATACAATCTCAGTACCAACAACAGTCTCCTCCGGGGTCCCTCAAGGATCATGTATTGGCCCTCTCCTCTTTATATTATTCGTAAATGACATTTCAAAGGACTTTCCTCCAGAAGTCAAATATGGCATTTATGCAGACGATTTAAAAATATACGCAAGCGTCCCTCTTCATTCCCACGAACTCCAGCTAGCAATTGACACTGTCTTTTCATGGTCGCGCGAATGGAATCTCTCCGTCAACGAATCCAAATGCACAGTAGTAAATTATGGGTCCTTAAAGCCTAGAACACAGTACACCATTAATGGCAATGACCTAATACCGTCTCCCTCAATGAAAGATCTCGGTGTCATTATGCAGCCTTCTCTTAAATTTAGTGACCATGTATCCAAACTTACATCAAAAGCTAGATCCAAAGTAAACATTATGTTTAAATGCTTCTACTCTAACGATCCACTTCTTTATTTGCAAGCGTTCAACGCCTTCATTAGACCGCTACTTGAATATTGCACTGTTGTTTGGTCCCCGCGTACTGTAAAACTTGCCAATTTCGTTGAGAACGTTCAACGGAACTTCACCCGTAGAGTCTTCTTCCGTTGCGCCATACCATACTCCCCCTACCCGGATAGGCTAAACTTCCTCTCTATGTCAACACTAGAGCAACGGCGCCTCATTTTTGACCTCCTTTTCCTTCATAAGACGATACATAATTTCTATTCCCTCAATTCCAACCTTCTTTTCAAAATATCCCCTCTAACACGTAATCTGCGGAATACCCATAAGTTGCGCATCGCTCTTCCCTTCGCTGTGCCTAAGTCTCATTCTACGTTTGCCACTAGAACCGTACAACGATGGAACGCACTTCCGGGAGAAATTGTGAATAGCTCGCCAAATGTCTTCCGATCTCATATCTTGAACTTGCCGTCTATCTCTTTCACGTCAGAGTCTCTCTTACGACTCTGATTTGCCCTGCCCCGCTGCACCCCCCTAAATCCTGCCCCCTCTCCCACAACAACCGAATCGTCTGGAGACGACGGACCTCTGCCAACTACTATAACGACGATCAACGACACATAAACGAAGCTAATAGCCCTCTGGCGGAATAAAAAATTGTAAATTGATTTCTATGAAATCGAGTACAGCTGTAAGAGAAAAATAGGGAAAATCGGTACGAGCAAACATAATTAATATATAACAGTTTGCTTTTTGTGATTTATATCTCCATTCCATAAGTTAGATGTTCAGAGCAACAGTAAATACCAAATTATGTCGATGAATGAATAAGAAAACACCAAAAATGAACAAATGTGACCCAAGAAACAGACATCGCCCCATCGAACCTTTCAACAGAACGCGCGATGTGCGCCCGATTGGTGTAGGGTGCAGCGCATGACGCGTCGAACCCTACACAAATACAAGCGCGCACAAGCTGAGTTGAACAACCGGAGAACGATGCGGCACGATTTCGTTGGGGCGACTACACCACTGAGGGTGGGGTGAACACTTGCCCGATACTAGTTTAACTGGAAATATTTGCTAAATCTGGATACGCTATCGCGATTCTGCATTCCTCATTACATTAAAGGCACCAAAATTGCAATTTTAGGAACAATTTTCAATTTTTTACGCGGTGGGCCCTAATTTCAAAATTCGACGAAATTTCTTTGATCATTCCACATTCAGCACTATGCATCTCCTCCTATCATTGGTTTGTTCGATTGGGCCAGATTTTTAACTAAACGTTTTTTTCCTTCACAGTTTACAATTACACTTACAATTATTTATTCCGCCACGGTTAGGGGTTTCAAGTTCTTTGTACATTGTCGATAGTGGAATCGACAGATGTCCGTCTAATTCAGACGATTCGGTGTTTTGGGGGTAGGGTGAAAGGGGGGGGGGTGCAGCAGGGTGAGTTAAATCAGAGTCGTAAGAGAGACTCTGACGTGAAAGAACGGTAATTCGTTACCAAGAGATCGGAAGACGATAGGAGAGCTTTTCACAGTTTCTCGACTTATATTTAGAGCATTCCATCTTTGCACTGACCTACATACAAAAGTAGAGTGAGACTTAGGCGCAATGAAAGGTATAACAATGCGCAGCTCGTGAGTATTACGCAAATCGCGTGCAAGAGGGGAGATTTTTTAGAATAAAGTTGCAATTGAACGAGTAGAAATTGTGAACAGTCTTGTGCAGGAAAACAATGTCGATTATAAGACGTCTATGCTCTAGGGTGGATAAAAGGAGAATATTGAGCCTATCTGGTATGAGGAATATGGAATAGAGCACTCTGCGAGTGAAGTTTCGCTGAATAGTTGGCAAGTTTAACGGCCAGACAACTATGCAATATTCTAGTATTGGTCTTATAAATGCATTAAATACGTGTACATATAAAAGAGGGTCGTTTTACAGTTGTATCCGATTCTGGATATTTCCTGCAATTAAAGTTACTGACCAAGGAAAAAATCGATATTTATTTTATATTTTTATCCGATGCAGATGAGTGTCCTGATTACTTGTTTGATCACAGCAGAGACAAAACGGGAGAAATGTAGGGCCCACCAAACCGAAAATTTCAAAATTAGAACCGGGGAAAAGTATGAAAAAACAGAAATTCAAATCTGCACCGAATATCAGTTTTTGAAGTATATTTCGATTAAAAAATGATGCGCCAATAAGTTTTTTCGCTCACTATGAAGTTCGGAAGACAGACAATTAATCAAATTTAAATTAGAAAAAATTACAGAAGCAAACATGTTTAAAATCGTGTGCGAACTTTAGTGATATTCAACATCTATTGCTTTAGGAGCTGCGCCAACGAAATTTTTTATCGTGTTCATTTTATGATGTCACCTGCACATTTGTGTAAAAATTCAGAAAAATTTACACAAGCAAACCTTATCTATTTTGGCTTCAAAGTTCAATGGTTGAATACGGTAGCAGTCGATCATAAACTAGTTGCAATTGAATGAAACACATAATAAATTGATTTTTTTTTCACAAACGACTCCCAAGGAGCCGCCAGAGCGGTATTCTTACTGTAAATGTGAGAATAAGTCTAGGAAAACTCAAGAAAGCTGTAAAAACAAACATGTCTGACCCAATTGACCCGTCGTCGCTCCACCGGACTCATGTCGCAACGATGCGACACGATTTCGGTGGGACGACTACACCACGGTGGACAGGGCTTAGATACTTGTCTGATACTCGTTGAACTGACAATATTTGGAAAATTTGGAAACGCTATCGTGATTCTACACTCCTCATCGCCTCAAAGGCACAAAAATTTTAATTTTAGGAGTTATTTTCAATTTTACGTGGTGGCCCCAAGGAGAAATGCAGAGTTGAAAAAACTCTGTCGAGAACTGTAAAAGAAAAGGGAATTCCAGGCGGGACCTGACGCGATTATGAACATAAATTAATTGTTCCTCATTTTGTGCAAATATAGTTGTCGTTGTCGCTCAATTTCTACAAGGGGTGTTTTAGTATAATGCGATTTTTTCCTTAATTATACTCAATTTGCTCGTTTCTATCGATCTTTCAACGAGTTTCATGCTATCTGTTAATTATAGTGATAAAATCGCAACCATAAGGATGTTCCAATTGGGTGAAAGATCTACATGGAGTTCTCAACGTACATAGAATCTGACCCGTTTCAACTGTCATATCCGATATGGACCGATTTCCAATACTTTTCCAATACCGACTTCCAATACCGACTTCCAACTTCCAATAACTCGCTTTGTTCGTCATTTTGTGCAAATATAATTTGATTGCAGTAAATCGGGGGCCCTGGAAAACCCAGTGAAATAAGTTAGAAGTGGAATTAACTGATTTTTGAAATTCAATTGCAAACCCGCGACGCATCCGCCGCAGCGCTTATGAATGGTTCATGCTGAACCGCGGTTGTAGCTGCCGTGTTGGTGTCAAAAAAGTCAGAAAAAAATTCCCTAAAAATAATTATGAGCACGTAAAGGGTGTCCCTGATCGAACCTGATTTTCAATTTTTCGCGCCATTTCAAGCGTACTGTAGCAAACCACTCGATCGATTCGACCGGACGCGTCGAGACGCGTCGTGGTACGTAGGTTTTCCTCCTTCTCTCTGTTTCCGTCATTTGTGTATGATATTTCGTCGATTATTCACAGCAGAGGTAATCAGAACGGCCCCTGGACTCAATTTCAGAAATATGCAATGATAGCGCAGTCGGTTACAGCATAGGCTGGTGAACGAAAGGTTGCAAGTTCGGATCCACTCGGAGCCAAAACTTTTGCAACATTTTTCTGACATGAAATATAGTATCACCGAGCATGCTCAAACCCGGCATAAGGATCATAGAAAACATTTTTGAACAATTTTCATTAAATTCCTCTCGAAAATGACGCATTTTCACAGTTTTAGCCCAAAACATGCTAGAAGAATATGTGCACTTCCCAACGATTCCATTAGGTTTACCCGTAGCAAGCTGTTAGCTTTGTTAGTTATATAAAGGATCGCAGGTTGCATAATTGGCCCTTTATAAAGGATCGCAGTTGGATAATTTACCGTTTGAAGCATAGTTGGGGTAAGAATGTGGGGCTTGAGAGGTAAATAGTATGGATAGTTGATTCGGGGTATTCAAGAGGTAGGTCATGGATTGGCGTTGACAGATTTTGGGTACCATGCTTGGGGACCGAGATCTATGGGTCCAAACTTGGGTACTTTTTGGGGCATAAAGTGCGTATTTCAGATGATCATAACTTTGTTCAAAGTCAATAAAAAGTCTCGTTCTCGACGTAGAAAGAAAGAGCATGATCAGGAGATAATTTCTGAAATCCATGCTTCCAAGCATGGACCTCCTGGAGTCGCTGTAGGAGGTCTTTGAAGCGAGATGTACTCGTTTTTCGAGAGGACCCAAAAAACGGTCGAAATCAGTGTACCCAAGTGATTCTGAATATGAAGCGGGGCGACTGAGTACTAATAAAATATTAGGTCATGTAGAGCATCCACTGGGCAATTGGGCGCTGTACGACCGAACTGGGCGCTGTACGACCACTTTGGGCTTTACAGCACTTGATGGCGTGGGGTACTGTTGTCGATTTTTGCGAATTTTTGTAATTTGCAAAAATTCCACCGGGCCGATTTTTCACTTTTCTGAAAAGAAAATGTTCCCCTTGAAAAGCTGGAAAGACATCTTTGATTTTGCGACTTTGTGGGGTCTAGGAGTCCTCTGAAGCGAGTTAGCGGCGCTCAAAGTTGGGGAAATGAGAATTTTGGTGTTTTTCGCGATTCTTAAGTCGTGGGGAGGTGTTGGGGTGCTCTGGGTGGTGTTTCATATAGAACAGTGTGAGTGGAATGGATTGGTGTCGGTACCATTTCGGTACCATACCTGGTTCGGGTGTGGTAGCCGATTATGGTTGGATAAGTGACGTAGACATTGAATTTTTGTTTCCCTCCATTCGTATACGGCCCCTGGACTGCTCCCGAGTAGTTTTCCGTGTAGATCGCGATGTGAGGTGTGGATGGAAGTTGGTTCCAAGTCGGTACCAGACCTGGTTCGGCTGTGGTAGCCGGTTCAAGGGGGTCACATGATGAAAACATGAATCGGATTTGGACTTTTCGCGTTTCCCTGGTGTTGTACTCGGCACCTGGACTGTTCTTAAGTTGGTTTACATTTTAATTCGTGGCGCAGTCGGTTACAACATAGACTGGTGAACGAAAGGTACCGAGTTCGGATCCACTCGGAACCAAAACTTTTGCTGCATTTTCCTCTCATCGGGGTCGAGTATAAGAGTGATTCTAGAGTACTTTGAACCTTCCTCGAGTGGGTGTGGTGATTCTGCGGGTCTATGAAATCTGAAATCATCTTGAACGATGAAAGGAGAGAGACCACCTCACTCTCCTCTCCCCTCCTGACGCGCGCTTTCATGAGCGAGATTCGCGACAGCTCTCTCAACGACCAGATAGTGTAGTGGATAAGCTCTATAACTCTGAAGCGTAACGTCGTGAGTTCGAGTCCCCACCAATGCAACTCCTTGTGCCAGATTTTTATAAACTTGCTAGAAGAATGTGCACAGTTCCCAACGATTCCATTAGGTTTACCCGTAGCAAGCGGTTAGCTTTGTTAGTTGGCCCTTTATATGGTATCGCAGGTTGCGTAATTGACCGGTCGACGTAAAGTGCTCGATAGAATGTGGGGCTTGAGAGGCAAATAGTATGAAGAGTCGATTAGGGGTATTGAAGTACTTTCTGATCGATTGGCGTTGACAGAATTTTGATATCGTGCCCAGGAAACGAGATCTATGGGTCAAAAGTTGGGTACTTTTGGGGTAAAAAATTTCGAAATTTGGCCATATTCAAATGGTTATAACTTGGTTCAAGGTGGTCCAAAACTTTCGCCCCCGGCGAAAAAAGAAAGAGCATGATCAGGAGATAATTTCTTAAATCCATGCTTGTAAGCATGGACCTCCTGGGTACGTTGTAGGAGGTTGTTGAAGCGAGATGTACTCGTTTTTCGAGAGGACACGAAAAACGGTCCAAATGACTGTACCCGTAAGTTTCGGACTATGAAGCGGGGTGAGTAAATACTAATAAAATATTAGGTCGTGTAGAGCAACCACTGGGCAAACTTTGTACGCAAACTGGGCACTGCGCGACCACTTTGAGCCACACAGCACTTGATGGCGTGGGGCACTGTAGGCGATTTTTGCGATTTTTGCGACTTTTTTGTAATTTCCAAAAATTCTCACGAGCGACATTTTTTTTTCTGAAGAAAAAATGTTCCCCTTGAAAAGTTGGGAAGGCAAATCTTTGATTGGACGACTTTGGGGGGTCTAGGACGTCTCTGAAACGAGTTAGCGGCGCTTAAAGATGGAGAAAACGGATTTTCGTAGTTTTTCGAGATTCTCGTGAGTTGTGGAGAGGTGATGGGATGCACTGGGGTAGTTTTTCGTGTAGCACCATGTGGGCAGAGTGGATTGCTGTCGGTGTCATGTCGGTACCAGGCCTGGTTCAGGTGTGGTAGCCGGTTAGAGTGAGAAAAGTGATGTGAACATCGAATTTTTGCTTCCCTCCATTCGTATTCGGCCCCTGGACTACTCCCGAGTAGTATTCCGTTTAGAACGCGATGGGAGGAGTGGATGGAAGTTGGTTCGAAGTCGGTTCGAAGTCGGTTCCGGGCCTGGTTCGGGTGTGGTAGCCGGTTCAAGGGGGTCACATGTTGCAAACATGAATCAGATTTGGACTTTTCGCGTTTCCCTGGTGTATTCGGCCCCTGGACTGCTCTCAAGTTGTCTTACATCGGAAATCATGGCGCAGTCGGTTACAACATAGACTGGCGCACGAAAGGTACCGAGTTCGGATCCACTCGGAACCAAAACTTTTGCTGCATTTTTCTCTCATCGGGGTCAAGTATAAGAGTGATTCTAGAGTACTCTGAGCCCGTCTCGAGAGGGTATAGGAATTCTGCGGGTACAGAAAGTCTGCGATCAGCTTGAACGTTGAGAGGGGAGAGACCTCACTCTCCTCTCTCCTCCTGACGCGCACGTTCATGAGCGAGATTCGCGATAGCTCTCTCAGCGACTAGATGGTATAGTGGCTAAGCTCTCTGACGAACAAGCATATTGTCATCGGTTCGACTCCTCTCCAGTGCGACTCATTTTGCCAGATTTTCAAACTCTACTAAAAGTAATTTTTGCTAGAAGATACAAACATTTGCTTTAAAAATATATTAGGTTTACCCGTAGCAAGCGGTTAGCTTGGCTAGTTGGCCCTTTATAAAGGATCGCAGGTCCGATAATTGACTGGTCGAAGAGAAAGTGCCGATACTATGTTGGGTCTAGAGACAAAATAGTATCGAGAGTTGATTGGGGGTATTAAAGAGGTAGGTCATAGATTGGCGTTGACAGATTTTGGGTACCATGATTGGGGACCGAGATCTATGGCTCCAAACTTGGGTGCATTTTGGGGCAAAAAGTGCACCTTTCAAATGGTCATAACTTGGTTCAAAGTTGATAAAAAGTCTCGTTCTTGACTTAGAAAGATAGAGCGTGATCAGGAGATTAATCCTGAAATCCATGCTTATAAGCATGGACCTTTTGGGATACCTGTAGGAGGTCGTTGAAGCGAGATGTACTCGTTTTTCGATAGGACCCAAAAAACGGTCCAAATCAGTGTACCCGTGACTTTAGGAGTATAACGACGAGTGACTAAGTACTAATAAAATATTAGGTCATGTTGAGCAACCACTGGGCCAACTTTGTGTGAAGACTGGGCCCTGTACGACCACTCTGCGCTTTACAGCACTTGATGGCGTGGGGTACTGATCTCGATTTTTGAGACTTTTTGTAATTTGCAAAAATTCCACCGGGCCGATTTTTCACTTTTCTGAAGAGGAAATGTTCAACGCAAAAAGTTGGAAAGTCAAATCTTCGATTTTGCGACTTTGGGGGGTCTAGGACGTCTCTGAAAAGAGTTAGCGGCGCTCAAAGTTGAAGAAGTCGGATTTTCATAGTTTTTCGCGATTTGCTCGAGTCGTGGAGAGATGCTGGGGTGCTCTGGGGTAGTTTTTCGTTTAGAACCATGCGGGTGGAGTGGAATGGTGTCGGTACCATGTCGGTACCAGACCTGGTTCGGGTGTGGTAGCCGGTTATAGTGGGAAAAGTGATGTAGACATTGAATTTTTGTTTCCCTCCATTTGTATTCGGCCCCTGGACTACTCCCGAGTAGTTTTTCGTGTAGATCGCGGTGGGAGGAGTGGATGTAAGCTGGTTCCAAGTCGGTACCGCACCTGGTTCGGGTGTGGTAGCCGGTTCAAAGGCGTCACATGATGCAAACATGAATCGGATTTGGACTTTTCGCGTTTCCCTGGTGTTGTACTCGGCCCCTGGACTGCTCTTAAGTTGTTTTACATGTTAATTCGTGTCGCAGTCGGTTACAACATAGACTGGCGCATGAAAGGTACCGAGTTCGGATCCACTCGGAACCAAAACTTTTGCTACATTTTTCTCTCATCGCGGTCGAGTATAAGAGTGATTCTAGACTACTCTGAAGCCGTCTAGAGTAAATGTACACATTCTACGAGTCCAAAAAGTCTGCTATTAGCTTGAGCGACGAGAGGAAAGAGACCACCTCACTCTCCTATCTCCTCCTGACGCGCGCGTTCATGAGCGAGATTCGCGATAGGTCTCTCAACGACCAGATAGTCTAGTGGATAAGCTCTCTAACTGTCAAGTGTAACGTCGTGAGTTCGAGTCCCACCAATGCAACTCCTTTTGCCAGATTTTTATAAAACTTGCTAGAAGAATGTTTACAGTCCCCAACGATTCCATTAGGTTTACCCGTAGCAAGCGGTTAGCTTGGCTAGTTGGCCCTTTATAAAGGATCGCAGGTTGGATAATTTGTCAAAGAAAAAGTGCCGATACTATGTGGGGGTTGAGAGGTAAATAGTAACGATAGTTGATTGGGGGTATTCAAGAGGTATGGGATCGATTGGCGTTGACAGATTTTGGGTCCCATGCTTGGGGACCGTGATATATGGCTCCAACGTTGGGTACTTTTTGGGGCAAAAAATGCAATTTTCAAATGCCATAACTTGGTTCAAAGTTGATAAAAAGTCTCGTTATTGACGTAGATAGAAAGATCATGATCAGGAGATAAATCCTGAAATCCATGCTTGTAAGCATGGACCTCCTGGGTACGCTGTAGGGCGTCGTTGAAGCGAGATGTACTCGTTTTTCGAGAGGACCCAAAAAACGGTCGAAATCAGTGTACCCAAGTGATTCTGAATATGAAGCGGGGCGACTGAGTACTAATAAAATATTAGGTCATGTAGAGCATCCACTGGGCAATTGGGCGCTGTACGACCGAACTGGGCGCTGTACGACCACTTTGGGCTTTACAGCACTTGATGGCGTGGGGTACTGTTGTCGATTTTTGCGAATTTTTGTAATTTGCAAAAATTCCACCGGGCCGATTTTTCACTTTTCTGAAAAGAAAATGTTCCCCTTGAAAAGCTGGAAAGACATCTTTGATTTTGCGACTTTGTGGGGTCTAGGAGTCCTCTGAAGCGAGTTAGCGGCGCTCAAAGTTGGGGAAATGAGAATTTTGGTGTTTTTCGCGATTCTTAAGTCGTGGGGAGGTGTTGGGGTGCTCTGGGTGGTGTTTCATATAGAACAGTGTGAGTGGAATGGATTGGTGTCGGTACCATTTCGGTACCATACCTGGTTCGGGTGTGGTAGCCGATTATGGTTGGATAAGTGACGTAGACATTGAATTTTTGTTTCCCTCCATTCGTATACGGCCCCTGGACTGCTCCCGAGTAGTTTTCCGTGTAGATCGCGATGTGAGGTGTGGATGGAAGTTGGTTCCAAGTCGGTACCAGACCTGGTTCGGCTGTGGTAGCCGGTTCAAGGGGGTCACATGATGAAAACATGAATCGGATTTGGACTTTTCGCGTTTCCCTGGTGTTGTACTCGGCACCTGGACTGTTCTTAAGTTGGTTTACATTTTAATTCGTGGCGCAGTCGGTTACAACATAGACTGGTGAACGAAAGGTACCGAGTTCGGATCCACTCGGAACCAAAACTTTTGCTGCATTTTCCTCTCATCGGGGCTTATGAATGGTTCATGCTGAACCGCGGTTGTAGCTGCCGTGTTGGTGTCAAAAAAGTCAGAAAAAAATTCCCTAAAAATAATTATGAGCACGTAAAGGGTGTCCCTGATCGAACCTGATTTTCAATTTTTCGCGCCATTTCAAGCGTACTGTAGCAAACCACTCGATCGATTCGACCGGACGCGTCGAGACGCGTCGTGGTACGTAGGTTTTCCTCCTTCTCTCTGTTTCCGTCATTTGTGTATGATATTTCGTCGATTATTCACAGCAGAGGTAATCAGAACGGCCCCTGGACTCAATTTCAGAAATATGCAATGATAGCGCAGTCGGTTACAGCATAGGCTGGTGAACGAAAGGTTGCAAGTTCGGATCCACTCGGAGCCAAAACTTTTGCAACATTTTTCTGACATGAAATATAGTATCACCGAGCATGCTCAAACCCGGCATAAGGATCATAGAAAACATTTTTGAACAATTTTCATTAAATTCCTCTCGAAAATGACGCATTTTCACAGTTTTAGCCCAAAACATGCTAGAAGAATATGTGCACTTCCCAACGATTCCATTAGGTTTACCCGTAGCAAGCTGTTAGCTTTGTTAGTTATATAAAGGATCGCAGGTTGCATAATTGGCCCTTTATAAAGGATCGCAGTTGGATAATTTACCGTTTGAAGCATAGTTGGGGTAAGAATGTGGGGCTTGAGAGGTAAATAGTATGGATAGTTGATTCGGGGTATTCAAGAGGTAGGTCATGGATTGGCGTTGACAGATTTTGGGTACCATGCTTGGGGACCGAGATCTATGGGTCCAAACTTGGGTACTTTTTGGGGCATAAAGTGCGTATTTCAGATGATCATAACTTTGTTCAAAGTCAATAAAAAGTCTCGTTCTCGACGTAGAAAGAAAGAGCATGATCAGGAGATAATTTCTGAAATCCATGCTTCCAAGCATGGACCTCCTGGAGTCGCTGTAGGAGGTCTTTGAAGCGAGATGTACTCGTTTTTTGAGAGGACCGATAAAATGGTCGAAATCAGTGTACCCGTGACTTTCAGAGTATAAAGAAGGGTGATCAAGTACTAATAAAACATCAGGTCAGGTAGCGCAACCACTGGGCAGACTTGCTACACGAACTGGGCGCTGTACGACCACTGTGGGCTTTACAGCTCTTGATGGCGTGAGGCACTATTCGCGATTTTTGCGACTTTTTGTAATTTGCAAAAATTCCACCGGACCGATTTTTCACTTTTCTGAAGTTATAATGTTCAACTCGAAAAGTTGGGCTGGCAAATCTTTGATTTGACGACTTTGGAGGTCTAGGAGGCCTCTGAAACGAGTTTGACGAGGCTAAAGTTGGAGAAATCAGTTTTTCGACTTTTTTCGCGATTCTTAAGAGTCGTGGGGAGGTGTTCGGGTGCTCTGGGGTGGTGTTTCATATAGAACAGTGTGAGTGGAATGGATTGGTGTCGGTACCATTTCGGTACCATACCTGGTTCGGGTGTGGTAGCCGATTATGGTTGGATAAGTGACGTAGACATTGAATTTTTGTTTCCCTCCATTCGTATACGGCCCCTGGACTGCTCCCGAGTAGTTTTCCGTGTAGATCGCGATGTGAGGTGTGGATGGAAGTTGGTTCCAAGTCGGTACCAGACCTGGTTCGGGTCTGGTAGCCGGTTCAAGGGGGTCGCATGATTGAAACATAATTGGATTTTGGACTTTTCGCGTTTTCCTGGTGTCGTAATCGTCCACTGGACTGATTGATATTAAGTTGTTTTACATCTTAATTCGTGGCGCAGTCGTTTACAGCGTGGACTGGCGAACGAAAGGTACCGAGTTCGGATCCACTCGGAACCAAAACTTTTGCTGCATTTTTCTCTCATCGGGGTCGAGCTGTGGAGTGATTCAAGAGTACTCTTAACCCGGATCGAGCGGGTGTATAAATTCTCTGGGTACGGAAAGTAAGAGATGGACCGGTTTTCTGCTTTTTTTTTCACAGAACCCACGTATTGTTTAAGCAATATAAGAGTTATAGCCCCTGGACTCAATTTCAGAAATATGCAATGATAGCGCAGTCGGTCACAGCATGGGTTGGTGAACACGCGTTCCGCGCGCGCGAAAACTGCAAATTTTAAATTATTTTCGATGCAGGGCTTAAACCTACTAGTGTTATGTATCAAATTGATCAGAATGACGTCCTCTTTAATATATCTGCGCCAATTCACTTTCTACTTCCTGGATCAAAGGGCGAAACTAAATGGTGGGAGTGAGGCGCTTCACGGCAAAGGGGCAAATGAGAGGAGACTAATGAAAGTCCCCTGCCTCTCCAATTGAGTCAAATGCGTAACCCTACTAGGCAGGCCCGTAGGGGCACCTTCATTCGTAGTTGTACCCACCTCGAAGATGAAGCCATCTGAAGATACCTCTGGACCCCGTCCAGAGAAGAAGACCTTTGATTCATCTACCGTATGCCACGGAGATAAATGTTATTGAACTACTACTGTATCATTGTCTGGGACATGGGATGATTCTGAACACGCAGTGAAATGTAACTGAAAACATTTCGAAATAACACAGTTCGGAAAAAAAGACGTTCTGAACATTTTGTACAGTGGCGCGACCGCGTGAGCGCGTTTTACCATTTTTCCATTTTAATCCGCCTCAAACAACATGATGATAACAAATAATTTACTCAAAATTACGTTTTGATGTATAGACCTCAGAGCGTTTCCAAAACGTCTATTTCCGAATTTTCTTTTCCGAAACTTCCTTTTCCGAAAACTCTTATCTCTCTCTCTCTCTCTCTCTCTCTCTCTGTTTCTCTCTTTTTCTCTCTTTTTTTCACTCTCTCTATCTCTCTCTCTCTCTCCTCCAATATCCTTTTTGCAGATCGTTGATGAGGAGAACCTAATTGTGGATCAGGGTGCAATTGAAACACTCACAAGGTTATCAGCCACAGATATCAGACTATCACTCAATGTGCTCCAGGTTCGCTCTCACTACACGATGTTCTCTTTATCACACCTCTCACGAGAGGGTTCGTTCTGAATTTGGCACAAGTCAACATTTTGAAGTATTGGTTTTCTCTATTTTCGAATACCTATGGGCCCAACTAACAAGGGAAGGGCAAAAGTCGGCGGAGCTCGAATGACAAATTGACTTTATAGGTAAATTGGTACCCCCAGGGGATGCACGAAACCAGTTTCAGAAGTTTCACCTAAGACCCCCTAAGGCACTAAAATCGTTACTGAAGTTGTGTAGAAACGCCTTTGGCTGGGCACTAATATATGCTCTAACATGTTCTAACGTCAAGTATCTTGGCAAGATGTACAGTATCCACTCGCATATGTATTATAATTATAATGCGGTGCTAACTACGCCAAATTCCCTTTGCGGTAGGAGGTGCTTCGGGGGAGGGTGTTCAATCACGATTTTAGTACCTTAGGGGGTCTTAGATGAAACTTCTGAAACTTGTTTTGTGCATCCCCTGGGGGTACCTATTAACTTATAAGGTCAGTTTGTCATTCGAGCTCCGCACACTTTTGCCCTTCCCTTGTAAGATAGTTTATACGTCATAGATTTGTTCGTTCACCATGCATTATGTGCAGCCTTCAAACTTCTCTTTTTCATGGTTCAATGAAGTATCTGCGAAAACTTTTTCTCGGAGCTAGTGTTATTTTTCAGCGACAGCGTTTCAGCTTTATAATTTATCATATTTCCGTAAATACTTAACCCATTTACATAATATCAAAATACCATGAAACTGTAACGAAACCAAAAACTCGGAAGTTCGGCGAGCGGGTCATTTCTCACTGAAGAATGCCGAAGAATGTGGTGTCTAATTTTGAAAATGGAATCTAAAAGACGTTTTTCGTGTGAAAAGCATAGTCAACTTCCGAGTTGGGAGACCATAATTACTTTATTCTGATCGTTGTTATCTTTCGCAGATTTCTGTGAAGAGACTATCTGGTTTCCTTATAGTTTCACGGTAATAGCTGAATTGATATTATGTTAATGGGTTAAGTAATTCAAAAAAAAGTAAATTATACAGACTGGAAGATCGCTGAAACATAACATTAGCTCCAAGCAAAAAGTTTTCGCAAAAACTTCGTTTAGCTATCGAAAAAGATCCTCGAAGCTTGAAGGAGGCTGCACGTAATGCATGCAGCTACTGGGCGAGGAGTGAAGTTTATGCCATAATAACTCTCAGAAGTCTTAGTAGGTTCCATAGGTATACGAAAACACACATCAAAAACGATTACAAAAATTCCAGAATAATACCAGTTTGAACCGTTCCTCTCGTGAGAGAGGCGTGTTATGTTGTTGTATTGTAGTATCTATCGCTTGCGGCGAATGCAAATGCGAGAAGAGTGAGCTCTAGTGAAGTTGAAGCAGCGATAGACAGAGTGCGTTCACCCACCATGAACATGTTTGCTCATTGGAGTACTGTATTGGAATGGGCGAATCATTTGGATAAGTGCGTATTTTTCAAACTTTTTCTACTCTATGAGGCATTATGAGGCAGGAGAGAGTGGGACTGGTATGAATGCGTTCAGGAAGGGTTGTGTACTCTCTCTTTCATCTCGACTTGAAGCAGTCGAAAAAGTAATAATGGAGGAGGATGGAGAGAGACTTCTCACGGCAATTCATCACAACTATCTATCCATTCCAAATCTTACGTCGGGTATCATTTTCGATTTAATGGATCACTTGCGATCCAGTTTCATCTCTTAAGAGAGGTACAGTAGCCGCCAATATTCGTATAGCCAACAATAATATAGCCAATATAGCCAACAATGGTGTTTTTCGATCATGTCACGGTTCAAACTTATCGCATCTTCCTAATTTTTTGAGAGTAATCCAGATTCATGGTCTCTCATGATATGGAGGTTGGATCACATTGGTCGTGCGACCACTTGCTGCAAAGTTGCTTACAGCAGCTCTAATTTTAAGATTTTTTATTACGCAAAATTCTAAATGATGAGTTATTCCGACATGGGCATATAGGCGTAATAGAGGGACACTAGGGCTACTAAACTTTACTTGGTTAGAACCTCAGGTGCCCCACAAGACGAGCCGTATGTTCTGAATATGACACACCTCGGAAATTGCTTTCGATTATAATTCTCGTTCTGATGGAGGAATCGTAATCATACGGGCCCATTATTATTGGGCTCATACTACACATCTACTCTGCTAGTATGGACGGGATCTTCCTCTCTTTGAAACTTGCAGCGCGATTTAGTTACTTTTGCAGAACCTATTTTTCCATGCAGCATTCAACCTACAATCGTGAGTGATGGTTAATGACTTCCCACAGAGTAGTTTTGTGCATTTTAAGAACGATTATTCCATCGGGAACTTAGATATCCGCTGTCACATCTGACAAAATTTGCGTTTTTTTTGCGTATTTTGCTCAAAAATGCAGTTTTTGTCGCAATTTTATGTAATTCAATCAATTATAGCCAGGTCCACGGGTGCTCTAAAATCACTATACTGTAAATATGGTGAATAGATGTATCATATAACCTTCACTCATCATTGTATTTCTAAGAATAATGTTAGCAGCAAGAGTGCTGCATCGCAAAACAGGTGCTGCAAAAGTGACGTAACCGTGCTGCAAGGTCCAAAGAGAGGCGGATCCCGTCGATACTAGCACAGTGCATGTGTAGTATGCGCCCAATAATAATGAGCCCGTATGATCACGATTCCTCCATCAGAACGAGAATTATAATCGAAAGAAATTTCCGAGGTGTGTGATATTCAGCACATACGGCTCGGCTTGTGGGGCACCTGAGGTTCAAACCAAGTAATAGGTTTAGTAGCGCTAGTGTCCCTCTATTGCGCCTGTATACCCATGTCGGAATAACTCGTCATTTAGAATTTTGCGAAAAAGAAATCTTAAAATTAGAGTTGCTGCAAGCAAGCGACTTTGCAGCAAGTGGTCGCACGACCAATGTGAACCAACCTCGACCCGACCATATCATGAGAGACCGGGAATCTGGATTACTCTCAAAAAAATTAGGAAGATTCGATAAGTTTGAACCGTGATATGCTCGAAAAACACCATTGTGATATAAGAGAGAATATCTGAGTCGATTGAGTTTCTCTCAATAGTGAAAAAACAGTAGTTCGTTGACATTTTCGAGAGAACAGAGTTAAAATCATTGAGACAGTGTGAGAACATATGCATAGGGCATCGTATATGCCTTTTCCGTAGCGAATTTGATCGTAAAAATTTAAAATAAAAATAAATCGATTTTTTTAGGAATTAGATGAATCATTTGTTTTGGTGCGCTATACCAAGCCAGTTTTAATATTTAATATGTTTATGTACTGTAAAACTAAATTTGACGCCGAAATAATGCCATTTGTTTACGAAATTGCGGCGCGCGTCGCGTATCACGTCGCGGTTTGGTGCAGCGACGCATGTTCGGTGACTATTTTGACCAAGGTGGGCACGATGGATTTCGATTATTTCAATCACCATGGGGTAAATTCGCACGCTGAATCGAATGAACATAGTTAAAAGTGCACTGGGCAAAGTCTAGATATGGATATTTTGAATTTGAGATTTCAAAAAATCCTAACCTTTTTCTCAGACGAGCTACAAACTGGGCGTCAACACAAAAAATGTTCCTCTCAGCGAGATCAATCCAAATATATAGCTATATAGGTGGTTTGAATGCGTTTTGCCAAAGTTTAAAATTTCACTTTTTGACGTGATGAAACATATCTCAGCCGGGTTTGGTCTATGAACTTCTAATGTCGATTTTCGGTCTCTACGGTCAAAGTTTACCCTAGGGACAACATTTTAGCATAGGTTCGTTTTTGCTTGTACGGCCCTATCTCGATCGGCTCAGACATTCGCTCATAATATTAGCGGTACTGTATCACGAGAGATTGTAGGAAAAATCCCCCTTTCGGAACAATTTTGAAAAAAATAATTTTGATTTCGATCAAAATTTTATGCGAGTACCTAGGAGACAAGAATTCAAACAATCCTGGTCCCAGGTCTTAGAGCCGGCTTTTAGGAATTTGCCGGTTCTGTCGCCGAAATTGTCATAACTTTCTTCATTGATGAGCTAAAAGGTCGTGGTAAAGCTCAAAAAAAACGTAGAAAAAATATGGCGCATAATATTGCTGTTGAGAGTGTACTCCTATCTGGCAAAGCCAGGGATTTATATAGATAAGGGTGTATTGAGAATTTTTTTTAAATCAAAGGGCATTTAAACTTCTCGAAACGCAATAGCTTTATTGCATATTATGAAAGAGCACGTCGAGTACTGTATGACAAAAATTTAAGAAAAAATAAAAAGGGGGTCACTAAGACCCGAAAAATGGCGTCGAATGTGAAAAATCGGAAAATTTCGAAAAATCAGTTTTTTTTCAAAATCACGTGTAATCTATTTTTCTTTGGTTATTGAACCTTCCTGATTTTGCGAAAAATTATTACAGCTCAATGCGCTTGCATATAAACCTATTAAATTTGAATTTTTCTTCCATATCTCGCCTATCAATAGCAGGCAGTAAGTTTGCAATATTGCAATATTTATATGCAAGCGCAATGAGCTGTAATGATTTTTCGCATACTCAGGAAGGTTGAATAACCACAGAAAAATAGATTATACTTGATTCTGAAAGAACAAATTTTGAAATATTTTTCGAAATTTTCCGATTTTTCACATTCGACGCCATTTTTCGGGACTTAGTGACCCCCTTTTTATTTTTTCTTAATTTTTTATCATACAGTACTTGACGCGCTCTTTCATAATATGCAATAAAACTATTGTGTTTCGAGAAGTTTAAATGCCCTTTGATTTTTTAAAAGATCCTTTTTATATATGAGACGAATCGCGAGAGAATCGACCTGGGTGAGAAAATAGAAATTCATGGTCTCCAAAACGGACAAAAAAATGTATTTAGGTACTAAAAAGCAAGGCGGTTCGAACTGCGTTTACCGTTTTTCGATTGAAAAATCACCCCTCTCGTAATTGATCATAACTCGCTTCAAAATTGAGATAGAAACTTTTTCAAAAAAAAAGGAATTGAAGAGCAATAGATTTTCTCAAAATTGTCCCCATTATGTCATAACTCTAACTGTGAAACCCGAATCGGCCTGGTCGATCATCAGCAAAATGACCATAACTCGAACAAAACGAAAAACTATTTTTTTGGTTATGCGCAAGTTGTAGGTCATATATGATAGTATTTAGTATTTAGTATTAGGTTTTTCGACTAACAAGGGAAGCTCGCATAGAGGATATAGAGTTTCCGGACGAGACGATATGCGATCGATAGGTTACCCTAGTACATGACGATATCGGGTATTCAAATCTGCTTAATGCCCCCGGGGCATGAGAAAACTGGCAAAAACTCCGGCCGCGTTTGAGCGCAAGCGTAACACCCGAGACTTACACTCTCATCACAACGGTCTTCTGGCTCAGTGGTGTGAGGCGCCATCCATCACCCTCAGGTGATGGGTTCGATTCCCACCGATGAAATTATTCTTTTGCCGTTTTTTCTTCGCTTTATTATGAACTAGGTAACAATAATTTTCTCGAATTAGCAATGCTTCGAGGGTTAACAACATATGTAATAGTCCTAAATTGTTTCATGACTAATTAACATATATGGTAATATATTTAAAATAAATTATGATTAAAATATTTTTCGCTATATGCGAGCTGTACCAGAGATTTCACGGGAGGATTCTAGAGATCTCCGGAAGATTCCTGAAGCTTCTGGAGTGTTCTATTGATTTCCAGAAGGTACCAGAAGTTCCTCGAAAAGACTGTCTGTACAATCGTTTTTAGGACTGTTACGTGTGCTGTTAACACTCCCCTGAGGGTGATGGGTGGCGCCTCACACCACTGAGCCAGAAGAACGTTGTGATGGGAGCGTAAGACTCGGGTGTTATGCTTGCGCTCAAACGCGGCCGGAGTTTTTGTTAGTTTTCTCATGTCCCGGGGGCATTAAGCAGATTTGAACACCCGATATCGTCATGTACTAGGGAAACCTATCGATCGCATATCGTCTCGTCCGGAAACTCCATATCCTCTATGCGAGCTTCCCTTGTAAGGTGTAAAAAAGCGGGCTCGGTTTAGTGGAGGGCTGTCGTAGTGACCTACCCAAGAGATGGTCTTTTCTGGTCTCAATTTCAACTCATTTTCGAGGAAATATTGTAAAAACAAACTAGAAACACTTTCTGGTTGTTCATTTGCCTCAGAAATGCTGTAATTAGCTGAAACACGAATGTGACGGGCAATATTTCAATCGTCGAGAAACCTGGTTTTTTATGTTTCAGACCTGTCTATATAACTCGAAATTTACCAAAAGGATGTTATAACGCCCCTCTAGTCTGGTCATGCAAAGTGGGGCCTTTTTTCGGGACATATCTAATTTTGAAGCTGAAATTTGGCAGATTACTTCAAAATGAACAGTTTATGGTATCCGTGTATGTAAGACAAATAGGCACGTTGGTCTAGTAGTACTGAACAACTTTGCTTTTGAGTGCGAATGACTTCATGTTGAAACGCGCTACAGGTTTCAGAAAGTACAACAATAAAGGTCAGCCGCGCGCTCTCGTTTCTCTAGCACTCTCCCCATTTCTCTCTCGCCAGTTCAGTGCCCGTCGAGTGCAAACATATTTTACAAAATAGGAATTACTAGGAATATTGCAAGTGAAGGTAAATTTTGTCGTTTTTTGCTATTTCAAAATATTTTTGCACTCGCCGGGCATTGAACTGACGAGAGAGTGCACGAAATGGTGACAGTGCTAGAGAAACGAGAGCGCGCGACTGACCTTTATTATTGTACTTTCTGAAACCTGTAGAGCTCGCTTCAACATGAAGATAATCATTCGCACTCAAAAGCAAATGCACTCAAAAAAAAGTTCAGTACCACTAGACCAACGTGCCTATATGTCTTACATACACGGATACCATAAACTGTTCATTTTGAAGTAATCTTCCAAATTTCAGCTTCAAAATTAGATATGTCCCGAAATAAGGCCCCGCTTTGCATGACCAGACTAGAGGGGCGTTATAACATCCTTTTGGTAAATTTCGTGCTATATGGACAGGTCTGAAACATGAAAAAACAAAAGGTTTTTCGACTATTGAAATATTGCCCGTCACATTCGTGTTTCAGCTAATCACAGCATTTCAGAAGCAAATGAACAACCAGAAAGTGTTTCTAGTTTGTTTTTACAATATATCCTCGTAACTGAGTTGAAATGGAGACCAGAAAAGATCATTTTTGGGTAGGTCACTACGACAGCCCTCCACTAAACCGAGCCCGCTTTTTTATACCTTTGTCGAAAAAATTAATACTTTGTGATTACTCATTGAATGAACATCTAATAGAGGGGTATTTCGAAAGTCTTCGATGTGCTCCAGAAAAAAATATCAAGAAAAATACGTTTTGTCCTGAGCCTTTCGTGAGAGGCGTGGTATGTCTATGAACAACATCAAAACTATTCTAAAAATTTTCAGAGCCAAGTCCCTTTAAATCTCCTACTCATCAATCGGTATTTTCTCTCCAGACACTCTCTCTGCCGTCACTCGGATGTTCTCATCGATGGATGAATTCTCAACGATGGTTGCGATCACAAAAAACTTTGGTCTGATGAAATATGTAAGGATGCAGTACCTGTCTCTTCATGCAAGCATTGCTAGTCATGCAAAGTGAGTTCAATACAATCTCATTTGTCGGTCATGTGGAAACCAATAACAGAGACACTATGGCAACTACTGTAAATATGCTAGCTGACAAAAATAAATATTCAGAGCAGCTCTCCAGTATCCCTCACAAGCACACACAAATGAGTTGAGAGGGAAGCAGTCGGAGGTAGGGCGGAGTGTTGTGATTATATCCATTTCATACTTTGAGGAGACAGTCGACTCAGTTCGTCGATCGATGGTTCGACTTGTCTCGAAGAAGGAATTGGTAGTGGACACTCTTCCCCTCGTCGTTTCCATTGTGCAACCTTCTTTCAAAACGGTACGACTACTCTAGTTATCAGAGTGGGATCATATTCGCTCTATTACCTTCAGATGAATAAATGTCTATTCACTAAACAAGAAGAGGGAATCTACCATGGAATTGTCGCCTCTCTCACACAATTCGGGCTAACTTTCGCCCCAATCGCGCAGGACGGGGCAGTCAATTACATCTTTTGCCCGTCAGTTTTTTATTTTAAGAAAATTCTAATCGCTTGCTCGGGAGGAAGCCGAATATGCGTTAGAGTGTGTAAATTAGTTTTCATGTCAGCTTAGGGGGTTACGTAGACTAGCGCGATCCGCGCTGGAGCCACGAATTGTCGTAGTTGTAACTTTTTTCGATCGCTCTAAGCCTCACGAATCGTGACTCACGACTCACAACTCACGAGCCATTTGTAACGGAATAAGAAAGACTTTTTTTAGAGATTATCATTCCCGATCAAAAGTCGAGCGTCAATGTAAACTGGAACCGACTGCCGAGCTCCCCCTCTGGTTTATTTCCCCATCAAATTGCTTAGGCAACGCTATAAACCTGCCGAATTTGGCCAATTTAGAATTAAATTCGTAATTTCTTGTTGTTGGGGACGAGCGTGTGATTTTATGAGTACGCGAAATTGCCGTACTACCTGCGATACGGAGGCTCATGGGGAGTAACAAAAAACGGTCACAGAAACTCATTGCGTGGCGTTGCGTATTCGCGCCTCGATGCATCGACGCAATGGCGCAACGTTTCGGCAAAACTCCAGAAATTTGGCTGCGTAGCTACTCTGCGTCTATAAATTTCAGTTTGCAATAGTTTTTTTTGGAAAGTGTTAGGTCCTAGTGTTAGGTCAACGAGGACCTGGTCCCAGTAAGCGTGAAGAGAGGAGTGCGCCAGGGAGACACTCTTTCTCCCCGTCTCTTCAATGCTGTGCTGAGAAGCGCGATGGACGATATAGACTGGGAGACCTGCGGAATCCGGATCGACGGACGTCATCTTAGTCATCTGGAGTACGCGGACGACGTCGCCCTTGTAGCCAAGTCTCGACCGGAACTGGAGAAGATGCTGCGAAAGCTTATGGAAGCGTGTGCACGAGTCGGTCTCGAAGTGAATGCCTCCAAAACGGTTCTCCTAACCACCTGCAGCACGACCCGCGCACCCATTACCATAGACCATCAAGTATTCAAATTCGTCGAGTTTACCACATATCTCAACGGAAGAATCTCCCTTCCCCTTGATCCCTCCGAAGAAGTGGAATACAGGATTCGTCTGGGTTGGGCAGCCTGGAGCAAACTCCACCATCTGCTGGCGTCACGCATTCTTCCCATGAAGACTAAGAGGAGGCTCTTCGACAGCTGCATCTTGCCTACCGTACTCTATGGTAGCGAGGTGTGGGCTCTGAGATCGAGTGACAAAGAGCGCCTCGATATCACCCTGAGGAAGATGGAACGTCGAATGATTGGAGTCACTCTTCTGGACCGAATGAGGAACGAACGATTACGAGAAATCACCCAAATTCGAGACTGGAATAAGGAAGCACTCAAAAGGAAAGCGAAATGGGCCTTGAAGATAAGGCGAATGGAAATCAACCATTGGACGCGGGCAACTACGATGTGGATCCCCTACAGCTGGAAACGACCCCAAGGCCACCCCAATACCCGATGGAGAGATGACCTGAAACGAGCAATCGGGCCCCAATGGTGGAATGCAACCAATGAAGAATACCGGCCCATCCTCATCTGAGCACTATTGCCTGACGTGATAAATAATTGAATTGAATTAGGTCCTAGCGCGAAAGCCCTCACATTTTGTATGAAAGCAACTGATTGCCTCAGGGCACAACATGCCTTTATTTCGATTTTCACGATTTTCTTGGGAACATCTTTTTTCGAATCCATCCAAACTTGGCGATATACACAATTTCACTATTCTCGATATCATGAAGATTTGTTCACATGCATTTTCTTACATTATCCATGTGATAATTGACTTTATAAATGTAACTCAATTGAGCATGTTGTAATTAGGCTCAAAAGGTGGAGCTCGTCGAGACGATCATTTTTGTTATCACATTTACAAATTTATAGGTGTGTGCACATGAAAATATTTGCCTTTTTATTTGTTGAAATGCTCATTCGGATTTGTTGAAATGAACTGAATGAGATGTGAAAAAAGGCATTTCAAAAACTAAAAAGGCAAATATTTTCATGTGCACACACCTTTTTAAATGTGGTAACGAAAATGATCGTCTCGGCTAGCTCCACCTTTTGAGCCTAATTACAACATGCTTAATTTTGTTTAGCGTATGAAGTCAAGTATCACATAAATAAATAAGAAATTGCATGTGATAACAATTTAACGGTAAAGAGAATAGTGATATTATGCATATGACCAGGTTTCAAGAGAATCGATAAAGAGGTTCCCAAGAAAATCGCGAAAAACTAAATGCAGGCATGTTGTGTCCTGAGGCTATAGGTTGACTTCATGCAAAATGAAGCATGCCATGATGATCAGCACCCTCGAAAACCTTAGTCGTGATTTTTTTAGAAAATGGCTGTCCGGACCCCTGTGCACCGTTTTCCGACTCTTACGCAACCAGCCTCATATTCAAAGTCATTCCTACAAGTGTTATATTACGCGTATTCCCTCATAATTCGTGTGCTGAATCCATTGAAATCATAAACTATTTAAATATAACGAGGGAAAGTAACTTTAATGCGATTTCAATATTCTACGACATTTCTCTGATCATACCGTATTCAGCGTCATTTCCTATCGATGGGTTGTTCGATTGGGTCAGACTTTTTACTATTTTTTTCCTTCACATTTTACAGTGCGATACTTCCGATTTTCGATTATTTCCTGTAATTAAGGTTGTTATCACCCTCGCCCTTCCATTTGTCCCTCTCCCTCGACAATTTTGGCCCTGTGCTACCCATACAATCTCTCAACGAGCGTCTGAGAATGCACCATATTTAAGTGAGTGTCACGGACAAACGACCCATCGGAATTGAAGGGGCTTATGCTTGAAAGATTTGCAATAGTCGTAATAGTAAGAAGGGTAATGCGGGAATAAGAAATATTGGGGGAACGGCATTAAGTTGGTTTGATAGTTTAAAACGCGTAACATTGGGGGTGATTCGAAAAGAAGCAATACTTCAGAAGCTTTTGCGGCCCAACGACCCACCGAAATGGATCGGCGACCATCTAGAGAATGTAGAGGGAGGGAATAAAGGGCGGGGGCAGGATAATAAATCGGTCAAACAGGCCATCAACGGAAAGACCTGTAAAAAGGCGAAAATTACTAAGGTTCACACTAATCAAACGACCCATCGAATGCAGCACACTATGATGAAACGATACAGAAACAACATGGTGAAGAAGAAAAACTGGGGGCACGAGCGCAATAATAAGAAAAATCCGGAAATATAATGGTTTGTAAAATGCAGTGTAAATAAATCATCAATGTTTCAAGCGAGCACCGGGTGGATTTTGTTTCATTTTCACTCGTTGAGAGCGGTCGCCTTTCCCTTTCGTCCATCTTCTCCCTGACTCGACTCGATCCTCCCAACACGGAACTGGCCAGCCGTGGTAGTAAGGCCTACCATGGTTCTCCCATGTATCTTCCTGGCTACCCTGAACGTCCCCTCCCTCGCTTCCGATGGAAGGACCGTTCAATTCGATCAAGCCGTAACGTAGATTCGAGCTGATATTGTTGGACTATGCGAGGTACGAAAGAAAGGAGAAGGAGCAATCGATCTCAATGGCTCTGGAGGGATACTGTATCACACGGATAGACTGGACAATCGATCTGCTGGTTGCGGGTTCTACGTGCACAGGAGGATGAAGTCGAAAGTAGTACGTTTCTTGAGTATTTCACCCCGTATCGCTATTTTGGATTGCCGCCTCCCGAACAATGTCCTTCTTAGAATTATACAGAGTTATGCGCCGTGCTCAAACCATTCTGATGATAAGTACGATGATTTCCTAAACGAGTTAGAAACAATATTTCGAGAAAAGGTGCCTGAGCAGCGCAGTTTCCGCAAGGTTTACAAGGTTATAATGGTTGATCTCAATGCTAAGATAGGAAGTAGACAGGTATGGGAAACTTCTATTGGTAAATTCGGATTTGGGGACCGTAATGATAGAGGAGAGAGGCTGGTCACGCTATGTGAAAGCCTGAAAATGCGCGTGGGAAACACTATGTATCAGAAGCAAGTTAGCCACTGTCACACTTGGGTTTCTCCAACGGGTAATGCGGCCAATAGGATAGACTACATTATCTTCCCCAAAGACTTCCCTGTGACGGATGTAAACGTTATCAATAAACTAGATTTCATGACCGACCATAGAATGGTTAGAGCCTCAATCGCAATGGGAGGTAGACCGCGCGATCGCCCGGGAGGTTCTAAAAATGGAGGGGTCTTGGACAGGGATCTTTTCAAACTACATCTTGAAAGGGAGGTATACGGTATTCCGGAAGACTGTAACTACAGTACACTGGTTTCTCTCATACAGGCGGCGGGTGATTCTTCTATGGTGCCGATTTCTGCTATTCCCCGTTATTCTCTTAGAACCAACAGACTGTTCGCCGAGAGATCAAAGCTCAAGGCGACTGCGCAGGGATATCAACGTATTCAATGGGTAGCAATAAACAAGGCACTTAGGGGGAGCATCCAACAAGATGCAATTGACCGTATGACTAGGATGGTAGAAAGGGCGGTGGAAGAGGGGAAAAATTACAAAAGGGCAGTGAGAGATCAGTGTGCTGGGAGAGATAGAATCATTAAAATGCAGGGGAAAGGTGGAATGGTCAGTTCTCAAACTGATATCGAAGATGTGTTCAGGGACTATTATAATGATCTATATCGTGGAGATGGAGGAAGAAACTACAATGTGAGAGAGTCGGAGGATGAATTTATTCCCATAGGCAGGGACGAAATTGAGGCTGTTCTAAGTGGCTTCTCTTCTGGGAAGTTACCGGGGGAGGATAGGATTACCGGGGAAATGTTGAAAATCGGCGCAACTACATTGTCCCCATACCTGGCATCACTATTCAATAGAATTCTCATCGAGGGTAATATTCCAACAGGTTTCGGGGACAGTAGAACCATTCTTCTGCATAAGGGCGGGGATAAAAGAACACCCAAAAATTACCGCCCCATCTCCCTCCTTCCCGCTATACAAAAAACCCTCACATCGGTCATAAATAACCGAATCGGTCGCTCGCTCGATGATTTTCGATCTCGAGAACAACAGGGATTTAGATCTGGGCATTCCACTGCCGAAGGAATTTTCATTCTCAACACTCTTATTGGAAACTGCAAAGATTATAGACGCCCTCTCTACCTTCTATTCCTCGATGTTAGCAAAGCTTTCGACTCTGTATTGTGTGATTCAGTTCTCTCTGCAATGGACAGTGATGGTGTGCATTCCACCTTCATACGTTTCATACAGTCACTCACAGTGCAGAGTAAAAGCTCTATCATAGTAAATGGGAAGGGAGTAGAGGTGTCCATCGATAGAGGTGTTCGCCAAGGGGATGGATTGAGCCCGCGACTATTCGTGTCTGTATTGGATACGGTATTCCGGGGAGTAAATTGGGCTCGAAAAGGGATATGCATAGATGGCGAATACTTATCTTATCTTCTCTACGCAGACGACTGCGTTCTCATTTCCCACGATTCTCGCCAAGTGCAGTCTATGGTGCGCGAATTAGAAAGAGAGTTGTTGAAGGTGGGATTGCGCTTAAATGGCACCAAAACTGTAGCACTAACTACCAACCCCCATGGTAGATCAGTCGTTGTGGGAAGAGAACAGGTTAAAATAAAGGAAAAGGTAGTTTATCTTGGTCAAGAAATATCCCTCGGACCGGGTAGATTTAAGGGTGAACTACACAGAAGAGTCAGAAGTGCGAACTGGGCATTCTCCAAATACTCGGAATTTTTCCGGAAAAGGGGTAGTCCAATGTACCTTAAAAGCGTCTATTCGATGGTGTAGTTCTCCCCGCATTTCTATATGGTAAATAAATCATCAATGTTTCAAGCGAGCACCGGGTGGATTTTGTTTCATTTTCACTCGTTGAGAGCGGTCGCCTTTCCCTTTCGTCCATCTTCTCCCTGACTCGACTCGATCCTCCCAACACGGAACTGGCCAGCCGTGGTAGTAAGGCCTACCATGGTTCTCCCATGTATCTTCCTGGCTACCCTGAACGTCCCCTCCCTCGCTTCCGATGGAAGGACCGTTCAATTCGATCAAGCCGTAACGTAGATTCGAGCTGATATTGTTGGACTATGCGAGGTACGAAAGAAAGGAGAAGGAGCAATCGATCTCAATGGCTCTGGAGGGATACTGTATCACACGGATAGACTGGACAATCGATCTGCTGGTTGCGGGTTCTACGTGCACAGGAGGATGAAGTCGAAAGCAGTACGTTTCTTGAGTATTTCACCCCGTATCGCTATTTTGGATTGCCGCCTCCCGAACAATGTCCTTCTTAGAATTATACAGAGTTATGCGCCGTGCTCAAACCATTCTGATGATAAGTACGATGATTTCCTAAACGAGTTAGAAACAATATTTCGAGAAAAGGTGCCTGAGCAGCGCAGTTTCCGCAAGGTTTACAAGGTTATAATGGTTGATCTCAATGCTAAGATAGGAAGTAGACAGGTATGGGAAACTTCTATTGGTAAATTCGGATTTGGGGACCGTAATGATAGAGGAGAGAGGCTGGTCACGCTATGTGAAAGCCTGAAAATGCGCGTGGGAAACACTATGTATCAGAAGCAAGTTAGCCACTGTCACACTTGGGTTTCTCCAACGGGTAATGCGGCCAATAGGATAGACTACATTATCTTCCCCAAAGACTTCCCTGTGACGGATGTAAACGTTATCAATAAACTAGATTTCATGACCGACCATAGAATGGTTAGAGCCTCAATCGCAATGGGAGGTAGACCGCGCGATCGCCCGGGAGGTTCTAAAAATGGAGGGGTCTTGGACAGGGATCTTTTCAAACTACATCTTGAAAGGGAGGTATACGGTATTCCGGAAGACTGTAACTACAGTACACTGGTTTCTCTCATACAGGCGGCGGGTGATTCTTCTATGGTGCCGATTTCTGCTATTCCCCGTTATTCTCTTAGAACCAACAGACTGTTCGCCGAGAGATCAAAGCTCAAGGCGACTGCGCAGGGATATCAACGTATTCAATGGGTAGCAATAAACAAGGCACTTAGGGGGAGCATCCAACAAGATGCAATTGACCGTATGACTAGGATGGTAGAAAGGGCGGTGGAAGAGGGGAAAAATTACAAAAGGGCAGTGAGAGATCAGTGTGCTGGGAGAGATAGAATCATTAAAATGCAGGGGAAAGGTGGAATGGTCAGTTCTCAAACTGATATCGAAGATGTGTTCAGGGACTATTATAATGATCTATATCGTGGAGATGGAGGAAGAAACTACAATGTGAGAGAGTCGGAGGATGAATTTATTCCCATAGGCAGGGACGAAATTGAGGCTGTTCTAAGTGGCTTCTCTTCTGGGAAGTTACCGGGGGAGGATAGGATTACCGGGGAAATGTTGAAAATCGGCGCAACTACATTGTCCCCATACCTGGCATCACTATTCAATAGAATCCTCATCGAGGGTAATATTCCAACAGGTTTCGGGGACAGTAGAACCATTCTTCTGCATAAGGGCGGGGATAAAAGAACACCCAAAAATTACCGCCCCATCTCCCTCCTTCCCGCTATACAAAAAACCCTCACATCGGTCATAAATAACCGAATCGGTCGCTCGCTCGATGATTTTCGATCTCGAGAACAACAGGGATTTAGATCTGGGCATTCCACTGCCGAAGGAATTTTCATTCTCAACACTCTTATTGGAAACTGCAAAGAGTATAGACGCCCTCTCTACCTTCTATTCCTCGATGTTAGCAAAGCTTTCGACTCTGTATTGTGTGATTCAGTTCTCTCTGCAATGGACAGTGATGGTGTGCATTCCACCTTCATACGTTTCATACAGTCACTCACAGTGCAGAGTAAAAGCTCTATCATAGTAAATGGGAAGGGAGTAGAGGTGTCCATCGATAGAGGTGTTCGCCAAGGGGATGGATTGAGCCCGCGACTATTCGTGTCTGTATTGGATACGGTATTCCGGGGAGTAAATTGGGCTCGAAAAGGGATATGCATAGATGGCGAATACTTATCTTATCTTCTCTACGCAGACGACTGCGTTCTCATTTCCCACGATTCTCGCCAAGTGCAGTCTATGGTGCGCGAATTAGAAAGAGAGTTGTTGAAGGTGGGATTGCGCTTAAATGGCACCAAAACTGTAGCACTAACTACCAACCCCCATGGTAGATCAGTCGTTGTGGGAAGAGAACAGGTTAATATAAAGGAAAAGGTAGTTTATCTTGGTCAAGAAATATCCCTCGGACCGGGTAGATTTAAGGGTGAACTACACAGAAGAGTCAGAAGTGCGAACTGGGCATTCTCCAAATACTCGGAATTTTTCCGAAAAAGGGGTAGTCCAATGTACCTTAAAAGCGTCTATTCGATGGTGTAGTTCTCCCCGCATTTCTATATGGTGCTGAAACTTGGTACCTAACTAAACGAAATCAGGAATCACTCTGCGTTGCTCAGCGTAAACTCGAACGGAAAATGTTAGGGATCACCGTACTAGATCACATTACAAATGAGCGAGTGCGTGATACTACGAAGTTGAAGGATGTTGTGAGAGAGGCGGAAAAGCGTAAATGGATATGGGTTGAGAGGCTCTCGAAATTATGCTATAATCGATGGAGTCTGAAAGTGCTCGGATGGACCCCAAGAGGAAGCGTGGAAGACCGGCTAAGAGATGGAGCGACGATTTCGTAAAGGCAGCTGGACCTCTCTTCATGCAAATCGCAAGGAACAATCAAACTCAGTGGAGAACTCTGATGGCGACCCAGTTGACCTAACATCCAAATCAGCTGATAAAGTTGTTCAAATGTAAAAAAAATGTAATGTAACCGGGTGGAGGTAGTCGAACAAACGCACACAATCAATTCTTAAGTTGTTGGTCATGTGCTCAGAGTAGAAATACAGCAAAAAAATAAACTTTAATTTCAAATAAAGTTAAAGTTACTGGGAATCGAACCGAAAATTTTTAATTCGCGCGCAGGACGAATTTGAATCACGTGGTGCGTGGTGCGCCTCCTATATCTGAAAGCTCGGACGGACGCGTTGCGGTCGCGTTGCGCGGTTAGAATTTCGGCGCTATGTTCCCTCGATTCCGTTCGATTCTGATGACCAGTTTTGCGCCAGTAGACGTCCTACAGAATACAGAGAAAAAGAACTAGAATACAAAAAAGTGACAATACGTAAAAATGAGAGATCACAAATGTGACCGAGCGTCATACCGTAATTCCGTATATCACATTTGAATTTGCGGGCTCTTGCCTGAAGGACAAGATTCTCGGCTCGGACTTTCCGTCCTTTCCCACGCTTTGATTATCGATTTTTTAAAGATTTTTAAAATTATTTCTGCCTTTCTTTTTTGACACTTCTCTATTCATTTCCGGGGAAAAATAAAGAGTGAAAATTTTCGATTCCTTTAAAAACAAACGGAATATACGAAATTTGCGAGTTAGCGTGTATCACACCATGGTGTCTTTTCCAAAAACTCGGCTGGGACTCACCTCCGGTTTTTCAGCGCAGCTTGTGCGCGCGATTTGTGTAGGGCTCGACGCGTCTTGCGCCCAACCCCACACCAATCGGGCGCACATCGCGCGTTCTGTTGAAAGGTCCCGTACGGAAAGTCCAGAATCCGGCGCGCGTCTTGCATCTGGGTCGCATGCACAAGTTGCGCTGAAAAACCGGAGACCATGCGGTCCCACATCGCGGTCGCTATCTATTAATGTAATTACAGCTCAGTCGATGTTCTCACCATGTATTCCGTCTCTCGTACTCATCGCAGAATGCTATCGAATAACCACAGGAAAATAATAGCTCACGAGGTACTGTATCCAGTCACTTTCGATCCTCAATCCTGTTTAGGTCCTTCTTTCATCGGTGCGAAATCCCGCCCATGAGCGATCATGTCCAGCTTCTTCACCTATATCACTTACGTTGCCGACGGTTATTCCCGAGGGGAAAACTCGACCAAGAGGAACTCTAGCCCTCCAGTCCTCCCACTCATTTCCCATTCAGTCCAATATCCCCCTTCACTTCCGATACAACAATCACTTCTCTAATGCAGTCAAGAGGAATGTCAGGATGTTTCATTTGTTCAACTGACGAATTCAAGTTATGCATTGCGTTACCTCTTAACCTTTTCTAAATATACATCTTCATATAACTTTTCCGATGTGCAATGCGATATTGTATAAATCGGTCAGGCAATTGTTTTAGTTACTTGAGAAGTTCCGCGAACTCTTAACATATCTGCGTCATATTTTTCCTTATGAACAAGAAGGATATTTTTTCTTTTTTTTATTCAAACCCACCGTACATTAATATTACCGAAGTTTTTCAAGTTTCTCTAATAGCATGCTACATCTTTTTCTGTTAGGTTCATTGTCAAATGTCTCATTTGCATAATTACGACAGGTTAAAGGTACGACATATTTTTAATTTTTGATGTATCACTGTTCAGTTGACCAAATATTACTATTCATGATTCACTTCCAAGAAAGACTCGCACGAGCTTGAATCATTGATATCCCAAATAGATTATACCGGAACACGAAAATGGAGCGCGCACGTTCGCATTCGGGGATATTTCTAATCGGATGAAATTTTCTAATCCAATGAAATTCGTTAATATATGTTAATATTGTTAATATATATAGCTGGATGTCGACCCCTCAGGCGATCTCAGAACCACTTTGAATATATCCGATAATTGTTTCATAAATACCGAAAATTGATAGTGAAAATATGATGGAAATTTGCGCGCGCCTGGCTCGGGCTAGTCTCCAAGTTTCGGATCACTGAACTCGTTGCCACCCTAGCCTAGTTGTTATGCTCGCAGACTTGAGTTTTGTAGGCAGTCGGTTCGAATCCCCGCCACTGAAGCGTCTTGCTGGGTTTTTTCATCGATTTTCTGATTGTTTATGTTGCTCTTTGTTGCAAGTGCATGTAAATTGGCCGTGGGAGAAAAGCGTTGAAAGATGGTAGTTCCTTCGTTCGTTCTCACACTCTCCTCTCGAGGCGCGCGCAAATTTTCATCACATTTTCATTATCGATTTTCGGTACTCAGGAAGCAATTATCGGATATTTTCAAAGTGGTTCTGAGATTCCCTGAGAGGTCTACTTCCATTAAGTAATATTAACCAGTTTCATCGGGACCGCCGCCTCTTTTTCCGGTTTCCCTAGTTAATATATTTGACGTCCTAACACGTGTTGCCTGTCTTTTACTAGCTCTTTTGTGACCATTTGATCGATAATATCACGCGTGTCACGTACAGATCGCATCAAATCGTCTGACCCCCTATTATTTCTACATTTTTGGATAGCAATCAGGGTCCCTCACAAGATAGCGCGGGCTTTTGTGCCAGAGATCGATCTTCTCGACGATAGACGACGTCGAAGTTAGCGGGTGCGTAAAGTAGTGCCTCTTTGAGGCTCTGTAACTTCTTTCAAAGTGACAATACGATAAAATTCACTAAGTACGTTTCTGTGCAAAATCGCCTGGTGAACACGCCTATGCAGTTAGGCCAAAGCTATCATTAAAACTAATTAGTCTAAATAATTAAAAATTTCTCGTTCTCACCGGGCCCCACTTTTTGAAGAGCTCACTGAGACCAATCGAATGATATACTGTTCATGGGGTCTATAGATATGTCGCCGGTTGATACTATCGAAAAAAAAGTGTCCTCAGATAGTGCTTATTTTTTGCCCTCTGGCAGAGTGAGAGAGAAAGTTACGTGTTTACCTCACCAGCTCTTCCCATTTACTTACTCCCTCTCATGTCGTCCCGTGGTATATTGGTAACACGACTACTAAGTATTTTGCCGTTTGTTCGAATCCATAGAGGGGAAAAAGTTTTGCAATTTTTAATTATTTACTTTTGAAAATGTTTACAATACTTTTTTCCAATCATATGACGCTGTCCACGTAAGGATCAACAAGGGCTCAACAGAGGCCTAGAGCAGGTCAAAAATCGAAACGGCTCAAAACTTGCTCTTAGGGGTAACTTTTGACGCTGAAAACGCTGGTGTCATCGATTTCGCAATAGGACGCCTGTGGGCGCCGATACGGCGCCGCGCCTTTTTTGCGGAAAACGTGTTTTTCGAGTAAAACTCGTTTTAGTGTGCTCGTACGGGGCCAAAATCTAAATTTCTAGGACAGAATTGGAAGCGCTGTCTTCTGGTTATAACCACATTACACGAATCCTCCGGGTTTTCGATAAAACGTTTTTTTACTCCGAACTCATCGCGAGCGAACCCGTTATCAGATTATAGAATTTTTTTCTGATAATTTTGAAACTTTTGTTACCTCATTGTACCCCCGGGAAAATTATTTTATATTGCCTCAACGGATTTTCACACGTGTGCTGACACGGCATCCGCGTGGCCGAAGTGGTAGTGGTCTAGAACTTCAATCCGAAGGTCAGTGGTTCGATTCCAGTCAATTGCCAATTTTTTTTCAATCGATTTTCGCACTTTCACTTTCAGCAACCCAGAAAAAATTATTTTTTCGAGTTTAAAAAAATTGGCAAAAAACTTTGGCAACCGACTGGAATCGAGCCACTGACCTTCCGATTGAAGTTCTAGACCACTACCACTTCGGCCACGCGGATGCCGCGTCAGCACACGCGTTCCGCGCGTGCGAAAATCCTTTGAAGCAATATAAAATAACTTTCCCAGGGGTACAATGAGGAAACAAAAGTATCAAAATGATCAGGGAAAAAATCTCTATAAACTGATAACGCGTTCGCTCGCGATGAGTACGGAGTCAAAAATTCACTTTTTCTTGAAAACCCGGTGGAATCGTGTAATGTGGTTATAGCCAGAAGATAAAAAGTCAAATTCTGTTCTAGAGATGCGGATTTTGCCCCTGTACGAGCACTCTGAAGCGAGTTTTACTCGAAAAACACGTTTTCCGCCAAAAAGGCGCGGCGCCGTATTGGCGCCCACAGGCGTTCTATTGCGAAATCGATGGCACCTGCGTTTTCTGCGTCAAAAGTTACCCCTAGTAGCAAGTTTCGAGCCATTTCGATTTTTGACCTGTTCCAGACCCTTGTTGATCCTAACGCAAACAGCGTCATCTGAGAGACTTTCTGAGAGGATCGACATATTTGTTCAGAGTCTTGGCACTGGGTCAAATATTCGATATGAAACTGACAACACTATAAAATAGTGTGTTACGTGAGGGTTACAACTATGCCATTCAGGAAGCTCAATTACGCGTCCACGGGGGCTCAAAGGCGGATAAAAAAGCGGTCCGCGAATAAGCTGCACTTACTACGGTATAATGCTTGATGTAGCCATCGCAATACGCAATTTTCATCGCAATACCGTAGAAAGCAATGGAAATTTACGCATTGCGCTTGTGACCATTATCTGTTCATTTCTCTTGTAGAGGATCTGAATTTTTGAGCCCCCGTGGCGTCTACGCCTCAGGGCAAGAAAATATCTAGTTGTGACGTCACAAATCATTTTCGCCAATGAGCAACGAATCTTCTCGATTAATTGCGCAATCTGTAGCCCATCAAAATACAAGTATATTTTACTTTCGGAAGTTTTTTATGGCTGTTCATGCAAACTAGTTATTTGCAAATTGCGATTTTGCACGCAAATTTCAGTGCCGTGCCAGGCCCTGGAAATTTTAAACTGTTTCTATTTAATCGCTGAAATGGTGTGCACAAACTGTGAGAAAGTGGAAAAAAAAGTTGCCCGAAGGAAGTAAATTCAGGAAAATTGTGGCCGAAACTCGAATAAAATCAGTTATCGATCGCTAAATTTTGGCAAAGTTCCGTGCAAAATCACAATTTGCAAATAACTAGTGTGCATGAACAGCAAGCAAAAAACTTCCGGAAGTAAAATATACTTGTATTTTGATGGGCTACCAATCGCGCTATTATTTGAGAAGATTCATTGCTCATTGGCGAAAATGATTCGTGACGTCACAACTAGATATTTTCTTGCCCTGAGGCGTAGACGCGTAATTGAGCTTCCTGAATGGCATAGTTGTAACCCTCACGTAACACTATTTTATAGTGTTGTCAGTTTCACTTCGAAAATTTAGCCCAGTGCCAAGACTAAGTTGACCTTGTCAGATAGTCTCTCATATGTGGAAATAATGAGGTTTGTTGTTTTTTTTCAAAGAAATTAATTTTCCAAATGTTCTTAACTCAGAATATCTTGTCTATTTGAACTGCCTGAAGAAATTTTTTTTATAAATATTAATTATAAAACATTTAGAAAGCCTCGACACACCCATGACAAAGATAAATTTGATTGCCTAGCGCCGCACTCTCCGCTCTATCTCTCCCTCTTATCTGACCTGAGGTCACGAGATTGGAGGGTGCACTAATGAATGTTTTTCGATAGTAGCAACCGGCGACACATTGATAGACCCCATGAACAGTATACCATTCGATTCGTCTCAGTGAGTTCTAGCGATAGAGCTCTTCAAAAAGTTGGGCCCGAAATTGTGGTGAGAACGAGAAGATTTAATTAGTTAGACTAATTAGTTTTGATGATAGCTTGGGCCCAACTGCATAGGCGTGTTCACCAGGTGATTTTGCACAGAAACTTACTCAGTGAATTTATCGTATTGTCACTCTGAACGAAGGTACAGAGCCTCAAAGTGGCACTACTTTACACACCCGCCAACTTCGACGTCATCTATCGTCGAAAAGATCGATCTCTGGCACAAAAGCCCGCGCTATCTTGTGAGGGACCCTGATGGCTATCCAAAAATGGTTTTTTTACAGGAAGTGACCTCGAGTTGTCATATGCTTGGAAGGTAAACCGTTTCTCCCCTACCCAGGGTTACTGTAGCGCGATTACAGTATTGTACAGGATTTCCCTCAGTGAGAGTACCCCTGTTGGTGTGGTGTGATGTGAAAGCACAGTAGGAATTACGGTAGGATAAGAGAACTGAGCTCAGATCCGAGTTTATTTCACTACTAATATACAAGGAAAACGATGGAAGAATGAGGCTCGGGTAGATGACGTGGTGGTTCAGTGGGAAGCCAGTACTCTTGGTAGCGATTAACATTCGCCAGCATACTGCGAGCTTTAATGTAGCCCGGAGCCACTTCGTGGCTCCGTGGCAACTTTTTTCGACCGCTCTCTGATTCACGAGCCTTTTCCACCGGAATAAGCCAGTACTCTTGGTAGCGATTAGCATTCGCCAGCATACTGCGAGCTTTAATGTAGCCCGGAGCCGGCTACCGAGCTCCCCCTGGACGAAATCCTGAACCAGCTTCCAAGCTCCCCCTGGACCGAACCCGCACCCAGAACTATGCATTGAGCGTAGTGTACGCATAGAGCGTAGTGCATTTAACCTCAATACAACCCCGCTAGTTTACCTTCCAAGCATATGACAACTCGAGGTCACCTCCTGTAAAAATCCCGAGTCGATTTGATCAATTTGAAATTTCAGCATATTGTAGACTTTATTACGATATCCGCAATGCCGTGCCGGGACCGCCGTATACCGTCCGATTGATTACTACTCGAGGCCTACCTCATGCGACATATAGCCGATCCAAATTCTCAATTTCGTATTTCCGGATTACGGTAGTTTGTTTTCGTTGCGGGACCCCGGCGGTTAAGTTACCATAGGTCACTTTGGATTTGGTGGACCCAACCCCAAAACCATTTTGGACCATGCCCCCCCCCCCCTATACATGGTCCGACACTACTGTTTGCACGCTGCCCTACGTGACAAGTATGCCCCCACCGCACTGCGTTGGCTGTCTATGTCACCAAATTTTCGTGAGAGGCCTTCTTTAAGTGATTAATACTTAATACTTTCTCAGGTGGACAGTTTGAAGATGTTGGAGAGAATTGAATGGGTAGTGGACGATTTAATTATGCAGATAACCGAAGGTCGCAAGCTCATATTACGAGCGTGAGTTAAGATCTCAAGTTATGGTATAGTTTGCTCAACCTGTTTGTCGTAGTTATTTTTTCTTTTCCCTTTTTAATTCTCAATTCTTCGGCTCACGGCTTTTATGAGAGGAATCGCGAGAGAATCGACCATACTGATCAACTTTGCTTTTGAAAGTTAGTTGATATCTCTTCATTGAAAGACGTTACAACCCCTGTAAGTTTGCTGCGCACGAGGGAGACGCGCGCTCTTCGCTCTCTCCCCTCTCAATTTCTCACGCTCTCTCGCTTGTTCCGAACCAAAAATAGCCGAATAGTATTGTAAATGGCATGGTATCACAATTTTTCAACTAAAAAGAACTATTTACAACACCAAAAATGTTGCAAAATTTTGTGTCGCTGCAGCGGAACCGAACCAACGAGAGCGTGTGAAATTGAGAGAGCGGGAGAGAGCGAAGAGCGCGCGTCTCCCTCGTGCGCAGCAAACTTACAGGGGTTGTAACGTCTTTCAATGAAGAGATATCAACTAACTTTCAAGAGCAAAGTTGATCATCAGTACCTAAAACTGGCACAACGGGAGGAGGGCTGATCTTTAGAATGAACATGTATGCTGGGGACATCGATATTTCGCGAATCTTTCAAGTTAAATAACTCGAGTTTCACATGCGCCGTATTTGTCTTACCAACTGAGGCATGTTGTACCAACCTACACTTCAGTTTTAAATCATTTTAGCACATGCTATACCACTTTAACGAAAGTTTTACTCGTCGGAAGATATTTGGAAATAATTATCGATTTTCATCATTTCTGGCTTTAAATCGATGATTATACTGTAATACAAATTTTTATAATTCATTTTTGAGTATTTAGAATAGTTTTGGAGGTATTTGAGACAGGTCCAACCGTCGAAAATAGTTTTTCCAGGTAGGTCGTTTTAAACACCCGATACTTAATGCAGCGCCGCTTTTTTTTCACATGTATCGATCAGGCTGAAATTTGCATGGAAATTAAACATAATTATGCACTACAAATGCCGCATAGAGCCGTATGATTCTTTTTCCGATTAGCAAAGTTATGGCTGTTTTCACATAGTGAATTATCAAAAACTTGAAATATTTCAAAAAATATTTTTTTCTGATAGGAAAAGTGCAGAATCTATTCCCCTATCTAGTGAAAAAAATTAGAACACGATATCTCAACTTTAAAAGAAGTTATGATTTTTTTTGCCGAGGTACAGTCGGGGTAGAAAATCAGAGGGGGGGAAAAAAGAAAATCACTCTCGTACTCGAAAAATAAGGCCTTTATCGAAAAACGGAAAACGCTATTTGAAAGAGCATATTCGAAAGTACTTTGCATTTTCTTTAGAGCCAATTCGGCGTCAAAAATTTCTACTGCCGCTGTATAGTCGATTCTCTCGCGATTCCTCTCTTATACCATTCTATTGAGTCTGTTGTGGTTAGCTCGAACACCCCCCCCCCCCCCCCCGGAAGATCCTGTACTGCTTGCCCATCTGCCATGGTAAATCTGTAAATCTTTGCCTCTTTCCGATCTCTTGATGAGACCGATCATCAACTGCACTATAATAAGTCGACTCTTCGCAAACTAGCTGTCAACTGTCGAAACCTGGCTCAGATGTACCATCTTATTAAAATCAACAAGAAGAGTACTCTCAGGTGAGATTAATATAAGACATAATATATATATTTATATAGGGCGTTCATCGAATTTTTTTAACCATTTTTGTTTTACCGTGTCTTTTTACACTGTAGGAACAGACTTTTAAAACAATTCTCTAAAATCACTGGATATTTTGCGGAAGTTCATGATTGCAATGGCACTACTTTGAGCTCCTTGCACCTTATACTTTCCACAGTGAACTATTGGTGTTTTACGCAAAAACACAGATTGCCAAGTTTCCACTTTCGCAAAAGTGAAATCTCTACTTAACATGTTCCGTGCTTGTATTGCTGTGTTGCTCACCGTGAGAAATTGGTTGTGTCCAATCTGCCATTTTTTTCACCGTGGAAATTGGTTGTTTCAAATCTGCCTATTTTTCACCGTGGAAATTGGTTGTTCCTCTCTTCTTCAATAGAGGCAAAAGAAGGCATACTACGCCAGAGTTCGAACAAACCACGTTGGCTCAAAACCCCAACTTCCCTACAAGAAAACTAAACAGCGACGGTCCGCAGACTCAATTAGAAAGTACCGTATAAAAGATCGAGGAAAAGGGGTTTTCGCGCTGGGACCTTAAAAAGAATCGCGAACTGTTAATTATGTTGTTCTCCCCCTCACTGATAATACCCGTGATTTAGGAGTCCAAGTACGCTCTGATCTTTAAAAAGTGCATCTTGTATTAAGACCCGTGCCACTAAAGCATCCGAAAAAGGTGTTCCTGCTTTTTAAGTCTTTCCCCGTAAATTGTCCTGATATATATCATTCGATGTTTCAAGAAATACGTCCTCCCACTTCTTGATTTCGGTTCATGTTTCTGGAACCATTATGACACCGACATACAGACCTTAGAAAAAGTCCAATACGGTTTCTCTCGCCAAGTATATTTCCGTTGCTTCCCATCTCCATCATACCCAGAGTCCCTCCTCTCCTATCCCGAACGTTTGAAGAAACTCGGTCTCCGCGCGTAATTATGAACACTGAGAGGAGAGTCATAGGTGATCTATGACTCTGACAAACTTAATTATGAATGGTTCAACTATTATACCTCGTTCATCTTTCTATGTCTACAAACCTCTTCGTGATCGAGTGTCATCTTTCGGTATCAACATCGAATTCACATCCAGTAATGCAAGATTCCATTCATTCCCTGTACCTACTGCCCGATGGTATTCCATGCTCCCAATAGAAGTCCTCACTGCCCCCAATCATCGAATATTCAAGAAACGGTCGACAACTCACCCTGTCGTCAAAGACCTCCGTCAATCAAGTAAAATTCGGAGAGTCCCCCCATATCTTCCCCTTATTTCTTGTAAAATTTCAAATCCTGTTGCGCCTCGGGCGTAGATAAATTATTATTATTAACTGAAAAATTATGATACACTGTGAGCGTGATACTCACTGAAGTTGCGCTATTGCGTCGGACAATACGCAACTTTTCGCATCGAGTTTCCATCACCGTTTTTTATACTCTGCATGAGCCTCCGTCATTCCCGTTTCTGTCAGTCGTCGTGAGCGGTCCCTCTCCATTTTCCTCTGATGGAGAAGGGACTTCCCTAGTTCCCCGGACCCCCTCGTATTTCTACCAACGACTCGACAAGATCGGAATCCCCGTCCTAGCCGGCCTGGTCACCGTGGAAGGGTATGACCGTTTGATGTTGGCTACTCAGATACCAGTTTCGCTAATTCTCAATTTGATTGATGATTCGAGCTTGGTGGACTCAAGTGGAAGAAAGATGCGCCATCCGTTCGTCAGGACTGCCTTCAGCCTCACGTAACCTCCCCTTTCCTCCTACGTCCATGGTCCTAAGAGAGATCTCGTCTATTCCTCCAGCAACTTCAAAGAAGATAGTCTGTGAATGGGAAGAAGACCGATCCTCTACCCCGACCCCAGCCGAAATGATCCGTGAATACTGAGAAGAATGATCCTGACCCCTGAAACCACATCCTCACCTGACGTTACCGTCTGACGTAAACATTGTATTGTATGAGCCTCCGTGAGAAGACAATTTGCGAGAGGGGCAAGTAGAGACGTAGAACACTTTGTCTCTACTGAATAATGAGGGTGCATATCCGCTTGATCGAGTTTCACAACGTGCATAAGGAAGAGTTTGAATATTATACCTCGCAGAGTGTGTTAGGAGTGTGCTATGTTATGTAATAAGAAATGACTATTTCTGTAGCAAAAGGCTCGTTACTTCGACCCATCGAATGAAATTGCTATACAAATAAAAACCAGACAGAAAAGCTACTTGTTTGACCATCTTGAGTTTTATATGATATATACTATGCCCACTCCTCCTTATGCACGCTGTGAAACTCGATAAAGCGGGTAGGCACCCTCGTCATAGAGATGATGTGTTCTGAGTCTCTCCTTGCCCCTCTCACGCATTGTCTTCTGTAGCACAGTCGGTAGAGCGGTTTACTACAAGTCCATGTGTCGTTGGTTCGAACTCTGGCGAAGTATGCCTTTTCTTTTGCCGCGGTTGAAGAAGAGAGGAACAACAAATTTCCACGGTGAAAAATTGGCAGATTGGACACAACCAATTTCTCACGGTGAAAGAATGGCGAATCAAAGTACGTTAAGTAGAGATTTCACTTTTGCGAAACTTGGCAATCTGTGTTGTTGCGTGAAGCACCACCAGTTCACTGTGGAAAGTATAAGGGGCAAGGAGCTCGAAGTAGTGCCATGAGTTCCGCATTGCAATCATGAACTTCCGCCAAATATCCAGTGATTTTAGAGTCTTCTAGCTAGGTGGTACGTTTAATATTTCCAGATACTACAGCCTACTCTTCCTCAGTGAAATTCGGGGAAAAACATGGCAAGACAAAAATGGTTAACAAATTAGATGAACCCTTCTTATATTGCATGTGAGTCGCGCCGTGAAAATGATAATTTGAGGTAGGGACCACCATCCTCATGAGGAACCGAATTGAAAACACATGAAAAAAAACCATGTCGTAATCTTAATCGGGTGAGTTGAATCACTTTTCTGAAGAGAACAAGTCATAGGACTTTTTACTTTTCATGCAAATTTTCGAAAATCCCGCCCATCCTAGAAGTGAAGCTGTCACACTAAATTCAATCTAGTGTCAGTTCTAGACGAGGACTGCTTCTTTTGAAAGTTTTACGAATTTGATCTTGACTTATTATATATCAATGGTGCACACCTGTGCCATGGTACTGGTGCCTTCGAGTAGGAGCTCCCAGTACTGAGCGCCCCGGGCGCTCCACGAATTTCACAACATCATTTTTGGACTACCGAAAACTGTATTTGGGAAAATCGTCCACCTTCTAATCTGCATCAACCCACGTGTTTGGGTACAACATTTTCACACCTTACCGATGCATACTCGCTAGTCACCATTTAGTCCAGACAGTTGAAGGCCTTGTGGAAAATTAGGAAAATCGAAGGCATACCCACCCTCAGAAAAATGACTGGATCCGAGAATTCGTAGTAAATCAACCGTCCCATATTTTCCTTCTTTCCAATTTCGTGAATTCCCCAATGTATGGTGTAACGTCGGCCCCTAGTGTGTCGCCCAGTTTTCGTATGATCTGATAGGGGTCTGCTTCTTGCTCTGTGCACTGAGTGCCAAAATACAGATGAAGGGTTTTCCGGATCGGTCCTCCTCTCTGGGTTTTCTTCCCCAGTAGGGCACCAGGCTGCCTCCCAATGAGGCAAAGATCAAAGGTTCCGTGGGGCCCTACTAGGGGATTCTCCGGGACCCCACTGGGGGAAACGTCCGCCCCACTGGGGTCCCGGCGAATCCCCCAGTAGGGCCCCACGAAACCTTTGATCTTTGCCCATTGGGAAGCAGTCAGGTTGGGGGGGGGAGAAAAACCAGAGCTCGGCAAAGCAAAGTCCATATTCTCGCTATCGAGAGTCCAACTTTTCACAGTATGCAAAGAGGGTACCTATGACTCTCATCCACATTGCGTTCAAATTCGGGTGGCTTTGAACCAGACAGGAAGACGAACAAAACTGCCTCCCAAAAGTGGTGAGGGACGTTAACAAAACAATTCGTATTTCTCCCTCAGAGAGCTAGAAGGGACTAATCATAACCATGCTTTAGAGAGAAGGTATGGACCCCCTTCTACTTTAAACTGAAAGGCACATTACAAAAAGAAACAGAGCCGAGATAACTCGCGAAAGTGAACGCTCAAAAAACGACATGACTTTTGCAACAACCTGATATTTTCACCATGTTTATATGAAATGGCATTTTAAAGATTATTAAAGAGGCATGTCACTTGTTATTGTTATTGTTATTTAAATGTTTTGCGAAAATAATTTTTTTTGTAAGTTGCGGTGGGAAAATAGATAGATTAAATTAAAACTAAAAATATAATGCATTTCTCGTTTTTCTGGCCTTGGGTCGATAATTATCAAAAAAAGTCGTAAAAGTCTTAGAATTTGACGAGGAATCGATTAGTACCACTCATGAAGCCGAACGATGAAGTTTTCAAAAATCCGGAAAGTCACATGACGTCATGCCCCGAGGCGTAGAAGCGATTTCGCAATTTTTTACATCACGGGTAACTTACTCCTCCTCGGCCACTCACGGCCCGTTACGGCCACTTCCGAAACACACACGACACACGTTGTGAAATCTCTCGCATGGTCCCGTCCCGATATGTGCATATGTGCAGGAATCCAATCGAAGCGCTCATTTAAGCTAGCAATCGATTCTCCCATAACACACGTCTTCTGACAGATCGCAGGTGGCGTTTTACAATAAATTCAAACTGCTTCCCCCGAGCTAATTTTAGTACGTCAACAAGTCTGAAGCACCTCTATTGAAAAATTGTTGGTATGAGGCATGAAACTCATTATGTGCTGAAACACTCGTCCTGAGAGCTCGAAATTTCAAAAATTGATATCTCCGTTTAAAATGAAGTATTTGCATAGTTAAAAAAGAAAAATGATAGTCTCTTCGAGGCGAATAAAACTTATGAAAACATCAAGGTGATCTTTTAACGGGATTATAGAGAAAAAATTGAAAATATTTTTTCGATCTCTAAAATCGTCCGTCCTGAAAAATATATTCACTTGTTATCAAAATTTACTTAGCGGAATTAGATTCCCCGTTCAATTCTATACCATATACTTCATTTTTAGCGAATTCGAGCTTTACCTAGGTTTTATTTTATTTTTGGAATGAACGGCAACTCAATTTTTCTTGTTTATCAAATTTATTCTGCGAGAAGCTAGAAGCTCTTGCATAGTTCAATTCTGTTAAGAAAGTTAGTATTGCAGTCATACAACATTAAAAGTTGATTGGGAGAGGCTGTGAATGTGAAGCGATATTTTATTTATAAAGACAGTATTTCAGAAAACCTGTCTGTCTGTATGTCTGTGTGTCCTCATTTTCACTCAAGTAACTCGCGAACGGCGAGACATAGCAACACAGTTTCTTTGCCAACACATGTATTGTCATACGAGTAACCTTTTTAATAAAAATATTTAAACCATACTCATGGTAAGTGGCTAAATCACTTGCTTTCAAATCCGATGTTCCCAAGTTCGATCCCCGCCACGGTCAAAGCTTTTACCGCATTTTTAGAAATACCGTGAAGCACTGCAAACGCGTTTTCTAGATACGACAAACGTTTTAAAGACTTTTTGACAAGTTTTATGGTGTTTTTACACAATTTTCAGAATTTTACCAAAAGAGCCGGGGAATATCTTTTTTTTTAAACAACTTTATCAGCTGGTTTTGGGTGTTAAAGCTGGGTTGCCATGAGAGATCTCCATTCCTTGCGATCGTTTCTTGCGAGTTGCAGGAATTGTGGTCCAGCAGCGTGGACGAAATCATCTCTCCATCTCTTTGCCGGTCGGCCGCGCTTCCTCTTCCCTCTCGGGGTCCAATCGAGCATCTTCCGATTCCACCGATCATGGCTTTGATTCGAGATTCTCTCTTCCCATATCCATTTCCGTCTTTCCGCCTCTCTAACTACATCCTTCAATTTAGTGATGTCACGGATCCGCTCATTTGTGACGTGATCAAATACGGTAATTCCAATCATTTTGCGTTCTAGTTTGCGCTGAGTGACGGAAAGAATTTGTTTTTCTCGTTTACAGAGGTACCAAGTCTCGGATCCATACAAGAGTGCGGGTAGAACTACACCGTCGAAAAGGCGCTTTTTGAGTGACATGGGAGACCCACGTTTCCGAAAGAATTCGGAATATTTGTAAAATGCCCAATTCGCGCTTCTAACCCGCCTGTGAACTTCTCCCACAAACCTATTGGGACCGAGAGTGACTTCTTGCCCCAGATATACCACCTACCACCTTGTCTACCGTTTGTACTACCTCACTCCCCACTACGACCGGCCTGCCCATTGGATTTGTCGTTAAAGGGACAGTAAAGGCACCGTTGAATTCCCGCAAATTTCAAGGTCCCGCCACGACTTTCGGCCCGCTGGAAGAAACAAAAGCATAGGGTGGGTATCGAACCAGCGACCTCACGATTGCTAGGCTAACTTTTTACCGCTGCTCCACTTGGGCTGATATCTGATAGGGCGCATACTATCTCTATCCCTACGTCGCTCGTGGAAATTGGACCAAATGAACAAGAATTTGTGTGTTTACTGTCCCTTTAAAGCGACAGTTTTTGAGCCATTTAATTTCAATCCCACCTTTAGTAGTTCCCGTTCCAGTTCCTTTACCATAGGCTGGACTTGGCGTGAGTCATGGGAGATTATTACACAATCATCTGCATAGAGAATGTGGGAAAGATATTCGCCGTCTATGCATACTCCCTTTCGATCCCATTTTACTCTAGTAAATACCTTATCAAGCACCGAGACGAAAAGACGCGGGCTTAATCCATCACCTTGGCACACCCCCCAGTTCAATACTGTTAAGAAAGTTAGTATTGCAGTCATACAACATTAAAAGTTGATTGGGAGAGGCTGTGAAGCGATATTTTATTTATAAAGACAGTATTTCAGAAAACCTGTCTGTCTGTGTGTCCTCATTTTCACTCAAATAACTCGCGAACGGCGAGACATAGCAACACAGTTTCTTTGCCAACACATGTATTGTCATACGAGTAACCTTTTTAATAAAAATATTTAAACCATACTCATGGCTAAGTGGCTAAATCACTTGCTTTCAAATCCGATGTTCCCAAGTTCGATCCCCGCCACGGTCAAAGCTTTTACCGCATTTTTAGAAATACCGTGAAGCACTGCAAACGCGTTTTCTAGATACGACAAACGTTTTAAAGACTTTTTGACAAGTTTTATGGTGTTTTTACACAATTTTACCAAAAGAGCCGGGGAATATCGGGAACGAGGAAAAAGTACTTTTGCAATCTCAGCATACCCTCCCATGCGAAGTGCCCACCAACTTTTTTTGGTGGGCACTTCGCAACCATGTTCATGGTGAAAATCGATATTTTCTGTTATCGATTGATCAACCCAACCTATAGTGGGATGGTACCGTATGATCTACAGTAACTCAAATCGATAATCCGGGTTACTGTAACTTTCGCTGCGGGACCACCATTTTACGAAGTTGCGCCAAATGAGCTGGGACTGCTTGTATAAGTTGGTATTCGGTACGACATTGCTCGAAAGGTATACTGTAGCTTGGGTACCGTACCCATGGCTTAGCTACGGTAACTTTCGCTGCGGGACCACCATTTTATAAAGTTGTTCGAATCGAGTCGCGATTGCTTGTATGAGTTGGTATTCGGTACGACATTGATCGAAAGGTATACTGTAGTCCAGCTACCGTTCCCAGGGCTACGGTAGCTTTCGCTGCGGGATCACCATTTTTCAAAGTTGTTCGAATCGAGTCGCGATTGCTTGTATAAGTTAGTATTCGGTACGACATTGATCGAAAGGTATACTGTAGTCCAGCTACCGTTCCCAGGGCTACGGTAGCTTTCGCTGCGGGACCACCATTTTTCAAAATTGTTCGAATCGAGTCGCGATTGCTTGTATAAGTTAGTATTCGGCACGACATTGATCGAAAGGTATACTGTAGTCCAGCTACCGTTCCCATGGCTACGGTAGCTTTCGCTGCGGGATCACCATTTTTCAAAGTTGTTCGAATCGAGTCGCGATTGCTTGTATGAGTTGGTATTCGGTACGACATTGATCAAAAGGTATACTGCAGTTCGGCTACAGTACTCTGTGATACGGTAGCGATGCTTAAATAGCCCTATTTTGCTAAGGAATTTTATAATTTTCGATTTGGCTAAAACATGGTATGAGGTAGTTCCACCCTCCCTCTATCGAATGGTGTTGGCAAAATTTTGATTGAAAATTTCGAAAACCCTTGAACCAGAAATAAACGCGTCTCAGGGGAAAAATTGAGTCGATCATGTTTGAAAAAAAACTCGCTTTAAAACGAAGGTAGGAACTCGTTCCTTTTTGGATATATAGAGAACCACCGCGGATACAAAAAAACACACTTAATGAGCTCACTCCTGGCGCGTGCGCCGGTGCGGGTTGTCGTTTTTACGAGAAAAAAACTTATTAATCACTTAGAAGGAAAAAAAATTTAACGGTTTTGTGTTCTTTGTTGTAGTCATGGTATGTGCTAATTTCATTTTAAAAAATTGACCGAATTGTTCTATGCGTTGTAATGTTGCTCTAATTTTGTGTTCGTTGTCCGAAATTTCATCTGGACTCAGAACTGACATCTGTTTTATTTAGTTGAAAATTATTCACACAGTAATTAAAAGCAATATTAAGCTTGATTTAAACTCATTAACAAAATCCCATTTTTTGAAGAAGAAAAATATTAAAGTCAAATTTGTGTTGTTCACACTGTTCTCTATTCCAAACTCCGAGTATACCATATCCACTTTAAAATAATCAGTGATAGTATTCTAACTAACATTATTTCATATATAGACTGTAAAATGACTCTCCCTTATCTTTTGAGAAGTGATTCGAGACGCCCGTTTTATTTCTGTTTCAAGCGATTTCGAAATTTTGAATCAGTTCTGCAAACGCCATTCGATAGAGGGAGGGTACAAGTACCTGGTGCCTTGTCTTTAGCCAATCTAAAATTATGAAATCGGGCACTTTTTTAAGCATTGCTAAATTATCGCGGGCTACGGTAGCAGGACCACAGTATACATTTCGAGCAATTTCGTACCAGATACCAACTCATACAAGCAATCCCGGCTCATTTGGCGCAGCTTCGTAAAATAGTGGTCCCGCAGGGAAATGTACAGTAACCCGCGGTGCGGAAGCCGAGGTGCCGTATACCTTTCGATAAATTTCGTACAGAATACCAACTCATACAAGCAATCGCTACTCGATTCGAACAACTTTGAAAAATGGTGATCCCGCATCGAAAGCTACCGTAGCTAAGCCATGGGTACGGTAGCAGGACTACAGTAAACCTTTCGAGCAATTTGGTACCGAATACCAACTCATACAAGCAATCCTGGCTCATTTGGAACAACTTCGTAAAATCGTGGTCCCGCAGCGAAAGGTACAGTAGCCCTGGGTACGGTAGCCGAACTGCAGTATACCTTTTGATCAATGTCGTACCGAATACCAACTCATACAAGCAATCGCGACTCGATTCGAACAACTTTGAAAAATGGTGATCCCGCAGCGAAAGCTACCGTAGCCCTGGGAACGGTAGCTGGACTACACTATACCTTTCGATCAATGTCGTACCGAATACTAACTTATACAAGCAGTCCCAGCTCATTTGGCGCAACTTCGTAAAATGGTGGTCCCGCAGCGATAGGTACAGTAACCCGGATTATCGATTTTGAGTTACTGTAGATCATACGGTACCATCCCACTATAGGTTGGGTTGATCAATCGATAACAGAAAATATCGATTTTCACCATGAACATGGTTGCGTAGTGCCCACCAAAAAAAAAACGATATTCCCCGGCTCTTTTGGTAAAATTCTGAAAATTGTGTAAAAACACCATAAAACTTGTCGAGTTCATTTCCTTCATCGCGGGCGGTCGATAGCTCTTTTCGTCCGCCCCTCTCCAGTCTTCTCGATCCTCCCAACCCGGAGCTGGCCAGCCGTGGGAGAAAGGCCCAACCATGGATCTCCCATTCTTCATGGCGACCATGAATGTCCTTTCCCTCGCTACTGACGGGAGATTGACGCTATTCGATCAAGCAGTCATGAAGATACAAGCGGACATTATCGGACTCTGTGAAGTACGACGAAAGGAGGAAGGCGCGATTGACCTCACGGACTCTTCTGGAACTCTCTACCACACGGGACGCCTCGATAATCGATCAGCAGGATGCGGGCTCTTCGTCCATCGGAGGATGAGTGGTGAGGTTCTTGACTATTTCTCCCCGTATTGCGATTCTTGATTTCCGCCTTCCTGACAAAGTCCTTCTGCGCCTAATCCAATGTTACGGTCCATGCTCTAATCATACCGATGACCAATACGATGATTTCTTGACCGATCTCGAAAGCGCGCTTCAAAGTTTAGTGCCAGAGCGACGGAAATACCGCAAAGTTTACAAGGTGATCATGGGGGATCTGAATGCAAGAGTGGGTAGTAGACAAACCGGAGAAAGAGCTGTGGGGAAATTCGGTTACGGGGAGCGCAACGAGAGAGGAGAGAAAGTTGTAACGCTATGCGAAAATCAAAAATTGCGAATTGGAAATACCATGTTCCAAAAGCAAATTAGTCATTGTCACACTTGGGTCTCCCCCACAGGCACTACCAGTAACCGAATCGATTATATCATGTACTCCAGGGACCTTCAAGTGACGGATGTGGATGTGGTTAATAAGCTTCACTTTACATCTGACCACCGCATGCTGCGCGCCAAATTTCGCATTGAAGGTCGACCGCACGGTCCCCTCGGAGGCGCTCAAAATGGAGGAGTGTTAGATTGTGATCGCTACAAACTACATCTCAGGCAAGAGTTGTACGGTAAACCTGTCAACTGCACTTACGCTGACCTAGTCGCTTCCATTCAAAAAGCTGCTGAATCCTCAACTGTCCCCGTTATCGCTGTTCCACGGTATTCCCCCAGAACCAATACTGTTCGCTGAGAGATCTCAACTCAAGGCGACAGTGCAGGGAAGGGATAGGATTAGATGGGTGGCAATCAATAAGGCTCTCAGGGGTAGCATTCAACAGGATGGAATAGACCGAATGACTAGGATGGTAGAAAAAGCAGTGGCGGAGGGACGAAACTACAAAAAGGCCATGGGAAAGCAGAGTGTCGGGAGAGAGAGAATAGTAAAAATGCAAGGGAAAGGCGGTGTGGTAAGTACTCAAGCTGAGCTGGAAAAGGTATTCAGAGACTACTACAACGAATTATATCGGGGTGACAGTGGTAGGAATTACAGAGTGAAAGAGTCGGAGGATGAATTCATCCCCATCGGTTGAGACGAAATTGAGAGCGTGCTTAGTGGTTTTACATCGGGCAAATCACCCGGGGAGGATAGGGTAACGGGAGAAATGCTTAAACTGGGGTCCAATATTGTATCACCGTACCTGGCTTCCATTTTCAATAGAATTCTCATAGAGGGTACTGTTCAACTCCCAAAAACTACCGTCCCATATCTCTCCTCCCGGTTATTCAAAAAACCCTCACAGCCGTTATCAACAATAGAATTGGTCGCTCACTCGATGATCAAAGATCGCGAGAGCAACAGGGATTCCGCGCCGGGCACTCCACTATAAATGGTATATTTATTCTCAATACTCTCATATCAAACTGCAGGGAATACAGGCGCCCTCTCTACTTCCTTTTCCTAGACGTTAGCAAGGCTTTTGACTCTGTCCTGTGTAGTTCCGTTTTATCTGCTCTGGAAAATGACGGTGTGCATTCAACGTATACCCGATTCCTTGCACACACTCACAGTTCAGAGTAAAAGTTCCATAGTTGTCAATGGGAAAGCGGTGGAGGTTAACATCGGAAGGGGGGTGTGCCAAGGTGATGGATTAAGCCCGCGTCTTTTCGTCTCGGTGCTTGATAAGGTATTTACTAGAGTAAAATGGGATCGAAAGGGAGTATGCATAGACGGCGAATATCTTTCCCACATTCTCTATGCAGATGATTGTGTAATAATCTCCCATGACTCACGCCAAGTCCAGCCTATGGTAAAGGAACTGGAACGGGAACTACTAAAGGTGGGATTGAAATTAAATGGCTCAAAAACTGTCGCTTTAAAGGGACAGTAAACACACAAATTCTTGTTCATTTGGTCCAATTTCCACGAGCGACGTAGGGATAGAGATAGTATGCGCCCTATCAGATATCAGCCCAAGTGGAGCAGCGGTAAAAAGTTAGCCTAGCAATCGTGAGGTCGCTGGTTCGATACCCACCCTATGCTTTTGTTTCTTCCAGCGGGCCGAAAGTCGTGGCGGGACCTTGAAATTTGCGGGAATTCAACGGTGCCTTTACTGTCCCTTTAACGACAAATCCAATGGGCAGGCCGGTCGTAGTGGGGAGTGAGGTAGTACAAACGGTAGACAAGGTGGTAGGTGGTATATCTGGAGCAAGAAGTCACTCTCGGTCCCAATAGGTTTGTGGGAGAAGTTCACAGGCGGGTTAGAAGCGCGAATTGGGCATTTTACAAATATTCCGAATTCTTTCGGAAACGTGGGTCTCCCATGTCACTCAAAAAGCGCCTTTTCGACGGTGTAGTTCTACCCGCACTCTTGTATGGATCCGAGACTTGGTACCTCTGTAAACGAGAAAAACAAATTCTTTCCGTCACTCAGCGCAAACTAGAACGCAAAATGATTGGAATTACCGTATTTGATCACGTCACAAATGAGCGGATCCGTGACATCACTAAATTGAAGGATGTAGTTAGAGAGGCGGAAAGACGGAAATGGATATGGGAAGAGAGAATCTCGAATCAAAGCCATGATCGGTGGAATCGGAAGATGCTCGATTGGACCCCGAGAGGGAAGAGGAAGCGCGGCCGACCGGCAAAGAGATGGAGAGATGATTTCGTCCACGCTGCTGGACCACAATTCCTGCAACTCGCAAGAAACGATCGCAAGGAATGGAGATCTCTCATGGCAACCCAGCTTTAACACCCAAAACCAGCTGATAAAGTTGTTTAAAAAAAAAGATATTCCCCGGCTCTTTTGGTAAAATTCTGAAAATTGTGTAAAAACACCATAAAACTTGTCAAAAAGTCTTTAAAACGTTTGTCGTATCTAGAAAACGCGTTTGCAGTGCTTCACGGTATTTCTAAAAATGCGGTAAAAGCTTTGACCGTGGCGGGGATCGAACTTGGGAACATCGGATTTGAAAGCAAGTGATTTAGCCACTTACCATGAGTATGGTTTAAATATTTTTATTAAAAAGGTTACTCGTATGACAATACATGTGTTGGCAAAGAAACTGTGTTGCTATGTCTCGCCGTTCGCGAGTTACTTGAGTGAAAATGAGGACACACAGACATACAGACAGACAGGTTTTCTGAAATACTGTCTTTATAAATAAAATATCGCTTCACATTCACAGCCTCTCCCAATCAACTTTTAATGTTGTATGACTGCAATACTAACTTTCTTAACAGAATTGAACTATGCAAGAGCTTCTAGCTTCTCGCAGAATAAATTTGATAAACAAGAAAAATTGAGTTGCCGTTCATTCCAAAAATAAAATAAAACCTAGGTAAAGCTCGAATTCGCTAAAAATGAAGTATATGGTATAGAATTGAACGGGGAATCTAATTCCGCTAAGTAAATTTTGATAACAAGTGAATATATTTTTCAGGACGGACGATTTTAGAGATCGAAAAACATATTTTCAATTTTTTCTCTATAATCCCGTTAAAAGATCACCATTTTAAACGGAGATATCAATTTTTGAAATTTCGAGCTCTCAGGACGAGTATTTCAGCACATAATAAGTTTCATGCCTCATACCAACAATTTTTCAATAGAGGTGCTTCAGACTTGTTGACGTACTAAAATTAGCTTGGGACAAAGCACTTTGATTTTTTTGTGACGACAAAGTGCCGTTCTCATACGTTCTATCAGAAGACGTGTGATAAATTCTTGTCCGAATTCACGCCTAAACCAGATCTCTAGGGCGTGTCCTTGAGACTGCTCCTCCGTCAGACCACAATAATGCGAAGAAGTGACTTTTTCGTGCTACCTCAGAATCATCGGCAGTCATCATCATGATGATCATTTTAGCGCTTTTATCAGATATATGGTAAATATGCATCGATTGCGCCATCACGACGTAATAACTGAAATATTTCGCATTTTTTTAACGTACGCCCCCGCCATTACGTCATCGGGCTAAAAAAATTTAACAAAGAGAAAAAGTGTCCGAATACTTTTGACCGCTACTATAACTACTCGACCGAGTTATTGCCTGAGGTCTACACCGTTTCTCAGATGTTTACCGTGTCCCCGGTTGGCGATTTACCCACGGAGGCTCATGGGAGTATAAAAAACGGTCATGGAAAAAGTTATGCAACGTTGCGTATTTTCTGACGCAATAGCGCAACTTCAGTGTGCAATGCGCCAGCATGATGCGCACTCATTAAAAAAAGTTTTAGGTGCCAACAGGAGAACTCTCATTTACTCTATATATTTCATACGGTGTTTTCTAATTGAGTGTGCGGACCGTCGCTGTTCATTTTTATTGTGGGGGATTGGGGGTTTTGAGCCTCAGTGTTACCGTAATCTACCGTAATAATCTCGATCTGTCACACTAATATTCCTCCCTTACAGTCACTAAAGTAGGGTTATTTTTTTTGTTCACCAGTATCTTTAAAAGATAATGGCTAGTTTGCATGTAATAACATGTATGCTGTTTCAGAGATCTCTACTATGACCACAAACATCTTTATGTCAAACAGGAGGCCCTGAATCGATCAGTCTCTCATCTTTGCCAATTGCTCAGTGTAACCAGATCTCATCTCAATGTTGTGTGTCGCACTTTATTCTTTCTTAATTTGTAAATCTATACTCATTCTTATAACGCTTTCTATGTAAGAACGTTGGATGGGGTGGTAAAACTAATTCAAAATGATCGTGCAAGGTTCAAACTTTTTTTTACAAAGAGTCTAAGGTGGAAGGTATATGCTAACGATGATAAAGACCGGAAATGTAAACTTTTTAAAAATTGATATTTTTTTCATTTTTAAAAAAAATTACGTTCCGAGTAATATGTCATTCGAAATAGCGTGAAGATTATGTATATATCCGGAAGATGAGTGAAATTGAAAGTGGAGGGGGAGAGGAGAAGGGAGAGTGCCTTCTCCTTTAGCGCCATTGAAAAATATTAGACGATTTTCAAGGGGCTTGATCTCAGCCGAGAGTGAACCGATTTACATTGTTTTTCGTTTCAGAGGTCATCTTGCTTATAGCAATAAATTGAACCGGGTCAGCAAAAATATCAAAATCGAATCGAGTTATAACAACTCAAATATGGCCATTTTCATCCCATGGTGGAAAAAATTAACTTTTCGATCTCACATATTTTCATGAACACTCGGGCGGTATTCATTCTCATTTTTCTAACGCCGAAAAGTTCGGCGTGCCGAAATTCATATTACTTTCTACACTCTGATGGTTGACAGGTCGTTATACTCCCTTACAATACAATACAATACAATACAATACTCCCTCACAGGATCCACCAACACCCCAATTCACCATATTCAGGATAGTCACCATATTCAGTTTCGCTTATCTTCCGGATGTATGCATAACTTTTGATGCTCTTTCGAATGATATATAACTCGGCATGTAAATAAAAAAGAGGAAAAAATATTTTTTTTTCCGGAAAAAATATAGATTCTTCAAATGTTTTCATTTCCAGTCTTTATCATAGTTAGCATATACCTTCTACCTAAGACTCTCTGTAAAAAAGTTTGAGCCCTGTACGACCATTTTGAATTAGTTGTACCGCCTACCCATGGCTCGCACTGCGCTCTTACATGGAACGCTTTTTAAATAATTACAAAAATAGTGATTGGCAGACATCATGCAGTAAAGGTCTCGTATTCGGTAATCTGTGTCTAAAACCCATGAACGGAGAAGAAGAAACACCTATTGATTGCTCGAAGGAACCACTTCTCATCTCGGAAGTACTATGACGCATTGCGCGCGCTCTCATTCCTTTGTTACAGTCTTTTGTCTCTTACTTACCATCCTCTTCTGCTCGTTTCATTGTGGTGGTTGAGAAGGATGCTACCTTCCAGAAACTCATCGATGACGGCTTCCCCGTTATCTACCCCTCAAGCATCCTGGTTACTGTGAGCCACTCTATCCATCGTAATATGTTCAATAATATGTTTTCAGGGTAAGGGCTATCCTGATCTGATAACTCGCGAGTTTCTGCATGGTTTGGTCGATCGTCTCAATATTTGTATCTTCGGTCTATTCGATGCAGATCCTCATGGGATGGAGATATTCCTTACCTACAAGTATGGCGTCTTTCTTTCACCCCGTTCTTCTTTTATTCTCTCAGATATGGCTCATCCACTTCTCGGGTAGAGGGTCGATCTGCAGTTGTCCCATCCATCCAATGGCTTGGTCTCCGTCCTTCCGAGAGGGACACCATCCCTATTGCTCATAATCAATTACTGGCGATGGTGAATGCAGACCATCGGAAGAGTGCACGAGTTAGGAAACGGGCAGAGACTCTCAAGGAGGACCAAATAGTCCAAGAGGTTATACCTTTATTATAAGATAAGATAAGATATTGATACATGTTAAAACGCGTTCTCTGTAAGAGCGCAATGCGAGGCCGGGGTAGGCGGAACAATTTTAAGGTTGTCGCACAGGGTTCATACTTTAAAAAAAACAGTCTGACAGTGAAACAACAACAGTGAGGTGTAATTTTTTAAAATACAAATTTCTTTCCAATTTTATTTATTTCAATATGTTATGTCATTTGAAAGAGCGTCAAAAGTTATGTTATCATCCCAAAAATCATTACGTTTGGACATCTGGGAGCTGAAATGCTTGGCCTGATCCGAACAAAATTCACATTTCTGCAAATCTTAATTTCAGGAAAATATGTTCCCATGATTATGGCTCCCACATATACAATGTATTTTTCATCACAGAATCGTATGGTGAACATTTCACGACAGATTTTGGTAGTAAAAGTACTTATATTTTCACTTTTTGTGATTTGCCTTTACCACCCTGTGGTAAAGGCATATCATAAAGTGTGTAGAAATCTTTTTCCAGGCATGAAATCTAAATTAAATGTATACCATCTGGAAGAGCATCAAAAGTTATGTATAGCTCCAGCAAATCAGGAAGATTGAACCACTAAACGCGAAAATCGATCATCGCATCTGCAGAAGTTGAAAATTTGTATGACGCTAAATTTGTGGGTGTAAAGTAAATTTTTAAAGGCGTGAAATTCCTGAAAAATTGAAATTTGAAAAAAATCGATAAAATAATTTTTCAATTTGTTTAGGGACCGCAGAGGTGAAATTAAAAGTAGCTCTTAAAATCAGCACTTTCGTTCTACCCCCACAATTCGATGGTGCTGAATCGATTGCGAACACAATAAAACTAGAAATTACACGAAAAAAACAACTTTACAACGTGTTTAAAATATTTGAGAATGTTACACAAACTACCGTATGCCAATTCGTCCAAACCTGTTCGGTGGGTCACACATATGACTAAATATTGCATAGTTCTCCATTAGAACATTATTAATTAAATTCCTTAATTTTTTTTTTAATTTGTGCTATATTTCATCACCGATACGAAAAGAGAACGATTTATTAGAAATTGAAATGCACCGGAAACTATAGTAACCTGAGTTGGTGTGATGAACTGGTATAGAGAGAGAGCGAGAATAACCGGGAATCGCATAACAGGGATGATAATATGAGTAAACGAGATAATATAACGAAACTGCAAGTACTATTGTGAACTATAGAGTAATACTTTAATACGTGAATATACTAGAAATGTGAGAATTTGTATTTATCTACAAAGAAGGAATGATGATGACCCCATCATCGGCCAGATCTTCAAATCGCTTGTGAAAAGCTTGTGCGGCATCAGAAGACGAGTGGTTATGATGGGCGTACAGAAAGTGGCCGGTGGTGAGATCCCTAAGATGACCTGTTAACATACAGAGTTGGACGGGTAAAACGAGGGGTGGCAACGGATATTGGTGACCTTATGTGGGAGAGGGCAGTGGTGGAGGGATGTGATAGTGGGCCTGCAGGACGGGAGGCAAACGAGAAATGGCGAAATGGCACTAGGGAAAATACGGAAAACGAGGTAAACGGGGCGATAGTACAACTTTCTCCGCGGATTTGAGCATAGGAGTATGGCTCGAATCATAGAGAAAGATGCGGGGAATGTAATGAGCGAGACACATCGTGGGGTACAAGTAAAAGAACGGAGAAAAATAAATAAATCGGCGATACCTTCGGTGGAGCGAGCGAAATCGAGGTAAACGACGCGATAGTTTAACTTTCTCCGCGGATTTGGGCATAGTGCAACCGCTCGAATCATAGAGAAAGATGCGGGGAATGCAATGAGCGAGAGACATTGTGGGGTACAAGTAAAAGAACGGAGAAAAATAAATAAATCGGCGATACCTTCGGTGGAGCGAGCGAAATCGAGGTAAACGACGCGATAGTTTAACTTTCTCCGCGGATTTGGGCATAGTGCAACCGCTCGAATCATAGAGAAAGATGCGGGGAATGCAATGAGCGAGAGACATTGTGGGGTACAAGTAAAAGAACGGAGAAAAATAAATAAATCGGCGATATCTTCGGTGGAGCGAGCGAAATCGAGGTAAACGACGCGATAGTTTAACTTTCTCCGCGGATTTGGGCATAGTGCAACCGCTCGAATCATAGAGAAAGATGCGGGGAATGTAATGAGCGAGAGACATTGTGGGGTACAACTCGATTTCGAAACTTAGAGAAAGAAAGACAAACATCGAGTATGACGGTTTTACGCAAGCTATGTTTCGAATAAACTAGAGATGCAAATACAGTGAGCCGAGCGTTAAATGAGAGGGTCATCCTAGGGGTTTCATTTGCGACACAAATGAAGAAGAAAATCTATAAAGATAAATGCCAATCGATAATAGAAAGTAAGATGAAATACTTTTAAAATCAGTTCTCGGTTGTCGGTGGTGTGAGTGCAGAGAGTGCAGATTGGTGGTGTGCCTATTTACTTTGTTTTGCGAGAACGCAGAATTATCTCAAGGCTCGCCCTCTCTAAATTTGTTTTCTTAAATTGGACTCAGCTCAAACCCGGCTGAGATAAAATTAATGAAAAAATCAAATTTAATTTTTTTTTTGTCAGAATAACCTGAAACGCTTTTAAACTATTTTTTCAGAAAGCTGGTGACCAGATAAGTATTTCTTATGTTGGCAACATGTTTTTTTTTATCAAAAAAATATAATTTTGATTATAAAATATCTTCGCTATAACTCCCGACTTTTTATTGCATATATAAATTCTCCGTACAAAACTACACTTGGTGGTCTACTTTGCTAAATAAATTGTGCCCTTGAAGTTGGCCTTGTGAGACAAAATAGCAAAAAAAGGAGAAAAAAAATGATTTTAAAAAATATCCAAGCATATCAAAGTCAAATATTGCGCGTATTATTTTCACTTATACAGAATATATTAAAAATATTTGCAATGACTTTTGGAATAATAATTTTTTTTCCCGAAAACCATGACTTCACGGTAAAAATTTTGAAAAAAAAACATTTCATCGAATCTTGGACGGCGGCTCACGGGGAGTATAAAAAACGGTCACGGAAAGTTGTTGCGCATAACAGTTGCGCATAGCGCAATGTGCTATGTGCGATGCGCAAGCATCATGCGCCTTTCGTGCGGCAATTTCAGTTCGCGATTGCACCTCCGGTCCCAGCGCGAAAGCCCTGACTTCTCGATGTTTCATACAATCAAGTCTACGGACCGTCGTTGTTCATTTTTCTTGTGGGGGAGGGGGGGGGGTTTGAGCCTCCGTGACGGAGATGTAAAGTGCTCCCTCTCTGCTGTAAACAATAAATATGGAGATGAATTCGATGACTGGCCTACCTGCGGAAGCGACGGCGGATATCTAGTTAATTGTGATTCCGATGGCAATGAATTGCAGAGTTGTTAATAAATATATTTAAATTTATAAAAAAATCAACAAAACAGGCGCGATATGCGCGGAACAGACACAAACTACCGCCCTAGGAGGCTATATCATGTCAAACGGTGGACGTGATCCGGTTCTCCATTCTTGGAAATAGTTAAAATGAACTTCTTGTAAAATTTCATGACATCGAATATTTTCACTTTTGACCACAGGGGGATCCTTATGTGCATAAAAATGGCCTATTCTGGCCTCTCGGAACTCCATCGGATGAATCGGGATTAGTTGAAAATCCGGTCCGATTTGATCTCCTAGGTCAGAACTATTCACAAACAAAAAAAATAGATTTTTTTAAAAATTTAACCTGAGAAAAAGAACTTACAAAATTCAGTAAATCAAGAAAGATCTAATGGAAAGGGTGAGGGAGAGGGAGAGAGAGCGCCCGAGCCGGCAAGGGGAGGGGGGGGGGGTTTGAGCCTCCGTGACGGAGATGTAAAGTGCTCCCTCTCTGCTGTAAACAATAAATATGGAGATGAATTCGATGACTGGCCTACCTGCGGAAGCGACGGCGGATATCTAGTTAATTGTGATTCCGATGGCAATGAATTGCAGAGTTGTTAATAAATATATTTAAATTTATAAAAAAAATCAACAAAACAGGCGCGATATGCGCGGAACAGACACAAACTACCGCCCTAGGAGGCTATATCATGTCAAACGGTGGACGTGATCCGGTTCTCCATTCTTGGAAATAGTTAAAATGAACTTCTTGTAAAATTTCATGACATCGAATATTTTCACTTTTGACCACAGGGGGATCCTTATGTGCATAAAAATGGCCTATTCTGGCCTCTCGGAACTCCATCGGATGAATCGGGATTAGTTGAAAATCCGGTCCGATTTGATCTCCTAGGTCAGAACTATTCACAAACAAAAAAAATAGATTTTTTTAAAAATTTAACCTGAGAAAAAGAACTTACAAAATTCAGTAAATCAAGAAAGATCTAATGGAAAGGGTGAGGGAGAGGGAGAGAGAGCGCCCGAGCCGGCAAATAGACGCGCGAGGGAGCCCCCATCTTAGTACATATGAGCCCGTTTGCGTAAGAGTCGGACAATTCTCAACAGATCTCCGTACAGCAAAAAAGTGAAAGCCTGAGATAACAACGGTTTTCAATACACTTTGGTAAGCTGAGAACACTGGCCAAATCTCTTTGCATGCAAATTTGATTAAAGGTCACTATGGAGCTCTGAAGTTCACTGAAATTGACGGTTTTTCGAGTATATCTGGATACAGAGCAGACGAAACAAAAAAGTTCAAAAAGAGAGTCTACTCGAATTTAAATGAGGATTCTAATTCTTGTGTCAGAAAGGTAAAATTGACCACGATAACGAGATAAATAATTTTAACTCATATACTAACAAAAAGTGAGCATCCACTCTAGGGCCACGATCTGGAGCATGCATTCAGTGTCCTACAAAAAAATTTTGGTAGAAAAAGAATTCTGCCTTTTGGAGTTATGATTTTTTTTGCCTTTTGAATTAGAAAGGTCATTTACATCCCTCACTGTGTCTGCGCGGCGTCTGAAAGTCAGAAATGATAGGGTGAATTCATGTAAATGACCTTTCTCTCCGAGAAAAGAGTGTTTTGACAGTCGATTCGCGTCGGTTGAAAAATCGTAACTCCAAAAGGCAGAATTCTTTTTCTACCAAAATTTTTTTTGTAGGACACTGAATGTATGCTCCAGATCGTGACCCTCGAGTGGTTGCTCACTTTTTGTTGGTACATGAGTTGAAATTATTTATTTTGTTGTCGTGGTCAATTTTACCTTTCTGATACAAGAATTAGATTCCTAATGCAAATTCGAGTAGACTCTCTTTTTGAACTTTTTTGTTTCGTCTGCTCTGTATCCAGATATACTCGAAAACCCGTCAATTTCAGTAAACTTCAGAGCCCCATAGTTCCCTACAATAAAATTTGCATGCAAAGAGATTCGGCTAGTGTTCTCAGCTTACCGAAGTGTATTGAAAACCGTCATTATCGCAGACCTTCACTTTTTTGCTGTACCGAGGTTTGTCCGACTCTTAGGCAAACGGCCTCATATAGAGAAATATATTTTTATCGTGGTGGACGTCGTCCAATAGAAACGGTCTAGGGCTGTGGCCCTTTCGTCACAGCTCCCACCAGCCGAAGCTGAGGAGAGTGAGTTTCTTCGAGTATAGAGATCCCTAATGGATATATTACATAGGCAGGGGGTGGATTAGGGCAATTGGGATCGGATTAGTCCTTCTTATACATTATCTTCATGTTGAATTCAGACATCAATACTTTTTGGCCGCGCTGTGCTGAAGTACATCCCCTCTGCCTTACGTAAATTTCCCCCCTTTGCTGATGCTGATATTTATTTTACTAGGGAACCGTAAAAGTCGGGCGCGGTCCAGATGGAATACGTTAACATAGGTGGATGTGGACGCCTGAGGGCGCCTGAACAATTTTGAAAAGTTCGGATATTTGCTATTTGCGGATATCAGTGCGTTCGCGTAAGGATTTCAATACCTCCGTACAGCAAAAAGTGACTGCTTTTGTATTTCACATATTCTGATAGCCCTTGGTATGGTCTATTGATATCTGTTTGTCTCATGGCTTGATCTCTCTAATTTGCATAATTACAGGAGGTCAAAGTTCGGTTATTTTCATAGTTCTTGGACTGTAGCATGACAGGGAGAAAAAATAGAGATTTTGTCGTAACAGCAATATTTACCGCCTTAATGAGCTACATCTCGCTGTGTAATTTGTTTATGCAAATTTTCAATTATGCAAATTTCGTGAAATTTCAAAGTCGATTTTCTCGAAAACAAAGCAAAATTTGTTTCCTATATTTTGATATGTTGTGACACTGTCCATTGCCTATCGAATGAACTCAATAAATCAAAGTTTGGAGTGTGGTAATTTACTCAAATCATGGTTTATCTCTGTTGTATCGTAGAGTGACCCCTACTCACAGACAGTGTGTCGACTGAGCGTCGAGTGTAGTTTGCTCACTCAGGCTATTTATAGCTCCTCTCTCGCTCCCCCTTGCGTGTATCGATTGACGGCGCGCTCTCTCTCCCCTCTCCCTCTCCCTCTCTCCGCTCTCCCTCGCCCCGCCCCTTCCCGTCTCAGTCGAGTTGCCCGGTTAGCTAGAGACTGGTGACTTCTCTCTAGTTACTATTGATCCCTCTCTCTCGTTATTGTCGTGGAAAAAGGCCACTGTTGTGTCCCTGTCTTGTACCCGATTACAATGGCTGCGTGGTATAGGTTTATCCACGACAATAACGAGAGAGAGGGATCAATAGTAACTAGAGAGAAGTCACCAGTCTCTAGCTAACCGGGCGCCTCGACTGAGACGGGAAGGGGCGGGGCGAGGGAGAGGGGAGAGAGGGAGAGGGAGAGGGGAGAGAGAGCGCGCCGTCAATCGATACACGCAAGGGGGAGCGAGAGAGGAGCTATAAATAGCCTGAGTGAGCAAACTACACTCGACGCTCAGTCGACACACTGTCTGTGAGTAGGGGTCACTCTACGATACAACACTCTCGATTAGGAACCATCCGTTCATTCGATAGGCAATGGATAGTGTCACAACATATCAAAATATAGGAGACATAATTTGCTTTGTTTTCGAGAAAATCGACTTTGAAATTTCACGAAATTTACATAATTGAAAATTTGCATAAACAAATTACACAGCGAGATGTAGCTCATTAAGGCGGTAAATATTGCTGTTACGACACTTTCTCTATTTCTTCTCCCTGTCAAGCGTACAGTACAAAAACTGTGAAAAAAGCCGAACTTTGACCTCCTGTAATTATGCAAATTAGAGAGATAAAGCCATGAGACAAACAGATATCGATAGACCATACCAAGGGCTATCAGAATATGTGAAATACAGAAGCAGTCACTTTTTGCTGTACGGATTTCTGGCAATATGTTACGCTCTTTACGCGAACGCACTGATATTTCTGAAAATCAATGGTGAAATTTGTTGAAAATTTACGCGCGCTTCGCTCAGACTAGTCTCCCAGTTTCGGAGCACTCTGCATAAAGCTATCGTAGCCTAGTGGTTATGCACTTTAGCTATCGTTTTGACTGTAGTGGGTTCGAATCCCTTCCACTGCAGTACTTTTTGCCGACTTTCTGCTTCATCGAAGATGCTTCATTTTCAACAACGACAATTTTCAAACAACGGCACTACTTCACTTTCTTCAACTCCACAGGAGAGGAAGGAAGAAGAGAATTTGAGAACGGACGAACAAAACCCCGGTCAAGAGCGTGTGAATTACATGCACATTTTATCAAATTTTCATACTTGATTTTCAGTACTCTGGAAGCAAATATCGGAAATTTTCAAAATTGTACTAAAGTACCCTTCGGGGTCCACATGCGCCTATTTTAACGAATTTCATCGGGACCACCCCGACTTTTGCGGTTCCCTAGTTATTGATTTTAGCTGAAGTAGATCTGCGGCTGAGCAGAAGTAGATTTGGAAGATACGCGGATATCGCTGATATTTTATAGTTGGAAGTTAATAGTTTATCTGTAGTTGGATGTGTTGCGTGAACGTCCATTCAAGATGGAATTGGAGGCAGTTTCGAGTGCGGGCCTTGCATTTCTCCCTACTTTCTACCTCAATCCCAAGCTCAGACACCTTCTCACAGAGTTATAACAAATTCGCTTGTTTAAGGTAACAGTTTGATAAACATTCGATCCATTCTTGCTAGTCATGTGTTATTTTAATATTCCCGTTGTACAATGTTTCATCTACGAGTAATATCCCAGGGACCACCTTCGAGAGCCGTAAAGACGGAACCGGCGTTCCGCCTGAGACACTGTCCATTTCGCCTTCGGCCTTCGGCAAAATGGACAGTGGTCCCTATAAGAGAAATCAACATGTTATGTTTGCACAAACAAAATATGAAAATGCGATAAAGTCATTTATGAAAAATCTGCAAAAAAACCATTCTAACAATATGATGTGTTTCTGACATCACAACCTGAATATCCGAACATTTAAACTCGGGAGTATTTCATATCACGCGTGTTACGTAACATGGGACACACCACAACTCACATATCCCAATCTTTAAAAAAAAGTTAATGGTAGATTCAGCATAAAATTCTAACCATGAAACTGTTTTCAAAAGTTGCTAAATGTTTTTTAATATTAATTTTTAATTTTAATAATTTTCGAAAAAAAAACTATTTAAAATGTTTATGGCAGCATTCGACTTCAAAAGTCGTAGACTGTATATTTCAATCGAAATATCCATTTTGGTTTTCTAATTTTGCTCATTTATTTATTAAATACATAATTTGTTATGGATGACTAAATTTTAAAAAAAAACATTTAGCAACTTTTGAAAACAGTTTCATGGTTAGAATTTCATGCTGAATATACCATAAAAAAAATTAAAAAGATCGGGATATGTGAGTTGTGGTGTGTCCCATGTAAGGATCGAGATAAAATGAAGGGGTAGACGTACAGTTTCTGAACATCTCATTTCTATACATTTTTAGAGAGCTCGAAAGTGCTCGAAAAGATAGCTTTTTGCTTTTTTTCGCATAAGAGCAATTTTGACGTCGACATAATTAATGTGGAACCCGAAACATTGACACCATCTGTGAGGCTGAATATCTCGCTTCAGAGTGAAATTGATGAAGAATTCACTAGGACCTCTACCCGATTGATATGTCTTAGCTCCCACAACTCGGGAATTGGTGCCATATTTCATTTGAAAATGTGCCCGCTTTGTCGATTCTTGATATTTCACACCGAGTAACGGCCCCGAAGCGCCGTCATAGGCCATTTAGAAATGTCGCAAAGGATCAGTAAAAATATCACGGTTTTCCAGCGATTTCAAAAACCTACAGTAAACGAAGTGTTGAGTATTTTCGAATTGTCTCGCAACGATTCGTGATTATCGAGATCAGTTCGCACTTCGAGCCGTCAAAAAGTACTATTTTTCGGACATGTATGATTTTTCAAATGATGAAGCACGCTCTCTCCCTGACTGGCAATGTAATTTGAATTTCAAACGTCTTTTCGTTTTTTAGCGAGACGATTAAAATACATTGTTTTATTGTTCCGTTTTTTTTGCCGCGACATTTCGGTTAGTCTAATGTCGGAGCTCCGGGGGCAGTGCCGAGTTACTCGCATTTCGCGTAATGAAATTTCTTCGATTGTTCTCAAACACTCTGTGCGATCATTTCTCGCGAATCTGAGCGAGTGAATTTCTAGAAATTTCACATTTTCGTATGAAATATATAACCACGGCACAGCAGATACAAAACGGGAGAAATGCAGAGTTGAAAAACTCTATCGAGAACTGAAAATGGAAAGGGAATTCCAGGCGAGACCTGACGCGATTATCAACATTTCTTTACGGTAAATCGCTTTCTCTTCACGATCTTCGAAAATTGGAATTTTACACCGCTAAACCAGATTTCCAACAATTGAAACTGTGAGAGATATAAAGTTTTCTCCATCGTTTGCGATCACTATTGGCGTAATAAAAAAATCGTTCGACAGGAATAACGAAGTTTTCAAAATACAATACTTTAGAAAATTCATGGATAAATTTAACCTCTCGCGAGTACTGAACTCAAGTTTTTCCAAGTCCCTCTACAGAAAGGTGTTCAAAAATAGTGATAATATTCCTCGAATCTCTGTGTCATATTCACTGTCCCAGCCAACATCTAGCATCGTATGCAATTACGTTTATTTTCTAAAAAGACTCACTAGAACACAGTTTGATAACATCATTGATTCTGAGTGCGTTTGTATAGACATAGACATATTTATCCTGACATCACGGCAAAGGGTCTGCAGGAGGCATCATTCTGGTCAGAGGTGGTCGGGATCTTCGAACTCGAGGCAACTGGGTGAAGGGAATGAATCGTGCTTGGCTTCCTTGGTCAATTGTAGTGTCGATCTTGGACGATAGACATTGAGCGTAGAAGTAACGTGTATCAACCGAAGTGTTTACTCACGTGTTAGTCTTGCCGGCTGGGGCCTTTCTTGATAGTTTGCGACGAATTGGGTGTAGACGATCCGGGTCCTCTGCTCGAAGTGGTACCAGGTGGGCGATACTTGCCGGGTTGCCCAAGCTGACTGGCAAGGATTCTCCAAACTGAGGAGGGAGAGGAGCGGGGAGACTGTCGACCGCCCGTCACGAGGCACAGAATGAAGAATTCTGAATTCACAGAATTCTTCATTCTGTGCGTTTGTATACAGTATCCTAATCACATTGATGGAAAATACGGTCATATCTGCACCGGAGACATGTCCTTTGGAGAGATACGAAATTACGAAACGTTCTCGAAAAAGGAACAAGTTCAGAGTGCAGACATACGTGAGAAAATGCGAAATTAATGATGCAATAGAGAGATCATGCAACGATTTGATCGATATTCTTTCTTCCAGAAACAAGAGCAAAGTTGCAACAGACAAGGTGAAATTATATATTATATTTTATCGACGCCCGAGAGCGCAACGAGATATGGAACATAGATGAGTGTGAAAATCAATTTTTCATTCTAGGGAGTATGTAGAGTGAACGGGTGGGTGGACTGTAGGAGTACATCGATCGTCGTGATCCCATCTGTCAACGTCTGGTCGTTGGAGGGATACCGAGGAAGAGAACTCGGGACGACCAGGTTGACTCTGCTCCGGGACCATTCTGAAGGATCTCTAGGGGGAGGGGGGGGGTAGAGTAGTGGTGATGAGGGGGGGAGGTGATGATGTACACGATGGACATGAGGAAAAAGGGGCTAGTTAAATGTGTATTTACTGACATCAAAGCGAGAGAAGTCTAATTCATCTAGACGATTTTTGTAAACATTAATACTCGGAGATCGATGGATATGGGGAGGTAAGGAGTTCAAAATCATTGCTATTCTACGAGGGGAACAATGAAATCTAGGAGTGGACTTTGTACATTCAATGTGAATTCCAAAAGTGTTCGATCTGTCACGCTGGGGTTTGAATGTGAAAAAACTTGCTACGGTCTAGGATGGTCTCACCATTCATGATTCTACGGGCGAATACTAGATCAAAGATGACTCTCCTCTCAAAAGCGCTTTAAGACCAAGAAGAGACAGACGTTCAATATAGGAAGGTAGACCAATTGGATAAGAAGGAGACGGAAAACAGTGATAGAACAGAATTCTGGTGAATTGTTTTTGAACCTTCTCGAGCCTCTCACAATGCTTCTTTACATTTTCCAGAACGGGCTTGCAAATAAGACGGGTTCATCTAATTTATTAACCATTTTTGTCTTGCCATGTTTTTTCCCGAATTTCACTAAGATAGAGTAGGCTGTAGTGTCTGGCAATATTAAACGTACTATCAAGCTAGAACACTCTAAAATCACAGGATATTTCGTGGACGTTGATGTTTGCAATGCGCAATTTATGTCACTTCTTCGAGCTCCTTGCCCCTTATACTTTCCACAGTGAGCTGTTGGTGTTTTACGCAAAAACACAGATGGCCAAGTTTCCACTTTCGCAAAAATGAAATCTCTACTTAACTGTTCCGTGCTTGGATTCGCCATTCTTTAACCGTGAGAAATTGTCTGTGTCCAATCTGCCAATTTTTCACCGTGGAAATTGGTTGTTTCAAATCTGCCAACTTTTCACCGTGGGAATTGGTTGTTTGTCTCTTCTTCAAACGCAGCAAAAGATGGCGTACTCCGCCAGAATTCGAACCAACGGCACATGGATTTGTAGTAAACCGCTCTACCGACTGCGCTACAGAAGACAATGTGGGAGAGGGCCAAGGAGAGACTCAGAACACATTTTCTCTGCCGAATGGTGTGGGTGCCTATCCGCTTTATCGAGTTCTACAACGTACAAAAGTAAGAGTTTGAATAGTATACCTCGCAGAGTGTGTTAGGAGTGTACTATGCTTTATACATACATCTTTATCCTGGCATCAAGGCAGGGGCTGCAGGAGGTATAATTCGGGGGCAGAGGTGGTCGGGATCTTCGAATTCGAGGCAACTGAGTCAAGGGAATGGATCTTGCTTGGCTTCTTTGGTCAATTGAAGTGTCGATCTTGGACGATTGACATTGAGCGTAGAAGTAGATTTTCCAGCAACCAGTAACGTCCTGAGAAAGTTGGCGACTTGAATTAGATGTAGGCGATCCGGGTCCTCTTCTCGAAGTGGTACCAGGTGGGCGATATACAATCGCGCCGGAAAGTATTCGTGCACTTTGTTTTTCTTGTGTAACGTTTGCAGTAGTTGAGCAATTGACCTGAAAAATTTATTGGAGCTAGCCAATCCATTAACTAATCGGATGCCATTATTGCGGTGTATGGAGCCATTCGTCTTGATTGCATAGTGATGGCGCAACTAAACAGCACTTTTTCGAAAAATAATATCTCGGAGGAAAAAATTCTCCTACATGTCAGTTTAACAGAAGTTGTAGATCTACCCATGGACTACCCAGAAAAAAAATTCAAGATGCTGCGATTTTTCTCCTTTGCAGCAACCTTGCTGCAAAATTGAGGCTGCAAACTCATAACTCGGCTCCCAGACAAGCTAGAGACCCGTCCTAGTGCTCAAAATTATCCGTTTGGTGAGCCCAGACATCTCTGAAAGTTTGGTACATATTGGTGAATATTTGACTTCAGGGCACTAAAAAGTCGCTTTTTTGCCTACCCCAAATTTGAGGGTGCTCAACTCGAAGGGTGAATTTTCTAAAAATATGGTTCCTGTGTAGGAACGACCCAAAACCATCCAAGAATCGATGCCCAACCTTTTGTAGCATCAGCATTTTTTTTTCATGCATGCTGAGTGTTCGGAAGCGAGAGATTGAGGGGGCGGGGCGAGATTATGTAAAGGGGGAGACGATACATTTCGAAACAAGCGTGCGCCAGGGATGCGATCAAAGATGTCTGGGCTCGCCAAACGGATAATTTTGAGCACTAGGACGGGTCTCTAGCTTGTCTGGGGGCCGAGTTATGAGTTTGCAGCCTCAATTTTGCAGCAAGGTTGCTGCAAAGGAGAACAATCGCATCATCTTGAATTTTTTTTCTGGGTAGTCCATGGGTAGATCTACAACTTCTGTTAAACTGACATGTAGGAGAATTTTTTCCTCCGAGATATTATTTTTCGAAAAAGTGCTATTTAGTTGCGCCATCACTATGTAATCAAGACGAATGGCTCCAAACACCGCAATAATGGCATCCGATTAGTTAATGGATTGGCTAGCTCCAATAAATTTTTCATGTCAATTGCTCAACTACTGCAAACGTTAACAAGAAAAACAAAGTGCACGAATACTTTCCGGCGCGACTGTATATCGCCCACCTGGTACCACTTCGAGAAGAGGACCCGGATCGCCTACATCTAATTCAAGTCGCCAACTTTCTCAGGACGTTACTGGTTGCTGGAAAATCTACTTCTACGCTCAATGTCAATCGTCCAAGATCGACACTTCAATTGACCAAAGAAGCCAAGCAAGATCCATTCCCTTGACCCAGTTGCCTCGAATTCGAAGATCCCGACCACCTCTGCCCCCGAATTATACCTCCTGCAGCCCCTGCCTTGATGTCAGGATAAAGATGTATGTATAAAGCATAGCACACTCCTAACACACTCTGCGAGGTATACTATTCACACTCTTACTTTTGTACGTTGTAGAACTCGATAAAGCGGATAGGCACCCACACCATTCGGCAGAGAAAATGTGTTCTGAGTCTCTCCTTGGCCCTCTCCCACATTGTCTTCTGTAGCGCAGTCGGTAGAGCGGTTTACTACAAATCCATGTGCCATTGGTTCGAACTCTGGCGGAGTACGCCATCTTTTGCTGCGTTTGAAGAAGAGACAAACAACCAATTCCCACGGTGAAAAGTTGGCAGATTTGAAACAACAAATTTCCACGGTGAAAAATTGGCAGATTGGACACAGACAATTTCTCACGGTTAAAGAATGGCGAATCCAAGCACGGAACAGTTAAGTAGAGATTTCATTTTTGCGAAAGTGGAAACTTGGCCATCTGTGTTTTTGCGTAAAACACCAACAGCTCACTGTGGAAAGTATAAGGGGCGAGGAGCTCGAAGAAGTGACATAAATTGCGCATTGCAAACATCAACGTCCACGAAATATCCTGTGATTTTAGAGAATTGTAGAAAAGCCAGTTCCTACACAATGAAAGGACATGGCAAAGCAATAATGGTTAAAAAATTAGATGAACCCGTCTTAAATTCAAGATGAGGGAGGACATACGTTTGAAAACATTTGAGTAGGATATGGGGACAATTGACAGAAACTGCTCTGAGCATAATAAATAGTGCAGTTTGTGCTTTACTAATTCGGGTATCAATTGAGGCAGTACGGAGTAATGAAGGAACAACCTGAACTCCGAGATCTCTTTGAGGAGACTTTCGGATTTCATGGAAACAGGGATATTGTTGAATCAATAATGTTGATGTGATAAAAAAGGATGGGGAGATCCACAAATGTGGAGATGAGTGCACTTTGATTCAGAAAGAGAGAGCTGATTAGCAATGGTCCAATCATGAATAGCATTGAGTGCAGATTGCAATTGAAAGGTGCGAGAAGCGAACGATTCAGATGAATAGAAGATGTATACTTTAATGTCATCAGCATACGATTTGATTTGGACATCAGGAAAGGGTGCGAGCACATTTAAGATATCAGCAATGTATAAAGTGAATAGAATTGGACCAAGTACAGAACCTTGGGGAACACCTGATAGCACGGGAAACGCATTTGAAATGGAGCCACCTAGGCGGACAGAAAATTGCCTATATGTGATAAAGGAGGTAATCCAGTTGAGGAGATAACCGTGAATTCCATAATGAGAGCATTTGGATATGAGCTTAGAGAAGGGTACGGTATCAAAGGCACGAGAAAAGTCCAGATAAATCACATCTGTATCTTCTTTGAGTGAATGGGCCTTAGTCCAATCGTACTCGCAGTCGATAATGTTTGTGAGTACAGAGGCGCCAGAACGATATCCATGCTGATAATCGGGAATAATTTTGAACCGGAATAAATAAGGAGCTAATTTCATTTTAACTAGTAACCTCGCTACAGTAGCCCTGGGTACGGTAGCCGCGAAACGATATACCTTCCAAGCAATGAAAACTGGAGGTCTACCTCCTGTAAAAATCCCGAGCCGATTTGATCAATCTGTATTTTCAGTACATTGTCACTTCGCTACAGTAACCCTGAGTACGGTATGGGAGAAACGGTACACCCTCCAAGCAATGGCTACTCGAGCTCGATCTTCTGTAAAAATCTCGAGTCGATTTGATCAATTTGAAATTTCAGCTTACTGTACACTTTATTTTGGTATTGGCAATGCCGTGCCGGGACCGCCGTATACCGTCCGATTAATTACTACTCGAGGCCTATCTCATGCAACGTATACCGGGTCAATATTCTCAATTTCGTATTTCCGGATTACGGTAGACCGGGTTACGGTACTTTGTTCTCACTGCTGGACCCCGGCGGGTTAGTTATTGGGAGAAAATAATCCGTTTCACGAGTAGAGTAGCGACCCTGTGGACGATTTGCCAATGACGCGCAGCGAACACGGGCTCTCTACTCTGACTCCGCCCACTCGACTTTTTTCTTTTTCGCGATTTTCTTTATTTTTGCTTGCATTTTTTTTAAATAAAAGAGCGTCGCAATTAAGGAACAAGATTTTAAAACGCAAGCATATTGCTTATTGCTCTTTTTTTCGAATTGGTGTTGCGTAATTTCGATAGCGAACATACTGTGGAAACTGCTACTTCAGAGCACATGGCCTAGCAGGTATAACTCAAATATGTGACAGAAGTAACAGTGCTGTAAAAGTCTTAGTTGAAGAGCTACACATTTTCGGAGTACGGTAGTAAGCGATAACACGCCGAACACTCAAGATTTGAACAGCATATTATGTATAATCGAGCTTGAACAATATTTTATTTCGATTAAAATTGCAAAATTATTATTAAATAATATTTCAATTTAAAATTCGAAAACAGTAACCGCGACGCGCGAATGCGGCGTTGCGTGTGGCACAACTTTCTTGAAGGAGAGCATCACATAAATCGTGAAATTGTGCCCGAAATTGAAATTTAATAAATTTTTAAAAACAGTAGTCCTTCTCTGCACCCTCGATAGCCCCTAAGTGAGCAAACACATAATTTATAGACACAATGGGCATTTTACTTGGCGGTCCCTATTTTCGATAACGTTGAAATAAAGATAGATTTTTGAAATTTCTATCTTTGGAGAGCCAGCTTTTTGGCATCCTCGAGTTTACGGCTCCAAACAACATAGATAAAGAGATTTTGTAGTATGGTGATCGAACGATCATAGTTACGGAGGAATCATTCCATTTCGATTTTTTTTTGTAAAGCAACAGATCTCTCAGAATACCTTTCATATGGTGAAGCTCTTTATTTGCTCACAAATTGATTATGTGAATCTCATGGAATGACATATTTCGAAACGATCTTAGTTGATGGGCGAAGAAGATGTGGGCGATTGAGAGAGAGTTAGAGGAGCTTCACTCGCAGTCCACTCAATGAGTATTGGTGAGTACAGGTATTCAAGGTAATGAACTCACAATTCCCCGCGTGACATAATAGGTGTAGAATATAAGGTGACACGAGTATGCACGAGGAACTAACTAAATAACTATATTATGACTACATTACATAATACGGAACTATGGATACTAAATAACAGTGCATTCGCATAAGAACAGCACATTGGTGGCACATCAATTTTTTAGTTGGTCTCATTTTGACATGGGTCGATGCCTCGGGGTATCATTGTAATCAGTATCAGTAGTGCACAATTTGTATTTATCCCTTATGAGCTCTGATCACTAGTGTTGCCGGATCAAATATTAAGTGTAAATGTTTGACAGACTACAATTACTAGTCAACAATTAAGAAAAGATCAAAGAAAAGCCTAAGGAAATGGTGATCAGTGTTTCGGCCCTTGGTCTAGACACTGACCACCTCCCTGGGGGTGGGCCTCGTCAGTAGACAAGCCCCAGGGACACGTTTATGTGAACAAGAATGTTGCTAAAGGAGTACAAAATGATCCTAAACTAGCCTAATCCTCGAACTAATAAACGAATAACGAAACTAAGATATAAAAGTATCCGAATTCTAATCAATAATTTCTATGCGCGATCGATAATAAAAAGGAGTGATAGAAAGTGTGCGCAAGAGAGCCAGCCAGAGCGTCCTCTCAGGAGGAGAGAGAGTGATAGGAAGGGAGGGGGAGAGGAAGAGAGGGAAGAGGGACGGGGAGGTCACTAGAGTAGATCAGTGAGTGTGGAGAGGAGAGTGAGTGTCTAGTTTGATCGATCGATATGTGCCCTAGTTGAACCTTTCTATCAGCATTGGTATCGATTACCAAAAGGTCAAAGACCATGGTAATTATGAATTATGAATGGAATCTCAGCAATCGAAGACAAATTTCGGAGTTTGACAGCCCGTACTTAATCTCTATCACTGGATTCCTCCCGAGCACTTTTATTACACATGCGTGAATTATGTGTCTTGGGTACTGTATGCTTAGAAAGTATGCAATTAGTGATTCTGTGCGCAAAATGAAGTCGTTGAGCTCACTGCAATTACGATATATTCTAACCATTTCTCCATAGAATGTATTAAGACCAGTTTTAACTGGAACGTTAGATTCGAAATGCGGATATCGTATCACTTGAAACGAATAATCGTCTGTTTTGTTGTAGAGTGAGAGCACTGGCTTTCCTTGTGATAACGCAATATTCAAATCCAGAAAACTAGTTGTTGATGGTTTATAATTTGTCTTTTCTAACGATAAAGAGGGATGATACATCTCTTTAGTGATTTCAATAAAGGATTCAATTTTGCTGGAGACATGTAACAGGTCGTCAATGTATCGGAATGTTCTGGAGAGGGAGTATGCCAAGGGGTGACCTGTCTTAATTTTGTTGTGGATGTATTGGTATTCCATTACAGCGAGAGTTAGATCTGCTATTTGCGGAGAAGCATTGTTCCCTTGTGGAATCCCTTTGTTTTGTCTGTAGAAAGTCCCTCCATAAAATGCGAAACTGTTGAGCAAAATGTAATCAAGGATAGATTTTACATCATTTTTGTGTAGTGATGTTCCCGAATTTGCACTATTGTTCCGATCATATCTCACATGATTTCCACTGATGACGATGTAATCGGAACCTGCATTTTTGAAAAGCAAATCAACTAGGAAGTACAATTTCTCTCTGACGACATTGTGCGGCAAATTTGTGAAAAGAGAAGCGAAGTCTGCGCAGAACATTTTCGTGCTAGAATTATTGATTGTCTGCACGTTATGTATGACTTTGAAAGTGTTCTGGATAGAAAAGTAATGATTAATTTTGCTATGACTTGTGATATTATTACAGTACTTTCTAAAGTGGTCTTGCAGGAATTTGAGAACTTTTTGAAGCACAATAGACACTGGTTTCAAAGTACTGTTATGTGCACCCGTTATGAATCTGAATTTGATAGGATTTTTGTGCATTTTTGGGATCCCGTAAATGCGTGGTAAACTTCCTTGTGCTACAGCTGTGAGAGAGAAATTGTTTAAGAATTTTTCGTGTTCTTTGATCTTTCTTTCTGGATCAAAGTTTTCCAAAGGAATATAAGTTCTCTCACCATCGTCAGATGTATTCATTTCATTTTCCATGAATTTCAAGAATAGTTTCTTGCACGTGAATGCGTAGTTTCCAGATGCTTTATCAACCATTGTCACTACGAAATGACGATGCAAAAATCGTTTCATGTATGCGTTATGAGAGATGTTCTGTGAATCTTTATTCACTGTTTTGGGATCGATGCGAACTTTTCGTTTTACGTGCTCTTTGAAACGAGATTTCAACTGGTCTGTTGCAATCTTGGTCTTGGTTTTGGACGCCAAAATATCGATTAGTTCTGAGCATGATTGTTCAATAGCGCTATAAATCTCACTTTTTCTCACGTATTCATGCAATCTGAATTTTGTGCCTTATCAAGAACATTTCTTAGCCTCCTATCATTAATGAAAGAAGTATCGCCAGTGCAAATATGACCGTAATTTTTGTCTATATGATTAGGGTACTGTACACAGACGCACTCGGAATCAATAATGTTATTAATTCCACTTCTAGTGAGTCTTTTTAGGAAAGCACCGTAATTGCAAAGAATGCTCGAAGTTGGTTGTGACAGGGAATAGGAGACAGAAATTCGAGGTATATTTTCGGTATTTTTGAATAATTTACTGTAAAGAGACTTCGAGAAGCTTGAATTCAGTATTCGTGAAAGGTTTAATTTTTCCATGAATTTTCCGAAATATTGTATTCTGAACATCTCATCGTTTCGATCGAATGATTTCTTCTCTTTGAAATGACGCCAATGACGCCATGAAACGACAAAGCCATGAAACATGAAAGATGAAAGATGAGACAAAACATGAAGCCATGAAACGAAACCATGAAATGACGCCATGAAACGACGACTGCACACAACAGAGAAAACTTTGTATTTCTCACAATGAGTCATCTGTTGAAACTCAGATGTCGCAGTGTAAAATTCAAGTTTCCGTAAATCATGATGTGAAAGTGATCTCCCATAGAGAAATAATTCTCGTGCGTCAATTACTTCCATCTCTGAGACCATTTCTTCTGCTGTTTTCACACATTGATATGCTGGTTTTCTTCGACGTTTCATTCTTTTTCCTCTCATTTTGCGATCTTTTCCTGTGATGGGTGTAGTATAGTATGGGTGAGATCTTTTTTTCCATCGGATTAATGTTCTCACTGATATACCCAAAGTGTTTGATGGAGTCATTGAGACCAAGAGGATAGGCAGTGCAGAGGGCATTTATCCATTTCAATTCTTTTTCGAGAAGCTCAGCATTTGTCAATGCATGATCGAGAATATCGATTGTGAAACTTTCACTCGTATGACCTGGTTCTTTGAAATGCGAGCTGAGATACGTTTTGAGTCTATTCCCAAGCTCGGTATTTTTACTAAATGACTGTCGATGTTTAGAAAATCGTTGTTTCAGAGTCTGAGTAGTCTCACCAACGTATTGCAAACCACATATTTCACAAGTGATACAGTAAATTATGAATTTTGCACCACAATTATCACTCGTCTCTTTATTTGTGAGAAACGTGCAATTCGTGATGTTACTCGTCACTCCATTTTTGAAATTGATCTTTGGACAGATCTTACACTTCTTATTTGAACACTCCATTCCCATGTGATCGGTGTACACTCCAAGAGAAGCAATTGTTTGATTGCTCTCTCTCCTCACAAATGACGGTTTGAAAGAGGTGGGTTTTTGGAAATTTTGTGTTTTTGTGTGTTTCGCGAGCAGAGTTTAGGGGCGCTCTACCCCTTGGGCTTGTTGTGCCGGTCGTGCAGACGATCGAGTGGGGCTGCCACTCACGGTGTGCCATCCCGCGGCGGGGATACCGTATACCAGCCGGATCGCGCTACACCTCCCCCCTCTGCACGACCTTTCGGTCACGGGGGCTAGTGGTCACTGCAATCCTTGTATGAAAATCACTGTATCAAAAAGAGCTGTGAAATATTATAGCTGGGTTCTTTGTTTGGCTAAATAATGCCGAAATCGATTGTAATAGAACAGTTTTGCAATTATATAGTGGAGTCTAAACGCAGACTAAGAGATGGTGGTGAAGATTATGATTGAAAAGTAATGAAGACTATGCAGTCTAGGAGAGTAGGTGAGGAGAGAGATTTGTTTGAATGTTGCTAAATGGAGTGTAATAGTGCGAAACTGAAGAAAGTGTATGGAGTGTTATGAAGTGGTTTGACGTGGTTAATGCATGGAAATCTATCAGAATACATACAGATGTATGCTTTATTAATTATAATTGAATTTTGGATGTTTTTCGGACGTAGTCCGAGTAACCACTACTGCACCCAAACGACAAGACAGGATTTCTCCCGTCTGTCTAGGAACGGTGCAGCAGGGTTCCAGGAATTGGTAGGCGGTTTGGATCGTCCATCCGGACTCCGCCTTGTCCTTTCGGACAGGTCCTTTCGGACACAAAACATAGAGAAAGAAATCTTATCAGGCTGAGAAAGTTAGAATCAATCAATAATTAAGTTGACTAGTCTTAAGAAAGTATGGAAAGTGTGGATGGAGGAATGTTTTAATAGGAAAGAGAAGAATTAAAGAACGGCGAATCCAAGCACGGAACAGTTAAGTAGAGATTTCATTTTTGCGAAAGTGGAAACTTGGCCATCTGTGTTTTTTTGCGTAAAACACCAACAGCTCACTGTGAAAGTATAAGGGGCGAGGAGCTCGAAGAAGTGACATAAATTGCGCATTGCAAACATTAACGTCCACGAAATATCCTGTGATTTTAGAGAATTGTAGAAAAGCCAGTTCCTACACAATGAAAGGACATGGCAAAGCAATAATGGTTAAAAAATTAGATGAACCCGTCTTAAATTCAAGATGAGGGAGGACATACGTTTGAAAACATTTGAGTAGGATATGGGGACAATTGACAGAAACTGCTCTGAGCATAATAAATAGTGCAGTTTGTGCTTTACTAATTCGGGTATCAATTGAGGCAGTACGGAGTAATGAAGGAACAACCTGAACTCCGAGATCTCTTTGAGGAGACTTTCGGATTTCATGGAAACAGGGATATTGTTGAATCAATAATGTTGATGTGATAAAAAAGGATGGGGAGATCCACCAATGTGGAGATGAGTGCACTTTGATTCAGAAAGAGAGAGCTGATTAGCAATGGTCCAATCATGAATAGCATTGAGTGCAGATTGCAATTGAAAGGTGCGAGAAGCGAACGATTCAGATGAATAGAAGATGTATACTTTAATGTCATCAGCATACGATTTGATTTGGACATCAGGAAAGGGTGCGAGCACATTTAAGATATCAGCAATGTATAAAGTGAATAGAATTGGACCAAGTACAGAACCTTGGGGAACACCTGATAGCACGGGAAACGCATTTGAAATGGAGCCACCTAGGCGGACAGAAAATTGCCTATATGTGATAAAGGAGGTAATCCAGTTGAGGAGATAACCGTGAATTCCATAATGAGAGCATTTGGATATGAGCTTAGAGAAGGGTACGGTATCAAAGGCACGAGAAAAGTCCAGATAAATCACATCTGTATCTTCTTTGAGTGAATGGGCCTTAGTCCAATCGTACTCGCAGTCGATAATGTTTGTGAGTACAGAGGCGCCAGAACGATATCCATGCTGATAATCGGGAATAATTTTGAACCGGAATAAATAAGGAGCTAATTTCATTTTAACTAGTAACCTCGCTACAGTAGCCCTGGGTACGGTAGCCGCGAAACGATATACCTTCCAAGCAATGAAAACTGGAGGTCTACCTCCTGTAAAAATCCCGAGCCGATTTGATCAATCTGTATTTTCAGTACATTGTCACTTCGCTACAGTAACCCTGAGTACGGTATGGGAGAAACGGTACACCCTCCAAGCAATGGCTACTCGAGCTCGATCTTCTGTAAAAATCTCGAGTCGATTTGATCAATTTGAAATTTCAGCTTACTGTACACTTTATTTTGGTATTGGCAATGCCGTGCCGGGACCGCCGTATACCGTCCGATTAATTACTACTCGAGGCCTATCTCATGCAACGTATACCGGGTCAATATTCTCAATTTCGTATTTCCGGATTACGGTAGACCGGGTTACGGTACTTTGTTCTCACTGCTGGACCCCGGCGGGTTAGTTATTGGGAGAAAATAATCCGTTTCACGAGTAGAGTAGCGACCCTGTGGACGATTTGCCAATGACGCGCAGCGAACACGGGCTCTCTACTCTGACTCCGCCCACTCGACTTTTTTCTTTTTCGCGATTTTCTTTATTTTTGCTTGCATTTTTTTTAAATAAAAGAGCGTCGCAATTAAGGAACAAGATTTTAAAACGCAAGCATATTGCTTATTGCTCTTTTTTTCGAATTGGTGTTGCGTAATTTCGATAGCGAACATACTGTGGAAACTGCTACTTCAGAGCACATGGCCTAGCAGGTATAACTCAAATATGTGACAGAAGTAACAGTGCTGTAAAAGTCTTAGTTGAAGAGCTACACATTTTCGGAGTACGGTAGTAAGCGATAACACGCCGAACACTCAAGATTTGAACAGCATATTATGTATAATCGAGCTTGAACAATATTTTATTTCGATTAAAATTGCAAAATTATTATTAAATAATATTTCAATTTAAAATTCGAAAACAGTAACCGCGACGCGCGAATGCGGCGTTGCGTGTGGCACAACTTTCTTGAAGGAGAGCATCACATAAATCGTGAAATTGTGCCCGAAATTGAAATTTAATAAATTTTTAAAAACAGTAGTCCTTCTCTGCACCCTCGATAGCCCCTAAGTGAGCAAACACATAATTTATAGACACAATGGGCATTTTACTTGGTGGTCCCTATTTTCGATAACGTTGAAATAAAGATAGATTTTTGAAATTTCTATCTTTGGAGAGCCAGCTTTTTGGCATCCTCGAGTTTACGGCTCCAAACAACATAGATAAAGAGATTTTGTAGTATGGTGATCGAACGATCATAGTTACGGAGGAATCATTCCATTTCGATTTTTTTTTGTAAAGCAACAGATCTCTCAGAATACCTTTCATATGGTGAAGCTCTTTATTTGCTCACAAATTGATTATGTGAATCTCATGGAATGACATATTTCGAAACGATCTTAGTTGATGGGCGAAGAAGATGTGGGCGATTGAGAGAGAGTTAGAGGAGCTTCACTCGCAGTCCACTCAATGAGTATTGGTGAGTACAGGTATTCAAGGTAATGAACTCACAATTCCCCGCGTGACATAATAGGTGTAGAATATAAGGTGACACGAGTATGCACGAGGAACTAACTAAATAACTATATTATGACTACATTACATAATACGGAACTATGGATACTAAATAACAGTGCATTCGCATAAGAACAGCACATTGGTGGCACATCAATTTTTTAGTTGGTCTCATTTTGACATGGGTCGATGCCTCGGGGTATCATTGTAATCAGTATCAGTAGTGCACAATTTGTATTTATCCCTTATGAGCTCTGATCACTAGTGTTGCCGGATCAAAGGTCAAAGCCTCGCTCTCTCCTCTGTGAATCTCTCGCTCATTCCAAAGGTTGGGGGTCAAACAGCCAGAGGGTCCAAAGGCTTTAGTGGGGAGAGAGATGGAAGAGAGGAGAGAGTCGAAGCGGTTTTCAGTAGCTTTCACTGGGTTGAAAACATGGCCCAATCTCGTGGTATGTAAATTTGATTTGGGGTCAGTCTGTAGGTCAGAAGATCATACAAAAATTCTGGTTTTCGTCCATAACTCGATAACAATCGAAGCAATCAAAAATGTACGAACAGAGACTCTAGTCGATTTTCCTCGCTGAATCTTTCTGTGTTTTCAGAAAATAGAAAACACTCAAAATTTTCGGTTCGATTCCTGGTAACTTTAAAGTTACCAGGAATCGAACCGAAAATTTTGAATTCGCGGGAGGACGAAAATCTGGTTTGATGCGTGCGTGTTGCCTCGGCCCTATTCAGAAAGCTCGCCTCGTGTTGCGGTCTGCGTCGCGGTTATAATTTCAGCACCTTTTCTTCTCTTGATTACGTTACTTTCTGAGCACTGGATGATAGACATCCGTCGCCGGGACTTAATACCGAAAAAATGAACTAGAATACAAAAAGTGATAATACGTAAAATAAAAGATCACAAATGTGACACAGCGCACTACCGTATTGAAAAAAGTCACATTTTGAATTTGCGCGCTTTGCCTGAAAAATAAGATTCTCGATTCGTCCTTCCCCCCTGTCCCAGGACTTGATTACCGATTTTTGATATTTTTTAAATATTTCTTCCTTTCTATTTCGACACTTCTCTATTCATTTCCGGGACAAAATAAAGATGGGTCGTTTGTCGTCTGGACGAAGTGAGATGGGCAATTGGAAAGTGTCCATGGAGAAAGGCGAAAGGCTTATGGACCCGATATGATTCCAGTCGAAATCTGTGAAATCTGGGAGAAGGTGATAAAGAAGGATTTCGCAACGAAACGACTCACGGAGAGGCACACTCTCAACCGTGACTTATGGAGATCGAGGACAGCACATCCAGACCCCGCCTAGCGTGGAGAGAAGAATATTACGAATGGAAATATACGAATAATTTGAACCCTCATTTTACTGTGTTTTCTTGTAAGACCCCTATTGTAGTACTGTTCGACCTGGATAAATGATGTGATGTGATGTGATGTGAATAGCAGTTTACTAATAAATAGAGATGATCAGTAGGGATGCCGGATCAAAGCTAAAGATCGGTGCTTTGGTAAAATTTTCCGAAACGAAAGGTCGGTGCTGTGGTGTTCTGACCGTAGATTCGTGTCGGGTAAAAAATCATAACTTGGCTTGGCAAACTTCAAATGCTACCAAAAACATTTTGTAGGTTACTGAAAGCATGGGCCAGATACTGACAATGTCTCGTACCACACACTTTTCTCGTTTACGAAATAATAAAAATATTCAACTTAAAGTTACCGGGAATCGAAAAAAATTACTCTTTATTTTGTCCCGGAAATGAATAGAGAAGTGTCGAAATAGAAAGGAAGAAATATTAAAAAAATATCAAAAATCGGTAATCAAGTCCTGGGACAGGGGGGAAGGACGAACCGAGAATCTTGTCTTTCAGGCAAAGCGCGCAAATTCAAAATGTGACTTTTTTACCACGGTAGTGCGCTGTGTCACATTTGTGATCTTTTATTTTACCTATTTTCACTTTTTGTATTCTTGTTCATTTTTTTCGGTATTAAGTCCCGGCGACGGTGGTATATGAAAAATTGATAAATTATCGACGATAATATAAAAATTTTGAAAAATAAAGTTCATAAAAAATCTGATATTTAGATCATTGGATCATTGGATACCAAGGGTGTGCGGCAAGCAATTTCGGCAAGCGCAGTAAATGAATTGTAGCTTATCCAAATAAACTTATTTCATCTCGATTTAATTTTTACGGGTTGTAGCACTGTTATACGAATCGCTTAATACCCCTAAGCTTACATTTCCAGCGAAGGTCTTCGAGATATCCTTACTTTTCTTGGTTGCCGCTTGCCGAAAACGGCATTCGGCAAGTTTCGGCAATTTTCGGCAAGTGGGAGCACAAAATAAACTAATATCTACAAAAGTCTTTAGTGGTACCACACTAGGGACGGCAAAATGAATCTTTGTCGACCGCTCAGGCGCGGCCGATCAAGAGTGGAATGAATCTAGAAATGAAAAATGCCTAAAATTCAAAGATCCCCTGGGAATCTTTGGATTCCAAAAAAAGATTCCATACGAATCTTTGTATAGAAAAAGGTATTTAAACGCAGCATTTCAATAGTATTTGACTCATATTAGGCAGGCCCCACCTAGTAATCATTGTAACCATCATTCCGGTTCCTATATTTACATTTACTGGCATCTTTAGTGAGCGCGATAACAGATTTTGCTCTATCAACGACTGTATGTGGCATTACTGTATTCGAAAATGAATATTTTAACAAAATATCGTATTTAAAATAGAAAGGAACCAATAATTGTGTTGGCAAGTCTCACGCAACTTGATCATGAAAACATTTTTTTGAAAATATTTAACTACTTGCTCGAAATGTTTTCCTATATGACGCTGTTTACGTTAGGATCAACAAGGTCTCAACAGGGGTCTGGAACAGGTCAAAAATCGAAATCGCTCCCTAGGGACAACTTTTGACGCTGAACACGCTGGTACCATCGATTTCGCAATCCGACTCGTCTGGGCGCCGGTATGGCGCCATTTTTTTGTTGAATAAATCTCGCTTCAGAGTGCCGGTAGAGGCACGAAATCTCGCATATACTAGCAGAATTTGACGCTCTTTCTCATGGCGTTGTCCGTTTGTGGATATCGTTCTCGGCTCTCGTGAAAATATCAACTTTTGATCGAAGTCTTGGCGTGAGACGAGTTGATATACATTAGAAAGCGCAGCTCACGCTTATCATTTATCTATATTTGACTAAGCATTTGACTTCTGCATGGTAAAGTTATGCTCTTTAAAGTGATTTCACACGCGCGCGGAACGCGTTTACAGACGCGGCAACCGCATGGTCGATGCGGTAGCGACTTAGAACTTCACTACAAAGGTCATTGGTTCGAATCCTATCGATTTTAAAATTCTTTTGCAGAATTTTATTTTCTCGAAAAATCGACCTCGACCAAAATTGTCACTTTTTCGAAAATTTTGAAAAGGTGATTTTTTCGATAAAAAAAAATTAGGCAAAAATCTTTGGAAACCGACAGGATTCGAACCAATGACCTTTGTAGTGAAGTTCTAAGTCGCTACCGCATCGACCATGCGGCTGCCGCGTCTGTAAACGCGTTCCGCGCGCGTGTGAAATCACTTAAAAGAGGATAACTTTACCATGCAGAAGTCAAATGCTTAGTCAAATATAGATAAATGATAAGCGTGAGCTGCGCTTTTAATATCAACTCGTCTCACGAATAAAAAAAAATCTAATTAATATCAACTCGTCTCACGCCATCTCTTCGATCAAAAGTTGATATTTGCAGAAGAGCCGAGAACAATATCCACAAACGGACAATATGATGAGAAAGAGCGTCAAATTTTGTTAGTATACGCGAGATTACGTGCCTCTACCGGCACTCTGAAGCGAGATTTATTCGAAAAAACAAGTTTGGCGCCATACCGGCGCCCAGAGGAGTCGGATTGCGAAATCGATGGTACCAGCGTGTTCAGCGTCAAAAGTTGTCCCTAGGGCGAACTTTTGAGCGATTTCGATTTAACGTAAACAGTAAACAATCACCATGCAAAAATCGCGTCAAAATCTTTTGTTTGAGACGATTATCACCCTTTGGAATCTAGATTCCAAAGGAATCGATTCATTTTGACTCTTTAGACAGCGCGAATCCCCTCGCAAAGATTCAGAATGAGGGGAAAGATTCCTTTTGCCATCCCTATACCACACGATTCGTATAACTGTACTTCAACACGTACAAATTGAATCGACATGAAATAAGCCTATTTGAAAAAGTAACAATTGATTTACTGCACTTGCCGAAATTGCTTGCCGCACACCCCCGCAATATACGAAGTGACATTAAAATCGAAGACATAAAATACATTTTGCTGCAGTGTCTCTTTCACTTTCTCAGAAGATATGTGGTAAGTGAACTTCACGAAGTAACTCACCCAGCCGATCCACCATTTTGACAAAGAATACAAGGGTAAACGAGCAGCAAATATTGTGCCATTTAAAACTCAGCAGTCTTAGGGACGGGCAGCCGGGAGTGAGCGAGAGGTGGAGCCAACAAATAGACTGTGACGCACGCGCGTGGTGTTGCGTTTGAATTTGAATTTTAGCGACCAACTTTTGCAGATCCACCTCGTGTTTTCGCAGTTATTTAGTGAAATAATGGAGGTCCGCGGGTTTTCTGAGTTTCATAATTTAGAGAATGTGAATACACAGTGTCTGAGAGAAAAGATCGCAAATCGTAGGTTGAATTCTCTCGTGAGTCGAGTTGAAAGCAAAATACCGTAATCCAAAAAATTATTATAGTGCCGGTCCGCTCGATTTCAGTCTTTCAAAGTGAGCGGCCAATGAATACAAGTACTTTAAGAACGAAATAGTAAAAATCGTAGGTCGCACTTTTCAGTAGGATGAAAAAGTGATGAGAGCCAGGTTTTTAGCCGTGATAAAGTATGATGGAGAACCCGGGAAATTCGAATCCTACAGTAAGACTCATCTCTTGCACAGTTGCATTTTGTTTCACTTTTTATTGATTTTTATGCTCACATTTGCTGTTGTTGCGCGCTTTTTCATGCGCCAGCAGTCTGCCGAACCTAGATAACCGGATTACTGAATTTTCAAGCCATACTTACCACGTTTCTTCGTTGTTTACCACATTGTGCGTATTGATCTCATTATTTTTCCAATTAGATTGACAATATTTGTCAGCGAGGGTGAAGATGCATTCCTTCTCTTCTTCTCACTTATCCCGCTTATCCCTCCTAACCTATGCTGAAAAAACGACCCTAGAGTAAACATTGGGCGTAGAGACCGAAAATCGACCTTGGAAGTGCTGATTCTCAAACCCGGCTGAGATATGCCACTGGGTATGACAAAACGGCAATAAAATATTTCGAGAACGAAACGTCAAAACCCCTACATAGCTATATATTATGAAAGCTCATCAGAAAATTTTAGCTGTTGAACTCGAATTTCTAACTCATTGTTGAAAAAAGTTAGAATTTTTTGAATGTTCGAAAAAAAAATCACTTTCTCATGTTTCTTGAAAGAGTTTTTCATAGTGTTCATTCGATTCAGCACAAAATTCTACCCCTAGGATAAAATTTTGAGCAAAATCGATTGACTGGTACTATTTTTAAAAATTCGTCGAAACCGTCTGAATTCGGTTTTTGTCAATATGTTCAAAACCAAATATTGCAAATTCTCAATATAATCGTGTTGGAGACTCTCAACTATTATTATTAGATAGTGTGGTTATTTTTCTGATTGATTTCAGGAGTTTGGAAATGTTTAAAAGATGTTTTGAACATCATTTAAAAAGTTGAAAACGCAATACATAGTTTTATCCAGACCGGTGCGTTTGCACTATTTTAATATATTTTATGAATTTTGGATAACCCCATATATTCTCCTTATTTCTTGTTGAATTTTAAATTATGTTGTGTCTCAATCGTAATGATTGTTGAGATATTTCACGTTTGGCATGGGTGAAGAATGGAACAACGTACTCGCTAACCATATTCTGACTAAAATCATTTGCGAATAATCTTTACGTGAAAATGTAATAAAATTAAGGTGATTTTAAATCTCAGTAATAAAGTATGTTTAAAATATATTAGGATATTGATGTGTCTGTCTGTCTGTTTGTCCGTTTTTTTTTCTGTACGGTCACACTTTTTCTAATTTTCCTTACAACAATCTTCTCAGAACCATTTGCAAATGATAACTTACCAGAATATCTTTTAAATTTGACAAACGAATATTCACAAAATTCATAGCCAAATGGGTTACGTGCTTGACTAGCAATCCGATACCCCCCGGTTTGACCCCCGCCGCGGGAAAACCTTTTGCCGCATTTTTCGCAAGTGCCAGAAACCATTCTAGCACGGTTTTGAGTAACGTGAAACACGTTAGCCTACTCCATGTTCAGTCCAAGGGGAGACCAGTAGCCGACTCTAGGTTGGGTCCAGAGGGAGCACGGCAATCGGCTCCAGGGAAAGATAAAGTGCGTTCAATTTTAGAACGTGTTCCGACAGACATGTCTCGCACTACGCAAACTATTTTTCCTGTAGTCCTCCACGCTCTCCAGTGCGTTTGGAAAAAGTTCGATTTTTTTTTATTTTCACGTTTAAACTTGTTAGACACGTTTCGGCATTGTAAAGCACTTTACCTGTGATCCCCCACGCTCTCCGAATCATTTTGGATCTTTTCTAAATTTTCGATTTTTCACCTCAAAAGGGTTAGAACACGGTCAAACATGCTTAGAGAGACTCGAACAACCGCGGGGTCTCGGATTGCTAGTCAAGCACGTAACCCACTTGGCTATGAATTTTGTTTAATTTTCGTTTGTCAAATTTGAAATATATTCTGGTCAGTTATCATTTGCAAAAGGCTCTGAGAAGAGAGCGCGATTATGAAGTGATATATAAGGAAAATGAGAAAAACCGGACAGAAAAAAACGGACAAACAGACAGACAGACACATCAATATCCTAATATATTTTAAACATACTTTATTATTGAGATTTAAAATCACCTTAATTTTATTACATTTTCACGTAAAGATTGTTCGCAAATGATTTTATTCAGAATATGGTTAGCAAGCACGTTGTTCCATTCTTCACCCATGCCAAACGTGAAATATCTCAACAATCATTACGATTGAGACACAACATAATTTAAAATTCAACAAGAAATAAGGAGAATATATGGGGTTATCCAAAATTCATAAAATATATTAAAATAGTGCAAACGCACCGGTCTGGATAAAACTATGTATTGCGTTTTCAACTTTTTAAATGATGTTCAAAACATCTTTTAAACATTTCCAAACTCCTGAAATCAATCAGAAAAATAACCACACTATCTAATAATAATAGTTGAGAGTCTCCAACACGATTATATCCGTTCATCCACCTCGTCTCCATCTCTCAACAATGTTTGTGGCTTTTCAACATTGAGTAAGTCATCAAAATATTCTCTCCACCGTTCTTTCACATTTCTGGCACCTCGCACAACAACTCCATTCTTATCACAGATCGTCTTGACCTCTTTCAGATCTTTCTTCATCTCATTTCGGTTTCTGGCTAGTCTGTACACTGCTTGTTCTCCCTCTCTTCCATCTAACAACTCATATACTTCATCATATGCTTTCATCTTAGCTTCATGGATGACCTTTCTACACTCAATCTTCTTTATCTCATATCTCCCTCTGGTCACATTATTTTTATTCTGAAACCATTTTCGAAATGCCTCTCTCTTCTCCTTAGTTACGACTCTTACTTCTTTATTTCTCCAAAACCGTGAATCCTAGTTCTTCTTTCTCCTTCCCTTTGTCTCCCCAAGAACGCTTCTTGCGCATTTCAAGATTGCCTCTTTCGTATGTGACCAGACTTTGTCAATCTCCATTTCCATCGGATCGATCCCCAATGCTCCCGTTCGTATCACATCTCTTTCAAACTCTTCTCTGATCGATTGATCCTTCAATCTCCACCACCTTATCTTAGGCTCCATTCTAACCGTCTCCTTCTCCTTCTCCTCCGCATCCCTCCTTTCCTTCAGTCTCACGTCGCATACAACCGGTTTGTGTTGGGGCGCCACAGATTCCGAGGGGATTACTTTCACATCGTTCACTTTCCATCGATCGGTCTTTCTCATGAGAAGGTAATCAATCTGCGTTCTCGTACTACCAGAGTAATATGTCGCCAGATGACTCTCTCTTCTCAAACATTGTGTTTAGCACTGCCAGGTGGTGCTGCTGTGCAAATTCCAATAATCTGAAACCATCCAAATTCTGTCTCCCATATCCTTTCCCTCCGTGAACACACTTATCTCCAAAAATCTCGGGCTTCTTCCCCACATGACCATTCCAATCCCCTCCCAAAATCACGACGTCCTTCTCATCAATCGATTCCATTATCTCTCCTACTTTTGCATAGAACTCTTCCTTCATTCTCCGATCTAGTCCAGTCTGTGGTGCATAAGCAGACACTATGCTAATCATCTCGCCACTGATATCCAACCTCACCTTCATAAATCGACAACTGACCCTCTCAACTTCCACAACGCATTTAGAATATCGCGGGGATAATACCACAGCCACACCATTCTTCAGTCCATCTCCTTCTGTGCACACCATCTGATATCCATTCACCCATCGACTTTCATCTCCCTTCCACAGTATCTCCTGCACACAAAGCACATCAATCTTTCTTCTCATCATCATGTCAATCATCTCCATCAATCGCCCAGACAACGTTCCGATATTCAGACTCCCAATCCGAGTACACTCATCTTGTCTTAGCCTCATGCTAATATGTGGACCACGCTTCAGGCCACTACAGTACTCCGACACCACACTGATCTTTTGATCTCCGATCTCTGACTTCCCACACTCACGAACTTTGACCTTTTGCACCTCGGTCCTTGCCTCACGTGACCGTCACGTGCTCTATCAGTGTCTCTTCACCGTATGCAAATTAGTCTCGTCTCTCCTCTCTCAGGCCACCTCGCCTTTCGATCTTTGATCTTTGATCTGTGGATGGCCACAGATCCGATCTCGTCCACTTCCACCTTCAGACCACGAGAACCGATCTCTGTCTCACTTTCTGGTCTCCCGCCTCACGTCTTCACAACGTGTCTCTGGCCACCCGCCAATCGATCGGTTCTCTACTCTCTCAGGCCACCTGCTTTGATCCGGCATCCTTCAGCTTATCACTTATCAGCTCCTATAACCCTTATCAAACTGCTATTACTCTGTTTGGAGTCATGCTAGAACATTGGGAGTGGTTGCATGGTAGCTACTTAGTGTCGAATACCAACCTTATCGCTTTCTTATTACTTATCTCAGCTCTTATCAGTAAACTGCTACAACTCGGTTTGGAGTCATGCTATAAGGGTATAACAGTATACTGATAGGGATGATAAGAGCTGATAAGTGATAAGGAGGTATTCGACACTAAGTGCCTACCATGCAGCCAAAAGAACGAAATTTAAAAAAATCACCCAAAGGAACGAAATTTGCATTTTTAGGAACAATTTCCAATTTTACGCGGTGGTCCCTATTTATTATGTGTTTCGTCAATTACAACTAGTTTATGATCGACTGCTACCATATTCAACCATTGAACTTTGAAGCCAAAATAGATAAGGTTTGCTTCTTTGAATTTTTCTGAATTTTTACACAAATGTGCAGGTGACATCATAAAATGAACACGATAAAAAATTTCGTTGGCGCAGCTCTTAAAGCAATAGATGTTGAATATCACTAAAGTTCGCACACGATTTTAAACATGTTTGCTTCTGTCATTTTAATTTGATTAATTGTCTGTCTTCCGAACTTCATAGTGAGCGAAAAAACTTATTGGCGCATCATTTTTTAATCGGAATATCCTTCAAAAACTGTTATTCGGTGCAGATTTGAATTTCTGTCTTTTCATACTTTTCTCCGGCTCTAATTTTGAAATTGGCGGTTTGGTGGGCCCTACTAAATATTGATTTTTATTGTTTTCTAAAAAATACCAGTTTCTTAGAATGTTTTTCTCCTTCTAATAAAAATATAAAAATAGGGGGTCAGTTTTTCAGTGACCACTAACTTTAAAGAACCTTATCTAGCGACCGCAGCGGAAAAATTCAAAGTAATTCCTACAATTGTAATATTAAGCCTATCCCCTCATAATTAGAGTGCTGAATCCATTGAAATCATAAACAATTTAAAAATCAAGAAAGAAAATAGCATTAAGACGATTTCAAATTTGGAGGAAATTTCTCTGATCATACCGTACCCGATCAATGGTTCGACTGGGTCAGACTTTTTACTTCGCATCATTTTCTCACATTTTACAGTTTTACACTTCCGATTTTTGATATTTCCTGTAATTACAGTTATCATCACCCTCGCCCTTCCATTTGTCCCTCTCCCTCGATAAATCTGGCCCTGTGCTAATCCTACAGTCTCTCAACGACCGTCTGTGAATGTACCATCCTTAAGCGAGTGGCACGGACAAACGACCCATCAGAAACGAACGGCAATATGCTTGAGAGATGAACGAGAGTCGGTTTAGTCGAAAGGTAGTGAAGAAAAGTTTGGGGATCTACAAGAACTGGGGCTCGTATGTCAACATCGGAAAATAAATGAGCGAAAGTGAATATGCAATATCTATTTAGATGCTGTTGACAAACGACCCATCAGAAACGAATGGCAATATGCTTGAGAGATGCGCAGGAGTCAGTTTAGTCGAAACGTAGTAAAGAAAGATTTGGGGACCTACCATTACAGGGGCTGTTAGGTCAAAACGCGAATGAAGGTGCATACACTTGAATATCGGAACTGAAAGTTCATGCCATGGGTGAACGACCAATCGGAACTGAACGGCGATGGGGTTTGAAGATGCGCAATACGCTAAATTATTAGAAATAAGGCACTAGAAGTTTGGGCACCAACAGGGAAACCGATTAGAAGGTTGAACAACGAGCAACAGTTCACAGTGTCGACAGTTTCAAAGTTCCACACTGACCAAAAGACCCATCCAAATCGACCGTAGATATGATTAAACGCTGCACAATTGTCCATATAATGTTCAGAAATTAGGGAAAGCTTTGGGGACCTGCGCGTTAAGATATGAGGCCGTTTGCGAGAGAATCGAACAAAGCGCGGACAGTAGAAAAATCGAAGTCGAAGAAGAACATTCTTTTAGATACTCTCCAGGACCCGTGCAGGGTGCTGATTACGATGGCAAGTATGTCATATTATGCAAATTGATCTCCGACCTGTTATTCAAATTCCAAAATTCAGCTGATTTCGCGTGTTTTTGTGATTCCAAAAGAAAGAGCTCTCAAACCATGTCATGCAAATACTCAACTAGGATGAAATTGCATGAGGAATCTAAGGGAAGTTTCAGAAATGCAGATTTCCGTGTTTTTTCACGTAGCACCTGTCTATTTCCCCATGTAAAACTTAAAAGAGAGGTCTGGAATTAGCTCAGTATAAGAGCCCGTTTGCGATAGAGTCGGTCAAATCACAACGGGCGCCGGACAGAAGAAAATATGAAATGTGAGATAAACATTATTTTCGGCACTTTCGATGGTGATGATCACGATCCAGTATGTGTCATTACTCACTAATTACTCTCCGACAAGATATGCTAATTCAAACATTTAGCTAAGTTCACGATTATTAGCAATTTCTCTCAACTACCTCTCACCAATCTTGTCATACCTCGGAGAATAAGATCTTGATGTGTTGCTATTTACACTAGCAACAAGATGACGTCTTCAGAAATATAAATTTGCATATTTCTGGGCGGAAGTGAATTAATATCTCCAGTAGTTCTGATTAGATAGGCATGAAATTAACATGGGATGTGAAGCATACTTCGAGTGACCTACCTCAAATTTGGGCACTCAAATCCGTCGGCAAGTCGTGTTATGAATTTTTGAGTGAGAGGAACTTGAAGAAAATTCCCTATTTCGACCGACCGCTCTCGCGAATTGCAGTGTCTAGGGGATTAAATGTATGATAATGCGGCATTCTTGGACGAAAGGATCTCATTTTCTACAAGATCCTCCCACTCAAAAATTCATAACCCGACTTGCCGACGGATTTGAGTGCCCAAATTTAAAAGGTAGATCACTCGAAGTGTGCTCCACATCCCATGTGAATTTCATGCCGCTCTAATCAGAACTACTGGAGATATTAATTCATTTCCGCCCAGAAATATGCAAATTTATATTTCTGAAGACGTAATCTTGTTGCTAATTGCTAATAATTGTGAACTTAGCTAAATGTTTGAATTAGCATATCTTGTCGGAGAGTAATTAGTTAGCAACTGGATCGTGATCAGCACCATCGAAAGTGCCGAAAATAATGTTTATCTCACATTTCATATTTTTTTGCTGTCCGAACATTGTTCGACTCTATCGCAAGCGGCCTCATAAGGAGAACACATACATCGTACAGCCTCTTAAATTTGTACGCTGTTGACCTCCGGCAAACCGAATTATGAATTTTTAAATCAGCGAATGTGGGAAGAAAAGCACGGATAAGACGAGGGAAGTCGTCAATTTGCATTTACTCACCCTCTCATTCCACCCATTTTCCACCAAGATACGCTGCTTTAAAAATTCATAACTCGATTTGCCGGAGGTCAACAGCGTGCAAATTTAAGAGGCGGTACGATGTGTGTGTTCCCCACATACTCTGTTAATCCCAGACCTCTCTTTTGAGTTTAACATAGGGAAATAGACAGGTGCTACATGAAAAACACGGAAATCTGCATTTCTGAAACTTCCACTAGATTCCTCATGCAATTTCACCCTAGTTGAGTATTTGCATGACATAGTTTGAGAGCTCTTTTTTTGGAATCACAAAAACACGCGAAATCAGGAGAATTTTGAAATATGAATAACAGGTCATATATATATATTTATGCGTGTTCAAAGAAAACGCGGTTACAAATAGAAATAGGAGAACGATAAAATGAGAGAAGAATGTACGGTAACGACGTGAGATCATGATCGGAGATCGATTTGCATAATATGACATATTTGCCATTGTGACCCTCAAGTGTGTAGGAATCCGTCTTCAACTAAGACTTCGTATTTTCACCTGTCCGATCTCTGTTGTCGCATTGTTTGATTTTCTCGCAAACGGCCTCATATAGAAGTCGAAGTAAATATTTTGAAAATAATAGCAAATAAAATACTTAAGATTTTAGAAGATCACGAGGCGGAGGTACTCGAACAACAAGTCGCGGAAATAGCTAATGGCTATAAATGAGATGGAAAAAAACGTTAATCCCTCGTAATTAACAAAATAGTGTAAAAATGCGGAGAATCGACAGGGCATCGATTACGGTAGCCGCCTGCTCAATAAATATGTACAAATCTCGAATTAGGACTGCACCGAGAACGACACATTATTGTCTATAACCTTATCATTCCTACCTCGGAACGGTTTAATCTGTTCTACAGTAACCCGCCTAGGATCTTTGGGGCTATCGAGGGTGCAGAGAAGGACTTCAGTCTTTAGAAATTTGATAATAGAATTAGTTTACAATATAAATAGCTAAGTTCTAGTGTACTACAAGTAAAGTTCAATTTCGTGCAGTATTTCGCGATTTTCATGTTTCCCTCTCCCCGGGAAGTTGTGCCACACGCAACGCAGCGTTCGCGCGTTGCAGCAGTGGTTCATCGTGTCAGATCCTAAATGCTGGGTCAAATATTTTAAGTGATATTGTAAATTTATTTTTGATCGAAAGTGGTTAAGGCACACCTCGCAATCACTTATCAGCCATATTCGATTCTATCGTACACCGAGTCCACTTTGCAGGGAAGTGTTCCACAGTGTTCCACAATGGAACACATTTTTCCACTTTCGTGAATTCATGTTGAAAATGACGATTATTGGGGCTCTTTTTTGTGGCTACGGGTTGGGTGTCAAGAATGTTCCTCAAAATGACAGAAATAATGAATAAATACAACCAATTTTGAAGGATTTAATGCGATTGTTGAATTTTCCACTTTTCCACTTTTCCACACAGTGGTGTGCTACAGTAAAGTACGGTAGTTTCCGTGTGTGATGCACTGTGAGTATTGCAATTTGCCTTGTTTTTCCAGTTCAAATTTAAATTACTCGTTGTTTCAAGTTTTCTCTTAGGTTTTTATATTTATTACTTCTTAAACTTCCTTCCCATGCTATCTGGACCACGATTGGCATTGTGCCATCTTCCGATTCCCTGCGAGACCACTTCTTTGCGACGTATAATATAAATATTAATTATTATAATTGTAATAATTTCAATAATAATAACAACTAAAACTTAATGTATTATGACTTTCCACATTCACATGCGCTATAGCACATCATAACTATTCGAGCATAGTGATATTTCAAATATAAAAAAATACTAGAGACTTCTATTCCATGTGATTATTCACCCTCAGCTTACTGTAAGAAGCGAATGGGCGTTATGTGAAAAACTATTGGTGAACAAACGACCCAAGCTACTTCTGCATGATGACCAAGAGGGCAACGAGGTACGGTAACGGATCATCAATTAAATAATTGAATGAGGATTAAGGTAGCTGCTAGGATAGTTTATTGTTGTCGAAATATAATACAATATTTTCTCCAATTTTAGAACGGTTTTAAAAGATTCTTGTTACTAGAAATTCATTCGAGATCAATTAACTATTAGCCACCGAAATTCATATTTAACTGTTCTAGCAGCTACCGTAATCCTCATTCAATTATTTAATCGATGATCCGTTACCGTACCTCGTTGCCCCCTTGGTCATCATGCAGAAGTAGCTTGCGTAGTTTGTTCACCAATAGTTTTTCACATAACGCCCATTCGCTTCTTACAGTAAGCTGAGGGTGAATAATCACATGGAATAGAAGTCTCTAGTATTTTTTTTATATTTGAAATAACGCTATGCTCGAATAGCTTTGATGTGCTATAGCGCATGTGAATGTGGAAAGTCATAATACATTAAAGGGACCTGGTACTGCAAATGAAGTGAATTTCAGATTAAAGAGAATTTTATTCCGATTCGAACGCAAAAACCGTATATTTTTACGATTTTTTTGAAATTAGTTATGAATTGTCAAAGATCCCGTTTCAGGCCAGAATGACCCGGCGCTACGGTGTTTAGCGGCTAAACACAGTAGTGCCGGGTCATTTCAGCCAAAAACCAAAAATGAAAAAATTCATAACTAATTTCAAAAAAATCGTAAAAATATGCGGTTTTTTGCATTCTAATCGGAAGAAAATTCTCTTTAATCTGAAATTCACTTCATTTGCAGTACCAGGTCCCTTTAAGTTTTAGTTGTTATTATTATTGAAATTATTATAATTATAATTATAATAATTAATATTTATATTATACGTCGCAAAGAAGTGGTCTCGCAGGGAATCGGAAGATGGCACAATGCCAATCGTGGTCCAGATAGCATGGGAAGGAAGTTTAAGAAGTAATAAATATAAAAACCTAAGAGAAAACTTGAAACAACGAGTAATTTCAATTTGAACTGGAAAAACAAGGCAAATTGCAATGCTCACAGTGCATCACACACGGAAACTACCGTACTTTACTGTAACACACCACTGTGTGGAAAAGTGGAAAATTCAACAATCGCATTAAATCCTTCAAAATTGGTTGTATTTATTTATTATTTCTGTCATTTTGAGGAACATTCTTGACACCCAACCAGTAGCCACAAAAAAGAGCCCCAATAATCGTCATTTTCAACATGAATTCACGAAAGTGGAAAAAGTGGAAAAATGTGTTCCATTGTGGAACACTGTGGAACACTTTCCTGCAAAGTGGACTCGGTGTACGATAATACAGTACATAACGGTAAAATATGTGTGTGATGTTCTTCCAACTTCTTCCTACCGTACTCCATCAAATCCTATATCGTTTTTTTTAGCATTAGTACACTGTGGAAGTAAACCTACTTGTTCAAAAGTGCAACTTTACATCCGCCAAAATGTATAAAATATGTCGCTTCTGTATGATATTTTGTCATGTCCCTGAAGAGACATCTGCCGAATCATGGGGCGTACTAGCTTCAAGCCGTTCAAAACGTGCGCCTGAGTGAAAACAGACCAAATTAACAAAAAAAACATTAATTAATACGCAAACCAGCTTGATAGAAATAAAAAAAAGACAACACGTTGGTTTTGGAAGGCAGTAGAAAAAAATTACAATTCTCTTCCTTGAAACCGCCGTAAAAATCGTGCGCATCAGGGAAATTTTTGTTAAAACTATTTTACTGGTGCTATTTCAAATGGATAACAAGATGGCCACAGTTAAACATGTGGGTGAGGGCTGGTTTTGGAAGAGTATTCGATCAAGAATGAAAAATCAGCAATGTACTGTCTTGAAGCCGCAATAAAAATCGTGCGCATCATGGAAATTTTTGTTAAAACGACTTGACTGGCGCTATTTCACATGGAGTACAACATGGTTATTCCCAAGGGCTAAAAACGTAAAGCCATAAAAATAAACAGGGAAATGTGAATTAAATCTGCTCAAACGGTACTATTTCAGATGGACAACAACATGGTATCAGTTAAAAATGTGGGTGGCAAATATAAATGACTAAGAATTCGATAAATTAACATTTCTTAATATTTGAAAATTACAGTAGGACTACACCACGAAAAAGAAGCGGGAACAACCTATTCAAGAGATTTGAATTACGGCTCTGCGGGATGGTGGTCCCTATAACCCGCCGTTGAATTCAAAATTTTGAAGTGAAATTTCTCACGAATTCAATAAATATAAATTATTTCATACGATAATAACATCTCATGGATATACAATAATTATCATCGCAAACTGGTGATAAAGAGACGTCGATGACATCGATCACAAATCTGGTACTCGCCTGTCATTTTTTAAGAACATTACATTTCAGTTTTCTTTTTTTTCTTAAAAGTCATCATATTTATTTATTGTCGGTTTTATACTAAAAATTAAGCAAAATTCGAAAAAGACAAAAAAAAACGTTTTAGTCAAGGAATCTGTGCATAAATCAAAAATTTGCTCCAGCGTTCCATGCGACGTGGCTAAGACAGACGTCTTACTTTTCACGTCGTTTAATTCCGTGTCATTTCAACGAGGTGAGCGGTCGGAATGACGGCGCTAATTGAATTGAGAGCGAGAAGTAAATGTCGTTTGGACAATTTCCACCAATCACGTCATTGAAATAACAGGAAACACGGAGGCTCAAAACCTCCACTTCCCCACAAGAAAACCAAACAGCGACGGTCCGCAGACTCAATTAGAAAGTACCGTATGAAACATCGAGGGAAAATTGTGTTCGCGCTGGGGCCTAAAAAAAGAATCGCGAACTGAAAAAAAATATGATACACTGTGAGCGTGATACTCAGTGAAGTTGCGCCATTGCGTCAGACACAATACGCAACGTTGCGCAACGAGTTTCCATGACCGTTTTTATACTCCCCACGAGTCTCCGTGGGAAATAAGAAATAAAAGGCAGTAAGTGTTCATGATCAGAGCCCAGGAAATAGGGACCACTATCCACATGAACGAAATTGAAAACTATGACATACAAACCATCATATAATGACAAAATCACTTTCGTGAAAAGAAAAAAACACAGAAATGTGTACTTTTTATGCAAATTATGATTTTCGATAATCCTGCCTTTGAGGTCGCTAGTTTTGAAAGTTTTAAGCGATAAAGTATGTATCCCCTCATAATATATCCAAAAATCAGACGATTCTGTGGTCGCCCCCGGTTTCTACAAAAGAACAAAGATCAAAGATGACGGCGAGCTTTGATCTACCGTAAAATCCGGCGGCTATATTTTTTGGAAATGCTACGGCGTCCGCAGAATTCTCTAATTTTTTATATGAGATACCCATGATAGTTTATTAAATGATGGTGGAAACAGAACACGCGGCCCTCTTTCTTCCCGTGAGTTACAGGCATTTGAAACTTGCATGCATTGCTTTTTTTAAAATTCGGATTCTACATGCCCACATACGTAAGGTAAGAACTTTCCAGAAAATTCATTTTCCTAGAACTCGAGATCTGATCTTCCAAAAATTTGAATTTTCAGAAAATAACGGAAATTCTAAAACTACAGATCACCGCCGATTTAATTTCTGAGCCTAAGTTGTTCACGTGTCATGACATTCTAATGAGAAAGAACCGAGATTTGAATTCTGAAACTATGCAAATTTTAAAGCTTTTTATCTATGCAAATTTGACATGAACAAATTTTTTTTTTAAATTTTTCGGTAAGAGGAGCACCCATGTCAAAATTAGATCAACTAAAATTTGATTTGCCGATTATTCCGTAATTATTAAATGTAGAACCATTTTTACGCGAATGCACTTATATTTATATCATTATGATACCTTGATTAGAGTGTGGAGGGGTACATCAATATATGGCACTTCATCAAGAGGTCGATCGGTGAAATAGGCGAGAATGCATCGAAGCACGGCTTGGTGAGACACTACGAGAACGTTTCCCTGCGTGAGGCAACATCCGTCAGATTATGGAGTTAATGCTACTGCCAATTCGCCAATTCACGAGGCACGGAAAGTTTTTTTATAGAAAAATTTTGAAAAAAGATATTGCTTTACTAATCAGAGATTTCGTGGCATGAATGTTACGGGTATATATATGACAGAATCGCGAGAGACTCGAGCTCATCGGCCATGGCCGGGACATAGAAATTTATGATTTTTGAATTGGCTGAAAACATGGCACAATGTACTACAAACCTCCCTCTATCGATTAGTGTTTTCAGATATATTTTTTAAAATTTGTTTTCGCGTGAAGCACAAATCAACCTGGTGAGTCGGGAGCTTTTTCGAGAAATAGCAAAGTTTCAAAAATCATAAATATCTTCAAAGTGAAGATAGAAATCCGAGGTTTGGTGCGTTAGATAGACAAATGACTCGGCTTGTTTACCAACCGCTCGAAGTCATTCCTGATTCGTGCGCCGATGCGGGGTGGTCGCTTTTGCAAAAGTTGAGCTAGTTTTCTTAAAAGTCAAAAGTTCTGGTGAACATTGTTGGTACTAACTATATTGTAAAAATGGGACGAATCGGCCCATGCATTCTAAAGATACTCGCGATTATGTCAAGTCGGTCAAATATAATTAATGGCCGCGAACATCAATTGTGGCCCATTTGTGGTGAAAACTATCGCACACTATTCCAAAACAATAGTTATGTTCTTTGTGGCATTTTTTATTGATTGATTTTTCGAGTAAAAAAATAGAAAAAAATCATCGTCGATTTTTGGATTTGCGGTATTTCGATTATTTCGAAGTCTATATGTTTCTTATTAGGTTTCATATTATTTGTTATGAACGCTGGTGTAATATGTTTCTGTAATTCCTTCAGCAAACATATTTGCCCACTGAATCAACACTAAAATGCGATATTTGTCTTCCACTATTAGAACAGGTTCAATTCCTTCCATACTTAAAAAAGAAATTGGTCTACCTAAAAAGGCAATTGGTCTACCTATAATGAGGAATTCCAAGATGAAGTATGGAAGGGTTCATAACTAATAATATGAAACCTAATAAGAAACATATAGACTTCAAAATAATCGAAATACCGCAAATGCAAAAATCGACGCTGATTTTTTTTCAATTTTTTAACTCGAAAAATCAATCAATAAAAAATGCCACAAAGAAGATAAATATTGTTTTTGAATAGTTTGCGATAGTTTTCACCACAAATGGGCCACAATTGATGTTCGCAGACATTAATTATATTTGACCTTCTTGACATAATCGCGAGTATCTTTAGAATGCATGGCCCGATTCCTCTCATTTTTACAATATAGTTAGTACCAACAATGTTCACCAGAACATCTCTTAGAGTGAACCAGTACTTTTGACTTTTAAGAAAATTAGCTCAACTTTTGCAAAAGCGACCACCCCGCATCGGCGCATGAATCAGGAATGACTTCGAGCGGTTGGTAAACAAGCCGAGTCATTTGTCTATCTAACGCACCAAACCGCGGATTTCTATCTTCACTTTGAAGATATTTATGATTTTTGAAACTTTGCTATTTCTCGAAAAAGTTCCCGATTCACCAGGTTCATTTGTGTTTCACGCGAAAACGAAATTTTAAAAAAAAATTCTGAAAACGCTATTCGATAGAGGGAGGTTTGTAGTACCTTGTGCTATGTTTTCAGCCAATTCAAAAATCGTAAATTTCTATGTCCCGGTCGAGCTCGAGCCTATCGCGATTCCTCATATATGACCGCCAAAACGTACCTGTCGGCAGGTAGAAAGCATGAATGTTACAGGTAGTTTCAAAAAGCATGGCAGTCGCAGGTAAAGGGCATGGATGCTACAGTTAGTCGAACTGAGTATCGACAAAAAACATGCATTTTACAGGTACCGGGAAGGTGGACAGGTATCGGGCAGGTAGAAAGCATGCATGTCGCAGCTTGTTATTTACCTTTTTACCTGCCATGTAGCTGCGACATCCATGTTTTCTACCAGCCGGCATCCATGCTTCTTACCTGCTATTGCCATGCCACCAAATCTCTGAGTACCTGCGACACAGTTTGTTTCAAAATACCGTATGCATATCAAGTTATTTTGACGATTTTTTCTACGTTTCATAAATAAGCGCCAATGGAAAGAATTAGGGAAAAAACCTGACAAAAATTGAAAATTCGATTTTTTCTTACATTTTGAAACATATCTCAGCCGGGTTTGAGCAAAGCTCATTTTAAGGTCGATTTTCTGACTCTACGAATGAAGTTTACCATTAGGGCAACTTTTCAGCATGTGCGTATTATTCGCTAGCCCGGACCTATTTCGATCCTGTCAGATAATTTCTGATATGAGGCTGTTCGCGTAAGAATCAATAAAAACTATGTACACTGAAAATGAAATGTACTCTCAAAATTTGGGCACTTACGTTTTCGAGGGTGCTGATCATCATGGTGACGATCATTTTTCATTTACCTCTTCGGCTGAAGTGTTATGTAACTACCGTTTTTGAGGTTACCGGCATATCTCATGAACCTGTGAACGAATTTCCATGGAAATAGTTTTCTAGGGGTAATTTCACTCAAAAATAACGATGTGATATTCAAATTCAATTAATATGATTCACGCCTAATTTCAAAAATGTGATTTGGAATACCTTCAACCAGAATCGTGATTGACATGTATGGAAAGATGCGCCTTATCCTCGGATTTCAGAATCGTATGCTACATGCATAGTTCAAATGTACCGTTGTAACACTTCACGGTCAATTTAGTCGCCAATTTCTCCATTAATTGACCGCAATTATTGACAAGTGACTAGAAAGGCCATGGCAAAATGACAATTTCTATTGTCTATCTGAAATTTCTCACTCTCATTCTCATTGCGCGCACAACGGTGCGGTCAATTAATGGAGAAATTGGCGACTAAATTGACCGTGAAGTGGTACAACGGTACTTTGAACTATGCATGTAGCATACGATTCTGAAATCCGAGGATACGGCGCATCTTTCTATACATCTTTTTCTATACATCACAATTCTGGTTGAAGGTATTCCAAATCGCATTTTTGAAATTAGGCGTGTATCATATTAATTGAATTTGAATATCACATCGTTATCAGTGAGTGAAATTACCCCTAGAAAACTATTTTCATGGAAATTCGTTCACAGGTTCATGAGATATGACGATGTAGCCTCAAAAACGGTAGTTAAAGTACACTTCAGCCGATGAGTTAAATGATCAATGATCGTCACCATGATGGTCAGCACCCTCGAAAACCCCAGATTTTCTGTTTTTCAGAAAATCGATTTACGAGGTCCTTCAGACAAGCTGTTGATACTTACGCGAACAGCCTCATATGACGCTGTTAGGATCAACAAGGGGGTTTTCGACAGGGGTCTGGAACAGGTCAAAAATCGAAATCGCTCAAAACTTGGCCCTAGGGGTAACTTTCGACACTGAACACGCTGGTGCCATCAATTTCGCAATCGGATCCCACTAGGCGCCGCTATGGCGCCGCGCCCTTTTTGCGGAAAACTTGTTCTTCGAATAAAACTCGCTTCGGAGTGCTTGTAGAGGCACGAAATCTCGCGTTTATTCGCAGAATTTGAAGCTCTATCAAATGGACTAGGTGGCTTGAAGAGTCGATTTCTCGTTTTTGAGAAAATGCGATTTTTTGATCCAGAGAGTAGAAAGTCAATTGACGCACATATATGAAAGAGCTCGTCATGCTGATCAATTTGATATATAACACTAGTAGGTTTAAGCCCTGCGTCGAAAATTATTTAAATTTTGCCGATTTTCGTGCGCGCGGAACGCGTGTGCGGACGCGGCATCCGCATAGCCGATGCGGTAACGGTCTAGAACTTCAATCCGAAGGTCAGTGGTTCGATTCGAATTGGTTGCAAAAGTTTTTGCGGAATTTTTTTTCATCGAAAAAATCACTTTTTCAAGATTTCTCAAAAAAGTGCCAAAAGTGGAAGCGACTGAAATTTCGATGAAAAAAAATTCGGCAAAAACTTTTACAACCAATTGGAATCGAACCAGTGACCTTCGGATTGAAGTTCTATACTACTACCGCATCGGTCATGCGGATTCCGCGTGAAAAAAAATTGAAAAACTTAAATAATTTTCGACGCAGGGCTTGAACCTACTAGTGTTATATATCAAATTGATCAGCATGACGAGCTCTTTCGTGTATGTGCGTTAATTCACTTTCTACTCTCTGGATCAAAAAATCGCATTTTCTCAAAAACGAGAAATCGATTCTACAAGCTACCTAGTCCATTTGATAGAGCTTCAAATTCTATAAGATATCGCGAGATTTCGTGCCTCTACGGGCGCTCCGAAGCGAGTTTTATTCGTAAAACAAGTTTTCCGCTCTGCCTTCTCTGGCACTCTCTCACTTTTGCCCGCTCTCTCTGCTGGTTCGGATCCCGTGCTGGCCAGAAATCTGTTCCCAGTTCAATACGAATGTGGAATCAGCGCATTCAAGGTAAGTTCATTACGTTGTGATCGTTGTGATTAGCTGAGAAAAAGATTTCTGCCCTCACGTTCCGAAGCAGCCGGGAGAGCGGGTGAAAGGAAAAGAGTGCCAGAGAAGGCAGAGCGCGCGCTCTCGTGCAGATGCATGATATTCCAAGTGTTGTAACTAATTTTTACGAATAGGTAGCCACTCACTTTCAAAAAGACAAATGTTGTATACATACTCAAGAATCTGTCAACGAGATATGAGGATCAATTAGAATGTTTGAACATGTACACCAAAATACGACCTGAGAGATATGTTTTAAGTATGAAACAGTTAAGCACACTATACAATACGTATAGATCTTTGTCCAAACATCATAATCAGTCCAATAAAGTTGAAAAAATCTCATTATTCATTGATATTTGGTCATAGTCAGTGATTCCGAAAATTGAATTTATAAATTTTTAAAACTTTTCTCTCTCAAAAGTAGACGATAAAACATATCACAAACAACGAGAATATTGTTTTTGATATATTTCTGATAATTTACAGCACAAATAAGATATGTTTCACATATTTGTCTATTTCTTGTCTAAGGCCGATCTCACAAAATCCGCGCCATCTTTACAACCCATGGTCCGTTTCGGCTCATTTAACAATTGCAAGTAGTACCAACAAACATCACCAGAACGACCATAGAGGGAGCGGGAGCTTTGGACTTTGACCAAAGTTACAATCAAAATTACAGAAGCAACCACCCTGCACCGAAGTGCGAGCCAGGAATGACTCTGAGGGTTTCATTGTGTTGCTGAGACGTCTCTCCACCAAACATAAAAAAAGAACAAGTTTATATCATCATTTGGAATCGAGTTACGATTTTTCAAATTTTGACATTTTGGAAAAATATTCCCAACCCACTAGGTTCTTTCGTGTTTCACGCGATTGCTAAATTTTTAATCGAAATTCTGCCAATCGATAGAGGACAGTTTGAAATATCTTATGCTGAATTTCCAGGGAAATTAAAAATACTTGAAATCTGGGTCCCAGGCAAGCCCGAGTCTATCGCGATTCCGGAATATTCCTGTCATATAACAATATAGAAAAGTAAAAAAATCCGTAAAAATATCGATTTTTCAAAAGTTGACATTTTGTGTATTTCTTACCTTTAAAATATACTAGACACCTAAGACTGTATGTTAAAAAATATTTGAGTCCGAATCTATCACTTTCAAGGAGTTGTGCCGCATAACTCAAATTTCCCCTGCGTTCTTACAGAGAACGCATTTTAACCCTTCAAAGAACGTCAAGTAACAACGGGAAAAGCAGGCATTGTCTTTTACATTTTCTCGAAAACCGCGACGTGTCGTTCCAATCTTTTGTAACATGATGTTGATGACCGAGTTTCCTATCGAATTATCAAAAAAAAACTAGGAAACAATACGCCGCTGGTTGTGAAAAAAATGGGCTTTCCAAATTCGAATCACGGAGCATTACGATTTAAAATTTTCATTATGAAAAATATTTAAAAATTTATTTGAAACGTGTTCTGACACGTTTTAGTTATCGCAAGCACGTCCCCCGTCGTCCCGGATACTCTGCTCTTCGTTAGACAGACGTTCGAAATTTTCATGAAAACACGTTAAACCGTGCGTGAACATGTTCAAACATATTTGTGACATCACAAAACACTTTCCATCATCCCCGACGCTCTCCCCATCATTTTGGAACAGTTTGAAAACATTTTTTTCACATTAAAACTCGCGAAACATCTTCAAACACGTTTCTCGTTACTCAAAAACGTGCCACTTGTGAAAATGCGGCAAACATTTATGCCCCGGCGGGAATCAATTTGCGACGGTCAGGTTGCTAGTAAAGCGCGCTACCCACGTGACCGTGAAGTAAGCTACGAATTGTCTCATTTTTGGATATGTATGAGGTGATCCTATTAGATAAAATCTAAAAAAACGGACCTCTTTTAGAGGGGATACTGGAGTTTCAAATCCAAAAGAGGTCTGATTATTGCCCACGTTTGACCTTCCACTTGCTCTAGCAAGTGGGGGCACCAGCCGATTTCTTTAATTATTTTATATGAGCCGTGGTACGACGTGACATCTTTCCTCCCGCAAGCTACAGGCTTTCGAATTTTCCAGGGTATGGCGGCTCCTACATGGGTAGTCTGGATTAGATGCTCTGGGGGTACTCACTTGTCTCTCCAATTCCATTATAACGGGTTCGAGCCTTGCGACAACATCTTCATACGATTCTCCAGATGGGAATCGATAATGATATTTGTCCTTCATCCTATCCTCTGTCTGCTTCGGATATCTGTGCATTTTTTGTTTATTACCGTATCACCCTTCTCCCGATCACCTATTTGCAATATCATCATACGTGAGACCCTCGCATATTCCAGCATCCAATTCGTCGAGAGCCTGTGTTTCTCACATCTCTATTCTTCAACTCTATCTTATATCAGCAATCCATATAAGAGTCCGTTTGTGTAACCTATGGGACATAAAAAAGGACAGCCACAGCCGGGCACCCATTCCCAGCGCCGACCGCACAACCCCCAGCCACACACACAGAGTGAGGGGGGAGTGAGAGTGAGTGAGGGACGAACAGAGAGAAACATCGATATGTTTCAATAATGTATCAAGAATAAGAGCATTACCTTGGGTGGGCGGGTGGAGTATATAGTGGTTTTTGATCGGTCTCTGTGAGTTAAAATGGCTTTGAATCTCGTGGTATGCAAATTTTGTTTAAGCTCGTGCTGGAATTCCAAAGATCTCGGGGTTTGACACCTTTTTGTAATTATCTCGATATCTAGTGGAGAGAGCGCAAAACGCTAAATATAGACTATAGATGAATTTTAATCAGGGATGGACTGGCGTATTTACTTTATTGATATTACACCGGTGTGCAGCCTCAAGTTTTTTTTCTGAAAGCGAATCACAACTGACTGTCTGGCGCTAGGGAGCGAAACAGTTGATTTTATACTATATTAAATTTGATGTACATTTAGAAATAGCTATAGTTAATTGCGTACTTCTTTAATTTGATATCAAGCTTGATGTCAACTTGTGGATTTTTTAAAAGAAAATAGCGAACCCGGGGGAGAGGGGCAGACAGCGAGGTAGAGATTATAACTTGTAGAACTGTGAGCTTGATATCAACTTGTGGAATTTCTACCCCGTTGTTTGAATCTCGTTTGGCTCTTCAAAAAAAAAATTCAAAAAATCACAAATTGATATCAAGGTTGAAGGCAAGTTTGGATTTGCTTGATGTCAACTTATCGTTGTGCAGGCGTAAGTTACGCTATTCTAGAAAATATTTTGATCGATCATCAAAACAAAATTCACAATATGTGTGACGCACAATCACATGCTCATCAGGTATTCGCAAAAGTAGGTCTTGGTCCAGGTGAAATTCACTATCACAGGTCTAAAGGAACCCCTCAGAGGATCTCAGAACAGTTTTCAAAAGTTCCTATATTTGCTTCCTGAGTACCGAGTATCAAGAAAGTTTCAAGAAAATGTAATGGAAATTTACACGCGCTGACTGATTTTTTTTGGGTACAGTGGTTCCACTCCCGTCCGCTGTAGCTTTTTCTGCCGCTTTTTTCTATTGATTATTTAGGAGAGACTATCTGACTCAGTCGAATTAATCTTGGCACAGGTCGAAAAAAGAGCTTATGAGATGCCACATTGTAGTGTGGCCGAGGCGGAGTTGAGTCACGATATGGTAAAAGGTAAAAAAAAGGTAAAGGCATCCCCTTATCTAGGCTTATCTAAGTCCTGAGGGGGTCGCTGCTAAGGCCAGCGCATATTAGGCCAGTTCAATCCGGAGGGCCCAATCTCTTCTTCGGATCTAATTACCTTCGTGGTTACACCACTACCAATCTTTACTCATTCGAGCGCCTTGGTGAGGCGGTGGCGGTATGCACAGCCGGGAATCGAACCCCGGTGTGAAACGGAATGAAACTGGGAGGGCGCCTTAGACCACTACACCACTTCGACCACAATACGTCACGATATGGAGAAAGTGCAAAAACGGTTCTTAAAACACAATGCTGCTAAAACCCTGTGATCCGTGACGAGGTATTTGAATTTTGCGGAAATTCAACGGTGCCTTTACTGTCATTCCTAACACATCGCAATTTCTACGCAAAACACTGATAGGTCGTCACCTTCCAATATTCTACATGTGCAGCCACTTGCTTCAATCCCTTAGCAGTTTGCACTGCTCGTATCTTCTGACTGCACCAGACTCTCAGATCCTGTAACCCTCCTCACTATTATTCAATACACCATTAGCCACATACATTCTAGTACAAAAATTCAAGTACGAAATTTGTTCGAAATGTCGCGAACCTGAACTCTTTCCCCTTTGAAGAAGTGTACAAGAGCACGTGCGTATTCATCTCCCTCAGGCGTAAGAGGAGAGTCGCCCCCCATTCTTCCCATTCGATTGTATTCACTCTCTCCATGCCGGGAGAAGTAGATTACTCGAGGGAGAAGATGAATGTTCATTAGATAGTATATCACTCGAGACTGAGCATGTCCGTTAACTTGATTCACGTAGAAAGAACGACCCGCGTTCAACACCTCAATCCAAATACTACTAATTTTTCACCAAACATATTTCAAGAAGTAAGATTTTGAAATGGTAAACGACCCTTACCTTTATGAATGAGATATCACCTTCGTTTTCCATATCGAGTGGCTCATACTGTTTCTTGTAGTTGTCGATCCTCTTCATAAAATCGTCTTTTGCTTGTTCTGCACTCATCACCCCCTTGTAGTCGGGAGAATTCACCTACATATCAAAATATTCGAAAATAAACACACAACTTTGTGGTTTTGATTTCGCGGTGAACAAGGACTATTTTACCGATGCTTATCTGCATTGCGGTTGGGTCGTGGTCATTTTAAACTATGTTTACAAATTCAGTTTTTAACCCCAAATCATCGATTCTCCGCGGCACACTCGATTTAATGAAATCACTTCGAATTTAAAGTTAGTGATCACTGAAAAACTGACCCCCTATTTTTATATTTTTATTAGAAGGAGAAAAGCATTCTCAGAAACTGGTATTTTTTTTAGAAAAAAAATAATAATCAATATTTAGCCCGTCGCAGCATTTATGGTGTGGCTACAGTATGCCAGTCGAGATTTTCCATTGTCATTCACCGGGCTTGCAATGCATCATGCGAGCTGGATTACTGACCTAGGTTTACGTGACGTCGACAATTCCGCTCGAATGCTGCATTAAAAGCTCATAGAACGATTTTGGGAAATCTCGGGCGGATTTCTGTAGCACACCATAAATGTGTAACGGGCTAAATATTGATTTTTAATTTTTTCTAAAAAATACCAGTTTCTTAAAACGTTTTTCTCTTTCTAATAAAATATAAAGACAAGGGGTCAGTTTTTCAGTGGCCACTAACTTTAAGAAGCCGTTTCATCGGGATACTGTGGGTATCTGAATTCACGGGTGATCAGGACCAGTATTTAACTTATTGCGTCCGGAACAAAATTAAAATTTAAATGCGGGCGTAACAATAGGCATTACCTATTACACCGTTTCACGCGCACGCGGTCGTTCGAGCCGTCTATCTTTGTTGTTTACTCTCTGCTCGCTTATCGATTACTCATGTTGTTTATTTGTTTTTATTGTTAATTCGAATTTGAAATAAGTCGGACCCAAAGGTGCGCAAAACTTCCGGAAAGGGTGCCCCTCTTCCCGGATATTCTCGGAAGACATTCCGGGAAATGGTAAACTGGCTTTCTCTTTTTAAAATTGATCGAAATGTGGCTAAAATACTATTGGAAACTTACATTTGCATAATATGTTTATTCACAGAAATGCGGTAATCTGGAGAAATGGAAGTTCTTTTCAGCACTTTTATGCTCTGTGTCTCTTCATCTCTTCCATTGCGCTTTCTTTCCCGACAGTCGCAAGTTCGATTCCACCCGTGGTTTGCTGATTTTTCAAAGACCCTATAGCTCGGGACAACAAAGGGCACAACGGCATATCCAAATACAATACAATATTTATCACGTCAGACGATAACGTCAGGTGAGGATGCGGTTTCGGGGGTCAGGATCTTTCTTCTTAGAATAGACGGATAATTTCGGCTGGGGTCGGCATAGAGGATCGGACTTCTTCCCATTCACAGACCATCTTCTTTGAAGTTGCTGGAGGAATAGATGAGATCTCTCTTAGGACCATGGACGTAGGAGGAAAGGGGAGGTTACGTGAGGCTGAAGGCAGTCCTGACGAACGGATGGCGCATCTTTCTCTCACTTGAGTCCACCAAGCTCGAATGATCAATCAAATTGAGAATTAGTGAAACTGGTATCTGAGTAGCCAACATCAAACGGTCATACCCATCCACGGTGACCAGGCCGGCTAGGACGGGGATTCCGATCTTGTCGAGTCGTTGGTAGATAGACGAGGGGTCCGGAGGGAACTAGGGAAGTGCCCTCTCCATCAGATCAAAATGGAGAGGGACCGCTCATGACGACTGACAGAAACGAGAATGATATCCAAAAATCATATCCAAAAACCGTTTTGAATTTTTGCTTTCCGTGCACTTTTTCTTTTTGATACAACGTTAGAACCCCAGGAAGGTTTAGCATGGTGGGGTCTAATACGAAATCCATTGGAGATTACGATGCAACTATTGGGGTATTGTGAAATCTTTCAGTTATTGCGTCGTGATGGCGCAATCGATGCACACTTTTTTGAAGTGACACTATTATTACATGGATTTTTTCTAGCTCACCTAACTTTTTTATGGTGCTGAGACATGCCTCTACCTATAAAAAAAATTTGCAAGTTGCTGCGGTGCTGCTACTTGGCTGCAAAATGGAGACCGGAAAACCATATCTCGCCCTTAGACATCGCACAGACCCGAACAATGCACCAAAATGATCACCATCATGACTGAAGATGATCCTGAGAATATAGTAGGCCACCATTTGCTCTCAGGGCACGAAAAACATAACTCTTTCGCATTATTGTGGTCTGACGAAGGGGAAGTCTATAGGACGTGATCTAAAGATCTGGTTTGGGCGTGGATTCGGGGAAGTCTATAGGACGTGATCTAAAGATCTGGTTTGGGCGTGGATTCGATTGATAATCTATGGGAGAACCGATTCCTAGCTGCAATAAGCGTTTCGATTGGATACCTGCTCGCGGCGATCGATTTTCGGAAGGACACTGGTTTGGCCACGCTCATTTTCTGCCCGTCGGCTACGATCATACTTTTGTACGTATCTCGGCTCACAGTTAACGGAGAAGGCTGGCAGGCACATCAATGGAATCAGGATAGCTTGCTCTACAATCTCAAACACAAATTACATCATCACTATGCAATATTTCATCATCCTTATGCAATACCTCAGAGAATGATAAAATGTTGCATATTGATGACGTAATTTGTGGTCAGAGTGGTGGAAAGACCAACTTTATTTCAATTGCACTCTCTTCCACCATTTTCACTTACCGCTAAGAAAACACAAAAAGTAGAGGAGTATTCATACCCACGGTCGGCACTTCGCAACCATGTTCATGGTCAACAGTTGCGCTGTCATGGTCAAAATCGATATGTGTGTTTCCTCAGAAAAGGGCACCTGAGTGCACACACTGTTTTCTCTTTGTAGTTTCTATAGTTTAAAACTAAAAAAATAACGGATCAGTAGCGGGTACCTAGTTCCTCGGGACTACAGTGTTCGGATGTAATTAGCAACACGTTGAAATGGGTCAGCAAATTGATGTGCATATAGGATCATGCTGCACACCTATTAGGTTACGGAGGAAAATAATTTTCTGCATTTGCACAACTTTTTAAAAAAATGTAGCAAAAAGATGTACGATGGCGAGGAGTCGAACCGGCGGGGCAAAATTGATAGCACTGACCCTACCGCCTGAGCCATTGGGACACACTCTCGTAGGTGACTGCTAGAGGTATGCAAATGAGTGGGTTGGCTTGCGTCTTACAATTGCCGGGTTAATATTCCTTAGGAATGGATTAGGGTTTTTTTGGAAAGTTGTTTTGGGTTGCTAATTAGGTCCCTTTTCCATATTTGAGCAAAATTTTTTTTTTTTTTATGATTTTTGGATATCATTCTCGTTTCTGTCAGTCGTCATGAGCGGTCCCTCTCCATTTTGATCGCATCAAAACCTTCCTGGGTTTCTAAAGTTGTATCAAAAACAAAAAGTGCCCGAAAACTTTTGCCCGCTACTGTATATTTAGAGCACGCAGAACACGTTCGCTAAGAAACAAATTGTAAAAATATATTAGTTAAAGAAGGCCTCCCACGAATATTTGGTCACATAGACACAACGTAGTGTTGTTGGGGTCGCTCACCCGAGCACATTGCAACGCATCCGAAATTCTACCGTAATCTATAAATCGATATATTGGCTTTTTTTGGTCGCATTTTTCAGGTGTACTGTATTTGGCTTATCGAAAAAAATATGGAGCGCGCACACTAGCATTAGGGGCAATTTCCAAACGTTCCCTTACGAAAACTGTTATATTTTAGATGAAACCCGATATTATCCATAGGGGGGGGACATTATTATATCGTTGGCAGCTTCATTTTCCTATCTTCGCGTCCTAGCACGCGTTGCCTGTCGATTCTTTGTACCTTTGCGGCCATTTGAGCGCCAATATATCGATTTATAGATTACGCTAGAATTTCGGATGCGTTGCCATGTGCTCGGGTGAGCGCCCCAACAACACTACGTTGGCAGTCTATGTGACGAAATATTCGTGGGAGGCCTTCTTTAAAGACAGTTCAATTAAATAAGCAAATAAGAGAGACTATCTGAGTGGATCAACATATTTGTTCAGATGCTTGGCACAGTAGGAAAAGTGAGCGATTGAGTGAAACATGGCATGATGCACAATAACCCAGGAGGAGTTGCTCCGTGATGTAAAAAGTTGCGGAATCGCTTCTACGCCTCAGGGCGCGCTTCTACGCCTCACGTCAGGAATTTCCGGTTTTTCAAAAACTTCATCTTATGACCTAATGAGTGGTACCAATCGATTCCTCATAAAATTCTAAGACTTTTTCGACTCTAGACATTTTTCGATATTTATCGATCCAACGCCAGAAAAACCGGAAATGTGAATATCATACTCAATTTTAATTTATTCTATCTATTTCCCACCGCCAACTACAAAATTTTATTTTTGTAAAACAATTCAATAACAATGACTCGCATGTCACATTAATATGATAAATTTTAATTTCGGCGAAAAATATAAACTTTGCGAAAAACAGAGTGCCCAACCATTTATGGTGTGCATACTGTAAGTCGGCCGAGATTTGTATTTCGGTTAAACGGCGTCAGGGCAGAATTTATCGTGAGTAATATGACTCGCCTGTTGCAATAAGACTCGGTCGTATGTACTAATTTTATTACCGTAACCCTTAAGTTACAAGGCGAACCTCAGCCGGCATACTGTAGGCACACCATAAATGGTTCGGCACTGTTTTTCGCAAAGTTTACATTTTTCGCCGAAATTAAAATTTACCATATTAATACGACATGCGAGTCATTGTTATTAAAATGTTTTACGAAAATAAAATTTTGTAGTTGGCGGTGGGAAATAGATAGAATAAATTAAAATTGAATATGATATTCACATTTCCGGTTTTTCTGGCGTTGGATCGATAAATATCGAGAAAAAAAAGTCGAAAAAGTCTTAGAATTTTATGAGGAATCGATTGGTATCACTCATTAGGTCATTCGGTGAAGTTTTTTAAAAACCGGAAATTCCTATGACGTAAATGCCCTGAGGCGTAGAAGCGATTTCGCAACTTTTTGCATCACGGGGCAACTCCTCCTGGGCTACTGCGCATCATGTCATGTTTCACTCAATCTCTCACTTTTCGTACTGTGCCAAGAGTAATTCGATTGAGTACGATAGTCTCTCATAAAAGCTAGTTTGCTTCACGAACCGCGCAACAACCATAATTATCAAGTTTTGTTATCGATGTTCAAAAGCTCAGTGCTCGTGGGGTATAGCTACTTCAGGTAGAAGACAGAAATCAGATAGGAAGTAGCTATTCTGCTGTATGGAGCTGAAGTAGTACCGCTTTCTAGCTATCTGATTTCTGTCTTCTAGCTAGCCAGAATCCCTGTACTGTGTGATTTCCAGTCTGGATCCCGGTAAGAAAAGGGAACATTCCAGCTCCCGCTATATTTGCAGCCTGGAAAATATACCGGAGTACTCAACTCGATGACAGACGTAAAACGTATGAGAGACTATCTGACTCAGCCGAATTAGTCTTGGCACAGCACGAAAAGAGCGTTGATGAGATAAACATGCCACGGTGTAGTGTGGTCGAGGCTGAGTTGCGGCATGATGTGGAAATAGTGTGAAAACGCTTCTACGCCTCAGGGCATGACGTCATAGGCATTTCCGGTTTTTCGAAAACTTCATCAAATGGCCTAATGAGTGGTACCAATCGATTCCTCACAATATTCAGTTTCCCTGAGGAAATGGCAAAATTTTATTAGCATAATACAATACTGTAACAATGATGGTTCAACTGTGTAAAGGTCTTTTTGTATCGAGGCCATAAAGGATGTTCAGTAGGCTGAAGCCCAAGTGCACTTGTAATTGTGGTGTGGCCTACAGTAACCCGAGTATTTTCCAAAAGCTTTGGGAGCTGCCGTATCCATTCGAGAATGAATGAGTAACTTCAGGTCACCAGGTGTATGGTTAACACGATCCCCCATCCCAGGCAGAGATTCCCAAAGTACACTTGCAAAATACTCCGAGTTACTGTAGGCCACACCACAATTCCAAGTGCACTTGGGCTTCAGCCAACTGAACATCCTTTATGGCCTCGATACAAAAAGACCTTTACACAGTTGAACCATCATTGTTACAGTATTGTATTACGCTGATAAAATTTTGCCATTTCCTCAGGGAAACTACACATAAATATTTTAATTTAAATTTCAAAACATATTTTTGAATTTTCCAAGCTTCTATCAAAGATTGGCGAAAAAGTTATGCAGTCAAAATAGTCTTAGAATATTATGAGGAATCGATTGGTACCACTCATTAGGCCATTCGATCAAGTTTTCGAAAAACCGGAAATTCCTATGACGTCATGCCCTGAGGCGTAGAAGCGTTTTCACACTATTTCCATGTCATGCCGCAACTCAGCCTCGACCACACTAGAGGGGAAGGGGTCGCGAGATTCATCTCATATTTTAAAGGGACAGTAAAGGCACCGTTGAATTCCCGCAAATTTCAAGGTCTCGCCACGACTTTCGGCCCGTTGGAAGAAACAAAAGCATAGGGTGGGTATCGAACCCGCGACCTCACGATTGCTAGGCTAACGTTTTACCGCTGCTCCACTTGGGCTGATATCCGATAGGGCGCACACTATCTCTATCCCTACGTCGCTCGTGGAAATTGGATCAAATGAACAAGAATTTGTGTGTTTACTGTCCCTTTAATCTTGTCTTTAAACGTCCTAAATGAAGAACGGCGAATTTAGGCGTGCTCAAAGTCATATTCCACTGTGAGGCCCAGTTAGCAATATTATTAATTGCTTTCTGTAGGTCATCGCTTTGCGATCCATCTGACTCTAGCAATCGAGCGGACGACTCAATGCCAGATAGTTTGTGCAAAAGGAGTCTAATATGGATAATATCAAATGCCTTTTGATAATCAAGGAAAAAAGCGTCTACTGATCTACCATGGCCCAAGTTTTAAAAACTATTCGTGCATGTTCAGCATCCTACCGTTCTACTACTACTTTCAATTATTGGAGTTGGGTCGGCTCGGGTTCGGTGTGTCATACTGAGACATAAATCAACTTTCAAAACGTAATTGCCCTATTTTCTCTTCACATTGCATGGAACAAGTGTGCGTTACGTGGAGAAAGATTCGGAGAATTTAATCTGATATTATGAATTCATAAACACTCGTCCAAAATAATAAAACATTCCGATCCTAAACAACAGACATGGATGCGAGAGAGCATGCCAAAGTAAGAGACACGTCGAGGTATAGAAAGAGAGTACACCACCAGTAGTCCATGTCATGAACGTATCATTTTAAAATTGTAATAAGAATCTCGCCTGGTGCGCGCCACACGGACCAAGACCTAAGAACAAAGCCCGCATGATGAGAACCGGGAACCGTCAATTGCCATGGCTCTACAGTATACAACAGAGAGACATATGGAATTGTTAAAATATTTATGTATTTTATAGGTAATGCAAAATTATCGGTTCTATGATTTGAATACTCGAATGTATTGATTATGTCTTGATCCCAATAAAACAAGACAGGTTTAGTACGCTTTCTAAATAACGTGTTTTTTTCGACTCGAAAGTTGTACTATCGCCCCGTTTACCTCGTTTTCCGTATTTTCCCTAGTGCCATTTCGCCATTTCTCGTTTGCCTCCCGTCCTGCAGGCCCACTATCACATCCCTCCACCACTGCCCTCTCCCACATAAGGTCACCAATATCCGTTGCCACTCCTCGTTTTACCCGTCCAACTCTGTATGTTAACAGGCCATCTTAGGGATCTCACCACCGGCCACTTTCTGTACGCCCATCATAACCACTCGTCTTCTGATGCCGCACAAGCTTTTCACAAGCGATTTGAAGATCTGGCCGATGATGGGGTCATCATCATTCCTTCTTTGTAGATAAATACAAATTCTCACATTTCTAGTATATTCACGTATTAAAGTATTACTCTATAGTTCACAATAGTACTTGCAGTTTCGTTATATTATCTCGTTTACTCATATTATCATCCCTGTTATGCGATTCCCGGTTATTCTCGCTCTCTCTCTATACCAGTTCATCACACCAACTCAGGTTACTATAGTTTCCGGTGCATTTCAATTTCTAATAAATCGTTCTCTTTTCGTATCGGTGATGAAATAATGATAGCACAAATTTAAAAAAAAATTAAGGAATTTAATTAATAATGTTCTAATGGAGAACTATGCAATATTTAGTCATATGTGTGACCCACCGAACAGGTTTGGACGAATTGGCATACGGTAGTTTGTGTAACATTCTCAAATATTTTAAACACGTTGTAAAGTTGTTTTTTTCGTGTAATTTCTAGTTTTATTGTGTTCGCAATCGATTCAGCACCATCGAATTGTGGGGGTAGAACGAAAGTGCTGATTTTAAGAGCTACTTTTAATTTCACCTCTGCGGTCCCTATTTTCGAGACTAAAAGTTTCTAAGTTTAGCCAACGTTGAGCTCGTTAGTGGACAGAGACGCAGAGGAAATACACGACGCACGGTCTCGGTCCGTGACCAAATAAGAGATTTTTTAAACCGCGACAAATTTGATTTAGCGACATACATCCATGTTTAAAGCGGATAGTCTCTGATTTCAACTTTTCTTCTGTCCGGACTGTTGAGTTATTGTTCGACTCTAAAAAAAGTGATCTTATATATCAAGAAAATCGCTTGCTCCTAACAACAATTTCCCTTTACTTTATTTTTTATATAAAAAAACATTACAGACAAAGTTCTCACCTTCACATCTGTGACATTTGCATTGATTATATTGGGATCGTCACAAACAGATTCGATGAAGAAGCACCGAAATCTTCATATATAGTGGTTTTAATTGATCTTCTAATGCATCACACCTTCTCTCTTGGCAGAATTCTACGACCATTTTACGACGCTTCTTGGTAGTGTTAGTGGCGTCGAGAATAGCAACCGTTCCATTTGAGCTGTCAAGGTAATCACATAGGTCTTGCATCGCTCGGCGGGCGGATTCCCTGAATGTAGGAGGTGGGAAGAGGTCGTACAAGAACTAGAGAGGGGAACTCACTCTCGGACTCGCAATGCATCCTCATTGTTGGCAGAAAAGAAGTTAGCATTCGCTCCATGAATGGCATCAGAAGCCGTTTCCTCCTTCCGCCGATACTCGCCCACGTTGAATACTGTAATAAAGGTTTTAAAACATCACTAATATATGGTACACCTCTCGTCTTGATTCCGGCCCAGTTTAGATACCGGCATAGCTTCTTCGAGATGTAGGTTTTCCCTCTGGCTGGCAACCCTACCATCACAATTACATTGGGGACACGGACATGATCTGAAGCTATTGTAACTATAATAACGAGAAAAATGAGAAAAAAATTACCTGAATAGCCACTAGTGAGAGTATGGGTAACTTTTCGCTTGGTTAAAGCCTCTTCCATCGAAGTTCCCGATTGAGACTCATTCATGTTTGCGCCAATCTTTTAAAAAAAAAATTTTTTTAGCGAATAACTTTTGTTCTTCAGGGCGAATATTATTTCCATATAATCTTATTCTATTACAGGACGCTGTTTGCGTTAGGATCAGCAAGGGTCTGGAACAGGTAAAAAATCGAAATGCCTCAAAACTTGCTCCTAAGGGTAACTTTCGACGCTGAAAACGCTGGTGCCATCGATTTCGCCTGTGGGCACCGATACGGCGCCGCGCCGTTTTGGCGGAAAACGTGTTTTTTCGAGTAAAACTCGCTTCAGAGTTTTCGGAGTTCTATATCAGAATTTCTATCTTCTGGTGAACCACATGGCACGATTTCACTTGGTTTTGGAGAACAAGTGAATTTTTGACTCCGCACTCATCGCGAGCAAACCCGTTATCATATTGTAGAGATTTTTTCTGATCTTTTTAATGCTTCTGTTGACTTTTAATGCTTTTGTTGACCAAAAAAAATTGAATCGATAATCGGTGGCTCAAAGGAAAATGGAAAGGTGAATTGTTGGTTGTACTGTACTCGATTATGTCTCGAATGAACGGCTGCGTAACCTTACTAAGTTGATACTGCGATGAAGAGAAAATGGTCTTGGGTGCACAAAATCGCTAATGATGATTGCTTGAAGTGGAGTCGATCTGTGATCGAATGGTTCCCACGAAGGACAAGACGAACAGGAAGACCAATGACAAGATGGAGCGAATTATTTCGAAAAACGATCGGACCGGACTTTCTAAGTGGAGGTGGCACGATATAGTTGAAAGTCACAAAAAGCGCGTTTTCACCAAAAATCATAAGGATTCTGGAATTTTCGATTTTCTCATTTTCAAAAACGTTCAGAAGCTCATTGTTCTAGAAAATTAGCATATCTGATAGTTGGAATGTCAACGAATATTTAAAGCGCTATTAGGCCTTGAACACTCCGCATTCCGCTACATCACATTTAATAAGTCAGACGTCATTTGTATATCACAACACATTTTTGTATTAAGATAACGTCTAAACTAAAAGGAGTACCTACTCGTTCACACCATTTTCTGAAAGGGGACATCTGATAGTGTTGAAAAGTCTAAGTTGAGGCCAGGAATGAATTCTACAATGAAATCGCACTCAAAAACTTTTCTTCAAATTTTTCCTTTAGAATCAACAAAATTATTTTTCATCATATTTGCGGCAACAATATAGAGCCCAATAAAATTAACGATGGTGACTGATCCCACTAAGTTAGTGGGCCGCAAGGGTTAAACAAGGTACATCCCACTAAGTTAGCGGGGCTAAAGTTAGCTCGATCCTTAGTGCCTTCGTGAGCGAACAGTTGGCAACGTTCCAATTTGGGTAATTGTAAAGTTCACCGATTCACCGTTCACTGATCACCTATTCACCATTCACCGATTCACTGCTCTGTAGAGAATCAGTGAGAATCACATGTGATTGCAGGGTAATATTTAGGGACCACCGATCCGGAAATTCCAAAATTAGAGACGGGGAAAAGTCGAAACGACACGGAAATTCAAATCTTCACAGAAAAGTATTTCTACTTTCGAAAAACTGCCGTCCGCCACAGATATATATATATATATTTATGCGTGTTCAATGGAAACGCGGTTACAAATGGAAAGAGAAAACCGGTTGGTGTACGGTTTTTGTGCAGATCGAGTAGTGATGGTTTTCACAGAGTTTTTCGATATTATTTTTATTAATTTATTTTAATAATTTTGTAATATTTTTATTCAATCATTGATGTCAAAATTGAGCTACTTGCACCGTTCTTTCACTGATTCTGTCATATCGCCAAGCATCTCAGCCAGTGATCTACTGATACCGATTGATAAGGCCGATTGTCGACATTGATTGACATGACTATTGCCTGAGAGTATGATATCGACAGTGTGATAGTCCCTGGGATAGTATGAAGACGACACACATTTTTCGACAGACAATCGCGCATTTTCATTGGATCTGGAGGGTGAGATGAGAAATGAATGTCAGTGATCAAACTGATAACGTACAAGCTGATGGTTAAATAAGTGAATTAAAATTAGTCCGGTGGTTGATATGAAGACATTTATGGGTTCGAAAGAACGAGCAGGTAGAAGAGATGAGCAGCAGTCTTATCTTTTTCAGATCTCTCTACACCAGGACATTCTTCTGACAAAACTGATAAGGCATATCAATTGATAAGGATTTACGAACATAAAAAAAAAGAAAGTAAAATGCATCCGGAAACTTACTCTGCCTTTATGAGCGCTCGTTATCAGATTGAGCAGTTAAAACAGCTGAAGATAAGAATGGTGATAACGGAAAATTTACGGATCAATGGATGATAATATCTTATATATTATACTGATTCATCATGGGCCACACTATTATATACGTTGACTCAAAACGTCGGAGTGACATAAACAGAGCAGAAACGGGGGACAGATAATAGAGGATGTGATAAATTTGAGGGCCTCTTGGAGATGATCTACGACCACTGATAATCACTGATAAGAACAAAAGGGTCGCACATAAAAAGGTAAATGATCAAAATCGTCTGGTCGATCGATCTGAATGGGTGTGGGACCATAGCAATTGCGTTGTCGACTTGAAACCAGGTGAAAAGTGGTATCTTTATCTCATTGCTGCATTAGGATTGATAACCGAAAGAGTGTGGAAAATGAGACTACTTTCCACCCACTCACTCTTAACCTTTTCTTGAGATTACAAGGGTCTATGCACATGATTCCACATCTACAAAAAGGGGTTGGAACGAGATAGTATGCAAAAGTGAAAGAGTCCCTTTCCATTTTGCACGCTCTCTCACTTCCAACCCCTCTCATGTACAATCGCTAGTATTCACTGGTTAAATTGATCAAATGTATCTTTTTAAAGATTCCGCTCCAAATGATGCGCCTTCATTCCTGGATCAAGTGAATGAAAACATAGTAAACGACCATGCATTTCAAGATCATGTGGTCATAGCAGACGATGTATGTTTTACTCTCAACTAATTCTCTTTCATATTTTTTCCATCTATATCATCATTTGTTCAGGATGAGGTGGTTCTGGACGCGATGACGTCATCAGTCGACGAAGAAGTGAAGAAAGCTAATGAGAAGATTGACGATGAAATGGGTCTGAAAGTGCGAAGAACGTATGACGTAAGTGATTGTGATCTTATTTCTCTCTCTCCCACCTGTTGCAAAACGAAGAATTTACTGTATTTGTGGACAATTTCGCTCAAATTTCAGCTATTGAACGAAGCGAGGAAAGGGATTAACTTTGCACATCGAAGAACGAAGGACCTCGATGAAATAGATGCATTCATAAAACAACTTGAGAAGGCTGTGGAGAAACTGACAATTCCACATAGGAGGAAAGGGAGAGAACCCGAGCCGAAGAAGATCAGATATCATATATGAAGGGATATAAACAAAACCCGCCGATCTGGAACAAGTTCCGGGTTTTTTTTGGTCTGGAACTAGTTCCCTCACTGGAAAGTCCACTAACTTCCAGCGAGGGAACTAGTTCCAACCCCAAAAAAAACCCGGAACTAGATCCAGATCGGCGGGTTTAGTTATAACCCTTCATATCACGCGTGTCACGTACGGATCGCATCAAAGAATCAGTGAAAGAACGGTACAAGTAGCTCAATTTTGACATCAATGATTGAATAAAAATATTACAAAATTATTAAAATAAATTAATAAAAATAATAAAGAAATAAAAATAATACAAAATTATTAAAATAAATTAATAATAATAATAAAGAAATAAAAATAATATCGAAAAACTCTGTGAAAACCATCACTACTCGATCTGCACAAAAACCGTACACCAACCGGCATCTGCGGCGGACGGCAGTTTTTCGAAAGTAGAAATACTTTTCTGTGAAGATTTGAATTTCCGTGTCGTTTCGACTTTTCCCCGTCTCTAATTTTGGAATTTCCGGATCGGTGGTCCCTAAATATTACCCTGCAATCACATGTGATTCTCACTGATTCTCTACAGAGCAGTGAATCGGTGAATGGTGAATAGGTGATCAGTGAACGGTGAATCGGTGAACTTTACAATTACCCAAATTGGAACGTTGCCAACTGTTCGCTCACGAAGGCACTAACTCCGGTTTTTCAGCGCAGCTTGCGCGCGCGATTTGTGTAGGGTAAGACGCGGCATGCGCCGCACCTTACACAAATCGCGCGTTCCCTTTGAAGGTCTCGAACGGAACAAGCCAGGTCCGGCAAAAAGTCCGGCGCGCGTCTTGTAGAATCCCGCGCGTATCTTGTGCAATTGGAATCGCGCGCACAAGCTGCGCTGAAAAACCGGAGAAGGATCGAGCTAACTTTAGCCCCACTAACTTAGTGGGATGTACCTTGTTTAACCCTTGCGGCCCACTAACTTAGTGGGATCAGGCTTAGATGTTTTTCGCAAAAAAAATACAAACTGCTTTCTGTGATATTACATATCGTTCGTGCAGAAGTTCATGCCTAGGCCCAGAATATTGCCCTGGCTAAATTAGCATAATATAGTATAATGTAATTATAAAATAATATATAATTAAGTAAAATTACTGCGAAAAATGAGTTTTCATCCCAACTAAGTTAGTGGGCATAAAGTTGTCCCTGATCCTTATCCCTATACTAAACAATACTAATCATGAATATAATCATATACATACAAACTAAATAATATTGTTTAAATGTTATTAATCGATTTAATTTAATTTCTCATTCTGCGTGCAGGTCATAGGATAGCAATATCGATTTTAACTTGATTTTTTTCCTTTGTGGTTCGCGTATTATTTATTTTTACTCTTGTTGACTCTTTCTGCTATCCGTCCCCGTCTCCTCTAGTACAATTTCAAAATCAGGACTGGAAGTATCAGGCTGTTAAGAAAGTAATGAACCATTTCGGAATTGAAATTTGAGCTCACAGTTTTCGAACGATTCAAATCAGTGTGCCTTGCACTTATGGTATGTTGTAGGAGGAGTGTTGAAGAAAAGTCATCATCGTTAATTTTATTGGGCTCTATATTGTTGCCGCAAATATGATGAAAAATAATTTTGTTGATTCTAAAGGAAAAATTTGAAGAAAAGTTTTTGAGTGCGATTTCATTGTAGAATTCATTCATGGCCTCAACTTAGACTTTTCAACACTATCAGATGTCCCCTTTCAGAAAATGGTGTGAACGAGTAGGTACTCCTTTTAGTTTAGACGTTATCTTAATACAAAAATGTGTTGTGACATACAAATGACGTCTGACTTATTAAATGTGATGTAGCGGAATGCGGAGTGTTCAAGGCCTAATAGCGCTTTAAATATTCGTTGACATTCCAACTATCAGATATGCTAATTTTCTAGAACAATGAGCTTCTGAACGTTTTTGAAAATGAGAAAATCGAAAATTCCAGAATCCTTATGATTTTTGGTGAAAACGCGCTTTTTGTGACTTTCAACTATATCGTTCCACCTCAATACTAGTGGAACCCAATTTGTCCTATTTATCAGTAATACTAATAGACATTCTCTGTAAAATGAGTGCATTTTCGGATAGATACAGACTAGTACAAAACCGTGGAATGCAGAAAAGACCGATTTTCGTACTCGAAATTTGAACCGCTGATGCCATCTAATCCTAGTAAACCATCAGAGCATCTAGTTCAAATTAGGCTATACTATTTTAATAACAATAGGTGACACTACAAACCAGAGAAGAGCGGGAGTTTATTTCTTAGTGCCACAGAGCCAAATTATATCTTTTTCGAAATATTGTTTGCGAGCCCTCCAAATTGTTCACATCTGTTCTCTCTAGATGGAAGCGGTATCTAGGCCCAGTGGCTCTTACTGTACTCTGTATTGTTCGCCCTTTATAGATATCTTCCACTAGGCCCTACCTCGTTCCGTCTTTGAACTACAAAATTCATAATGAGGTGAGCCGAATTTGATCCGACCGACTTTCTGTGTGCCTAGCTCCAGCCAATATCAACATTACGAAATGAATCAGTGTGCAATAAAATAAGTAAAACTTACTTTAGGGACGACCATCCGCATGAACGAAATTGGAAACTATGACATACAAACTATAATATAATGTCAACCTTGTATGTTGAATCACTTTCCTCTAAAGAAAAAATCGCAGAAATGTGTACTTTTTATGCAAATTATGATTTTCGAAAATCATGCCCTCTCAAAAAGAGAAGCTGTCACACTATAAGCGCTGTAGCGTCCTTTTTAGAAGAGGGCCGCTCGTTCTCAAAGTTTTAAGTGATAAAGTATGTATCCCTTCATATCATATCCAAAAATCAGATGATTCTGTGGTCGCCCTCGGTTTCTACAATAGATCAAAGATCAAACGTGACGGCGAGCTTTGATCTACTGTAAAATCCGGCAGCGACCGTCGAATCGTCTAATTTTTGGATATGTTGTGAGGGGATACCTACTTTATCACTTACAACTTTCAAAACGAGCGGCCCTCTTCTAGAACGGATTCTGGAGCGCTTCAAATGTGAGACTAGCCCGATTAGTGAGCACTTTTGACCTTCCACGTGCTATAGCAAGTGACGGCGACCGCAGAATTCTCTAATTTTTTGAAATGAGATACCCATGACAGTGTATTAAATCATGCTGGAAACTGAACACGCGGCCCTCTTTGTTCCCTTGAGTTACAGGCCTTAGGAATTTGCACGCATTGCTATCAAGGGATGGTGGTCCCTAAACTTACTTCATATAATGTGCCTACATAATTTTTCAAAAAAATCAAAGTTCATTACTTTCTTAACAACCCTATAGTAGCGTGAAGTTCTTTGGATACGGCAAGCACTTCAGTCTACTTTATTGAATTATCTAGCAAGTTTTTCTTATCAATTCTGATGTTTCGAGAGTGGAATGGAACTTTTATCGATGGCGATCAGGATCCAATACTTCGGGTTCGTGGCATTGCGCAGTGTACCATGCTTAGTGTTTCTCCGAGGGTGGTACTCAAGTCAACTCAACATCTCAGGCTTTTGTGATCTAATCAGAACTCGAACTAGTTTGGAATCTAAACATACAGTTTTCAGAATCTCAGTTTAATTTAATTGGATCACAAATATAATCAGGCGAAACGTTTTGCAATCTAATTAGAAAAGGAAGGAATTTTGAATCTAAAAGGATTATTTTGGAGAGCTATTCGAATCTTATTAGATTCAAACTGAAGTTGAGTCTAACTTGAATCAAATTAGATTCAAAATTAATCTCGAAAAATTGCAATTTAATTAGAAGTTTTTATAATCTAAACTGAATCTAATCAGATTCTAAAATTTCTGTCAACCCCGGCTCGTGTAAGACAAGCAGCTTGTCACAAGCTGAACGTTCACAAACCCTAATTTCTGATGCTATGCAGCCAGGCTTATTTCCTGCTTTGTTTCACTAAAGGATGAATTTAAGCCTTTTTTTGGATTGATTCCACTCTCCTCAATGGGAGAGTGGGATCACGGCACGACCACCCCATACGGGTTGAGTGTCGGGCCTTTTGAAGGATGATATAATAGGGGGGAATAAAATACCAAAATGGTGTTACACATTTAAAATCTAATTAGATAATTTTAAATATTACTTCATAGATTTTGAAATCTAATCAGGAGATTTTGCGATCAAATTTGGCCATTGTAGCTTCTAAAATTGTTCAAATTATTGCGCGAAAATTTTCAGTTCCGCTTTAAGAATTCCGTGTCGCCAAAAGGTGTGCAGCTGCGGCGAAGTTGCTGTGCAGAAACTCCACCCACTGCACATATGCCAAATTACGGTAGAAGTCGATACTAGCCTTCTACCGTAGTTTGGCGAAGTGGGTGATTAAACCGCAAGATTTCGAAATCTTGGTTAGGTCATAGCCCCGCGGAACCAGAGGGACCAACCATCTTATGTAGTCATACTCAATATTGTTAATGTGCTGCCCGCAACTTGCACTTCGTCCTTTACTCGAGACAGGGTTTTGATCCCGACGCCGCTGTTGACTTCATCGTCGCCCTCTCCCGCCGTGGCAAAGCCGGCTCGCGTAGCGCACGCTCTCCGACCACATTATATAAGCAGAATAATCTTTGTGGGGAAATACATAGTCCGATGCCGATCTAGGTCTAATTCTCTGATAACCAGAGGATCGCGAGAAGTGCTCCTGTTTTAAAACGCACGGTGAGCGCACGAAGTGCGCCCGTGAAACCCCCGGGCGCCGCAGATGCGTGGTGCGTGCATGCATGATGTGCACAAGGTGCGTTTCACGTGCGTCGAACGTGCACACAACGTGCGTTGTGCGTACATCCTGAATTCTGTAAGAAATTTCGTCGTTTGCACTGGGGGCGCTAGTCGAGCGCACGCGTTCCTCTTGTGCGCCAGATGCACAATTGACGATGTTTCTTACCGAAGTACACCTTCGGCGCACGTTCTACGAACGTGTGTGCTATCGCAAACTGAAAAATCGTGCGCTCACCGTGCGTTTTAAAACAGGAGTGGGAGACTGCTGTAGGGACGGGCAGCCGAAATTTCAAACTGGCTCTAAAATTATGTTTTGTGCTTGGTTGTGGTTATCAGCGGTGCCGAATCGTTGTTTCTTATGTAAAATTCACGCAATTCTCAAAATCATGCAGAAAATTGCAAGTTTACTACGCCCCGCCCACTTCAAACCCGTGATTCACGCCCGCCTTGTCAACGCGTCGCGGTTTCTCATTTCCGCGTGTCAATATTCATTTTTTGAGTCATTTTTTATTGCATGAAAATGTACTTTGCAATTTAATTTTTTTGCTTAGAATTTTCAGAACGGGTGCTATGATAAGTATTTGTGCTCTTTCGATGGGAAATTGATCATGTATACCCGTTTTTGGTGATGATAAAAATTACTACTTTTGCGTTGTGTGACATTTTGTTCGTATGAAACGTCCAGCATCCAATACTTGCATGTGAATTCGAAATAGACGGTAGTAACTTCTCTCAACTCTGCTCGCTGTGCTCGTGTTTTTATAGGCACTTCGTAGGGTCTTGCTTTGAAATCGAGTTGCCAGTTCGCTGAGCCCATTTTGACTTACCGTAACCCAACCACCGTTCTCCTAGACATTCTGTTAAACCTATAATAACCCAAAGAACAGTAACCTGATTTTTAAAACCTTTGAAACTGGGTCGAGATTACTGTATGAGATAGATTTCGGATAAAATTTGTCTGTGGAACATACTTTGACCCAGGTATACAATACCCTGGACTACGGTAGCATAGCTACAATAAAAGGGGAATATTATTTCTTGAAAACTGAGTCAGAATTATTTGTATGAGCTCTCTCAAGTTTCCAAGGATGATGTACATCTACCGTATTCTCTTTCGGGGTTGAGCGTGTTCTCGTAATTTAGACACGGAAGGAACAACACGTGTGTCGTCCGCTACAGTTATTTTACCCCCTTCGGCTAGGTTACTGTAGACCCAGCATGAGATTAGAGAAGATATGAACAGTTTCTGTGACTAAGCGGTATAACAGACACTATCTGAGAGGATCGAGATTCTAGCCACAGTGGCCGTACAAGGAACCCTAACCTATGCTGAAAAAACGGCCCTAGAGTAAACATTGGGCGTAGAGACCGAAAATCGACCTTAGAAGTGCTGATTCTCAAACCAGGCTGAGATATGCCACTGGGTATGACAAAACGGCAATAAAATATTTCGAGAACGAAACGTCAAAACCCCTACATAGCTATATATTATGAAAGCTCATCAGAAAATTTTAGCTGTTGAACTCGAATTTCTAACTCATTGTTGAAAAAAGTTAGAATTTTTTGAATGTTCGAAAAAAAAATCACTTTCTCATGTTTCTTGAAAGAGTTTTTCATAGTGTTCATTCGATTCAGCACAAAATTCTACCCCTAGGATAAAATTTTGAGCAAAATCGATTGACTGGTACTATTTTTAAAAATTCGTCGAAACCGTCTGAATTCGGTTTTTGTCAATATGTTCAAAACCAAATATTGCAAATTCTCAATATAATCGTGTTGGAGACTCTCAACTATTATTATTAGATAGTGTGGTTATTTTTCTGATTGATTTCAGGAGTTTGGAAATGTTTAAAAGATGTTTTGAACATCATTTAAAAAGTTGAAAACGCAATACATAGTTTTATCCAGACCGGTGCGTTTGCACTATTTTAATATATTTTATGAATTTTGGATAACCCCATATATTCTCCTTATTTCTTGTTGAATTTTAAATTATGTTGTGTCTCAATCGTAATGATTGTTGAGATATTTCACGTTTGGCATGGGTGAAGAATGGAACAACGTACTCGCTAACCATATTCTGACTAAAATCATTTGCGAATAATCTTTACGTGAAAATGTAATAAAATTAAGGTGATTTTAAATCTCAGTAATAAAGTATGTTTAAAATATATTAGGATATTGATGTGTCTGTCTGTCTGTTTGTCCGTTTTTTTTTCTGTACGGTCACACTTTTTCTAATTTTCCTTACAACAATCTTCTCAGAACCATTTGCAAATGATAACTTACCAGAATATCTTTTAAATTTGACAAACGAATATTCACAAAATTCATAGCCAAATGGGTTACGTGCTTGACTAGCAATCCGATACCCCCCGGTTTGACCCCCGCCGCGGGAAAACCTTTTGCCGCATTTTTCGCAAGTGCCAGAAACCATTCTAGCACGGTTTTGAGTAACGTGAAACACGTTAGCCTACTCCATGTTCAGTCCAAGGGGAGACCAGTAGCCGACTCTAGGTTGGGTCCAGAGGGAGCACGGCAATCGGCTTCAGGGAAAGATAAAGTGCGTTCAATTTTAGAACGTGTTCCGACAGACATGTCTCGCACTACGCAAACTATTTTTCCTGTAGTCCTCCACGCTCTCCAGTGCGTTTGGAAAAAGTTCGATTTTTTTTTATTTTCACGTTTAAACTTGTTAGACACGTTTCGGCATTGTAAAGCACTTTACCTGTGATCCCCCACGCTCTCCGAATCATTTTGGATCTTTTCTAAATTTTCGATTTTTCACCTCAAAAGGGTTAGAACACGGTCAAACATGCTTAGAGAGACTCGAACAACCGCGGGGTCTCGGATTGCTAGTCAAGCACGTAACCCACTTGGCTATGAATTTTGTTTAATTTTCGTTTGTCAAATTTGAAATATATTCTGGTCAGTTATCATTTGCAAAAGGCTCTGAGAAGAGAGCGCGATTATGAAGTGATACATAAGGAAAATGAGAAAAACCGGACAGAAAAAAACGGACAAACAGACAGACAGACACATCAATATCCTAATATATTTTAAACATATTTTATTATTGAGATTTAAAATCACCTTAATTTTATTACATTTTCACGTAAAGATTGTTCGCAAATGATTTTATTCAGAATATGGTTTTCTTCACCCATGCCAAACGTGAAATATCTCAACAATCATTACGATTGAGACACAACATAATTTAAAATTCAACAAGAAATAAGGAGAATATATGGGGTTATCCAAAATTCATAAAATATATTAAAATAGTGCAAACGCACCGGTCTGGATAAAACTATGTATTGCGTTTTCAACTTTTTAAATGATGTTCAAAACATCTTTTAAACATTTCCAAACTCCTGAAATCAATCAGAAAAATAACCACACTATCTAATAATAATAGTTGAGAGTCTCCAACACGATTATATCCGTTCATCCACCTCGTCTCCATCTCTCAACAATGTTTGTGGCTTTTCAACATTGAGTAAGTCATCAAAATATTCTCTCCACCGTTCTTTCACATTTCTGGCACCTCGCACAACCACTCCATTCTTATCACAGATCGTCTTGACCTCTTTCAGATCTTTCTTCATCTCATTTCGGTTTCTGGCTAGTCTGTACACTGCTTGTTCTCCCTCTCTTCCATCTAACAACTCATATACTTCATCATATGCTTTCATCTTAGCTTCATGGATGACCTTTCTACACTCAATCTTCTTTATCTCATATCTCCCTCTGGTCACATTATTTTTATTCTGAAACCATTTTCGAAATGCCTCTCTCTTCTCCTTAGTTACGACTCTTACTTCTTTATTTCTCCAAAACCGTGAATCCTAGTTCTTCTTTCTCCTTCCCTTTGTCTCCCCAAGAACGCTTCTTGCGCATTTCAAGATTGCCTCTTTCGTATGTGACCAGACTTTGTCAATCTCCATTTCCATCGGATCGATCCCCAATGCTCCCGTTCGTATCACATCTCTTTCAAACTCTTCTCTGATCGATTGATCCTTCAATCTCCACCACCTTATCTTAGGCTCCATTCTAACCGTCTCCTTCTCCTTCTCCTCCGCATCCCTCCTTTCCTTCAGTCTCACGTCGCATACAACCGGTTTGTGTTGGGGCGCCACAGATTCCGAGGGGATTACTTTCACATCGTTCACTTTCCATCGATCGGTCTTTCTCATGAGAAGGTAATCAATCTGCGTTCTCGTACTACCAGAGTAATATGTCGCCAGATGACTCTCTCTTCTCAAACATTGTGTTTAGCACTGCCAGGTGGTGCTGCTGTGCAAATTCCAATAATCTGAAACCATCCAAATTCTGTCTCCCATATCCTTTCCCTCCGTGAACACACTTATCTCCAAAAATCTCGGGCTTCTTCCCCACATGACCATTCCAATCCCCTCCCAAAACGTTACTCACGTTTCACGTTACTCAACGTTTCACGTTACTCAAAACCGTGCTAGAATGGTTTCTGGCACTTGCGAAAAATGCGGCAAAAGGTTTTCCCGCGGCGGGGGTCAAACCGGGGGGTATCGGATTGCTAGTCAAGCACGTAACCCATTTGGCTATGAATTTTGTGAATATTCGTTTGTCAAATTTAAAAGATATTCTGGTAAGTTATCATTTGCAAATGGTTCTGAGAAGATTGTTGTAAGGAAAATTAGAAAAAGTGTGACCGTACAGAAAAAAAAACGGACAAACAGACAGACAGACACATCAATATCCTAATATTTTAAACATACTTTATTACTGAGATTTAAAATCACCTTAATTTTATTACATTTTCACGTAAAGATTATTCGCAAATGATTTTAGTCAGAATATGGTTAGCGAGTACGTTGTTCCATTCTTCACCCATGCCAAACGTGAAATATCTCAACAATCATTACGATTGAGACACAACATAATTTAAAATTCAACAAGAAATAAGGAGAATATATGGGGTTATCCAAAATTCATAAAATATATTAAAATAGTGCAAACGCACCGGTCTGGATAAAACTATGTATTGCGTTTTCAACTTTTTAAATGATGTTCAAAACATCTTTTAAACATTTCCAAACAACTGAAATCAATCAGAAAAATAACCACACTATCTAATAATAATAGTTGAGAGTCTCCAACACGATTATATTGAGAATTTGCAATATTTGGTTTTGAACATATTGACAAAAACCGAATTCAGACGGTTTCGATGAATTTTTAAAAATAGTACCAGTCAATCGATTTTGCTCAAAATTTTATCCTAGGGGTAGAATTTTGTGCTGAATCGAATGAACACTATGAAAAACTCTTTCAAGAAACATGAGAAAGTGATTTTTTTTCGAACATTCAAAAAATTCTAACTTTTTTCAACAATGAGTTAGAAATTCGAGTTCAACAGCTAAAATTTTCTGATGAGCTTTCATAATATATAGCTATGTAGGGGTTTTGACGTTTCGTTCTCGAAATATTTTATTGCCGTTTTGTCATACCCAGTGGCATATCTCAGCCTGGTTTGAGAATCAGCACTTCTAAGGTCGATTTTCGGTCTCTACGCCCAATGTTTACTCTAGGGTCGTTTTTTCAGCATAGGTTAGGAGGGATAAGTGAGAAGAAGAGAAGGAATGCATCTTCACCCTCGCTGACAAATATTGTCAATCTAATTGGAAAAATAATGAGATCAATACGCACAATGTGGCAAACAACGAAGAAACGTGGTAAGTATGGCTTGAAAATTCAGTAATCCGGTTATCTAGGTTCGGCAGACTGCTGGCGCATGAAAAAGCGCGCAACAACAGCAAATGTGAGCATAAAAATCAATAAAAAGTGAAACAAAATGCAACTGTGCAAGAGATGAGTCTTACTGTAGGATTCGAATTTCCCGGGTTCTCCATCATACTTTATCACGGCTAAAAACCTGGCTCTCATCACTTTTTCATCCTACTGAAAAGTGCGACCTACGATTTTTACTATTTCGTTCTTAAAGTACTTGTATTCATTGGCCGCTCACTTTGAAAGACTGAAATCGAGCGGACCGGCACTATAATAATTTTTTGGATTACGGTATTTTGCTTTCAACTCGACTCACGAGAGAATTCAACCTACGATTTGCGATCTTTTCTCTCAGACACTGTGTATCCACATTCTCTAAATTATGAAACTCAGAAAACCCGCGGACCTCCATTATTTCACTAAATAACTGCGAAAACACGAGGTGGATCTGCAAAAGTTGGTCGCTAAAATTCAAATTCAAACGCAACACCACGCGCGTGCGTCACAGTCTATTTGTTGGCTCCACCTCTCGCTCACTCCCGGCTGCCCGTCCCTAAGACTGCTGAGTTTTAAATGGCACAATATTTGCTGCTCGTTTACCCTTGTATTCTTTGACATCGATTTTTTCGTATTCCATTTTCTCCCACTAATTATCATTTCGAGGACGCCTCCTCTTCCGTCCGGATCAGTCAAAATGGTGGATCGGCTGGGTGAGTTACTTCGTGAAGTTCACTTACCACATATCTTCTGAGAAAGTGAAAGAGACACTGCAGCAAAATGTATTTTATGTCTTCGATTTTAATGTCACTTCGTATATTGCGGGGGTGTGCGGCAAGCAATTTCGGCAAGTGCAGTAAATCAATTGTTACTTTTTCAAATAGGCTTATTTCATGTCGATTCAATTTGTACGTGTTGAAGTACAGTTATACGAATCGTGTGGTATAGGGATGGCAAAAGGAATCTTTCCCCTCATTCTGAATCTTTGCGAGGGGATTCGCGCTGTCTAAAGAGTCAAAATGAATCGATTCCTTTGGAATCTAGATTCCAAAGGGTGATAATCGTCTCAAACAAAAGATTTTGACGCGATTTTTGCATGGTGATTGTTTACTGTTTACGTTAAATCGAAATCGCTCAAAAGTTCGCCCTAGGGACAACTTTTGACGCTGAACACGCTGGTACCATCGATTTCGCAATCCGACTCCTCTGGGCGCCGGTATGGCGCCAAACTTGTTTTTTCGAATAAATCTCGCTTCAGAGTGCCGGTAGAGGCACGTAATCTCGCGTATACTAACAAAATTTGACGCTCTTTCTCATCATATTGTCCGTTTGTGGATATTGTTCTCGGCTCTTCTGCAAATATCAACTTTTGATCGAAGAGATGGCGTGAGACGAGTTGATATTAATTAGATTTTTTTTTATTCGTGAGACGAGTTGATATTAAAAGCGCAGCTCACGCTTATCATTTATCTATATTTGACTAAGCATTTGACTTCTGCATGGTAAAGTTATCCTCTTTTAAGTGATTTCACACGCGCGCGGAACGCGTTTACAGACGCGGCAGCCGCATGGTCGATGCGGTAGCGACTTAGAACTTCACTACAAAGGTCATTGGTTCGAATCCTGTCGGTTTCCAAAGATTTTTGCCTAATTTTTTTTTATCGAAAAAATCACCTTTTCAAAATTTTCGAAAAAGTGACAATTTTGGTCGAGGTCGATTTTTCGAGAAAATAAAATTCTGCAAAAGAATTTTAAAATCGATAGGATTCGAACCAATGACCTTTGTAGTGAAGTTCTAAGTCGCTACCGCATCGACCATGCGGCTGCCGCGTCTGTAAACGCGTTCCGCGCGCGTGTGAAATCACTTTAAAGAGCATAACTTTACCATGCAGAAGTCAAATGCTTAGTCAAATATAGATAAATGATAAGCGTGAGCTGCGCTTTCTAATTAATATCAACTCATCTCACGCCATCTCTTCGATCAAAAGTTGATATTTGCAGAAGAGCCGAGAACGATATCCACAAACGGACAATACGATGAGAAAGAGCATCAAATTCTGTTAGTATACGCGAGATTACGTGCCTCTACCGGCACTCTGAAGCGAGATTTATTCAACAAAAAAATGGCGCCATACCGGCGCCCAGACGAGTCGGATTGCGAAATCGATGGTACCAGCGTGTTCAGCGTCAAAAGTTGTCCCTAGGGAGCGATTTCGATTTTTGACCTGTTCCAGACCCCTGTTGAGACCTTGTTGATCCTAACGTAAACAGCGTCATATAGGAAAACATTTCGAGCAAGTAGTTAAATATTTTCAAAAAAATGTTTTCATGATCAAGTTGCGTGAGACTTGCCAACACAATTATTGGTTCCTTTCTATTTTAAATACGATATTTTGTTAAAATATTCATTTTCGAATACAGTAATGCCACATACAGTCGTTGATAGAGCAAAATCTGTTATCGCGCTCACTAAAGATGCCAGTAAATGTAAATATAGGAACCGGAATGATGGTTACAATGATTACTAGGTGGGGCCTGCCTAATATGAGTCAAATACTATTGAAATGCTGCGTTTAAATACCTTTTTCTATACAAAGATTCGTATGGAATCTTTTTTTGGAATCCAAAGATTCCCAGGGGATCTTTGAATTTTAGGCATTTTTCATTTCTAGATTCATTCCACTCTTGATCGGCCGCGCCTGAGCGGTCGACAAAGATTCATTTTGCCGTCCCTAGTGTGGTACCACTAAAGACTTTTGTAGATATTAGTTTATTTTGTGCTCCCACTTGCCGAAACTTGCCGAATGCCGTTTTCGGCAAGCGGCAACCAAGAAAAGTAAGGATATCTCGAAGACCTTCGCTGGAAATGTAAGCTTAGGGGTATTAAGCGATTCGTATAACAGTGCTACAACCCGTAAAAATTAAATCGAGATGAAATAAGTTTATTTGGATAAGCTACAATTCATTTACTGCGCTTGCCGAAATTGCTTGCCGCACACCCTTGGTATCCAATGATCCAATGATCTAAATATCAGATTTTTTATGAACTTTATTTTTCAAAATTTTTATATTATCGTCGATAATTTATCAATTTTTCATATACCACCGTCGCCGGGACTTAATACCGAAAAAAAATGAACAAGAATACAAAAAGTGAAAATAGGTAAAATAAAAGATCACAAATGTGACACAGCGCACTACCGTGGTAAAAAAGTCACATTTTGAATTTGCGCGCTTTGCCTGAAAGACAAGATTCTCGGTTCGTCCTTCCCCCCTGTCCCAGGACTTGATTACCGATTTTTGATATTTTTTTAATATTTCTTCCTTTCTATTTCGACACTTCTCTATTCATTTCCGGGACAAAATAAAGAGTAATTTTTTTCGATTCTCGGTAACTTTAAGTTGAATATTTTTATTATCTCGCAAACGAGAAAAGTGTGTGGTACGAGACATTGTCAGTTTCTGGCCCATGCTTTCAGTAACCTACAAAATGTTTTTGGTAGCATTTGAAGTTTGCCAAGCCAAGTTATGATTTTTTACCCGACACGAATCTACGGTCAGAATACCACAGCACCGACCTTTGGTGCTGTGGTACTTTTTTCATGCGGTTTTCTTATTATTTTAAAACAATCTAAATTGTTTTTAATTCAATTTTTTTTAAATTAATTTTTTTATATTATGGACATATGCGAAGCACGGCCCTAGCGATGGAGTATTTGCCCGGGAATCGCGAAACAAGGGTGGGTATACGTTATGTTTGGGCTTTCTCACTTTTTTATCCTAGGCGCGGCAGCGCCTGAAAAAAATTCGAATTCAGACATAATTTTCGATTTTTAACCCTACTACACTAAAAGCAGGCAGCTTTTGGGACTTTCGGGAACAAACGTTTTGGTCTATGATTAAGGAGCGGTTGAGAGGTAGAGAGTCCACACATTTGCTGTGTTTTTGCCCCTTCTTTCGTATCCTCTTTCGACTATTTTCTTTCCTTCATTCTCTTCTATCACATTTTTCAACAAAACTTTTGATTCGTTTGACACTTTCACTACTCATAATTAAATCCCTTCGATCCGATCACTGATTTGACCTTTTTCGTTAGGTCCGCCACTATAATAGCAATCTTAGACATTCCCGCGTAGGTTAATCGAAGTAGCGTTCCCGTACACATCTTGTCGGTGGCTATTGTAAGGCCAGATGTTGTGACCAATTTGTAGACAATAATCCCATACAGTCTCGTTTCAGTGAACAGTGAGGTTAATACTCGACGAGTGCAAAATGTGGAACAATGCTTCGGAAGTAGTGGCCAGTCTCTCGTCTCTTTCGGTCGAGTGCTGGTCGGAGAGGGAGTTCTCATTAAAATGTGCAGGTACTCCGCTCCTTCTGGAGAGAGAGAGAAAGAGAGAGATGAATTCACAGGAAAGGGCCGAAACAGCGTCAGTTTTTCCTCTTCAACGACATTCTCGTGTACGGAAATATATTGATAGCCAAGAAGAGATATAACAAGCAGAATCTTATCCCCCTGGAAGAAATCTGTCTAGAGGTTGGTCGTCTCATCCTTCGTTACAAAAACTCGGGTTCATAGGCATACCACGAGTTGATGGAAACTTATCCGAACCTCACTTATTGTTATTGGAGAAGATTCTTACTGATCTTAACCTGCGGCATATTCCTATACTCATTTCAAAAAATCATTCGTAAAAAATAGTCGCTCATATTATTTATGGGATGAATCGCGAGAAAATCGAGGACTGCAGGGACGTAGACATTTATGATTTTTGATTTGGCTGAAAACTTAACACAAGGTATTTCAACCCTTCCTCTATCGAATGGCGTTGGCGAAATTTTGATGAAAAATTTCGCAATCGCGTGAAACACAAAACAACCTCGCGACTTTGGATTTTTCTCTCGAAAAGACTAAGTTTTGAAAAATCATAACGCTTTTCATAGTGAAGCTAGAAATTTCACATTTCTCTATACGTCCAAAGATAAGGGGGCTCCCAAGCGCGTCTATTTTCCGGCCCGGGTTCCCCCCTCACTCGTTCCATTAGATCTTTCTTGATTTACTCCATGTTGTAAATGTTTTTCTCAGGTTAAATTGAAATAATCGAAATTATTATTTTTTGTTTTGAATAGTTCTGACCAAGACGATCAAATTTAACTGGATTTTAAGCTTTAACTGGAAATCGCTGGAAATCGCATTTTCTCAAAAACGAGAAATCGATTCTACAAGCCACCTAGTCCATTTGATAGAGCTTCAAATTCTATAAGATATCGCGAGATTTCGTGCCTCTACGGGCACTCCGAAGCGAGTTTTATTCGAAAAACAAGTTTTCCGTCAAAAGGGCGCGGCGCCCAGAGGGGTCCGATTGCGAAATTGATGGCACCAGCGTGTTCAGCATCGAAAGTTACCCCTAGGGCCAAGTTTTGAGCGATTTCGATTTTTGTCCTGTTCCAGTCACTTGTTGATCCTAACGTAAACAGCGTCATATGTATCTATTCCTCATCATGCATAGAACATTTCCTTTTTAAATTTTTTTTTCCTTGTAGCCGAGGTGTTTCTCTATCCCACTATCCAAACGAGAAATCTATATCTCCATTTTAAAGAAAGTTACAATAGGATGCTCCTGACCGGCCCACCAGCCAAGCGCCCTACTGTCGGCTTATCCCGTGTAACCCCTGAACTTACATAGTTTCAGACTCAGACCTTTATTATCTCGTCACATCTCAGGTCGGGGGAAGGGGGGGGGGAACTAACTGCCTCCCTCTCACTCTCGTTTAATCTAATGTATCAGCTGTTCGCCGTGCAGAGTAGAGCGTCACAAAGTTATGACTTTTCACACTTGGTAATTTTGAGAAATATTTCTGACGTCACCAGGTTGTGGAGGGGTATGACTGTCTGACGCTAAGGGAGCGCAACAGGCATACCTATTGCAGTTTGAACCACTATTACTTTTTAACCAGTAGTAGTAGACTAGAACTTAGCTATGTTTATTGTAAACTAATTCTATTACGCATTGGCCAAGTCTGATGCCTTGTATTCTCATACTCTTAAATTTGTCTGGCTGTCATAGGTCGAAAGGTACGTAAAAAACGACGAGGCCAGCCCGCATTTTAAGAATTGTTGGTGAAAATAAAAGAATACCCAACTCGGATTTTCGGGTTTTCATGCCCATTTTTGACAAACCTAACAAGCATTTTCGAGTTGCCGCAACGCACGCTTTCCACCTATGCTGGCTGTGATCTTGGGAGGGTGACAATTACACTACCGGCATTACCGCAACGGCTTATAACTTTGCTCAAACATGATGAATCTTTATGAATTTTTTTCCCTATTGGTTATTTGCTAAACTGCATCGCACAACGTTTCACGCGAGGACTTTCGCGGCCAAGAGAGCAGAGAGCGGCAGAGAAACTAGTAAACACGAGAGAGCGTGTGAAAGCGAGAGAGCGCTAGACACCAGTCTCCGCCCCTTTGTTGTTGTTTACTGTTCGGCCGCCCGGATTTGAAAACCCTGCACATCAAAACCGTTCAAACGCAGGAGTCCCTATTTAGGGGGTGATGAAACGCAGTGCATCGATTCGGCTCGTTTCTGGATTTTTCTGACCATTTTGAATTTTCGACTAATTAGCGAAATTTTAATTAGCTAATTAGTTAATTTGTGGGTCTTTCAAAGCCCTCGCGATTCTGATCATGATATGACCAGTTATGTAGATAGATATAGAGCAGTTGCAAACCTCGTTGCAGAAATGTCGGTTGCGGAATTGTCATCCTCCCCCGTGATCTTCCTTACAAGGCTAGTCCCTGCCGAAGCTTATGAAACGAGAAGGAAAAGAAATATATGTATAGCATTTCCTGTTAGAAATGCACAGCATTTCCGACGTGCTGCTGCATTTCAAACCGAGCGATTTTTGTGTTGCATAAATTGAAATGCGAAGCATGCGTTATGTGTGGGATCATACCTGGGCGCCGATCCAGTGGACTGGTATAATTTGCTCGGGGATCCGTAGATTTTTTTTATATTCCTCAGAAAACAACGGGATAATGCAGCTACTCCGTATTTTTTCACCTTGAATTTTCCTGTTGCCCCTCAAATAGCGTGGACACGTAGAAATATTTACCAAAATTGAGCCTGGGACACGTATATTTTGGAGTAAGTTTATGTCAGCTGGCCATCTCGCACAGGTATGCGTGTGATTCATTTATTCTGATTATTAGACCATATGAATTGGCTTTGAGAATCTGACGGACGATACACAACTAAGAAATGGATGGCTGATCAGAACTCCATCAAAGAGTTTCGCGGTGTATGCGGCTACACCAACTGAGAAGAGTGAATGGATGATGCACATCGAAAGATCAGTCCAAGATCTTCTCGAAAAGAGTCAGTTCAATCTTATGAGAGGAATCGGTCAAAATACGAGAATGACTGGTTACTATGAAAAACCATTATTTTGAAATTTCTAAAACAACGTACATTTCTTTTTTAACGCAATATACTTACTTACTTAGATATTTAGGAGAAACATCTTGATCGGCCGTTGCCGTGTGGATCACACTTCCTCCATCCTTCTCTATCGCGAGCGCGCGTAGTCCAATGTCGGTAGGGCTGACGCTGCGAATACAATCGGGTGATACGTCCTTGCATACTGTAGGACATTTTCGCATATTCCACGATCGAATCCCTCCATCTCACTGGCGGCTTTCCTAGTGATCTGCGGAAATCGGGAGGGGGGATAATTTAGTGACTGTAGTAGACCAATTATATAAAGGCCAATCCTCTTACAGTCCTGCGCATTTTCCCTCCCCGGTCCCGCGGGACCAAACGGGTCCAAAATGAATTTTTGGACCCGGGCTGCCCGGATTAGAGCACCCTAGTGTACAGACCGTTTTTCGACGAGCGGAGCTTGGCATCCTTTAGCATGATTATCGGCGCCAACACCGGTGTGCAACCACAAGTTGATATCAAGTTGTTTCACAAGTTGGCATCAAGCCTGAAGGCAGCTTGTAAAGAGCTTGATATCAACTTGTGGAATCTCTATGGGCCCCGCGCTCCCGTACCCTTGCTTTATACTCGTGTTCTTTCATGGTTTTCAAGCAAATCAAACAGTTTATCATGCATAAATCATTTACATGGTGATAGTGCACATAGGTCAAATAGGTCTTCGCGTGCGAAGATATGCACTTCTGCGCTTTGCATATAAACCGGATTAACGTAGCGAGAGAGTGAAGGACATACACATGAAGACCTCTGTCTACATCCCCCGTCCTATGCTAATTGCGAACTTGCAAAAACCCCATTTGACCTATGATAGTGCATACACACATGTGATCCACTTATTTCTGTTGTATAGGTGTATACAAAACCCCATTTGACCTATGATAGTGCATACACACATGTGATCCACTTATTTCTGTTGTATAGGTGTATACACAACAGTTCTTCGATCGTGGCCCCATTGCTAGATTATTAGATTCACCCCAAGTTTGAATCTTGGAGGGGAGATGTTGTATAGGTGTATACACTGTAGTCCTACTCATTGTAATATCGTACGGACGTGCTATTTCCCTAGTCTGTCGCCATCCCATTATCATGTGTGTAAATAGGTTGCTTAGTAGGGACGATCTATCCAGTCGTCCCTTGTCCTGTCTCGTGGAGTGTGACTCCTCTGTACTCTGTATTATGTAGATAAACTCGGTAACCCAGATACGTCTTAGTAGTGACCTGACAGGTACACAACATTGGCGATCAGAGATTCGTACTCGCTTTCACTGCTTATCTGTCGTGTTACCGTGTTTTCTTGTCCCCACTTGGTGCTATTTGTGTGCTAATGACCTCGGTACTGTTTGTGTGCTGGTCTCACTCGTTACTCTCAGTGTATCGAGTGGGTAAAGTGATAACTTGGTGCTATCAGTGCGCTAAGTGGTTCCGGTGCTCTTTGTGCGCCTGGAAGCCTTGATTCTGTCGTGAATTGGGGTGAAGCCTTGACCGACGTCACTGCGTCGATTTATTGATTGCTGGCGTGGATAGCATCACGGAGGTTAATTGATTTATCGATTACTCTCTCGGTTGTTTTCACCTAATTGCTATGACGTGGCACTAGTGTGTGTTTTCTGAGGATTGTGAGGTTTCAAGGCAGGTTGAAATTCCTGTACGAGCCAATCGATACAAAGTACACGTGCCATAAGGATGATGGGCGGGAACAAAGGAAATGGAAATGCAGAGAGGATGAAGACGGCCGAGCCGCTCGTTTAGTCTACAGTGCGTTGGAACTGATACAAGGCGATAGACCTCAGTTTGAGTGGCGTGGGCGTGTCCCCCACTTGGGAACTGTACAGGGTGAGCCACCAGATTACATCGAGAAGAAAGGTAAGTGGTATGGACAGGGACCACCACTCGGATTTCGCAACACGGAATTGAGCTGGTATGCTAATTCGTGGACTCAGTCGGCAAGGCCGCTGGAGTTTGGATCTACCCAAAAGGGACTGAAGGATCTCGAGTGTAAATTTGGAACAAGTGTCAGAACGAGCAGCGAAGGGTCGGAATCTACAATTTGCATTCACGCAAATCAAGGGGGGTCCATTAGCATAGAGCAGTATAGAGGAGTTCTGTAAGAACTCGATCGATTTGATGATGGATTCAGGCATAGAGGGCTGATTTCTGGACTGATCTGAAAGGCCAAAAGGACGATGTACGGGGAATGCGCAGATAGCACGCGGAGTGTTGCGATTCCGCCTGATTCCGTCGCTTGAGGGCGCGTGTAAGACACTCGCAGGAACGATGCCAAAATGCTGAATTTGAATGACGAGCAGAGACCATTGATTGATTTGAATAGTCAAAAGGAGGCTAGAGAGCCAAGGTGCCTAGCACGCGAATGCATGGCATTGAAGGTTCCGAGGTGGAACTACTCTCAGGAGGAATGAAGTCCTGGCGGAAATGCCAGAGGAAATCCCAGAACAACGGAGATTGTATCGGGTGGCGTGCGCGTCTAGAACAACCAGGGACAATCCAATGGAATCGAACTGCCGGGATAAAGTAGTGTCGAAGGGAAGAGTCCAATGTAAGCGAACTACCGGGACAAGGTAGGGTCGATGAGAGAATAATGTTTAATCGGATTGCCGGGATAAGGTAGTGCCGAAGGGAAGAGTCCATGGAACTCGAACTGTCGGGATAAGACAGTGTCGAGGGACAGAGTCCTCGTGGAATCGAACTGTCGGGATAAGGCAGTGTCGAGGGACAGAGTCCTAGTGGAATCGAACTGTAAGGAGCAGTGTCGAATGTGTCTGAGGACGGGCGCCGTGGAATCCCGGCGGGGGTCACGCAAAGTCTCGTTGTCCAAAGTGTGGAAGGAGTGGAAGGAAAGTGCACGAATGTGCAATGAGATGAAAAGTGAGAACTAGCAATTCTTGATGGAAGAGGAGGAGAGGTGGTGATGGTTGACAATAGACCAGAGACCTGAGTGGAGCCGTGTGGGAGGACGAATCTGATGGATGATCAGCGCATTGAGAAGACCAGCCAATCAAACGACCAAAGATCGGCCAAGAATGTGATATCGCTCTTTGCAATCCCTCGACCAACAGTTCTTCGATTGTGGCCCCATTGCTAGATTATTAGATTCACCCCAAGTTTGAATCTTGGAGGGGAGATGTTGTATAGGTGTATACACTGTAGTCCTACTCATTGTAATATCGTACGGACGTGCCATTTCCCTAGTCTGTCGCCATCCCATTATCATGTATGTAAATAGGTTGCTTAGTTGGGACTCCTCTGTACTCTGTATTATGTAGATAAACTCGGTAACCCTGATACGTCTTAGTAGTGACCTGACAGGTACACAACAATTTCTAATTGGCGTTTCTTCGTATAGAAAGGGCGCAGGAGCACTTGAAACAACGGCCGATATTCAAATATGAAATTTCGGTGCTTCCTGTAAGTAATATTTTAGGAAACGCTTCACTTACCTTGAGTATCGACTAAATCTCCAACTTGATCATAGACCAAAAAGTACGTTCCAGGGAACAAACCCAGACAGCTTTTGGACTTTTTGAGGTGAAATTCCGAAAAAAATCAGACATCACACTCTCACTAAACACTCGAGAGAAATTAAACGAGAAATGGAAAGATAAATAAGGGGAACTATCTCTAGAGTAAAGGAAGAGCTGAAATGGACAGGTTTGCCGCAAGTTGCTAACGCTTGCGTGTGCACCTACCGTATGAACACGCTGCGCTTGTGACAACTCTGCATTATAGCCTATGTTCATCTTTAAATTCATGATTCGTGGCCATTTCTTAAGATTCGATAAATCTGTAAGAAGGGTTATATCACGCGTGTCACGTAAGGATCGGGACAAAATGAGGAAGTGGACGTACAATTTCTAACACCCACATTTGTATACATTTTTGGATAGCCCTCATGGTGCTCGAAAAGATAGCGTTTCGCTTTTTTGTATTATATCGATTTTGACGACGATATACGATGATTACTGTCTGAAACGAGAAAAGGATCCCCACTTTGAAGCTGAATATCTCGTTTCGGAGCAAAATTGAGAAGGACTTCACTTAGAGACAAATTGTATAGAATTTCCAAGAGATTGCACTGAACGCAATTAGATTTCCAGAAATTAATTATGAGACGAGTTAATTGGCGGAAAGCTGCCGTTTGCACCACATTTCGAGACCAGAAAAATTTATTCGCTAAGATTGTAGATATGGAAAAGACACATCGACTGATATATAGTTTGTGGGGTCGAATCATTTTAGAAATCAGTGTTTGAGATGAAAAACGATTCGAAAATCTCATACTTGGCCGTTTTTCTGCTCAAAAGTGCTATCAGTCTCTCTCGTCAAGACGAGAGAGCCTGTGAAACGAGGAGGGCAGTTGACCTTTCAGAGAGGAGAGTGGTAGATCATAGCGACTCCACTCTTCCAAAGGTGCGAAATAGCAAAATACTGGATTTACTTCGGTGTATTGGATAAAACACTGATTTCTAAAATGATTCGACCCTATGTTTCTCGTCTTATAATTAATTTCAGGAAATCTAATTGCGTTCATTACAATCTCCTGGAAATTCTCTACAATTTGTCCCTAAGTGAAGTTCTTCTCAATTTTGGTCCGAAACGAGATATTCAGCTTCAAAGTGGGGATCCTTTTCCCGTTTCAGACAGAAATCATCGTCTGTCGTCGTCAAAATCGACATAATGCAAAAAAGAGAAACGCTATCTTTTCGAGCACCATGAGGGCTGTCCAAAAACGTTGCATTCAGCATTTCGACTTTTTGCGCACAACAAAAAATCAGCAGCCGAGCCGTATAACGAATAATGAAGCGGTAACGCGGACGGTTTGTACTACGTATGTTCCTGAAACATGAAACCGATTAATTAACTATTTGCTGCAGATTTATAGTAGGTTTTTATTGTGGATTTTGGCATGCGCTTTCACGTGCGATCATTAATTAAACTTTTTTCATGCGGTTTTCTTATTATTTTAAAACAATCTAAATATTTTTTAAATTCTTTTTTTTTTAATTATGGACATATGCGAAGCACGGCCCTAGCGATGGAGGATCTGCCCGGGAATCGGGAATCTTTTAGTGTAGTAGGGTTTCTCACTTTTCTATCCTAGGCGCGGGGGAAAAACTCGAATTCAGACTTAATTTTCGATTTTTAACCCTACTACACTAAAAGCAGGCAGCTTTTGGGACTTTCTTGAACAAACGTTTTTGGTCTATGAACTTGATTATTAGAAATAACAAAAAAGGCTCATCGAATAGAAAGAAACATTGTATAAGAAAATGTATGAAATGGATCTAAAAAGAAAATTATTCTTCGGTTACGAACCTTTTTATGACGAAAAACTGCATTACGATCAGAGGCCTTCATTTATGAATGAGAACGTGTAGAAATTATAACTATTCAACCAAATATCCATTTCGGAGATCTTCACATTCTGAAAAAAAGAGAGTTTCGTAGGAACTCCGCAGTAAATAATACCTCAATGTGACTGGCGCCGTTCTCCACGATTCCCACAGTATTTTGATATAGAAAATACGACGTCATTTGATAAATGACATTAACAAATCGATAAAATCAATTGAAAATGAGACGCGGTGTACGCACCCGTGCTTTGAGTGCTTTCTGGGAGCTGTTTGTAAGTATTTTCCCCGGTTACGGCAACTTGATATCAACTTGTGAAACTACTTGATATCAACTTGTGAAATCTGGAGCTTGATATCAAGTTGATATTCGCTCTAGGCTTGATATCAACTTGTGGTTGCACACCGGTGAAAGTGGAAGGGAACAACATCGGTGGCGCCGGATTTCTTGTCCATCCCCGCCTGACCTCTTTTATATATTGCAACATTTCCTTTAGATTTTTCCGGAAATCTTATATTTTGAAATTTAATAATAACTTTCGAAATAAATATAGTTTTTTGAACGATTCGATGCGTCTTTTTTAAGGTAAGAAGTCTGGCCCTCCTTCCCTTGCAGCAGTGTGGGTGCCTGACTCGTCGGCCTCTCGTTGTATGTCATGCGGGCGAACTCAGTTCTCTCTTCTACAAAGAAGACATCACTGCAGGGCTTGCGGAAATGTTGTGTGCAGGTATTTATGAGACGAATCGCGAGAGAATCGACCTGAGTGGGGAAATAAAAATTCATGGTGTTCAAACGAAAAAAATACTTTAAGCACTAAAAAGCAAGGCGGTTCGAACTGCGTTTACCGTTTTTCGCTTAAAAAAATTTGTTCACTAGCGGTAAAGCCTCAAAGATGACGAAATAGGGAAAACGCCGAAAACCACCAATCACATAATTGATCATATCTCGCTTCAAAATTGAGAAACTTTTTCAAAAAAAAATAATTGAAAAGCAATAGATTCTCTATAAAAAAAACTAGCGGGGTTGTATTGAAATTAAATGCACTACGCTCTATGCGTACACTACGCTCTATTCTGGGTGTTCTGGGTGCGGGTGCGGTCCAGGGCGCGCCCGGTAGCCGGCTCCAGGTTCGGTCCAGGGGGAGCTCGGTAGCTGCCTCCGGATTTCGTCCAGGGGGGGGGGGGGTGCTCGATAGCCGGCTCCAGGCTACATTAAAGGGACCCGGCACCGGAAATTAATTAAGGCTCAGAAAACGCAGGTGTATTGTGCGATCACAAAAATTAAAAAAAAATAATTTTAAAAATTTTTCCTGAATTTTCCGCAATTTTCAAAGTTCAGGACCGGAGCCGGCTTATATACACCGGTACGTGGGAAAACACACCACGGGGGCACACCAAATGTAACTTTCGCTTTTTACAGCCATTTTTATTGATTTCCTACTGTATTTTATATATGTTTTATACATATTCCGCATCAGAATATTGATTTGCGATTGTTGCCGACAATCATGCTTGGAATTCACACTAGATTAACCTGGAGAATGAATGTAAACACATGACGAGAGAAATGCTTCATTTCCGGAGAGTTTGCGATCAGACGAAGACTTTTCCGACACATAGACCACACTCCGCACAACTGGAGCTGCTGCTCTGAGAGAATCGCGGCATCATTAGGACTTGCCGTGAGCTGCAGCGCCATCAAATACCGCAGATGGCGCCTGCGGTTTTCCCAACTACGCTCTTCCGATGTGTGCCAGTAATCTTCCCAATTCAATGCAAATAAATGTTCTGATACGAAATATGTACAAAACTTATATAAAATACCGTAGAAAATCAATAAAAATGGCTGTAAAAAGCGACCGGTACATGTGGTGTGCCACGGTGGTGTGTTTTCCCACGTACCGGTCTATATAAGCCGGCTCCGGTCCTGAACTTTGAAAATTGTGGAAAATTGAGGAAAAAATTTTTAAAATTATTTTTTTAACATTTTTGAGATCGCACAACACACCTGCGTTTTCTGAGCCTTAATTAATTTCCAGTGCCGAGTCCCTTTAAAGCTCGCAGTATGCTGGGGAATGTTAATCGGCACCAAGAGTACTGGCTTATTTTTTTCGATGTCACAAACGTGTTTGTATATACGCCACTTCGTGGCTCCGTGGCAACTTTTTTCGATCGCTCTCTGCTTCACGAGCCTTTCACAACGGAAACGCAGGATACAGTGCGTTTACTTTTAGAACACTTTCAGAGACGTTTCCTGTGATTCCCTAAGCTCTCTGAATCATTTTGGAACTTTTCGAATTTTTCGATTTTTCATGTTAAAACGTGTTAGAACACGTTCAAACACGTTTGTGACATCGAAAAAAATACTTTTCCCGTGATTCCCCAGGCTCTGCGCATCAATTGGAAACTTTTCGAAATTTTCGATTTTTCACGTTAAAACTCGGCAAAACAGGTGAAAACGTGTTTCACGGTACTTAGAAACGTGCCAGGAGCACTTGCGGCACTTGCGAAAAATGCGGCAAATGTTTGCCCGCGGCGGGGGTCGAACCTGCGTCGGTCGGATTTGAATGTCGCGCGCTTTAACCATTTGGCCATGGATTTGGTGATTAAAATTTTGTAAAATTTTAAAGCAATTCTGGTCAGTTATCATATGCAAAAGGTTCTGAGAAGATAGAGCGAATTTGAAGCGAAATATAAGGAAAATGAGAAAAAAGTGTGACCGGACGGAAGGAAAAAAAACGGACAAACAAACAAACAAACAAACAGACAGACAGACAGACGTTAGCATTTTCTAATATATAGTAATTCCCATTATGTCTTTTCTGCTCTCCATTTATGTCATAATTCTAACTGTGAGACCCGGATCAGCCTGATCGGTCATCGGCAAACTGGCCATAACTCGAACAAAACAAAAAAAAATTTTTTTTTTGGTTATTACTAGCAATATGGCACGTAAAGGGAAATTTCGTCGTATTTTGTTATTGCAAAATTTTTTTGCACTCGCCGGGCATCGAACTGGCGAGAGAGTGTGGGAAATGAGAAGAGTGCTAGAGAAACGAGAGCGCGGCTGACCTTTGTTGTTGCACTTTCTGAAATCTGTAGCTCGCTTCAAAATGAAGATAATAATTTTTTATTTCAGAACGTCTGTCTGTCTGTGTGTCTGTCGGTCCGTGTGTTCACTCAAATATCTCGCGAACGGAGAGAGCTATCGACTCAGTTCCTTCGACAGCACATGCACCTCCACAAGAGTAACTTGCTCAATAAAAAAAAATTTAATCAAAATCCATGGCCAAGTGGCTAAAGCGCTTGCTTTCGATTCCGAAAGTCCCAAGTTCGACCCCCGCCGCGGGCAAACCTTTTGCCGCATTTTTCGCAAGTGCGAGAAATCGTTCCAACACGTTTTTGAGTACCGTGAAACACGTTTTCACCTGTTTTGCCGAGTTTTAACTTGAAAAATCGGCACTTTACTACATCCGCGCCAAGCTCCGCCCCCATCCCTCCCTCGTCCCGCCCCTTTCCACTCCTCTTCCCCCTCCCTCCTCCCCTCACATGTTTGGTAGACAAATTTTACGAATATGCATATAATAAGTAATCAATTCACCCACTCTCGCAATCATGCAGTAAAGATTCGAAATAGTGAAATTCTAAAGGTTTTAGGCGGAGATGGGAAGGGGCAGGAAGGAGCTATTTCAAGCACCACAGATGTGAAAAGACAGCAAAAGAAAGACAGTCTCCGCCGTGAATTCCTAACGTTCAATAGCTCCTACTTAGTATTCATTTGTTTCGAGGATTAAGATTAAATCACGGACTGTCTCCGAACCATGTACTAGCTGTGCCCACCGCTGCTTGACTTGACAGATCGGACGGGTAATCTCTCTATCCATGCTGGGGGCGGACGCGACTCTGAGATCTTGCACTCTCTTCGTTCCACACACTCTCTCACCCTGTCTCTAACTGCTCTCATACCCGTCTCGTGTAGATCGCTCGGGCCATATTACAAGGTCGCGACTGCTCAACCATCGCGGCTCGCCGTCGTAATGCCTGCATGAGGGGAACCTCTCGGCAATTTTTGGATGGACTTTCCTTCCCTTCGGGGAGCGGACAGCCCTTCCGTACGCCCCCGTTGGGGTGGGGGGGGGGTGGAATGGAGTCCCCCCCCCCGCCCCCTTTAGGGAAAGGAGCGGAACTAAGGGGGTGGGGCTTGGCGCGGATGTAGTAAAGTTCCGAAGAATCGAAATTTTTCCAATCGCATCGGTGAATGCTGAGGATCACAGGAAAAGTGTTTTGCGATGTCAGAAACGTGTCTGAACGTGTTTTAACGTGAAAAATCGAAAATTTCAAAAAGTTCTAAAAGGATTCAGAGAGCGTAGTGGATCTCAGGAAAAGTTTTTGTGATGTCGGAAACGTGTCTGAACGTTTTTCGAAAAAGTTCTGAACGCACTGTGTCTTTCATTTCCGTTGTGAAAGGCTCGTGAGGGCGAGAGCGATCGAAAAAAGTGCCACGAAGTGGCGTAGTGGCAACTTTTTTTCGATCACTCTCACCCTCACGAGCCTTTTGCAACGGAATAAGCCAGTACTCTTTGTAGCGATTAACACTCCCCATCATAAGTCGAGCAGCCTAAGAATGCTCCTCCTGGACCGAACTTGGGGCCGGCTACCTTGCCCCCCCCCCTGGACCGAATCTGGAGTTGGCTGCAAAGCTCCCCCTGATCCGAACTTGGAGCCGATTACCGAGCTCTCTCTGGACCGAACCTGGAGCCGGCTACCGAGCTCCCCCTGGACCGAACTGTGCCCGGCAACTGAACGCCCCCTGGACCATGCTTTGAAAACGTAGTGCGCATCCTACCATAACGTAGTTTAACCTCAACACACCCTGCTAGTTCGCACTCAAAGGCAAATTTGTTCAGTACCAGACATACTAGACATAGGAGGAGTACTAGACAAACATTCCTATGTGTGCTACATACACGGAGAATACCTTGAATTGTTCATAATACAGTAACCTGCCAAATTTAGGTTTCAAAATTAATTATGTCACTAAATAAGGTCCCGCTTTGCACGATGGCAATATAGCGCATAGGTCAAATGCCTTTTTCGCGGCACTTCGTGCCGAAGTGCCTAAAATCGCGCGCAGAAGTGCTTTCATGCCATAATTTTTGATTTTTTTTCTGAGCAATGTAATGGTATTGCGCGTAAGAAATATTTCGATACTAACGATACGCAAGATACGAGCGTGCTAACACATTATTTAGAGCTTCTTGTGTTCGTGTGCCTTCTTATTCTTATATCTTCTTATAGATTCTTATAAATAATGCATCCCCGCACGACTATTGAAGTTGGTCGAACTGTCAGATGCGCGCAATGCACCAATCTCACATATAATTGCTTTTGTTGTGTTGTCCTGTTTTGCTGCACGCTTTACTTATCCCGGATGGAATCGTGGAATTCATTGCTTACCTTTCATTGCACTGTGTCCAGTAAAATAAATTCCTTGAAATTTGGGCACTTTCCTAGATCCGTGTCAGGACCCGCCCCCTTTCCTTTCCAAAGGTGAAGAGGGGAGGAGCTGACCTCCCGCCCAACTCGAGGGAGGGGCTAGAAGCGTTCAAAATAGCCGAGCAATCACCTTCCAATCGGCGAAAGCTTCGCTGCTTTGTTGCAGTGCTCATTGACGCGAGCACTATGTCTAGGGAACGCGCGCTTTACTCGAGACGGGTTTGACAGGTGAGAGACACATCAGAGAGGGGAGGAGCGGTAAAGAGGGAGCTGCGCAAACTCTGCCCACTCATGAGCGCGCTTTCCCTGCCTGTCAACCCCGTAAATAAACAATATTTAAAAATGAAGTTGCTAATGCGCTATTTTCGCACCGTTCTGACTGTCGCGCCCCTACAAGAAAGTTTCTGAAAACATGCTTAGGGATACTTTTCAATATGAGTAATAAGATGTGCTTTGTTTAAAATGTGCGAGACAACTGCACTCAAAATTACAATGCTAAATGCAAGAAAAACGTGAAATGCATGTTGTTAAAACCTTCGCCATTGCCGCGCCCCTTAAACAAATTTCATGAAAATAAAGCTGGGGGTACTACTCAATATGGTGAATGAAATATACATAGTGAAAACTATGCGAAATATGTTGCCCTTGTAGCATAACGAAAAGAAGCAGAAAGTTTTGTCTCTAGAGTATTGAAACCCGTACCACTACCACGCTCCTATAAGGAAGCTTATGAATTTAACGGTGGAGATACTTGTTGACGTGGGCATCAATATAGGCATAGTGATAAAAAATGCGAAACGGTTACTGTTGTAACGGCAAAGAAGAAAAGGTGAAAACGAAGATTTTGTTTTCTCCGAACGATCGCCCTTGCCGCGCCTCAACAAGAAAGTTTATGACTTTAATTATGGAGGTACTTCTTGAAGTGGGAAACACGATAGACATAGTGAAAAATGTGCGAAACGTTTGCTGTTGTAAGGGCAAAGAAGGAAGGATTGAAAAAAGAAGAGTTTTTTTTCCTTCAAACAATCGCCATTGCCGCGCCCCTACAATAAAATTTACATATTTAACGGTGCGTTTACTTATCGAAAGGCGTTTACTTATACAAGATAGACATAGTGAGAAATGTGCGAAATGGTTGCTACTGCTTAGGCAATGGTTAAACAAAACGAACGAAAGTACGCAAATTTTTAAAACATCCCACGATCGGGCCCCTATAAGAATTTGCGTGACCATATTTGGTGAGGTAGTTTACAACACGGGCAACAAAATAGGCGTGGTGAAAATAGTGCATTGTACATCAATTTTTTTAAACTCATTGTACATCAATAATTTTAAGAAAAATAATAATAATATTTGAAAAATATACGTTCCCGCATTAAGTGACCGCACGACGAAAAGGAAACAATTTGCAGTCTTTTCGTTGGATTTAAAACCTGGCTCTGCGGGATGGTGGTCCCTAGTCCAGAACCAAAGAATCTGATTACTGTAACCACCGGAGGACGGGATGTAAATTCGAGCGAAAGCAGCCACGAAACTGAATATTTGAGTACGAGGATAAAAAAATCAATCTCGATTTTCTCAGTCAAATTTTGATATTTTACTGGCTTCGGCATGGGTCGGCATGAATTCCATTGTGTTCAGCCAGTATTAATTAGTTAAAATAACATGAACCTGACCCATGCCGAGCCTTGGCCACTTAGAACCAAGGAGTAAACTCCGCGAAGATTAGCGAGAACACATTTTCGGTCAAAATTTACCACGATGCCATTTCATTTCTAGCTCGATTCAGGGAACGGAATGGTATAGGTTCGGTGCATAATTCATTCCTCTTTTTATAAAAAATTTAAATAAAAATTATAGTGCGAAAATGAGCGAGAAATTAATTGTTTCCCTTGCGAAAATAGAAATACATAATTTTAGAGTGCACATAGCCGTAGACCCGACCCTATTTGACTGCTCAGTGCTCGTGGGGTATAGCTACGGCAGGCAGGGGTCATAGCTACTTCAGCTAGAAGACAGAAATCAGCTAGGAAGAAGCTAGCAGGCATAGCTACCTCAGTTCTACGTAGCTGAAGTAGCTATGCCTTCTAGCTCCTTCCTAGCTGATTTCTGTCTTCTAGCTGAAGTAGCTATGACCCCTGCCTTCCGTAGCTATACCCCACGAGCACTGAGTGCTCCGGCCTGTTCCGGTCACCTCCGCTCTTCTCCCCTTCCCCTAGTTGTTTTTTCTTATTGCTTCTTTATTTGCTATATTTATTTTTATTCATTCGTTAAATTCTGCTTGCCGACATGGTTCGGGCCCCAAGCAGGACTGCATTTCTTCGCTGGCGAGGACCTATTTGACCTATGATAGAGGGGAATTATAACATCCGTTTGGTAAATTTCGAGTTATATAGACAAGTCTGAAACATGACTACCAGGTTTTTTGACTATTGAAATATTGCCCTTCAGATTCGTGTTTCAGCTATCTACAGCATTTCTGAGGCAAATGAACAACCAGAAAGTGTTTCTAGTTTATTTTTAAAAAATTTTCTTGAAAATGAAGTTAAATGGAGAGAAGAAAAGATCATTTTGTGTAGGTCACTACGACAGCCCTCCACTAATTCGAGACCGCTTTTTTTTTATACATTTGTCGAATAATCTAATACATGGGGGTCCAAATACTATCATAGACGACCTACAACTTGCACATATCCAAAAACAAAGTTTTTTTGTTGTTTTGTTCGAGTTATGGCCATTTTGCCGATGACCGACCAGGCTGATCCGGGTTTCACAGTTAGAATTATGACATAATGGAGAGCAGAAAAGATCATTTTGGGTAGGTCATTTTGGGTAGGTTTGAAAAGGTTTCTATCTCAATTTTGAAGCGAGATATGACCAATTATGTGAGGGGTGGTTTTCGGCGTTTTCTCTATTTCCTCTTCTTTTAGCGAAAAACGGTAAACGCAGTTCGAACCGCCTTGCTTTTTAGTGCTTAAATTAATTGTCATTTTGAAGACCATGAATTTCTATTTCCTCCTTGGGGGGGGGCTTTGGTGGTCGCCTCTCTCGCGATTCGTCTCTTATACGTGGTTATCGAAACAAATCCGAACCAGAGATTGATTTTTTTTAAATATTAGATTACGGATATGGCGCTCTTTAAGTTAGGATCAGGCAGGGGGGGCTTTCCTATGCCGCATCTCGTAGAAGGTGGCCAAATTCCGCGAACAGTTTCAAGCGAGCTTGACCGGGACGAGAGCACGTTGAACGAGGAAAGGGAAAGTAAGCGATGTTGTTGTCTTTCTGCGCTCTTTCTGTTCACGTGTTCTCTCTTCACGGTCTGAGTCGCCTAAAACAGTTCTCGGAATTCCGCGAATTTTTAGGTGCGGCTATTCCCCCCCCCCGTTGATATTTCCGGTTCAATTCCTTGGCATTATTTGTTGAGCCTCTTTCTTATTGACAGTCGGCTCTTCAATAGTATTGAGCTATTATGGGTCCCCGCTCTCGCTTGTTGACAACCAAAGTGAACTGTGAGCTAGAAAGATTGTTCTGCGCATCTTATTGACAGTCCGCCAAGGGAACAAGTTTGGTGTGCTTTTTTCACTCCCGGAGCGTTCCCATCCTCTTTTCTAAAAAAAACAATGGCATGTTCTGAAAAGTATATTTGGAAGCAACTCAACGAGATCTCGAAAATGAGCACCTGAGCATTCGTGATCTGAGCATGTCTTAAATATTGATTGTCTCGAAGATAGACAAAGTCAAACCTTTAGGTTGACAAAATTAGTGCATTTTCGGAGTGCCCTACGCAATGACGAAAGTGCCCAAGAGAAGATAAATGCGGAATTACCTGGAGAACAGTCCTGAACGTTTAGACCTAACTTATAATGAAAATTAATTAATCAGGCTAATTAAAACTGTTCAATGTGCTCCAGAGTTTCGGGACCAGGATAATCTCAAACTCTTGAGATGAATCGAATTATATGCTGTATCATGAAATTTTCTATACGACTCATGATCGAAAAACCCTGCACGAAAACGCCTCTCTCGTGGTGAGAGCGAAACGTGCAACATTGGTCATTATCTCGCTGGCGCTCTCTCATGTCTCGAGTGTAGCTTTGTCTAATGTTAGCGTAGCGCAGCCTTCAGTCTCATGCTTTCCATGAGGTAGGTTTTGTTGTAGAACTCGTTTTCACACATCTACTTGGTGGGACAAAAATACTTTAACACAATTCGAATCCTCATAACTTTAGAATGTGCGATCGTTCTCAATTTTATATCATATATTCCTCATGTCTCTGCTATCATTTGAGAGACTTTCTGAGTGGGTCGACATAGTCTTGGGCTAAATTTTCGTTATGAAAATGACTACTCTATAAAATAGTGCGTTATGTGAGGGTTACGAGTGTGTCATTCCGGAAGTTCAAAAACGCGTGTACGCCTCAGGGCAAAAAAATATCTGTTTGTGACGTCACAAAACTTTTTCGTCAAATCGATTCGAATTCTTTCCATTTCGAGTACGATCGATAGCATATCGAAATACAAATATTTTTTACTTACGCAACTTTTTTTTATTAGTGCTCGTACAAACAAGTTATTCGGCATAAACTAGTCAATTTGCAACTATACTCCTGCTACTGGAAACTTCATATTATCATAGAGTATACCTTACACTGAGGCACACATTTACTGAGAAAGTGGATATTTAAAAGTGGACCCAAGGAACCCTTAGGAAAGGCGTTACGGTTTTGCCCTCATACCACACCACGGTGCATCTCATTGGGCAATTTTTCCTAATTTATTTTCAAAACTGTAGCAGTTCCTGAAATTTCGATACGGCTGACTAGGGACGGGCGTGTGATTTTTTAAGTACGCGATAATGCAGTACTACCTGCGACGCCGTTGGTCTCGAAATACCGTATACCTCTGTTGTAAATTTCGCAACTAGTTTTCTGGTATTTCGGCGGTTTATTTCGAAAAAATATAACAGCTGTTGGATTGAGAAACATCAAAAGAATATACAAAGCACGCGATATTCACAGATCGCCCCGCAGAAACAGAAATAAACGACTTCGAATATTCGCGAATTTCAATTTTTTTGAATTAAATGCTAATTTCTTCAACATCGGTATAATTCGTAGTGTAAATTATGGTTATCAAAACAGAAAATCGATTTGAGTGACCATAATTAAGAAACACGTCATCAAAGTTTCGTATTTTACAACGGGAAAATCACTATTTTTGCATTTTCTCGAAAACCGCGGAACGATCGAGCAATTCCTTTTACAGAGATACGAGTAATTGAACGATACAGCGATGCTGCGAAAACTAAATGCGATCGTTCCGCGGTTTATCTGTTATTAACTTTCGAGGTTGGCGCAACGGAGGAATACTGTAGCCCAATTTACTAGACTCTTCATCTTAGCATTCTGTTATTTAAATGATATCATTTCTTTATTGAATAATTCACATTGAATTTATTGTTGCGAACTGGATGTAGAAAACAAAAGACACAACGGTTCCTAACGAAAGAACCAATTTTCAGTTTGCGATTTATCAATCACAAACCTGGCCCAGTCGCTGCTCCACTTGAAACCATTGGCGTCGCACAAATAGTCTTTCTTTTCAAGCATTTTTATTATTAATTGGACTTAATTTGTAAAATCGAAGTTGATAAGTCGAAATGTGGTAGAATAAGCCATCGAATGATCATACTCTTGTAATTTATTTCATTCATCGGTGTGCAACCCGCCCGTCCCTACGGCCGACCTTCTATTGCATTCTGGATGACAGCTAAATAGAATTCTGGGTGTTTCATGTCCATTTCCCGTACTTGTGACGTCATTATGGAACGTCGAACTTGCACACCGCGAGATTCAAAATGATCGTATCTCTAAACAAAAAGTTCCATGATTTTTTTTCTCGATTACCCGTAAAAAGCAACTGATAATTATCAAGATGAATAGCAATGTTTGCTATAAATGCAAACTCTTACAGTTGAGAATTGGCGGAGTTATGATGCATCAAAATCAAAGAATTATTGCCCCCACCCTGTACTTTTTCAACTCTTAGGGTCTTTTGTATCTGTCCCAGACGCCTCAAATAACAAATTGTATAAGTGAGATAACTCTACAGACTAATCAAAAACGGAAAATGGGAATTCTACAAATATTTCTTATACTTTCGGACATAAGGTGCTCCCAAAAAGCGCTTATTCGACGGTGTCATTCTGCTTGCAGTTTTGTTTGGAGCCGAAATCTTGTACATTTATAAACGAGAATACCAAATTCTCGCCTTCGCTCAACGCTAACTGGAACGCCAATGAGATCGAGAGTTTTTCGTAACAGCTAATGAATTCCAATTCGTGCAACTCGCATGCAATATATATCTATGTCATGGCAAGATAATAAAAAGCCAAGACCATCTGAAAAGACGAAAAAAATCTATCGGGTAAAAGCGTCTAATATGGTATCAAATTCTGGAAAAAAAATGTATGACTTAGATGACACGCCGTTGGAGCTATATGTACATATTCTTCTCTTAGATCCTGCTCGTCGCATTCACTCAAAATCAGCAGTCTCAAAAAAGGCGCCGTTCGAGTTTGTGATCAGGTATTTCTCAGAGATTTTTTTCGTTTAAAGGTAAAAGTAGGAACCCGAAAATAAATACATGTTCTGAAACGTACCCCGTCCAAATCCTGGGGAAAATAATTTGATTGAGGGTGCAATTCCAAAAATCGCCATAAAGAGTTGATTTGGTAACCCCGTGGCTCGCAAAGGGGCCCGGGATTTCGATAAAAAAGAGAGGAGACGGAGTCACAGCTCTAAAAGTAGGTTGAATTCAACCTGACAGGTTCGGGTACAAGACGTTAACCTAGAGGTGAGATACCAATATTGTTTTGTAGCTACAACTGCCCCAATCAATAAAAAATCTCAGGCGAACTTTGAAAAAATACGGTAGTAGAATAAACCTGCCCGTCTGTGCAAAATGCATTTCCTAGTGCAAATTTATTTCGCGAAAAAAATCTGACCCCCCCCCCCCCGAACAATGAGTCAGGATACGATATTTTTGTTAAAAAGAGGACCACCAGAGGAATCGAATAAGCAAAAAGGCGGTAACCTACGTCTCTCTCCTTGCATAAAATTCAGTGAAATTTATTTGAAGCCGTCGATCTAACTTTTTGACCTATGGACGAAGTGAAGGAAGGAACGAAGAGCCGGGGAAAAACAATGTTGATACCGTATTCCCCGAGGACTAGTTTTGTCAATCGCCCACTGCTAATATTTAAATAATTTATGAGCTTATAACTTCGACATACCAAAGACTATATAATTGCGTGGTTTTTTTATAATTTTGAAATGTGTAACTGCGATTTAAAAAATCACCCTCTAATGCGCCAATTCGGTAGCGGGGGCGTGCGGGTTATTTGTATTTCGCTGCAAACTAATTTTTTTTATATTTTGAAATCACAAAAAAGGCGAAATCATTTGCATTTGTCTAATTTGTCTTTAAGAATGTCGAAAACAAATGACTTTTTAATTCACTCCTAGTCAACGCTTTGCTAGTTACCAGTCAACAGCGATTGAATTTTTGACAAGAAATTAAATTTAAAAGCTGACAAGAGACTAACAATTCGACCTCATTTCTATCCACACCAAGATTCGGAATCAGTGAAGTAAATAAGATGGAATGAATTTACTCCCTCTTATTCGGCTCCATAATCCCTCATTGTCAACCTTTTGACCCCTTGTCGACTTGTTGAAAATGATTGAATTGAAATCAACAAGTTGAAATGACTTCTTATCAATTTTGTTATTTCGCTTGGCCAGTTATTTTCGAGACTCTAGAGAGGGAGAATGTCCTCTCTGAGGATTATTTCACCGAGAATGAGAGGTTTATTTCGCGAAAGAAATCCTCGTTTATCACACCCTATTCTCTAGTTTATAAATCCACATAATTCTCCGATAAATATCATTCTTCCCGCGAACTACCTACCGCAACATTCCCCTGTTTAAGAGACCGGCTCGGTAAGAATTTAGCACTGCCGGACATCCGCGCCAGGACTTTCGATTTGGCCCATCATACTCATACCATGGAAGTGTCTCAGGACCCTATTTACAAAAGTACTCGAATATATGCCCTGAGGCTCAAACCCGGCTCGCATATCGCGCGCAACCGACGGAAAAGTGATTTTTGCAACCATAGGTCGAAAGGGTGGGCTGCGGGTTGTGTTTGTCAAAAATGGACTTGAAAACCCGAAAATGCGGGTAGGTGTTTCTATTTTTTTTCTAAAATTGATAATTTCACATTATTTCCCTAAAAAATAATAGGAGACGCAAAAAAACATTTATTTAGCTAAACTAAAACAATTATTCTAAGTGACACACAAATGATATTATCTTTACCTAAATATTATCATGATCCATCACCATTTAAATGTTGCAACGTATTCCATGTGAAAGCCCATATTCGATTTAGTAATATTAATCAACTGCATAAAAAACAACCAACAACACACTATTTGTATCAAGTATTTAACTTTCTATTACATCGCCGATACGCCGGTCCGGAGTGTCCTTCTATTTCCCCTTAACTTCGTTCGATTGTTGGTTACAAATTTGTTGTAGTTGATTAATATTATTCTTTGATAGATTCTCTTTAAAACTCATTTTATCGATTTTCAATTCATTAAGAATTGAGTGAAATAATGCCATTTGTATTTTAACGAAGCTCGGAATTCAACGGAATGGAGATATGGTAGTGTGACTGGGATACGTTAGGCTAATTTTACTGTTCCCAATTGTCGGCTCTACTGCCGGTCTTACCTGCGTGGCCTCCTCGCATCGTTCCTCCTCTTTTTTTCTTATTTGCCTATAAAATTTTTAAAAAAGATATTAGAAAAAGATCCTATAAAAAGGAAGAAAAAATTCTCAAAATGCGGATTGTCTTCCATTTTTACGTAACTTTCGACCTATGTTTGCAACTTTTGAAGTACATGAGCTAGGATCAATTTTTCTTCTGAAATATTTTAAGCATGCTCAGTGTGCACCGAAAAATCACTTGAACAATTTTCCGAGCGATTGGAAATATTTTATCCGAATTGATTTTTCGTAATTTTTGAAATTTCTCCTCAAAGGTTGAAATACGGCAAATAATTTCACTGTGCAGCTTATAGCACTATGCAATCTGTGCATGATGGTGGATAGCATATTACATGCCATCATTTCGCATGAAACGAAAAAAATTTTAAAAAATCATCCTGAAAAAATCTGTTAGTGGAATGCCATCATCTGATAGAATTATTCTGCATACATGGCACTACATTTACTCAAGAAGTATAAAACCTATCCATCAAGTTTAAAAGAAAATATATTTTTGAAAAATCCTTGACCGGGTATCATGGTCAACAATCTCAAAATATTTTTGTCGCCTATCTTCAATCCCATACTGCCTCCATTATCCTACCCATGCATGCCAGGGCTGTGCATTTTCCGTTTTCCGATTTTTCGATTTTTTTCGGAAAAGAAGGTCGGAAAATTTTCCGAGTTTGAATTACAGAATTTATCAGTGGTCGTTATTCACGCTGATCGGGTAAGTCTGATCCATTCTTCGTTTGTGAGGCTCCACCAATTAATTCCCATTCTTCTCTTGATCTCATTCCGCCATCGTTCACGAGGTCGCCCCACGTCGCGTTTGTCTAGTCTGTTGTACGGGATCCAAACAGTTAGTCGCCGTGCCCATTTCTGGTCGTCCATCTTCCTTATTCTATCAGCCCATTTCAATTTCTTTCTCGTTGCTTCCTCTACCCAGTCTATGACACCTGTGGCTTGCCGTAATCTCTCATTAGTCCATTTATCTTCCCACGTTAACATCTTTCTTCCGAGTCGAGTTCCGAGTTTGAAAGTCGGAAAACTTTCCCCGAATATTTTCCGAAAATACGTGTGATTCGAACAAATAACATTTTTTTCATTTCATTTTTGTAGTTTTTTCGGAAAAAAAAATTTCTTGAGATGAATGTATAGCGTTGCGGAAACTTGCGGAAAGTGGGAAACCGGAAAATCAAAAATCAACATATTTTTTTTAAAATAAAAAAAGCGTTAATAATTTTTCCGAATTTACCGAAATTTTCCGAAAATCATTTTCCGCACAGCCCTGATGCATACGTTCTGGGTAGGAAAACTATTTTGATATTTTGGACCATGACACCCGGTCATGGATTTTTTTAGGAGGGTTCATCGATTTTTTTCCAAAAAAGTGTTGACTCTAAAAATCATCATTTCGCCCGTAGATGAAGAAATGATAAATCATTTTTACCATTTCGAACCCGGGGTCCGAAATACCAATATAGTTTCGTGCTACGAGTAAAAGCCACTAACGGTTCATTCGAATGTGTACAGAACGTATGCATGGGTAGGATAATGGAGGGATTGAAGATAGGCGACAAAAACATTTTGAGATTTTTGACCATGATACCCGGTCATGGATTTTTCAAAAATATATTTTCTTTTAAACTTGACGGATAAGTTTTATACTTCTTAAGTAAATGTAGTGCCATGTATGCAGAATAATTCTATGAGATGATGGCATTCCACTAACAGATTTTTTTGAAATCTTAAATCGATTTTTTCCGTTTCATGCGAAATGATGGCATGTAGTATGCTATCCACCATCATGCACAGATTGCATAGTGATATAAGCTGCACAGTGAAATTATTTGCCGTATTTCATCCTTTGAGGATAAAATGCAAAAATGACGAAAAAAATCAATTCGGATAAAATATTTCCAATCGCTCAGAAAATTGTTCAAATAGGTGTTCGGTGCACACTGAGAATGCTTAAAATATTGCCGAACAAAAATTGATCGTAGCTCATGTACGTCACAAGTTGCAAAAATCACTTTTTACGTCTGTTGCGCGCGATATGCGAACCGTGTTTGAGCCTCAGGGCATATATTCGAGTACTTTTGTAAATAGGGTCCTGAGACACTTCCATGGTATGATTATGATGGGCCAACTCGAAAGTCCTGGCGCGGATGTCTGGCAGTGCTCAATTCTTACCGATTCGGTCTCTTAAGTAGAGTAAACCGTTTAGTAAACAGAATTGCCAGAGTTGAGTCAAATTCGTGGCGGATGTATTAATTATAAGCCTGTAACGCAATTGATTTGAAATTTTGTGGACATCCGATCATGTACGCTCCCAAAAGTGCTCCCAAAAGTCCCAAATACTGTCTGATTTTGCCATTTTAGAGTGAAAACCCGTCAATGATGTCTGGTTTTTTTCTTCGAAATTTCAGCTCAAAAAAAGTCTAAATGCTGCCTGGGTTTGTTCCGTAGGACGAACTTTTTGGTCTATGCACCCGATCAACAACAAAAAACGCACGAGATGCTCAGCGTACGAACCTATAAAAGTGAGAGAGTGAGAGAGTGAAGCTACGCAAATCCGAACTTTAAAAAAAGTTAAATTTAAACTTTTCGAGAAAAAAATCAATCCAGCAAAAAGTAGATTTCTATTCAATTATTTATCACGTCAGGCAATAATGCTCAGATGAGGATGGGCCGGTATTCTTCATTAGTTTCATTCCCCCATTGGGGCCCGATTGCTCGTTTCAGATCATCTCTCCATCGAGTATTGGGGTGGCCTTGGGGTCGTTTCCAGTTGTGAGGGGTCCACATCGTAGTTGCCCGCGCCCAATGGTTGATTTCCATTCGCCTTATCTTCAAGGCCCATTTCGCTTTCCTTTTGAGTGCTTCCATAATCCAGGCTCGAATTTGGGTGATTTCTCTTAATCTTTCGTTCCTCATTCGATCCAGAAGAGTGACTCCAATCATACGGCGTTCCATCTTCCTCAGGGTGATATCGAGGCGCGGTCAGCGCGAAGGGAATGACGGGAGGCGAGTAGGCGACGAGTGGTGGGCGAAATCCAGGGCGGGGTTTGGCGTTTCCTCCAGCAGTTGGTAGCCGCGGTCTTGGCGAAAGCGGTGATGGTACGGTAGGCTTCCGGGGCGGACTGGGCGCGCGCAAGGGGCAGTGACCCGAGAAGACTCGAGTTGGTAGAATGAGCGCGCCGATCGAAATCGTAACGCTCCCTGCGTCTTTTCTGCCTCACCTTGCGGGTAAGAGAGAGACACATCCGAACGAGGCGGTGGTCCGAGTTGAACTCGAATGGACCGACGACTCCGCAATCGACAACTCGCGCTGATGGAGGTGCAGCGATGAAGTCAATTTGCGATAAGGTCAAGCCGTTTGGGGACCGCCAAGTCCAGAGTCTACCGTGCCGTCTCTTGGAAAAAGTGTTCCTTATGCGCAGGTTGTTTCTCACGCAGACCTCGGTGAAAATGCGGCCGCGCGAGTTTGGGGACTTAGAGGCGAAGTCACCGACATGGATCTCATTGCCAGGTACCCTCGACACTCTACAGTTGAAGTTCCCCTAGTCAACACTGGCATGAAGCCTCTGGGCGCATTCTGTAACGCGGCATCGACCTGGTCGAGGAATGCGTCATACTCGTGGTCCTGGTAGGCGGACGTCGGAGCGTAGGCACACACAAGGAAGAGCCGTTGGTCTGGAAGCTGCAGAGTCGCTAGTCGTTCCGAGAGGCCACGGAACACTGCTCCTCGCGCGAGGCGCGGTCGGAAGAGGAAGGCCACGCCATGGGACGCGGATGGGCCACCCGAGTGGTAGATCACTGTGCCTGAGGATGTAAGATTGAATAAAGCACAACCCACAATCCTCGCTTCCTGCACAGCAATCCCACTGGATCTTGTCGAGGGCCAGCTCCATCTGGATGTGTTTGTCCTTCGGGGCGAGCGTCCGGGCGTTGATGGTGCCGATGTAGAGGTGGCGACTCATCATGGTGGCTTACAACTACCGAGGGCCAAACTCTTCCCGTAGAGGGACACTGGGCGGCTCACGAGCGGAGAGAAAGAGTGTCCGACCGCTCGCTACGCTCTTGAGAACCCAGAATCAAAAAGTAGAACTGTCCATGTAACCAATCGGACCGGCCTGACGATACGAGTCCAAATTTATATTTTTAGCGCAGCAAAGGATAGAGTATTGAGATTAAAGTAAAGGATGTTACCCCCCCCCCCCCCCCACCATTCTCCCTATATCTTTGCACTCCCTCCAGACGTGAAGTAGCAACGAGAGCCTGTCCTGAGGTGATCAGCGGTCTGTTGCGAGGCTATCCTCGCGTTGTGTGCACGTGAATCGGGGACCCTTTTCGGGGCATGTTTCGGGGCCACGAAAATATGGATCTCTGAATCGTACATCCTGGCAGCGACGTCCGGGGTGGTTGATCCTTACCTATCCTGTCTCTTAGAACGCGTTCTCCGTAAGACCGTCGGATGAAATGGTACAGCTAGGTCAAAATGATTGCCCGGGGATAAAACTTTGCCGGCTTGTATATCGGAAGTTGAGATAAGGTGACAAACTCACGATTTATACGATAAAACTTGGAATGTAATGTGCATGAAACATTCTTAAAATATGTCTCATATAATTTTAAAACAGTTGCAAGTGATTACTGAAACAGGAAAAATCTGGCAAAAGATTAGTCACCGGGCGAGATTGAACCTGAGCAAAAAGGGTGTCTCAATCGGGCGAGTGCAGGCATATTTCCGCACCGAAAAAATCGCCTCTACAACCGATCCATCGTATTCGCCGATGGAAACTACGTCATATACATCGAAACCAGGGGTGCAAATGATGCGATCTTAGGGTGCTCACTGTATAGTGAAAACGACCAAATAATTTGCATTTTTTTAAAAATTTTCTCGGAGAATGCTTCAAATCCAAAACAAACCGAGATTTACACATAACTTTTGACGCTCTTTCACTTTCGAATGATATATAACACGGCATTGTAATCGAAAGTTTGAAAAAATCGATTTGGTAGGTCAAAATTTGAGATTTCGGGTCAAAATTGTAATGGAAGGTCATATCACCTTTAGGGGTTATGCTGGCAAAGTTTTTTCCCCGGGCGACCATTTTGACCTAGTTTTGCCACTTCCCCTGTCCCCCCACTGCGCTCTTTCGGAGAATCCGTTTTAAATTAAACATAGATAGACATCACTGCTCTGTTATATAATCTATTTTCAGTGCTTCGTAAAGCTGTCATCGGTGGAGTACTATGAAGTCAAGGGAAGTGAGAATGGAATAGATGAGAGAGAGAAGAGAGAAGAGAGAGAGAAGAGAGAAGAAAGTGATAGCAGTGAAGATAGCGATGAAGATCTATCCAATGATGACTATAGAGTGAGTATATTATATTTTACTTGGTTGTTATCCCTTTATCTGATTCGCCGACTCTTTGTTTGTGAATCGCTGACGATATGCCCTGTGCATGGACTGTCAATCTCTTGTTTTCTATATCCAAAGGGATTCATTATCCCCATTTCCTCTAATTCCCTTCACTTTTCTCACGATGAACAAACTTCGTTTCTCATCTTAGATTATCAGTCATTACAATTTCAGTTGGATGAAAATCTCATCTATAATTTATCACCTCATCCCTATAATGGGAGTCGATTTCGTTCCCTTTCACCATGTAGTGAAGCATTTGTGTCACAACAAAAATAGGTAAACTCTCGAAAGATCTTGAATCACATATAATGTATTGCAGCCAACTTTCTATCGAGAGCAGGCGGCTAGTTGACGCTGAATCCTCTGCTGTTTCTCCATGTCTCGTGATTTCCCTTATGCTCCCATTCCCTCCTTTCCCACCACATCTTCCCTACATTTCGCCAATACCAGTATGATGCCTCCCTATACGCTCCGTCCTATGTTCATGTGATTACACACATTTGAGATGAATTCACGGGATTACCTACCCCATTTTAATCAATTGAATGTATCAATAAAGTTCAGTGGAAAGAATTCCATAGACGAATATATATATATTAGTAGCGCTCATAAGTGAGTAGTAACTTTTTAAAGCAGCTGTAACTTCTGAGCCAGGGAATTAATCATTCTGAAATGTTGGCATGGTACACCAAATCCATCGTCGTTTTTGGTGCTGATATTGAGATATTTCGAAATCCCCCCTGTTGTTACATAGTGATGATGCAATCAAACCATACTTTTTCGGGAGTCTATTATTCTTACATACATTTTTTCCTGCTGGCCAAACTTTTTGAGCATATAGGTGGGCTGAAGGGCTGTCGTGAAATTTTTTTTACAAGTTGCTGCGAGCTCGCATCTTGGCTGCAGACTTACTGCAATTTCGTGGTCGCTAACTCATATCTCGGCTTCTAGACAAGCTAGAAAGTCGTTCTAGGAATAAAAATGATCGTCATAAAGATTGCTGACGATTCTGAGAATATGATACATATAACTCAAAAATTCCCCTCAGCATACCAAAATATGGAAAAAAAATTCCTGACCCATTTTTGATCGACCTCAACTTTGTGGGACAGTGGGACAAAAAACTAGTTTTTGCGTAGACGTATTGCTAATATATTGGAGAACTGATGCTTAACGTTTTGTGTGGTTCGTATTTGTTTCCAGGACGCCTCGATCGTTTTTCGGAAGGACAAGGGATAGACCGCGCCCCCTTTTCTGCCTATTGTCCTACAGTTTCGTTAATCATATTCATTTTGCGGTAACTTTAGAACCAGATGAGGTAGCCGTCTGAAATTTTAACTGGACTACGTACATACACGGGGGCCTCTATTCTGTACATTTTATTATAGTTTAATTTTTCTTCATTGCGTAGTGATGACGCAACATTTCGGCGAAATTTCAGAGGCGGGTTTTTGCTCGTAGGATAATTTTGCAAACATCCTACTTTAGGTGATGATAGTTGACATGGAGGGACACTCGAGAAAAATTAGTAGCACATTGATCCATACCGGGCCAGTGCGAGATCTCAAACCTGGTGCCCGAAAAAGTGGTTTTTCGTTTCGAGACGCGCTAGAGACACGTATGCAACTTCAAAATGACCGCATTGGTGATTTAATGATACATCCAAATTTTGACATTGATCGATCTTTTTTTTGAAAATAGAACACCAGAAAATAAGACGTTTTATGCCCTGAGGGCATATGATGGCCGATCAATTACACTTATTCGTACATTCATCCTGATGAGCCACGTGAGGGTGCTCTGTGATACATATATTGGCTATTTGCTTATGTATGGCATTTATCAGAACAATTTGATATCGTGCGAAGAACAAGTGTGGTATTCAACTGCTTGGAGTAATGACGTCTCAGAGGGGGGTGATATCAAGATCGTTCGTTTTTCTAATACTACGAAGCTGTATTTGAGAATCGTGGGGAGATCCCAACCTGGAAGGAGCACCGTGATAGCTGAGTTATTGTACGCCAATAACACTCTGTACAAAGGTGTGGCACTTTTTGTTTTTCACCTCGAAAGAAGTCAATTTTGTTGCATAGTTTGGTTCAAATTACTTTCTATCTCACTTTCCTCCATCATATCACAAAAAAAATAAAATAAAATAATTGAAAAATCGAAGGGGGGCGGGGTCGGAAAAACTTTTTCCGAAAAGAGACAAAAAATATAATCAGTTATCAATCACCACTAATACCGTAATAGGCGCTTCAAAGAGGTGCGATTGACAACTGTTTTTATTTTTTTACCGCATCAATTGAACCATTCTAAGTGCATTATTTTAATTCATTAATTTTTTTGTGGTATGTTTGAAGAAAGTGAGATAGGAAACGGTTCGTAACAAGATATGTCACAAAATTAGCTTCTTTTGAGGTGAAAATGAGAAAGTGCTCAAAAGTGACACACAGTGCCACACCTTTGTACAGAGTGTTATTGGCGTACGATAGAAAATAAATAATAAGAGAGATTATCTGACACGATCGACATATTTCTTCAGGAGCTTGGCACAGGACGAAATTTCCGCTGTGACACTATTTAACAATTCTATATTGTAGCGCATTGGATGAGAGTTACGACAGTGTCATTCCGAAAGCACGGAGGCTCCCCCACAAGAAAAAATGAACAGCGACGGTCCGTAGACTTGATTGTATGAAACATCGAGAAGTCAGGGCTTTCGCGCTGGGACCGGAGGTGCAATCGCGAACTGAAATTGCCGCACGAAAGGCGCATGATGCTTGCGCATCGCACATTGCACATTACGCTATGCGCAACTGTTATGCGCAACGAGTTTCCATGACCGTTTTTTTATACTCCCCGTGAGCCGCCGTGGAAAGTTCAAAATGCTTCTACGCCTCAGGGCAAAAAATATTGGCAATTATGACGTCACAAACTTTTTTCGCAAATCGAATGGAATCTTTTCGATCCTTAGTGCAATCGATAGCCTACCAAAATGCAAACATGCATAGGCGGGTCAGAAGCGCGAATTGGGCATTTTCTAAATACTCGGAATTCTTCCGAAAGCGAGGATGTCCCATGCCGCTCAAAAAGCGCTTATTCGACGAGACGACTTCGTCAACGCTGCCGGTCCTCAGTTCATGCAACTCGCAAGACACGATCACAGGCAATGGAGAACTATCATGGCAACCCAGCTGAATTAACACCCTCACCCAGCTGATAAAGTTGATTAAATGTAAATGTAAAACCGGAAATCCTGGAAAATTTTCCCTCGTCCTACTACATCGCACAGAATTTGCATACAATCTTTGGAAAATAGAGAATTTTAAAGTTTCTGGGAGGAAGTTAAATACGAAAAAGTATACGGAAAATCGTAATAAAATCAGTTCTCGATGAGCTAAAGTATGAGCAGGCCGCCTTCTGACAGTATAACTGTATTATTTTATTACAAATACATGAATTCTTTCGCAATTTTCATCAGTAGTGTACACTAATGTTACCAGAAACATCGCAAATTCTCGCTAAAATAAGAAATATTGCAGATATTATGGAATTTCACCGATTTTGTTTTAATCGCAAATTGATTTTATTAAAATTGTCCGTGTACTTTTCCGTATTTGACTTCCTGTCTGAAAATTTTAAATTCTCAATTGTGTGGAACTGCTGTGCGATGTAGTATGACGAGGGACAATTTTCCAGGATTTCTAATAGTACTGAAAATTTCGAAATAAACCATTTTCATGAATATCTAGGCTGAATGAATTCTGATCAAAAAAGTTGCGAGAGTGAAAAATGTTTGCATTTTGGCGGGCTATCGATCGCACTAAGAATCGAAAAGATTATTCGATTTTAGAAAAATCGAATAGAATCGTTTTGTGACATCACAAAAAAAAAAATGCCGATATTTTTGCCCTGAGGCGAATTGCCGATATTTTTGCCCTGAGGCGTAGAAGCATTTTTGAACTTCCGAAATGGCACACTCGTAACTCTCATCCAATGCACTACAACATAGCGTTGTTAGTGTCACAACAGAAATTTCGCCCTGTGCCAAGCCTATGTCGCCCACACAGATAGTCTCGCATAATACCTTGATCGAGATGGAATTATAATGGTTGATCTGTCCACCGAATTGCTGTTTGCCCGACTCTATAATTAAATTGTTACTCCGAACAGGATTAGCAATCGATCTTAATTTTTGAGTGGGAGGTACTTATAGCATAGTGCCGCATTTCCGATATTTTCGATTTGGATCGATTTTTAATTATTGCATAGTGATGATGCAACACTGCAATCGTAATTTCGAGGCTCTTATTTGCTCGGATGAATTTTTTTCAGCCGCTGTGATTGAAGTAGAGTGACATTCGATAAAAAAATAGGACCTCAATGTCCGTACAAGAAAGGAACCAGGATTCATATTGCGTACCCAAAGAAATGGATTTTCCTTTCTAGACGTGCGAGAGACTCTTTCTTAGGTTCAAAATGATCGCAATCGTTGATTAGGAAGTTTTATAGGAAATATATATATATATATATGAGAGGAATCGCCAGAATCGACCACTGTGCGGCGGTAGAATTTTTTTCACCAAATTTGTTCTAAAGAGAATGCAAGGTACTATCAACAGTGCTCTTTCTAATAGCGTTTACCAATTTTCACGAAACCTCTTATTTTTCGAGTACGCGCGTGTCAAATTGACGGTCCTTTGACATTTAACATCGAGTGTGCCTCAGTAGAAAAATCATAACTTTCTTTAAAGTTGAGATATCAAGTTCTAGTTTTTTTCATTAGAAAGAGGAATAGTTTCCCCTCATTTTGAGACCACCTCATCATTCCTGGATGAGCGGCCGGTCAGGGGCGGTCACTCCCTCGCGCGATTTCAAAGTTATGGAGATCGTAGCTCCTTTCAATGAACATAACCGAACTCACTTTCAAAAACAAAGTTGGTCAGCACGTCGAGGGCTACATTGTCTCATCGTAAGAAGTGTGTAGGTCGTGAACGAAAAAGCGAAATCTCGCCCTGTTTTTACAGAATTTAACGAAACTTTCAAGTGAAATATATCTAGTCAAACTGGCGCTCTTTTTGTTTGGCATGTTTAGGGATCTCTTCCCAACTTGTACTCATATTAAAAGTTGCACACTGTTTTGACATTAGTTTCATTCAATTATACGTTTTTGGCAGATTTTTCACAAAAAATCAATTTGTCGGTCCAATTCATGGATAATTAGGGATTTATAGTTACTATTTATCATTCTTGAGTGTTTGGATAATTTTTTTATCCCAAATGAGACATGTAAACATGCTAGAACACTATTTTCCAGGGGGGTCGTTTTGACCGAGACACACTTAAACCAGCGCTCTTTTTTTCGCATGTACCGATCAGGCTGAAACATACGGTGGAATTGAATATAACTATGGCCCACAAATCCGCATAGGGGCTTTTAGAAAAATGAGGGGAAACTATTCTTCTTTCTAATGAAAAAAAAACTAGAACTTGATATCTGAACTTTAAAGAAAGTTATGATTTTTCTGCTGAGGCACACTCGATGTTAAACGTCAAAGGACCGTCACTTTGGCACGCGCGTACTCGAAAAATAAGAGGTTTCGTGAAAATTGGTAAATGCTATTAGAAAGAGTACTGTTGATAGTACTTTGCATTCTCTTTAGAACAAATTTGGTGAAAAAAAATTCTACCGCCGCTGACACCCCTCAAATGGTCGGTTTACGTTAGGATCAACAAGGTCTCAACAGGGGTTTGGAACAGGTCAAAAATCGAAATCGCTCAAAAGTTCCCCCTTAGGGACAACTTTTGACGCTGAACACGCTGGTACCATCGATTTCGCAATCCGACTCCTCTGGGCGCCGGTATGGCGCCAAATCTTTTTTGAATAAATCTCGCTTCAGAGTGCCGGTAGAGGCACGTAATCTCGCGTATACTAACAGAATTTGACGCTCTTTCTCATCGTATTGTCGGTTTGTGGATATCGTTCTCGACTCTTCTGGAAATATCAACTTTTGATCGAAGGGATGGCGTGAGACGAGTTGATATTAATTAGAAAGCGCAGCTCACGCTTATCTTTTATCTATATTTGACTAAGCATTTGACTTATGCATGGTAAAGTTATGCTCTTTTAAGTGTTTTCTCACGCGCGCGGAACGCGTTTATAGACGCGGCAGCCGCATGGTCGATGCGGTAGCGACTTCACTACAAAGGTCATTGGTTCGAATCCTGTCGGTTTCCAAAGATTTTTGCCAAATTTTTTTTCATCGAAAAAATCACCTTTTCAAGATTTTCAAAAAAGTGACAATTTTGGTCGAGGTCGATTTTTCTAGAAAAAAATTCTGCAAAAGAATTTTAAAATGGATAGGATTCGAACCAATGACCTTTGTAGTGAAGTTCTAAGTCACTACCGCATCGACCATGCGGCTACCGCGTCTATAAACGCGTTCAGCGCGCGTGAGAAAACACTTAAAAGAGCATAACTTTGCCATGCAGAAGTCAAATGCTTAGTCAAATATAGATAAATGATCAGCGTGAGCTGCGCTTTCTAATGTATATCAACTCGTCTCACGCCAAGACTTCGATCAAAAGTTGATATTTTCACGAGAGCCGAGAACGATATCCACAAACGGACAACGCCATGAGAAAGAGCGTCAAATTCTGCTAGTATATGCGAGATTTCGTGCCCCTACCGGCACTCTGAAGCGAGATTTATTCGAAAAACAAGTTTGGCGCCAAAGTGGCGCGGCGCCATACCGACACCCAGAGGAACCGGATTGCGAAATCGATCGTACCAGCGTGTTCAGCGTCAAAAGTTGTCCCTAGGACGAACTTTTGAGCGATTTCCATTTTTGACCCGTTCCAGCCATTTGTTGATATATATATATAATATTTAATTTGCCCTGAGGGCAAGAAAGTGTCACTTTTTTTTGGATAAGCCATTCTCGAGAGACATTTTGGGTATGAGAGAGGTGACCTAAACATCTTGTCTGCCGATTAAAACGTGGAGAATCTAATAGAGAATCAGCACATAAAGCTTCATGTGTGTTGCAGACTTCCCTCTTCGCGTGACATCTCTTTTCCTAGGTAGATTCATCACTCACAGAACCGTCTCGCCCGCAGATCGTTATGTACTCTAATAATTGCCCCCAAGGGTGCCCCAACTTTCCATTTTTTCTGTAAAAACAAGAAATATAAATAAACTATTCAACGATAAAAAGTTAAACCGGTAGGAGGAAGTGAGCGGAGAGTGAATAGAGTAGCGAAAATGGATCGCCTCACCCTGCTGTTGTTCTCCCTCCATAGCACTCTGCGTGAGGGGGGGGGGGGGGTGGGTTGCAAATGCTCTCTCTCACTCTATCTCTCTCTCTTATTTATATTCTTTTCTTTTTTGCGATTGATATTAGAAAAAATTCATATTTTTAAAATATTATTTTTATTCTTTTCTTTTTATTATTGGTATACTTTTCATTTTTTTTCTCACCTCATTCGCATCACTCTTTATAGGTATGATTCAAAGAAGACATGCCGCAACGTATACATTTTGTCCTGTACCAAATTGTCTCCAAGTTTTAAAAAACTCGTTCAGCGGAACATAGTATCTTGCAAGATTCCAGACAACTTTTTTTTGAGAAAATGCCATTGCAATTGCGCTGGAGAAAAAAATAGGATGACAGTGTTTTGGGAGGGCAAAAACGGATCTCAAATGGATCCTCTTTACGACCCCCCCCGCGAGAGAGAGCGGGGAGTAGTGTTGGCAATTTCATTCCTTCTCAACCGCTCAGCAGCGCGCGGTTGAGAGCGGAATGAATCCTTCTCATTCAACGCGAAATTAGGGAAGGATTCATTTGGATCCTTCTCTCATTTATTTTTGCATGCAAATTAGTACTTTTTCATTGCAGATTACTAATTTGCATATCAAAACATAAAATGCTACGCTTGAAATTTCAAGGCGATGTGTACCTTTGCGACTTTTCAATTCCATCTCTAACAAGCGGAGATACAGAAGAATGAGAAGGATCCAAATGAATCTCAGATTCAACCGATTCCTTCTACGAGGAATCGAAATGATCTGAGATTCGCCAAAGGAATCAAATTGCCAACACTAGCAGGGGGCCAGCACTCTAGCACTCCCCGAATTTGGGATGGCATCAACTATCAGGGTGGGGTGTAGAGAAGCGAAAATGGATCCCCACTCCCTGCTGATTCCCCCCCCCTCTCTAGCACGGAGTGCTAGGCGGTCGTAAATGCCTCTCTCTCGCGCAGGGAGTGCTCTTTTCCCGGGAAACGCACTGAGTGTCATGAACTGGTGCTTATCAGAAAGATCTCGTTGAGCTGATTCCAAATATATGCTTCTCAGAAAGAGAAATTGTGATTGGGCTGAGAAAGGCGCATGGGAGTGCTCTCGGAGTGCTAATCGCACTCTCATTTACGACCTTTGGCAGCTTGCCAAAAAGGCGCGGGAGTGCGCCCCCGCGCAAGGGAGTGCGCTTTGGCTGTAAATACGCGGGAGTGGGGATCCATTTTCGCTACCCTAGTGGGGTGATCCATTTTCGCTACTCTAATTCTGATAGATGCATCTAACTAGGAAAAGAGATGTTAAGCGAAGAGGAAAAATGCTACACATGTGTGCACATGAAACGTTCAGTGCTGATTCTTATTGTATTCACCAAGTTGTAATCGACAGACTAAATTGTTAGGCATGCCTGCCCAAACCGCCGGCTTCCGTACTGCCCACCAAGAGAATTCTTGGTGCGCACTGCACATAAATGTATAGGAGGGGGTCATGGTCCAAAATGGGTCCGAGGTCGACTTCGTCATACCCAAAGTGGCCTATGGCAACTTAACCACCGGATCCCGCAGCGAAAACAAACTACCGTAATCATTCCCACCGTAACCCGGATTTGTGAAAATGATCAAATCGAGTCGGGATGTGGGAGGTAGATATCGAGTAGTAATTAATGGGACGGTTTACGGTGGTCCCGGTACGATATCGCCGGCACCGTAACCCATTCAAGAGTACCCTGAAAATGCGAAATGGATCAATTGGACTCGGGATCAATTGGATGGTATTTGTTTGACCTCGAGTAGTAATTAATCGGACGGTATACCGTAGTCTCGGCACGATATTGTCGATACCGTAATCCATCCTACAATATATCAAAAATATGAAGTGGGGGCAGATCGACTCGGGATGTGTTGCATGAGGTAGTACTCGAGCAGTTAATTGGAGGGTATAATTTTTCTCGATTACGGTTTCCGCCAAGTCAGTGGCGATACATTATTCCAAATTTTCGAAATTGTGCAAATCAAATCGGCGTTTTTGTAGGATGTAGACCTCGAGTAGGTATAGTCTTTGGAGCATACCGTATTGAGTCTACCTTAAAAGTTGAAATATGTAGTTCTAGTTTTGAACATTCGAAAGAGAAATAGTTTCCTCTCATTTTGACGACCACCGCGTCATTCCTGGATGAACAGCCGGTCAGGAGTGGTCAGTTTTGTAAAAGTCGTCGTAAATCACCGAATCGGAAAACCTCCCACAAGCCACGATGCGGCTTTCGTAGGCCATAGTTATGTTCAATTCCACCGCTAGTTTCAGCCGGATCGGTTTGTGCGAAAAAAAGAGCGCTGGTTTAAGCATGTTTCGCCCAAACCGACCCCTCCGGAAAAGAATGTTCTAGAGTGTCTACCTGTTGTATTTGCTGTTAAAATTCATCACAATACATGGAAATATTAATTAAAAATCATAAACCACTAAATCGATGAATTGGATCGAAAAATTTATTTTTCGAGAAAAAATCGCCCAAAACATTTAAGTTGATGAAAGTAACATTAAAACAGTGTGCGAGGTGGTAAATCGACATTTACAGCAAGTATGTATTGGGACTAGATCTCAAACATGCCTGACAAAAAGAGGTCAATACCAACTCGAGATATTTCAATCGATAGATTTGAAAAAAAAAAGCAAAAGCAGGTTTAATTTCGGTTGTTCATTGACGACCTTGACCCTTCCTACGATGGGAATGTATTGCTCTCTATGTGCTGATCATCTTTACTTTTGAAAGTGAGTTCGTATCTGCTCATTGAAATGCGCTACAGTCACTAGAAGATTGGAAATGAGCGAGGGAGACGCGCGCTCTAACCTCCTCGATAATTATTTCCATGTATTGTGATGAATTTTAACCGAAAATACAACAGGTATACACTCTAGAACATTCTTTTCCGGAGGGTCAGTTTGGGTGTAACATACTTAAACCAGCGCTATTTTTTTAAACATAAACTGATCCGGTTGATATTAGCGGTGGAATTGAACATAACTATGGCCTACTAAAGCCGCATAGTAGCTTGTCGGAGGTTCTCCGATTTGGTGATTTACGACGATTTTTTTTAAAAAACCGACCACTCCTTACCGGCCATTCATCCAGAAATGACGCGGTGGTCGTCATAACGGGGGGGAAACTATTCCTCTTTCGAATATTCAAAACTAGAACTCCACATCTCAACTTTTAAGAAAGTTATGATTTTTCTTCTCAGGCACTCTTGACGTGAAACGTCAAAGGAACGTCACTTTGACACACGCGTACTCCAAAAATAAGCGGTTTCTTGAAAATCGGACAACAAAATTTGAAAGAGCACAGTTGATAGTACTTTGCATTTGCTTCACAACAAATTTGGCTGTAAAAAAATTCTACCGTCGCAGACCCCCTATTTCTGGCCTCGAAATGTGGTACAAACGGCAGCTTTCCGTCAATTAACTCGTCAAATAATTAATTTCAGAAAATCTAATTGTGTTCATTGCAATCTCCTGGAAATTTTCTACAATTTATCTCTAAATGAAGTTCTTCTAAATTTTGCTCCGAAAGGAGATATTCAGCTTCAAAGTGGGACTCTTTTTAGGGACGGGCGTGTGATTTTATGAGTACGCGATAATGCAGTACTACCTGCGACGCCGTTGGGCTCGAAATACCGTACACCTCTGCTGTAAATTTCACGACTAATTTTCTTGTATTTCGGCGGTTTATTTCGAAAACTTATCACTGCTCTTGGATTGAGAAACATCAAAATAATATACAAAGCACGCGATATTCATTGAACGCCCTACAGAAATAGAAATAAACGACTTCGAATATTCGCGAATTTCAATTTTTTGAATTAAATGCTAATTTCTTCAATATCGGTGGGATTCGTAGTGTAAATCATGGTTATCAAAAAAAAAACCGATTGGAGTGACTGTTATTGAGAAACACGTCATCAAAGTTTCGTATTTTACAACGGGATAATCACCATTTTTGCATTTTCTCGAAAACCGCGGAACGATCGAGCAATTCCTTTTACAGAGATACGAGTAATTGAACAATACAGCGTTGCTGCGAAAACTAAATGCGATCGTTCCGCGGTTTACCAGTTATAAACTTTCGAGGTTGGCGCAACGGAGGAATACTGTAGCCCAATTTACTAGACTCTTCATCTTAGCATTCAAATCAAATCAAATCAAATCATTTATTCAAGCCTCAGGTCGTGAGCCTGTTGAATGATGCTTCTGTTCCACAAATCGGGGTATCTTCTGCACGTATTAGCCCATCTGGATCCCATTCGGTTTACTAGTTCATCTCGCCATCTCATCTTCGGCCTTCCGACAAGCCGCTCTCGGTCGATTGGTGTCCAATTAACAGTTCTCACCGCCCATCTATCATCATTAAGTACAGCAAGTCTTCTAGCCCAACTCCACTTCTTATGCATTGCTCTTACACGAACGTCTGGCAGCGGTACTTTTGTTTCAAGCCATTCATTTGTTCTTCTATCAATTCTTCTATCAGTTCTTCTATCAATCTTAGCATTCTGTTATTTAAATGATATCATTTCTTTATTGCATAATTCACATTGAATTTATTGTTGCGAACTGGATGTAGAAAACAAAAGACACAACGGTTCCTAACGAAAGAACCAATTTTCAGTTTGCGATTTATCAATCACATACCTGGCCCAGTCGCTGCTCCACTTGAAACCATTGGCGTCGCACAAATAGTCTTTCTTTTCAAGCATTTTTATTATTAATTGGACTTAATTTGTAAAATCGAAGTTGATAAGTCGAAATGCGGTAGAATAAGCTATCGAATGATCATACTCTTGTAATTTATTTCATTCATTGGTGTGCAACCGCCCGTCCCTAACCCTTTTCCCATTTCAGACAGTATTCGTCGTGAAAATAAACATAATGCAAAAAAATGTCTTCTCGAGTACTATGAGGGCTCTCCAAAAACGTTGCATTCATTATTTCGACTTTTTGGGTGTTCGGAATTTGTCTCGATCCTTACGTGACACGCGTGATAATTTTCCACATAGACTACCAACGTGCTGTGGGGGACGATCACCCAAGCACATTGCGAGGTATCCTAAATTCTACCGTAGTCTTTAAAGCGATATATTATCGATCAAAGGGCCAAGAGTCGACAGGCAACGCATGCTAGGACATGAAATGCATGCAATCGACATAAAATAAAGGCAAATTGTAAAGTGAATTATAGGGACGGGCGGGTTGCACACCGATGAATGAAATAAATTACAAGAGTATAATCATTCGATAGCTTATTCTACCGCATTTCGACTTATCAACTTCGATTTTACAAATAAAGTCCAATTAATAATAAAAAATGCTTGAAAAGAAAGACTATTTGTGCGACGCCAATGGTTTCAAGTGGAGCAGCGACTGGGCCAGGTATGTCATTGATAAATCGCAAACTGAAAATTGGTTCTTTCGTTAGGAACCGTTGTGTCTTTTGTTTTCTACATCCAGTTCGCAGCAATAAATTCAATGTGAATTATGCAATAAAGAAATGATATCATTTAAATAACAGAATGCTAAGATGAAGAGTCTAGTAAATTGGGCTACAGTATTCCTCCGTTGCGCTAACCTCGAAAGTTTATAACTGGTAAACCGCGGAACGATCGCATTTAGTTTTCGCAGCAACGCTGTATTGTTCAATTACTCGTATCTCTGTAAAAGGAATTGCTCGATCGTTCCGCGGTTTTCGAGAAAATGCAAAAATGGTGATTATCCCGTTGTAAAATACGAAACTTTGATGACGTGTTTCTCAACAACAGTCACTCCAATCGATTTTCTATTTTGATAACCATGATTTACACTACGAATTCCACCGATATTGAAGAAATTAGCATTTAATTCAAAAAATTGAAATTCGCGAATATTTGAAGTCGTTTATTTCTATTTCTGTAGGGCGTTCAATGAATATCGCGTGCTTTGTATATTATTTTGATGTTTCTCAATCCAAGAGCAGTGATAAGTTTTCGAAATAAACCGCCGAAATACAAGAAAATTAGTCGTGAAATTTACAACAGAGGTGTACGGTATTTCGAGCCCAACGGCGTCGCAGGTAGTACTGCATTATCGCGTACTCTTAAAATCACACGCCCGTCCCTAAAGTGAATGGTGAATGGTGAATGGTGAATAGGTGAACCTTACAATTACTAGGGTGGCGAAATATAGTCATGTGGAGCCATTCTTAGCCTCCTCTCGCGGGTCGATAGTGACTCGCGCGGGTACCCGCACCCCGTGGCGGGGTTTTACGACTAGGCGCGGATGAGTCATTTTACGGGTCAAAAGCGGGTCAAGACGTTTTCCTCGGCTCATAATGCATCAAATTGAAAAGTAGAAGCAGATATGGAATCAGCACCATCAGATCTACAGAAAAGCCATAATATTATTTTAATAGCATGAATTACATCGGAGAACGAGCCCAACAAGTCTCACACAGCCCTCTTCATGTTCTCACTCCCCAGTCCGATTTCATTGATGTTGAACCTACCAGTTCCCTATGTTTAGAAGACTTACCTAGATATGTCAGAGAAGGATGATTTTGAGGAGAATGCTTCTCATAATGGCGAAGAAGTGTTTTAACTCTCGTACACTATTATAATTATAATAAAAAATATTTTTCATAAAAACATTGTATTCGATAGTACTCGTAGAGCTGATTTCAAAGATATGCAAATGTCCGCAATTGATCCAATGGTAGCGGAGAAAACCCACTTGACCCGCTTTTGACCCGCAAAATGAATGACTCCTCAATGACTCCCAGTGTCTATCGCGGGTACCCGCGGAGAGAGACCTCATTTACAACCATGCGCGGGTACCCGCAAATCAGCTATAAAAACGCGGATGAGTCAGACTAATTCTCGCCACTCTAACAATTACCCTAAAACAAAGCCGCCGACAATATAATAATGTTTCCCCCCTATACTATTGGGTTTCAACAAACATAATAGTTTTCGTAACGGAACGTATATAAATTTGCTGTTATTCGGGTTATCGAGGACTGTTCTCTTTCTTTAATATGGAAAATTTGTATTTCCCCCTAAAATGGTCGCTAAGAGGTCACTGTGTATGGTGCCTTACAGTTTGTCGCTGAGATGTATCATTGTCATTGTTAGAGTTCGTTTTTTTCCCACTTGTAATTGAGTGTTGAGAAGTCCGTAGAAGATCCAGTTGGAAGCTATTGCTAGATAAGGAAATGCATGAAGAACGTAAATCGTAAATAAAGCATCCTGAAGTGACAAACTGGAATCGCAGGTATTGGAATCTACCTACTTTCTTGTAGTTAGGGTATGCTAGATCAATAACTGATCTACCATCGACCTCTGAGCGTGAACTGTCTTGCAGTAGGTAGGATCCATACAGTACCGACCACCAATAGGGAGTCCAGCCAATGAAGTAAATCACTGATATCACTATTGTGTAGCGGAATATTCGACGGAGTGGAATATCCGAATTGGGATGCTGACTGTAATTTATCGATAACGGTGAATCGACAGACAAAGTATACCGTATGTGGATATGGAGTTGACGCAAGAGCTTATAGTCAAAGTATAATATGAGCGATAAAGGAAGGAGAAAACCCAAAGAGAAAGTGCTAAAAAAGCGCATCAAACCAGCTCTTTCCTAACCACCAGAAAGGGGTCAAGGACGAAAGAGTGCTAAAAAGAGGGTGTCTCACTTTGACACAGTCTCTCGTCCCGACCCTTTCCTGCAAGTTTAAATCATTCGACTCCAAAAGGTTGTGTGCATTTATTTGCGGCGATTAACCAAAATAATTGTCTGGAACCCAGAAGGTCGAAGTATTATTATTATTATTATTATTATTATTATTATCATTATTATTATTACTACGTATTTATGTGAGAGGAATCGCGAGAGACTTGAGCTCGACCGGGAAAAATTTATGATTTTTGAACTGGCTGAAAACATAGCACAAGGTACTACAAACCTCCCTCTATCAAATAGCGCTTTCAGATTTTTTTGAAAAAAAATCGTTTTCGCGTGAAACACAAATCAACCTGGTGAGTCGGGAGCTTTATCGAGAAATAGTAAAGTTTGAAAAATCATAAATATTTTCAAAGTGAAGATATAAATCCGCGGTTTGGTGTGTTAGATAGATAAATGACTCGGCTTGTTTACCAACCGCTCTAAGTCATGATGTGATCCTGGATGATGCGCGGATGATGGTGGTCGCTTTTGCAAAAGTTGAGCTAATTTTCTTAAAAGTCAAAACTACTGCTTCCCTCTATGCGCGCTCTGATGAGCGCTCACTGCAACATTAAAATGGGCCGAATCGGGCCATGCATTCTAAAGATGCACGCGATTTTGTCATGTCGGTCAACTATAATTAATGGCCGCGAACATCAATTTTGGCCCATTTGTGGTGAAAACTATCGCAAACTATTCAAAAACAATAATCATGTTATTTCTTGCATTTTTTATTGATTGATTTTTCGAGTAAATAAATTGAAAAAAAATCAGCGTCGATTTTTGAATTTGCGGTATTTCGATTATTTTGAAGTCTATATGTTTCTTATAAAGTTTCATATTATTAGCTATGTACGCTGGTGCAAGATGTATCTGTAATTCCTTCAGCAAATATATTTTGCCCACTGAATCTACACCTAAAATGCGAAATTTGTCTGTCACTAACAGGTTCAATTCTTTCTATACTTCATCATGGAATTCCTCATTATAGGTAGACCTATTTCCTTTTTCAAAAAGTGAACGGCCATCTGTTCGTAGAAAAGAGTTACAGAGCCTAGAAAATCGATTATAATGCGAAAAGCGCGTGCTCTAGCTTCTCTAGCATTCTCTTAATTCCCCACGCTCTCTCGCCTGGGTTTGGACCCCGAGCTGGGCAGAAATCTTTTGCAAAGACTACTCTGATTCAAAACCAATGTTGGTGGGCTGAATTCACGTGATTTCGATAACACAGAAGCTTTGCAAAATATTTCTGCCCAGCTCGGGGTCCGAACCCAGGCGAGAGAGCGTGCGTGGGGAATTGAAAGAGTGCTAGAGAAGTTAGAGCACGCGCTTTTCGCATAATAATCGATTTTCTAGGCTCTGTAACTCTTTTCTACGAACCGTTCACTTTCAAAATTGAAATTGGTCTTCTTATAATGAGGAATTCCATGATGAAGTATAGAAAGAATTGAACCTGTTCTAATAGTGACAGACAAATTTCGCATTTTAGGTGTAGATTCAGTGGGCAAAATATATTTGCTGAAGGAATTACAGAAACAAACATCTTGCACCAGCGTACATAACTAATAATATGAAACCTTATAAGAAATATATCGACTTCAAAATAATCGAAAAACCGCAAATCCAAAAAACGACGCTGATTTTTTTCAATTTTTTTACTCGAAAAATCAATCAATAAAAAATGTCAACATGATTATTGTTTTTGAATAATTTGCGATAGTTTTCGCCACAAATGGGCCAAAATTGATGTTCGCGGCCATTAATTATAGTTGACCGACATGACAAAATCGCGTGTATCTTTAGAATGCACGGCCCGATTCGGCCCATTTTAATATTGCTGTGAGCATCAACCATGCTCATCAGAGCGCGCATAGAGTGAACCAGTAGTTTTGACTTTTAAGAAAATTAGCTCAACTTTTGCAAAAGCGACCACCCCGCATCCGCGCATCATCCAGGAATGACTTAGAGCGGTTGGTAAACAAGCCGAGTCATTTATCTATCTAACGCACTAAACCGCGGATTTCTATCTTCACTTTGAAAATATTTATGATTTTTCAAACTTTACTATTTCTCGAAAAAGCTCCCGACTCACCAGGTTGATTTGTGCTTCAGGCGAAAACGAATTTAAAAAAATATCTGAAAACACTATTAGATAGAGGGAGGTTTGTAGTACGTTGTGCCATGTTTTCAGCCAATTCAAAAATCATAAATTTCTATGTCCCGGCCATGGCTGATGAGCTCGAATCTCTCGCGATTTCTCTTATGTAATGTTGCTAACTTACGAATATGTGAAGACAAGGAAGGTCTGTTTGGGCATAGCATCGGTGCACTTATACACACGAACCCTTAATAGATTGGATGAGATTGAGAGATTATCCTATGGAAACGAAATAGCAACACATGTATAATCTTCCTAATGCCATGATGTATAAATGTACCGTATACCACGAGAATGTTTACGTGTCCACTTATACAGATAAATGTACCTGGTGATGTTGTATGAGTCGAAAGCAGCGACTTCGTGTATTATGTACTCTCGAGTATCGGAATAAATGAGAAGAGGGAGAAGGAGAATAAAAGAAGAAATGACTACTCCTGCAAAGAGCCTTACCGTACTCATTATAATGGTATGTTTTCGTGTGCGAATGGACTCTACAGGTCTGCGATCTTACACGTTGTCCTATTGAAGGTTGTTATGGGAGAATGGAATGAGATAGGAGAAATGATGAGATGGGATGGATAATCCCCTTCTCACCTACAATGACAGCATAGACGAAAGAGTGAGATCTGAATCGAGAAGATAGTGGATGACAAACAGCCGCATATCGATCGAATGATATGGCAGTTATGAGGAACGTAGATACAATTCTTCCAACTGAACCACACACATGGTGTACTTTGCACACTACTGTACCAAACAACCAGAAACCGAGGAGATTATCCTGAAGAAAATAAGAGATATCGATTAAAGGAGAGAGAGAGAGAAAATAATTTCTTTGGGAATACGAAACTGAAGGAAAATTTCTCACTGCGATTGCGGTTGGAAGAGACAGGGAAATGAACAAGTCAGTAACACAAAGTGCACATATGTAAATGATTGTGTGCTCTCCGTTACGAGATGCACTACGGGAGAAATTCTGAGATAAATACGTGATGATATGAGAGCGAAAGAATCAATACCTTGAGTATACCGTATATCATGGTAAGGACGGATACATTCCCAGCTAGAGAAACAATAAAACAGATTATGAATACGATGGCCAATGCAACGAGTCGAGTCTCCTGTTCCTAAATGAATTCAAAGATTGATGGGAAAGTTGGTTTGAATGGGGGCGAGAGAGAAACTTACGATGACGGGAGGAAATACTTTCTGGACGAAGTATTCATATGAACTTCCATCGAGATCCAAGAAGTAACATTTGAAGATATTACTTCTGATGGTTAGACACGATGAAGTGTCTGTGACATTGTTGGGTCGAGATTCGTCTATGAAGGTATTGGATAGGAGAGACATTCCTCCCGATATGGGAGAGGAAAGAAGGAGAGTCCACCCCTGACAGAATGGGAGGAGCTTCAGCAGAAATTACACACAAGTAATCAACGAATAGAATGAAGTCATCACACAATCGTTCAAACTCTAAGGATTCCGTCAGATTGGAAGGTAGACGTCTTGTGAGTCTTGGCGCATATTATTCATTAATTCTTTCGAAGTCGTATCACTTTTCCTACGTGTGAACCTTTCTTCTTTTCAAGCTTCAGTGTTACTCATTATTTCCCAGATATGTGAAAATGAGAAAGATTTATCTTCTCGTTTATTTAGCTGGCTACTCCATATTGGGCCATGTATGATGATGACATGCCGGCTGGATAGGAGTAAGCAGATGGTACGAAGAAGGGCTGTATTGCTTAATGTGTTGATTTTTATTATTGTCTGACTGAGGATTGTAATCGTTTCTAGTCATATTACTAGAAGTTGGTTAGACTCAACGCAGAACGTGGAGTTCAGGCCTGCCTCTTACCTGATTCATGCCTGCCCTTTACCTTCCGCGTTGAATCTAACCAACATCCAGTAATATGACTAGAAATGATGACTCTCTTCATTCCGACATAGGTTAAAGTTCCTCCACTACTAGGGAATTGAAATGCCTATCTGTTGGTGTGTTTTTTTTCCGGAGGGGTGACAATCCGGCAACGACATTTCGGCAACGAATGTTTTCAAATTGGAATAACTTTCTTCTAAATCAACCCCATGAGTCAATCGAAGTACTATGTTCGTCAGAATCGTCAGGGCTTTCAAATTGACTTATTAGACTTTCGACTAATTAGCTAATTAACTGATTAGTGGAAATTTCAAAACGATCGAAGAGACGAAATACGCATTGCATTCTAGGGACCACCATCCTAATGAACGGAATTTAAAAGTTGGACATGAAAATAATTTCATAATGTGAATGTGGTGTGCTGAATCACCTGTCTGAAACGGAAAAGTCACAGAACTATTTACTTGTTATGCAAATTAAGATTTTATAAAATCCCATTGTAAAAGTGAAGCTGCCACACTAAATGCGTTCTAGTATCCGTTCCAGGCGAATGCCGCTCGTTTTTAAAGTTTTAAGTGATAAAGTAGGAATTCCCTCGTAACATATCCTATAAAGGAAAATATAAAGGATTCTATTTTTAATTCTTAGCCGTTGTGTACCATTACGACATTCGTACGCCTTTTCTATGCCGAGTTATGAGCTCAGAAGTCAAGTGAATCCTAGGATTCACTTGACTCCGAGTCACTTTCACTCCTCACACCGCGCGAGTCAAAATGACTAGGAGTCAAATGATTCAAGGAGTCTATAAACGAGTCAAATGGCAAACCCTAGTGTATTGAGAGTGAGGAAAAAATATTAAAGGCCCCCCGCGAGTCCTATGTTACCTGATTTTCAATAAGCCAATACAGTATACCGGAACACGAAAATGGAGCGCGCACACTCGGAATAGGAGCAATTTCAAATCGATCCCTTACGAAAACTATTATATTTTTATGAAAGTAGATATTATCCACAGGAGGGAACATTGTTATACTGTTTTCAACAGTATAATAATGTTTTACGTCGATTGCATGTATTCTCACGTGTCCTAATACGAGCTGCCTGTCGATTATTGGCTCTTTTGCAGCCATTTGAGCGACAATATATCGATTTATAGATTACGGTAGATTCTCGGATGTGTTGCATTGTGATCGGGTGAGCGTTCCCCATAGCACTGCGTTGGCAGTATATGTGACCAAAAACTCGTGGGAGACCTTTTTAAAGAATTCTTTAAGAATTTTTAAGAACTTTTTAAAGAACTTTTCGAAAAGCTGACAAGAGACTAACAAGTCGACCACATTCTATCCACTCCGAGATCCGGAATCAGAGAAGGAAATTTAACTCCCTCTTATTCGGCCCCCATATAAGACGTTTAGAGTAGCAGAGTTCTGGGGGCTGTATAATCTGTCAAAACTTCACCAAAAAACTTGCCAAGTTTTCACTGACATCGTTCAAAACTTCACCAAATTTTCAATGACATCGTTCAAAACTTCACCAAGTTTTCTTTAGAAATCAGCCATCTACGTCATCAGCCTGTTTACATTTTTGTTTCTGTTGTTTATACTCGTTTAGTACCCTCAAAACGGAAGAAAATGCACCGTGTCCAGGATTTTCCGGGATTTTCCGGGAAAACTCCGGAAAGTCTGGCAAATCGATGTTTCTCAACGAAATCGTCCAAATTTTGGAGTACGAGGGCTTCTCCGAAATTCAAGAAATGCGTTTTAAGAACTAAGAAATCTATTGATTGGAAGGTACTGTATCAGAAGTTGCTATTTTCGTTGTGTGTCGTGTACCACATGCGATACGGTAGTGCACTCCTCTATTTTGATGTTATTTCTCGTTATTTCGTTTCATGAACACTCTCATTAGGCGAAGAAGGCAAAATAATGAAAAATATTATCTAAAGAGAAGAACACAAAGAAAACGTTTTGAAAGAAAGAGGAATGTACACCAATACACCACCGTATCGCATGTGGTACACGACACACAACGAAAATAGCAACTTCCGATACAGTACTTTCCAATCAATAAATTTCTTAGTTTTTAAAACGCATTTCTTGAATTTCTGAGAAACCCACGTACTCCAAAATTTGGACGATTTCGTTGAGAAATAACAATTTGCCAGACTTTCCGGAGTTTTCCGGGAAAATCTCGGAAAATCCCAGACACGGTGCATTTTCTTCCGTTTATTAATATTTTTGGCAATTTCTAATGCAATTACTATTGATTAACTGGCAGGATCATTCCATTTCACAAGACGATAAGAGCATTGCGGATGTAGTTGTACGATTAAAAGGAGCGAAAAAACTAAACAAACCATGCAAAATTGCAAAAATAAAGAAAAATGCGAAATTCGAATAAAACGTTCCGATGATTCAGACATTTACACATGGCCGATTTTTAAACTCTACTTTCAACCCAATTTGCTACGTTGATTTAGAATTTGCTGGAATTTCATAATGAAAACAAGGATGCAACAGACCATCAGCACCCAACAATGCCAAAATTAGAATTTTAGCGTTCACTTCATTGCGCCTCAAATTCCACCCTAAAAAAGGCTCACATACATGCATACTTTTCCCTCTCTCGATTTGCGTGCTATTTCTCTTTCTCTAACCAAACTTGGCCAAGTTCCGTTTAGAACTTCGCCAAGTTTTCTCGCATATTTCCGATTGAATTTTGGTTAGAGTGACGAAAATAGCATGCTAAATTGAGAGAATTAGAGAAAAATCTGCCATGTTTTTAGCGATGTTTTTTGCCATATTTTTCTCGCACATTTCTGACAGATTATACAGCCCCCTGATCCGTTACATTTTTCATCTGTAAGGCAATGGTTGAACAAGTGCGAATGTCACGAATTTGGAAAATTGGAGATAAGCAATATTTGAAAATTTTCAAATATTACTTGTACTTCTCCTTCTTCATACATGTACTTGTCCTTCGTTGTACATGTATGTGTAGTACCAAACGAAGGTTTTGCTTGCAGGGATTGTGCTTTATCTGCATCAACAACATCACAACAACAACAACAACAACAAAAACAATCGGCGGGAAACAATACAAGATTAACTAATCGATGCGCTCAGTGAAAGTGAGGCAGGCATGATTCAGGTGCGAGGCAGGCATGCCGGCTGGCAAGAGGCAGGCATGAATCAGGTAGAAATAGCTGAATCATGCCTGCCACTTACCTGAATCATGCCTGCCCTCCACCTTCCGCGTCGAGTCTAATCAACATCCAGCATTATGAATAGAAATGATAACACACGCCATTCCGATAATTATAAAAATCAACACAACATATCAAGCTAGCTGAAACAGGCCTGCCCTATACCTTCCTTCTACCTTCTGTCTTCCCCTTGCCAGCCAGAATGCCTGCCTCCTACCTACTTCATGCATGAAACGCAATAATTAGCTGAATCATGCGTGCCTTCCACCTGTTTCATGTCAACCTCACTTTCACTGAGGAGTATACGGCTATAATGAGTGTTGGATTTCACAATCGAGTAATGAAGCAGATTATAATGATAGAGATTATGATAAAAATATTGCAATTAAACGAGTTTGTTGGCTATTTGAGTGTTTTATTTGGCTAAATCATAGATAATGTTAGATTTTAAGAGCAGAAGGGGGTGGGGAGCCGTGATCATAAAACGCCGAAAAGACTAAGTATCGATAATAATGCCGGATGCAATTGCCTCGGCCATCTGGCTGCTCTTATTCCTTCTTGAGGTTGTAGGGTGCCTTGGCTTCCCGTCAGGGGTATATAAGTCTTTGTACTTCTTGTAACTCGCCTCCCAATCGTCTCTCAGTCTCTCTTGAATAGACTTCAACTTGTCCGTTATCGCGGCATCTAGAGACGCCAACACCTGGATCCGATTCGAAGCACATCGCGCTGCCACTGCTGCAAACATGTTTTTAAAGATATTTTAGCATTTTCACCTTTTCGCTACTATCTCTCTTTAATTATATAATCTCCATTTACAATGAAAACGATATGCAATGTCTAAGTGCTCTTACCGAGTGCTTCTTCAGTGTGCCCGTGAAGGAAAAGTGACGAGTACTTCGTGTCGGCCACGCTTGTCGGATCGAACGTCATCAGTCGAAGACACTGCAACACAAACACCTTCTACAAGTCACTCCCCTCCCCCCATGAACCGACCGTGCTCTCTATGCGCCCAGACATCTTCAACGACTCCACGAATGTGACGAGATCTCGCTAGTCCACAAACGAGCCATTTACTGCTTGAAGGAGAACTGCGTCAACGATGTTGCAGCTTGATAAAACGCCACCTGTAAAAACTGAATTGTTAACCCTCTTTTAATCAGAAAAGTAGACATTGCTAAACTGAGCATAAACACATGAGCATAAACTCGCCCTGATTTTTGGAGTAGGGGGATGCAGTCAATTCGTACGTCCGCCACGCCAATTTTAATACGAGACGCCTGTCCAGACTGAGAAGGGGTTGACATCTGTGAGCTTTGAGAGCTCTGAGACATCTGAGAGGCGACTCTTTCATCTTCTTTGCGTTGGAGAATCGTCGTCAATTCTTCCTTGATGACTGCTCGATCTCCCTCGGTTATGAGAAATGTGAGAAGACGGGCATTAGTGTTCACGTGCTTCAAGACGTTTTTGATCTCCAATGCGAAGCACTGAAAATTCGTATTCCAGAAAAGTAGTGCGCTAATCACAATTTTCATTGACTTAATAATCTTAATTTCTTGATAATCTAGACAATCTCCCATTTGTGTGAACAGATTTATCCCATCCTCCCTGTTATCTAAAATAACAAAACGTACCTGATTATCGAATATGTGTACCTGATTATCGAATATGTGAAGTGTGCTCTCAGTCTTGTGAAGTCGCGAATTGGCCGTGACTTTGGGCAGAATAAATGTGACCGGTGGCATGCATTTCTCGCAAGCCTTAAAGAGCTAATTATTTTAATCGAAATGCTTTGCTATTTGAATACCTCAAGGAGTTTGGAGGCGCTCCCTCCGTGCTTGCCACCAGCCATCCTATTCTTGCCAGACGTGAGACGCCTTGATAACGTAATTTATTATGTAAAGCAAATGCGCCTCAACCACAGGTCCCGATTTCCCTTCTCTCACCTTATCGTAGAGTATGCCACCTGTCCTCCGACTACGCTCTTTGCAACGTCGTAAGCGCCTTGCGTGGTGTACAGCTTACTTTCAAGGTAGTCACCGATGTTGTTCTGCATCAACTGAAGATTCTGTAATAGCAAGATCTTAGTTAAGCTTTTATGTTTATGTTTCAGTTTTCCCTTGTTTCTATACGTACCTTTACTGCATCAACAATCTCGTCCTCTCCCATGGCATCATCCAGCTCCTCCATTCTCTGCATTGCCTTCCCCAGGTTAACCGGGCGTGCACTGACGTAGGCAGCGATTACCTTTGTGCTGTCCTTCAGCTTCTCCTAAACACATGTATACCATTTATAAATTTCAAAATATACAACACACGTACAAATTGTGGTAAATTAACGTACTCTCGCTAAACGCCTGAACAGTTCGAATTCGTCGTCCTCGAGTGAAGCGATGATCAAGTGGTTCCGTGAGAATCCTCTGGAGTTTCGTTGCTCGATTATCCGTAGCTTCACCGAAACAGTCATATCCGGTGTCTCCCTCATTTCGAGATGATCGAGGATTTTCCTCAGTTGGATCACCTGCAATTAGATCAATTTCCGCGTACTAATATTTTACTCCCGCAATTTGTACGTATTAGATTGGCTGAATATTTGATATCCCGCAATTTGTGCTGATTAAATTGTTTACCTTTTCCAAATTGGTCAGCTTGGCAAGGAAATTGTTCTTGGTCAGCCTCTTGACTACTGCACACAGTAGTGATCCCGTTACGAAATCCACACAGACCTGAAAACATCCTTTAATAACATTCAGTTCTACTCACTTCTTTTCTCAAATAACATATTATTTTTTAATTGGACGTTACTTACAACGAGTGGCTTCGCAGCTTGCTCGGCAGGCGAGAAACTGTCCAAGTAGTGCTTTTTAAGCGCCAACAGTCGGTGCCTTCCGTCCACTATCGTCCTATAAGAAGAACAATAAGCTGAATGGGAAGAAGGACATTTCTAAAGTTGAAATAGTCTAGAAGCGTTCGCTTTGCTGACACCTTTCATGCTAAAAGTCGTAACATTCACATTTCATCATAACAACGACCCACCTCTGCGAATCGTACTCTTGCTCCAACCATTTCGTCGATGGTCTTCTTCACCGCATTTACTGCCGCCCTGTTAGCCTCGCTCCGATCTTTTTGGCTTAAATTGCATATTAGGAGACTGTATTTTATAATTTCCTTTTACAAGGAGGCGTTTCTCATTCCCGCCGAAAGTTATCCTCCGAATCTGAAAAAGAGATTGGCGTTTACCAAAAAGAAGGAGATTGCCGAGAGTCTTTTGAAGAAAGATGTCCTTCTTGTAATCTCACCTCCCGGATCAGGAAAGACGAGCACGGTGGGTCATTAATTATTGTATACCTTTTTACCATCTTATTATGATTAATTGGGGAAAACAACATGGTACTTCCGAAAATAGAACTCACCAAAACAATAAACAATCCAACTGTATCATTTTGTAGGCGCATTTGGTTGCCGAACTCCTTGTCGCATTCGAAAGAAGAGACATTGAGCAAGCCAATGTCAATGATCCGTCGTGGTACCCAAATGGAAGAGGAGCAGTCAAGAGGGAGTGCTCAACCATGATAAAGTCAATCATGGCTGTGCCAACTGCGACAGCCGTGGCGTCAACCGTGCAATACATTCAAACTGCCACTGTAATTACTAATAATATATCTCTAACAAGCTCTCAAAATTAGTAATTGTCACAAGTGTCGGGTTGATTCCAATCGTCACTGTTCGTGGTAATTGACTAAAATGTATATTTTCAGTGCGACACGACCAGAGTAGCGGGCTTTGTATCGGAGATGGAAAGAGTCGACGGAGAGATGAATCAGCTAATGGTCGGAGTTCAACACGGAATCATGCCATACGAGTTGGCGTTTAAGGTTAACAAGATGAATTATTCGAAAGATTAAACAACTGTGCATTTATTAAATTAATTTTCTTTTTTTAAATTAAAAATCTAAGCAAACCATGTCCGTTTCAGCTGATCCTCCATGGAGCGAGAGCGAAACTGGCGGTGCTTGACGAGGGACAACTGGGTGATCCCATCATCAAGCAGGTATGAAGATGGTTCATTTCTTTGAAAAGAAATGTCATACTCAGACTATGTTCCTGATCCTCGACAACATGGCTAAGCCCAGAGAGACTGCACTCGACCCATACAATGAAGGCAAGGACAAGAGGAGAAGAGTGGACAAGATGCTGGTACTTGCTGGTACCTACGATAATGATCTACGGGATCTGCTGGCAGGGTATTTTTTTAAAAAATTTGAATAGTCTAATTATCCACTTTTAAAATTTGTACGATTATCCAAAAATTGTGAAACAAAAACATATGTAAGTTGTGAAATTCCAGAATGTGCAGAGCACGTCGCCTCGACTTCGATTGCTTGCACTTCACCGGCAAGAACGAATACAAGGAATACGATGACTACGAAGTCACCAAGGGGTAAGTTGCCTTGTTAAAATGGATACATCCATTATTCTCCGCAGCGTTTTTCATGCGAAAAACAGCCCGACTCAGTACTCCACTACCTTCTCAAATGAAGTGGCACAGTTGGACACTAGAGTCGGCGTTTCTGATGATTCTCTTCACGAAGAAGAGGGGAAATTCTTCTATGAATATGGCTCGAGACACGTCGAGGATTGTATCGTGTGAGCTATCTATCGATCAGAAGTATTCCGTCCAAATTTAGATGATTAAAATTAACAAGTTGTGTAAATATGACAGAGAAGAGTACAATTTACAGCGACCGTATCGTTCTGGGAGCACGGGCGGGAATGACACGGGTGGTGAACGAAGCAGAAAGGGAGAGGAACAGACAGAAAGTATGGGTGAAGATGGCGACCATGTTGGTAAGATATATTTATTTCTCACCTATCATCCCCAAAGGATAGTAGAAATCATATTCGAACTTAAATATGGATCTCATTCAATTAAAAAACTTAGATTATCGTGCCATCTTCCGGCATCTCTGATGCAGTCAAGACTGGAATCATTAACTGTCACGAGTTCACCTTCATCCCCGTCATGTACAGGAGACACGCAAACCAAGACGGCGCTTCCGTGAAACCTTTCACAGTTCATCAGTAAGTAACAATTTATCAATGATGGAAAATTGGATATTCTCAGGATCAGTCGAACAGAAGATGTGGTAGAGGCACTCGGAGCAGAAAGCATTCAGAAAAGGGCGTTTACACCGACAAACCTTTGTGCAGAGGAAAAATTGTGAGTGATTTTCACACAGTAGAAAAGTAAATTGTATGTATCAAAAAATAGATGAGCGACTACGGTAATAACGAATTTTTGTTTTAGGTGATTGTCGTTGCTGGAGTCGAAACCGGTCTCACGATCCCTAATCTTGCTGTCATCATCGACTCGGGCCTGGAGAGACTTCGACTGCCACATATTCGAGATCATCTGGGAGACCTCCGATTCTTCGCAACTGATCAGGACAATCTGATCCAGCGAATAGGTCAGACTTGTACTTTAAATTGGAATCCTGTAGCGCTAGTTCAAATGTCAAAATTGCCACATTTACGGGAACTGAAATCGTGTATTGTTAATAGATTACTATTGAATATCGAAAATAATAACGACACCAAAAATAGGACGAGGAGGAAGAACACGCGAGTGGAGTATCTTCTCATCTTCTCCGAGAAGGGTTTCAACATCATCTACAATAGGTGTTTTATGATTCAGCAATACCAACTGTTGAACTCCCTCAGTATGGTGAGATTTTTGAGAATATTTGATAGTCATCTACAAGAGTTAGTATATGGAAACGTGTGGAAAACTTGTTTAGGCCGATTTCATCAATCTGTGGTGCAACCCGCATCTGAGTGCTCAATACGGAAGAAGAGGAGAAGAATTGGGAGAATGGCTGAGAGAAGCAAGAGCTGAGGTGTGTGTAACATAAAGCAGAATACAAAATTCCGTAGTTAAAAAATGAAATTAGTAAAGAGGTGATATTTTTTTAAAGAATCTACTTCAACTGGACCCGAGAAGAGGAGTACTGGAGCCGCACAAAGTCATCGAGAAGTATAGGCGTCTCTTCACGAGGATGAACCCATCGCATGCGCAGTTCCTGCTTTGCTGCAGCAGATGTGGCCTTCTTTTGCACGGACTCGTCTACGTCTCTATGATGATGATCAGATCAAACGTAAGTATAAGTTATGAAGTAAAAACAAACAAATGGATCAGAAATCAAAGATAAGAATTGTTCGTTTTACTTAAACACATTTAAAATGTTCTCGACGGTGACTTTTGAATGAAAAATAAAAATGGCACTTTGTGAAAAAGTTTGAGATCAAAGATCAGAATAATCATATTTTTTTCTTCAAAATTTAAAGGTCACGATGGCGCCTTCAAGAAGAAGCGAGCTATCCCATGGTCCGAACAGGGACTGCAACACTACAGACATCTTCAAGACCAACCAGAGATGCCACTTCAACGAGACCACCGGAGGATCTCAGTATCTCCCTCACTACGAAGGAGACACCCTTCCACTGGTCGATCTCAATGCAAGGTACGCAAATATTGGGTGTGTCATTCCCTTGTAAGTGTATAATTCCAATATCCGAAGAATTTGAAAAGACGAACTGTTGAATTTGTGCAATCCTTATTATTCATTCTATTATTTACAGTCTACTCGTCGGATCGGGTTATCAGCTTCAAGGACCCGTTCCTTGCAAGGCGACAATGCTGACCAACTCAACAGACTCTGCCAATTTCATGTCATGCAAGTGGCTGGATGAGGCGTTTATGCTTATTGGAGAGAATTCAAACATCAAGGATGGATTGACGAAAGGAGCAAGAGGAGTTAATGAAACGGAATCCAATTTCGGCTATCTGTTCGGGCGTTTCTTTTACGATCCCGGTAATATAATTTTATACATAATGGCCGAATTGAGTAAAAGTGATTATACATTTTCGCTTCAGAAAGGACTCAGCTCTGGAGCACGATCAAGATGACTGTACACGAGATGCTCGCTGCAAACCTCATCGACTCGACCACTGAGGTCCAGCATCGAGAGGAACAAACATCTCCTCAGCTGCACCAAGAACCCGATTCTCAATCCGGAGGGAAGACAACTATTCTCAGGTGCATTTTATACAAAAGCTTTACTTCTATACAGCACATACAGTACCCTCGTGAGAACAAACATGACGTCGGTAACCGTTAGAAGTAAATTTAGAGAGGCGATAATCCTTCAATTACAGTACTTCTCACGATTCACTCGAGTCACTTTGCCGAGGCGCTTCCTACAGTACGCTATCAGGGAAAGCTACTGAAGTCACGGATGAATGTAAATGGTTAGTGAAAAGCTTGTTCATACAAATACAAATTTTGTAAATGTTAAGCCTTCTACGAGCATGTCGACCAGTCGACTACTGATAAAATTCTGATTCACTACACGAAGGCGTTTACCCTGAGAGCGGAAAGTCATTGGAGAGGAGTCGGAGAGGTTATAAAATTATTCATATTATTTCTAGATATGGCATTTGCAGAGGGGAGAGAAGAGCACGTGGAGAAGATACGACAGCCATGAGACTGTTCTCGGGGGAGATCTTCATGTTGTTAATGCGGATCCGATCACTCCTACACAATTGGCGTTTTTCGCAAATGCCATGCAGACGTAATAATTCTTAAATTTCTTTGAAATTGTGCTGGAATTATCCATGTTCACTGCAGGACAGCCGTGTCGAAAGACGATCGTGGAAAGTTCTTCGAGATCGGCACCAATGCAGGTGTCGCACTGAGAGGATTCAAAATTGAGGTACGTAAAATTTGAGATGGCAATTAGACTTGGATCGTGCGATAATAATAATTGTTAATGTGTATTGTTGCAGACATTATTGAATATGTGTTTAACGACCTACAGTAACCCCCGACCCCTTCTTCTAATCTTTCTAGGAATTGTCGAAATAGGCATTTCCTCATATCAACAGAAGAATACTCAACCCCCTCCCCACCTTACACTAATATATGCCTTAAGTGAGAAGTGTTAATTTACGCGGCGTTTCAACTAGCTTTTTTAATGTCTTGATATCAGTAGTATAGAGTAAGATGTGATGGAACGTAGTCTTCTTTAAGTAATTATGAATTGTTTATCGACCAGACAACTACCAGAAGCAAATAAAGTAAATCTATGCACATTTATTCGAATATTCGACTTCACCACAAAACAACAAAAACAACAGATTTTTCAATTATTACAAATTTCTTCTTCACAATATTTTAAAAAATTCATCCATTAGAAGGTACCTGTAATGGTTGAAAATTTTCATAAAATTTTCTCGTAGTGGATAAAAATTTTCAATTATTGCAAAAAAAATGTAATGGATTTAAGCGAAAAAGATATGAAAAATGTAACGGATCGGAACTCTGCTACTCTAACCGTCTTATATTCATCCATTGTCAACTTTTGTGACCCCTTTCTGACAAATCGTTTTGTTGAAAATGATCTACGTCGACCGTTGAAATGAAAACAACTCGTTGAAATGATTCCTTGCCAACTTTTTTGATTTCGCTTAGTCAGTTGTTTTTTAGTTGTCTCGAGACTTACGCGTGATATAGGAAAAGCGAACCTCGGTTTATTGTAATGAATAGAGAAAGGTTATAAAAAGTTCTAAAGCATTGTAAACCACTCAGTTTGCGGCAGGTATGAAGCAGGTGGAAGGCAGACATGATTCGGCTAATTATCTGATATTTTTCGCGATTCATGCATGCCTACATGCGGGCTGGCTAAAAGAAGACAGAAGTTAAGGCAAATGCAATGCATGCATTACATTTGCCTTAACTTCTGCATGCAGGTCTGTTTCAGCTCTCTTGATTAAAAATACATATTAATGAGGTCAATGATCATTTCCAGTTATCTTATTCGAACATTTGTTAAAACAGAAGCGGAATGAGAGAGGCAGGCATGATTCATATAAGAGGAAGGTATGGTTCAGTCCTCGTATTTATCTGAATCATGACCGCCTGACAGACGAAGGGTCACGAGTTCGACCCCCGCCCAGGTTCACCAAGCCTTCCATCCCCCTCGGTTGCGGTAAAATTGTTAGCAACTTTGATTGCGGAAGGTAACGTGCCCCAGAAGCCCGGTCAGCAGGGGATACGTAGACCTAGTTAGCAAACCGGCCTTACCGGTGAGCCCCGGCAGAGTAGTCGCTAGTCGACGCAAACATCTCTTGATTCCGGTAGTAACTTTACCTTTACCTTTATGACTGCCTCATTTGCACTGAGCAGAAGAAGTTAAGGTACAAATAGCGATTTTTTTTCCTTTTATGCTGATTACTTGTGAATAGTAAGTAACGTTAATTCTAATTTTACTCTTTTTATTCTCCTCTATTATACTGAAACTCTAAATGTAAATGCGAAGCAGTGATTGAGATATATCACAATGAGATACTAGACTAGAAAGGAACGAGATGGGGGAGAAAGAGCGACGTTTTGGAAGAGGATACAAGTATATTGAAAGGATATAAAGAGATTGGTCATATTGATTAAAAGAGGATTGTCTTCAACTTTTCGAGAAATGAAGCAAGTCTTGAAGGAGTGATGCATGATTCATCGAATGAGGATGATGATGCAATCACTTGGGCCCCCAAGAACGATGCATTGTATCGCCATGGAGAGATGTGCACCTGAGAATACGGTAGAATAGATAACGGGGTGTAGAAGATAGATAATAGCGAACGATACAAGGGGCGATAGACGGCGGATATAAGTGCGCTCGCGATATCGTTTTTTTTAGCCGATCTACCAAGAAAATTTCCTCAAGTTGCTGCGATGCCGCTACTTGGATGCGGCAAAATCGAGGAACGAAAATCAGGTATTGCCTTACACCACAGATCGTTGAATCCGTTCGCCTAAGAATTTAGCATATCCAGCGGGGTCGTGTACAGTCGAAAAATGTCAATTTTGTGTAACTCGGTAACTTGATGTTATCAAGTGTTGATGACGACGGCCACTCTCTTTTTTATGTGAGGCGCTCGTTGGCAGTCAGAAGACGTCGCGTCGAAATCAATTTTTTTGACAAATTTAGAATTCTCAGAAAACGTTATTTTCTGTCCTTATTATGTTTGCTACAGAATTTAAAAGAAGAGTTACCCCATGTTTGAATCCGCGCGAATTCTTAGTGTCTCGCCACGAAATAACAAACTTTCCATCCCTTTTCCGGACTAGTGTGATTCCCTGGATGCGAGGCCATCTCTCCTCTCTCACATTCTTTTTGATCTACTCAGCCTCTCACCTCCTCTCGCATTTCTCACCCCTCCTCGATTCCCCCAATATCTCATTTCTGATCATTTCCATGTCTGTTCTCTCTCCAAGAGAAACGAGGAGGAGAGGTCAATCTCTAGGTCTCCTCTAGGGATATCTCTCCCTTTAATGGCAATGGCGCCTCTCTAGTTCGTTTTGCTTCATTTAAAAAAATATAAATGCAAAGTTTTGTAGAGAAAAAGAACGTTTGTTCTTGTGCACCAATCGGGCGTGATCACGCGTGGCGAGACAATTCCAAATCTATATGTTGAGCGAAAGTTGGCATCAGATCGCGAAATGGGCTGGGATATATTCAGATTGTAAGAAAAGAAGGCAATTTTCTCTCCTCCATACTCTCATATCTCTGTTCTCTGTCGATTGATCAAACTCTCCCACAACCTTCTCTGTCTACCCTGTGGCTGTATCCTCGGTCTCGTCTTACGGGGAGGCGGGAGACCGTGGGAAAAAGGGCAAAGTATTAGCATTATTTGGAACCGAGAAATTAATCAAAACGTGATGACTATGAGACGTCGTCTGAAGCCAACGAGCGCTGTACGAGAAAAGAGGGCATGCCTGTCGTTATCAGTACCCTCGATAACCTCAAATCACAGGTTTTTTTTTATCAAAATCGTCCGTTTTTTACTGTGTGAATCCGAACCCTGCTCGATTCTTACGCAAACGCTCTTATATAAATTAAGTTAGAGTCTCTCTAGTTTTGTCTAATCGTCTAGCCCGTACGTCCGCTCTCGAAATTCTGTGGGCATTTATATTACCTGGGAGTGGATGGTACTGGGAACAATTTTGGAGAGTTCAGTCTCCAAACGTTCAGCAAGTCCAGGCAGAAGTGAAGCTCCTCCAGCCAAATAGATGTTTCTATTCAATGAATTAACTCTTTATTCTATCATCCATACGTTATTTACCTGTACAGTACTCTCCTTGCATCGATTGGCGAGTTCTGTATTGATTCGTGAATAAGATGGTGTAGTCCCTGCAGATACTATTTTTCTATTGCTCACTCAGTGCTCCTCTGGGTTTTTAACGCACGATGTGCGCCCGATTCCAGTGAAACATCGCACGCGCGCGATTTTCACATGACGCATGCGAGATTAATACACCATACCGTAATTTCCGTTCAAGACCTTTAACAAAGCACACGATGCGCGCGAGATTTCCTCTACTGGTTTTAGACGACGCGAAACTAGTAGCGCGAATCGTGCGTTGAAAACCCGGAGTCGTGGGGTATGGATACTTCTGGGGGGGAGACATAGCTACTCCAGCTAGAAAGCTAGAAAGCAGCTCTATGCAGTCGACCCATCCACCAAAGCACTCTCCAATCCGCACACTCTCTCGCATCACTCTTCCTCCCCGATTAGATCACGCGAAGAAACGAGGAAACAGGGACACGTCGGGATCGAACTTCGGAAGCCTTGCTTCATGGCTTATCGCTTTAGTCATTTCACTAGGTATAGGGGATAGGTACATGATAGGCAATGTGACTTCCTTAAGAGACTTCCTTACTTGTAACGCAAAGCATGCTAATCACGGCGCCCTATAAGTAGTGGTATCTAACTTTAATAATTATCGGATTGTGTAGCCAGGTATATTTAAAGGTGGTGTCCCACGAACTTTTTGACAGCTGAGTTCTCACTGTCATGATAATCGATAATCACAATGTTCAATCCTCAAGGAATGCAAGGCAAACGAGCAACGAGTGTCTTTCCCTAATTGGGAAAAGGTGCCAAAGAGCCGCTGTTCGGCTCCTTTTCCCAATTAGGGAAACACACTACGTGGCCGCTTACCTGACAATCCAAACATTGTGTATGTTATGGTAATCGGTTTCCTGATAAGAGCCCCGCAAACCGCATGTTTAGCCGATAAGTTTGAACGAAGTTGTACGCGTTTGGCTCTGTGCCAAACTTACTCTGACGCGCAGGGATTCAAAAATGATAGGGAGGGATAAGGGGAACGAGGAGAAAGCGACCGCGCCATTGAAACAGAGGAGATGAGGAATGAGTTTTGCAGGAGATTCGTGATACTCCTTCTTTAAGTGGAAAGAAATGAAAGAGATCTGCGCGGGCCTGATGCGTGCATGTACTCAGGCAACTCTTTTTGAATCTAATCAGAGTTTGGTAGAATTTAGAATCTAATCATAGAGTTTTTAGAGTCTACGTTGAATCTAATTAGATTCTGAATTGTTCTTGAGCTTTTGAATCTAAACGGAATCTAATTAGATACTAAACTTCCTTCTAATATTTAGAATCTTTTCCGATAGAATTCAGAATCTAATCAGAATCTAATTAGATTCCAAATTATCTGTCAACCCCGTCTCGAGTACACACCGTCGTGCCTACTCATTGCCTCGGGTCATTCAAGTTCGTATCAGGATTTTCCCTGTTGGGTGATGTACTGTGCTGATATGTCAGCCATTTTTGGATCGTTTCCCACTCTCCCCTTCAATGCGAGAGTGGGGATCGCAAGCACCTTCCCCCCTAAGGGACGAGGTGCCCCGCTGTGCCTGGATAGGGCTACATCAATTTTGAAAAAAATGAGGACAGCTCAGAAAATCATCATCATACTAATTTTATGTATAATCTATTCAGAATTCATTTAGAATCTAATCATAACGTTTTTGGAATCTAATCAGAACGTTTTTGGAATCTAATGTGAACTTTTTTAGAATCTATTCAGGACGTTTTTATAATCCAATCAGAATATCTAACGAATTTAGAATCTAATCAGAGAGAAATTAGAATCTAATTTAGCCACGGTTAGTGTTAAAATTGTTCTGATTAGATTCAAAATTGTTTCTGATTAGATTCAAAACGAGTTGCCTGAGTACGATGTATTCAGAAATAGGAGAATTCGAAAGAAGAGGAAAGAGTCGATCATGATAAAATAAAAAAAATTAATAACGACGACTTTCATGAAATATCGCAAGCGTCGTCGTGTCACACAAGTTTTTTTAAAAATACCAGTATTACTGTAAGTGGGGCTCTACCTTCTCAGCGCTAATGGGGTAGATCTACTTCAGGTATAGGAGAGATCTTTCTACAGGCAGGGGGAGATCTACTTCAGACTGAAGTAGATCTTCCCTGTATCTACTCCGTAGCTGACGCCTGTCTTCCTTCAATCGGTCAAGCATATTTTTGATAATACGCTGTTATTTCGCATGGTATTATTTTTTGTGTTTGTTTCATCTCAATTATCTGAATGACAAATATTAACTACAGGACATAATTAGTATGTATACAACTACTTTGTGGAGACCTCGTCAAGCTGAAGTATACATCCCCCATAGCTGAAGTAGATCTACCTATGTCCGAATCTGAAGTAGATCTCCCCGCTGCCTGTAGAAAGATCTACCCTATAGCTGAAGTAGATCTTCCCCAGTGCTGAAGTAGCTCTACCCCATAAGCGCTGAGTTACAGAAAAAGTCCGGGTAAATTTGTTTTTTTTGCAATACGGTATACCCCTCGGTCATTGCATTATCGATGTCTTTCTAATAGAAAAGTCCAATCCCGATCCAACTTTTAATCATGGCAACTATATACGCGCAGTGCATGCCCAGAATTATCTTGGTGGGCACAGGCTTGCATACGTCTGCTAGAGGTAGAAAACGTGTCCCATGACTTGTGGGTGATACTGTGTTATATAATAAAAAAATGTGATTTTATAATTCGATATGCTTTCCACCTACTTTAAGCGTACGAAAAATGTGTTGTGATAAATCTTATCGTTAGACGCCAACTTGCCTTTCCCTCTAGATTCCATTTCTTGGGTGCGAATAGACCTTCAGTGGCCAAGAATCGAGAGTTATCCACTTGGAGAGACTTTGGCATCGTTGGAAGGAGATTGTATTGACTGAGAGAAACAGAGACTGGCGTTGCATTTACATTATCTTCATGAGGATCTTGTGACACGAAACAAGTCTGCAAATTGTTTTTTCTTCGTTTTTTTATCTCTAAAAGAGAGGAATCTCGAGGGACTCGACCACGACGTACAAATTCATGATTTTTTAATTTGTCGCAAAAGTTTATTTAGTTTTTTCTCATAAGTTTGTATACGAGAAACTCTGGGCGGATCGAAATAGTGTTGGCAGTTCACGAAATTTTCGATAAGAGACTAACCATGTTCTAGTGTGTTGGATGAGAGTTACGAATGTGTCATTCCGGAATTTCAAAATTGCGTCTACGCTCAGTGCAAAAATATTGGTATTTGTCGAGTCACAAAACGTTTTCGCCAAATCGAATGGAATTTTTCGATTCCCAGTGAGATCGATAGCCCATTGAAATGTGTTTTTCACTTTCGCAATTTTTCGATCGGAGTTTACATAGCCTAGTTATTCATCAAAAATAGATTTTCACTAATTTTCAATACTACTAGAGGTCCTGCAAAATGTTCCATTATCCTGCTACATCAAGCAGCATTTGCACACAATCTGTGAAAAATAGAGACTTCTGGCAGAAAGTCAAAACACGGAAAATTATACGAAAAGTCTGAGCTAAAGTCTCATCAAACGGTTTAGTGTTTAGGAAATATTTAAAGAATTCCATTTTTTTCACTCTTAAAAAAACTTTTAAATTTTCTATTTTTCTACCGTATGCCACGAAAGAGTGGTTGTAACAAAGGCAAAGCCTCCGCAAAAATCAGCAAGAGAAGTTGCATGGGGTGGGGGTCGAACCCCCGTCCCCTAGATTAACACTGTAGAAACTTACCTCTGCGCCAAGTGGCCCGATGCGACATTGGCCAACTTAGCTCGCCCCATTCTTGCGGAATCGCCGTTCAGTGGATTCCTCTAGATACTGGGGGAGTAATAGCTACAGTACGCTAAAATTCCGTGCGGGAGAAAATTCTCAGTGCGGGAAAGCAATTCAAATGAATGGGCGGAGTTTTTGTACTATTTCTCAAATGTTGCTTTTATTGCACTCCCGTGAGACTGTGTGCGTGAACTCTAGGGTTGCCGGATCAAGGGTCAAGGGTTTGTCTCTCTCTCCCCTGACCCTCTCTCTCATTCCAAGTGTGAGAGATAAACAGCCAGGGGGCCCAAGGGTTTGGAGTGATAAGACGCCGAGAGAGATAACAAACCAAGCCCTTGGTTTTTCCAAGCGCTTGGTTCTATTCAAAGGCGCTATTTCGTCGATTAATTAATTGAAGAATTGTTGATTCTTGTTTGTGTGAGTCCTGCTCACGGTAATAGGTCAATAACAACATATACAACTTATTTAATAGTGTAGGGAAATTGTTTTTATTTCACGGAACTGAAAACCAAGGGCTTGGTTTATAAACCAAGCCCTTGGTTCTCTCTCCCCCTGTGACCTCCCCCGTATCAAGTGTTGAGCGAGAGATCGCACTCTCTCTGGCGAGGGAAACCAAGCCCTTGACCCTTGGACTTGAAACTAGTGAACTCTGATAAAAAAGCTGTGAACGCGAAAAATAGTTGTATTTCGATGGGCTATCGCAGGCACTAAGAATCGAAAAGATTCCATTCGATTTTACAAAACAGTTTTGTGACGTCACAAGTACTTATCTATTGTTTTGCCTTGAGGCGTAAATGCGTTTCGAACTTCCGGAATGGCACGGTAACAACTCTCACCCAATGTAAGACAACATCGCGTTTTCAGTCTTCTATCGGAAATTACAAATATGTCGATCCACTCAGATAGTATCTCATACTTCTTCCATTATATTCCTCAGAATGAGTGTATCGATGATCGAGTCTTGTCCATAAGCTCCTCTATTGTTATCACCCAGTAGTCGTCTCAAACAATCTTGCATCTGTCTGCCTCCATGCGGGAGAGACACAATTCCACTCTCCACCATGTAACCTGCCATTTCAATTCTATATACATTGGACCACAATCCACTTTAAATGAAATCTATCAATATCCATTTCCTAAGTAATCTGAGAGTATTCTCAATAGAAATGTTTGAATATTGTAATAGTTTAGGGAGGGGTCGATATCGTAAATCTTCTGAGAGAGTGTAGGAACCGTTGCAGTAACAAAATATGTTTTGAACCTGATTCCCACGTAACTGGAAGGCATGTTATTTTGGAATTATTTTATGAACTTCGTGTTTTTTTGCATCTTACCGATTTACCTCTTTTGAGAGTCATATCTCACTCAATTCAAAACATTTTTGCTAGTTCTTTTTTTAAACTGTTTCTCGCGGCATTCTCTTCAATTTCTGCAATTAGCACTCTCACCTATCTTCATTAGTTCCAAAGAAATGCTTCAAAATCGCTTTTCGGATCACTTATTCTTCTTTTTTTTCTCTCGAAATAATTGGCCAAGCACACCCGATTTCAGAATCTAAATCCTCGTGCCTAATTTTTTTCCTAAATTCGCATATTTCATTTTCTCTATCTCTATTTGCTTTTTGCTCATCCCCATTGAGTTTTCGGACTTGTACAACAATAAAAACGCTCAGAAACGGTTTCGTCCATAACTCTTCGTGCAGAGCTCAGCCGGTGATCAATCGACGGCTCATCACTTGCTCTAGAATTTATTTTAGTCACTAAAGAATAAATCAAGTCGTTACACTAGACACTCGAGCTCCCCTCCCATTGGGAGGATCACAGGGATAGCAGTGGGAGAAGAATACAAGAGACGAGATGTTTTGAGTAAACATGTTCAGGTACCAGAATACGTGTTCCGATTCCTTCTAACGTGTTTTCAGGAAATTGTACCAAAACATATTGCTAATTTCGGAAATCGCTAGTAAAGGCGATTTTCGATATCATGTTTTCTCGAAACTGGCCAGGTTTTTGGAAATTTACAAACTGGTCAGACGCCGAGAATCTCTGTTTACGAAAATGTATGAATGCGTGTAAAATGTGCGCGGCCCGTTAGAGAGCTCCCCAATGATACGCTTTTTGAATGAATTGTATTACCATCGACGACTGGAATGATACTCAGTCTCTCTCCAATGTCTACAACTATTCCAGTGGAGACATCGTAGGCATATAGAACGAGAGATGGTTGACGAGTTACTGCTCCTCCCTGCACACAAACATAATAAAATTCCAGAGGAGAGGTCGTTTTCCATCTAAAGATGGAAAACGACCTCGCCTCTCACGGAATTATCGGGTTGGCAAAAGCAATTAGGGCAAACGAGGATGGGGTTGGCCCGTGAGTTTCAAATTTCCAGATAATTTAAAATCATTTTCATTCGGCACAGACCATGCGCTTTGGAACACGCAGAATGAAATGAATGAATTCATACATTTTTTATTGGCCAGACATTCCGGCCCGCAATCTTCTTAATAAGTTGCACGACTCAAAACAAATCTAGAAATATGCAGGAGGTTCAGACTAGTAAGAATAATCCCCTTTCTTACCAGTTTCCATCAACTGGTGATACAGATTTTAAAATGATGTTGAATGTTCGAGCGATGAAATCTAGGAGGGGTCGTTCCGCAGATTTCCAGGAATTAACTTTTGAAAATGGCTCAACGGAGGGTTACGATAGCTCAGTTCAATCAAAAACTACCCAAACCCAAATTTACACCGCACAAATCGATTCGTGCTTTGAAATTGCGTGGGATGGAGTGCACCTCTTACCTGGAAGGGCAAATCCTCAAGAAGAATCTTCATTATATCTTCGATGAGAACAGATGGAATGTTTTGAGGAAGAGATACCAATACCTGTATTTTATTTTTAAACATTTTAAATATGCTGGAAATAAGGAAAAGACGATATCTGACCTTGTAGTTGTTCGGATTAACTCTACAATCCGAGAGAACTTTTCTAATGCACGCTCGCATAACATCTTTGTTAATTGAGTATGTCTCGAATGAGGGATCGGATGCGGAGTATGGAGCTAATAGACGACCATTCAATCGATTCTTAAAGAGAGAGAGAGCTACCGTATTCCTCTGATTGTGGTTGTGTGACTGACCTGAGGGAGATATGCATCGGATCCAACGACAATATCTCCATTGGGAAGAACGGATGCAATTGAGGGAAAGAAAGACGAGGGAAGAGATGGTTCGCATGTTAGAACTCCGCCTCGAATAGAGCATGAACCCAATTCGATGATGACAACTCGCTGTACAACAATTTAATTTTGCATAATTATTTAATTCATCAATATTGATTGATTTGGTCGACGACACACTCACAGCCGGGCACCCATTCCCAGCGCCGACCGCGCAACCCCCAATCGCATACGGAGAGTGAGGGGGGGAGTGAGTGAGAGACGAACAGAGAGAAACATCGATATGTTTCAATAATGTATCAAGACTTCGTCGACGTATATTGCAACGTATATTGCAATATACGTTGCTTTGTCAACCACCAATCATTGTTCATGGACCGTACCTCGCTCATATGGGGAAGAGCGGAAGGAATTGGTCGAACGTAAGCATCAATTGAAGAAGAAGCAGCATGGGACAGCAACGCGTGTCTCCATTTATCGATAAGACCCGAGGGAACTCTAAATTAACGTCAGTTACAATTTATTTCAAGAGATATATCACGCCTTTTACAAAAATTAAGGCCGAATTTTTTTCACGCGTAATTTTCTTACTCGATACTTTGACGGTTTCGGATTGCAATGGGTCTAAATAACTATAAGATTCATTAGTGATATTACGTCATGAAAATGATTTATAACCTACATACTCCTTCCCCCTCTCTCCTTCACGACTACTTTGATCATAATTTGGTGTGTTCATCTGATTTGCTCATTCCGTGCTGCTTCGCCAAAAAGAACCGGTCTCTCTCTCTCTCTGTCGCTCTCTCCGAGCAGAATGTTCATTGTCTGATGGACAAAATCATTTTAAGGTGGAATGACCTGAGAGTTATTTTGATGTGACTTCGTCCTCCAGTTATTCTTATTGTTCTTTCTTCTCTAGATACTTCTACTTCACATCCTTCCATCAGTTTTTCTTCTACGGGCGAATCGTCGGCGTAATGAGTCTGCAATTGACCATCTCTCGGATCTTATATGCGTCGATTTGTAGTTTCCGGATGAGACCCAATGTGATCGACAACTCACGCCTCCAGTTACCATTATGAAATCGGGTGTTCAAATCTGCTAAATGCCCCCGGGGCATGACAAAACTTGAAAAAACTCGCGACAGTGGTTGAGTGTGAGCATAACACGCGAGTCCAACGCTATTTCTCCCAAGTGTTTGGTGAGGCGGTGAGGTGAGGCGCTACGCTCCAGCCTAAGACAGTGGGTTCGATTTTCCTCCACGACCAATACAATACATTGGAGTAATGATCAGACTCTCCTCATTCTACATGCTCTCTCATCGATCAGACAGCGCGAGAGAGCATGCAGAATTGAGAGGATCAGACCATTACTCATACATTGGCAACCAAAAGAAGTAGAACAATGTGAAATAATATAATAGTTTGAATAATTCGGATGACTTTTGTTTTGTGCGATACGTCCCAGAGAGTTGACAAGTGAATCTCGAGAACTTTTTGGTGCACTCTAGAAACATTTGTTACTTGATGGAAAACTCTTCATACGAGACCTCCAGAATGGGGATAGGAGCGAGAGAGTGTGTGACAACGAGAGAGTCCTTATAAAGCTTTTATTGCATATGTTTTTGTTTTGTTTTTAGTACTCGGAGCATTGCTTATTCGATAAAATTATTGTTCAATAGTTTGTGATAAAGCGTGGATAAAAAGAGGAAAAAATATTGATTTAAGCCTGCCTGAACCCACCAGGCAGCGGCCGATAATACATTTTTTTAAATTTTCGTATTTTTATTGAGCTTTACTCACTTTCATCTATCGAAAATGCAGAAAAATCTATTTTAGGATGTTCTACGAGTATTTATTCTAATTTCAAATTAGCCTCAACGGTGCGTCGATTATTTCCGGAAATACAGAAAGCTATTTAATTTTGTGATAAGATTTCGATACAAAAAGATAAATGGTTGTTTTATTTACCCACTCCCTGACGCAATTAACACAACCATATTTTACAAAAATGAGTGGAGAGTTGTAGAGGAAAGGAGTAGACACGAAAGAATGTGCAAGTGAGAGAACGCTAGAAAGAATAACACTGGAAGGAATGAAATTCGAATATTATAATCTTGGAAGATGAATCTCATTCCCGTTAAAGATGGTGTCCCACGAACTTTTTGTGAGCTGAGTCGGGTTATGGTAATCCGTTTCCTGATAAGAGCCCCGCAAACCGCATGTTTAGCCGATAAGTTTGAACGAAGTTATACGCGTTTGGCTCTGTGCCAAACTTACTCTGAGGCGCAGGGATTCAAAAATTATAGGGAGGGATAAGGGGAACGAGGAGTAAGCGACCGCGCCATTGAAACATAGAAGATGAGGAATGAGTTTTGCAGGAGATTCGTTATACTCCCTCTTTAAATCACGCGAAATAAATGAGAAGACGGGATGAATGAGGTAAAAGAAAAAAAAGTGGAACATCTTCTACTCATCCACTCGTTAGTCGTGAAGCTAAGAGAAGATAATTTGATGCATGTATCACTCCTTGTGTATGGATATGAGGGGTGGACTACGAGACTATCCGATAAGGAAACGCTTGCTGTCATACGAAGAAAGATGGAGAGACGAATGCTTTGAGTGGGTGGAGACACTTTCAGCAGCAGTGTCTTTTAGGTATTCGGTTTTCGGCAAAATTCCAATAAATCATCAACATTATTTCAACACTTTACTTGAAGTAATAAAATAATTGTTCCACTAGCTTTCGAAACAATTTGTCACTGAAATTGAGAGGAACTGTCTAGAGGACCCCAAGCAATGAAGCCACATGCACCCCCTGGTCACGAAAATGCGCTCATCTGAGAGATCTCGTCGAGTTGCTTCCAAATATACGCGTTTTCAGAAAATGCCATTTTGTAGGGAAAGCGAATGGGTGCGCAAAGATTTTTCGAACGATTTTTATGTCCCATGAAAACTTTACGCTGGCTTTATAACATTTGTGTTCATAAAAAGTTGGGGATTTTATTTACAACATACTGAAGCATGATTTAAAGATATATCCAAAAATGTTTTAAAATGGCCAACGCGAAATGCAGTTTGGATTGAAAAAGTGAGGTAGAACTGTAGTTTTCTGTTCTTTATCGATTAATAGCTCTACCACACGAACACTCAGTAGGATGTCGCGCAAGTTGTCCTATTTTCAAATTTTTTTATTGATTTGGCTTAATTTTGAAAAAAATAATGATGATAAGCTGGAATGCGGTAGATCGAATGAGTCTAACTTAGTTCTTTCATCGGTGCACTTCCCGCCCGCCCCTATAAGGCTACACCAAAAATCAGATAAAATTCGAATTTCACTCGTTGTTCAACGAATTTCGTGACGATCAACTCGTCAGTCTAGACAACACTGCATTCCTCTTCCCGCCATTCCTCTTCAGAGCCGTTAGGGAAGAAATGAAACTAACAACGAAGAATTGAAGTCGACCATCTCTCGTCTTCACATATTTCTCCACCCATTTTTTCTCGAATCCTTCATCGATTTCCTCATTTGGAACTTCGATGTGTCCTTCCATATTAATGAATCGACTCCGTTTTGTCTCTAATCGAGGCTCGTATGAAACCTACAACCAAATAAATTGAAAGTGGAAATATTCGAATTGGATAGTGTTACTTGATAGAGTCTTCGGACAAGATCTGTCGGATCCCATTGAGAAATTGTTGAAGCATTCGATCGAATCAATTTATTGTCCATTCTGAATTGATTATGGATTGGAATGCAATGACTTGTAGAGACCAGACATGCTGAGAACTCAAAAGCGAGAGGAGCGGACCACGAAAAATGATGATAAAAACATGATTTGTTTCTCCATGTTCCGCCCAAGGCAGGGGAACAAACATTTTTCGTTCAATCAGGCGAATTCTTTCCACAGCCTAATCGTTTACCCTTAAAACAGAAGAAACGGTACCGCGTCCGGCATTTTACGGGATTTCCCCTGAAAAATTCGGACAGACTACCAAATCGTTGATTTTCAACAAAATCGTCTAAAACTTTGATTATTTAATTTGAACCGATTGTATCGTCGCACTTCCGGTAAAATACTCGGACTATATCACTATTCAATCGCTCCGTTCCGAGTTTTCACTAAATATTTTTTCAAGAATTTGTGCACGGGGGAAAATCTGAATATAGTGCCAATCGAGTTCACAGTTGGCGATACGTAACTGAAAACCAGCCCAACTTCCGTGCACGAATTACAGCATCACTACGCAATGCTATTTTCCCACGTTAGTCTCAACTTTTTTCCGAAAAGAGTACATCCTTCCCCTCTATTGTGGTTTATGTCTGTGGTTGCAGCAAGCATCCTCAATCGAGTAAAAAATTTCTAGACAGAAGTGAAAAATCAGATATTTTCGCTTTTTGTGTCATCACAATGCAATATATGCGAGATATGAGATAAAAATAGTTCAGCTGTATATCCAACTACTACAATACATTGTGCGTGCTTTAGTCTCCGCATACACTATAGTTTTTTTTTAAAAGGGAGAAAAATTTCGGATCACCCTATTATTTTGAAGAAAAAAATTAAATTAATATTTTTTTCGAAAACTTACTCCATAATTTCTATATTCCGCCTTTTAGAACACAGGTGCAACAAAACCGAACGGTGCGAAAAGAAATAGATTATTATTACTAATTCCGCTTTATCTAAAGGCAAATACATAACTAACGTCGTTGAACAAGAAAAGAATAAACAAAGAAAAATCAACAAAACCGCAAGATTTTAGTGAGATTTCAAGAGAGTATTTTTTTTAAAAAACCAAATGGAGTTCGCTATTCACCGAAAATCTTAACTTATTCAATAGGATAGTTTTACGGATTGAACGAAAAGAATTAGTAAAATGTTAAATCTTAAAAAGATGTTAAAATGTTAAAAAGGTAGTAAAATCGTAAAACGTAAAATGCACAACCCTGTTGTGCGCTACCAGTAGTAAGGTGGTGTTTAATGAATATTCATGTGCGTTTAATCACGTTTTCTTGGCGTTTCCTCCATTTTAAATATATTATGCTATATGTTATCTTGTTAGCCTAATAAGAGTGCTCGAAAACCATAATAGAATGATCTTTAAAATGTTTGAGTTGGTTATAATAAAGGAAATGATAAATGGAAGTGGCTTACTCAATAGAAGCTCCATTAACTTCCACCTCTCCTGTTTCAACTCGCATTCCAATTGTCTGAGTATAATTATCCACTGAGAAATCTGAAATTCATTACTTGAAGAAGGAGTATCATGAACGGAAATCGTAAATTTTTGTTACGGTAATACAATACTGTTTAAGTCTACAGTATAGTCTACGGGAACATTCAAATTGAGTGTGCACACTCGCATTTGGGGCAATTTCTATGCGTTTCGTTTAAAGTACTAATTTTTTTTGCTGAAAACCGATAGATTCATCTATGAGAAGCATTATTATATTGTCCCCAGCTATATATTACGTCGATTGCATGCATTTTACTTCCTACGCGCGCTACCTGCGATGCGTCTACTCTTTTGTGGCCATTTGAGACACAACATTTCGATTTATAGAATGCTGTAGATCTTCGGTTGAATTGAAATGTGATCGGGTGAATGTCCTCAACAACACTTCGTTGTCAGTCTATGTGACCAAATATTCGTGGGAGGCCTTCTTTAATCGAGGTAGACGTTTCCTGGCCGGTCGTAAGCAGGCTATGAAACCTGAAGGGCTCGATACACGCAATCCTTTTCATGCTTTCCGATTCTTTCAAAGGGATGGTTCATATATCGATAAGCGCCAAAAATGAGCTGAGGTACTTCTCGTTTTTTTCACACAAACCACTTAAAACCGAGAAAACCAAACATTGTACAAGCTGAGGATCAGAGAAGAAAATGATGGTCAAAGGTGGGTACCCGACCCGGTTTGACCATTCCCAAACTGATATTCTGGCTCTGACACTTTTGGTCTGATTGCCATGGCTAGCTCGTTCCTTTCATGAGATATCCCCACACTGCCTGGCGCAAGATCCCCTCCCTCCGAGCTGAAGCATCTCTACAACTATAGTATGTTACAAGTTTTCCGTCTTTTTTTGCCATATTTCTCGTCAGTTTTTGATGACTTAAAAAGGCCTTGGCATGTACTAAAAATCGCACACTCTCACTCAAAAATTCATAACTCGATTTACCGACAAAGCTGAGCGCCAAAATTTAAACGGTAGATCACTCGAACTGTCTTCCAATTCCATGTTAATTTCATGCCTAATCAGAACAACTTGAGATAGTTATTCACTTCCGCCAAAAAAAAGCAAATTTATTTTTCTGGATTCTTCATTTTGTTACTAGCGTGATCTTATTGCCGGAAGTTTGGCAATATAGCTAAGAGAAATCGCTTAAAATCTTGAAATTAGATCAATTATTTTTGAATTTGCATTTCTGGTCGAAGAGTAATTAGTGACCGCCGTGACACGTTTTTAATCGTGATCAGTATCATCGAAATTGTCGAAAACGATGTTTATTTCACATTTAATATCGACTACTGTGCAGAGGAGACGAAGAAGAAGAAGAGAGAGCGGGAGAGAGAGAGAGCGGGAGAGAGAGAAAGGAGAAATGAAAGACTTACGTGGGAAAGAAGAAGAAGAACGATGAATTGAAGACTCGCGATGACTGAAATAGAATAAATAATTAAAATAGAGATTGGATAGGGGTACTGGATCAATACATTTAGAAGGTTTCATAGGGGGGAACATATAGGGAATAAGTAAACTAATGGAAAGATATATGTACACGAATGTTTCGGGAATTGATTGGATGTGTGAGTGTTGTAGGGAGAGGAGGAAAGGAGAGAGAAGGGAGAGGAGGAGAGGCGTTAGAGGGGAGAGGGGAGAGGAGAGGAGGAGGGAGAGGGGAGAAGGGAGAGGAGAAGGATTCAATAGAATGAAAGAATAAACACTAAGTCAGAAAATGTTTAGAGGGACAGAGAGACAGAGATTTCTTGGAGAGGAGGGAAGACGAAAAGAAAGAGACAGACGTTGAGAGAGAGGGGGGGACACGTGGGGAGAGGGGGGGAGAGGATCGGGAACATTTGGGGGAGAGGAGAAGAAGATCGATAGAAGAAGATAATGAGGGAGAGAGAGAGAGAGAGAGAAATGTCCGATGGAGGGAAGGAATGCATAAGAGGGGGGGAGAGAGAGGGAAATACCTGGTGGGGGGATGAGAGACTGAAGTGGATTGGGAGAGTGCGAGGGCAGAATGACTGAATGTAGGGATTAATTGGATAGATGGAGGAGGGAACTCACTCTGGTGACACCACAATTGCACTCTTCACTACACTTTCTTGTGAGAGAGCACGAGAAACGTCTGAGATGATCTTTGATCTCTGTCAACCAACTAACTCACTCACATAGTGCTCCATGGTTAGCTTCAGAAGAGGAATATACGGTAGAGGATCGATCGATCGATTCCATAGTATCCTTTGACTCCGTATCGTAAGACACTTTTTGAGCGGTCAGAGAAGGCTTATATGGCGCTAGAAAGAGCATAAAATAAATCGATTCAAGTGGCTAATTCACCTGTTGATACCGTACTCTTGGCGCAATCTATTGAAGATATGCGGGAACCGGTGGATGACCCTGAAGGTTTTCATATTATGTGGATGTTGGTATATTAACCGGAAACGAATTCTTGTGTATTTCTATTAATCATTTTTTATGGAGAAGGAGGGGCTTGGAGAAGGAGTACCACCAACGGAATTCGTCAGTTTTTTTTGTACGGTAATACAGCGTACCGGAACATGAAAATTGAGCTTGCATATTTTTTGATGAAAATCGGTAGGTTCATCTAGGAGAAGCATTATTATATTGTTCCCAGCTTTATATTACGTCGATTGCATGCATTTTACGTCCTACGCGCGCTACCTGCGATGCGTCTACTCTTTTGTGGCCATTTGAGCGACAATATATCGATTTATAGATTACTGTAGAACTTCGGTTGAATTGAAATGTGATCGGGTGAATGTCCTCAACAACACTTCGTTGTCAGTCTATGTGACCAAATATTCGTGGGAGGCCTTATTTAATTATATAAGCAAAATCGGTTCTAGCCAATTTCAATTCTTGAGAAAACGATTGGACTCAGACAAGAGAGAACGTGTTAATCTACACATGCTTATAGCTCATAGAAAAACTTTCGTTGACATGAAAGTTTGATAAGCTATGAGAGAAACTTCAAAATAGATGAAAATCTTTTTTTTGTCTGAAAATTTCTCCGAGTGAAGTGAATCTTGGTTGAGACTCACTCCTCATTCCGTATCTCATTTTTAGAATAGCAGCTAAAGCTGCCCACTTACCGTAAGTATCAGATTAGTCTAAAAGTATGAAGAAAATCTGTAAACAAACGAACAGGTCTGACCCAACCGATGCTCGTCGCCCCACCGAACTCACACCGTAACGTTACGGCATGATTTCGTAGGGGCGCTGCACCTTGGAGGGTGAGGCTTAGTCTGTCCGAAACTTGCTGAATTGGAAATATATGATAATTCTGGAAAGGATATCCTTATTCTGCATCTCACATTACCCGAAGGCGGCAAATTTTTAATATTAGTAAGAATTTAAATTTTTACTTTGGGCTATGTGTTCATATTCAGAGCTCCGTCCCTAAGAAAGAACTCACTTGTCGAATACACTATCATATACGGAATTTCCCGGGAGAGATCGGACACATTATCAGTATCTACTTTTTCACAACAAAAGTAGAAGAAACTGAAGGGAACGTTTGAATAGATAAATAAGGGATGAGCATATCGATTTCCCTGCCGCCAATTCCCCTCTTTACATCATCAGATAAAGATGATTATGAAAAAAACAACAATAATTTCACTTTTCGTAATACCAGACCTGCCGATACAATGGTGTTCAACGAAGCAGTCGGTGATAGAGTGGACTGTGATGCAGTAGCCTTTGATACGGTAGTCGAACGATCTACGGAGCAACCGTAGTCAATCTTCTCGTTATTGTTGTTCGGTGTGAGGCAACGAGTGGAATAAAGTGGAGATGCAAGAGGAGATCCAGTGCCTGAGTCTACAAATATACTTATTCACTATGATTACGAGTATCAAATACTTACTTGATTCATCACTGTAGGCAAAATCTCTTGGGCTTGCGGAGGAAATATTCGGTGGATCTTAAAATAGATTGTACATGATTGATCGATTGCAATATTGGATTGCAAGACAGTTACCGTATAAGTCGACTGAATGAGATTCATTCATTGGCTGCCTCTTCTCGATTCTTTCGTAGTGACGAGAATAAGATTGATCGTCTATTTCAATAAATATTAAATTTATTCGTTCCATTGTTGTCTCACTTCTCGTCTCATTTCGTGTGAAGGAATCTTGTGTTTCTATCAACGCAACTCCGTTCAATCTTTCTCGCTTCGTAACAGTGCTAATCTCTACTTCTTTCAAGGAATATTCACGCATATCGTCTAAATGAAGAACAACCAAATCAAAAAATTCGGGAGGGAAAGTTTACCGTATTCCACCAATTGAGTGTCACGGGCGAAAGTGACAGATTTCTTGCGGGAGTGAAAGATGTCTGAATAATTAAGGCAATTAAATTCTCCATTCTGAACCATTTAAAAATAGTATTTACAACAACAAATACTATCTAAACATAAAGGATTTGCGACGGATAGAGAAAGACATCAACTTACTTGGGGAAGAAATAGACGATTCTCTATCGAGAGAGGAGTATTGTTTGATCTGAAAGGAGAGAAGTCGTAAAAGGCGAGAAGTGTCAAACAAGGAATGATAAGATATCAACTTCGTCTATAGCAGCTATTAAACACGTTATTTGAGAATATATGTAAACAGACAGGGTTCGTTCCTTGCGTCGCTTCTCTTATCTTCTTATCTTCACAATCGTTCCATCGATTGATATTGCTCTTTTCTGAGATGTTACGAGGAGATCTCCTTTTCCTCAATTTATTCATCCCATCCAATAATTCCGAGTATTCATTCCGAGTGTAAACTGCAATTACAAATTGACTTTATTCGGTGACTGAATGCTCACGATTCTCCTCAGTTAGATGAACTCCATCGTTGGTAACTACTGTGACTTCTCCAAGATAGAAATCATCGAATTCAATGTGGGATCGTTCGCTTCTTCCCTCTACAGAGAAGTATCGAATGGTTTTTATGGAAGGAGTATCTAGAAAGAAGGGAGAATGGAAATGGAAGAAGGGGGGGACCAAACCATCGAAGAGTCGAGAAGGGGAGCAAAGGGAACGGGAACGAGGTCGAACGAAAGCGCGAACAGTTTCAGTATCGATATCGTCCCCTTTTGGTACTCTATCTCCATCCACGATATCAAAAGACGTCTCTCAAATTAAATGGAACATTAGTAGCGACTGCAATTTTTCAGTGGACTCCACAGTGGAAAATATTATTAGTAAATAGTGTTCATATTGTAGAAGTATATGGGGTCCGAAGAAGAATAACGAGAATGGTCCCCCACTCCCTGCTGATATTCCCCCAGTAGATCACCAGGCTGCCAACAGAGATTATCTCACTTCAGATCACCATTCTACACCACACTGGGGGGGAGAAAAACCAGAGAGTGGACTCTCCAGCACTCCCTGCAGTTTCGCCGTCAACAAGGGGGAGTGAGCATCCATTTTTGCTACCCTATTCCGAACGGTAAAAATTATAACGATACGGTAGTCTAATGGTATCGACAGAACTATCTTTTGGCATTTTTTTTATTTCTTATCATCTCTAGCTTGTTTTATTCAAATGTTATTGTTGTGGATACCTCCAGACTGGAAGTCTCTTCTCTTAGGTGCTGGAATCCTCGAGGGACAGGCCCTATTCGCCCCTTCTCGACTCAGTCGATCGTCCCACACTTTCGACATCCGATCCACAAACGAACCACCTGCCAGTTCAATTCTTTTATTTTCCTTCTACCAAAACTCACTTCTTCTTCTTTTCGGTTGCGGAAGTTCCTCTCGGGATATTTGAACAGTCAATTCCTTTTTCACAATATCGTTAGCTTCGATTAGTTTCACTTTATCTATTTCCTTCCTCTCTTCATTTCTCTCTTCTTCTTCTACTTCCTCTTGAATCTCCGTATACTCTCCCGAGTCCTTTCGTTCAAGTCTTTAAATAATTAATATTTATTTTTAAAAAAAACTCGAAATATAATTTTTGCACACCCCTGCTTCGTACAGTAAAAAGTGACTGCGCGAGTTTTCACCAATTCTGATAGCCCTTGGTACCAAGTTGGTATCGATCGATTTGTGTTTGGTCAACAAATGGCATAATTATGCACATTTGACCTACCATAATTATATAATTAGAGACGTTTGGTCATGAACCAAATATAAATCGAAGGTGCATCAATACAAAGAATTGGTGAAAAGCTCAAACGGTCACTTTTTGCTTTACGGAATTATGTGCAATGACCCTTACGCGAAGACACTAATATCACTCACTTTCGTTCCAGCGCCAGATTCAAATCAACTGATGTCGATACTTGAGTAGTTGTGACTTCTTGAATCTCAAATGTGAAACATTTAATCTGTATTTTCTCTCATTTTTATAAAACCTTGTTGTAGATGGTAGACTCGTTGATCTCCTCATAGATATTCTGCTCGCTCCATTCTTCTTCATCACTAGCTACTCTATCGTAAACCACCTCTTCCGAAATTTCATCGTTAAGGTGATCATCATTATTACGGAGAAGGATGATGGTATCATTTGGCGGAATCTCGATCTCATTCGATTCCCTTCTTCTCTTCTCTTCTCCATTATTGTAGACGTTGTCGTATTGCACGTATTCTTTGTGATTTCCTTTCTCATCCGACATTTCAATGGAGTCAGTGGAGATTTGTGTGATACACTCAGTAACACTGGAATGCATCATCTCCGTGCTCATGATTGGAATGATTGAAGTGACAATTGGAGTAATCGAGTCAGAAGCCCGTTCATCTTCATCGTTCTTCATTTGATTGACGTGTATATCTCCCCCGAGGATGGAATTACTCTCCTCTGTGTCTTCGTCGATGGAGTTAGATATAGTATGTTCACTCTTCATCTTCTTTATTTCTTCTCCCTTTTCAATGGTATCGATGATCTCATCAGCCTCCATCTTTTCCTCTCTAATCTTCCTCAAATGAGTTATCTCTTCAATTTCGACGATTAGATTTACTCTGTTGTCCTTTCTAATCTCGAATTCCTCATTACATTCTTCTCTCGTCTCGTTCATCTCCGATAATTCATCTGGGAGAGACTGGGGTGCTTCCTCCATCACCATTCGAACATTACGTTTCTCCTTTTCTTCCATCGTCATCTCATCATTTTCTTCCATCGTCATCTCATCAAATGACTTTTCTCTATCCTTTTCGTTGGGTACTGTAGTTGAATTGTGGCTCTTGATGGACACAATATCCTCTACTTTCTCATCGCTCATTTCAGTGTCTTCATTCTCTTCTCTAATACTTGCAATCGATCGATTGGAAGGACTGTCCACTGATCGATAATCTAATGAGTAAAGTCTGTCGATGGATCGATAATTGTGTGGACTTTCGACCGAATTTCTCTCGTAATGTGTACGTTGTCGAAATGAGTTATTGTTCTGATATCTCTCCCTTCTTCTGCTTTCTTCAATTCGATTGAGTAGAGCGATTCTTCTGGATTGAGTTGTTATCATATCTCGACGGTAGTCATGGTAGACAACTATCTCTTCCCAATATTCCTCGAATGTTCCTTCCTCTTCATCATCCAATGGAGACTTGTTCAATTCTCCCCTCTCTGTGATTATACAAGAGGCTGAGCTGTGCCCTATTCTCTCACTCAAAACCAATTCAGCCTCAACTAAGGGTTCTGAGGAGAGACTTGTAGATAGAACGATATCTCTTATAGGAGAAAGAGATGAATTGAACTGATGAAGGACTATGACATCATCTGAATGAATGTTGGCATTCATTGAGATACCCTCTGCAATCACAATTAGGGGAGTCGAGGGTTGAATCGATGACTGAATTGATTCCATCGATGATAATGAAGAATTGAGAGGAATTGAAGGAGAAATAAATAATGGTTGGAGTAGCTCATTTGATGATTCACTTTCCTCAACCAATCCATTCAATTTCAATTGTGTCGACTGTGAATGAAATGCAGTGTGAGGGACTCCTCCCTCTCCTTCTTCCTCTCCCTCTTTTTCTTCCTCTCCTTCTTCCTCTCCCTCTTTTTCTTCCTCTCCTTCTTCTCCTTCTTCCTCCTTCCTTCCATGACCTTCCAATATAATCTGAGATGCGACAGACTCAACAGACGATACAATAACCGACTCTCCTCTCGGTCTTCTTCCTTCTTCCACTTCCTTTTCCCTTCCCTTCTTTTTTTCCCTTCTCTCTGTCTTCATAATCATCCTCTTCTCTTCTATTTCCTCATTATCCATCTCAATCAAATCATCGTAATCGATACTCTGTACTTTCATAAGTGACCCTCTTCTTGGTTCCATCCTGTCTCTCTGCACGATCCTTTCCTCTGAGGTTACAGTATTCTTCTCATCTGATCGATATTCATTGCTCTCCTTTACCTCGACAATTTCGATTGATATTCCGAATGTTTCTTCTTTATCTTGAGTGGTCATCTTGCTCACATTAGTGCTGCCCATGACTACCGTATCCTCCGTATCCTCATTTATTGGTACGAGTACGGTAAACTCTGCCTCCTGATTGGTATACGCAAGAGTTGTCGTCTCTCTTGTTGTAGCTTCGATAGATTGATTTTTTTTGTTGTGATCGGAATCGTCATTCAACTTCTTTTCCATCTCTTCCCTACTCATTTCTTCATTCTTCTCATTTCCTTCTTCATTGTTATTCCCACTGAATAGAACGTAAGTCGGTGCTCGATCTCTTTCATCTTCACTATCTTCATCCATCGCTTCATCTTTCTTCCTTTCCTCCTCTTCTTCCTTTCTTTCCTCCTTTTCTTCCTTCCTTTCCTCCTCTTCTTCCTTCCTTTCCTCCTCTTCTTCCTTCCTTTCTTCCTCTCCTTCCTTCCCTTCCTCTTCTTCTTCCTTCCTTTCCTCCTCTTCTTCCTTCCTTTCCTCCTTTCCTTCGTTCCTTACTTCCTCTTCTTCCTTCCTTTCTTCCTCTTCTTCCTTCCTTTCTTCCTCTTCTTCCTTCCTTTCTTCTTCTTCTTCTTCCTTCCTTTCCTCCTCTTTTTCCTCCCAAACCTCCTCTTCTTCCTCCCTTTCCTCCTCTTCTTCCTTCCTTTCTTCCTTTTCTTCCTCCTCTTCTTCCTTTCTTTCCTCCTCTTCTTCCTTCCTTTCCTCCTTTCCTTCGTTCCTTACTTCCTTTTCTTCCTTCCTTTCTTCCTCTTCTTCCTTCCTTTCCTCCTCTTCTTCCTCCCTTTCCTCCTCTTCTTCCTTCCTTTCTTCCTTTTCTTCCTTCCTTTCCTCCTCTTCTTCCTTTCTTTCCTCCTTTTCTTCCTTCCTTTCTTCCTCTCCTTCCTTCCCTTCCTCCTCTTCTTCCTTCCTTTCCTCCTCTTCTTCCTTCCCTTCCTCCTCTTCTTCCTTCCTTTCCTCCTTTCCTTCGTTCCCATCTCTTTCATCTTCACTATCTTCATCCATCGCTTCATCTTTCTTCCTTTCCTCCTCTTCTTCCTTTCTTTCCTCCTTTTCTTCCTTTCTTTCCTCCTTTTCTTCCTTCCTTTCCTCCTCTTCTTCCTTCCTTTCTTCCTCTTCTTCCTTCCTTTCTTCCTTTTCTTCCTCCTCTTCTTCCTTTCTTTCCTTCCTTTCATCTTCTTCCTTCCTTTCCTCTTCTTCCTTCCTTTCTTCCTTCCTTTCGTCCTTTTCTTCCTTCCTTTCCACTTCTTCCTTCCTTTTCTCCTTTTCTTCTTTCCTTTCGCTTTCTTCTCTTTGTAAGTTCGCTTCTTTCAAATTGTCTTCTTCTTTTCCTAAGTGTAGATGATTTGTCTCCTGTCTCATCTTCTCCTTATCTTCCCCTTCTTCATTTTTCTCTTCACTTGACATCTCGGTGTAGAATGGTGATCTGAAGTGAGATAATCTCTGTTCAATATTATTTCATTCACTTCTTCCCACTCTCTCTATTGCTTTACGGTCCTCACCAGGAAATAAATTTTACAAGGGAGTGGCCACAGGTTAACTTGAGATCACTTATTGTTCGAAAATTTTCCGTTCCGTCAATAACAAAATTACTGTGCAAAAGTCGGCGAAACGCTAACACGAAATGTCAATATTTCCGTGATTCAATTATGCGCTTTCAATAGCAGTAGAATGCACGTTTTATGAAATAGGAATGAAATCATTTTAGAGAAGAAGTCTGCCTTAGTAGGGAATATAATGTTCCGAAACATGGACTAATTCGCGTTAACGACCGTCAGTTTTTGAACTTCACAATACGCAACGCTTTGATTGACTTTTCCAGAAGTCCAAACTCCGGTTTGGGGGTTCTTAAGTTTTCGGCAATATTTTTTCGCCAGTTTTTGACTTAAAGTTACCGACCAATAGGGTTGCAAATTCAATATCAATAGCTCAGTGAAAGTAAGGCAGGCATGATTCAGGTCCGAGACAGGCATGCCGGCTGGCAAGATGCAGGCATGAATCAGGTAGAAATAGCTGAATCATGCCTGCCACTTACCTGAATCATGCCTGCCCTCCACCTTCCGCGTCGAGTCTAACCAACATCCAGAAATATGAATAGAAACGATAACACACGCCATTAAGATAATTATAAAAATCAACACAAAATATGAAGATAACTGAAACAGGCCTGCCCTATACCTTCCTTCTACCTTCTGTCTTCCCCTTGCCAGCATGCCTGCCTCCTACCTGCTTCATGCCAACCTCACTTTCACTGAGAGTATTGAGCCTCTCACGCACCCTTTTCCTCTCGAAATGAGACTATTTTCACTTTTAGAAGTATTGTAAGCTCACAAATAATTAATTTTCTATGAAAAAGCTGAAATTGCGGGGGGGGGGGGTAACAATCCGGCAACCGACATTACGGCAACGGCTTATAACTTTGCTCGAACTTGAGGAATCTGTATGCCATTTTTCCCTGTTGGTTATTTACTAACCCCCATCGATTCGGCTTGTTGCTGGATTTTTCTGACCATTTTGAATTTTTACTAATTAGCGAAATTTTAATTAGCTAATTAGTTAATTTGTGAGTTTGAAAGCCCTCGTGATTCTAACCATAAAAATACTTTGGTTGAGTAACGTAGGTAGGTTTAGAGCACTTATAACTTCTCGTTGCCGAAATGTCGCGTTGCCGAATTGTCACCCTCCCTGAAATTGCAATATAGCACATTTATAGTCCATTAACAAAAACATGTCATTTACTATATTGATTGTATCAATAGAGTCAGACAACACTTGAAAGGCAAGATAATTAACACTATGAAAATCAGAGTGCGCCATCTCAATATTTTCTTGTTATGGTGTTAGTATTGAAACACTATTGAATTCAATACTATTGAAATTTTCAATACTATTGAGGTTGACATTTCTCTCTCCCCTCACTCTCAGTACTACTCAGTGCTCGTGGGGTATAGCTACTCTGGCGGAAAGCATAGCTACTTCAGTTGGAAGACAGAAGTCAGTTAGAAAGAAGCTAGGAAGCAGAGCACCCTCAGCTCTGTACAACTGAAGTTGCTCTGCTTCCTAGCTTCTTTCTAACTGACTTCTGTCTTCCAACTGAAGTAGCTATGCTTTCCGCCAGAGTAGCTATACCCCACGAGCACTGAGTATTGAAGAGAGGGGGAATGGGTGCGTAAGAGGCTCAATACTATTGATATTGGTATTTTATTGACAACCCTACCAAATTAAACATTTCGATATTTTTTCGACGCAGATGAGACTCCTGATTATATATTCGCATAAAAAACGCAAGCCACAGTTCTACTATAAGCTCTTAAAGGGTCACCCTGATCAATATTGATTAGTATACTGTAGCAACTCAAAATTCTTCTTTTCCTTTTTTTCTGCGCTTTCACGGCACGAGTTCTTTCAAATAAACATTCAGGCAATTGTAGCTGCCTCCTGCAGTCGATTGCATGCAAAAACTCTTAGTTTAATTAGCAAAAAAAATAGCCGGGATGTATTGGGGTTACATGCACTACGCTCTAAGCGTACACTACGCTCTATGCATAGTCCCGGGGGCAGGTTCAGTCCAGGGGGAGCCCGGTAGCCGGCTCCGGGCTACAATAAAGATCGAAGTATGCTGGGGAATGTTAATCGCTACAAAGAGTACTGGCTTATTTCTTTGCAAAAAAGGCTCGTGAGGCTGAGAGCGATCGAAAAAAGTTTCCACGGAGCCACGAAGTGGCGTATTTATTGGTATTCGAAAAAAGTTGCCACGGAGCCACGAAGTGGCGTAGTGGCAACTTTTTTCGATCGCTCTCATCCTCACGAGCCTTTCTCAATGGAAACGCAAGCTGCAGTGTGTTTATTTGTAGAACATGTTCCGACACGTTTGAACACGTTTACTGTGGTCCTCCTCACTCTCTCTGCATTACTTCGAATTTTTCGATTTTCACGTTAAAATGTGTTACAACACGCTTTCTGAATCATTTTTGAACTTTTCGAAATTTTCCATTTTTCACGTTATAACGTGTTAGAACACGTTCAGACGTTTCTGACATCGCAAAACACTTTTCCTGTGATCCCCGACACTCACCGGTGCGTTTGGAGAAAGTTCAAAAATTTCGATTTTTCAAGTTAAAACTCGGCAAAACAGGTGAAAACGTGTTTCACGTTACTCAAAAACGTGCCAGAAGCACTTGCAACACTTGCGAAAATGCGGCAAAAGGTTTGCCTGCGGCGGGGATCGAACCTTCGGTCGGATTTGAATGTCGCGCGCTTTAACCACTTGGCTATGGATTTGGTGATTTAAATTTTGTAAAATTTTAAAATAATGCTGGTCTGTTATCATATGCAAAAGGTTCTGAGAAGAGCGCAATTTTGAAGCGATTTATAGCGAAAAAACGAAAAAAAATGCAACGGAAGGAATTACGAAAAAAAAACAGACAGACAGACAGACAGACAGTTAGCATTTTCTAATATATAGTAATGAACAAACTCGAAAAAAAGAGAAAATATTTTCAAATATACTGTAGCTAAAGATGCGAATTTAAAATTCATTTTTCTAGTTTTTTTCAAGTTTGATCATATTTTTGCTATTTAAAACTGAGATTTCTAATATGCAATCAAGTGCAGGATGCAGCTACAATTGCCTGAATGTCAATTTGAAAGAGCTTGTACCGTGAAATCACAGAAAAAAACGAAAAGAAGAATTTTGAACTGTTACAGTACTCTCACAGCGAATTTGCTAGAATATAAGCAAGCATCTTTCTAGGAAACGGGTTCCTGGAAACTTCTTGCTTACATTTAAGCAAGTTCGCTTGCTTACTGCAAATGGTGAGAGAAAAGGTGAAAACGAGCAAAATTCTGCATCGAGAGGGTGTGAACCCAGTACCATCGGATTGCTGGCCAAACACGTTACCTACTGTGCCACTCTCTAGATGCTGCGAGAGTGCTTACCGGTGTTCATGACAGACACTTCGCCCAGTGAGCCCCTCGAAAATAAGCAAGTAAGTTGCTAAGCAAATGAGTTAGCAAGCGCCTTTCTTAGCAAATTCGCTGTGAGAGTATACTAATCAATATTGCCGATCAGTGTGACCCTTTCCGAGCTTATAGCAAATTTGGAGCTTATTTTCAGGCGTTTTCTTATTCGAACTAATAATCAGGAGTCTCGAATTTTAAAAAAATTAAAAATATCGGAATTTTTCCTTTTTTTATTTTTTAAAACTTTAATCTTAATTTCATTCTTTAAAGGTACCAGGCAGTGAAAAATAAGTTATTTTTAAATTAAATAAAATTCTAGTCCCCGAAGAATGCTAAAAACCGCATATTTTTGCGATTTGTTTAAAATTAGTTATGAATTTTTAAAGTTTCGCCTTTTCTCTGCAGCTGGTTACGGTAGCGAATACACCACAATTCGAATCTCAAAAGCTAGGCATTCTCATGAAATGTGGTTGTGCGCATTGAGTCCGGGAGTGGTTAAAACCCCCACAGTTCTCTTTTTATAGCGAAATCTAATCATCTGACCAACATATTTAGCTTTCTGTCTTTTCGGAAATAGGCGACGCACCGATCCTGGGGCGAATTTCAAAATAAAATAACTAATTTTTAAAAAAATGCTAACATTTTTTTTCCGTTTTCCATTCCATCACAGTGATAAAAGCTGAGTAAAAAATTATGAAGATTAAAAATCTGTTTTGGCCGCAAAATAATTTTCCTCGAGCATATCTGTTTTGCTGATGACTTTACAGCCAACTTTCTTCATGAGAAAATATTTCTATGGACGCCAGCTTTCCCAAAATATAGCTATGTGTGGGATTTTGGTCACCCTCACCCATATCTGCCGGTAAATTCACAGTCCACAGGTTACATTGACGAATCTCGACCAACATACTGTAGCCACACCACAAATGTAGGTCACGTCGATTTATTTTTCTCTCTACTATGTTTGAGGGCAGAAATTAAAACTTTCTATAGCAACAGTTTAGGTAACCGTAGATCGACGTTTATCGAAAAATGGGCAAACAGGCCTAAAATTCGATGGGGGAATCGATTGATACCACTGCTGAAACCCAGTTATGAAATTTTCGAAAAACCGAAAATTCCTATGAGGCATAGAAGCGTTTTCGCACTTATTGTTCATCGTGGTTCAACTATTTAGTGCTTGTCCACTCTACATCATTCCCTGATTATCTCATCAACTCTTTTTCACCATTCGTGGGCAGCAAATTATAGTTATTTTGTTGCGTAGTACTCCCGCCCCGGTTTGCCGCGATTGTCTAGTGACCATAGCATTGACCAACCTTCCAAAACTTCAACTTTTTCAATTCTTGAAATTTTGCATAGTGGCTCTCGAGTACTTTTGCATACTCAATCGGGATTCTCGAAAATGCAGAGTGCCTCCGGATGTTCGTATTAACTGAGCTGATTCCAGAGATATGCAGATATCTTGGAAGATTTGTGAAATATCCATTTGGCCTGCACCCAGTTTCATATGTTCATTCAAAAGATCAGCACTCCTTCCGTTGTGTCAGTATATCTTTTTAGGTACTTATCAACTTTGCTCTTTAAAGGGAAAAATACCGCTAGAAAGGGCATAGCGATTGACCTCGTTTCTCTTTGAGAGAGCGCATACATGGAAGTGATAAGAAAAGAGAGATTGGGGAATCGAGGAGGGGTGAGAGATGCGAAAGGAGAAGAGAGACTGAGTAGATCAAAGAAAGTGTGAGAGAGGAGAGATGGCCTCGCATCCTGGGAATCACACTAGTCCGGAAAAGGGATGGAAAATTAGTTATTTCGTGGAGAGACACTAAGAATTCGGGCGAACTCAAGAATGGGTTCTCACAGCGAATTTGCTAGATATTAAGCAGACCATTTACTAGATAACGAGTTCCTGGTAACAATTTGCTTAGATTTAAGCAAATTGGTTTGCTTACGGAAAATGGTGAAAGAGCGGGTGAAATCAAGCAAAATCGTGCATAGATAGGGCACGAACTCAGCACCCTCGTATTGCTAGCCGAGCTCGCTACCTGCTGAGCCATGTTGATGATGTGGTACAGCGTTTCACGGGTAGACATTGAGGGCGAGAGAGTAGGGCCGGCAGAGAAAAGAGAGACACCCTTTCTCTCCCTCCGTCTGCCTACTCTCAAACCCGTCTCGCGTAACTCGCGCTCTCCAACTATGCTATATATGCAGCGCGTGCAAATTAGCGACAACGTCTCTGATTTCCATGGTTCATCGGCACATCTTATCACTCGAATTTTGCATGGCCTGTCCGGAGCGCACGCAACGCGTCCGCTTCGCTCTCAATTTCGACATCCTCGCTGACATGCACATCAAAGAAATTCAAAACCAAAAGTCCAAAAAGCGACAGGTGTGAAAGGCTGTGTGTGGCGAGGGTGCTAATTGGGGATCACGAGAGAGAATTTTACAAGCAAATTTTACAAGACGTTGTCGCTAATTTGCACGCGCTGCATATATAGCATAGTTGGAGAGCGCGAGTTACGCGAGACGGGTTTGAGAGTAGGCAGACGGAGGGAGAGAAAGGGGCGGAGAGTGCGGGTGTCTCTCTTTTCTCTGCCAGCTCTACTCTCTCGCCCTCAATGTCTACCCGTGAAACGCTGTGCAAGCTAGAGCCATCAAAAGTAAGCAACCAATTTGCTTAGCAAACACGTTTCTTAGCAAATTCCCGGTGAGAGGAGTAACTCTCTCTTTAAAAATAGTTGATATCTCTTCATTGAAAGACACTACAACCGCTCGAAGATTTGGGGCGTGCTAATTTGTTGAATGAACATATGAAACTGGGTGCAGGCCAAATCGATATTTCACGAATCTTCCAAGATAAGTAACTCGAGTTTCACATGTGCCGTTTTTGTAATGCTAACTGGGACATGTTGTACCAACATACACTTCTGTTATAAATCGTTATAGCGCATGCAATACCACTTTAGCGAAAGTTTCACTCATCGGGAGATTTTTGGAGAGAAATATTGATTTGCATAATTTTTGGCCTCAAATCGATAATTATACTGTAATGAAGATTTTAAAAATTAATTGTTGAGTTTTTAGAATACAATTAGATGTATTTGAGACAGGTTCCATCGTCGAAAGTATTTTTCCAGGTAGGTTGGTTTTCACATCCGATACTTAATCAGGCTAAAATATGCTTGAAAATTAATCATAATTACGTTCTTTAAATCCTACATAAAGCCCTTGAATTTATCCGATTAGCAAAGTTACAATTGTTTTGATATTGTGAATTTTCAAAAAGTATTGAAATATCTCGAAAAATATTTTTTCTGGATCGAAAATTGCAGAATCTATATCTGTCTAGTGGAAAAATATAACACGATATCTCAATTTTTTTTAAAAAGTTATGATGTTTTTGCCGAGGTATAGTCGGGGTAGGAAATCAGAGGACCGTCACTTTAACACTCGCTTACTCGAAAAAAGGCATTTCTCGAAAAACGGAAAAGGCTATTTGAAAGAGCAAATTCGAAAGTGCTTTGAATTTTCATTAGAGCCAATTCTGTGACAACGAAAATTGTACTGTCGTGACGACCCCTCCTCGCGGTCGATTCTTTCGCGATTCCTCTCATATACACTATAATACAATATAAAAGTGAATAATTTAACTGACTGAAGATGGGCTGGTGGTAGAGTGGAAGGATGTGAGAGAGTTGTCTGTAAAGAAAAGAATAAAGGAGAAATGGATGCGAAGCAGAGGAGAAGATGGTGAGAAGAGAGAAGAGAGAAGAGAGAAGAGAGAGAGAGAGAGAGAGAGAGAGAGAGAGAGAAAGAGAGAGATAAGAAGAATGGGAGGATGCCTTGAGTCATAATATTCGCAAGATATTACTGTGAGGACACTCGAAATGAGGAGCTGGTGAGAGAATGCAAAAGAACAGGAATCGAATATTTGATACGAGAAGTAAATGGCGACGTGTATAGACTATCGCTAGTACTTGACGTTCCTGAGTAAGACGAGAAGAAAGAAGAGCGATCTGCAGGATATTACTGTAAGAGATTCGAGCACTCAAACATTCCTTAGACTTTTTGTTGACTCCATTGATGGAAAGCACTAGAGCTTCTGCTGTATTCTGCATCTCTTCTATCGCCATATCAATCTCCCTCAAGAGCATCCATTTTGCCTGCAATGGAAATATTGATTAGGATTAGAGAGAGAGACTGAACTAGAGCACAACCGGCGCTGCCCATTCAGAATAATATCATGAGCTTTATTAAGATTTGAATGCTGGTGAAGGAGTGACCTCATGAGTAGATATGAAAAGTGAGTAGAGTTGCATGAATAACTGCTCATCTGGAGATCGAACTATCGATCGAAGATCTAATGTTGTCATCTCAAATGGAATAAGTAGCAGTCATAGTTGTAAGAGCGGAAATGGAAACTGTATATTTAAGAATAGATGAAAGATGAAGATGAAATGTCGATTGATAACGAGGTAGAAGTATAGGGAATGGGAGGGTCGATTATCAATCGACCAGTAGACTCTGCATGATCCCTCACACATTCTCCGCTCTTATCATTGCCTTCTCCTTTGCAGTATTCAAAGAGTGTTCCATGCCTCATTGAAGCCTGAGATAAGCACATACATTAAAGTTTCATTTGTGTTTTTTTACCCCGATCACCCCTTCTCTCTCCCCTACTCCTGTACATTACCCATTCCTACCCCGATCACCCCTTCTCTCTCCCCTACTCCTGTACATTACCCATTCCTACCCCGATCACTCCCTCCCTCTCCCCTACTCCTGTACATTACCCATTCCTACCCCGATCACCCCTTCTCTCTCCCCTACTCCTGTACATTACCCATTCCTACCCCGATCACTCCCTCCCTCTCCCGTACTCCTGTACATTACCCATTCCTACCCCGATCACCCCTTCTCTCTCCCCTACTCCTGTACATTACCCATTCCTACCCCGATCACCCCTTCTCTCTCCCCTACTCCTGTACATTACCCATTCCTACCCCGATCACTCCCTCCCTCTCCCGTACTCCTGTACATTACCCATTCCTACCCCGATCACCCCTTCTCTCTCCCCTACTCCTGTACATTACCCATTCCTACCCCGATCACCCCTTCTCTCTCCCCTACTCCTGTACATTACCCATTCCTACCCCGATCACCCCCTCCCTCTCCCCTACTCCTGTACATTACCCATTCCTACCCCGATCACCCCTTCCCTCTCCCCTACTCCTGTACATTACCCATTCCTACCCCGATCACTCCCTCCCTCTCCCCTACTCCTGTACATTACCCATTCCTACCCCGATCACCCCTTCTCTCTCCCCTACTCCTGTACATTACCCATTCCTACCCCGATCACCCCTTCCCTCTCCCCTACTCCTGTACATTACCCATTCCTACCCCGATCACTCCCTCCCTCTCCCCTACTCCTGTACATTACCCATTCCTACCCCGATCACCCCTTCTCTCTCCCCTACTCCTGTACATTACCCATTCCTACCCCGATCACCCCTTCCCTCTCCCCTACTACTGTACATTACCCATTCCTACCCCGATCACCCCTTCCCTCTCCCCTGTACATTACTCATTCCTAAATATTTTTATTACTCGTTTATTTTTGTACATGTTGTCGCATTCTTGTGGTGTACGATAAATAAACAACTATTTTTGAATCGTCCTTTTTATGTAGTGTATGTATGTGAAGCCGTTCGCATAAGAATAAATCTGAATCGGGAGGGTCCGGCAGAGCAAAAAAGTTGATTATCTGAAAAAGTTCGAATCGAGTTTATCAAGGGCGCTGATTAGTGTTGTTGTCTCGATATTCTCCGACTAATAGGTGAATCATTTCTGCGAAACACGGGGGTCAATTATTCTCGAGTGCGAAAAATCAATTTCTAGTCGCGTTCCAAGTCGACTCTAGTTATTCTCATCTAACTACGCTCAAAAATACATTTTATTACCATTCCTATACAGGATGGTCAGAAAGTGCGGGTCCTGAGCTGGAACATGCACAACTCCCGCAAAACACATACTTGAATTGAGTTATTGATTGGTAATAAAATTAGCCTAGAAAAGTAGGTCATTTCGTATCCGCAATGTTCAATAAAAAATGACATTTCCTTCTGTTTTAATTTGCCACAGTTTGTGAGTACTCTTTCTCAGCTTGCACTCAGGCAACTATTTTTTAAGAAGGCCTCCCACGAGTCCAACGTTGCCTGATTTTCAATTAGCCAATACAGTATACCGGAACACGAAAGTGGAGCGCGCACACTCGGAATAGGAGCAATTTCTAATCGTTCCCTTACGCAAACAATTATATTTTTGATGAAATCTGATATTATCCACAGGGGGGGGGACATTATTATACTGTTTGAAACTTCATTTTACGTCGATTGCATTATTCTCACGTGTCCTAACACGCGTTGCCTGTCGATTATTGGCTCTTTTGTAGCAATTGAGCGACAACATATCGATTTATAGATTACGGTAGATTTTCGGATGCGTTGCAATGTGATCGGGTGAGCGGTCCCCAAAGCACTGCGTTGGCAGTCTATGTGACCAAAAACTCGCAGGAGGCCTTCTTTAATCTAATCAGAGTTAACTAGAATTTAGAATCTAATCATACAGTTTTTAGAGTCTACGTTGAATCTAATTAGAATCTATAAAGTCTTTGAGCATTTGAAGCTAAACGGAATATAATTAGATACTAAGCACCTTACAAAAAAATCAGAATCTAATCCGATAGAATTCAGAAACTAATTACATTCCACATTGCCTGTCAATCCCTTCTCGAGTACATACCGTCTTGCCTACTCTTAGCCTCAGGTCATCCAATTTCGAATAAGAATTTTCCCTGTTGGGCAACGTACTGTGCTGATATTTCAGCCATTTTTTGATCGTTTTCCACTCTTTCCTCCAATGGGAGAGTGGTGACTTGCTACACGGCGCCAAATATGAAAGTCTGAATGTTGAAAAAATATTCTTTCATTTTCAGCTTCAAATAAGGCAGATATCACATCCCATCGTCAAACTGAGTAATTTATGTGTTGATGACTTTTCCTGAAACGCACACCCTAATAAGAAAAAAATATGTTAAAAATTTAAATATTAAAAAAAAAATTATTGGATGTAGTTCGAAAGGCGCAAATTTTACTTATTCATAATATGAATAAATAAGCTAGCTGCTCCTCAATCTCCTCATCGAAGTCAGAAATACTCCGTTGGCTGGCTACACGAACGTCAGAATCTCCGCCCCAAACACAATTACTTAGATGTTTGCTATCTATATATTTATACAAAAAAACATAGATAGCGATTATGAACCTCGTTCAACTGAATAGACGAGTCCTCATCGTTGCCAGTGTCATCTACATCTCCAAAAACGAGAGGTCTATTCACAACATCATGACCATCCTCATGATCGAGTACTTCCTGGAATGATAATTTCCAAATTCCCAACTAGGAAGTTCCACACCTTCAAAGATTGATCGCCACCGTGAGAAGGGGGGGAAAGCCCGAGTACGCGATTCCCTTCCAAATCGAGAACAACAGACTCCTTCGAATGAATTAATTTTTTTTTCCAGAAAGATTGTGTAATGGCGAGTTGAAAATGCTCATCTTAAAAATCGAATCGTTCTATATTTAATCAAAATCAGGAAAAAAAATGAAAACACAGCCAATGCACACTCCCCCCCCACCCATGGATTTGATCTGAAAACTCACATGTGATACACGCACGTATTCAGCATCAAGATCAAGAGGTAGAGAACCATCTTCAACTGAAAATTCGTCAGCGTCCACTCCGACCAGTACGCGCCCGTCCATGCTCTAACCCGAGCTGAAATGACGTTTACCCTAAAAGTATAACCAATAACTCAAAAAAAAGGATTCTAATATATTTTAATAAAGTACTTGCATAGAGCTAATAAAAAGAAGGACTACGAAACTGGAATTCTTTTGAAGAAAACTACCGTAACCTAGCTTCCAAACGAGACCTCGTCTGAGTATCGCCGAGTTCTGTCACCCTTTAAGTTCTATACTTTCACACTTCAAATAGAGGTAAACTATTGGTAAAAACCAATATTTATAAACAATCAGCACATCAATATTTTTAAAAACATTTATCGGTTATCTTTTCTCTTCGTCTCACACTAAACTATTCTCCTTTTTGTAACATTATTTTAAAAAATTACACGAACGAAAAGCACAACAAATTTTACACGAATAACGGAAGCTTACTGAACATGAAGGACTTTAGCCTTTGTGGGAGAAGCAGAGGAAAAGAGGGCAGGGGTGGTGTAATAATCATCACTAGAAGGGCAATTGTATCCAATAAAAACGATCCTATCTATTTGATAATTCTCGAGGAATTGGGTAATCTCGTAGACAACGTAACGGTATTGATAAGCTTGCAATACACGCGGATCGATAACAACACACAGGAAGTTTATGTGTCCCGCTAGTAACGTCTGAGAAGTAAATATTAGCATCATTTTAGCATGACCTAAACCAAAACCTGACGCAGTGCGTGGAACGGTGAGACTAGAACGTCAGTAGGGGCGGACGGTTCCATCCCCTTTTCGCAGATAGTATGATGAGGTTCAAGTAGTGATGCTACATCGCTAACAAACGGACCTCCCTTTACAAAGGTAAACTCAATTCCAAGACCTCTGTATCGCTGAAAACACTCCATAAAGCCAAATTGAGGAGGAAAAAAAATTGAAAATGAGCTGAATTCTCGAGATACCCGAGAAAAATACTATAATACCTCTTCCATTGAATTCCATGTATTGTACGATTCAGAGTGATCGTTCACAAGAATGGCTGTCTTCATAGTTACACGCTTGAGAACTCCCTGAGCCGTCATTCGTCTAGAAGCAGAAGCACATAGAGAAGGAAACTGAGGAAAAAAAATTGATTACAGAGAGGAGTCGTCAGATGGACAAACTCACCATCTCTACTATCCCGATATCAGGGGGGCAACGGAACATAGTAAAGCGGTTCTGCGCAATAGCAGATGATAACTGGTCCATACGCGCTCAACTCTTTGACGCTCTGAGGATCACCATTTCGTTCGTACGCGAACGACAGACATCGAGGAATCTGTCGAGACCATCTCCCGAAAAACTGAGAAAACAAATTAATTCGAGAATGCCCGGTAAAAGTAGGTAACCCCTGGCAACTCAGCGAATCGTTTTGTTGGTATTGTCGCTGGCGCATGCGATGCATAATACGCGATTCCTGCATTCCCGCTGCCTTTTTTGGAGCGGTTCATCTGCTAAGTAAACGAAATTTTAAAAAAAATGGAGGTAAATAACAATAATAAGACTTTTTTTCAAACCTAAAATGTGTGTGATCCAAGAAAGATATTCACAGAACGTTATCAAACGCTTGAGGATCGAAATCATCACATGACAATAAATTTTTTATTTATTAATAGTAACAGCTCAATCGTCTAACATACACGAAAAAAAAGGAAAATATTAAATATACGCGAAATTGCCAATTTCGTACCGATACGAGGAAAACACTAATGATAAGAAATTGAACAATCGGTAAATACTTGAAAAGTAACAATTTTTCGATAAGGTAACAGATGAGTTGGAGAGTGTTACTTAGTCTCCACAGAATCTCTTATTCGGAACATGAGGACGACCTGCTCGTGATACACCACTTCCTGCCACACTTGACCTCTCGGACATGTCATCCAGGAAATCGTCCTCCTCAGGATCGATAATCGACTCATCTGCTGGAGGCAGCTGAAGCACGTCAGTACGCGAACCCTTCTTTCCCCGACGTGACGGGGCAGCGACACGGCTCCGTCTTGTTGAGATCGAAGATGAGATCGAAGGTGCCCCTAGATCGAAAACGTCAAGTCAATAATAAAGTACACTCGAAAAAAAGACTTAAACTAACGCATGCTGGACTGATGGGAAGCGACAGAGGCTGCATCGTCAAAGACGGAGCTATTCTCATCAGGGATGGAAATACGCGAACCGCCAACATTCGAGACCACAGTACGCTTGTCGGGATGAACGGGGTCTAAAACGGAATATCATGTGCATTATTAAACTATAATTCAAATATCGTGTCTCACAATTGATAATAAAATTGCTTACCTTTCCCCCCATTCTTGACGCCGAAGTTGTGGACAACGAAAGTGAAGCCTCGGCGAGGCTTGTCGTCGATGTTACAAAGTGCCGCGAGATCCTCCTCAATCTTCGGATGGACGCTGGATAGAATCGAAACGACCTCGTCGACAACACTCTGGCGCATTTTAGCCAAATCTCGAGCATCTTGCAGCTCAATGTTAGCATATTCGGGTCTGGAAATGATATTTTAAAGACAGAACTGTACCCGTTACAACATACGGACGGCTCTTTTTGTCTTCCCTCAGATACGAGACTACAAGACGCTCGAGATCCGACTCCAGGAACTCATCCGAGATGAGTGCTGCACATGCCTTTTCTTTGATTACGCGAAGCTGCTCGGCGAGGGTGCGATCTGTGGTAAATGACAATCGAATCCCCGATTTAGCATAGGTATTTGCTTACCGTGCCCAGGGTCTGCCACACGACGCAACGTCTTGAGTTCTTGGATCAATCCAGGAACAAGCTTGACGTATACGGGGGGAATCTCCAAGCAAAGTGCTGTTCTGCTACTCTCACTGATTATCCAGTCCTTGCACATCGTCCAATCCGACAATTCGTCAATTCGTTGGCGACGTTCTCCTTCGTCCTCAAAATAAAGAAAAAACCAATGGCAATGAGTTACAACTATACAGAGTGTATATAAAAATATAAAATGACTTACATCTCTGAATACGCGAAATCCATTCATCTTCTCATCGGCGCTCATAGGAATGAATGCAGTGTGTAGTTCTAGCATATCCGTGATACGCGCTGTCATGGGGTGTGCGAATCGGAGGAGACCGTTGTACTTGAATCGAACTTCTGAAGTTGAAATTATTCTAAAATTCGAAGACACGAAACTCGCCTCCGTCCGCGTCCTTGAAAAGGACGAACAACCTCTGCTGAGCTCGATTCTTGTAGCTATGCATGTACTTCACGAGCTCCGTGGAGAACTCATACACTGCTAGACCCATACGCGCACAAGTCCTCGGTAGACATTCTAGTCGAGCAGCGAGCGCTAGAAATATGAATATATTTCATGTAAACACTACACGTCTCACCTTGAGGCGTGAGAATGCTCTCCGTTCCCTTCCTGGACTTTGCTTGCCCAAAGTGTGCATCCAGCGCATTATGAGTGTGTCCAACGGTGGAATAGTAAAGATGCAACTCTTCGATCTCTGTCTTCTCAACTAGCAATGCTGTGGGGGAGATCAGATATATTAGGCGGGAAAACAATACTAATAGTAATATTCAAAAAATGTATATAACGACCATAGACCAAAAGGTATTTTCAAGGGAACAAACGCAGACATCATTTCGGGTTTGCGCCTGATTTATTCTCCCGGCTGCAGAGTTTTTTTACCAAGCTTCTTCAGATTTGTCTGACATAATCGGACATTGGCTTTCAGCTAAAATCAAAATCGGGCAAAAATATTTTCAAAAATATTTAAAAAAAAAAAAAAGAATTTTGAAGAAAAAATTTTTTTTTCTACATTTTGAGTTTAAGATGGTTTTGCAAGCGATAAAATCTGATAATTGATCCGTTTCAAGCGTGACAGACGAAAAATAACACATTTTAACTTCTTCATGGAACATACCATTTTGGTCTATGATAACTACACAAACCTAAGAGACCGAATAGGGGCTCTCCCTTATTCACACCCGCATTGTCCAATATCAAAACGAGCACTGGAGGTACACGCTCACGCTATAAACAGCATCAATTAGTGCGAAATAAAGTGCACGAAAACATCAAGGAATCAGTCAATACGAACCGATGACACACCTTAATTAGATAGTCGAGCAAGATGCTAAAGTAGACATCCGCAGAAGAAGAATTCGCCCAATCCATTGCTATGATATAGTCAGTGTTGTGCAATTCAAAGTCACTGCTATTCGAAATATCGTTGTCGTCCTTTACACGCGCAGTAGGGTCACGAGCACGAGCCTCTTGAACCCCGATCACCGGACATTTTATGAGATTACAGTCTTCAGCGACAGTCTTCATACGACTACCATAGTACGGTATCTGCAAATGCGCACACGATAGACACGTATACACGTTTGTCTATCAGGACTAGAGATAGCTCATCAAATATCAGCTGGAAGTGTTAACCTTCGTTCGCTCCTTTCCACAACCATCCATAATAAGAGCAAGAACTTCATTCGGCCGACGCGCAGCAGCCTCCTGGGCGGCGTAGACCAAACATCTCTCCATTCTATACAAACGTTTAAGCGTTAAATTTCAACTAGATTAAAAACCTGATACACGCGTAATGGTGCTCTCGCATCTTCGCCTCGAGGCCTGAGAGAGACTGTACGCGCTCGATCTGCTGCTTGAGATACTCCTTCACACTAATCTCGTTATCTTAAACAATTTAAAAAATGAAATACTAGGCTGTTGCAAAAGTCTTGTCGCATTTCGGGGTACTAACATATTTATCCCTATCATCTTCAAAGATGAACCAATGAACTTGGGAGTAGTCTACGTTCACACCAGTAGTACCCCTCTATAATTGGCACAACTTATGGGTACCACCCTCATAGAACGCCGGGGTCTATACTTTGAAGAATCCGGTCTACTCGTTTACGATATCGACTCGGGTCTTGAAGTGCTGTTGTCTGAGGAAGTTGGTGATGGTGGGGAACAAGTTATTTTCTGAGAGGGTAGTGTCTGGCGACTAAGAAGGATATATTAGGATGGTGCTGCCATACACCGCCAATTCAGAATTGGTCGTCCTCGCAGTAAGGGGTGGAGCAGTGCCATTTTGGAAGTAAACATTTGCCCACAATCCGCGTCTCTTAACGACTTTAATCTTGCCTTATTATATATCAATGGTGTACACCTGTGCCATGATAGTGGTACATTCGAGTAGGAGCTCCCATTCCTGAGCGCCCCGGGCGATCCACGAATTTCTCAACATCATTTTTTGGCTACCGAAAACTGTGTTTGGGAACATCGTCTGCCTTCTAATCTGCATCAATACTCTGGTGTTTCGGTACAACGTTTTTACACTGTACCCATGCATACTCCCCCGTCACCATTTGGTCCAGATTGTTTAAGGCCCTTTGGAAAATTAGGAAAATCAAATACATATCCACCCTCGAAAAAGTGACTGGATCCGAGAATTCGTAGTAAATCAACGGTCCCATATTTTACTTCGTTCCAATTTCGTGAATTCCCTAATGTATGGTGGTAAAGTCTGCCCCGAGTGTGTCGCCCAGTTTGCGCATGATTTTATAGGGGTCTGTTTCTTGCTTTGTGCAGAGAGTGCCGAAACACAGATTGAGGATTTTCCGGATCTGACCTCTTCGGCCAGAGAAAAGTCCATATTCTCGATAGCGAGAGTCCAACTTTTCACGATTTGCAAAGAGGTTGCATATGACTGATGACTTACATCCACATGGCGTTCAAATTCGGGTGACTTTGAGCCAGACAGGAAGACGAACAAAACTACCTCCCAAAAGTTGTGAGGAACGTTAGCAAAACAATTCGTATTTCTCCATCAGAGAACTAGAAGGGACTAATCATAACCGTGCTTTAGAGAGAAGGCATGGACCCCCTTCTACTGTATACTGGAAGGCACATTACAAAAAGAAACAGAGCCGAGATAACCCGCGAAAGTGAACGCTCAAAAAACGACAGGACTTTTGCAACAGCCTGATAGAATATTGATAAAAAAAAGTACTATTAAATAAATCATTGCGAAAATAGACATTTTTTCATACTCATCTATTAGGGAAAAGGCAAAACCAACTCAAGAATTGACGATGCAGTTCGGAGAGAGATGCGTCGGTAAAGATACGCCTCCCATCGCTTAACTGGATAGCGATCTCATCGAGATGCGGACGATGAGCTGGAGTCAAATCCTCATCGTCATCTACACCGTCGTTATCTGTCGTCCCCGAACGTTTTTGAACCACACGTTTCCAAGATTTCTGCATCACTGAAATCATCAATCGAAACAAATACGATATCAAATCATCAATACGAAATCAGCATGTAGAAAATTATTGAAGAAAACAAATTTTAAAAAAACTCACATTCCCTCTCTCGCGGTCCCATGTCTCCTCCCCTCCGATCCATCGCTAACTTGCGCACTTCATCGACAATTTTCGAGCCTCGTCTGTATTCATTACACCCTCCGGACTCCAATTTGTCCAATAAAAGGGTAAGACGAACTAGTAACCGTGCTCTGTCCTCTGCATACAACTTCATGCTCACGCAAAAGAAACATTTCAGAAAGGACGAAGCCTGAATGCGAAACTGTTGTTTACTATTCAAAAAAATGACTAAAATAATACCCTGTGCATTCTTATCGTGGTGCCGAAATACACGCGTAACTGCTTCCTCTTCAACTTGCCCTTTCCCTTCTTTCCGGAGCGAAGAAAATGCCTGCACTCAAACGTTGCACGACAAAAAGAAATTAAGTGAAAGCATGCATTTAAAAATTGAATTCCCATAAAAAACATGCACTTAAACGGTGCAAAATAAATTTTCTCAACACATAAAATAACCAACTGTGCGGTTTCAGTTGGAGGCATGAGTATACTCCCGTCGGATGGATGAAATTGCCCCATGTCACGGATGTGTGAGGCTACACGCGCTAGCGAACGAAGAGTCGACTCATTCCCATGATTGTAGCCGACATACGCGAAGAAGGGAGAACTGTCTACCACGTTTCTCAGCACCGACTCAACACTACAAAAAAAAGATAAATATTAGTTCAATAGCGAGTATGTCAATGTTAAACACTGAATTACCCATCAAGAAATAACTAACTATTTGTGTCCCATGCCATAGAGTCGGTAAAAAAGCTCGAGGCATACAGGCACTCCGTCGACATCCGTATTAATCAGGATAGATCCTCCGTTCTCGACAGTGCACCTGAATAATGTATTTCAATGGATGAGAAAGAGAGCAAAAGGATAAGATCCCCTCGATAAAATGTTTAATAATTAACCTCTGCTGAAGAGCAGTTGCTGCAGCTACACGCACATCCTTGAACAAGAGTTGTCCAGTAAGACCCTTCACCACATTGCATCGAAATGCAGCGATGTTATACCTGGAAAAACGATGCATTGTTTTTTTTCACCGTCTCGGTAAAAAATTTTTAAAAAAATTGGCAAGGGCTTCGCCCCCTTTTTGGTCCTTCTGGATCACCAGAAGGCCAAATACTGACACTTCACAAGAAAAAAAATAATATTTTTTTCAAAAAAAAAATTGGCAAGGGCTTCGCCCCCCTTTTTGGCCCCCCTGGATTACCAGAAGGCCAAACACTGACAGTTCATAAGCATAAATAATATTTTTTTCAAAAAAAAATTGGCAATGGCTTCGCCCTCTTTTTGGCCCCCCTGGATTACCAGAAGGCCAAACACTGACACTTACAACAACAGCAACAACAACAAATAAACAACAAAAAAAGTCCAAAATACTCACGCGCAGATGAATGAGATACAGGAATCCTTGCAACACGGAGCATTGATTACAACTCCCAACGTGTACTTGGTACCGAAGGCTCTTTCGTACTCGCTTGCTCGAAGTAGAATTTCCTTACACGAACTAGCCATCAAGGCGTCTAAAAAGAAACTATTAAAACAACGAATATCAAACAATAATCAATCGATTCGACGTAAAAAAGCAAAAACGAGCGCGGCAGACAGTCAGACGGAAAGGCAAGAGGGCAAGGAGAGGCAAGAAAGCGCGCAACCGCAACGCGCGGCTCACGCGCTGCGGCTTGCACTTTGACTTCTGGAATGTTCCACGCGCTGCCGAGAGGGGAGAGAAAGAGACGGCAGACGACGAGAGCATCGCGCACGAGGGAGAGAGCGGGTGGGAGCGAGAGAGCGCCAGACAACGAGAGTAACGTTCCGCCCCCCCTCGAGAGGGAAGCGCGCTTCCTCTCGAAGGGAGAGAGGCGAGAGAAAGAGACGGCAGACGACGAGAGCATGGTGCACGAGGGAGAGAGCGGGTGGGAGCGAGAGAGCGCCAGACAACGAGAGTAACGTTCCGCCCCCCCTCGAGAGGGAAGCGCGCTTCCTCTCGAAGGGAGAGAGGCGAGAGAAAGAGACGGCAGACGACGAGAGCATGGTGCACGAGGGAGAGAGCGGGTGGGAGCGAGAGAGCGCCAGACAACGAGAGTAACGTTCCGCCCCCCCCCCCCTCGAGAGGGAAGCGCGCTTCCTCTCGAAGGGAGAGAGGCGAGAGAAAGAGACGGCAGACGACGAGAGCATGGTGCACGAGGGAGAGAGCGGGTGGGAGCGAGAGAGCGCCCGACAACGAGAGTAACGTTCCGCCCCCCCCCCCCTCGAGAGGGAAGCGCGCTTCCTCTCGAAGGGAGAGAGGCGAGAGAAAGAGACGGCAGACGACGAGAGCATGGTGCACGAGGGAGAGAGCGGGTGGGAGCGAGAGAGCGCCCGACAACGAGATCCCCTATCCACCCCATCCCTCGTGGATGATAGGAGAGAGTACAGACAAACAGAGAGAAAGAGGAGAGAGTGAGTGAAAGTGAGAGGACGCGATTGCAACTCTCTGTCACTGACTTCCTGCCACCGCCCCTTGTTGTTTTCTCACGTTTCTTTATTATGTTAAATAAAAAAGTGATTATTTATGATCAATGCGAACATTACAGCTCATGAGTAAGCGGGCGTCGCCTGTCAAAGCACTGTCAGCCGTTCTACTGGAGAATCAAATGAAAGATGTAAGTTTACGCACTTTTAACTTAAAAATAACTAAACCTGCTCAGGGTTAATTCACCTCTTTTTTTAGAGGAAACGAGGATTAACGGGCGCAGAGATGAAGACTGTGAAAGAAGATAAAGGGAAGGAGAAGAAGAGGAAGAAGATGGACAAGACCTCACCCATCCAATCAACACCAAAGGGACTTCACACAAAGGTTAAAAGATTAATGATGGAATAACAAACCAATGCGGAATATTTGAGGCAAAAGCGCGTACTTCTATCAAAAAGGATCGCAGGGAAAGGAACAAACTGGACTGTGAGTGGCCTGTGATACTCTCAAGTAGATAATAAATTAGTACTTGCAAATTATTCACTTTGCAGTTGGATCGGATAACTCGGATTCGGGCGACGAGTTCATCAGACGGGAGGGACTGAGACTAGCCAAAGAAGAGTTCCAAATGGAAGAAAGAGATGATGAGGTGAGGAACAAGGGAGACGATGAGGCGAACAAGGAGCAGACAGAGACGGAAGCAGAGATTCACAGTAAGATGTTTTTTTTTAAAAAAAAAACTGTATTTTTAAATTATAACCAAACAAAAGGAAACAAATATAAAGGTAAAAAAAATATTTTTGCTTGTGAAGTGTCAGTGTTTGGCCTTCTGGTGATCCAGAAGGACCAAAAAGGGGGGCGAAGCCCTTGCCAAATATTTTTTTTTTCTTGTGAAGTGTCAGTGTTTGGCCTTCTGGTGATCCGGAAGGACCAAAAAGGGGGCGAAGCCCTTGCCAATTTTTATTTATCCTCCCCATCTCTCATGGATGAAAAATTATAACCAAAAAAGGAAACAAAGGTACATCTCGTACTTTTACAGACAAAAGGGACGATTCAATCCTTTCGATGGTCATGGACGAAGAGATGAACGACATGATCAACGCAGATGGCAAATTAGTACCGACTGCTTGTATGGAGAAGAGAGGCGACAAGCCGATTGTCGAGGCGCGTGTAGAAGACAACATACGCGCGGCGGATGGATGTGAGGCGAGATCAGGTATTAAAATTTAAAAGATTATAATCACTTGGAGTACAGTCAATTTCCGATGGTCGATAATGGTAAATCCGAAATAAAATGTACCCGTAATGCAGATCGCACGAAGCATTACAGATTAAATGACTTCAGTGTTATTCTAAGCAATAGTTTCAAATCATGTACATTCTAAAATATTTATTTAATGATCGATGTGAATATATGTAACCTGTGATTGGACAAGTGCTTCTCGGTTGGCACAACCCCGAGACGAACAGAATGTGAGTTGCACATTACCCTATGACTATAAAAGCATACTCCATTCAGACTCATAATCGACGGTCGCCATCGACTCGCAGCAATCAAGCAGATGCAAGAGAAATCGTTGGAAGATGCGCGTAAAAGAGGAGAAGAAAACCCCCCAATGGCCCGTTGTAAAGGTATGTCGGGGAAAATATTTTGATCTTTGGCATGGAGTAATGAAATTGTAGATGATGGTTGATATCGTCCAAGGATCGCGTGTATCGGCAGTAATAAAAAGTATGCACAGGTCGTCATTGAAGGTCAAGGTGACCACATTTGAGAAGGTAGAGTAATAATATAGTCAAGAAGAGTGATTTGTAGCGTTTTAGGTAGTTCGGCTTCGTACGGTGCTGAAGAAATTAAATCTTATCGACAACAAGACTATTACTCTGGACATGAAGTCGAAGCTAATAAAACGTCACGTGTCTGAAGGATATGCGAAATACCATGTCAACGGTGCCTGTCTACCAGAGGGAGAGTTCGCGTACTTCAAGGCACATGCTCAAGTAAGATTATTAAATTTTTTAAAAAAACCTTAAAAATTATGTATGCCTTTAAGGAGCCTCTAGTGGACAAGACTGCTACTCTCACCGGCTACTTAACTGCTCGTCAAGTAAATGGAACGAAAGCAATGGATCTTTTGAAAGAACTTGCTGAGTCGACGGATAAGGAACAAGCGGATGCGACAAGCAAGGTACTTGAGCCCATTATTTATTACAGAACTTTATGGAAGACTTTAGCTAGTAAGTTCCCGAGCAGCATAGCCAGCCACTAAACTAAGTGAGAGATGCTTGATATAAAATCGTGTTGCAGATGCTGGAAGAGATGCAGTACAGCATAAAGGATTTTCTTGAATGGAACAAGTACGCAGCGGAGGACGCGGCAGAGGTTGAATCGAGCGTAGTCAAGAGCCCGATCTCTTACGCGTGTATCAGGTAATGAAAGTGGAAAAGAAATTTGTTAAACAAAACATAATTTTCAGACGATTGATGACGGGAAATAATCCCCCCCCCCCTCTGGAGGTATATCTCCAATTATGGATTATTAATTTTAATTATGTTGGGCTGCAACATTACTTGACTGACTGTAAATACCTAAATGTTTGTATTTCCTAATGTTTTTGTTTGAGGCGTGTGAAAGATGTCTCCCCCCGATCACATTCATCAATCCGCGAATGACAGTGAAGAGCAGGCTCATAGAGACGGAATGCACGCTGTACATCTTCGATAACAATGTCAGTTTAACAATCCATAAGAAAATATCAAATTTTCAAAACTTATCTTCTTTTATAGATATGAAAAAATTGGATAAATGTACCGAGAATACTTAATCTATAGCTGTGAAATAGTGGATTACTGTACAGAGTGAAATAGTGGATTACTGTAAAGAGAATTACATTTTTTTATAAAGTTTAAAAGTTATCGAATACTGTATCCAGGATTTCGTCGCTCAGCTCAAGCACCTCGTACGGCTCGTACAGACGCAGCCCCGTACGATGAACATCATCGTGGTCAACGGAGACGACGAGATAGTCGGGAACATCAACAACCATCTCAACACCCAGGCGCGAAGAAGTGGAGGATCCAATTCCAATTCACAGAGGACTCCAACGTCGTCCATGAGAACTCCTACGACGCCTTCAGGCAATGCGTCCCCCGCACGAGCGCGTATTGAATTTGATGTCGGAGTCGCTGACGTGCACATCAAAAGCGCAATCTACAAGAAACATCAAGGTATTAGCAAGTCTAATCTTTCAATAAAAATGAGTTAGTAAATTTATTTGGCAAACTATTATCAAGTTGCTTGCTCAGGAGGTACCGTCTGGGACGACTACTCGACGGTCGACGCCGTTCTCCTTCGTGTAATCAATGGATCGTTCATAGACCAGAGAGCGCTGACGGACTTCACAAGGGAAATGGAAATGGAGGGAGAAATCAATATCGCAGTGAGCACATTCGAATTGTTTTCCTCATTAGGAGTGAGCACATTCGACCGAGCAATCTTTAAACTATTAGATATTTGAACACGAGAGTTCAATGAAAACCATTCACAGTGTCTACGACTGCTCACCTTCGATCCCAACCGAGGAGTGAAGGACACCAAGATGAACCCCATCTACTTCGAAGGATCATCATACGAAGCTATGGGTAAGCATATGTTGCATCTACTAAAAAATTTGAAAAAAATATTTTTTTTACAATCTAACAGATTTTTATTTCAGCAGTCGCAGCAAGATGTGCGTGTAATCGCATACAAGTCCCAGCTTCAATGACATCGGGAACTAAGGATCAGCTAAGGACCATGCAGAAGAGCCTGGGAGACGACTGGAAGAAAGCGTACGAAATTTACGCTTCCAAATACACCCCTGATGGAAAACCGACTTCCTTACTTTCCAAAAGTAAGAGGGATAAGGCGAAAAAGAAACTCTCGCCTATGGAATCTCAACCCCCCATCTCCCAACTATCCCTTTCCACTGATCAGTAATACTGATACTATCGTGTACTAGTTGCTATAGCTACATTATTACACATCTCCTGTTTTATCATAGTAACACGTTAACAACTTAAATATTTATTTCATATTATGTTACAATTTGAAACGTTTCTATAATCTGATTGTAATCTGTCCCGACTCCCTTCTTCATCGTTTTCGTATTGATTCCATTCGTATTGATTCGTCGTTGTTGTTGTTGTTGTTGTTGTTGTCGTTCCCTGTAAAATCAATAAAATAGTATACAGATCAATAAAATAGTATACACGAAAATGTTCTCACTATTACAAGCTAAAAAATACAAGTTTCTAATGAGAGAACAAGTTTCCCTCATTAGACTCAAAAATGGCTCTAACGGAGTAAAATGCTCCCATTAGACTGAAATCTCCTAATGACGTCACATTTTCACCGTGTTGCTAATGAGAGAAAAATTTCCCTCATTAGGAATTTTCCTGACTAAGATTCCTAATACAGAAAATCGCTTTTCCCACTAGAAAAAAATGAAACATTTCGAGATTGGAACTTGCCCCGCAGACCCGACTTATATGATCAGCCAAACTATAAAGAAATTTATTTTAAAAAATAAAACGAGTCGATAAAATAGATGTCAAAAGCACCTTGATCAGAAAAACCGAAGTGGTGTACTCTAGTTATTATGTTTCTCCATTTGGCATGTGGATACGGACGGTAAGAAAGGCGATTTTTTTCCAAAAGTTTGAAAATTGTTCCAATTATAATTTCCATCAATTATTTCATGCTTTCTGTATATTAGGTCAATTATGCACGCTATTGTAGATGTGCGTTGTAGTACACATCTGACAAATTCTCACTCGAAACAGCAGAAACAACAGCACACCACTACGATTTTTCGGCTCAAAGTGCTTTAAAAGGGGACTACAGCGTAAAATTGAAAATAATTCCTAAAATTGCAATTTTGGTGACTTTGAGGTAAAGAAGAATGCAGAATCGCGATAGCGTTTCCATCTTTAGCAAATATTTCCAGTTAAACTAGTATCGGGCAAGTGTTCTGAGCCCCACACTCAGTGGTGTAGTCGCCCTAGGTACCGCAGTCTCCGCCCACTTTTCGACACTTGTGGAAGCGCCGCTACAGTATACAAGGCGCCCACTTTCGAATTCTATCGCGAACTGAGTCAAGTACTCATTTTCAAAATTTATTTTTTGTTACTTCCTGCAGTTTATTTTTTATTTCTCTTGCGTTACGCGATTGTCTGCTAGCATTCCACTATATCGTCATTATATGTTCCCGTTGGAGGGCTGGAATATCTTTTTTTGCGAGCGATCCAAACACGAACTTTTCAAACACTGTTCTCTCTAGATGCCGCATGATGCCGTTCTCTAATTTGAATACTATAATAACGTGTCGATTTTGGTACTTGAAACAGAACAGGAGCTAGGGGTGCGCAATGACGCGCAAAGCCTCAGCGCCGAAAATCAAGTATCGCATTACCACCCATTTTCTTCTATTTTATTTATTTTTTCTTGCTATAGTTGAGGTCTAGGGTTCTTATATTTTTTAATATAATGGGTAGTGTCGACATCACACTTTACCTCGATATTGTTCATGCTCATTCGCGTTCAACCGCCAACGAGAATTTTGTAAAGAGATGTGTTTTCAAAAAATTATAAATTTTCATACCATTTTCATTGTTTCTCAAGGGTTTGTGGAGCTGTTAAGGAGCACTAGTATATTGATTTGTGGATAAATAAAGTGAGAAGCTGCTCCGAATTGAAAAGATATTAACGAAAACCGTGCTTTTGCATTTTTAGAAAATATTTAGCAGCTTCAGCGCTGCATGTTCTTCCAAGATCTACTAGCGTAGGACTCTTAGGAAGGCATCCTAAGTTAGTCGGGAAATGTAGTTGAACAAAATGTACGTAAACTGACAAAATATCACACGTACTCGAAAATGTATTCCTGTGATGTTGTATGAATATTATTTCAAATACCATTGCTTCCACATACTGCATTAGTATTGGGTACTCGATTTATACATAAAACATAGGAAAAGAAAAATTCATTTCATGAAAAATTCTCGAAATTTCATTTCGAGTTATGAATTTGACACAAATCTGACACATGGAACTCACCAAACCCCGCCCACTTTCATGTGTTTTTGCAACACATTTTCGAAGACGTTTTGCCACTTTGTTTTATTTTATTGACTATTTTAATTTTAATTAGTCGAAGCAGCACAATTAAAACTATCATTCACGAGAAAGCTAGACTTTTACGCTCGATTTCGTTGTATGCGCTGCGGTCCCTAAGTCGCCCCAACGAAATCGTGCCGCAAGGTTGCGCCATGAGTTCGGTGGGGCGACGTCTGTTTGTTGGGTCAGAGTTGTTAGTTTTTGGTGTTTTTTACTCATTCATCGACATAATTTGATATTTACAGTTACTCTGAACATCTAACTAATAGAATGGAGCCATAAAGCACACAAAGCTATTTTTTATATGTTATGTAAAATATAACTAGTTACTACAGTATTAAACCCGTAAACTTTGAAGCCAATATAAATTAGATTTGCTCGTACCGATTTTCGCTATTCTTCTCTCACCGCTGCACTCGATTTCATAGAATTCAGCAGTAATAAAATCTCAGAGCGGCACCCCTTGAAACAGTAGTTATTAAATATTATTTAAAATCGCTGAAATTCGCACCAGAAATAAAAAGGGGCCTCTGTAAGAGCGCAGTGAAATTTGAGGTATCGGGCACAACTCCGTCAAAATTATCCATCCGGGCTCAAACTTTTTTCTCAATGAGTCTTGGGTACAAAGTAAATTTTAATTGTGAGAAATTCACGAAATGTCAACTTTTGAAAAATCGATATTTTTTTTCCGACAAAAATTTTTTTTTCAATTTTTTTATTTTGCTGTCGTGTTATGTATCATTCGAAAGAGCATCAAAAATTATATATTATTCCATACTTTCAGAAGAATTGAACCACTAGGAGCGAAAATCGATGAGCGTATCCACCGAACTTTGCCGTTTTCATGAAACTCACTTTTGGCTAAAATGGTTCCCATGATTTGTAGGTCGCAGTTCTGACATATGTTATTTATTTTTCATTGTAGAATCGAATTATCAACATCTCATTAGAAATTTGTGCGTAAAAGTACTCCAGTCTTTACCAGACCGACACCACTCTAAGGTAAGACCAATAAGTGTGTGGAAAACTTTTTTCAGGCATTAAACCTTAATCACTTGTATATCATTCGAAAGAGCGTTAAAAGTTATGTATAACTCTATATTTTCAGAAGGATTGGACCACTATGAGCGAAAATCGATAATCACACCCTCAGAATGTGATATTTTTAGTAAGGCTTGATATTCAGCTCTGTTATCTTTCAAAGCGATCGATCAGGGCTTAAACTTTTTTTACTTGCAGTCTTATGTCCATAGTAAACTTTTGTCATGAAAAAGGTCATGAAAAAATAATTTTTGAAAAATCAATAAAAAAATATTTTCAAAAAAAATATCAAAAAATTTTTTTTTAATTTTCCTGTCGTGTTATCAATCAAAAGAGCACAAAAAGTTATACCGAAATTATTTTTTTCATGAAAAATGAGCTCCTAGGAACGAAGATCGGTGATTGCTAATTTGATAAATATAAAATTAAGTGATAAATATAAGTGTGATTGATAAATATAAAATTTGAGGATTAACTCACAGAATTTGGGTCCTAGTAGCTCATTCTACCTGAAAAAAAAATTTTCTGCATAACTTTTGATTCTCTTTCGAATGAGATATAATACGACAGGAAAATTTGAAAAAATTTTCCAACAATTTTTTTTTCAAAAAAAATTATTGATTTTTCAAAAGTTATTTTTATCATGACTTTTTCATGTTCAAAGTTTACTATGGACATAAGACTGCAAGTAAAAAAGTTTAAGCCCTGGTCGATCACTTTGAAAGATAATAGAGCGAATATCTAGCCTTAAAAAAACACATTCTGAGGGTGCGATTATCGATTTTCGCTCCTAGTGGTCCAATCCTTCTGAAAATATAGAGTTATTGATAACTTTTGACGCTCTTTCGAATGATATACAAGTGATTAAGGTTTAACGCCTGAAAAAAGTTTTCCACACACTTATTGGTCTTACCTTAGAGTGGTGTCGGTCTGGTAAAGACTGGAGTACTTTCACGCACAAATTTCTAATGAGATGTTGATAATTCGATTCTACAATGAAAAATACATAACATATGTCAGAACTGCGACCTACAAATCATGGGAACCATTTTAGCCAAAAGTGAGTTTCATGAAAACGGCAAAGTTCGGTGGATACGCTCATCGATTTTCGCTCCTAGTGGTTCAATTCTTCTGAAAGTATGGAATAATATATAAATTTGATGCTCTTTCGAATGATACATAACACGACAGCAAAATAAAAAAATTGAAAAAAAAATTTTTGTCGGAAAAAAAATATCGATTTTTCAAAAGTTGACATTTCGTGAATTTCTCACAATTAAAATTTACTTTGTACCCAAGACTCATTGAGAAAAAAGTTTGAGCCCGGATGGATAATTTTGACGGAGTTGTGCTGCCCTCTCCTACGGTCTTACAGAGAACGCGTTTTAAAACACATTTGCTCGTACAGATTCTTCTTATTTTCTTTCTATTGTCGGTCTGACATCTAAACTTCATAATAAGCAAAAGAATTGAGAGCGGCACCCCTATAACTCAATTTTACAGCAAAAAAACAGCCTTTTCTGTGCAAATAGTCATTTCTGTCTTTTCATAATTTTCCCCGGCTCTGATTTTGGAATTTGTGGTTCGGTGGTCCCTAAGTGCTTTTGACATCTCTTTTTCGACCCTTTTTTTATTGTTTTTATAAATTTCTTTAGTGTTCAGCGGATCACATGAATAAATGGTATAAATGAGTACTACCCACTAAAAAAAGATTGGAAGCGACCACTCGTTTGTATTTTTGTTCTAGTGCCGCCACTATGTCAGCTATCTTGAGCAAAAAATTAGAAAACTGAAAAGGCGAAAACTTTCCGGATACCCTAGCACCTCAGATATCCAATTTTTCACTGTACGCAATGTTTTTCACATTCGCTAAATTGGCGAACAGTTACATGTTTATTGATTTGAAGTGTCTTTTATGAGCTGTCCCTTCACTTGTCCAGTACAAGATAACGGGATCACAGTTTTATCTGGTGATGCGGTAACAGGTGAGCTTCTTGGAAGAAGACCTCAAATAGTGAGAAGACGAGTCCTGGTACGGAACGCTGAAAAGGGGTGGGCGGAGACAGGTGTTTTACACTCTTCCCAATACAAATATCTTTACATGTGTAGGAGTTCTTTTAAAGCTTCCAAGCCGTAATTCAATTCAAAGCACTGCTTTGGCTGTCACTGGAGATAAGCTGAATGAATCAGCCAGTAATTGACTAATCCCACTCATTTCGACTAATTTCAGCAAATCACGGTGTATTCAAATTTGAACGATGATAACACCATGTGTAGGCATGTGTAACATTAAAAAAAAATGAAGTCAGGCCCTTGCTCCTATAGGATATTCGATTTTCCATTATGGACATTTCCATATATATTACTATTGTTTGCAAAAAAACATGTTGTTACTATTAGTGGGAGTGACTAAATTTAAACTTAACTTTGTTTTCAGTGGTCAAATGATGAACTCCATAGACTACCAGGATGCTGCTTCGACCTCGGCCTCGTTTACCAATGACCCCTATTTTAACTACGAATCTAACCAATTTTACAATCCCGACATCTGAATTAGGGATCATCTTCTTCGACTATAGCTAATGTTTGTTATGTTGATTGTTCACTCGTTGTCTACACTCGTTTTCACATTTTCAATGTTGTTAATCGTTCATGAAATAAATATTATGCTTATGACGTCATCGCCATGTGCACCACAGGAATTCTAGCCCCGCCCCCTTTCCCACTGGGATCCCACTGATTTCTCCCACTGGGATCCCAGTCACGCATTCTCCCCCACTGGGATCCCAGTGAACCTCCCACTGGTATCCCAGTTCCCCTCCCTGGGAGAATCACTGGGATCCCACTGGGGAAAAATACCAGAGTAGAGAATTTGCTCCTCAGAACGGATATGATAAATAGGCAATTTTCATTTGTCGGTTTTGACTGTCTCCTGCTCAAAAAAATGAGGTGTTCATAGAAGCCAATAGTCCAATACCTACTCATGACAGTACTTATACTCTAGTAAAAAAATAGAGAACATTGAATGGGTTTGGGAAAATCTGTGATATTTTACAAAACTTTGTCTATTTTTTGCTCGAAATGTTGATATGACAGGTCATATATTGATTTTCATTGTGCATGCAGTAATATTCACAGAACAACAGTTTGTATTATAAGTATGTTGTAGTGAGAAGTCTCCTCTAGTAGAGTCCTCTACAAAATACGCATTTTGGAACTAGTTCACTCTTCTAATTCTTAATCGGCAATTGATTAACACATGGACTTTCGATTTACAGCTCATGTCAAACTAGCTTCATTTTATTTATACAGTGATTTTCCGATTACGTATGAAGTGAGTTTAAAAATATATAAACTCGAACTTTAAACATTTCCCTCCAAGAAGAAATATACGAAAAATTTCCACTAATTTTTCCGCACCCTGTATAAGGATCCCTCCGCACGCGTAGGGGGGGGGGCAATTTTCTAAACCGGAAAATTTAGGGAACGGTGAGCATCGCTGACTATATGGCGGAAGATCAATGATTGTCTGTCTCTTACCCAAACTGCCTCACATGTATAATTATGAGCCCGTTTGCGTAAGAGTCGGACAATTCTCAACAGATCTCGGTACAGCAAAAAAGTGAAGGTCTGAGATAACAACGGCTTTCAATGCACTTCAGTAAGCTGACAACACTGGCCAAATCTCTCTGCATGCAAATTTGATTGTAGGTCACTATGGAGCTCTGAGGTTCACTGACATTGACGGTTTTTCGAGTATATCTTGATTCACAGCAGACGAAACAAAAGAGTTCAAAAAAAGAGTCTACTCGAATTTGCATGAGCAATCTAATTATTGTGTCAGAAAGGTAAAATTGACCACGACAACGAGATAAATAATTTTAACTCATATACTAACAAAAAGTGAGCAACCACTCGAGGGTCACGATCTGGAGCATACATTCAGTGTCCTACAAAAAAAATTTGGTAGGAAAAGAATTCTGCCTTTTTGAGTTATGATTTTCCAAACAACGCAAATCGACTGTCAAAACACTCATTTCTCGGAGATAAAGGTCATTTACATGAATTCACCCTCTCATTGCTGACTTTCAGACGCCGCGCAGAGAGAGTGAGGGATGTAAATGCTCGTTCTCTCCGAGAAATGAGTGTTTTGACAGTCGAATTGCGTTGTTTGAAAAATCATAACTCAAAAAGGCAGAATTCTTTTTCTACCAAATCTTTTTTGTAGGACAATGTATGCTCCAGATCGTGACCCTCGAGTGGTTGCTCACTTTTTGTTAGTATATGAGTTTAAATTATTTATCTCATTGTCGTGGTCAATTTTACCTTTCTGCCTCGCGAATTAGATTCCTCATGGAAATTCGAGTAGACTCTCTTTTTGAACTTTTTTGCTTCGTCTGTTCTCAATCAAGATATACTCGAAAACCCGTCAATTTCAGTGAACTTCAGAGCTCCATAGTGACCTACAATCAAATTTGCATGGAAAGAGATTTGGCCAGTGTTCTCAGCTTACCGAAGTGTAATGAAAACCGTTGTTATCTCAGACTTTCACTTTTTTGCTGTACCGAGGTTTGTCCGACTCTTACGCAAACGGCCTCTTATGTCGTTGGAAAGCATACCATAAATTAGTTTATATAACCTCTTTTAGAGAATCGTCTTTTTTTATGTATATATGAGAGCAATCGCGATAGAATCGACCAACTGAGGGAGTAGATGGAAATAGAAAATTTTGGTCTCCGATTTGGCTTAAACGTAAAACAAAGGTACTTTCGGGTCTGCTCTATTCAAATCTGGACACTAGAGCTCATGAAAATCATTCGCTGTCGCGAGCGGTTGCCTCGAAACTGAGGTGTTTGGAATTTTTGCTCTAAAAAAATTCACGTAAATAAGTGTAACTTTGTTCAAACTTGAGATATCTTCTCATTCTTGGGATTATATGAAAGGGTAAACCTTCAGCTACGATTTGAGCACCACCACATCATTCCTGGCCTATGCCGTGCTGCGCAGTGGTCGCTTTCGCAAAAGTTTCCATAACTCTCCTAATCGGAAAAAACCAATGCCCCGTTCTCAGGCACTTTATAGGGCCATGTATGAAGTTACTTCGGCCAACTTTTCAGCCGGATCTGGACATGCGAAAAAATGACGCTCTCGCCGAAGTAGGAGCTGCCAAACGTTTCATGCCATAGACGAAGTTTAATATATGATCGAAATGGTTCATAACATTCACCTCACCATTCTGAACAACTTCTCTTTTGAAATTGAAAAGCTATCTTTTTCGAGAACAGAGTTACACTGCTTAGAAGTTGCGACGCGCGCTCGCCACTGTCTCCTCTGCTTGTCTCGCGCTCTCTCACTTTCGCACACTCTCTCACCATGATTTTCATTTTTGTCCTGAGAAAACTCGTATTAGTTAAAAATAGAGCCATATATATTCGAAATTCATGCTTACTAAATTTTCAAAGTATATTGGACCAGGAAGTGCTCGAAACCTTTGAGAGAGTGTGCGAAAGTGAGAGAGCGCGAGACAAGCAGAGGGGAAGGTGGCGAGCGCGCGTCGCAACTTCTAAGCAGTGTAACTCTGTTCTCGAAAAAGATAGCTGTTCACTTTCAAAAGAGAAGTTGTTCAGAATGGTGAGATGAATGTTACGAACCATTTCGATCATATATTAAACTTCGTTTATGGCATGAAACGTTTGGCAGCTCCTACTTCGGCGAGAGCGTCATTTTTTCGCATGTCCCGATCCGGCTGAAAAGTTGGCCGAAGTAACTTCATACATGGACCTATAAAGTGCCCGAGAACGGGGCATTGGTTTTTCCGATTAGGAGAATTATGTAAACTTTTGCGAAAGCGACCACTGCGCAGCACTGCATAGGCCAGGAATGATGTGGTGGTGCTCAAATCGTAGCTGAAGGTTTACCCTTTCATATAATCCCAAGAATGAGAAGATACCTCAAGTTTGAACAAAGTTACACTTATTTACGTGAAATTTTTTAGAGCAAAAATTCCAAACACCTCAGTTTCGAGGCAACCGCTCGCGACAGCGAATGATTTTCATGAGCTCTAGTGTCCAGATTTGAATAGAGCAGACCCGAAAGTACCTTTGTTTAACGTTTAAGCCAAATCGGAGACCAAAATTTTCTATTTCCGCAGGCCGGTCGATTCTATCGCGATTGCTCTCATATACAAAGAAAAAAAATAGAACTCCGATTTTTCAACGCAGCTGCGCGCCCGATTAGTGCAGGGTTCGACGCGCAATGTGTCGAACATTACACTAATCCGTCGCGTATGCTGAATTTGTGCTGAAAGGTCCCGATCGGAAAAGCCAGATTCCGGCGCACATTTAGTGGAGCTAAAATCCGTGCGTTGAAAAATCGGAGAAGGGCTGAACTAGACATGGGCAAAATTAGGTTGATACCGTATCACCGAGATTAGTAATATAGAGAGTGGGAAGACGAGTGAGAAGGAGTCCATCGTTCTCTCGATAGAATCATTCGAATGGCAGAGTAGAGATCTCTCTCTACGAAGTCAGGTTGTCTCAATGCCTCTTGTTCACGTGGAGACAGCTCCGCTGTTAGTTTGGATACTGGTTGGATGTTTCCATTGAGACGACAACCTTCTGCATAAACTCCCGTCTCCACCAGGACCTGAGGGCAATTAAGACGGATCACATGTACCACACAGAGACAAAATCCCCTCTCCAACTTACTCCAATGCATCTACGAAGAACGCGGCGAGTTTTTAGAGCGGGAGGGCGAACCTGAACAACCACATTCATACCATTTCAATCCAGTTGTTCTCACTTCATCTTCGAATGTGTCTAGATCAATGTGATCGAATCTGCCGAGACCTCCGTGCCTCAGATATCGATCGAACAACTTCGCGCCCAGAATGTCTGATTCCGGGTTGTCGCTGAAGAGAAACACATTAAATTCCAGCAAATTTCAAAGGTCTCGTCAAGAATTTCGTACCATGGGAAGCAATAAAGTAAAAGACTTGCGTAGGGTGGACATTGAACCCACGCGGGTGCGATCGTGAGATAAGCGCTCTACCTCTGCACCATACTCGGACTTTTCATTTTTTTACACACCCATCCGTCGCACATGCTGCGTTCTGTTGAAAGGTCACGAACGGAATTCCGTCCGCCTTCCTGGAATCCGGCGCGCAGCTTGTGAAATCCGGCGCACATCGTGTGGGGCTAAAATCCTGCGCACATCGTGCGTCGAAAAATCGGAGTATAGGCTGATAGGAGAAGGCGCTACTTCAATCCCCACGTCGCACGCGGAAAGTGGATCAAATTAGCCAGATTTTGTGTGTTTAATGTCCCTTTAAAAATAAAAATTAAAATGCAACTTTCTTCAGAGTAATTTGGGACCTTAACCGTCGGAGAACCTCGGGCTCGAGATCGGATCACGTGCTCTATGCCGACTGCGGTAAACAGGCTATGTCGGGCTGCTCATGTTACACAAATGCGCGATTAACCTTATGCCGTGGTAACCGGTTTTACTGACCCTAGTTTGAACCCACAAAAGACGGGCAGTTTCTATCGGTTTAAAGGCAGTTTAAATATACAAAGCGAACATTGCTCACCCAACTACGTATATACACTTGGGAGGTTCGACACCACGGTCCAGCGCTTGGTTCTGCAAACACAAAAAGAAATTTAATGATTCCTTTTTTTAAACAAAAGATAGTGTTACCTGTATGCAATGAGCAGCGTGTAGATAGCTCATTTCCGTAGGTTTTCCGAGTACTGCTCTGCAAAGAAGGGAATTGAATGGTACAAGTATTGTTAATCTGTTTCTTGCCTTATTAGTAATTACGAGGAACAAACCGATAGTGGAGTTCTTTTCCCGTCTGCTTTTCGAAGATAGTCTCTAGACAGTGAAGGAACATTCCATGGCCGAATCGAGGGAGGGGAAGAGGCTTTTCTGCCATCCACACCAGATCGACATTGCATGCAATCACAGGCAGATGAGGAAATGGAAGAGTCCCTCGTTTATGAGATAGAGAACCTACAAATGAAAACATCAATCGAGAGACGTTGGCACAATTTCAAAGAAGGATCGAAGTAAATTAGCGTTTCAAATGATATTTCGAAATTTATGACTCTCATAAGCTATGCTAGTTTTACAAGAATCGCGATAACAAAATAAACTATAACAATAAGCGATTTTAATAAAGTCGTTGTTGGCGTGACTAAGTTGAAACAGCGCGAACAGGATTTATAAACTCCTAATATCTTTATTGCCTATTTCCTAAAAACTTATCAGGTTGGTACGACAGTCTTGCCCGATTTTAAGATTCTTGAATAACCTTCCGAATTGCATTGTATCTCTAGTATCGGTACATGTAAGAAGTCTTCCTCTTTAATTAAACAGTACTTCATGAATAATAGACAATATTGGGAAGTTTGTCTATACTAAGGGAGGAAAGTTGACTGGGTCGGTTTCGACGTGGCAATACAATTCTTTAGAGCGAGCCAATTTCTTAAGAACGCAGAAACGAGGCCACCTATTGATCTCATCGATGAGGTTTCTACTACATTCATCAACTAGATATCTAACGGTGGAAATGTGATTCTTGCGGAAGAAAGAATCACGATGTAAACATGAGACGAATTATGTGAGCTGGATATGAAAGCGAAGGAGGACGGGGAGTACGGTAAGGAACGCAATTATCAATGTCTGAATGTATGGTTGTGGTGAATTGGGAGTACACAGAGTCAATATTTGGGCAGTCGAAAAAACCGTCTGTCCAAAATGCATTTCCTAGCGCAAATTTATTTCGCGAAAAAAACCCTGCCCTCCCGTGCAGTGAGCCACTAAATGATATTTTTGTTAAAAGAGGACCATCACAGGAAGCGATAAAGCTAAAGATCGGCAGGTTTTTCTACTTGGAAAAATAATTAAATTTTATTTGAAGCCGTCGACCTAACTTATTGATCTATGTTGACGCGGCACGCGCACGCAGCACGTCCACTTCGCATTCAATTTCAAGTCACAGTCAGTTCAGTCGCTCACATGCACATCAAAGAAATTAGTTCAAAAGCAAATGCCCCAAAAGCGACAGGTGTGAAAGGCTGTGCGGTAGAGTAGGCTATAGAGTGAGTATACCCTGATTTATTGCATTCATAGGAGAGACTATCTGAGGGGATCAACATATTTGTTCAGATGCTTGGCACAGTACGAAAAGTGAGAGATTGAGTGAAACATGACATGATGCACAGTAGCCCAGGAGGAGTTGCCCCGTGATGTAAAAAGTTGCGGAATCGCTTCTACGCCTCAGGGCATTTACGTCATAGGAATTTCCGGTTTTTCAAAAACTTCATCGAATGACCTAATGAGTGGTACCAATCGATTCCTCATAAAATTCTAAGACTTTTTCGGGTCTAGACATTTTTCGATATTTATCGATCCAACGCCAGAAAAACCGAAAATGTGAATATCATATTCAATTTTAATTTATTCTATCTATTTCCCACCGCCAACTACACAATTTTATTTTCGTAAAACATTTTAATAACAATGACTCGCATGTCGTATTATTATGATCAATTTTAATTTCGGCGAAAAATGTAAACTTTGCGAAAAACAGAGTGCCCAACCATTTATGGTGTGCCTACAGTATGCCGGCCGAGATTGTATTTCTGTTAAACGGCGTTAGGGCAGAATATATCGTAATATGACTCGCCTGTTGCAATAAGACTCGGTCGTATGTACTAATTTGATTACCGTAACCGTTAAGTGACAAGGCGAACCTCGGCCGACTTACAGTATGCACACCATAAATGGTTGGGCACTCTGTTTCTCGCAAAGTTTACATTTTTCGCCGAAATTAAAATTACATGCGAGTCATTGTTATTGAATTGTTTTACATTTTGTAGTTGGCGGTGGGAAATAGATAGAATAAGGTAAAATTAAATATGATATTCATATTTCCGGTTTTTCTGGCGTTGGATCGATAAATATCGAAAAATGTATAGAGTCGAAAAAGTCTTAGTATTTTATGAGGAATCGATTGGTACCACTCATTAGGTCATTCGGTGAAGTTTTTTTAAAAACCGGAAATTCCTGACGGAAATGCCCTAAGGCGTAGAAGTGATTTCGCAACTTTTTACATCACGGGGCAACTCCTCCTGGGCTACTGTACATCATGCCATGTTTCACTCAATCTCTCACTTTTCGTACTGTGCCAGGAGTAATTCGATTGAGTCCGATAGTCTCTCATAGGTGCACAACGCGCACGTTCCAAAATTGAAATATATTTCTGTCTAATTGTAAGTACAAGTGAAGCATAAGATAATAAATACCTGGATCTCCATTAGTGAGAAGGACATCACTGACTATTTGGAGTGCTCCCTCCCATCTCACAGGCTCTCCCAGTAGAATTATAGCTGTAATTAATCTATACCATTCGTCAAATGAGGTTCTCGCTGTTATTCAGCATAAATTATTTTTAAAATTATGTTCCGAAGTGCATATTAGCCAATTTTCGATAGTTGTCCCTATTAGGCTGAAATTCATGGAATCTTTTTTAATTGCCCGACATGGTCGAAGATCTACTTCTACGCTCAATGTCTATCGACCAAGATCGACACTACAATTGACCAAAGAAGCCAAGCACGATTCATTCCCTTGATCCTGTTGGAGTTCGAAGATCCTGGTCCCCTCTGACCACGAAGCTACCTTCCTGCAGGCCCATTTGCCTTGATGCCAGGATTAATCTGTATCTGTATGGTTCGGACGGCGTGCAGAAGTGATTATCCAGCTAGCGATAAACTATCTAACCAATGGAGTGAGACGACTATTTACATGTTGTTCATTTCACCTTCAAGAGGGTCGAAAGACGGTTTGATGTACTTGGAAAAGTCTGTCTTCCGACGGGAGAAATCACCACAATCCAGGAAGGGAAACATGTCTCGTAGATCATCCACGGTTGTCACTTTCTTGAATCCAAGACTGAAAACAGAAAACGATCGATAGCATACATTTTAGTCCCACGGAAAAAAACGGCTCATTGCGAAATATATATACCGGTCAGCTATCGCACAAAACTGGTATTGCAAGTCCCATACAACCAGCCAGATCTCAATTTATTCAATACCCCTCGTAAGGCTGGTGTCACTGGCTGAACAATGGCAGGTCGCGAAGTGACCGTGGGGTTTCTGAAAACGCTGAAAACGCCAAACATGGAATTCAATTGGGCACCACATTTCAGTTGTCAAAAGTTGCGAAGGACCCCTGGTGACCCCAAAAAATCGATAAATAGTTTGAGCAAGATCCTCCAGCTGCCTCTTGCTCCCTTCTCCGGCTCTCCCTCCAAACTAAAGCGGTAGTCGAGTGGATAAGAGCTTAGTTCATAAAATTATTTTGGCGTATTTTAGAAACTATTTTATGTCAACAGGAAACATGTACAAGAATAGTGAACAGTACTACTACCCATTGTACTATCGTACAGACAATACAGTATGGACGATACGGAGTAGTACTTTGACTGCTTTCACGTGCTCTACCATCGTTGCTAGATGGCTACTCAGTGCTCGTGGGGTATAGCTACTCTGGCGGAAAGCATAGCTACTTCAGTTGGAAGACAGAAGTCGTACAGAGCTGAAGTTGCTCTGCTTCCTAGCTTCTTTCTAACTGACTTCTGTCTTCCAACTGAAGTAGCTATGCTTTCCGCCAGAGTAGCTATATCCTAATCCACCCTCATCCGAGTCAACGACGACCTGGTCCCAGTAAGCGTGAAGAGAGGTGTCCGCCAGGGAGACACGCTCTCCCCCCGTCTCTTCAACGCGGTACTGAGAAGCGCGATGGACGACATTGACTGGGAGACCTGCGGAATCCGAATCGACGGACGCCATCTTAGTCATCTGGAGTACGCCGATGATGTCGCCCTGGTCGCCAAGTCACGACCTGAGCTGGAGAAGATGCTGCGAAAGCTCATGGAAGCGTGCGCACGAGTCGGACTTGAAGTCAATTTCTCCAAGACTGTACTCCTCACATCCTGCAGAACGACCCGCGCCCCAATTACCATTGACAATCAAGTATTCAAATTCGTCGAGTTTACCACATATCTCGGCGGGAAAATTTCCCTTCCCCTTGACCCCTCCGAAGAAGTGGAATACAGGATTCGTCTTGGTTGGGCAGCTTGGAGCAAACTACATCACCAGCTGGCGTCACGCATTCTTCCCATGAAGACTAAGAGAAGGCTCTTCGACAGCTGCATCTTGCCTACCGTACTCTATGGTAGCGAGGTGTGGGCTCTGAGATCGAGTGACAAAGAGCGCCTCGACATCACCCTGAGGAAGATGGAACAACGGATGATTGGAGTGACCCTACTGGACCGAATGAGGAACGAACGATTACGAGAAATCACCCGAATTCGAGACTGGAATGTGGAAGCACTCAAACGGAAAGCAAAATGGGCCTTGAAGATAAGGCGAATGGAAATCAACCATTGGACCAGGGCAACTACGTTATGGACCCCATACAACAGGACGCGCCCCCAAGGCCACCCCAATACTCGATGGAGAGACGACCTGAAACGAGCAATCGGGCCCCAATGGTGGAATGCAACAAATGAAGAATATCGACCCATCCTCATCTGAGCACTATTGCCTGACATGATAAATAATTGAATTGAATTGAATTAATTAGCCATACCCCACGAGCACTGAGTAGTAGCACTGTTCATCATTCGTGTACATGTTTCCTGTTGACATAAAATAGTTTCTAAAAAAACACGACAAAATTTTGAAATTTAAGATTGAAGCAGTATTTCAACTATTCTGAATGACTTCTGATCCAAAAAGTTGAGAGAGTAAAAAAGTCTGTATTTTTTTTATATGCAACAGATCGCGGAATAGAATAGACTCGATTTAATTTAACTAAAATATTTTTGTGACGCCACAAACACCTATCATTTTGAACTTCCGAAATGGCATAGTCAGAATCCTCACCCAACGCACGACAATAAAGCGGTTTCATATCAAAACTTCCCCCCGTGCAAAGACGCCGAAGAAATTTGTTGCATCATCTCATTGTGAGATAGTCTACCATACGATTGAGGAATTGGTGAATCGATAACTAACGTGAGTGCTATCTGCTTTACTGGTCCTTGGCCTACTACGAGGACGTGTTTATCGTGCAAATCGACAAACATCCGAAGAGGTGAATGGGCCATGACAACTTGAGAAGGAAGAACCTCAATCACAACTTTCATCACGTAAAAACTTCCCTCACACCAAATGCATTAATGTGAGGTCGAAACTAGCAGAGCTTGTTGAGGTTAACCTAAGTTATAGTATCATAACACAGATCTCCTGTAACGGTGTAGGAATGCAGGTGACTTTTTTTTAAAGTTTGCATCCCCGATTCGGATGAACGTTGGTGCACCAATGGGGGTTAGAAAATTTTTCATGGCGTCGATCTTCTCAAATTTCACAATTATCGATTTTCTCATGAAAAAAATTCAAATTTACATGACTAGAATTTTGATCGTTCATTTTTTTCCATTCTTATCCATAGCTTGTTTTTACAATTCCTATAATTTACTTATTGGGTAAATCATATTGATTGGAAGAAGCATTTCCGAGATATTTCAAGAAATTAAAAGTAAGCGTCCAGTAATCTCAGAGTTTTGCACTTTTTTGCTTTCCAATTGTATCATACCCGCGGTAAATTCGCCATAGGCCAAATACGTTCTCACTAACGAGGAAAAACATTTCTTCATGTCGTCCGAACCATTTCGGCAGACAGAAAGTATGGAATTTGTCCATGCATTGCGACCCATTACCGACAAATTTATAGAAAATAGTGCGAAATGCACTTCGACACACGGTTTTAGGCATTTATGTAAAAAGTACCTAAGAGAACCAAATTTGAACTATGATATTCGCGAAACATACAACCATTGGTGAGTTTTATCTATTGATTTCGTAATTTAACTGTCTACCATTCGCCAAACATAGTTAGCTCTGAAAGGCACAACAGAGTGTCATATCTTTCATAGAGCCCTTCGTATCAATAACGTAGATATTCTCATCAAAGCTTACCCTATTTACATTCGACTCCCTAGAAAGCATATCCTTGGTTTTCAATCTTAAAACGTGATTAGGAAGTTCTTGGAAAGGTTCCGAAATATTTCACTAGAACGCTGCTCGTGTGATGGCAAAATATCTCAAAAGAAACCACATCACTTTTGCAATTACTTCACTAGGAATGGAATAAATTTCACAAACACCTCTTCAACCTCTAGATACAGAGATAATAGTTTCTTTCCCAGTCCTGCTTATAGGCAATATTGTGTTGTTCTGTGGGAATTCCCATGTAAGGGCCCAATCTCTCAGAGCCGTAACTCATTTCTGTCCAATAGGTTGTTCCCGCTCCTTTTTCGTGGTGTGGTCTACCGTAATTCGAAACTGTTTCGAAATTATTTGTTAACATATGTATTTTTTTCGGTTTCATCTACTATTTACACACCACTAAACGGCTACACAATGAATAGAATATTCTGAGATTGATGATATAAGTTTAGCTGACACAAATTCTAGAACGCAGGAACTCCCGGTTCACTACGTTCACTTACAGTATTTTCAGTTCTTGATCCTACTTTAGTTACTGTTTTCGTTAAATATTGTCTCACTGAATTGAAACCATTCGCAAAACCGTGTCAACAATAACCATCTTTATATCGGATCATAAGATTTACAAACTTAAAGGAAGTAGACATACCGAATTAGAAACACCGACAATACAGCAAAACGATATTACAGGGAGGAGAGTCCAACCGGAGAGAGACATATCACATTGATGATCCAAATATGCGCTCGTTTGTGATAGTCTAGGAACACACTACGGGGGCCGCAATGTAGAAAATATAAAATTTGAGATAAACATCATTTTCGGCACTTTCGATGGCAATGATCCCGATTAAGTATGTGTCATTTCTCACTAATTACTCTCCAAACTCAAAAATTTAGCTAATTTCAAGATTTTAATAGCGATTTCTCTCAACCAACTTGTCAAACTTCGGAGAATAAGAACTCGTTGTGTTGCTACTCACACTATTGACGACATTAAAGTTACCGACCAACCAAAAATTTCGATATTTAAAAAAAATTTTATTCGATGCAGAAGAGACTGCTGATTATTAGTTCGCATAAGAAAACACCTGAAAATAAGCCCCAAATTTACTATAAGCTCGGAAAGGGTGTCCCTGATCCGCAATATTGATTGGTATACTGTAGCAGCTCAAAATTCTTCCTTTCGTTTTTGCTGCGATTTCACGGCACCGTTCGGTGTGCGCACCGAGAATGCACCGTTTTCGCCACCCTAGTTTATACCGTATTAGTCTCGAGGTCTACTTCCTGTAAAAATCCCGAGTCTATTTCGAGTTCATTATTTATTAGCACGGGTGCTCAACCCCAGTATCTAAACGCGGCGGAGCCGAGAAAAAAATTAAACATCGCGCCAAAAAAAAACCGTATTTTTCTGTTCCGTGCGGGGAACGAAAAATTGCTATAACCCTTTCACCTGCTCATCTTTTAACGGTTCACTTGACTTACGTCCGCGACGCGCGGCAGTCGACGCGACGCGTTTTGGCGCGCTTTTCGCTGATTGGCTGAGCGACAGCGGCTCCGCCCCCTTGGCTCCGCCTCCACCTCGGACGCGCCCTGCCTATTTTCGATGCGGGGGACTGGCGGTTTTGAGCACCCGTGATTAGAGGCTGAATTTAGAATATAGAATCTCCTCTAAACACGCTGCGGTAACCGCAGATACGGTAGAAACAATACGGTATTTATGATTGAAGATACTATCAAAAAAGGCGCCTGCCCAATTCTCACAATTTCATTTGCCGAATTGCCGAATTCTCACCAATTCCTGCGGAAAATCTCCCTGAAATTTGTGAAATTCCTTTGTTCTCATTGCCGATAAGTTCGGCATTTGAAATAGAGTGCCGAAATATTTCAACGTGAAACCGCTCTCTCACGAGGTCGATCTGCCGAATTTCCAGATTTCAGCAGCTGAGAATAAATTTCGGCGACCGCACAATGGATTTCCCTGCTGGCGAAAATGATTTCTGGTTGCCGAAAAATGAGAAAGAATACCGCCTCTGGTCGGAGAGTAATTAGTGAGAAATTACACATACTTAATCGGTATCATTGCCATCGAAAGTGCCGAAAATGACGTTTATCTCAAATTTTATATTTTCTACAGTGCGGCCCCCGTAGTGTGCGAATGATCTGAAATAGAGACAGTTATTGTTGACGTGGTCTTGAGTATTATTTGAACTCAGTGTGCCAATATTTAACGAAAGCAGTAAATAAAGTAGGATCAACAACTGAAAATACTGTAAGTGAACGTAGTGAACATAGTGAACCGGGTTACGATAGTGGTGAACTGAGCGAACTTAGTGAACCCTCAGGAATAGTGAACTTCTCATATTGCCACTCTCCGCCCCTTCCCCGCCTTCCACTCTGCTTCTCTGCGCTCTCACTCTCGATGAGAGCGCGCGCTCTCTCTCTCGTCTCTCCACCTCCCCTCCCCTACGGCTCAATCCCGTCTCGCTTAAATTGCGCGTGTTCCCTATAAGCGTGCTCCTCTCGTTTTCTCCCCGAGGCGCACTGCCGTTTGGCTCGTAGAGGGAAACCTCTCGCCAATTTTGGATAGGGACCATTCTTCCCCTCGGGGAAAGAGTGGTCCCGCCCTCCCGCACCTCCCTTACTAGGGATCCGCAAAAGTAGGTCTCGGTCCCGGCGAAATTCACTATCACAGGTCGAAAGATACCCCTCAGACGATCTCAGAACAGTTTTCAAAAGTTCCGATATTTGCTTCCTGAGTACCGAAAATTGATTATGAAAATGTAATGAAAATTTGCACGCGCGTCGACGGGAATACTCTTCGAGATTCACAACCCTACTTTCGAAGCATCCGTAGCGTAGTGGATAGCGTGTCTGTCTAGCAGTTTTGTGGGAGGAAGTTCGCCTTCCGCCCCCTGCTTCTTCTTTTGCCGCATTTTTCTTTTGCTTATTTAGTGGCCCTGAATCGCACCTTTTTGGAAAAATCTTAATTATCCTTTTCAGCAACATTCAAAACAAATCAACGGTGGAGTTTCACCCAGAAGGAATATAAGCAGTAGGGCCTCTCACACATCTCCACCCATCTCTTTTCAGATGAATTGAGGGAATATCGATTGATTGGGGGCGTTATAAGAGTGATCGAATGTCATAGGGACATGTTCAGAAACAACTACGACAGACATTGGGTCAAATTGGAAATTTATTTTGGAAGGCCAGGGGGGCAACCACTGGGAGAACGAATTTAGGAAACTAGTTTCACCTGCATTGTTCCTAGCCCTACCGTGAGAGCGTTGTTGAAAAGGTTGATAATGAAGTTTGGCCAAAAAGGAGATACCCAGAGTTGCAAAATAAGCAAACGAAAAATGCGGCAAAAGAACGTGCAGGGGGCGGAAGGCGAACTTCCTCCCACAAAACTGCTAGACAGACACGCTATCCACTACGCTACGGATGCTTCGAGAGTAGGGTTGTGAATCTCGAAGAGTATTCCCGTCGACGCGCGTGCAAATTTTCATTACATTTTCATAATCAATTTTCGGTACTCAGGAAGCAAATATCGGAACTTTTGAAAACTGTTCTGAGATCGTCTGAGGGGTATCTTTCGACCTGTGATAGTGAATTTCGCCGGGACCGAGACCTACTTTTGCGGATCCCTAGTTATCCAAGGGGTGGTACAAAGGGGGGAGGAGCCTAGTACGGAACTAGGAAAGTTCCAAGCTCGCAAGATCGTTTTCTTCTTTCTCCAGCCAAAAATCTGGGTATGTGATGTGGAAATAAGACGATTCTAACGCTCAATTATGGACAAAATTTCATTCTAAAGAAAACCATAGACCACGTCTGAAACCAATGTGATTTTTTAAAAATAGCCCGCATATTTTTCGATGCGTCATTTTTCGATTTTCCGCCTTAAAACTTGGCAAAACAGGTGCAAACGTGTTTCACGTTACTCAAAAACGTGTTAGGACGCCTTCTGACACTTGCGAAAAATGCGACAAAATGTTTGCCCGCGGCGCATACAGGAATACTCAGAAAAACGAGCACTCAGAATGGTGCGGGTTCTCAGAAACGAGTACTCGGAATAGCCCACGGGAGGAGGCGACGCGGGGTGCGTGACGGACAACTCAGAAAAACGACTACTCAAAAAGCGGCAACTAAGAACGAACGCTCAGAAAACTTATTAATTCTATTAATTATTAAGCGATTATCGATCTACTCACTGTGATTGTTCGTATCGTCCTCAAAACTCAAATGAATCGACTAGGAAAGTTTGCGGCGCTTAATCATCATCGCTAGCTGAGCCTATATTGTCTTTTGAGAGATGTTTTGTGAATAAATTCCTTGTAAATTACTGCGAAATATTAGAGTTATTAAATTGTTTGTTTCCTAGCAGATGTGCTCACACATTCAGTCTGTTTCTTTCCGATTCTTATGTTTTTGTTCTTGTTCCTTCATGACTCTGGACTTTATAACGTCTTTTCGTTCGCAACCTCAAATCGTATTATTTATTACTTCCTACTGTTATAAAAGCAACTATACCTACTTTTCTCAGCATATTAGTCAGTACGTTTTGTGTTTTGCATTTTTCTCTATCAGAAAAGCGCTTTAAAGCATTTGATGGCCACTTTTCTGAACGGTCGTTCTGAATAATCGTTTTCTGAGCGGTCGTTCTGAGTTGTCGCTTTCTGAATAGTCGTTTTTCTGAGCTGCCGATTTTGGGAACCAAACGAGGCCATTCCCAACTACGAGTTTCTGAGTTGGCCACTTTTCTGAGCGGTCGTTCTGAATAATCGTTTTCTGAGCGGTCGTTCTGAGTTGACACCTTTTCTGACTAGTCGCTTTTCTGAGAAGTCCTGTACGCGTGCAGCTCCGATTTTTTCGGAGTTGCCGCTTTCCGAGTTGACGGCCTTTTCCGACTACCCGTTTTCCGAGTGGACCGGCACGCCCTGCGGCGGGGGTCGAACCTGCGTCGGTAGGATTTGAATGTCGCGCGCTTTAACCACATGGATATGGATTTGGTGATTTAAATTTTGTAAAATTTAAAAGTAATTCAGGTCAGTGGTCAGTTATCATATGCACAAGGTTCTGTGAAGATGAAACGATTTTGAAGCGAAATATAAGGACAATCAGAAAAAAAGTGTGACCGGACAGAACGATAAAAAACGGACAATCAAAAAAAACAGACAGACGTATTGATTTTCTAAAGAATAGTAATTAAAATCAATATTTAGCGCCCCACGCCATTTATAGTATGCCGGCCGAGATTTTCCATTGACCTTTGCTTTCAATGTAGCGTGTGAACTGGATTTCTGACTAGGGTTTACACGACGCAGATAACTCCGCTCGCATGCCGCATTCAAACTCGGACTTTTCAACGCACGATGTGCGCGGGATTTTAGCTGCGCAAGATGTGCGCCGGATTTCACAAGCTGCGCGCCGATCTATTTGCCGGACCTGGCTTTTCCGTTGGAGACCTTTCAACAGAACGCGCGATGTGCGACGGAGGGGTGTAGGGTTCGACGCATCGCGCGTCGAACCCTATACCAATCCGTCGCACATCGTGCGCTGAAAAGTCGGAGAAGCTCGTAGTGCTACTTTTAGAAATCTCGGCCGTTATACTGCAGCCACACCATAAATGACCAAATATTGATTTTAATTTTTTTAAAGCTGGTCCGTCTTTTGAAATTGAATAGATGTAGAAATACTTACTGGAAGTCCGAGGTATTCCGATAGTCTCTGAGCCTTCTCAGCTCTCATACTATTCGTACCGTTCGTAAGGAAAACAGTCGGTATCGTGAATTTTCCTGCACGATTAATTTTACATTAATATATGGATATGAGAACCATTGTGAGTAATCTGAGCAATAGCATCTCTTGTTCTGGGAAGAAGATCGCGGCCTCGAAGAAGAACTCCATCGATATCCAGAACAATACCGAATTGACGCTGTAATGATCGACCAACGCCTATGACTTAACACCATACGGTATACCTTCGAAGTAGGAGAGAAAGCTCGAGAAGCCCTAAGCAGGCTATAAAATGGAGAGTTCATTTGTACACGTATTGTGATTTGTTACTGTGCCATCCTAAAATTAGTAGATTATTGTAGATCTACCCAGTTCATATCTCAGTATATTACATCGACTCAAACGAGGTAACTGGTGTCCCATACGCCGCAAACGTTTACACAGACATGTATAATCTTTTTCGAATGGAAAACATGAGAAAATGAAATAAGACTAAAACAGACATATGAGTGGGAACATATGAGAAAAGGAGGGTCCAATATATAATGTACATATACAGTGGAGTGTAGTGACAGTAACTTTGGTATTGATCGAGATTATTATGAAACATTCAAATATATCACTGTTATATGAAACATCAGGCAACTATATAAAAATAATGCGGAGTGTGGTCAACAGTTAGAAAATACTAGTCACGGAATCATATGCGAATTAGAGTGGAGTATTTATAAGTTATAACGAAAGATGAGATAGAGGAGGGGGCAGCCACGATTCAATTAGCTGGATCGATAATTTAAATAGTAGAAGCATCGATTGTTCCATGAGACGACAGGAATTCCTTCCAATTCACGTTAAGATTGTCAGTCTTGATGAGTGAAAGTAAAATGAAACACTCTCCAGATGCCGGCTCCATAACCTTAATGCAAATATTAATTAACGTTCTGAACGTTCCATAATTCGTTCATAGACTTCATTGTAAATTGATACCGGCCGATTGTATCGATTGACTTATCCTAGTGGGCAACGGCCATTCATTACTCATTTGTCAGCGGCGGTATTATGGTGGAATATTGAGAGAAATTAACTATCTCTCACCTCGAATTCTGCACTTTCTGCATTGACAGACGAAGGAAACTGAAAGGAGAACATTAATTTCTCAGGGGCTTCGTCCACCTCAACCAGTTAAGTGGTAAATCGTGTTCCGTTGTCTAGACTGCATCTCGCACCTCACTTTCCCTACCAATATATATATTTGACCCTTTATTACACTATTACTGTCGACCGTTGTAGGTCAACTACTGCAGTATTGAAGTAATAACACGGACCGAGACCGCCCATACGGAGGACAACTTTAAAGAAGGCCTCACACGAGTTTTTGGTCACATAGACTGCCAACGCAGTGCTGTGGGGAACGCTCACCCGATCACAATGCAACGCATCCGAGAATCTACCGTAATCTATAAATCGATATATTGTCGCTCAAATGGCTACAAAAGAGCCAATAATCGACAGGCAACGCGTGTTAGAATACATGCGATCGACGTAAAATGAAATTTCAAACAGTACAATAATTCCCTCCTGTGGATAATATCGACTTTCATCAAAAATATAAGTTTTCGTAAGGGATTGATTATAAATTGCTCCTATTCTGTGTGCGCGCTCCATTTTCGTGTTACGGTATACTGTATTGGCTTATTGAAAATTAGGCAACGTTGAACTCGTGGGAGGCCCTCTTTAAGAGACCGCGGTTCAAAATTAAGAGAATTGAATGGGTTGAACGACGAAAAACAAGTTCGACAAAACAGCGAAAAAAATCATCGTTCAATGCAGAAAGTAAACGTTTATTTTTTCTACTATCCCCATAGAGCATCAAAAGCTTTAAAGCGGATCCATTATAAATAAGTTGACATAACGAATTATAGCGTCGCCTGCGCCTCACTAGCAAAAACGAACAGAAACCCGACCTGACAATTTGTTGTTGTGATTGTGAGACTGACCCGATTGTGAGGGTAAAAATCGAGGAGAGGAATTGTTCAACAAAAAGTGGATGGAGTTCAGACCACAAAAGGCGCACCTTACGTGCAATCGTGCGCGATTTTCCCCGGAAATTTTTTTAATTTGTTGCGCGCTAGCCGAAATTGGAAAAACTTATTCAGGGATATAGTCACGGATTTAAAATTGATAGAGTGGAGGGCGTTTAAATAAATTGGCGAGTATTCAAATTTCAGGGAGCTCAGGGTTTTTCCAGGTTCAATTGTGACTCTTTGAGTTCCAATAATTTTTCCCGCCCTACAAAAAAAGAATGCCTCGGGATTCTTCGGGCAAGCTGTATGCACTTTCTATTTGTTTGTTGTAGATATCGCATTATGATTCAGCGAACTCAACCACCCCGACGAAACAAGCGCATTTTAAAAAGAAATATTTAAATATTTATGTCCCTTACTAAAAGATCTAAAACATCTCAAAAGTCAATTTCCGAAATTATTGATTTTTACTCATAACTCGATTCACAGTAACGCTAGAATCCCGAACCTTCCCACCATTATAAACTATAATAATCAGATAGAAGTTTGCGAACTTTTCACGCATCTTTTCTTGCTCGTTTTAGGCTATTTTACTTAAAATTTGCGTTAAGCCATTAGAGACGCATAAGAATTACTAATGCCGAAGAATTTAAAGTTAACCCACATTTTTGAGGTCTGATCTTATGATGGAATAGAATAGAAAAAATTTCAACTGCCTTTCTTTTACGACAAGAGTCGTAAAAGAAAGGCAGTTGAAATTTTAAAAAAATGTCAGACATCGATAATTAGTCCATGGCACAGCTCCAAATGTCCGAAAATAGAGCACTGATCATCAGGAAAGTTCGCGCAAATTCAAATGTGAATATTTCATCATGCTGTTTTATGGCGCTCCAGCCTTTTTTCGCTTTTTTTACATACTTCAATGCCGCATTATTGATTGAAATTTATTTTCATATTAGAATTAATGTAACGAAAACATCGAATGAGAAAAAGAGCTTTTCCAAAATAAGACCGCGACGCAGCCATTGATGGAATGCCGCGAATTCAAAATTATTCCGTGGATTCCCGGTAACTTTAACCAAAAATATAAACTAGGGAATTAGCCGCACCTCTTACACGTTGGAAGGTCGCGGAATTCTGCGAGCTGTTTTACGCGAGCTAGACAGTGACGAGAGAGCACAGAAAGAAAACAACAACACCGCTTACTTTTCCCTCTCCTCGCTCAGTGTGCTCTCTCGTCACTGTCTAGCGCGCGTTAAACAGTTCGCAGAATTCCGTCACCTTCTAAGAGGTGCTGCGAATTCCCTAGTTTATATTTTAGGTTAAATTCTTCGGCATTAGTTTTCGTTGGCCCAGATTCTGGGTTTACACTTTTTTGAAATAGACGTAGAGACGAATAAGCAAAATGTCGAGTTTAGTAAGAATTACCACCTATCTGACAAGGGGTCTGCATAACCTCACGGAATGGTTTCTGTAAATTTCACTAAAATATGGAAATAAGACCTAAGGAGCAACTCAAAACAAGTTTCAAAAATTGCCCTAATCGATTCCTAAGGAATATTAACCCGGCAAAAGTAAGTCGGAAGCCTATCCACTCATTTGCATACCTCTTGCAATGACCTACGAGAGAGTGATCCAATGGCTCAGGCGGTAGAGCGCCAGGGCTACCGATTTTGTCACGCGGGTTCAACCCCTCCCTGCAGTGAACCTTTTTGCTTCATTTTTGGAATATACTATTAGTGAGGACATTTTTGGAATATACTATTTGAACGGTAGACACCCACATTTGCTAATTAATACCAACCTGTGCATGTTTAATTTCTAAAAAATGCGCCCAACCGCATTTGACTCTGGAATTGGATCGATTGAACGGATTCATAAGCTACCACCTCTACAAAAATTGATTGAATGACGTCAGCTGACGTTCTTTTCCGCAATTTTATTTGCTATACTTATTATACTTATTTGCGACTCACGAATATCAGTCGACTGTCAACCTTCCTTTTCATAGAACACACTATAGACGGCGAGGCAAAACACAACATTCAACACTTCGTAGGACATCCCTTGTAGTGAATAGGTGAAGGTTGAATAGGAAATGTCTAACTTGGGAAAATAAACGTCAGCAGACGTCATTCAATCAATTTTTGTAGAGGTGGTAGCTTATGAATCCGTTCAATCGATCCAATTCCAGAGTCAAATGCGGTTGGGCGCATTTTTAGAAATTAATACAGGCCGGGTAGCGCAGTGGTTGTGTGCTAGAATGCGAATCGAATGGTCACAAGTTCGACCCCCCGTGCCTGCAGATCCACCCAACCAAGGGGGTTAAGAAATGTTGGTAGTGATTGGTAAATCACGATCCAAACATGCCTCGAAAGGGGTCCCCGATTCACGTGCACACAACACGAGAATAGCCTCGCAACAGGCCGCTGATCATCTCAGGACAGGCTCTCGTTGCCCCTCAGGCATAGGGGTGGTCGAGACCGCCTTGCGTGTAGAAGACCTAACACCTTTACCTTTACCTTTAGGCTGGTATGAATTAGCAAATGTGGGTGTCTACCGTTCAAAAAAGTATGTCCTCACTAATAGTATATTCCAAAAATGAAGCAAAAAGGTTCACTGCAGGGAGGGGTTGAACCCGCGTGACAAAATCGGTAGCCCTGGCGCTCTACCGCCTGAGCCATTGGATCACTCTCTCGTAGGTCATTGCAAGAGGTATGCAAATGAGTGGATAGGCTTGCGACTTACTTTTGCCGGGTTAATATTCCTTAGGAATCGATTAGGGCAATTTTTGAAACTTGTTTTGAGTTGCTCCTTAGGTCTTATTTCCATATTTTAGTGAAATTTACAGAAACCATTCCGTGAGGTTATGCAGACCCCTTGTGACCAGTTTAGTCGAACTTCCGATAGAGATCTGACCAGTTATATGACATTTCTGACGAGTTTACGCTAGGCGAGAGTGTGTGAAAATGAGAGATCAGGGCCGTGCGAAAATGTATGATTAGTAGTTTCTTACGCTGCTCTAATGACCTAACGCAAATTATAAAGAAAATAGCATAAAACAGCAAGAAAAGATGCGTGAAAAGTTAGCGAACTTCTAACGGATTATAAGGGTCGTTTAGTTGGCGATCGGTGCACCTATTTCAAGTGTTGAGCAGTGCAGTGTTCCAAAATAGAGTCTCTACCATTACTGAGAACCGAGACAACCGATAAAACAAAAAATGCGGGAATTTATATAGTCGATATGTAGGTCGGAATTTATAACAGGCGTTTGATAACTTCTCCGATCTTTTCCGCGATATTTAACATCGCATTAATTTCCGTCTAGGGGACATATTGCAGAGCCGTATAACAGAGCCGCCGTTTACCATGAGCCGGCCGAAGTTATCGTACGCTTCGAGCGAAACAAAGCGCAGTAGAAGAGGAATTTATGAAGGAAACATTGCAATTAGGAAATAGTGCAAGCACATCGAGGCGACGATCCTCGGGTGGAACACCTAACATGGGAGTGACCTGAACTCACATTTCCAGATCTTTTTGATTTTACCGTGGTAGTATGCATGTCTAAAGACTATATCGAAGCTATGACCGAGTGGTCTAGGGCGGCGGGAAGGGGAGAGTGATGCCGTGGGTTCCATTCCGCTCTCCGGATTTTTTTGTTTTGCTCTGTTTTCGCTGCTTGTATTCTAGATTGTAGTGTCAAATGTGATGTGTTAATATTTTTGTTCACTTTTGATCTACAGTTTTACATTAGTTCCCTTTTCGTGTTGTCGATCTATTTATAACCTGATAGGTGATCCCACCAACTGGTCAAATTCCAGAAAGGGGTCAAAAGTGAAAGATTTCAGGCAACTTGGAAGACGATTTATGCAACCTTCACACACTCTTTCGCGCCTGAGCAATTCTCGAGGTTTCGAATTATGTTCTTCCTAACTCGGAATGTAATTGGTTATCTTGGTTATCATTATCTTGTATGGTGAGGAGGATTTTCTAATATATTTCCTAGCTGGATCCCTGTCCGATTACAGGCTGGAATCTTCCCATTTCTCACAGGTAGAGTAAGGATCAGGAGTAACTTTAAGCCCACTAACTTAGTGGGGATGAAAATGCATTTTCGCGGATATTTTACTAATTATATAATATTGTGCTTATTTAGCCAGAGCAGTAGCCTTGGAATACGCCTGAGCTTCAGCCCGAAAGATATGAAATATCACAGACATCAGCCTTTAATTTTTTTACGCGAAAAACAGCTAATAATGATCCCACTAAGTTTGCAAGGGTGAAACAGGCGACATCCCACTAAGTTCGTGGGCCTAAAATTACCTCGCTCCTTCAAAACATTCCTCCCGCACAAGCACATTCAATCCTTTTTACTGCTTCGCTAAATCTTCAAATAGCAAAAGTTAAAACTTCCATACTTGTTTGATATCCAGAGCGAAAGTATCGACTCTATTTCCATTCCCTTTCTTTTTCTTCTTATCAGTTTGAACGTTGAGCGTAAAACCGAGGCTGGAGGAGGTCAAATCGAAATTCGTGAACTGTCCATTTGAGAGCAGTTTAGAAGGAGATCCCGGCTAAAATTGCATACGAGTATAGAAATGTATACCAATTTTTAAATGTTTCACTTCAAAAATCAGAACAAACAATAATCTGAAACCGTTGGTTAAGATTGAAAGGTTACCTTTTTAAAATGGGTGACTATAGTGCCGATGAGCGACTTCTTCTTTTTCAGTCCAAAAGCCTTTAGCATTAATTGGACTTTCGTGCCCGAGTCCTCAATGAAGAATGCCATTTCTCAACGAATCAATCAAGATGAACTGACTCCTTCTCCTACCTAGCCTTATTTATCTAGCTTACCCATCTCTTATCTAGCGTACCCATCTCACCTATCACATTTTCATCAGATAGGCTCCACTCTCCCAATTTAGGCCAGATCGTGATTCACATGCATCTTTATCATTCCAGTTGTAGAAGGATACCGTAATGTCATTAGTCTATCAGAGTGAATCATTCATCAGTGCAAAAATATAACCTACCGACACGACGGTAACAGTCACATTTCTTGTTCCAACAGAGTCGACTGATTTCGAGCTTCCAGTGGGAGATGACTTTTTGCCCATCGAAGTGGACGGAACGGGATACTCTTTCTCTGTCACACGATCCATCACATACACATCTCAACATGTATTAAGCTAAACACTCAATTCATATTATCATATTGGCAAGGATCACGACTAAGTATGTGTCAATGAACAAGATATTATTCAGAGGGATTGCATACCCTTCCAACACAATGAATATAGCAATTCAGTTTGTTTTGGCAAGAGTCGATGAATTGATTTAATCACAAGTATAGATGGTGAGTAAAAGAAAGGAGAAGGGAATGGACACCAAGGTCATTCTAGGCTAATCACCAGTAATAGATGGGAACACTGCAGTAACACTGACAAGAGGTGGAATAGGAACGTTTCGTAACTGGGGAGACAAATGGAATAGTGTGAGTCAGAGTTCTCTCACACTCTCATTTCTATCTGACGAGTTGTTGACTCTCTCCTATGTACACAGAGATAGATGCAACCAGGCAAATGCCCCCAGTGAGCAGCATTGAAATGATATCACTCGGCCATGAGATGAAATTACCCGTGTAACCTACTCCGTCATACAACCAATCGATAGAAGAAACACAATAAAAATGCAATTGTTTAGAAGAATCATAAAGTGAGGAGACGACTGACCAGATTCGAAACCACGATAACACTTACTGAATTTCCCAAAGCCCTATAGAGTTGCTTATGCGTTACTTGGCTGGGCCATGAGAATGAATGGGGAAATGACATGAGTGAGGCAACTTCCCTTGGAGAGAAGGGGCGAATTCCATTGGGATCACTAAGATATGATCCACACCCAACCAAATACTGAGTGTAACTCTTGGTGAAGCAAGCACTGGAGGTGGAGGATGGGGTCACAATAGAGAGAGCAGCCTTTTCTATCTTATCACGGGAGAGAAATACATGCTCATCATTATCTTCTAAATATTCCATAATAGAAGATGTCGCTCCTTCCACACATTCCTCCATCGATCGACGGATATCACTAATGTATGTAGCCGACTTTTCCCTTCGAGAAGCAAGTAGATAGTACCGAGGTCGGCTGTTAGGAACACTGAATTGACTGGGAGAGAGCATGTATTCCTGTAAATGGAAAATTCCGCACACATTCAGCACTAGTGCTCTTAGACAGACCATTCGCGAGTGCTTTTCTCGAGACTAACTCTAACAGCAAGTCCGTTATTCACCTTTAGTCGCAAGCCCATTTTATGGTCCAAAGTGTGGAGTGGTGTACTGTAAGAAAGTCCATTTTTCCCAAAAGTTTGAAAATTGCGCCAATCGTAATTTCTTTAAGTATTCACTATTCATTCATTCTCTAATCATCGTAAGAAAGCGTATGAGCTGAGGAAAAGCTTCTGACAGCATGGCCTGAGGGATTTGATGAAAGCATTATATCAGAGATGGCTACTATAGTATTCCGAGACGACCTAATATGCAGACAACAATCAATAAGTGAAAGAAATTACGATTGGCGCAATTTTCAGACTTTTTGGAAAAGTCGACTTTATTACAGTATCCACATCACAAATCGACGAAAGAAAGAAAAGTACAGTACACCACTCCACACTTTTGGACCATACCTTTTACGTAATTTGTTTGGCTATTTTTTCCTTTTATAATTTTCTTAAGTGTAGTACTAGAAAATGAAATTCGCGCCTTTCGGCCGTTAATTATTTTATTTTTATTTTTGTTGAAAAAAATGACAGTCTTTTTCTCGTCCATATCGATTGGTAAACTATATCTATCTGCTTACGAATGTCTCCGATGAATAATAGAATACGTTTCCGCTTTGATTTGAGTCTTAAAAAAATAAATTTTCAAAAATTCCAAAAAATGAATTCAAATTTGGTGCCGCGTGGCGCAGTCGGTTGCGTGCTAGTCTGTATTATCGAAAATCTGCCGGACGGATGGATAGAGGGGAGATTTACTTCAGTCTGAAGTAGATCACGCGTGTCACCTAACGATCAGAACAACTCATGTACATCTTTTTATCGGGACTTTCAGTAAAACCATTTTTGGGTACCCACAAGGGTCCTTGAAAAGATAGCCGGAGCTTTTTCTTGCGTCAGATCGATCTTCTCGTCGATAGACGTCGTCGAGTCCCGAAAAGGCAGAAAACCCGTTGTCTTTGAGATGAATATCTCGTTTCTGAGTATCTCGAAAACAGGACTGAAATCCCGGACTTGTACGATTTTACTAGAGAAAACGAGAGAGAGGCGACCTCTGAGTGATCTACCTCTCTCGCAGAGAGACACACAGGGAAGACAAAGGGAATCGATTGAGAACAACACGTGCAGAGACGAGAGATAGGTAGATCAGTGTGACCTCTCTCTCGTTTTCACTAGTAAAATCGTACAAGTCCGGGAATTCAGACCTGTTTTTTGCTTGTATATTTTGTTCGCCGCCCCCACATACTATATATCGATCGATGCATCTCTCAAAATACACAACATATCAAAAATTCAGCTTGGGTACGAAAATGTGATTGGAACGCTAGCTTTGCGCCACATAACTTTTCTATTTTTGACTTTATCGATAATTGAACTAGTGGATCTGAATCTCCAAAGAATTCTCTACAAATTATGTCTCTATCAACTTTTCACTAACTTCACTCAGAAACGAGATATTCATCTGCAAAGACAACGGGTTTTCTGCCTTTTCGGGACTCGACGACGTCTATCGACGAGAAGATCGATCTGACGCAAAAAAAGCTACGGCTATCTTTTCAAGGACCCTTATGGGCACCCAAAACAATGAAACATGTTGAGTTTAAATTTTGTACATCCTACCCCTGAATTTGTCCCGATTTTTACGTATCACGCGTGATATCCCCCGTCCTGCCTTACGGACGATCTCCCCTATACCTGAAGTAGATCTACCCCATTGGCGCTGAGAAGTACTCACAAATGAAAATTATTCGGCTGTTTCACGCCTGCACAAACCTTCTTTTTTTGCTGCCCATCTATGGTTCATACACAATCACGCAATACACGATATTTCGTGCACCACACAATTGTTCTGTTCCCGCACGATGAGTCTCAGACTACGCATAATCTCAATGATTTTAAATTACCGCGATGCTGTGCGAAAACACAATAATTGGGTGGTGTACGAATTAGCGTATCACGTGAATGTGTGAGAGCATTTGCCACGTCGCGAATAACTACGATTTTATTATCGAGTCGACTTGGCTCGCGACAAGAAATTAATTCTGTACTCGAGAATATACTCGATTGACCGACGAATGTATCGAGAAATTATTCGCCGAGCTATTAGTCGGAGACTAACGCTCGAGAGAACAACACTATTCGACACTAGCACGTAACCGACGGAGTGGGCAAATTGCACATTTTTGAATTCCCGCTCTTACAGTTACCTCACAATTTCTAGTAAATAACCGTGTTAGGAAAGGTTTTGTGGGCTATCTCTCGAGCATTTTCCCCTTTATCTTGTTTTGTGTGTGTATGTGTGTTGATAATCGACATCTTCAATGCACTGCTGATTTTCATTAATAATTACTTCCCTCAGCAGTAAAATTAACTAATAGCGATATCATTGATATTTCAACGAATCGTATTTCATTTTTTAGTACAGCCTGAGCTGCGTGGAGACTAAGCAAAATGCCCTTTTCATAAGGGGCTTTAAGGAATAATGCTCACGGCCCGTCACAGTCACTTCCAAAACAATGAATCATGTCGTGCAAGTCATTTTTTTAAAAATTAAAATGCCAAGTGCTAGTAATATGGGTACTTAGCCTTCCTAGGCGCATATTTCATTACCGCATTTAGTACAGCCTAAGCTGCGTGGAGACTAAGCAAAATGCCCTTTTCATAAGGGGCTTTAAGGAATAATGCTCACGGCCCGTCACGGAGACTACCCAAACGCATGCGATGTGTTATTAAAACTCTCAATTGTCGGTTTCTCCAGGGCCATCGAAACAACCTGATTATTTGATCACTATCTTTGCCTTGGCCCGGAGCAACAGGAAAGCTAACCTATTTTGCTACAAATGCGAAAGAACACCAGAAAATAACTAGCTAAATGGGAATATAATTATATTCCTCCTGAAGAACAAGTGTCAGTTAGCATCGGCTCATTCTGCCTCAAACCAACCCAACCTTGGATGCTTTGATAAGCTGCTCCTAGGAAGCTACAACATCAGCGAGCAATTCCAAAATATAACGAGAACTTCGGCCATGAAACAGTTTAAATATCGATTTTCATAGAATAGCTGTTTCACCTGTGACGTGGCATGTTTTGAATGAATAAAAAAAAATCCCAAAACCAGCGCGATTCTTTTACGTTTCTCTCTCTTTTGGTGAACAGATCGTGTGCAAAGGAAACGCAGGTACTGAAAATGTGTAAAAGACAATTTTATGGATTGCGAAAATTATACGAAAGATCGATAAATATTAAAAATATCGACCAGCTATCTTAGTTAATAATTTACGGCCTTCAATTAATAAAGCAATCCTCACTTCAATATGATATCCGACGTTATTGAGTGTTTGGATAAGTAAAGTATGCATGGAAGTTCCTTCGAATGCACTGACATTCTCAATGAAAATCCATTGAGGAGGACTCATCATTGTTTCAAGGGAAGTCAAGAGGTTCTTGAAGGAATCGCAACGTCTGTCATCCATTCCACGGAGATTCCCTTTCCTAGAAAATACAGCGGTTGAGCAAATAACCAAAGGGTGGACTCACAATGTGAAGGGTTGACAAGGTGGAGACATCGTCCATAAATTTGCATGAAATTTATCGAGAGCAGATGCTGTCAGACCCTGTAATTAGAAAAAAAACTGGCTGAAATACTGGGGCTTTCCTACTTGAATATTATTCTGACAAAGCTTAGTAGAAGGGAAGTTGTGTCGGTAAATCGCATTTGTCGTAGTATTGATGTCAAATGCCGCTATTACACAAATAGGGGTAGGGAGTTCTAGAACATAACAGTATTTGTATTTGAAAAAAAGAATATGCTAAGCTAGCTTACTTTTCAATGCGAAGTGAGTTCCACCAATCCCACAGTAGAACTCCAGTGCTCTCACTTTTTCTTCCGATTCTTTCGAATCCATAAATATCCAGAGAAATAATATTTAGATTCTTGAGAAAGGAGAGCAGGTAATGTACGCTAAAGATCTGAATATGAAATCACACAATCTATAGAAAACAACCTACGGTAGTCCGACTATGTCACATGCATGATCGAATAATAGGGAAGGGCGCGTTGTAGGCACGGCATTTCAAAGCACGGTGAGCACTTTTCTGCGTGTGTTATGTGCTGGTAAAAGGCGGTAAGCGGCAATGCGTTTAATTCGTTTTTGAATTAGGCTTAGGCCCCTACAGGGACCGCAGCGCATACAACGAAATCGAATGTAAACTTCTGCCATTCTTGTGAATGATACTTTTGATTGCGCTTATTCGACTAATTAAAATTAAAATAGTCAATAAATAAACCTAACTTGCAAAAAATCTTCGAAAATGAGTTACAAAAAATGCATGAAAGTGGGCGGGGTTTGGCTCGATGTTTCAGCCATCAAACATTCTATGGTGGAAGTTGACGTGGAGGGACACTCCAGAAAACATAGTCACACATTATACGATTCCGTACCAGAGGACCATCGCTCAAAGTGTGTGACCGAAAAGATGGATTTTTATTTCTAGATTAGCTAGAGACTCGTACTTAGTTCAAAATGATAGCAATTGAGATCAAGGAGTATTCCCTTAGTTTGGTTGGAGACGGTTTTCGTTCCCTCAGGTCATGCAAATTTCACTTTTTCTGATATCACGTTTTCGAAGAACCTAAGAGAAACGAGATTTAAAAGAGACTTCCTCACTTTATGGACATATGAGCCCGTTTACGTAAGAGTCAGTCAAAACTCGGTACAGAAAAAAAATGATGGTCTGAGATAATATCTGTTTTCAACACATTTCGAAGAGTTATTTAGCAACACTGGTCGAATCTCATGATATACAAATTTGGTTGGGGATCATTACGGGGCTCTGAACATTCGACTGATTAGAGGTTTATTGAGGATAACCAATACCCAGTGGACGAAACCAAATATTCAAAGAAGGCCCCGAGGAGGATTTGTGAGAGGAACATGTTTTTAAATTTTCGAAATTGTCCTTTATTTCGGAAATTCATTTTATATAAAAAAAAGCATAGCCAAAAAGAGATAGCTGAAACTTTCACAGTATCTAGACCATACCCTAGCTGATCCATGTTATTTTTCTGATAGCACCAAACCTACCGCAAATTGAATGAAGTAAGAACAATTTCGAAAATATGAAAACGAAAACACTATCGAATGGCAGGTGGTACACAACACACTCAGTGAAAGTGAGGTTGGCATGAAACAGGTTGAAGGCAGGCATGGTTCAGCTAATTATTGTGATTCGTGCATGAAGCAGGTAGGAGGCAGGCATGCTGGCTGGCATGGGGAAGACAGAAGGTAGAATGAAGGTACAGGGCAGGCCTGTTTCAGCTATCTTGATGTTTTGTGTTGATTTTTATAATTATCGGAATGGCGTCTGTGATCGTTTCTATTCATATTACTGGATGCTGATTAGACTCAACGCGGAAGGTGGAGGGAAGGTATGATTCAGGTAAGAGGCAGGCATGATTCAGCTATTTCTACCTGATTCATGCCTGCCTCTTGCCAGCCGGTATGCCTGCCTCGCACCTGAATCATGTCGGCCTAACTTTCACTGAGGAGCACTACGAAAATCGCGACTTCTGATACTGTACTTTCCAATCAATAAATTTCTAAGTTTCTAAAACGTACTTCTTGAATTTCGGAGAAACCCTCCAAAATTCGGACCATTACGAAATGGTCCGAATTTTGGATTTGATTTGGCAACCTAAGATTTGGCAGACTGTCCGGATTTTTACCGGAAATTCCCGGACACGGTGCACTTTCTTCCGTTTTGACGGTACCTGCGCGCGCGAGAGAGAGCCCCCTCGCACTTAGTACTACTCTCACCGCGAATTTGATAAGAATAGTGTTTGCTTACTCATTTGCGTAGCAACTTGTTAGGGACGGGCTTTGATTTTATGAGTACGAGATAATGCAGTAATACCTGCGACGCCGTTGGGCTCGAAATACCGTATACCTCTGTTGTAAATTTCACAACTAATTTTCTGGTATTTCGGCGGATTATTTCGAAAACTTATCACTGCTATTAGATTGATAAACATCAAAAGAATATACAAAGCACAAGCGATATTCACAGAACGCCCTACAGAAACAGAAATAAGCGACTTCGAATATTCGCGAATTTCATTTTTTTAAATTAAAGGCTAATTTCTTCAATATCGGTAGAATTCGTAGTGTAAATCATGATTATCAAAACAGAAAATTAATTGGAGTGACAGTTAAACACGTCATCAAAGTTTCGTGTCTTAAAACGGGAAAATCACTATTTTTAAATTTTTTCGAAAACCGCGGAACGATCGAGCAATTCTTTTTACAGAGATACGAGTAGTTGAACAATACAGCGTTGCTGCGAAAACTAAATGCGATCGTTCCGCGGTTTACCAGTTATTAACTTTCGAAGTTGGCACAACGGAGGAATACGGTAGCCCGATTTACTAGACTTCATCTTAGCTTTCTGTTATTTAAATCATTACTTTATTGCATAATTCACATTCGATTTATTGTTGCGAACTGGATGTAGAACACAAAAGACACAACGGTTCCTAAAGAAGGAACCAATTTTCAGTTTGCGATTCATCAATCACAAACCTGGCCCAGTCGCTGCTCCACTTGAAACCATTGGCGTCGCACAAATAGTCTTTCCTTTCAAGCTTTTTTTATTATTAATTGGACTTAATTTGTGAAATCGAAGTTGATAAGCCGAAATTCGGTAGAATAAGCTATGAAATGATTGATCATACTCTTATAATTTATTTCATTCATCGGTGTGCAACCCGCCCGTCTCTACAAATCGGTTGCTTACTTTTGATGGGTCTCGCTTTTCAAAATCTCTCTCATGAACCCCAATTAGCACCATCGTAGCATCATCAGTACGGCTCAGTCGGTAGCGAGATCGGCTAGCAGAACGAGTTGCCATGCACACATTTGCTCGATTTCACTCACTCTCTCACCATTTTCAGTAAGCAAACAAATTTGTTAAATATTAAGAAATTTCTTGCCAGGGACTCGTTATTTACATTTAGCAAAACGATTGCCTGATATCAAGCAAATTCGCGGTGAGAGTATAAATGTGGAATATGAGCAGGAAGGGAGGGGGCAGCCATTCTACATATTCTGGCAGGGTTCTTCTTTAAAATAATTAAAATGCCTAATTTGTAGTGAGTGCTGAGGAATACCCAACCTACGATGACACTAGGGTTGACCGTTCCGTATCGGTATCGAGAGTACGGGCCCCACGCCTACTCTCTGGCACTTTCTCTCGTATTCCGGGGAGAGAGAAGAGAGGGCGGGGTCAAATGCTGTATTAAGGAATCCAGCGCCGTATTCTGTGAGAAACTGAGAATAAGGAATAAGGAGGCGTTTTCACGTTGTATTGATAGGGGACAGGTAAAATCGATTACCTTTCGCATTTTGAGGCATGTGAAACAAGAACTTCTATTGTTATTCCTCCCTCAGCCTCCTAATTCTCAGTTTCTCACAGAATACGGCGCCGGATTCCTTAATACGGCATTTGACCTCTCTTCCATCGGAGTACGGAGAGTGAAAGAGATGACCCCGCCTCTCCCTTAATACGATCGAGAGAGGTCAAGAGAGCGAGAGATCGCCGTTTTACGAATACCGAACCGGCAACCCTAGATGACACTATTAATCACTTCCAGTATTTAATCACTATGATATTCTTGCAATTTGTAGAAAACGAATACGAGTAGTTATTAATTTTATATCACCGTACACTTGGAGTATAAACAGCACATAATTCTAAGAATCACATAGATCCATTTTATTTGAATTAACTACTCGATCCACGGTGCTTTATATCACCAATCAAGGTAAAAACAGTGAAAATAATCGAAGCTAAAAATCTATGAATTACTAATATTCTCGAGACGGAATATTGACCTTAAATGTTGTTGATGGCCTTTCCACAGTATGCAGCAAGATTCGCCTCACGGAATGCCTCCGAGAGAGTCTGAATAAATGCAAAATAAGTACAAAAAAATATCCTGCGATCGGAATGTAATGTACAAAGAGGTAGACAAGAAAGACATAATAAGATATGAGGCCGGGAACAACTTTCAAAATTTTTATTTGATTTCGATCAAACTTTTATGTAGATGTGGAGCCTTTTTTTCAATTTTAGAGCTGGAGCAGAATATTAAGAGAGAATGCAAGACAACATAGCGTTGTTAGTCCTCAATCGGAAATTTCGTGAACTGTCAGGTTCCTGAACAAATATGTCGATCCACTCAGGTAGTCTCTCATAAGGTTACCGTGAATCCACGGGAAAAAAAATTAAATTCGCGCGCATCCCTGATGCTCAGTCCGCAAAATTTAAGCTATATTGTGGTATAGGTTTTTCTATTGTCTCACATTTCACAATTATCGATTTTTCACAATAAATAATTCAAAATTACATAACTCACAAGGGGGGACAGCATAGTGGATATGGAGTTTCCGAATGAGACTTAGTGAGTTCGATTACTATGATAAAAGTAAGAAATAATCGGTGGTGTAAAACTGCTAAAGTTATCTTGTGATATCAGCACTCTCTGTGGGGAAGAGGCTAAAATTGCGGAATCAGATGTCGGGGAAAATCACCAATCTCATTAAGGGTGGAGAAGTCTTGGACCTTATTTAGCAGTTATAATCCATCGAATATTTCTTACTTTTATGATAATATTCGATCCCCCTGGGTCTCATTCGGAAACTCCATGCGATGCGGTCTTGTCAGTCAATTTTGATCGGACAGGGTACAATTTTCTCCCATTCTGTTTGTATTCACTATTCCTACAAATTCCTTCTTGGGAATAACTGTTTACAGTCCCGTTTTAATGTGTTTCAGTGTGAAATTTTTTTTTCAAATATAAAATCGATAATTGCTCGAAATTTTTCTCTTGAACCACAAAATAATATTTTTTTAAAAAATGATTCGACTCAACGAGTGATGCTTTCCATGTTTTTCACCGAGAATATATCGAGGACCTAAACATCGATCACTTGAATACTTTGGCCATTGTCGGATTTTCATAGACTTAATTAGGGGCCACCTCGTGAAGTTGAAAATTATTCCCAAAATAACATTTTTTTTTGCTTTTGAGGAAATGAGGAGTGCTAAATCACGATAGCGTTTCTATATTTACCTAATATTTCCAGTTAAGCGAGTATTAATGCCATTTCTAAGTTCCGTCATTAGTGGTAAAGTCAAGCGCGAGAGACACGTTATGGTTCGGTGGAGCATTTTCGTGAAATCAGATTTGTTCGCTGTTGCAGTTATCATGTTTTCCTGACCATTTACTATAGTATTTACCGTTAAAATTCATCAAGAGAAATGACATCACTTATTGTTAGAGCAAAACTTTGAAGCCAAAATAAAGAAAGATGGCTAAAACGGATTTTCCCCATTTATCTCAGAAAGAAGCATTCTCATTCAAATCACCCATAACTAGGATATACCATATAGTTTGATCGAAATCATAAAGATTTTTTGAAAGTTGTTCCCGCTGGGGTCTGCTTTCATGGAATCTCTCGTGGAAATGATACTCACGGGATGGGGATGGCAGACTCGGGCGACATCCTCAGCAGATGCTCCATATTCGAGTGCGAGTGTAGCCTCTGCGATCATCTCTCCAGCGTTCTCAAGAGGGTCACACTTTAGGGAGGATGTTAAACGCACTATTTCATGAACGGTGCATCTCCCAATACAATCCATCAGGGAAGTCAAATACATCCATCATCTAGTCGAATTTAACACTTCAAATCCTGTTACGCATTGGGTGTAAATAAAATAATCTAGGGAGAAGGAGAGCAGGCCAAATAAATCAAACACGTAGTAGAGAAAACTGACGGGTCCAATGATGTGCACTCCCAGTAGTCTGTCCGTGGTCTTGTCAGCCAGAGCCTCAATTCACATCGTTCGTACAACACATATAAAAATACAGTGCGTTATCACTTCTACATTCTGTATCTGTGAGAAAGAAATGGTATCGTGCAGAATTATTAATGTTATGTATTAACATTAATAATTCTGCAATAATTAATAATTCTGTTATGTATTATGTGTTATGTATTAAGTTCTCAAGAGGATCACACTTTAGGTGGGATGTTAACACCTGTAAATATCTATCCCGTGAAATTTCTAAAACACATGGTAGGACGCTAAATGCGATTGAAAACCATGTGGTAGGCTACTTTTGCTACTAATTTGGGCCAAAAAATACATGGTAGACCACTTTTTCGCTCTAGAAAACACAAGGTAGGAGATATTGGACCGTAATTTTACGGTACTATTTAATCTGTGGATGTTAAACGCACTATTTCATGAACAGTGCATCTCCCAATACAAAAAAATTCATTGAAGACTATGATGGAAATATGAAGGTACGTTCTCGCAACTCTCCACAGACCGGGAGATCAATGATTGAACCATCGATGATCTCAAATTTTGAGGTAGGGGGAAAGTTGGAGCTTGGTATGGCAGCTGCCAAGAATATTTCGATCCAATCAGATAGTCTCTCATAATATCTCGCTACCGTAATCTACTGAGATAAACGGTGAAGTACTATTATAGTATACGTGTTATGGGCATGGGATGGTTCAATACACATTGAATTAAATCTTGTAACTCCTGTTCCTCAAAGAGTGTATAACTCTGTAACAAATCGCCGGAACAGGAGAAAAATAAAAATCGCTTAATACTTGCTCCTAGGGGTAACTTTCGACCCTTAATGATAAATCAATTTTGCAATAGGAAACCTCTTGGCGCCGCACACTTTCGGCGGAAAACGTGTTTTTCGATGGAAATTTCGCGGAAACCCACTTCGCTTTCGTGTTTTCGAGAGAGAGAGAGAGAAACCGATTTTGACACAGGGCGAATCTCTGCCGCAACCTCTACAAGCATAAAGAGCGTATTTGAGCCAGTGGAAGTTGTTTTGGATCGCTTCAAAGGAATTTAACGTGCGCAGACCACACACGCGGCTCTCTGAGTGGTCGATGCGGTAGTGGTCTAGCACTTCAATCCTAAGATCATAGGTTCGATTCCAGTCGGCCAATTTTTTCATCGAAAAATAACTTATTCGAGATCTCCGAAAAGTGGACCAAAAGGGGATGTTCCATGAAGAAATGTCTTATTTTTAGTCGGCCATATTATACAAGACTCAATAATCAGAATTTGGTGTGTTTTTGATCTATAATACTCTCAAAATGTAAAAAAAAATTCAGAAAAGAATAAAACAATTCGAAATTTTGAAAAATCTTCAGGAGCTTGGTAAAAATCTGCGGACGAAATATTAAATCAGGCGCAAACCCGAAATGATGTCTGCGTTTGTTCCCTGGAACCTACCTTTTGGTGGGGTGAATTTTTGATGAAAAATATCGGCGAAGAAAACACCGACTTGACACGGTCTGTATACCACTCATAGAGATATACAGACCATGTCACTCCGGTCTTCAGCGCAGCTTGTGCGCCCGATCATAGGACAAAAGGATGCGTTGGGGAAAGTCGAAAATGTGAGTAGGTTATTTTCAAAAGTTCCTTCAAAATGCCCAAATTTGGGATGGCTTCGTCTATTTTACCTACCTTTTGACCTATGCGCCCGATTGTTATTTGCGCGCGGGATTTTGCAAGCTGTGCGCCTTTCCGTTTGGAATCTTTCAACAGAGGCGCAACATGTGCGACGGGTGGATGTAGGGCTCGGCGTATCGCGCGTCGAACCCTACACAAATCGTGCGCACGAGCTACGCTGAAAAACAGAGGCGTTGAGCCACTTCACCCGACGGAGAATGCGTCGAAACAGTTCAGAATTAATACGAGAATTATCGAACCTTGACGAATCCCTCCTGATCGTTGTTGGTTTTAGCTCTCGAATTAGCCACGAACGGGAACTTGCCGATTTTGTATGCAATTCCCTGAAACAAAGAGTCGTGTCACCCGCATATATATCAGGTAGAAGACCACTTAACTTTCCCGGTTAATTAGTGTAGCCTAAAACTACCATGGGCCTCACTTCACTTTCACAAGGCCTTGGTCTGAAATCTAATCTGGGCCCACGATTTTTTTGTAAGAGCCCGTTCGCGAAAGAGTCAGATCAGCAGTGCTAAAAAAATGTGAAAATATGAGATAACTACTGTTTTTACATTCGTGGAACATTGTGCTTTTCAGTGTCAATCTGCAGCCGGGATATTAAACCAGGCGCAAACTCGAAATGATGTCTGCGTTTGTTCCCTGGAACATACCTTTTGGTCTATGGCTCCTTGCCAGCTTTTCTCTAATCTTTATAATCCCTCACCTCCTGCTTTAGTTGCTCCTCACTCTTTCCCACCCATGCCACTTCGGGATGAGTGTACACAACCGATGGGATGCAATTGTAGTCGAGATGAACGGCGCCACCAGCCATTCCTTCCACCGCAAGAATTCCTAAAAAAAACAATGTATCGGATTCTCCGCAGTGCACGATTTTGATTTAATAAAAAAATATTCCCGCTTCCATTCACTCAAAAACTTTGTAGCCAAATTACATGTAGTGCCTTCCTCTTGCCATCATCCACTAATTCAAAAATGTCCTTTTAATTAGTGAACGTTGAGAAAGTTGTTCGGGTCTGTTTTGACTCGACATTTCTGTTGAGTTGCAGTTTAATGATGGATCAAGATAATTTCTAGAAGGGTGATCTGCTCCAAATGAAGTAAGGATCATGGGGTCAAACTTCGACGACGGCCTAGCCAGAAACGATGGCTCAAAAACAAAAGTTGCGCGCGAAAGATCATGACATAACTCCGAACCCGCTCTGCTTCAGTTGAGCACCTACCATCATTAAAGAAGGAGTATCACGAACGGAAATCATCAGTTTTTGGTACGGCAATACAGTATACCGGGACATGAAAATGAGCGCGCACTCGCATTTGGAGCGTTTTCTATGCGCTCCGTTCCGAATATTAATATTTTTTTCATGAAAACTAGCAGGGATGGGTAGAGATTAAATATACTAAGCGTACACTACGTTCTATGAGCCCGTTTGCGTTTTTTTGTCTTTTTTTGACGGAATAGTCAAAAAGTTATTTTTTTTGAGTATTCAGTGGTTTTCGGTAGGTCTTTATGGGTTACAATGACCGGTAGAATCTTAAGGTATGCAAATTTTATTTAAGCTCATGGTTGAGCTCAGAAGATTTCGTGTTTTCACACCTTTTTCTGAATATTTTGATATCCAGTAGAGAATGCAAAACGCTGAAAAGAGACTATAGTTGAATTTGAATCAGGAACCGACTTGCCCTGTTATTTTCTTGAAGTAGACAAGAAAGAATTTTTGTCGATTGACAAAACAAAATACCTAAGCCTAACTCGATATTTTCTGGTAGGCAGAGCGGTACCATGAAGGGGGGTTCATGGTCCAAAATGTGATCGGGGTCGACTTGGTCAAACCCAAAGTGGCCTATGGTAACTTACCCGCCGGGGTCCCGCAACGAAAAAAAAGTACCGTAACCCAAGCTACCGTAATCCGGAAATACGAAATTGAGAATTCGGACCGGCTGGATGTTGCATGAGGTAGGCCTCGAATAATAGTTAATCGGATGGTATACGGTGGTCTCGGCACGGCAGTACCGATACCGTAACCATGTCTACAGTATGCTGAAATTTCAAATTGAGCCAATTCGCGCGGTATGTTGCATGAGCTAGGCATCGAGTATTAATTAATCGGACGGTATGCGGCGGTCCCGGCACGACATTGTCGATACCGTAACCGTGTCTACAGTATGTTGAAATCTCAAATTGAGCCAATTCGCTTCTCGATTCTCGCGATTTTTGTACGGTTGACTTCGAGCAGGCATTGTCATTGAGGTGTACCGTATAACTACTACCGTATTCGGGGATAATGTAAGGCATTCACAGCACATCGAATTTTTCAAATCGAGCAAGCCGAATCGGAAATTTAGGAGTAGGTCGACCTAGGTCAGTTATTGTCTGCGAGGCTTACCTTTGTGCTTCTGCCGCATCCGGGGTTACCGTAGCGGGCTTTCAGTATACAAATACAAATTTATCAGTGTCGCTTTAGGGGCGCTGATCAAGATAGGGGTTTCATATAGGTTTCAGACGTGGTCGATGGTCTTCTTTAGAATGATTCATTTTGTCCAGTATTGAGCGTCGAGATCGGTGTTCTTTCCATATCACAGACCCAGAATTATTGGCTGGAGAAAGAATAGTGATCTCGCGAGCTTGACGTTGAAGATTTTGCGTTATAATAAAGAAAGATGGTGTCTGCTTTCTTGAATCTGCGTCAACCAAACTCAAATCGTCAATCTTAGAAGGAGATTCATCGAGTCTAGAAACTGAGGGACCAACCATCTTATGTAGTCATACCCATCACACGGTGACCAGTCCGGCTTGGATGGGGATTCCGATCTTGTTGCGTAGTCGATGGCATAGGCGAGGGAAATTGAGGGAAACTCCCCCTCTCCATCAGAGAGAAATGGAGAGGGACCGCTCGCGACGACTGACAGACTCGGGGCTTTCAGTATACCATGGATATTTCTGGAAAAAAAATCCGCATCCTTTTTAAAGCGTTCCCCAATGTTCTACGTTGTGAGTATTCTGATATTATGTCGGATGTTACATTGAAAAGAAATTCAAAAAAAATATGGAACAGTGTAAATATTATAAGTCGTTCAAAGTAAAGATACAACAATACAATTATTTTACTTTACGGTAACCCCGGTTGCAGCAGAAGCACAAAGATGAGCGTCGCAGACAATAATTGCACTAGGTCTACCAACTCTAAAATTTCCTACTCGATATGCTAGATTCAAAATCACATAGCCACCGAGGTCAATGTGGTGAAACAACAGAAAGGCGCACACAACTTGTTTTTGTTTTCGTATTTTTGCCTAATTTAACAATTATTTTCAAAATCCAAATTGAAAATGTGGTACAGGGCATCATGGGCTATCGATTGAGCGCACACATGTAATTTAATTCTTCCATCTGTTTAAATCGAACTCAGAACCGGAATTAGAGCGGTACCGGAGCCATGAAATGTCTCTCTCTGTTTTAACTGAATTGCCTTTTTCGATGTTCGTATAATTTTATAAATGTGATACCCCTAAGACATTACCTGCTGACGATCTGCCTTCTGAAAAATCCCGACTCGATATGCTCGATTTCATAAATTCGTCATACCGTAAACCGCTACAGTATCCCGGGGCACGGTAAAATCAATACAGTACACCCCTCTGTCATTGCCTCACGGCCCGTTATGCAAGAGAAAATAAATCCTAAAAGAACCGCGTTGCGTTGGTGGTTTCGCGCTTTTTTTTCATTCAAAACATGTGACGTCACAGGCGAGACGGCTATTCCACGTAAAAACGATTGTTTAGCTGTTTCGTGGCCAATTTTCTCTGTCTATTTTGTAATTTTTCGTTCATGCTGTAGCTTCCTAGGAGCAGCATGATCTAACGGTCCGGGCTGTGCTTGTTTGATGAAGAGCATATCGCTGCTGTCCAACTGACACTTGTTCTTGCGGATGACACGTAATTGGACTTCCATTTTGCGAGTTATTTTCTGGCGTAATTTCAGAATTTTAGTCAGCACAAGTTAGCTGTCTTGGTGCTCCGGACCAATATGAAGCTAATGATCATAGAACGATGATGTTCTGAAAGCTGAGAAGAAACTGACACTTGTTTTAGTCGAAAAAGAAGCTATTTTGCCAGTAGTTTGTGAAATATGAACATTTGAAGGACTGTGAAGTACGTTTAACATGCTTGGCTAGTGAATACTTTGTGTTAGCTAATTTAGCAATAGCTTTTATTTTAAACAAGCACAAAGAAGATAAATGTTGATTAAAAGTTAACAAAATTGTAATGCGACCATGTGTTTGACACAGCGAACTGAATCGGGGCGGGACAACGAAAGAGATTTCATTACGCGCGTCGCGTGTGTTTCGGAAGTGGCCGTAACAGGCCGTGGCCTGCTCGATGTTTACCACCTACAAAAATCCCGAGAAGTTATAATCAATCTCATTAAATGGTCAAACTGTAACCCCGATGCAGTAACCATCGGTACGGTAGACGCAGAACGATATACCTTTGAAGCAATGACAACTCGAGGTATACCTCCGGTAAAAATCCCGAATTGAAATTATCAATTTTAAAAATTCGTCGTACTGTAAGCCCGCTACAATAACCCTGGGTACGGTAGGGAAGAAACGAAATATCCTCCAAGCAACGGCTACTCGAGGTCCACCTCTTGTAAATATCCCGAGCCGATTTGATCAATTTGAAATTTCAGCGTACTGTAGACTCGGTTACGGTATCGGCAATGTCGTGCCGGGACCGCCGTATACCGTCCGATTAATTACTACTTGAGGCCTACCTCATGCAACATACAGCCGGTCCGAATTCTCAATTTCGTATTTCCGGATTACGGTACTTTTTTTTTTCGTTGCGGGACCCCGGCGGGTAAGTTACCATAGGCCACTTTGGGTTTGACCAAGTCGACCCCGATCACATTTTGGACCATGAACCCCCCTTCATGGTACCGCTCTGCCTACCAGTTAGGCTTGGGTAAGCAGAGCGCAAACAACCAAAGAGCCACTGGCTCTGGACACGTATGGGTCTGATTGCAAAATGTTTCGAAAGTCACCTCCACGACCAAGTTTTGAGCGATTTCGATTGAGAAATTTTGATTTTTCCACCATTATTCACGTTTGAGAAATTTTGATTTTTCGACAAATGTTCACTCAAGCCCATATTTCTCCAAGCCAGAGCCGGTAAATAGAAAGAAGTGGTTTTCGTACAATAAGGGGTGTAGACCCCCCCCCACCCACCCGAGTATGGGCCCCAAGCAAGCTCAAAATTCGAGCGGCCACGTCCGTCGAGTGGTCGAGTTTTACCGATCTCGTCTCTTAAAATAGTACAACTCACTTTACCCTAGGCGCTACCATCGATGAACTATCTGAGATTTGCACAAATTCCCTAAAATTGAGGCAAAATGTGCTTTCACAAATAGCCTCAATTTTAGGGAAGATTTTGTCAATAAGAAGAGAGAATTCTTGGACATCATCATGTTTTAGACAAGGCAAGTATGAGTGGAGACTTATTGGTATTTATCCATTGCTAACCCAACTCTCACCTTCGTCCTCAGCTTTGTGAGCAAGCATGGGACCAGCGATGACGTCTCCGATGGCAAAGATCGACCCAACCTGCCATTACAAACAAGAGTTTATAAATAAATACATCAATATTTTCGAAATTAAAAGCAGAAGAGAGATAGAAAAAAAACATAAGATACCGTACCTTAGTCTGGAACCTATCATTAACGGACACTCTTCCTCTGTCATCGAGAGACAGTCCGACTGATTCGAGACCCAGTTTTTCAGTGTAGGGACGTCGACCAACACAGACAAGGAGAGCATCGCATTCAAGCTGAAAACAACATACTTCACTCACTAATATATCACAACTATTAAGCAGTATTAAGCCCCATGCATTTCGTGAACCAATGTTATCTCTCGCTTTCTCTATTGATCCTTTCGTGTCTAGCAAAACAGCCAGAGGGTGCGCCTGACCTCTCTTATCACTCTTTCGTCCCCTAGATCCGGAGTTCAAAGAAAACTCCATCAGTTAGACGAAATCTTACAGTTCCGAGTGTGCAAAATCAGGGACTTTCCGTTTCGGAAAACCCCGCGGCAAACCCGTTTATTTAAATATTCATATGAGAAGGCGGGGTTTATCTTCCGTTTTGTTCTTGCATTGGGGTATGCCATTTCTTAATACTGTGACACATTGACCTCACATTCAGTATCGATGAAAAGTATTGGCACAAAATTGCAAAGTAACACGGCGAGCAGAAACCCAACTCGAGGGTAAAAATCGAGGCGAGAAAATCGAAAAGTGGGCGGGACTTAGATCATACCTCAGGCAACAAAAATTCGCTGCGCGTCAACCCAAATGCAAAAGATTTACAGTATCATTTGCTGGTTGCACATCATACTGTGAATTTAAATTCCCGGTATCGAAATATCAGGCATTTTCCCGCGGTTTCCGGCGAATTCAAATATCAGGCCCAAACATGCTGTTTAAATTTGCCGCGACTGCGCGCCGGTTGTCGTTTTTCTGCCACGGATTTTTAACTTAAGTCGGGTTTTTGCCTGCCGTGAAGTAATATATGAGGCCGGTTAGCGAAGAGTCGGAAAATGATGTGCAGGGGTCCGGACAGCGTTTCCAGAAATTTCACAAACAAGGTTTTCGAAGGTGCTGATCATCATGGAGTACTTCACTTTGCATGAAATCAACCTGTTGCCTTAGGCTAGAATCATGCAATATATAGTTTTTCGTAATTTTCTTCGGAACATTTCGTTCGATTCTCTCCAAAATTGGTCAATTACACAAAAGATAAGGGGGCTCCCAAGCGCGTCTATTTGCCGGCACGGGCGCTCTCTCTCCCCCTAACTCACCCTTTCCATTAGATCTTTCTTGATTTACTCCATTTTATTTTCAGGTTAAATTGAAATAATCGAAGTATTTTTTGTTTGTGTATAGTTCACACCAAGGCAATCAAATCGAACCGGAATTTAAGCTAATCCCGATTCTTCCTATTAAGTAGCGAGAGGCCAATACATGCCATTTTCACGCAAATGGTGAAAAGTGTAAATATTCTATGTTATGAATTGTTATATAAAATATATTTTGAGAATATTACGATAAATTATGGCAACGTGTGAATCTAGAAATGTAAAAAAAGCGCGGAGAAAGAGATGGAACTCGGTTATATTGGTTAACTCAGACTTCTTCTCCCACTCGAAGTTTCCAGCCAGTGGGTGCAACAGGACGGCAAGTCTTCAGATGGACTGTAGGAACGTTCCAGTCCAATTGCAGTATAGGGAAAATAATCGGAGAATATTTTGATGAATTATGGCAAAAGGTGAATCCCGTAATGAATTTGAAGCAAAAAGCGAGCGAGCAAGCGAATGACTGTCTTAAAAGGCGAGAACATGTGAAATGGGTGTAGAAATCGAGTTCCCCATGCTTGGATATGGTTGAAATATATCTTATATAACAATTCATAACATCGAACATTTTCACTTTTCACCATACCATTATGTGCGTGAAAATGGCCTGTATTGGCCTCTCGCAACTCAATAGGAAGAATCGGGATTAGCTTAAATTCCGGTTAGATTTGATCGTCTTAGTCAGAACTATTTATAAACCAAAAAATTACTTCGATTATTTCAATTTAACCTGTGAAAAAGCATTTACAAAATGGAGTAAATCAAGAGAGATCTAATGGAAAGGAGAGGGAGAGAGTGCCCGGGCCGGCAAATAGACGCGCTTGGGAGCCCCCTTATCCTTGGACATATAGAGAAATGTAAAAGAAGGCCATTTTCAAGCCTTCATTTGACCACTTTTGGCGGTTTAAATATAACTTCACCTTGATTACATTTTTAAGCGCCGTATTCTATCTCATGGCAAAACAAAAGCCAAATACGCAGTTTCGAAAAGTACCGTTTGAAAATCGATACCATCGTTACATTTATGCTGTTATTAATATAATTTTCACTTCCACTACGTGTGTATGCCTCATGGGCACATGGGCTGACGAAACAAATTAAATTATAATCCGAAGTTGACGAGAAAAACTAAGTACAATGCAATAGAAGCACGGCAGGGAGAAAAGCGACTGAACTTAACATACCATGGCTAGAAAATGGGTGACTGAACGTCAGCATTTTAAATTCAAACAGTGAGGATCAAACCTGATATTTGCCTGAATTTTTGAATTCCTGAATGGTTTCTAGCTGCAAAGACTGCAAAAATTTAAATTCGCGCCAGCCGAATTTGAATTTCGGAAAAAATAGGAAAAAAACACTAAATTAGAAAAACTGCTAATTCACATTTTTAAAAGCCTTGCCAATAGTCTTCCATATATGATTTTTTGCAATGTTCAGAATGTTCTAGAGGGTTCTGACAAAGGAGAGATGTTTTACTTACTGTCTCCTTCTTTCCATTCTCAGCTCCTTCCACTTCAACCGTGATGACATCTCCGCTCTTTTTTGCTCCCATAACCTAAACGGACGAATAATTTGCCTTCGATCAAGTCGTGTCCTCATTATTTCATTCAACTGTGAATTTTTACGCCCCCCCCAACGGAAATAGGAAAAACATTTTCACTGAAGGCTGGGAACACGTCCGTGAAATTTTTGAACACCATTGATTGACATAAATTGCGCACCTTAGTCTTAAGCATGAATTTGAATCCTTGCTTTGTAAGAGTCCTCTGGAATAGCTTGGATACTTCCATGTCGATGCCCATTCCTCCTACGTGGCCAAGAAACTCCACAGCAGTAACTTGAGCTCCCAAACGCTGCCACACCGATCCCTGCACAAATATATATTACAATAAATATATATTACTCAATGAACATCATTATTCAAGACAATTTGTCTTTGGTGTGATCGGAAAAAATAACTAACCAACTCTAGACCGATGACTCCAGCTCCGATAACTACCATCTTCTTGGGAACCTTGCTAAGAGATAGCGCACCAGTCGACGAGACTATCTCAATATTTAATAATTTTGTATTTATTCTTTCGATAACTTTTTTCTTGCTATTCACGTTTTTTCGACGGTTAAAATAACCTGTTGTTCGTCAATAGTGATTCCAGGGAAGGGAGTCACTTCCGATCCAGACGCTATCAGAATATTGCGGGTGTTTACAACCTCGGTGCTCCCGTCTCTTTTTTGCACAGTTACCTCAAAATAATAATCAAAAGGCCTATGAGGCCGCTTGTGATAGTTGAACACAGTTCGAACGGCAGAGAAAATGAATTCTGCGGAAAGAACTATTTCCGATGCTTTCGAGGGAACTGAATACAATGGTAAATATCTGAAAGTTTACAAATGCCCTTCCGACTTGATATGCAAAACACAAAATTAGACTAATTTCAAGTGTTTTTGAATTACAGTATCGCTCATAAGTATTTGCCCACTTTTCCGGTTGACTATACATTTTGAACCAGATGAGCCATCAGGCTGAAATTTTGGCTGTATGCAGCGCATACCGCAATGGCTCGTTTCCGATAATTTCGTCATATTCCATTTTTTTGGTATTGCATAGTGATGACGCAACTTCACATAAATATTTTAAAGGCTATTATTTGCTCGGAGGATTTTTTTCCAGCCATGAAACTTACTGCAGTAAAAGTTGACGTGGCGGGACATTTGAAAAAAATTAGTACCACATTGTACGGTTGCGTACCGGTACAGCACCATAGCTCAAAGTGAGTACCCGGAAAATGGATTTCCGTTTCTAGAAGTGCTAGAGACACGTTTCTAGAAGTGCAACGCCAAAATGACCGCAATAGTTATCTAAGAAGATCCCCAAAAGTATCGGGGCGATCCGCATTTATTCGCCCTTAGGGTATCTAAAAATCACTTTTTCGGATGCTCTCACTTTGGGCGTCTAGAGCAACCCAGAGAAAAGGCATACAAACCTAGTTACAAGATGAAAAGTTTGCAAATTTATCGTAAAACAAGCTCTACACGATTTGTAGGTGCAACATTTTTCCTTTCTGCACGGCGCGTCTTCTCCCGAGGCGATATCACTTCAGGCCACGCCCACTTTTCTTTACAATCCGGAGTGATCTTCATTTCTAGAAGTAAACGAGACACCAAAATAATCGCAATTGCGAATAGGATGATTCCCATAGTGTACTTGCGAATATTCTTTGTTTGGGGTCTAGAAAAAAAAGAGCTCTTGCAATACGGATTGTAAAGAAAAGTGGGCGTGGCCTGAAGTGATTTCGCCTCGGGAGAAGACGCGCCGTGCAGAAAGGAAAAATGTTGCACCTAAAAATCGTGTAGAGCTTGTTATACGATAAATTTGCAAACTTTTCATCTTGTAACTAGGTTTGTATGCCTTTTCTCTGGGTTGCTCTAGACGCCCAAAGTGAGAGCATCCGAAAAAGTGATTTTTAGATACCCTAAGGGCGAATAAATGAGGATCGCCCCGATACGTTGGGGATCTTCTTCGATAACTATTGCGGTCATTTTGGCGTTGAGCACGTGTCTCTAGCACTTCTAGAAACGGAAATCCATTTTCCGGGTACTCACTATGGTGCTGTACCGGTACGCAACCGTACAATGTGGTACTAATTTTTTTCAAATGTCCCGCCACGTCAACTTTCACTGCAGTAAGTTTCATGGCTGGAAAAAAATACTCCGAGCAAATAATAGCCTTTAAAATATTAATGTGAAGTTGCATCATCACTATGCAATACCAAAAAATAGGAAAATGACGAAATTATCGAAAACGAGCCATTACGGTATGTGCTGCATACAGCCAAAATTTCAGCATGATGGCTCATCTGGTTCAAAAGTTATAGTCAAACGAAAAAGTGGGCAAATACTTATGAGCGATACTGTATCTCAATTAATCTACGTCGAATTCCTAAGTGTTACGTCGTATTTAAAGGAATTCGCAAGGCGAAGCTAGTGTACAAATATGCGAATTTTCCACTTTGTGTACTAAATTATACTTGTAACTTTCGTTCTCATAATTAGCGCCCACGAAAAATATACACTGGGAAGAAAACTTTCAGTACCTATGTTTTAAATCCGGAAGTACAAATCCTTCCCAATCTGAGTATTTTGAATGAATGAATCTTGCCGAAACTTTTTCAAATTAAGTGGACTATCTTCCAATTTGCACAAATCGGGATATGAAATGTGTGGTAATGCGAAATTTCTAGAAAAAAGCAGTGTTTCCTTAGCCAGATCCCCCATTCAAACAAATCATAACTCACGTTGCGAACGGATTTGTGCTTACGGAATTAAAACGTAGGTCACTAAAGGCATCCTCCACATTGTGCATTTGTTTCATGCCCCGCTAATCGGGGGAAAGGAAATTACACTCTAGAGTACAATTTACGTCGTTGATATTTAATATTTTGTCATTCTGAGAAGTATTGCCTAAGGATGATGAAATATTTCATAGTGATGATGTAATTTGTGCTTGAGATTATAGAGAAAGCCATCATGATTATATTGATGGGTCTGCCAGCCTTCTCCGCCAACTCAGAGCCGAGATACAATCAAAAGTCCTAACCTTGTCAACAAGCAGAAAATGGGCGTGGCCAAATCAGTGTCCTGATCGCCGCGGGCAGGAATCCAATACAAAAACGCTTATTGCCGCTAGCAATCGGTTCTCCCATAGATTCTCTAGAGAATCCACGCCCAAAACAGATCTCTAGAGCAAGTCCTATAGGCGGGTAAGACCACAATAATTCGAAAAAGTGACTTTTACGTGCCCGGGGCGGGATATGATTTTCCGACCTCGATTTTGCAGCATGGCTGCAGCGAAGTAGCGACACAGGAGCAATTTGAAAAAAAAATTATCGATAAACCGTGGGCATGTCTCAACACCCTGTAAGTTAGGTGGGCATGAAAAAATGCATGTAAGAATAATGCTCCTTCAAAAAAAGTATGCGATGATTCCGTTGTCACAAAGCAATAACTGAAGAATTTCGCAACAACTCAATAGTTGCATCGTAATCTCCAATGGATTTCACACCAACAATGTCAAATCAAAGCCTTTTCGGGTTCAAAAGTTATACCAGACTTTAAAAAAACCACCCGAAGACTTTTGACCGCTGCTGTATATATATATATATATATATATATATATATATATATATGTATATATATATGTGTGTGTATCTTTAATTGTCGGCAATATCCCATTAGTGTACCTGGTTAACTCCAGTAACAGTTCCATGTCCCTGGATGTGCTTCACTTTATTAGCCTTGAAAAGTGCAGCAATACCACCAGTGAGACCCTTCACGGAATTCCTCTTCGCCTCCATCATTTTGTCGAGGTTGAGGACGGGAGGAGAAGGTAGATCGATTCCTGCCAATATCAAACACCTTTCGACCATAGGATATCGTACGATAAAAAAACGCGCGTTTCTGCTCTTCTTAAAAATGTTTGGCAGCTTCTGCATCACTGATATTTGCAAGTCATAGCTAAAGGCGCTCTGTCTAGGGAGGGGCATCACTTTCCTAGTTCCGTACTAGGCTCCTCCTCCCTTTGCCCCACTCCCCTGGATAAGGGAGGGGCGGGGAGGGCGGTACCATTCTATCCCCGAGGGGAAGAATGGTTCCTATCCAAAATTGACGAGAGGTTGCCCCGTACGAGCCAAAAGGCGGCGCACCGTAGAGAGGAAGCGAGAGGAGAGCACTTATAGGGAAAGCGCATATTACTCTTTTTTCTTTTAGTTCACTCACTAGGGAGGGTCGCGAACTCTCACCGACCTTTCCGAGTGAGTTATAACACATTCAATAGAGCTCCACGAGATTAGACGAGATTTCAATTTTTAGCTGCTTTCTCTGAAGGAGATCCGAGTCTATATTTTTTTATTTTTTTACTAGAATCAAGGGCTCGGCGTAGGACGCGCCTATCTAATGCATAAAGCTCTCTCGTAATCATCTCTTTCTGGTGTGGTGGTATCATGCTTGCCTGACAATCCCCTGGGTTCGGTTCGTTTTTTTTGTCTTAAACCAAATTCTAGTAAATATTATTTAAATCCGTAAGTCTCACTTTTTGACTGATGTCCACCTTTCTCGGTAAAGTCGACAAAAAAATTCTCGCCGAGAGAGCCATCGGAAATCAGTTGGGGAAAAATGGTAAGGAGGATTATGTAATGGATGGTGATGATGAGTGGATGAATGATCGAATGGGGAAAGACATTTTCACGACCAGTGATCCCGCTATCTCTTTCATTTTAGAAATAGATGATTACGAGAGAGCTTGATGCATTAGATAGGCGCGTCCTACGCCGAGCCCTTGATTCTAGTAAAAATAGACCAAACTTTGGACCTCTAACTCGGATCTCCTTCAGGGAAAACAGCTAAAAATTGAAATCTCGTCGAGCTCTATTGAATGTGGTATACCTCACCCGGAAAGCTCGGTGAGAGTTCGCGACCCTCCCTAGTGAGTGAACTAGAAAAAATCGAAGAGTACAATTCACGCAAAGTGTATAACTTTGCCGCGCATTAGAAAACAGTTTGTTGCGTTGTTGTACGGATAATATTTCAAACCTCATCCATCGAGCGTACTGCAACACTATTAAGTATTCGAATGATACATAAAATAGACAAAGCAAACATCCATTTAGTAGAGAAAAAAAGATGAAAAGTTGGTACTTTACTACTTCCGCGACATGCCCCGCCCCATTCCTCCCTCGTCCCACCCCTTGCTTCTCCTCTCACATCTTTGGGAAACAAATCTGACGCATTATCACGTAAGGATCGGATAAAGGGTGGAACATGGAAAAATTGAAAAAAAGAGTTAGATACAGTTTTGGATTGCCATTGGGGGTATCGAGGAAGGCCCGCCGGATTTTGTATCAAAGATCGATTTCCTCGACGATAGGCGACCTTGAAATTTGAGGGAAGCAAAAGTAGTGTCTGTTTGGAGCTTTGTAGCTCCCTCCATAGTAACAACAGGGAAAAGTTTCCAACAGGACTTCTGTGTGGAATCACCTGAAGAATAATCCTTGCCGATTGGCACAAACTTCTATTGAGAACTAATTAGTCACACTAATTAAAACTTGTGAATTACACCACAGTGTCGGGCAGAGGAATATCTCGACGCAGCTCACTGAGACGAACAGAATGATATGCGGAACGGCCACATTTGATGTCAAAATAACTTTTCCGCATGCGAAAAACAGTCTCAAATTTTACCCCTTTTCTTTAATATCTCGTGCGAGGAGAGAGGAACGGGTGATTCTGTGTAGGTCACGAAATCTTTAGTCCCAAAATTTGACTGTTTTTCGCCTGCGAAAAAGTAATTTTCCCATGAAATGTGGGGCACTACTGCTGAATCCCGGAATAATAAAAAAGGAGGAATCTAAGACCAATGATTCCTGAACAATGTACAATGTCATTTTAAATGCCCGTTTCAAGAGCGTATCGACTATTCATTGGCCTGTTTCGGGCTTCAGCAGTAGTGGGGCCAATTTTGAATTAAATTCCAAGATTAATGTTTTAAAGGGTTAATTATTTATTTAAAAAACATGAGGCAAAACAATATTGTTCTTTTCAGCGCTTTTGTGAATATACCTACCCGTCTTCAGGTTGAATTCCACCCACTTTTAGAGCTATGCATGGCAAAAAAAGATGGTCGATACGGAGTGGCGGGAAATTCAACAGGTGCTTCAAACGGCGCTTCAACCTGATATTTTAATTCTCGGGGAAATACTTGATTTTTGAATTTGCGGGAACAGTATGATATGCAACGAGCAAATATTTTTGAATTCAAGTTTACGCGCTCTCTAACATGTCCATTCTCCGGGAATGGGATAATCGTAAGCTACCGTGACTGTCCGCCGTGGTCGCCGCCTGCCCCACCCTTCTGAACCAAGTCATCGACGCGAGAGGAGGTCGCATCGAAAACTACCATTAAATTGTTGTCGGTATGGAACTTGTTGACGAAATGTTATGAATTGAATCGAGTAGCTCATCATATGGGGAAGATATAGATCAGAAATTGTGTTGCTATAATTCTACCGCACCCTGTAAAGCTGAAGTAGCGTTGCTTTCTGTCTTCTAGCTGAAGTAGCTATTCTTCTCGTCAGAAGTAACTATATCCTACGAGCACTGAGTAGTAAGAATCACCACTTATCAGACCCGTTTCATCAACATGCGTTTTATAACCTTTCTGACCAGTTAACTGTTCAGAAATAGTGTAATTTCCAGTCGGACGAAAATTTATGCCTGATACTAATGAATCGTGTAAATATGGCCAGAATAGAATACAAGAGTACATCTCACCTCTGCTGGCGAAATCGTGTTGTGCCATGTGGTAGTAGTGAGAGTTGTTGAGAAGTGCCTTCGATGGGATGCATCCCACATTCAGACACGTTCCACCAAGAGTATCGTTCTTCTCGATGCACACTGTTTTCATTCCCAACTGAGCGGCTTTGATGGCTGCTACATAACCTCCAGGACCAGCTCCGATTACAACGAGGTCAACATCTGTAACTGATTTTAAGTGCCTATATAATTGACAGCGGAAGTGTCATACACGTTTAGAGATTGCAATCTCCGTATACAAAAAAAATTAAAAGGCTCCTAACCCTGAGTGGAACTAAAGCCGCGAGAGATGAGGGATCCGAGTTGTCGCTTGGCCGCGGGAAGTGATCGGGAGAGAGACATTTTACAGTATCCCAACTCAGCAGTAAGCTGCAAACACGGAAAGTAATGAATAATCGTGTGAAAATAGACAAAAAAAAAAGAGAGAATAGTAGAAATTCCGGGAATTCGCGATGCCCACTACCGTACACTAACGCATCGCGAAAGCGTCGCTTCATTTCAGCGTGTCAAATTCATGACTCGGACTTTTCAAAACAAGATGTGCGCCGGACTATTTGCCGGACCTGGCTTTTCCGTTCGAGACCTTTCAAAAGAACGCGCGATGTTTTGCGCGATGCGTCGAACCCTACACCATCCCTCGCACATCGTGCGCTGAAAAGTCGGAGGATCACATAATATTGGCAATTTGAGAAGTTCACTATTCCTGTGGGTTCATTAAGCTCACTCAGTTCACCACTACCGTAGCCCGGGTTAGAAACACCTATAGTACAACAAAACCATATTGCAGTGGCTCCGAACGCGGTGGACGAGTTTTGTGGGGACTTTCCGAAAGAGTCCATGACACCTTGCCGCTCTTCTCTACATGATTTCTTAAGCACATTTCCCGTGTCTCTTTTCGGATCTCTTCTCTCTTCTTTTCTTCTCCTAACTCAGCTCGGCCGAGCTGAGTTAGGAGCCCGAGCTCGGGTCATCGAATCGCGACGGGAACTGCTCTATCTTCCACTTCCCGCCTCCTTTTATATGTCACCTACCAGTTCCAAGCTACTGGTCTTGTGTTTCGCACAATTAAAGAAGGAGTACCACGAAAATAACGTGGCCTGATTTTCAATTAGCCAATACAGTATACTGTAACACGAAAATGGATCGCGCACACTCGGAACAGGAGCAATTTCTAATCGTTCCTTTACAAAAACTATTATATTTTTAATGAAAGCCGATATTATCCATAAGAGGGAAATTATTATATTGTTTGTTACTTCAATTTACGTCGATTGCATGTTTTCTCACGTGTCCCGTTCCATGTCAATTATTGGCTATTTTGTAGCCATTTGAGCGACAATATATCGATTAATTGATTACGGTAGATTTTCGGATGCGTTGAAATGTGATCGGGTGAGCGTTTCCCACAGCACTGCGTTCGTAGTCTATGTGACCAAAAACTCATGGGAGGCCTTCTTTAAATTTATTTTTGCGATAACGATATATATATGTTCAAGTAGTGAAATTGAATCAAACTATGACGTCACAAAGATTACTAAGAAAAAACAACATGAGAAAATAAAACACGGCATTCTACAGGGGTGAGGAAGGCTCGATCAGTGAGAGAGTCTCTCGTTTGACCTAATCTATATAAGAAGGAAATGAGTGAGAGGTATTGCGTGTTGACACTCTGCCAAAAGAATTCTCATCTGGAAACGGAACGAGACGTTCAAAATATATGGCTCCAGAACACCGTATCAAATACACGATTTTCCAAAGAAAGTTCTGCAAACGCGGTTGACAGCAAGAATTGCTTGTCCAGATCTGATTTGAAAAAAGTTAACGAAACACCTTTCAAAAATATCGATACCTGCATTTGTAATCAGATGCTGAAGTGAAGATAGATGACAAATTAACCAGAACTTTTTGTAAAAGACTCGACAAACTTATTGATTGTGAATTACGGCACCAGAGAAGAGTCCTGACAGGATACTGATGAAGGGTGTGCAAAATCTCTCGAAAGGTTTTTCCCGTTTCCCGGACTTTCATGCATTTTTCGGGAAATTGAATTTCCCGGAAATATATCCCGTAAATGGTAAACTGCCTTTTTCAGTAAGATAAAAATGGGCCCAAAATACTATTGACAAACTTCAATTTACGTAACCAACGTTTATTTAGGAACCACAGAGCCGTGACATCCTGATGTCTACATTAGTCTACATTAGTTCAACAAAACTAATGTAGTGCACCACATTTTTGTCGCGTGATAACTGAATAATTCATTTATATAATCAACTCTGGCCCACGAAAAAAGTGGAAAATGAGATTAATCCATTTTTGTGTTGCCCTCTTGGTCTCTCACAAGGTAGAGCGGGTTTTTGACTCAGAGATCGATCTTCTCGGCGATAGACGACGTCGAAGTTGGCAGATGTCAAAACGAAAGCCTCTTTGATTCCCTGTAGCCTGCCCTGGGGCGCCCTTTTGTGCTGTGCACTTATCACCCGTGCACTTATTGCCGTATCCAACTCAGATGTATTATTACCACGAGAGAGCGACTCTTCCTAATGGAAATATTTCCTAAATCCTAATGGAAATATTGTTCTCACCAATCACATAGATCGAAGTGATGGGGCCGATCGTATACTATGGACAATACACGATCAACGAGTCCTCTATCGACCAAAGATGGAGAGAAGAAGCAGAAATCAGATATGAACTGAGCACGAGTGACGGGAGTAAACTGACTTGGATTTGATTCGAGTAAACTGCAATCGCTCGACAATTTAGAATTGAATCTCCAATAAACTTCTCACGTCATAACTTCGTTCCATGTTCTGTTATCGTAGTTGACTCTCATGAATGATTTGAAGTCGATATTGATCAAAGCATCCAGTCGAGATGTATTATTACCACGAGAGAGCGACTCTGAACTCGTCAGAAGCCAATGAGAAGATCCATTAGAAAAGGCGAGATTCAGAGGCCATATAGAAGGCGCAGATTGGTCAATTCGGATCGAATTATCCGAGATTGATACGTCTATTGTAGGGTATCCACCAGTCGTAAAGGCGTGGTAATAAACCTAAACAAATGGTGAGCTCCATATCGTCATCGTAGGATATACTCACGTCTGCGAGAGTAATATTGTCCTTCACCGCGAAGGAAGATAGATGAGATGTGAACGTCGTAAGATCAAAATTCGCATTTGAAGTTATCATTGATCGAATAACAGCTAACATTTCATTTTCGCCGATAAGGGCTTCTACGTTTTCCAAATGTATTACTCCTTTGAGATAACAATGGGTCCAAATCTGTGATACATTTAAAAGTGGTCGTTTTTGCTTGAACAATCCTACCATTTGAGGTGTGAGTTCGTGAGGAACTACCAGAGGATGGAGTGGAGACACCACATCCTCTGCTAACTGGATCTCGATATACTTCGCAAGTCGAAATCTTTGATACTCCTCCTTCTTCATTATACTCCTTACCGTTTTATGAGCGACGAGTTCAGTAAGATCCTCCTGCAATCCACTGATGTTTCTATCGCTCTCTTATTTCATTTTTTGCATGTTTTCTTTATAACCATGCGCGCCTCTCCTCTGACTGTTTACGTTTCTTTCCCTCCCCATCTCAGATCCTGTTGTGAGAAGAGAAGCAGACGAGTGGAGAGAACGGTCGATAGGGAAGAGGGAGACGCGTGAGACAAGGGAGAGAGGAGAACACATCGCTTGTATACCTATCCTTACAACACCACTATTATACTGACTCATGTCTCCCTATCAGGTTGTCCATTCCATCATCAACCTGTAGACAGATGTGCGCCCAATTGGATACGGAAGCCGCGTTCCCGATCCAGTGATGAACGAGTTCATGAGCGATCAAGTGTAGGAGATGGGCATCGTCTCCCTTCTCCGCCAATGATGACGAGATGAGAATGTGCCCCCAGTTCTCCATTCCACCCTCGTAAGAGTCCACTAGCACGATATCCATCTAAACATTTCACACGTTTCCAACGAAAGTGAAAGTTGAAAAGTGTCCTAGGCGACCTTATTCAGTGGAAGAGGAATACGCATAACATCTGCTAAATATTCGAACGCTTCGATCGAGGTTCGGAGAACTCGGACGAGTATAGATTGTTTGAATCCGATAACTCGTACCGTTACACCGAACGTCGTCTGGCCGGCTACCTGGAAGGTACCATTAGATAACATAGCTAGACCTAAGAATCTACACCTGTATCACGGAGTCCGGTAGTACAGAAAATGCAACCAGATATGCAGGCAAAGACGGTGTCGTACCGAATGTGCTCACTTTACGGCCTTTTATAAGTCTCTCTTCAACACTTCCCGTGTTAGAAAACGCTACAGTTGACTGAACAAGAGAAGTTGCGAATCGCAGCCAACGTATACAACAATGTACCTGAGAGTGTTCAATTGAAAGCCTGAATGGGGCTCTGCTAGATGGTAGATCTATGCATGGAATAATCCTTCGAGCAAATGATGGTTGAAGATGCGTGTACAGTGAGGCTCCTCTCACGAATATGCCGGCAGATCCATCCCCAATCTTTCCCACATATTCTCCGATATGAAGAATGTATTCTCCTCTCGAGAGCTCATCATACCTGTAATGAGCAATACTATCGCGCGTCTAAATAAATGGATAGTTTACATGAAGTCGACGTGTTCATTAGAGATTCGTATGCCTTTGAGATGATGCTCTTCTTGGTCGAATCCCACTAGGGTGACATTACGGAAAGAAGACAACTCTATGGAATGGAGGGCGAGTGATGTTGTAGGCTCATGTACATTAAGATGGAGGGAGAGCGAAGCAGAGAAAGAAATACTGGGGGCGACCTCCTCGGGGATTCGAATGTAGACGTCATAAGAGAGAGGCGAAAAAGAAGATGATACTAATTGTAGGAAACTGAGTAAAACGAGTAAGATCGCCTGTCGTGACTCCATACCATCCACAATGGATAGCAATGAGCGAGCGGAAAGGAGAAGAAGCTCGTTGCATTGACAAACACAATGACCTCTCTTGGTATGTCTACCCTCTATCCCTCAACTTCTCCAATTGACTTGACCATCTCTCTCCGTCCATTCATTGCGTACCTCCATCCCACACTCAATGTTTGTGGCCATTCCTTGTTACTAGTGTCTTTGCCTTTCCGAGGGGAGCGAGGGGTAGGGAGAGGAGAGGGGGGAGGGGAGGGGAAACCAAAGTGCAATAGAGGGGCGGAGTCGGTGGTAAAGAGAGACACACTCGCTCTCCTCCCTCTCATCGTCTTTCCTCTCCACTCCGTGCGCGCTCTCTACTTTGTTTACATTTATGGGAGGGGTAAACACGGGGTAAACAACCATCTCTCATAACGAGCACTACTCCATTCCGTCGTGTCGCCTATGGATCAGGTTAGTGTCTTTCTTGCCTCTTATACTGCCATTATCTTTTCTCTCTTTTCTCATCTCTCACGAGTTCATTCACCTCTCTCGCCGTTTTTCCCCACTCAGCTGACACGGCATTTTTTCTTCTTTAGGACACGTCATCTCGAATGGGCGATCCGCCTTCCTCTTCTTCATCCTCATCGCAACTCCTTTTGCTCGCTCTTCAGGAGCGACTCCAATCTCACATGCGGAATGACTCATCCCTGCTGCTCCAGCAGATGCTGCTTGGGCTGAATCCCTCGCTCATGTCGTCTCCGCTTGACCTCGCAGTAACTTCCACTGTGCCATCGCACCCCCTCTGGCAGCATCAATTATGTGCCTGGCCAGGTTGCGATCAGCCTGCGGAATCCTTCTCCTCCTTCCTCGCTCATCTCTCGACCGCTCATCCACTCGACGATCGAAGTACGCAACAAGTGAGGCAGCAGATCGATCTGGTCGATTCACTCGAACACAGGTGAGAGACTCTCTCTCTTCTCTCTCTTCCTTCTTAAGTCGCTCTGTTGACTAGTGAGTAGTGTCCTTTCTCTGCCCTATCTCTCCCCCCTCATGTACTTGCAAAAGTGCAGCTCCACGATAGAGAAGACACGTCTAATTGCATATTTCGAGCAAACAGCCAATATTGATTGATAATACCGCCAAAAATACCCCGTAAATATTACAGGTTGGGAAAAGAAAGGACTCGATTACAAGCCATGATGCAACATCTGCACATGAAACACTCCCCTGATACCACAACGCCTGCTCTCGGAAAGACGGATATCATCAACGAGAATCTTCCATCCACTTCGAGCACTAGAATGGATGAGAAAATTACATCCATCCCTCCTACTTCCATCCAGGTATCGATAAGGGACCTAGTGTGGGTGAGAGAGACGGCAAGTCTAGTAGAGACTCTTTGTTTACTCTTGGTCCGATCGATAGTCTGCGAGAGATGGTTGTGCTTCTAGTGAGTCTCTGTCGAGAGAGAGAGAGGATGAATGGTGATGCAACAACAAGAATGCATGTGACTGAGGGGGACGTGAGTGAGTGAGTCGACACTCACGACCACCACCAAAACAATCCCAACACAAGAGGGTTCTATCACCCGATCCAAGATTAACAACAGAAGAATTACAGGTGCTCGCAACTGTGAAGGAAGAGATCAAGACTGAAATTTCGTCTGCTATGTCCTCTCCTACGATGTCTACTCCTTCCCATTCCACTTCATCATTTCCGACTGTGAACAATCTCATCGCTAAAAGGCCACGAGTCTCAGACAAGCATACCGTACTCCCTATATCAACTGATATAAACAAGAATCGCGACTTCTACCGAACCAACGACGTCCGACCGCCATACACCTATGCGTCTCTAATTCGACAAGCGATTATGGATTCTCCCGAGTGCCAGTTAACTCTTAACGAAATCTACAACTGGTTCACCGACACGTTTATGTACTTCAGGAGGAATGCAGCTACCTGGAAGGTGAATATTTATTATAATTGTGTATTGCATTGTCTCATATTTCAATTCCTCACCGTGTGTCTTTCCTTCGTTCCTTTTCCATCGACACAAAGCGTAAATAAGCATCCCTCTTTTCCTCCATTCTATTCTCTCTCCTTCTTCTGCATTCATCGTTCCTTCTCACTCTTCTTCCCTCGTCTCACACTCTCCGCAATACGCCCAATCTCTCTCCGCTTTCCTCTCTTCATGTTGTTGTTTTGTTCACGTACGTACGAGATGAGAGGATAGATGCATACAAGGGGTGGTGGGGGGGGGGGGGTAGAGGAGACTCTCTCATCTTACTTATTTTAATCTCTTTTTTTTACAGAATGCTGTGCGACACAACCTCAGTTTACATAAATGCTTCGCGCGTGTTGAGCAGAATGTGAAAGGTGCCGTATGGACAGTCGATGACTCCGAGTTCTATAAGAGACGATCTCAGAGGTTTACCGAACTTACAGTTTAAATTTGATTTATCACTGTCAATTCTAGAGTAAATCCTACCCGTTCCACGCCAACGACACCATCTATCAGTGATTCGACGTCGATGGCCAGGCGGCTGCTAGAGAGTCGATTAAACCAAGACTCGGCTTCTCTGCTCGATCCCTCTCATCCCTTTTCATCACTCCTCACTGATAATCCCCTTTCTTTACTAGCGGCTGCTTCAGCCTTTGGTTCGCATTCTCTTGTCCCCTCATCACTGGATGACAAACCAGATCTACCATCATCTGCCCCTCCCTTGTCATGTTCTGTTATAAAAGAAGAAGTCAGTTCGGATGAGATCCTATCACAGATTCCAACTTCCTAATTTTCCTCATCTTCATTGTTACTGCACGGGTCTTGTTGCCACTTGAAATCGACGCATCAGGGATAACATATTTAGAGTTGTATAAATATGTTGTTGTTCTATTACCTTCAGTACTCCCGGAAATGACAGAAACCAAGTAAGAAGATAACAAAATATGGCGGCACGTTGCCGTGGCAACGAAGAAGACTTCGGGGGGATGCGAGAGAGAGAGAGAGGGAGAGCTTTTCTCCACCCATCCAAATATGGCGGACGATCAACATAGAGAACAGTTGCTTAAGATCGTAGTGTGCGGGGATGGAGCCAGTGGCAAGACCAGTCTATGTCTACGATTCGCCAATGAGACATTCGATAGCGACTATCATCAGGTAGTTATTTTTGACTCTATCCGTGTACATTCGAATATAGACACTTGGCCTCGACTTTTTTACGCGTAGAATCATTCTTCCCGGAGAAGTCGGAATCAATCTACAGGTAAACTTCATCAGATAGCTCATTTATGTCTTGTATTTGTTTAAAGGTTTGGGACGTCGGAGGACAATCTATCGCCTCGTCCATGATCGATAAATACGTGCACGGCGCAGACGGGGTCATTGTCGTCTACGACATAACTAATTCTGCCTCGTTCGATGATGTTCTCGAATGGGTGACCACTCTGAAAAGATTACTCAAGGGAGAGGAATCCGTGAGAACGTATTCTGTAAATGGTAAACAAATATTTAACTGCAGATACCCGTATTGGCATTGGTCGGAAACAAGACTGATCTTGATGCGAAACGACAGGTCAAGTTAGAAAAGCACGCGGCATTTGCTCACGAGCACGAGCTGATGTCGTTCTACACGAGTGCACGCACGGGCGACTCCGTGAGTAGTCTCTTCAAGTGAGTGACATCTCTGTTCGAGCACATCTGCATGTTAACCCTTTGTTCTGATCCATATGTGCATTCAAATACTCGGAAAACAAGTAAACAATAGGCGTACAACAAGAACCGTGGGGGGGCTAGCACGTATATCGTACTTGTTGAGAATATCGGAACGTTTACCGGAAAACGTGAAAAATATTCACTTTTTGTAACTTTGCGAAGAAAATTATTTACAACTCGTGAGTAGGATCATATTTTTTGTCCACTTCGATTTACCGGAAACTACCCGGACATGCCCGGTGAAATGTCTAAAACAAAGGAGAAAATTCGATGCGAAACCCGACCAAGTTAGCGAATTGTCATCATTACCGTATACAGCCGGGAAATGCCAGTAATTGCCGGTTCTATCCTTTTCTTGCAATTGAATTTGTCGCTTTATTTTACACATTTCACCGGGCATGTCCGGGTGGATCCCGGCAAATCGATGCGGATTAATCGAATTAGCATAAATACAAATCATGATAATGTGTACTCGCAAATATGCAAAAAGTGAATATTTTTCACGTTTTCCGGTAAACGTTCCGATATTTTCAGCAAGTACGATAGATCAGCAAGGGTATTCTATTCGCGTCTAGACCTCTCGATTTCTTATCAGTCTTATCATTAAGACAAGTGGCTGCTCAAGTGATGAAGATAGTAATGCCCAAAGCAGAGCTGGACAAGGAAATCGTACCAATCATGGCAGAGGCCACGATGGCACAAGACGTGCCGAGAAGAGGTGCCACTAGGATAGCAGGACAGAATAACACTACAGTATGTTGCATTATGTGACTTACGAACACATAGGTTAAAGACACCCAATTTATTATCAACCGAAATATATTTTTCCACTTGCTTCATTAATAAAAGATTTACCACTGAAGAAGCAGATCATCATCAAATCGTAAATGAGGAAGCTTTTCGATCATTGCTGTTTCTTATATCTAAACTGACGTCAGAGCGACTATTTACGCTGAGTTCGAAATGGTCATAGGAATGAAACACGCGGCGAACAATATATTGACAGTCACGAGGTTCGGTTGAGTTGATCGCCCCATCAAAATATCAACTCTACTGTGGCATTCACAATAAACACGCTCGAAGAGGGACAGTTATTTAAACGCCGGAGTGTGCGCACATCTGTTTGAAAACCTAACCTCAGATATAATTAAATTCACATGATGCATAAGAGCTTCAACAGCAGGTAGCAACAAAGACATCAAGAATGCTTCGCGAACTCACAGAGAAATCATGAACACAAAGGAATGGTGGAGCGCCGGATTCATGGCGTGTTGCTTTGTATACATATGTCATTCACTTAAAGGGAGAAATACCCCTAGAAAATACCTAGAGATTGATCTCTCTTCCCTTGTCTCTTTGGAGAGAGCACCAGAGAGGGAAGTGATCATAAAAGAGAGATTGGGGAATCGAGGAGGGGCGAGAGATGCGAGAAGAGGAGAAATACTGGGTAGATCAAAGAGGGTGCGAGAGAGGAGAGGTGACCTCGCATCCAGGGAATCACACTAGTCCGGAAACGGGGTGGTGTGTTTGTCGTTTCGTGGCGAGACCATGGTAATTCGCGCGAATTCAAACATGGGGTAACTCTCCCTTTAAGGTGTTCTAAACGAGCGCGAAAAGACCCTCGTTTGTTGGCGCGAAATGGCTCGACAAGTGAAATCGACAAAAGAGATTTGTAAACCAGGGGAACTGAACTGCCGAAACGTAAAACCGTTCGGGCGGAAGGCATCGTCCTTATCCACTTGTCATCATGGGATATTGGGAGAGAGAAACAGGGATGGGATACCCACACTCGCCAAACAGTTTTGGAGCTCTCCCGGATTTCGGAAGGTCGTTTCGGAAAATTGAAGCTTACCAACATGCTTGTGAAGACCGGTCCTATATTGTCTGACGCCGACGATTGGCGGTGATAATATTCCCCAAGGGAACGGCAAATCACCGCTCCCCAAACTATCGATCGATCGAAAATGATCTGTTCTCGTAAGTGTTCGACGAAAAAATCTCTTTCGAGACCGATTCACGTTTGCCGAGGGGGTAAAGAGTGAGAGGGCCCTCGCTTCTCGTCGAATGTTCATTTAGTTCCTGTGCACGAACGACCCAAAACCATCCAAGAATCGATGCCCAGCTTTTTGTAGCAGTAGCATTTTTTTCCTGGATGGCCACAATGTTCGGATTGTCATGGAAGCGGTCACAAAGTGTGTTTCCCTAATTGGGAAAAGGCGCCGAACAGCGCTTCTTGGGCGCCTTTTCCAAATTGGGAAAAGACACTCGTTGCTCGTTTGCCTTACATTCTCTGAGGCACCAGAACATTGTGCGGCGCGACAGCATCCCTGGCGCTCCCTGGTTTCGAAAGTCTCCTCTCTCGTTGAATGCGCTCGCCCCGCCCCCTTCCCTCTCCCTAATCTATCCTTCTTCCGAAACAAGGGCGCGCCAGGGATGCGGTCGCGCCATCCAGGAAAAAAATTCTACTGCTACAAAAAGTTGAGCATCGATTCTTGGATGGTTTTGGGTCGTTCGTGCACAGGAACCACAATTTTAGCTAATTTACCCTTGGAGATGTACATGGTCAAAATCAGGGTATGTGAAAAAGTGACATGTTTGTGCCCTGAAGGCATATGATGAGCAATCTTCACCAAACTTTCAGGGATGTCTGGACTCACGAAACCAATCATTTTGAGCCCAAGAACTAGTCTCTAGCTTATCTGGGAGCTGAGTTATGAGTTTGCAGCCTCGATTTTGCAGCAGGGCTGCCGGAAAGGAGAAAAATCGCAGAAACTTGAAACTTTTTTTCTGAGTAGTCCCTCATAGTATCTCAACACCACAAATTTATGGCTAATGTGAAAATACGTTCCTATGAATTATAATTTTTCGAACAAGTGCTATCCAGTTGCGTCATCATTACGCAATATGATTCAAATTCCAGGATACGCCAGTTTTAGCACCTTATTCACTGATGGATTTGCTATATTATCTGAATATTTCAGGCAGATTGCTCGCATGGTTTAAAAATTACAGCAGAAAGCAAAAGTGCGCCCAAACTTTCCGGCGCTACTGTATAGTAAAAATGAAAAAAAAACAAAAAAACGGACAGACAGATAGACAAACAAACAGACAAACAATTAAATGTCCTATCAATGGAGGAATAGATGCAAAATGTTTAGAGAAGATTAAGCGGCGTTGATGGTCAAAATTCGATTGCAAACGGTACGTCAAAAACATACAAACAGACATTCAGACATACAGTCCTCTTGTAGATATCAACAATAAGGTAAGATACGATTTTTTGCGATATATGATTTCGTACGAATCTTACAAGGGAGGCACCAGAAATCGCAACGAGCTTTCTGGATGAGCCATACACCATTCGATAGCACTCCTTGAGACTAGATGAAAATCCAATTTTTAGGTGCTTCTGTCCATGGAGCACCGAGATATTGACCTCCAAAGTTGGATCGGTTTATCATTACCCTGGGATAGGCGCGCTCATCTACCCAACCATGCGCTCTTCATTTCATTCCTCCGGTGGTGTAGTGGTAACATTACTGTCTTTTGATCTCCTGGTGCTGTTTCAATTCCACCCCGGGAAAACTTTTTGCTGCATTCTTTTCGAGGAAAATATGAAGAGAATAGTTCCCGTTGCTAATTTACATGAGAATTTCTACTAATATTCCATTTGCATGACCCACGAGGCTTTATAATGCGCATTTCGTGCAGCTATGTTAACTTTTCATCATTGATATCGATCCGTTTCGAGTTATTTCGCATCTCTTGGCTCGTTTTCCCCGATTGCCAACTTCCTCTGACTCCATTTCGCGCCACGAGACCAAATTGTCCGACCATTTCTACACCATCGATTTTCCAATGAAGATCAGAAACAATAGGGCCAAAATGTTGTCCCTCATTTACCATCAGATGAAGGCCCCCGTCCTCAAGCCGTCCCACCAGTATGCGTTTAAAAAAGCTGGTTTCATCGATGTACTTCTTCCCGAAAGATGTCGTTGTCACATGTGAATTCCCCTGTCCTGATATGTCTTTCATTCGTTGTGCCTGTTGTAACAAGAGATTGTGCTGGGCCTGTTTCGTGACCAAATATCATATCCGTTAATGTTGCTCTGTTGAAATAAAATGTTACATTTCACCCGTAAAAAATGCAGCAAAAAATTTTTCCCGAGGTTGGAATTGAAACAGCGCCAGGAGATCAAAAGACGGGAATGTTACCACCACACCACGGAGGGATGAAGTGAAATGCGCATGGATAGGTAGATGAGCGCGCCTATCCGAGGGTAATGATAAACTGCTCCAACTTTGGAGGTCAATATCTCGGTACTCCATGGACAGAAGCACCTAAAAATTGAATTTTCATCTAGTCTCAAGGAGTGCTATCGAATGGTGTATGGCTCATCCAGAAAGCTCGTTGCGATTTCTGGTGCCCCCCTTGTTAGTTAGACCTCATCGCAACTGTAAACGTTACAAAGTCGGCATATAGAGTTATAATCGTACGAGGTCAGGTGCGAGGTTCTGGTGGGAGGCTTGTAGTGTTGAAATATGTTTAAAAAACACGGCATTTTACAGGGGGTGTAGGAGAGAGGTAGATCAAAAGAGAGTCATGGGAAGGGGTCAGCGAGAGAGGAGAGAAAGTGAGAGAGCCTGTGTACTGGCATTTTGCCAATCCCTTGATTCTCTCGAAGGGAAATTACGAGAGCCGTTCAAAAATGTTCCCGAAAGAAAGATGTTCTACGTAAAACAACGCTTTTTGATATTTTCTTTTATTATCAGCGTTGTTTTACGTGAAAGATGTTTTAAACATACTCGGAACAGTTACAGACCACAACTATAAAAAATGTAAAACGAAAAAATGCTGAAATTCAGAAAGTCCTATTTTTCAATAATTTATTTAAAATCAATGGGCCCAATCTATTTCGACAAAAAAAATTCACCCAAGGGTATCTTTCGCCGAGGAATCCGAAAAACATATCCATATTCCCCCGTGTGTGAAAAAAAATTTCGAGAAAACATTTTTGAAATTTAAAAAAATGCATAACTTTTTTTCATACTTCAGTTTTAATCTCACTTTAAACAGTGAAAATGATGTATAATGTTCTATACGAATTACTATCTAATTTGGGGTCTAGTCTGCGCTGAATTTTTTTTCATTTTTTCACTTTTGTACATGTGATGAAACATATCTTAGCCGGGTTTGAAAATCTCAACTTCTAAGGTCGATTTTCGGTTTCTACGCAGAAAGTTAACCCTAGGGTAATCTTTTTCAGGATAGGTTAGCCTTCCTTGTACGGCCACTGTGGGCGGAAACTCGATCCTCTCAGATAGTCTCTGTTATTAAGAAAAAGCTTGCCATTCCGAATATTGCAAAAATAAAAACTGAAATATGGAGTTTGCAGCATGGTAGCAACTTTGCAGCAAGTGGGCGCGCGACTAAAGTGAACTGATCTCGACAAGGCCATACTGTCCGCGATTACGAAAATGTACTATAGTTAAAAATTCAGGAAGTTTCAATGAGTTTGAGTGGATATATTTTGGAAAATACAAAAGGTGATGTAATATTGGCCACCACTGTATGTAGCCAGACAATCTTCGAAAGAAATCACTTGCTAGAGCAAGTGTAAGGCTAAACGTGGTCAATAATGAGGTTACTTTTAGATGTGAAACGCTCCAGTATCCGTTCTAAAAGAGGCCGCTTTTTTGGAAAGTTTTATCTAATAAAGTAGGTATCCCCTCATAACATATTCAAAAATTAGACAATTCGGTTGGTGCAACGGTTTTTAAGGTAGGTCAAATTCTACAGTGCTCTTTGATCTTTGATCTACTGTAGAAACAGGGGGCACCAACCGAATTGCCTGATTTTTGAATATGTTTTGAGGGGATACATACTTTATACACTTATTCAAACTTTCAAAAGAAGCGGCCCTTGTCTAGAATAATATAACGAATTTAGTGTGACAGCTTCACTTTTTGTAAGGGCGGGATTTTCAAAAATCTTGTTCTCTACAGAAAAGTGATTCAACACACCCGATTAAGATTATGACGGTTTTCATGTACTAGTTTTCAATTCGGTTCATGAGAATGGTGGTCCCTAGTTCACATGACGGGAAAAGTGTTCTTTGCACCTCCATCATTTATTTTCGGTCATTTGCTCTTTCAAACTTGTGATTAGGGATGGCTTCGCAGGAAAAATGACCGCTTCAGGTCCTGCGAATGCGAAGAATGAGAGAGAATTGAAAGTGGGAGAACTGATGGGAATCTTGAACCGAGCACGATTCGTGCTTGGCAAAACACCACAAAATCTGTGAAAATGACAGGGCGAGCAAGATTCTTGCCCGAAATGGGAATCTTGAAACGCCTCATTTCCCAATAGGATCTTGCTATTCTTCCTGACAAGTCATCCCTACTTGTGATCAGGGATACCATCCACATCGAAATAGCGAATAAAAAAGGGTCAAAATTGTTGGTGGGTGACTTTAATTTACATTGCTTCTGCACAAACGGTTTAACAAATTTTTTACTTATCTTCATTTGTCACCGGAGTGTGTAGGATGAAACAGGATCAAGGGATTATCTCTGTCAGACAGTTCATATCAAAGAAGAATGAGGGGAAGGCGCCTACTCTATCAATCTATTACACTCAGATACTCGTTGCATTTAGAAGGGAGCAGGGAGGAAGGAGAGGAAGGAGAGGAAGAAGAAGAAGGAGGGTACTGTAAACGAGAGAGACAAAAAGGTCGACTACAGCTACAGCAGTCTACAGTTCATATGCAGACTGGTAGACTCTACGCCTTGAATCCTTCGAGAGAAGATTTGGCGACATCGAGAGTCTTCGACAGCATCTCTTTCTGTTCCTAAAATTGATGTCGTGTTACAAGGAATCTCTCTATTTTATCTCTCTCTCTCTCTTCCCCCACTTGCCTGGTAGTGAGTGTACTTGTTTCCAGTGGCGGGGGATGCCGATGGTAGTCTCCCAGCATAAGAGATAACTCTGCCAGATCCTGGTTGACTCGACGTAGCCATCAGAGAATTGAAACGAGGCTGTAATGGACGACCATCACTCACCCAAACATTTCAGCGCTTAGACTAACTACCCTTGGCACATTACGGAAAATGAGTTGTTGAGCACCATCAACACGAGCCAAATCGAAAACTATGGCATACAAACTAGAGTAGCGAAAATGGATCCCCGCTCCCGCTTGTTTACAGTCAAAGTGCGGGGAGCGCTAGAGAGAGCGCTCCCGCGTCTTTTTGGGCTATCTGCCAAGAGAGCGCGACGGCAGCGCTAATCGCGCTCCCAAGCGCTTTTCTCAACGAAATCACAACGCTATGTTCTGAAAAGTATATATTTGGAATCAGCGCGACGAGATCTTTCAGATGAGCCTATTCGTGATTTCGCCCATTTCGTGACTTTTCTCAATATTCCCATCTAAAATCATGTAAAAATAGAGAAAATAAATAAATAATTTAAAAGATATAAGAGTAGGAAAAGAATATTAATGAAAAAGAAATAAATAAAATACTATCTCTAATCATTTCCCGGGAAAGAGCGCTCCCAGAGCGCTCTTTCCCTTTTTAGCGCTCCCTGCGCGCGCGCGCGAGAGAGAGAGAGAGGCATTTACAACCCCCCACCGCGCTCTGCGCTAGAAAGGGCCAAAAACAGCGCGGAGCGGGGATCCATTCTCGCTGCTCTAATACAAACCATAAGAGGCCGCTTGCGATAGAGTCGAACAATGTTCGGACAGTAGAAATATGAAATATGAGATAAACTTCGTTTTCTGCACGTTCGATGGTGCTGATCACGATTAAGTATGTGTCATTGCTCACTACTTACTAGGGTTTGAAATTCGGGTAAATAACTGGATTAGATCTCTTCATTCCACACACTCTCTCACCAATCGACCGGTGTAGAGAGTGTGCGTAATGAAGAGAGCTAATCCAGTAATTTACCCGTATTTCAAACTCTACTAATTACTCCCCGACCAGATATGCAAATTCAAACATTTAACTGATTTCATGTTTTTTTTGCGATTTCTCTCAACTGGTCCTCCGAGCATTGCCATACCTCGGAGAATAAGGGCTGGATATGTTGCAATTCACATTAGTTATAAAGTGACGTCTTCAAAAATATAAATTTGCATATTTCTGGGCGGAAGTGAATTATTATCTATGGTTATTCTCATTAGTGAGGCATGAAATTTACATGGGATGTGGAGGACACATCGAGTGACCTACCTTTAAAATTTTGGCACTCAAATCCGTCGGTAAATCGAGCTATGAATTTGAGTAAGAGAATTGAGTCCGAGAAGAGAATGAACACTTTTAGCCCGTGACTGCCACATTATCATACATTTGATCCCCCCAGACACTGCAAATCGCGAGAGCGGTGGGACGAAATTGGGGATTTTCTTCAACATCCTATCACTCAAAAATTCATAACTCGATTTGCCGACGGATTTGAGTGCCCAAATTCTGCGGGCCTGCTGTCTACCGAAGATAATATTTAAAGCCGAATCGATAGGTCAATTTTAGGACAATTTTTAATAGGACAATTTTTTCACTAGTTATTCCATTCCGTAGAAAATGAAAGAGACCTGTCACTGCAAAATAAATTATTTTTATTTAAAAGAAAATCCTTTGATAAGAATGCAAAAAAATCGCATTTTTTTATTTAAAAAAGGAGTGCCGAGCATTAATGTGTTTCGCGCTAAGCACCGTAGCGCCCGGTACATCAACGAAAATTCCGAACTTTGAAAATCATAACTCCTTTCAACAAATCGTTAAAAAATGCGATTTTTTGCATTCTAATAAAAAAAAATTTTCTTTAAAAAAAAAAAAACGTATGTTGCAGTGCCAGGTTCCTTTAAGCGACAGTGGACTGATGAGTCCTTCGGGAAAATCGGTGTAGAAACTATAAGAGTGAAGGACGTGTCCAGTGATGAGGCTTGTTTGAATACTACGTCGATTGTCTATCTAATGTATTGTATCGTACTGTAAACAATCGGTCGAAGAGGAAGACGTTTTTACAACTATCGAAATTGAAATTGAACGACAATTTTTTTTAAATATCAAAAAATTGTCCTTGTAACGTTATTTTTAAAAAAATAAAGGTACCTGGACGAAAGTCCATGCTCCCATGTTCTTGTGCTCTTCCTGTGCCCATACGAGTTCAGCTTGTGGGTACCTCAATAAGACACATTCAATACTTACAACAAAACAACCTCTATAACATCTACTTAATACTCGTTTCTTAATTAGCATAGACATATACTATCTCTAACTTGGTGCATTCCTCGAGAACGAGATCGTAAGGGAAAGGAGCAAGTTGTTCAACTCTTGCCAATGCCACTTCGTTTTCCTTTCCAACATGCTTTCTAGCAGCAACGAGATCGTAGTACACTTTTCCTGTAAGAAAAAATAACTAAGTACAACTAAGTAATTAGATCACAACACACCAGGGGGTGTGCGGAAAGGGCTTTTTTCGGTAATCGACAATCGCCGGCAACTGCCGAGATCAAAATTCGGCAATTACCAGCAATGCTCAAAATGAAGCTGTTTTTAATATTTTTTTCTAGGGACCACCATCCCATAGAAACAGTATTTGTCCGATTCGAAAGCCTGTAGCTCACGGGAAGAGAGAGGGCCGCATGTTCTGTTTTCACAGTCATCTATTGGAATATCACGACTAACTCATATCTAAAAATTAGAGAAATCTGCTTGTGCCCCCACATGCTATAGCGCGTTGAAGTTCAAAAGTGCGCACAAATAATGGCAATTTCACATTTAAAGCGCTCTGCAATCCGTTCTAGAAGAGGGCCGCTACTTTTGAAAGTTTTTTTGTGATAAAGTAGCCATCCCTCTATAACCGAAAATCAGACAATTCTGTTTGTGCCCCCGGTTTTTATAGTAGATCAAATTTCACCGTGACATTTAATCTTTGATCTACTGTAGAATGCGGGGGCACAAACGGAATCGCGTAATTTTTGGATATGTTATGAGGGGATATCTACTCTATCAGTTATAACTTTTAAAAGTTACGGCCCTCTTCTAGAACGGTTACTAGAGCGCATCTAATGAGGTAGCTTCACTTTTTGAAAGAGCGGGATTTTCAAAATTCGTAATTTTCATAAAAACTAAACGTTTATATGACTTTTTCTCTTCAGAAAAGTGATTCTGCATACCACATTGATATGTTGTCATAGTTTTCATATCCTAGTTGTCAATTTGGTTCTTGCGGATTGTGGTCCCTAATTTTTTCACTAATTTCAACAACGAAATCCAATAAAATTATCAGAGGTGACAGATTTTTATTTATTTCTTCGAAACCTTTGAAACAATAAATTCAGATAATTAATAAAAATGTTATTATTGTGTATTTTGATTTTTCTTTACTTTTTGTATATTTTATTCCCAAATATTCGATTGCCGTTGCCGGCAACAAATTTCGGCAATTTCGGACATTTTAGCAACCGGCAAGAGCCTTGCCACACTGCCCTGCAACACATTAACCACAATCATTGGTTCACAACGAAAAAATAAATTAAAACTCCTTTTCAACCCACCAGTACAGAAGACGACTCTCTGGACGTTAGAGGGATTCGATATGTTCTGGAACAAAATTAGTTAGATCGCATCTAGGGATTGGTGATTAACCACCTTCTCGGGAATAACTCGTTGGAACTTGGATCCAGGAAGGAAATCAGAGATGGGAGAACGAGCAAGGGGATGACGAAGCAGAGACTTAGGAGTCATCACCACTGACGGCTTACGGAACGGCATCGTGACCTCAACACACATCATTACTCAATACACGCCCACGCCCACTACTACCTGTCTTCTCAATAGATGGCAGATATTCGCAGGAGTAGTGCAGTTGGCAACGATCCAATTGGTATCGTGCAATTGTTGAGCCTCGAAGGTTCCATCGAATGCAGCCTTCTGAAAGGACAACCAATATACTGTGAATAGAGAGAGGAATGAGACACAACTAACAGAAGCATCCATCATATCGTCTTCATTGCACATCTGTAGGAATCTCTCGGGACGGCAAGATGAATGTTCTGGTCCCATTCCTTCGTAGCCATGGGGGAGAAGCATAACAAGTCCAGATTGCCGTATCCACTCAACATATCACATATTATACACCTCTCGTGCATATTCATCTCAACCTTAGACTGTCCCGATGAAATAAACTGATCGATGATGCACTGTGCCGTATTCGAGAAATCTCCGAACTGAGCTTCCCAAATAACGAGAGAATTGGGATCGACCATCGAATAACCGAGTTCGAATCCAAGCACAGCATACTCAGATAGAGATGAGTTACATACTGTGTATGCTGCCTGCGACTCGGCCAGATTGTTCAGAGGATTGTACACCTACAATGACATAATGTACGAGAGAGAGAGAGGGAGGGAGAGGAGAAACTCACCTTGATATCCTCCTTCTGGTCATGCAATACGTGATGTCGATGGGAAAATGTTCCTCTTTCGACATCTTGACCAGAGAGACGAACATGAGTTCCCTCCATCAGAAGAGAACCGAATGCAAGGGCCTCTCCGATCGACCTGCATATTAATAAATCTTCATCACAGATGAAATAGATCCGTTAGCCAACATACTTTGTATTCTCACACCAATGAGATCTGAGGGCTGTATAATCTATCTGAAGTTGTCCAACTTTTCGGCCATCTTTTTTCGCCAGTTTTTGACTTCATCACGATGAGAAAGTAAGAATGCCAAAGAAATGTACATAAAATATAATGTTATCGGCTTGCCGTGTTAAAGATGGCAGAAAATTAGAAGTTGGTCAAAATTGTTGTGGGCGAGCTAGACGAGAGAGCACGAAAATCAAGGAGACGGAAAAGGACGCATGTTTGTTTACCAATAGTGCTAAACTCTGCGCGCTCACTTGTTTACGTGCTCTCTCGTCAATGTCCGTCTAGTTTTCGCCGTTTTCAGGTGGTGTCCCACGAACTTTTTGTCAACTGGGTTTTCACTGTCGGGTTATGGTAATTGGTTTCCTGATAAAAGCCCCGCAAACCGCATGTTTAGCCGTTAAGTTTAAACGAAGTTACACGATAGGGAGGGATAAGGGGAGCGAGGAAAAAGCGACAGCGCCATTGAAACATAGGAGATGAGGAATGAGTAAGCAGGAGATTCGTGATACTCCTTCTTTAACACGGATTTGCTAGTCGCTAACATTATATTTTATGTTTATTTCTTTGGCATTCTTACTTTTTTCATCGTGCTTTATCGAACCATTGCAAAGAAAAGGGTAAAGTCAAAAATGGAGAAAAAGATATGGCCGAAAAGTTGGCCAACTTCTAACAGATTATACAGCCCCCAGATTATTTTGGCAATTATCACGAGGTCCAGATCACACTATCGAAACAAAACAAAAACACTATCACACTATTCACTTAGTCTAAAATTATTTTCACTTAGTCCAAAATTTATATTGCAACTTGCTCTGTAAATTGCATGATGAACATTATTATTATTATTATTACTATTTTTTTAAAATACGTTCATGACATGGACTACTGGTGCAAGTACTCTCTTTCTATACCTCGGCGGCTCAAATTAGACTTGTGTGACTAACTCAGAAAGAAGCAGTTAGTCGAGATGATCATTTTTGTTACTGTACTTCAAAAATTCTAGCTGTTTGCTATTATAGATTTTTCAAGTTTTTATTAAACACTGTTATTTGGGTTCATTGATTCGAGAACTTATTTTGTAATGGATGTGTACGGACCCCCCGGTTTCTAAATTAGATCAAATTGTACCGTGCTCTTTCATCTTTGATCTACTGTAGAAACAGGGGGCACCAACCAAATTGCCTGATTTTTGAATATGTTATGTGGGGATACATACTTTATCTCTTCAAACTTTCAAAAGAAGCGGCCCTCGTCTAGAACTAATAATAGAACGAATTTAGTGTGACAGGTTCTCTTTTAGAACGGGCGGGATTTTCGAAAACCATAATTTGCTTATCACAAGATTCAAAAATATTTGGTGCCGATGTGTGCCTTCAATCTCCACGGTTCTTTTTTTGCATAGTCGGGGTTTGTGTTCGCCGCGATGATTGTCAATCAGATGTTAGAGAATGGGATACCAATCGACGGAGTCATCAGCTTGCATCTGCTTCCTTCCCTTCAGTGTTCTCTCAAGTCCTCTATGAAGAGCGAATCCCTCGGGTACTGATGAGAATTTGTCGATGATGTGAGTCAATTTGTCCTCTTCGATTCCAGTTGACGGGATCTGATGACATTCATAATTATATTCAGTTATTCCATGAGTTCTTTATCGCAACAAATTAAATTGTGCGAAACACAAAACCAGTAGCTTGGAACAGTTAGGTGGCATTTAAATGATTTCGGAAAAACTCCGTGTTCGATACCTTCAAACGCTATTTTTTGTAACCCTTGTGTTCTTTGAGACGAATTGAATAAGTAAAATAATTGATATTCATGAAACGCGGCAGGGGCAAAACACAAAGCTATTCCTACAATTGTAATATTAATCCGACCTCATCATAATTCGAGAGTTGAATTCATTGCAATCACAAAAAAATTGAAAGCACGAGAGAAAAAAGATTTAAAGGGAACTGCAAATAAAGTAATTTTTATTTGTAATAAATTATTTTTTCTGATTTTAAAGAAGGCCTCCCACGAATATTTGGTGTCATAGACTGCCAACGAAGAATTATTGGGAACGTGCACCCGACCACATTTCAATTCACCCGAAGTGGCCGATCAACGCGATCCCAAATATAGTCGACCTAGACACATGGCAAATAAAGGTATAGTGTGTCACTATGCATGCTGGGAAAAAAGTCCAAAGAATTGTAATATGCATGAGCGAAATGAAAAAGGAAATCACTGATCCTGAAATAATTTTTAGTGGGCATTACAACTTTTCACAGGCTAATACTGCGTGCACTTCTTTTTACACAAAAATTGATTATATTTAGAATTTAATCATAGGCTTTGGAAACAAAAAAATATTGTGAAAAATCCATGAACCCATCATCATGGTCCATCACCATCATCATAATCATGGTTCATGGTCCAAAAAATCTGAGCATTAGGAGGCCATGGATCATTGGTTCATGGTTTTATTCTCAAAATATTTTTGTTACCAATACCCGTAATTTAATTTTATATATCTTCAGTAAATGTGGTAAAACAAGTGTACGCAGTATTTTCCAATGAAATATTTTTAAAAAAAGAATTATTTTTGGCGAAATTTTCAATAATTCAGGGTATTAGATTTTTTCTAGTATAAATCGCCTATGTATTCGCATATTTTCAGCATTAAAGTTCTTATAATAATTTCTAAGCCGGTTGAGTTGTGCCAGAACTCTACAGCTAATAGATATTAGATGAGCAAATTGGGAAAGTCATCATCAGGTGCAATCAAACACGCGTAACGATATTTTCCCATGGTCTAAAACTGGAGCTAAACCCAACTGGGTGGCGGGCGTAAGCCTAAAATCGTGACGTCACAGAGGGGTCATTCTGGGGGCCACCGTCCGCGCGGTGGAGGTTCGCGTGCACGGAATGAGAGGGAACAAAGGGGCGGGGGAGGGTGAACAAATGGATTAGCAAGGGTAGGTCATTGAGGATCCCCCACAGAGCTTCCGGGTTACTGTAGCTTGAGACAAAAATGGTCGTAGGAGGGTGAGAGACACGTCATTCGACTGAGAATCGGACGGGGAATTCGATGCCGTTGATTAGGGGTACCGTAGAGAAAGTTTAGGGGAAAATGTGGGATACGGTAAGGATATTGTAGGGAGAGTTGGGGGATACTGTAGGGAGTGGTAAGGTATACTGTAGGACTACTGTAGGGACACTTAGGGATTACTGTAGGGACACTTACAAAGGGCGCACCAGAAATCGCAATTAGCTTTCTGGATGAGCCATACACCATTCGATAGCACTCCTTGAGACTAGATGAAAATCCAATTTTTACCACGGAGAGATGAAATGAAGAGCTCATGGTTAGGTAGATGAGCGCGCCTATCCGAGAGTAATGATAAACTGCTCCAACTTTGGAGGTCAATATCTCAGTGCTCCATGGACAGATGCACCTAAAAATTGAATTTTCATCTAGTCTCAAGGAATGCTATCGAATGGTGTATGGCTCATCCAGAAAGCTAGTTGCGATTTCTGGTGCCCCCTCCCCTTGTTAGGGATTACTATAGGGACACTTAGGCATTACTGTAGAAGCACTTAGGGATTACTGTAGGAAAGCAGAGCAAGTGCACAGCCCCCTGAAAGACAATAATAGCAAAAGCATACTGTAAGACTGCAGTTTCCCAAAAATCCAAGAATCTCGCATAATGGTTCAAATTGGGCGCGTGTTCCTACGCAATAAAGAACACAGAAAGTGTGCGTACATTTTAGCGGTCGAAGGTCTCTAGTCAGGTGTAATCAATATTTTTAATATTTGCCGCTGCAAGTCGTAAAAGCAGATCGATTCTGAAAATGGTCAGTATAGGTATAGAGGTATAGTGGTATAATATAGGTCGCAGCCCGAATACATGTAGTTGCACGATGTAATATGTGTACTGGGCAAAACAACAAACAGGTGAGAATACATGTGCGAAATGAAAAATTCGGACTTCGACTTCCAGTATACCGAATTTTGATTTCTCACTTTTCAAAATCGTAAAGACAGGGTGGAACCCGGATATGGTTTATATGGATAAAATATAATTAGAGGTACACTGTATGCGTATACGTCTTGGGCAAAAACTCAAGAGTTTTTTCCATGAAAATCCAATATTTTGATTCAGAAAAATTGTTTGACTATCAACTACAATTCGATCAAAACAGTTGTTTTATAAAGTCTGAAGACCACTAAGATAATGCAAATGAGATATAGGTTCTATCTTTTCAGTTTGATAAATTTTGATTTTTCGACTCAACCCTGTTTTTTTCCTGGCCTACAGGCAGTAACAGGTAATAATTTAATTTCAAATATTTTTTATCTATTGAACGCAGTGATGCTCACGAGTCCCTAAATTCGGCGTCCACCCCGCGCGCGGGGGAAATCCCTAGTATTTGGAGCGGGGACATCAGTCATTTCACACTATTTTGGATCAAATCTATTGAAAACAGTATTTTTCACTTTTCACTTTCATTTAGGGACTGTGAAAATCACTAATTGGAAAGTGTCTGAAAGGTGCAAACTTAATTTATTCCGATGATCCGCTGAAAAAAAATATAAAGGCTCGAAAAATAGATTTCAAAAACACTTTGAACCGAATAACCAAAGTGGTGTACTGTAGTTTCTGCTGTTTCCACGGCGGACAGAAACCCGACCCGAGGATAAAAATCGAGGCGAGAAAATGTTAACGTTGTCCATTAAAAAATGGACGGGACTTAGATCATATATTACATGCAAATGTTCCTCAGGCAACAACAATTCGCTGCGCGTCAACCCAAATACAAAAATATTTGCTGGTTACATACTGTGAATTCAAATTCCCGGTACTCAAAATCTCAGACATTTTCCCGCGATTTCCGGCGAATTCAAATATCAGGTCCAAATATGCTGTTTGAATTTTCCGCGACTGCGCCCCGAACGTTTTTTTTTGCTACGGATTTTGAACTTCAGTCGGGTTTTTGCCTGCCGTGCTGTTTCTCATTTATGGTGTTGAAAAGGCGAGTTTTCCCAAAAAAATTAAAAATAGTTCCAATCATCATTTTCCTCAATTAGTTCACGCTTTCGGTATATTTGGTTGTTACTCGTCGATGCTTCTCGTAGTACACATTCAACAAATTCACATTGGCAACGCTTTTTCATAGTTCGCAATCTTTCTTAGGGAAGACAACGAATACATAGTGAAGAGTGAGAGAAATGATGATTGGGATAATTTACAGTTTTTAGGGAGAAAACTCGCCTTTCTTATCGTATCCATACCACAGATGGCGAAACAGCAGAAACTACAGTACACCACTTCGGTTTTTTGCCTCAAAGTGGTTTGTTGATAGCATGGATAAATGTAGGCGCTGCACAATGAGAAATTTCAGTTCGTGATAAAATCTCGAACTTGGGATTGCACAGAGAACACAATATGTTTATGCCGAAAACATCTTTGAAAATTATCTGAGCGCTCACGCGCGCTGTCCCGCCGCGGCCAGAGGTCAAATGTAAGTAGCATGGAAAACTGGTAGAGCAGGTTTTCGATTTGTTTGATGGTCTACCGGACAGGTTTACACATTTCGGGGGGTGTTTAAGGAAACCCTGGTAGGCAGGATTCGTGTTTAGAGGTCTAATAAACCAGGCATTTATTTTTCTGGCCCACCTTCGGAGGGCAGGTTATGTCGAAATCTATCCACTTTTTGACCAATGCGCCGCGACACAAAATTTCTGTGTTTTTTACCCCTAAAAACGTCCTTGTTCGAAATTTTATTATCCAAAAGGCTTTTCCCCGAAATTTTTCTCCGAAGTGTTCTTTCCCGGATTTTCTTCACCGAAATGTAATATAAGGCTGATGCGAACGTTCTTGCCGATTTTGAGGCCACACTTTGAGCTTCTTTATCGCAGCATTCAACATGTTAGACTGACATATTTTATAAAAATATAAAATTGATTTTTGCAAAAAATTTAAAAATTTGCGAAAAATGGCGAAATTGTAGTTTTGAGAGATTTATGTGATCGGTCTCTATTCTAAAACTCGATATGCGCGGACCAATTATTTTGTATAGTTGATACACTAGTGGTTACTCTATAAATTAGTGGGTCCATCTAATCAGTCAATCTCCCTTGTCAAGGGAAAAGTTAATGTGAACCACATTTTCGGCCTTCCAAAATTGACACCTCAATGCTGACGTCTTATACTCTTTACATAGAGCCGAAGCCTCTATCCTAACAGCAATTCTTATAACACACGACATCTCATTCACTTCCCACTAGAACATTGAGCTCAAGCTCCATTCGTTATAAACTTGGCATTGAAATCTTTCCAATCAAGTATGCCGAAATCCGAACCGTGAACTTTGAGAAATATTTTAGTAGGATATCTCAGTGGAATCCGCTCTGAGGCAATACATGCATACCCTATAGTATTGCCTATCAATTCATAGACGTTTCATTCGGAAAGGTTGGCCCTACACAGAGCACGACTCCGATATTTGGTACGTCATGAAAGCCAACCCACCAAATTTGGTCAGTCATAGTTCTCGTACTATTAGGCCGGAAGAGACTAAGGAGTGCGCGTTTTAAAGACGCACTAGATGTATTTAAAGATGTTTGCCGCACTAGTTGCCACTAACAATGCTTTCCAAAGGAGTGATGCTTCGAAAGGAGAACGAAAAAATTATTTCGCAAAAATCGGCAAGAACTTTTGCATCAACCATATATATACCTTTTTTTCTACTCACAATCAACCTCATAATCGCATCTAATTCTTTTCGCATATTTCTCTCTCTTCTACCATACCTTGAGTGGATCTCTCTTCTTGAAAAAGTCGTCCCATGGTGAGTCGAGCCAATCTCTGTTTCTCACAAAGGTCACCTTCTGTGCATTCTCATAAGCATCTTCCATGATCTGCCCATATTTCGTCAGTTCGTCCTCAAATCACACCAATTATTCACTCTACACATATATATCACTCTCACTACATAATAATTACTAATTATCGTATCGCTCATTGAATCACGTACTTTAACGTATTGTTCGTTGGCCACGCCCTCCTGGATAATCTGCTTCTGGTAGATGTCCAATACGGGCTTCGTTCCCTTGATCTGCATACATAATCGATTACAATTATGGTTTTACCACTTCTTCATTAGTCTTTATTCTAAAAAAAACAATGGCAACAGTATTCGATATCTTTCTTTATTAACCTTCTGGTACATAAGAGGCTGAGTGAACATTGGCTCATCGAGTTCGTTATGACCGTGGCGACTGAAATCAATGTCTCTTCTCCCTCAATCCCTCTTCTCCTCACCGATAACACACAAGATCGATAATAACATCTCTCTTGAATGTCTTTCTCCACTCGGAGGCAACCGAGCACACGTGCATAACAGCCTCAAATCATTAAATAGTATTGACTCCAACTCTCAACCATGACGTCATTCCTACCTCGGGATCATCGACATTAACATGGAAGATGGGGCAACCAACGACTCGACCGACGTCCGTGCAGTATGGGGACGACCTTACAACGTCACAATATCGATTCTACATGAGTCTGGTTGCCTAAGAGTCGTAAAACAGTGAACAGGTGTCCGGACAGCGATTTTCTAGAAATCTCACACCTAAGATTTTCGAGGGTGCTAATCATCATGGATTGCTTCATTTTGTATGAAATCAACCGGTAGCGTCAGAGCACAACATGCCTGTATTTCGTTTTCCGCGATTCTCTTGGGAACCTCTTTACCGATTCTCTTGAAACTTGGTCATATGCATAATATCACTATTCTCTTTATCATTACATTTTCCTACTTTATTTATATGATAATTGACTTCATACAATTAAGCATGTTGTAATTTGGTTAAAAAGACGGAGCTCGTCATTTTCATTACAACATTCAAAAATTTCTCGGGGGTGTGCACATCAAAATATTTGTCGTTTTAGTTTTTGAAATGCTCGCTTTTCACATTTCCTTCCATTCATTCGACCAAATCAGACCGCGCGTGTACGGGTGGGCTGAATGGTTTTCCGTTGTGTCGAATGTCAAATTGTATGCAAACCAGGGTTGGGCGGAAAAAGGTTGACGGAATGAAATCGGAAACGAAATTTCCGTCTCAAGTCGGAAAAATCATTTATTAACCATGTGAATAGTGTACCGTTTTCGTCTGGAAATTAAAGCATGCAAATAGTATTGAGCGAATAGTAGTCCTGACTTAATGTTTTTTCCTTGTTTTCGTCACCATATATCCTTGGAATCTAGTGTAAAAATCGAAAAAAATTTCCGAGTGTTGACGGAAAATTTTCCGTCAGAGGGTCGGAAGATCATGTTCCGCCCAATGCTGATGCAAACTTCTATTGCGCAGTCGGATTTGGTGAAGTGAACGGAATAATATGTGAAAATGAGCATTTCAAAAACTAAAAAGGCAAATCTTTTCATGTGCGCACACCTATTCATTTTTGAACGTGTTAACGAAAATGATCGTCTCGACGAGCTGCATCTTTTGAGCCTAATTACAAAATGAATAATTGAGTCATATTTGAGAAGTCAATTATCACATGGATAATAAGAAAATTCATGTGAACAAATCTTCAGAGAATAGTGAAATTCAGTTTTTGCCCGAATTCGGATGGATTCGAAAAAAGAGGCTCCCAAGAAAATCGCAAAAAATCGAAATATAGGCATGTTGTGTCCTGCGGCTACCGGTTTATTTCATGCAAAGTGAACTATCCTAAGATGATCAGTACACTCGATTACCTTTATGGAATTAAATTCTACATACAGTAGAGGACAAAAGTTTACGGACACTTTTTATTGTTGATACAACTTTAGAACCCGAGGAAGGTTTGATGCGACATCGTGGGCTCTTATACGAAATCCATTGGAGATTACGATGCAACTATTGGGGTATTGCGAAATCTTTCAGGTATTGCGTCGTGATGACGCAATCGATGCACACTTTTTTGAAGTGTCATTATTCTTACATGGATTTTTTCCTGCTCGCCTAACTTTAAGGGTGTTGAGATATGCCCACGGTCTACCTATAAAAAATTTTTCAAGTTGCTGCGATGCCGCTACTTGGTTGTAGCCAAGTTGCAAAATGGAGACCGGAAAACCATATCTCGCCTTTCAGACATCGCACAGTCCCGATCAATGCACCAAAATGATCACCATCGTGACTGAAGATGATCCTGAGAATATAGTAGGCCACCATTTGCTCTCAGGGCACGAAAAACATAACTCTTTCGCATTATTGTGGTCTGACGAAGGGGAAGTCTATAGGACGTATTCTAAAAATCTGGTTTGGGCGTGGATTCGGTTGAGAATCTATGGGAGAACCGATTCCTAGCTGCAATAAGCGTTTCGATTGGATTCCTGCCCGCGGCGATCGATTTCCGGAAGGACACTGGATGGCCACGCCCATTTTCTGCCCTTTGGCAACGATCAGACTTTTGAGCGTATCTCAGCACTGAGCTAACGGACAAGGCTGACAGACACATCAATGGAATCAGCGTGGCCGGCTCTATAATCTCATTCACAAATTACATCATCACTATGCAATATTGCATCATCCTTATGCAATATTCTTACTTTTTGTGTTTTTCTTGCGGTAAGTCTACAGAAAACGGTGGAAAAGGTGCAAATGAAATAATTTTGGTCTTTCCACAACTCTGACCACAAATTACCTCATCAATATGCGTGTTTTTATAATTCGCTAAAGTATTGCATAAGGATGATGCAACATTGCATAGTGATGATGTAATTTGTGAATGAGATTATAGAGCCGGCCACGCTGATTCCATTGATGTGTCTGTCAGCCTTGTCCGTTAGCTCAGTGCTGAGATACGCTCAAAAGTCTGATCGTTGCCAAAGGGCAGAAAATGGGCGTGGCCATCCAGTGTCCTTCCGGAAATCGATCGCCGCGGGCAGGAATCCAATCGAAACGCTTATTGCAGCTAGGAATCGGTTCTCCCATAGATTCTCAACCGAATCCACGCCCAAACCAGATCTTTAGAGTACATCCTATAGACTTCCCCTTCGTCAGACCACAATAATACGAAAAAGTGATTTTTTCGTGCCCTGAGGGCAAATGGTGGCCTACCGCGACCATATTCTCAGGATCGTCGGCAGTCATGATGTTGATCATTTTGGTGCATTGATCGGGACTGTGCGATGTCTGAAAGGCGAGATATGGTTTTCCGGTCTCCATTTTGCAACTTGGCTACAGCCAAGTAACGGCATCCCAGCAACTTGAAAATTTTAAACACACCACACTTCAAAAAAGTGTGCATCGATTGCGTCATCACGACGCAATACCTGAAAGATTTCGCAATACCCCAATAGTTGCATCGTAATCTCCAATGGATTTCGTATAAGAGCCCACGATGTCGCATCAAACATTCCTAGGGTTCTAAAGTTGTATCAACAATAAAAAGTGTCCGTAAACTTTTGTCCGCTACTGTAGGTAACAAAATGACTGTACAAGTAATTGTTCGACTCTTAAGCCTCATATTGTAAATTCATTCCACTCTTAACACTCCTCTCACAATTATTAAGTACATCGACCAACGTAATATTTAAATGAATACCGCGAAAATCGAGGATCAGTAGTGAATCCAATCTGATTGTTAACTACAAGATGAATGGCACCGTGAGTAGTGTAGGAAGGGAGATCATCCAGATTGAATGTCTCCATCACCACTCCCTGCAACATGCATACTCTCCACACTACCATCTCTCTACCCTCTCACCTGTCCAGAGAACGCCGCATCTCCATGCATCAAAATGGCCATCGTTCGATCGTGTTTGTTATCTCCCGCATAGAATGCCTCGGCACGGACCTGTCATTCATAAGACTATCATCTCTCTGGACGATGACTCTCCTCTATTGTACCTTTCCCATGACGACAGGATCGACCGCCTCCAGATGAGATGGATTTGCTACGACCGCGATTTTGATCTGTAATAGTGCATTTAGAGTCACTAGATGAGACTGCCTTGTGAGAGTTGTCTGACTCGTTCGAACTAGCCTTGCCATTAAGAAAAAAAGAGTTTTTGAGATATTGGTGGAATGATGTACTGACCACGAAGTGTTGAAAAAAAGAAAAAAAGAGAAGTGTTGAAAATGTTTCTACGCCTCCTCATTACGTCATACAAATTTCAGCTTTTTGAATTAAAAAAATAAAAGTAGGTTGTTGGGTTTCATAAGTGGTTCCAATCGATTCGTAATAAAAGTGTGACTATTTTTACTCCAGACATTAATCGATATATATGACAACGTTCGCTTAAAGATCGAGCAGATGCCGCACAGAGCGGCACAATCAAAAAACATCGATTACATGAAATGGTGTATTTTGGGGTTATCGAAGGTACTGATGACGATAGACATACTCATTTTTTGATTACCCGTTGGCACAAAATGGCGCAGCGCAGGAATCGCTTTTTGTCTTTTTGTCATAGGTCAAAAAGTAAGTATAATTCAACATAAGAAAAAAATGCCTGATCAAATAGAACCCTAAAAACGGGAAAAACTAAAAGGCGGCCGCGGCCCGAAGCCAAAACGTGAAAAAAGTTGACGTATTTTTCCTTTTTAGATGTATACTCAGTTCAGGATGGGTTTAAAATTAACTATAGTGAACTGAATATCTCAAAAAAAGCAAAAAAAAACATAGTTTTTGTTCATTTTTTGACTGCGTGCCGCGGGCCGCCTTTTAGTCCACACTTGGGCCGCGGGCCGCCTTTTAGTCTATCCCCCCTAAAAACTAAACCTGAGTCTCTGAAAACATCCCCGAAATGTGTAAACCTGCCCAAAAATTCGAAAACCTGCCCGACCAGGTTTCCAAGCTACTTGACTTTTTGACCGCTGGTCTAATATCTCAGCTCTTTGGACAGCTAATTTTTTGTTCTTGTGATTCCCGGGCAGAATTTTATGGCGATCATGCATGTGCATTTCATTTTTTCTTCATTATTTTTTAAAAACTAGGACAGTAAAGAAATTGAATAGCACTTTTTGATTACTGAGTGGACACTGTACCAAAGGTATTACATTGTCATGCCTATCGACCGATAGCATGTTCTGTGTAAAAAGGAAAATGGGATTGGCAAAATATCTTTTGGGGCGCCCTGATATTTTTTGCACTCGCGAACTTCGACGTCGTTTATCGTTGAGAAGAACGATTTCTAGCACCAAAACCCGCGCTGTCTTGTGAGAGATCATCAAGACCATCCACAAATGGGCCAGACCCATTTTCGAGTTATTTGTTCGATTCTTATGCGACAGGCGATATGCAATACAAATTATCGGCACTACTGCTGAAGCCCGGAACAGGCCAATAAATATTCAATCATAGAGATAGAATGACCCCGGAAAAATTTGTCATTTGCGATCATTCTATGTCTATGGTCGAATAATTATTGGCCTGTTCCGGGCTTCAGCAGTAGTGCCAAATTGTCATCTCTATGACTACAGTAAGGAACTTCTCGTCTCCGAGCAGGGCTCGCCAGAGAACTCTGCTAGGCCAGTCGTACAAGGGGCAGTTTCAATCCGGACTGTCCACTTTGGCTAGATCTATTTACCTGCGTGATCAAGTTATGGCTATCAATCCCCCGTCACCAATGGGTAGACGCCTTGGTGGCGGTGTCACGACCGAGAACATAACCCGGGATAAATATTATGCATTGGGGGGGCGCCTTAGACCATTCAACTGAACAATAACGAGGTCAACTCACGTTTCTCTGACTCTGTCTATTGAGACGTTCGATGCACACTCCCAAATGGTACTTCACGTCTCCAGATCCTCAAAAGAATCATTCACAATAAATCGATATCCGTCATCTAGTTGACAAGGGATGACCGCATAGTGGATATAGAGTTTCCGAATGAGACCTTGTGGGATCGATTACTATCTTAAAAGTAAGAAATAATCGGCCGTTTAAAACAGCTATAGGTAGAAGCCTCTCCACTCATACTAGGGAACCGAAAAAGTAGAGGGCTGCAGCTAGGAAAGAGGTTAACACTGTTATAGGTGCACCCTTCAGAGGATCTCAGAACAACTTTTTAAAAGTTGTCATACACGGCGTTTTGGCGCCATTTTTTAAAAATATTTCCGTGTGGGAACCCGGGTTCGCCCTGTTACGTGTGGCAAACTGGCAGCATGCAAACCCTCTCATTCCCTCCCGTCTCTCGCTCTATCGATTAGATCTGACGAGAGGCACTCGCTCTCTGATCTATCTCTCTCCCTCACTCCCTGTAGAATGCCGTGCCATATGTGCTTCCTAAATACCGAAAATCGATAATGAAAATGCGATGAAAATTTGCGCCCGCCTCGCTCGGGCTAGCATCCAAGTTTCGGAGCCCTGGGCTCGTTGCCACCGTAGCCGAGTGGTTAAGTAGAATCCTAGTGGAAACGATGGGACAGTCCCATTCTATGTCGTTGTCTTCACCGAGGTTTTCATTGGCCGTCTCCAATTTTTCGCGCACGGACAATTCCCCCGCCCCAAAGTGTCATGACAATCCGGGTTACCATCACTTCTCCGATTGGTTGAGGCTCTCTCGTTGTGGTCGTTTTTTTATAAAGCAAAAATTCCAAAACATCCAGCAGTGGAGGAAAGAAAACCATAGAATATTTCATACTTTTAAGATAGTAATCGAACCCACTGAGTCTCATTCGGAACTCCACATCCGCTATGCGGTCACCCCTTGTGAGGTAATTCAATAAAAAGACATATCACAATCAACTGTATTAAAAAAGAGAATTACTGGACAGGGAATAAATAGCAGTGCAAACAATGACAGTGAAATGTTATGTAAATTGGCAAAGTTGTAGACATTGAAAACATGTGAATTACCTTCGTCAGCTGGTTCGAGAGTTGAGAATTGTGAGAGAATAGTGGACAGAGGCTGACGACACACATTGGCAAGAACGTTGAGACGTCCACGATGAGGCATTCCAATCACGACTGAATCAACTCCCAGAGATGAAGAGGTATCGATCACCTGCACACAACAACGTTTACTATGGTTGGTGCTAAAGTTATTACCGAAGACTATAGTTTATGTTGCTCCATTTCGCTAGTCAAAAATTCCCCACGACCTACCATCAATATTTTACGTAATACCAACCTTGGACTCTAAATTGATACCACGCAAAGATAAATGGGTTGTTCAATCAGAGAGAAAAATGACAATAAATATCTCAAAAAGCGCACGGGTTTTGGAAAAAATAAATCAGAGAGGCATTACCCTCAATAGTTCCCCAAATAAACACGTGCAAGTATGAGTACCAATGTGCTTCAAATGCTTCAAAATATGAAAATTGTAGAAATCTTTGTTTTTTTTGTGTTGGAATATTCTTATCAACGTCTCGATAGACAACTGATTTGAAAATTTATTTTCGATGAGCACTCCCAATCCCAAGCATTTGTGTATGATAAAAATGACTTGCACTACGTTCGTCCCATACAGTAAAAGAAAATCGTAGATCGACACAGGCAAAAAAAAACTATTCGAGCACACTCTCACTCAGATATAAGTACAACCCATAATACAACTGTACTGTATAGATATAAGTACTTCCTTATAAAATGCGCAAAATATATTTGACGAAAAATGGGATTGAACCCACCATTTCTCAAAATAAAAGTGAGTCGTCTTACCGACTGAGCTATTTTATAGAGATGGTTCGTACAATCTGTGGACACGCATTTCTAACTGGGCTGCGCGTCTCTCGCTCTCTCAGAGACAGTCAAAGGTCCCGAAAAACAAAGAAATGGACTCCCATAGTTAAGCGTACCAATCTTTTCGTCTGAGCTCCAGATTGCTTTAGGCCCGATATCGAGGTTTAAATGAACGGTTTTAATTAGTATTAGTTGGCTGATTATTTTTCATTATAGTATGGGCCGACTTACATAGACGTGTTCTCGAAGTAATTGCGTACTTATGTTTTGTTGGAAAGTTTCCTGGATTCTCCTTTTCAAAGAGATGCATCGCCAACTTCGACGCCGTCTATCGTCGAAGAAATTTATCTCAGCAAAAACCCCTCTCTATCTAGTGAGGGATTTTGATAGCTATCGAAAACGGTAAAAAAAATAATAATAGGGGGCAAGAGAATGTATGTACCAGATTTGATCCGATCCTTACGCAACATGCGCGATATTCCTAGAAAGGTTTACAAAGTGCAGAAGTGCCTATCTGCGCACGCGAAGACCTATTTGACATATGGCTCTGAATATAAATTAAGAGTTACAGGCATAACCTTCAACTCTCCATCAAACTTCATGTGTACAACATCAAATCTCCTTATCGACACACTATATTCTTTTTTTTCGAAAAGTAAAAATCAAGGCAGGATCAAGGACCCTGTGTCCATCCTTGGTTTCAAATCTCAAAACTGAAAACATGCCCGACTTTGTGACATCTATTATTAGTAACGTGTCCATCAAATTGAGTCAATCGTCTTCTCACTTGTTTAATAGCAGGAATGAGAACTTCGCATCCCTCCAGTCCGAACCTCTTCTCACTCGGCCATTTCTTTGCAAGAAACTCTTCGAATTTGGTGGATCGAATGAGACGCTTGAACAGAACCTGTGACACATTCCATTCATCATCCAACTCTACAGTTTATCCCTCACCTTCTTCTGATCATGACTCAATTCAGTCACTTTCGGCGCTTCGAACTTTTTTCTGATCCACTCTTGCTGCTCGAAATTAGTGAGATGCATGTACTCAATCCCAGTCTTGTTGCAGTAGATACTCTCAACACACACATTATCACAATACATCTCATTGTGTATCTATTTGGTTGGTGGCATAACAAGATCACCTTCAGTCTATTGACGATCTCTCTCAGGGTCAGAATTTTCTCATCTCCTCCTATGTACGTAGTGGGAGGGAGAAGGAATTGTCTATCGAGATCAGCATCCGATAGTCCATAGAAAGCCAGTTCCAACTCGGGAGGTACAGTATCATCCAGGTCAGCAGAATTTATTCCAAGAGGGTCGAGATCAGCGATGTTGTGACCACGAGTCTGCAATCAAACATTATCAACTTCTAAAATTTAGTTAATGCGCCTGAAATTACTGTGCTTCGACCGCTAATAATAAGGACTGTAAAAATAATGCATATGCATTTCCATAAAATTATATACACACCAAAAATTTCCACCACTTTTTTGAAATGTCTATTTCAATGTGGATGGTGTCCCGGAAATAATAGGGACCATCAAACTAGGTTTTGGCCGGCATTTAGGTAAGGGCTGTGTGAAGTATTCCAACGTTCATTTCTTGCGGGAATTCAAATATTCAAAGCATGTTTTTGAACGCATAACTTTTCCACCCCCCCCCCCCCGCTCATTCACACTTTTCCATCGTTGTTCATACGGACTGTATAGAATAGGCTAAAGTATTGTAGAAGGCTACCAGTTATCAAAACAAATCTAGTGATCATACTAAATTATAGGGGGGGTAATGACGACCGATCTGACCCAGCGAAGTCTGGTTGACCCAGCGAACAGCGCGTTGCGGTAGCGCTAAAAGGGCTTCGCGTATCGCAGAAAAGGAGCCAAATTGTGACGCAATTTGTTAAAGGGATCCGGCATCGAAAAATAAGTTATTTTTATTTTAAAAATCAGAAAATTCTAAGAATAACTGCGAAAACCGCATATTTTACGATTTAAAAAAAATTAATTATGAATTTTCAAAGATGGCAAAATTTAGGTATACGGTAGCTCTCGCATCCTCGGAATTACGTTGTATAGCGGCTGTAGAATCTCAAAAGGGATGATGCCGTAATATTTTTTGCGTTTCTTTCTTCTGATTCGTCCACACGGATACTCGCCATAGTCGAATCAATTGCAAAAACACTTATTTTCACTTTGCTAAGGCCTTTTTAAAACTTTGCAGCCGCTAAACAGCGTAAGTTTTGCGAATGCAGGAGCTACAGTACCTTTGAAACACGATTTTTTGAAAATTCATAATTAATTTTTTTTAATCGTAAAAAATATGTGGTTTTTGCAGCTGTTCTTAGATTTTTCAGCTCTTTTGAATAAAAATAAAATTAAAAGAAAATATAATTATGATTTTTTGGCTGCTCCCTTTAAGTTAATATAGAATTAGCTGGAATTTCATTATGAAAACATTGATTTTCGGTGTAGAGAATCATTGTTTAGATGAAAGCCTGGATGATCAAGATACTGCATCGGAACAATGATCTGTCATCACCCAACTATTTTGGCGTTCGCTTCATTGCGCCTTCTATCGTCCCAACGGAAATAATTCCCCGGATTTATATAATTTTTGAAAAGTAGCAAAAACGAAACGCCTTGGTCACGCGCGAAATTCAAAAATTTCAATCTAGCATACTGTATCGCATGCATCGCATATCAAGCATCACTCATTTTGAGATATCGAATCATCTGTATGGCCGGAGGTGTAAAGAATACTGTTAAGTTCATATGAGCAAGTAAGAAGAATATTCGAATAAAAATTATAGAAACGTTAACTGTAAAATAACGAAATTAGACAAGTGACCGCGACGCGGAAAGGCGCGTCGCAGTTGTGAAAAGCGGCACGAATAAATAAGTTTGTTTGTATTTTTTTAATTCCTCGCGTGTTACCGGGGTAGCAATCTGACCTAGTTCGACCGTTTTTTTGATTTCCCGCACTTTTCATATTCAAATTCTCGATTTCCCAAAGCGTTTTCCTCAAAGGTTATCGATTTAAATCTTCTATTTTTTTGGCGAGAAGTTTCAATCGACAAGACATTCATGTTGGGTTTGTGCTAGAATCACAATACAGCGCTTTTCCCATAGGTCAAATGGGTTTCTCGCAGATCTCTCGTGCAGAAATGCCTAAAATCGCACGCAGAAGTGCATATTGCCCAATTCTCGATAAATTTGTCAAAAAAAGTTGTCAGAAATGCACGAAACATTCAAAATTTTCGTTCGCCGACATGGTCTGGACGCCATGCAGAAGTGTCTATCCTCGCTAGCGAGAATCTATTTGACCTATGGCTTTTCCGGACAATTTTGAAATATAACGATCAATAAATAGTTTAAAGAAGGCCTCCCACGAGTCCAACGTTGCTTGTTTTTCAATAAGCCAATACAGTTTACCGGAACACGAAAATGGAGCGCGCACACTCGGAATAGGAGCAATTTCTAATCGTTCCCTTACGCAAACAATTATATTTTTGATGAAATCCGATATTATCCACAGGGGGGGGAACATTATTATACTGTTTGAAACTTCATTTTACGTCGATTGCATGTATTCTCACTAGAGTAGCGAAAACGAATCCCCGCACCCTGCTTGTTGACCTCTCAAATGCGGATAGTGCTAGAGAGAGCACTATCCGCGTCTCGGGGTGGGGGGTCGTAAAGATCCGTTTTGGGGTCCGTTTTTGCGCTCCCAAAGCACTCCCGTCCTCATTTTTTTAGCGCAATCACAACTGCATTTCTGAAAAGAATATTCCTGTAGTCTTGCAATATACGTTCCGCTCGGGGTATTCTCTTGATTTTTGAACAAATTTTTTTTTAAATAGTAAAATAATAGGAAAAAGAAAAGAATAGAAATATTAAAAGATGAAATGAAAGAATTGAAATAATAAAAGAAAATAATAATAAATAAAAAAGCAGAAAATAAATGTCATAAATTTCCCCCTCCCGTATTTCCCGAAAAAAACGGATCCCAAAACGGATCTTTCGTCTATTTTCTATTTCTATTTCTATTTCTAGAGATTTCTAGATTTCTTATTTTTTTAGATTAGATTTCTAGAGATTATTTCTAGAGAGAGAGAGCATTTACAACCCCCCTCTCGGATAGTGATAGAGAGGGAGAAAACAACAGGGTGCGGGGATCCGTTTTCGCAACTCTAATTCTCACGTGTCCTAACACGCGTTGCCTGTCGATTATTGGCTCTTTTGTAGCAATTGAGCGACAATATATCGATTTATAGATTACGGTAGATTTTCGGATGCGTTGCAATGTACTCGGATGAGCGTTCCCCACAGCACTGCGTTGGCAGTCTATGTGACCAAAAACTCGTGGGAGGCCTTCTTTAAGAGCATGATTAGATTGTCCTATCTCGATAACCGCTTTTTGATAGCTCAATTTATCAAAAAAAATAAAGAAAAATTTGAAACAGCGAAAAAAGAAGAAGATTATCAAAATTTAACTAAATGTATTTATCACTTCGATTTAATCGTGATTTTATCAATATCAATTTTTTTAAACACGCGGGAATGTGTAAAAGGATCTAATTCACACGCGTTGCGTGTGTCTTAGGAGCCTTGAAAACGAGCCCTGATGAAACCTGACAGCTGAAATTTTTTACAAGATATTCAGAAATGCGCTATTTTAATACTAATAACACGGATAAACATTAAAAACTTAGTAATTGAAGCGAGCAAAGTTAACACGAAAATCGGCAATTTTCAACTTTTTACTTTCCATCATAAGACTCACACATTAGTTTTGCATCACTAAATTTTGGCATTAATTTTACTTTATCAATACTAGATCACTAATTAATTACTGGAACATGCTTCTTTCATCCACTAATATGCAATATACAAGGTAGGGCCGAATATCATTCCGCATTTGTTGAAAGCCTACCATGTTCCACTACCTCCTGAACCTTCCAATCACGATGCAAACATAACTGATTTCTTTTATCATTAAATTTACAATGTTTATCACTTTCTACTCATTTTTGACGGTTTCATTAGTTACCCTAAAAAATTTAAAAAAGGGACTTTTTGAAAAATCATTAGAAATATACTTTTTACATATGGACCCTCGAAGGCGCAATGAAAATAACTCTAAAATTCAAGTTTTAGCTGGCTGCTGAAGGTCTAAAGGATCAGGAACTACTGCTGAAGCCCGGAACAGGGCAATACATATTCGATGGAATATTTATTGGCCTGTTCCGAGCATCAGCAGTAGTGCCCCTATTTCAGTTCTCGATAGATTTCTTCAACTCTGCATTTATTCCGTTTTGTCTCATCCCGGGGAAATGTTATTCGCGAAAAACATGGTATTCACGATTTGAATTGCCGCAAACGTAAAAAGACAGAACGGCTTCAATGCACCCTTGCCTAAATGCCGGCTTTAAACACGGTTCGGTGGTCCCTATTTCACATATTTTGCAGTTCCAGGTCCTGTTAATGCATACCTGGTACGATCTTATGAGTAGCTGAACTTTGAGATGGTCAGCAACATTGTTGATGGATTCCTTTGATGAAGTAACTGCAGTCATTGTTTCCGTTACGAGACGAAGAGAGGGCGATGAATTGAGGGGAGGAGCCTCAACACAAATAATCACTATATATAAAACAACACATTTAAATAACCGGGACGGAAACGATTGAGCATTTCCGGGAATTTCTAATGTGTATGATGGAGAAATCGATGAATACTAATACTAGAAAAAAATTCCGAATGTTTAAAAATCATATGAACGTAAAAATAGCTTGCACGACGAAATATCATACAGTAGCACCGGAAAGTATTTGCGCGTTTTTTCAACTTGGTGTAACTTTTGGATCAGAAGGTCCAGCTGAAATTTTCAGTGAAGGTAGGAAATATATCAAGGAGCACGCTGCGAATGGATCCGTAATTTTCGTGATGGATCCGATTTCGTTATGGATCCGCAAAATTGCATAGTGATGACGCAACCGAACGAAAAATATAACAAGTCGAAAAATATAACGAATTAAAGGGACCTGGCACTGCAAAATATGTTATTTTAATTTTAAAGAAAATTCCTTTCTGATTAGAATGCAAAAAAACCGCATATTTTTACGATTTTTTTGAAAGGAGTTATGATTTTTTAAAGGTACTCGAGTACCGGGCATTACTGTGTTTAGCGCGATAAACACCGTAGCGCCCGGTACATCAACACAAATTCTGAACTTTGAAAAATCATAAGTCCTTTCAAAAAAATCGTAAAAATATGCGATTTTTTTACATTCTAATCAGAAAAGAATTTTCTTTAAAATAAAAATAACTTATTTTGCAGTGCCAGGTCCCTTTAAGCTCGTAGGAAATGCACATTAGCATATTTCGCAATAGCGGCACCCCGATCCTAGGGGGGAGCGCTCATCACTGTTTGGGCTGAATATCTCGTTTCTGAGTGAAGTTACCGAAAGTTGAGAGACAAATGTTGTAGAGAATTCTCATGAGATTCTACAGAATCTTTCAAATTATGAAAAATCGATAAACTAAAAAGTTACATGGCGCGAAGCTGGCATTTGCACCACATTTTCGTACCTAAGCTGCATTTTTGATATGTTGTGTAGAGGGTGGCCAAAAAGCATAGGTCCGAAATTGGAACACGCAAAATTCACTGCAAAGTACGTTCTGACAAAATTCGTTCTAACACGTTAAAGGAGGTCTATAATTATTCATACGACACAAGTTGCCATGGTTTGTGCGTTCATGTCAACGCGTCCGTCTGTCTCTATGTTTTTTTGTCTTTCCGTTCGCATCCAACATTTCGTGTTTTCGCCATATTTCTCAGAACGTTTTGCATATGATAGCGGACAAAAATTGCTTTATAATTAAAAAAAATTAGCGGGGTTGTATTGAGGTTAAATGCACTACGCTCTATGCGTACACTACGTTCTATGCATAGTTCTGGAAGCGGGTTCGGTCCAGGGGGAGCTCGATAGATGGCTCCAGGTACGGTCCAGGGGGCGCCCTGTATCCGGCTCCAGGTTCGGTCCAGGGGGGGCTCGGTAGCTGGCTCCGGATTTCATCCAGGGGGAGCTCGGTAGCCGGCTCCGGGCTACATTAAAGCTCGCAGTATGCTGGGGAATTTTAATTGCTACCATGAGTACTGGCTTATTCCGGTGGAAAAGGTTCGTGAGGCAGAGAGCGATCGAAAAAAGTTGCCACTACGCCACTTCGTGGCAACTTTTTTTCGATCGCTCTCTGCCTCACGAGCCTTTCACAACGGAAACGCAGGATGCAGTGCGTTCAGAACTTTTAGAACACTTTCAGAGACGTTTCCTGTGATTCCCTACGCTCTCTGAATCATTTTAGAGCTTTTCGAATTTTTCGATTTTTCATGATAAAACGTGTTGGAACACGTTCAGACACGTTTCTGACATCGCAAAACACTTTTCCTGTAATCCCCGACACTCACCGGTGCGTTTGGAGAAAGTTTCGATTTTTCAAGTTAAAACTCGGCAAAACAGGTGAAACCGTGTTTCACGGTACTCAAAAACGTTCCAGGACCACTTGAAACACTTGCGAAAAATCCGGCAAAAGGTTTGCCCGCGGCGGGGGTCGAACCTGCGACGGTCGGATTTGAATGTCGCGCGCTTTAACCACTTGGCTATGGATTTGGTGATTTAAATTTTGTAAAATTTTAAAGTAATTCTGGTCAGTTATCATATGCAAAAGGTTCTGAGAAGATGCAAAAGGTTCTGAGAAGAAGCGATTTATAGCGAAAAGACGAAAATTTTGCGAACGGAAGGAATCACAAAAAAAAACAGACAGACAGACAGACAGACGTTAGCATTTTCTAATATATAGTAACACAAATCGCCAAATTCCTAGCTAAGTGGTTGACGCGCAAGGCTTGCAAAGCGACCGACGCAGGTTCGATGCACACCGCAGGCAAACCCTTTGCTCCTAAAATGTTTATGTTGAGAAACACGTTTGAACGTGTTCTAACAAGTTTTAACCTGAAAAATCAAAAATTTTCTCCAAAATGATTCGAAGCGTAGTGGATCACAAGTGTTTTTGCTATGTTTCAACGTGTTCCAACATATTTTAATATCCTAATAGATAGTAACTTGCGTCCGTAATATGGTATTGCACATTTAACATATCCAACACATTTATGAAGAATTATTGATGAAGAATTATTGAATTACTTAAATGATTGAAAAGATGTGAAAATCGAGTTTTCCAATTTGCACAATATGCGAGCTGAGTTTGAGCATTATCACGTCGGTTCAGGCCATATTCTAATACTTTTACAAACAGGTTCCTGAGATGTTCCACTGGAATGAATATGATGGGCCCAATTGAAAGTACTCGCGCGAATGTCTGGGAATGCTCAAATCTTTCCCACTTTCAAAACAATCTGGTATTATAGATAATTCCTTATCGTGTTCACTGTATCGTCATTCCTTCCTTTTTTTCTCCTCCCCGTATGTTTCTTGTTCTCAGCATACCTGGAATGCTTGTCCCGGTCCGCATCCGGCCTCGACATTCTTGAAGTACGCGTCCCATGAAACGTGAACGGATGTAGGATCACGCTACAATTTGAAATACTCACTTCATAAACTTCTCAGATTTACCCAACTGCCAGATTAACTACCTATCTCGAACATGTTTTAAAACACACTTTCTGCAACAACGACGGGTGGTTTGAATGGAATTGTGACAACTTTTTAAGAGGTAGGATCGGTAAGACACAAAACGACCATTATTTACTTGTCCTACCTCTGGGCCTGGAAAAAATATCTTTGAGTGAGTCGAAAAACTTTTCTCCAAATTATACTTCGATAAATAAGTAAACAACTAGTTGCGAAGTATTTTAATAAAAATCTCATTCTGCGATAGAATCAGAGATTAAATACTACTGTTAATGGCACAGTGGGACAACCTACCATAGGCCAGGGAAGGAGATCGATCAAGTGCTCACTAAAACTAGCTAGGCTTGTTGCCATAATCGTGAGGAAACAATGAGTCTTTTACAGAAGCCAAACGTTTGGTTCCCCAAGTTTCTGCCGTGCCTAACACACCATAGGGGTTTTTTTCTCGGAGCCATGGTAGGGGTCACCCGCCAAAAAAAACACAATAGGATTGTGAACTGGGCGAGTTGGAATACTTTTCTAAATATTGGAGGCTTCTCTAGAGGAGCATTGGAGAATATTCAATGAAAGAAATATTGGGGAGAAAAATTCGCAACCACTCTCGGAGGATGTTTAGTTTGCCCTTACAGTGGGTATTTAATCTCTGGATAGAATTGTAGAACTGGATAGAACACTCTCTGTCGCCCAGCGCAAACTTGAACGCAAAATGATAGGAATCACCGTATTCGATCATGTTACCAATGACCGGATCCGTGGCATCACAAAACTGAAGGATGTTGTTAGAGAGGCGGAAAAGCGGAAATGGATATGGGTAGAGAGAATCTCGAAATTGTCCCACGATCGGTGGAATCGGAAGATGGTCGATTGGACACCAAGAGGGAAGCGAAAGAGAGGAAGACCCGCTAAGAGATGGAGAGACGACTTCGTCAACGCTGCCGGTCCTCAATTCATGCAACTCGCAAGACACGATCACAGGCAATGGAGAACTATCATGGCAACCCAGCTGAATTAACACCCTCACCCAGCTGATAAAGTTGATTAAATGTAAAAAAATGTAAATGTAGAATTGTTTACCGGAGCGGTCTGACAACTAGTTGTTTATTTAGTTCTTCTCATTTTACTACAACTTGTATATAAAGAACATGTTGGTTGAGTTTTTTGTGAATATATTTATTAAATTTATTGCTTACAAACTGGCCTACCATAACCTGGATTTACGAAATTGCTCAAAACTAATCGAAATTTGTTGTATGAATTAGATCTCGAGTAGTTGTTGCATGAGAGGTATGACGTTTCTCGCTTGCTGTATCCGCTATTACCGTAATGGGATTACAATATACCGAATTTAAGAAATTAAACAAATTAAAGCGGGATGCCAATGTCGTCTATGCATATCATATCTCATCCATGGTAAACACGGCTACAGTAACCTGCCGCAACTCTGATTTCGAAAATTAAGATAAACGACTCGAGATTTTCGTAAGTCCTTATGAACATTATGTTCAAATGTTTTTACTCACGTGACCCTCTCTTATATGTACAGGCATTTAATGCTTTCATAAGACCAATTTATCAACTCTAGAGCATAGATGTCTGATAATCGATATTCTTTTCCTGAACAAGACCGTTCACAATTTCTACTCGTTCAATTGCAACCTTCTTCTAAAAATCTCCCCTCTTGCACGCGATTTGCGCAATACTCACGAGCTTCGCATTGCTGTACCTTTCATTGTGCCTAAGTCTCACTCTACTTTTGTATCTAGGTCAGTGCAAAGATGGAACGCCTCAAGTCGAGAAACTGTGAAAAGCTCTCCTATCGTCTTCCGATCTCTTGTTAACGAATTGCCGTCTATTTCTTTCACGTCAGAGTCTCTCTTACGACTCTGATTTAACCCACCCTGTTGCACCCCCCTTCACCCTGCCTCCAAAACAACCGAATCGTTTGTAGACGACGGACGTCTGCCGAAGCCAATATCGACAATCTACTACGAACTCCCACGAAACCCCTAACCCTGGCGGAATAAATAATTGTAATTGTAAGAGGTAGGCCTAGAATGCCCAGATCAATTTTATCCATTTCGTAAGTTCGGTAAACTGTAACCTCGATTACGGTAACCGGTAAACAGTATTCCCGCAGGAAATAACTGTTTGAGTTCTAATTTATACAAAAATGTTTAAATTTGCTCAATTTCGTAATTCAGATTACGGTAAGTTTGCTATAGTATGCACGATGCCCCAAAGAAATCCTTGGGCAGGGGCAGCGTGCAGCCGCGACAAATAGTTAAAAGCAAAGCTGGGAAACCTATGCGTGAGAGATCAGTTTAGCATGTCTCGCAGTCAAGTATTAAGAGATTAAAATGTAAACAACTAGTTGACTTTTTAGCAACTATTTGCTCCATTCGCAACTAGTTGCCGACCGGTTTAATAACTGGAAATGAGACGGAATAAAACTGATGATTTGTCAACTCTGATAAATTAATAGCGAATGCAGAATGAAATGGATGGACGACGTGGCATCGCCTAATCTTACGTAACGGAAAATTCACAAATTAACAGCAAATTATATAAAGGTTGTACAGCTAGATGTGAAAATAGTAGACATCTACCTCGGTGGTAGAAGCATGTAACTGCCCACTCCCCATTCATCATTCTCTTTCTCACCTGCCAACTCTGATACATCTGTTCAATGTAGATGGATGAAGATCCATTCATGAACTGCTCGTGTTTCACAGAAGAAGCAGCACTTGATTGGTGGCGTCGAATAAGAGGAGAAGGAAGAGAAGAGTCCCGACTAGATCGACCCATCCAAGACACTGACGAGAGAGACCCACGGGCACGAATCGGCCCCGCCACCTATAATCAACAATATATCAAATCGAGATTGAGGGGGTGGAGGACTCACTCGACTGGGGGAGGCGAGGCGATAGAGGACGCCCGCACGGTACATGACCAAGCTGTCTGAAATGAGAAGAGGATTGGAAAGAAGAAAGAGAGGGGCTAGGGGTCAGGAATATAATTATGACGTAATCAGCAACACATGAAATAACAGAAGAACCAAAGCCGATTCACAAATCAAATAAGAAAAAAACGAGGATGACATGGTGACGCTATTATACAAATGACAAGGAGAGACGAGAAAGAATGGAAGACACTTTGGAATATGAAGATAAACGGGAGATAGAAGCAGAGAAATGACGAGTAGATGGAGGGAAAAGGAGAAAGATAAGGAGGGAGGGAGGGAGGGAGGGAGGGAGGGAGGGAGGGGAGAGAGAGAGAGAGAGAGAGAGAGAGAGAGAGAGAGAGAGGAGGGGGCGCAGTCACATCAAACATATCTCAAAATGAAACATATAATGAATTAAATAATGAAAAAGAGAATTTAGATCGATTGAAATTGTGTCTGGATAGTGAACGGGAGTATACAGAGAAGAACAGGAGGGTGGAACGAAGAGAGGGAGGAGAAGAGGGGGGGGGAAGGTTGGCAAAGCCACAGCGATCACAAACGGGTGAGAAACGAAGCATGCTGCATTTCTGTTGAGGTCCCGAACGGAAAGGCCAGAATCCGGCGCATATCGTGAAAAGTCGGAGTAGTTTTGATACCGACGCAGAACTACTTTTTCGTGCATTTTACCCCTCGCTTGTTTCACCGAGTAAGTGCCGTGATGAGACAAGAAATTGAATATTTGAGTGAAGGAATGAACAAGGAGGAATCAAATAAAAAGAGTTGCATTGATAACTGAAAATGGAATATATAAGTAGAAGTAGTTGAGATAAGAAGAGGAAGGATAAGATGAGAGAGAGAGAAAGATCCAATCAATGAAAATATACGAGAGTAAGAGAAGAAATAAGAGAATGTCAACGATTAATGAAAACTAAATGGCATAAACACTTTGATAAAACTAGGAATCAAACAAAGACCAAACTTGTCCCTTCTAATCCCCCCTCCCCAACCCCTCTTTTCTCGTTGAGTTTCTAGTTCCTCGAATTTCCTCATATGTGGCTACGGTAGTTCAAGCAGGCCAGAGTGAGAACTATTCCACTCTAGCAATTATGGACCTCAAAAGCGCAAAGAAATGAGCTCCAATATTCCAGTTTTAGCATTGTTGGATGCCGATGGTCTTGAAAATCATTGTTTTCATAATAAAATTCCGGTAACATTTATATTAACTTAACAAATTGCGTCACAATTTGGCTCCTTTTCTGCGGTACGCGAAGCCCTTTTAGCGCTACCGCAACGCGCTATTCGCTGGGTCAACGAGACTTCGCTGAGTCAAATCATTCGTTTTTATCTCCCCTATAGGGCCCTGTAATTTAGTATAATCACTAGATTTGTTTTTGATAACTGATAGCCTTCTACAATACATCAACCATGCATTTTTTTTCTATATGTTCAGTTTCAACCACCATCAAAAAGGGTCACCGAGGAATGTGGCCATCCTTTGTTCATCTCTCTTGTAGGGAATTAGGGACCACCATCCACATGAACGAAATTGAAAACTATGATATACAAACTATACTATTATGTCAACCTTGTATGCTGAATCATTTTCCTGAAAAGAAAAAATCACAAAAATTTGTAATTTTTATGCAAATTATGATTTTCGAAATTCATGCCATCCCGAAAAGTGAAGATGTCACACTATATGCGCTCTAGTGACCTTTCTAAAAGAGGGCTGCTCGTTTTGAAAGTTGTAAGTGATAAAGTATGTATCCCCCATATCATATCCAAAAATCAGACGATTCTGTGGTCGCCCCCGGTTTCTACAATAGATCAAAGATCAAACGTGACGGCGACCTTTGATCTACTGTAAATCCGGCGGCGACCGTCGAATGGTCTCATTTTTGGATATGTTGTGAGGGGATACCTGCTTTATCGCTTACAACTTTCAAAACGAGCGGCCCTCTTCTAAACCGGATTCTGGAGTGCTTCAAATGTGAGACTAGCCTTATTAGTGAGCACTTTTGACCTTCCGTGTACTGTAGCATGTGACGGCGATCGCAGAATTCCCTAATTTTTTTATATGAGATACCCATGTTAGTGTATTAAATAATGGTGGAAACAGAACACGCGGCCCTCTTTCTTCCCGTGAGTTACAGGCCTTTGAAACTTGCATACATTGCTTTCAAGGGATGGTGGCCCCTACTATGGAATCGGGATTTTTGAGCCCACGTGATATTTACACAAGGCTATTTTTATTATATGTTGTTGAGTATGAATTGTAGATGATCACCAGGGCAAGAAAGAAGGGACACTGAAATAGGGACCACCATCCTGAGAGCCGGAAAATTCAGATTCATCATTTACCCGGAGACGAAGTTCGGTGGGTCACTTCTAAATCGCTGGGTCACTTCTTTGTTTTACTTTTTTGTAAATCGATATATTTATTCTTTTAGCGAAGGTGGCCGGGTTTTTTTCTTTGCGATTCTCATACTAGATGTAGTAGCGGGTGTTATGGCGCCGTTTGACGCAAATCGGCTTATGCCCCCGGCCGCTACATCGACGTTTGTACTCGTTTTGGCTACGTTGCGATATAGACGCGTTTGAAGCTAGATGGTCGATGCAGTTGAGGTTGGCCGCGGCTAATTGTTATTGATTATCGATCACCACCACTAGGAGACTGCGCAACGGCATTTTGACGCAAATCGGCTTGTGCCCCCGGCAGCTACATTGACTTTTGTGTTCATTGCACCGCACTGTAATGTCGTCGTGTTTAGCTCCTCCTGCTTCCTGTTTTTGAGGGTGGCCGCGGTTAATTGTTCTTGTATATTGATTAGCACTATTAGGGCCATGTGCTCTCACAATTTGACGCGAATCGGCTGGGGCCCCCGGTCAGCAGCAGATTTTATAGCGACTTCCGGGAATTGGGTGCATCACATCCGGAGATTCTCTGAATTAGGAGCCGGAGATTAGTAGATAGTCGTTCTCGTGGTGTGTCTCTCGTTTTGAAGAGAAGGGGATTTTGTTTTTGTTAGTTATTTTATTTATTTTATTAGATTATTTTTTTATTTCTTTTCGCTCGTAATTCAGCATAGTATAGCTATCGATTGTGAGTCATGCTATCCTTCAAATATTTTTCCGGAACAATGGATGGTGGTCCCTAACACTGAAAGCAATGATTAAAGCGCAAAAATTCAAGTTCGCCCTAATAATGTCCAACCGTTGGAAGCTGATAACAACAATTGGCTCTAGATGGCGCACTAAAACTGCCTATAGGACACTGCGATAGGTGTAGGTGGTCACAAAATCACAAAAATAAGGGCAGGCACTTGAATGCATCCCTATACATCGATGCGCATGGACTACCTGATCATGAAGTCACAAAAATAAGGGTTGTCTCATAATCGCATATAAGCGGGGGAAAAGTAATTCGCGAAAAAACATGGTTCACGCGATTTGGATTGCCGTGAAAAATAGAAGCAGGAGAAAAAAAACCCAAACTTTTTTCGGATTTCCTTTCGTCGTACTCCTTACTCAGTGCTTCTGGGGTATAGTTACTGTAGGCAGGGGTCACAGCTACTTCTGCTAGTAGAGAGAAATCAGCTAGGATATTTAGAGCTGAAGTAGCGCTGCCTCCTAGCTGATTTCTGTCTTCTAGCTGAAGTAGCTATGCCCCAAAAGCACTGAGTTCTTTAATATCAAAATTTTAAAAAAAGTTTCGAAAACATTATCGTCAGGATCACTGTAAGGAAAGAAGAAATCAACCTGCTGTGATAATTCGATGGGGAAACTGACCGAGGTGTGCCGCAGACATTATCGTAGGATCTTTCTTAAGATTCTTAATATATCTTACTGACTTTGATTATGATTTTGCTTAGGTTCACGCTGCTTAATTAGGCTTAGTTTTGCTTACGCTTAGTCTGCTTAGGGACATGTTTGCGCTGAGGCTCGTGGGCGTCCGGACGATAATGTCTGCGGAACGATAATGTCCGCAAGACGCTATCTGAATATAACAATAAAAAAAGGCCACAACTAAATAGCTATGCCTAGTTAAAACGCGTTCTCTGTAAGAGCGCAGTGCGGGGCTGGGGTAAGCCGCACAACTAATTCAAAATGGTCGTCCAGCACCCAAACTTTTTTCACAAACAGTCTTAGGTATAACGTAAATTTCAAATGTGAGAAATACTCAAAATATCAAGTTTTCAAAAATCGATAATTTTTTTACGAAAATTTTTTTTCTCATTTTTTTTATTTTCGTGTCATGTTATATATCATTCGAAAGAGCATCGAAAGTTATGCATAAATCTCAGGAATCATCTGAATTGACCTTCTGGAAGCGGAAATCGGTGATTACATCCGAACAAAATGATCGTTTTGATGAAACTTAATTTTGGCTGACCACGTTCCCATGATTTGCGACCCACAGTATTGATGTCTATTACGTATTTTCCATCAGGGAATTTGATGGTAAACATCTCATGGCAGATTTTCTATGTAAAAGTACTCAATTTTCACTAGACCACTACCACTCTCTTGTAAAGCTCAATCTCAAAGTAAGCAGAAAAAAATGTTTCCAGTCATTAAAACTAAATCAAATGTATATCATCTGAAAGAGCATCAAAAGTTATGTATAAATCCAAAATATCAGGAGGATTGAACATCTAGGAGCGAAAATCGATAATGGCATCCGCAAAAGTTGATTTTTTTTGTTGAAGCTATATATTTGGCTCTATTATTTTTCAAAGTGATCGACAACGGCTGAAACTTTTTTTCACGAGCATTCTTAGGGGTAAAGTAAATTTTGAAAGTGAAAAAGTCACAAAAAGTAAAATTTTGAAAAATCGATAAAATAGAAAAAATTTTTAAAAAAATGAAAAATTGAGTACTTTTACATAGAAAATCTGCCATGAGATGTTTACCATCAAATTCCCTGATGGAAAATACGTAATAGATATCAAAACTATGGGTCGCAAATCATGGGAATGTGGTCAGCCAACATTAAGTTTCACCAAAACGATCATTTTGATCGGATGTGATCACCGATTTCTCCTAGAGGATCAATTCAGACGATTCCTCGGATTTTTACATAACTTTCGATGCTCCTTCGAATGATATATAACGCGGCATGAAAATAAAAAAAATGAAAAAAAAAATTTTTTTCATAAAAAAATTATCGATTTTTGAAAACTTGATATTTTGATTATTTCTCACATTTAAAATTTCCGTTATACCTAAGAAACTGTTTGTGAAAAAAGTTTGGGTCCTGGACGACCATTTTGAATTAGTTGTGCGGACCCCTCCGACGTTCTTACAGAGAACGCGTTTTAATCTTGTTCTTTTTATGAGTAAATCCTCTAGATGGACCCTGAAATATAAACAATTGTGTCACGGCGTTTTGGCGCCATCATTTTTGAATATTCACCCTGCTACGTATGGCAGAATTGCAAGACGCCAACTCCCTCATCGCCGTCATCTCCCGCTCTATCGATAAGACTAGACCAGAGACACTCTCTCTCGTTGATCTACCTCTTCCTCATCCCCTAAAGAATTGCACATGTGCTACTTGCTCTTTTATATCGTTTAACAAACGGAGACTGACATTGAGAGAGAAACGAAAGGCGACGATGAGAGATACTCCTTTTCCCATTCTCTCGTCTACAAGAGAAGAGTCGTGATTTGATGGAGATTCAATGCAAGTCAGGAGCAAGCGACGGAGTTATGTGTAAAGGAGTGAGAGAAAAGAACTCCCCCCCGCCGCCCTAACGTCGATGTGCCTGAGAGAAGAGAGGGAGAGGAGACAACTACGTCATCCATCACATAGACACTATATTGCAAGCAAAGATTCGAAGCACATTTCTCTCCCTCGCAATTCATCTGTATATCACATCCAGTAGTCACACCATCAACTCACTGACTTCTGTTCACTCCAATCAATGATAAAGACAGGTATCAGGAGAGATTGCATGAAACAACGTTCAAAATATCAGTGCGTTCGCGTAAGAACCGCAAAAAAAACACGGAAAATAGGTACAGCAAAAAGTGAGAACTTGAGTTTTTCACAGATTCTGATAGCCCTTGATGTGCTCTATCGATTTCCGTTTATTTGATGACTTCAAGTTTCGAAATTACATAATTATGAGTGTTCAAAGTTCGAATATATTCAAGGTATTTCAAGTATATCTCTTCAGGGAGAAGAGCTAGAAGGTTTGTCTAAAGATCAAAAATGACCGCCATGACGAGCTGCATCTACCGTCATTTATTTATTCAAATTTTATATTCTGAAAAATACCTAAAAATTTGACGACGATTTTCTCGAAAACCAGGCCGAGTCCAGTCACCAGTTTTCGATATGTTGTTGCCCTGGGTATAATCACCATCATTCTCATCATTCGACGCGAACTGCGCGGTGTGAAATGAGAATTATTCGAATTTTGACACCGCTCACTTCGCGTCGAACATGTTAAATAAGGGTGAAATGAGGAGTTTTCGTGCGTTTCATATAATTTTGTATTGAAAATAAGAACAAATATCTCCTCAGCTGCACCAAGAACCCGATTCTCAATGCGGAGGGAAGACAACTATTCTCAGGTGCATTTTATACAAAAGCTTTACCTCTATACAGTACATACAGTACCCTCGTAAGAACAAACATGACGTCGGTAACCGTTAGAAGTAAATTTAGAGAGGCGATACTTCTCACGATTCACTCGAGTCACTTATCGAGGCGCTTCCTACAGTACGCTATCAGGGAAAGTTACAGAAGCCACGGATGAATGTAAATGGTTAGTGAAAATTTTGTTCATACAAATACAAATTTTGTAACTGTTAAGTCTTCTACGAGCATGTGGACCAGTCGACGACTGATAAAGTGCTGACTCACTACACGAATGCGTTTACTTTGAGAGCGGAAAGTCACTGGAAAGGAGTCGGAGAGGTTGTAAAATAATTCATATTATATCTAGATATGACATTTGCAGAGGGGAGAGAAGGGCACGTGGAGAAGGTGCGACAGCCATGAGACTGTTCTCGGTGGAGATCTTCGTGTTGTTAACGCGAATCCGATCACTCCTACTCAATTGGCGTTTTTCGGAAATGCCGTGCAGACGTAATAATTCTTAAATTTCTTTGAAAGTGTGATGGAATTATCAATGTTCACTGCAGGTCGACCGTGTCGAGAGACGATCGTGGCAAATTCATCGAGATCGGCACCGGGTGTCGCACTGAGAGGATTCAGAATTGAGGTACGTAAAGTTTGAGATGCCAATTAGACTTAGATCAGGCGAAAATAATACTTGTAAATGTGTATTGTTCCAGACATCGAACGACGAGTACCTCAAATTGCTCCGAGCATTCCGGGAGAGAATCAGAAGAGTCCTTCCAAAGCTGCTGCTCACTCCCATGTACGAATAGAGGAGACAAGTAGTCACCAAGACCCAGTGGCAGGTCGACTTCGAGCAGTTCATTGTTGAAATACTGCAATTCTGGAAGATGGCTGGTCGATAAGATCTCCCCCATTTCCCATCCCGATCTGCTAAAGTACCCCCATTATCCCCCCTTTTAACTGCAATCGAGGCGTTTTTATTGAATATGTGTATAACGACCTACAGTAGCGGTCAAAAGTTTCCGGACACTTTTTCTCTTTGTTAAAACTGTTGAACCCGAAGACGTATCGATCTGATAATGGAGGTGTCGTATGTGAAATCTATTGGAGATTACAATGCAAGTATGGGGGTATTGCGAAATCTTTCAGTTATTGCGTAGTGATGACGCAATTAATGCACACTTTTTTGAATGGGCATTATTCTTACATGGATTTTTTCCTGCTCCCCTAACTTTCAAAGTGTTGAGACATGGCCACGATTTACCCATAAAAATTTTTTCAAGTGGCTGCGGTGCCGCTAATTGGCTGCAGCCAAGCTGCAAAATCGAGGTCGGAAAATCATATCTCGCCTTTTAGACAAGCCACAGACCCGATCTTTGCACCAAAATGATTGCCATCATGACTGCCGCTGATCCTGAGAATATGGTCACGGTAGGCCACCATTTGCCCTCAGGGCACAAAAAAATCACTTTTTTTGCATTATTGTTGTCCGACCGAGGGCCCCCCTATAGGACGTGCTCTAGAGATCTGGTTTGGGCGTGGATTCGGTAGGGAATCTATGGGAGATCCGATTGCTCGGGGCAATAAGCGTTTCGCTTGGATTCCTGCCCGCGGCGATCGATTTCCGGAAGGACACTGGTTTGGCCACGACCGTTTTCAGACCCGTTGACGAGGTCCTGACTTTTGAGTGTATCTCGGCTCTGAGTAAACGTAGAAGGCTAGCAGACCCATCAATGGAATCAGCGTGGCTGGCTCTATAAGCTCATTCACAAAATTTCATCATCACTATGCAATATTGCATCATCCTTAGGCAATATTCATCTTTTTTTGCGTTTTCTTATCGGTAAGTGAAGGGATAACGGTGGAATAAATGTCAATGAAATAAAATTGGTCTTTCCGCCAGTTTAGAGCTCAAATTACGCCATTAATATGCAATATTTCAGCATTCTGAAGAATATTGCCTAAGGATGATGCAATATTGCATAGTGATGATGAAATTTTGTGAGTGAGATTATAGAGCCAGCCACGCTGATTCCATTGATGGCTCTGCCAGCCTTCTATGTTTACTCAGAGCCGAGATACACTGAAAAGTCAGAACCTCGTCAACGGGCTGAAAACGGTAGTGGCCAAACCAGTGTCCTTCCGGAAATCGATCGCCGCGAGCAGGAATCCAATCGAAACGCTTATTGCCCCGAGCAATCGGATCTCCCATAGATTCTCTACCGAATCCACGCCCAAACCAGATCTCTAGAGCACGTCCTATAGGGGGGCCCTCGGTCGGACAACAATAATGCAAAAAAAATTTTTGTGCCCTGAGGGCAAATGGTGGCCTACCGTGACCATATTCTCAGGATCATCGGCAGTCATGATGGCAATCATTTTGGTGCTAAGATCGGGTCTGTGGCTTGTCTAAAGGGCGAGATATGATTTTCCGACCTCGATTTTGCAGCTTGGCTGCAGCCAATTAGCGGCACCCCAGCCATTTGAAAAAAATTTTATGGGTAGACCGTGGCCATGTCTCAACACTCTGAAAGTTATCGGAGCAGGAAAAAAATCCATGTAAGAATAATGCCCATTCAAAAAAGTTGTGCATTGATTGCGTCATCACTACGCAATAACTGAAAGATTTCGCTATACCCCCATACTTGCATTGTAATCTCCAATAGATTTCACATACGACACCTCCATTATCAGATCGATACTTCTTCGGGTTCAACAGTTTTAACAAAGATAAAAAGTGTCCGGAAACTTTTGACCGCTACTGTACAGTAACCTTACCCCCTCTCCTAATCTTTCTACCGTTTATGGAATTGTCGAAAAGGCATTTCTTCATATCAACAGAAGAGTACTGTATAGAGTAAGATGTGAAGGAACGTAGTCTTCTTTAAGTAATTATGAATTGTTTATCGACCAGACAACTGCTAGAAGCAAATAAAGTAAATCTATGCACATTTATTCGAATATTCGACTTCACCACAAAACAACAAAAACAACAGATTTTTCAATTATTACAAATTTCTTCTTCACAATATTTTAAAAAATTCATCCATTAGAAGGTACCTGTAATGGTTGAAAATTTTCATAAAATTTTCTCGTAGTGGATAAAAATTTTCAATTATTGCAAAAAAAATGTAATGGATTTAAGCGAAAAAGAGATGAAAATGTAACGGATCGGAACTCGGCTACTCTAACCGTCTTATATCAACCCCGCCCTCGATATAATAATGGTATGTAATAGTGTGGATTCGATAGATTATACCCAGGGCAACAACATATCGAAAACTGGTGACTGGACTCGGCCTGGTTTTCGAGAAAATCGTCGTCAAATTTTTAGGTATTTTTCAAAATATAAAATTTGAATAAATAAATGACGGTAGATGCAGCTCGTCATGGCGGTCATTTTTTTATCTTTAGACAAAACTTCTAGCTCTTCTCCCTGAAGAGATATACTTGAAATACCTTGAATCTATTCGAACTTTGAACACTCATAATTATGCAAATTCGAAACTTAAAGTCATCAAATAAACAGAAATCGATAAAGCACACCAAGGGCTATCAGAATCTGTGAAAAACTCAAGTTGTCACTTTTTGATGTACGACCGTGGTTGCGATTCTTACGCGAACGCACTGATATATATTTCGCATTTCTATAAAACTTTTAGTGGACGAGCCCCGCGAAGAAGAAAAACTTAAAGTTACCGGGAATCCGCATTTTTGAGGTCTCATCTTACGACGGAATCGAACAGACAAGTGCCGTAAAAGAAAGGCAGTTAAAGCAAAAATGTCAAAAATTGATAATTAGGCCGTGGCACAGCTCGAAATGTCCGAAAATAGAGCACTGATCGTCAGGAAAATTGGCGCAAAATTCAAATGTAAATATTTCACGATGCTGTTTTATGGCGCTCCTGCTTTTTTCGTTTCTTTTTTCTACATACTACCGTGCCTCATTATTTATTGAAATTTATTTTCATATTATAATTTATGTATCACTGTAAACATAGTGAACTCGGACCTCGAAAAACAAAGATTTTTTTCTCGATATTTTCAGCAAGGAATGGTCTGAAAAATCCCATTTGTGCCTCAGATGGATTCTGTCAAGGAAGCGCGTAAGTGCTGAGAGTAACAGTGAATTTCGTCATCCCTACGCAATTTTGGATGTCCCACGTAAATCTGAGAAAATTTTAGAAAAACCACTCACAATATACCATAAAAAATTAGTCATTTATAATGAATAATAAGTCACATTGTATTGGAATATTTCCAATACAACTGTACATTTCTAAAAAAATTTGAAAAATGCAAAACTGTGAAGTCGCGAGTTTTTCTAAGAAATTTTTATTTCGTTAGTGCATAAACGGATTTCATATTTTCGTGCCTGAATTTATTGTTAAGCATCATCTCTATATTCACTTAAATTTAGGTTTTTATCGTAGTAACATTCAACAAGATATATTGAGGACGTCATCAACGCTAACATTCGTTTTTATTACATCACACCTATGAAACATTTGAATGTGCTGCATACGCTATTCTATAAGCTACAATTTTGTGGTGGTACCGGAAATTATTTGATTCTATTGCTAGCCGTTCGTCGGTAATTCACGAAAAAAAAATTAAAACAAACTTTCCGGACACCCTTATAGTTGATGATGTCCCTTCTGCATGTTTCCATTTTCGGCATTCCGTCTGCCGGAGTGCGGTCGCAAGAAATTCCACTCTCACATAGATTTGAGATGCAAGCTTAAAGTTACCGGGAATCCAAATATGTGAGGTCTGATTACGACGGAATCGAATGGACAAGTGCTTTAAAAGAAAGGCAGTTGAAGCAAAAAATTTCAAAAATCGATAATTAGGCCGTGGCACAGCTCCAGATGTCCGAAAATAGAGCACAGATCATCAGGGAAGTTCGCGCAAATTCAAATGAGAATATTTCATTATGCTGCGTCTTAAAGACTTTAAAACCAAATTTGGAAGTCGTTTAAAGTAAAGTTACCGGGAATCCACGATATAATTTTGAATTCCCCCGATTCTACTCTATTCCACAGAATCATGGGCAATGCGTACGAATTCCCCCTAAACCAAACCGTACCCGGCGACCAATTTCGCGGATTTCCCACTCCCTGGCCCTAATTGTTTCCGGCGACCGAATTTTAAGGGGTGGAATTACGGCAACGACATTTTGGCAACGGAGGTTTTCAAATTATGATAACTTTCTTGAAAATCAATTTGAAAAAAATTGGCTAATCGAACTATGAGAGACCGACTCATTCGAATTATCCTTGGCACAGGGCGAAAAACGACTTGATGGGATAATAATTGTTTGATGCAGTGTGGTCCAGGACAAGTCGATCCCCGCTGAAGATAAAGAGCGAAAACACTTCTAAGCCTCAGGGCATTACGTCAAATATTTCCGGGTTTTTTTCTTCGAAAAACTCCATCGATGGAATTCCCCGTCAGAGGGGTGTATAGTTATAGAGAGACAACCATCCATCCGGAGAATTCTTGTAGTACTTTCAGAGCCGAAAAAAGGCAATGACAAATGTCGGCCGGCATACTGTAGCACACCACAAATGGAGGACACAATGATTTCACTAATGTTCTCAGAAGTTAGCAGCCGACCCAATATGGGTCGCTCTCCGGGCCATAGTGGGCTATTACTCCGACCCATTGTTGGTCGCTTTCCGGCCCACTATGGCCCGCTTTCGCCGATTATTGATTATTCCGTACCGTTCGCGTCGCGTCATTGATTATTTCTTTTCTATTATCCTCGTCACCACTATTTTCCCCTCCTTTTCCTTTCTTTTTCTCTTGTATTCTCTCTGTCTCGTATCTGGTCACTAGTTTAGCATAATATTGATCTTTATTGGGACCTTTAGTCTTTGAAAACGAAGTGATTGGATGGTGAATTTAATGAACAATAGCAAACGATGAGAAACTAATTTCTGGAGAGAGAGAGCTGTATCGTCTTGATATATCTAGCAAGGGACATGAACGGAAGGCTATTTCCCAAATGACGCAAGAGAGAATTGGTCTGTTCACAGCTTTGTGAGTTAATACAAGCCATAAGAGGATCGGATTCATAGGATCGTAGCCTTAGGGAGTGGGAACATGATTTGTGGTTGTGACTGTGGAATCGGTCAACAAGAAATCGAACGCTACCGAATCGGGAAGCTTCTCGCGCTAGACAATACACTGCCAGTCTACAAGAATTGTCATAGACAATAGTCTGGGGCATATTGGCGCCTAATCGGGTCATCATTATTTGGAATACATTCTTGACGGATTCGGGTGTCTTGAGCACTCTGAATCCGTACGGCCGTCGATGAGGGCACATCACTAGCATCAATCCTGGGCTCAGCTTTCGATTCTCACCTGGAATCAAGCTATTCGGTATGATTTTGGATCCTTTTTTGGTATGAATTTTTGATGTTTACTAGTGGAAACCCCTTCGTAATTTGTCGAAAAGCAATAATATCTTACCTATCACTTTCTCAGCGCATTCCAGCTGATCTCCCTCACGGTGAAACACGCGGGGGGTAAAATGCACGGAAAAACGGTTCTGCGTCTGTGGTAAAATATCGTATTTTTAGGAAACTAAAAGTCGGAAATTTCGTGGTGCCACAGAACTTTTGCATGCAACTCACGGAAATCGTGACGGGACCTACTTGAATCTTAAGCTTTTACTGTCTTTACCACACTTGGACTTTTGCCAACTTTTGCCAGCTAAGTGCAAGCCGCAATTACCATTACCTTATACTTCTCAGGTGCGCATTTTAAACTTCGCGCGCGTGAAATTACATGATTTTCACGTTAATTCTTACGGTTTCTCAGGTTTTGGCGAGAGTGACAGAGTGGTGAGAGTACTTCATTTTTTCTTAATATTTTTGCAAAATGGACCCGCACATTTCCCTTAGCGTGTTTCACCGTGTCCCTGCTGATCCTTGGTGTAACTGGTGAGGCCTCGCTCGAGTGGCCACAGAGGGAAGCACTCCAGCTTGCTCTCTTCTGGGGGACCGTATCGATCCTCGATGTGAGGGTACTCTCGAAGGAGTAGGTCACTCTGCTCCATCATGAACTTGAGTGATTTCCCGATAGTCTCAGGGTACTGGTCGTTCACAATCAGAGGTCGAATGCCTCCATAGATCACTGGGAACTGCCTCTGAAATTCCAGTTCCTCGTCTTTCCAATTCAACCTCCCAGAGGTTAATCGATCGATAATCTCCCTCCTCCTCCCTCTCGTGCCTGCCTGAAAAGCAAGGCGATATTCTTTCTCATATTTGTCATGTTGTTATCTGATCATTCGAGTAATGGTCTGGTCCTCTCAATTCTGCATACTCTCGCGCTGTCTGACCTATGACAGAGCATGTAGAATGAGGAGAGTCTGATCATTACTCGATCGCTATCTTACAGTAATCTTCTTTTAATTAGAATATATTGCTGTGAATGACCTGGTGGATAAGTGGGAGAGGGCTGTTTTCAAAAAGCATCTTCAAGAGATGCTTGTATTGCGTCTTCACCTTCCCTTCTGTATCTATCGCTTCATTTAGCAGATCCATAATTGGGATCGGCCAGTTGATATTTGGCCGATCACCACTCCCATCGAGGAAGGAAAGCATTGATCGCCGCTCCGGCAACTTGCCGAGATACGGTAGAGGAGTGACAGGAAATGTCTGTAACAGAGTTAGAAACCATATGAGAAACGGTTGACTCTCGTTTTCTTATGCTTGTTCGTCGGTTAGAGGAATAATATACGTGCATTAAACTGTCAATGTTTCTCGTTCTCATGCCGTTCCAGGATTTAGACTCACATATTTGCCGTTGGGAACAGAAGATTCGTTTGCTATGGACGAACGAATTCCCATTTGGATGCCGTCGAATACGAGAACTGGAGGGTACCTTCCGCATTCCTGACATCCAAACCTAGAATGGCAAATGATTTGTGTATTTCGTTCGTCCTCACCCATGGTTTAAAAAAAACTTAGTTGGGATTTATGTCAAAAATGCATATTCTCACTTCTCAGGAGGTATTTCCATCTTCAGTATATACAAATTCCACGCCCGGGACAGGGAAGAGAGTGAGATAAGGTCGTCGGTAGATCTTGTACTCTCTTTTGCATAGTCGACGAGGGATCTCCAGTATCCTGCAGTAACCCCCTTTTCCGTTGCGTCATCAATATGCAATAGCATTTAATATTTTTTGTAAAAATTTCGGAAGCGAAATTTCAGCTACCGTGCTACAGTGAGATCTATCACATTGCTACCGTACCCGAAAGAGTAGTCCCATTCATTGCAAGGAGAGATTCGTAGAATTTGAGTAGAGCGGGCGCGAGAATGAGACTGTCACTGAGACTGAATACCCGGGAAGGGAAGATGATGTGCTTGCAGCAAGTGGATGATTCCACTGTGATGGTCACTTTGGAGAGTAGCCCTCGCTCATCGGCTAACATGCACTCTAAACGATATTATATAATCATATCATATTTTATTATCTATTGCGTGTTGTACATTATCAAATCTTCGTATTCATTCCTTATTATTTCCTCCTCTCTTCTACCTTTCTGTCGTCTCTGAATGGGCAGAGAATGGGCGCAGACACTGCTCGGTCCATCTCTCCATTCAATCGTCTTATCTTCTCCATTCTCATTGTCTGCATCAACTCGGTCGAGATAGGGCGATCCGCTGATCTCTCTGGAATAGACTTCAATTTCGCCCCAATATTCCCTCGATACTCTCACTTCACATGCGAGCACGTCTCCTTGTGGCAGTTGATGCATCCCACTCTCGATCCTAGCACGCGAACGATTCCCGGTAGGGAATCATCGGGGAAAGTGACGAAAAGCCTTGGCTTGTCGCTAATTGGAATGATGGCGCCGTAGAGGAAAGGGGTTCCTAGAAGTCTTACACTCGTTATTTTCATATTATCAATAAGGCCAAAAAAAGCTAGCATAGTGCCCTTGTTCTCCATTCTCTTTCACTAATAATCATGCTGACTTTCGTGATGAGGCCTGCCAGTTTCGAGAACATTATTCCCTAGAGCAGCCTATCTGACCTCCAGAAATGGGTCAGGGGTGAGAGTGTGTGAAAAGGAGAGGGACTCTCCCCCACTCGCGATCTCTTTCTCTCTCCGTGATCACACCGCATCATTCCTACAGAGAGGGTTTGGAATGGAGTATCGATCATACTCTCCTCATTCTGCACGCTCTCCCATCGGTCAGACAGCGCAGAGAGCATGTAGAATTGAGAGGGTCAGACCATTACTCTTGGAATGAGAAAGAGACAGAGTGTGTACAAAATTAAAAGGGGCTTTCACAGTTTTTCACACTCTCTCGCCCGAACCCCTTTCCGTAGTTTTTTTTTGGAATCAAGTGACATCAGTTCTGGCCGTGTGGGAATAAGTCTCACCTTCATCTTCCACAGCATTCCAATCGTTCGAAAAACAAGCCAGACCACTAAATTGCCCAGAGTTACCGTAACTTCTGTACACCCCATCGACTGCTCAGTTTTGAGAGCCGTAGGGGGGCCTAGTTTGAAGCGTTCTACGATAAAATCGAGTAGGTGGCATACTGGGAGAATCGGAGTTTCGCAAATAATGCACAATCCTCCATCTGCCCATTACGAAACAAGAGTAGTATGATCAATTATTTATGCATTATCAACAATACCGGTAATAAATTATGCAACATTAAAGGAAAAGCATGCTAGAGACTTTCAGGATGCTATTTCAATCCCAAATACTCTACTGCTATTGCAAAATTATGCTTTATCGTGATCAATGGGGGGGGGGTTAGGAATTGATAGTCGCTCCATGAGCAGTACGGCATCTTCTTCGGGTTGGTGGCGACGCAGATGATAAGTGTCTCCTTAGTTGAAGACTGCAGAGACCTGGAATTACCAATAGCGTGTTTGTCATTGGAAAAAATGGGCATAGGTTCCCCCGTATTTATAAATATCATTGTGCCCAGTGCAACGGAGGTTAAATACCGCAGTCATCAATTTACTATACATTTACCACATTATCGTCCCGAGAATGTTTTTCAATCATAAAACATACTAAATCAAATTTTTAGCTCGCCTTTGCGGACAATTGAATATCTCCTTCTTGACTTCTTTTCGTCTCGATTGGTCACGTAAGTCGTAGTGCGCCCCCGCGCCACATCAATTCTGGTTGTCCGCTAATCACCGAGCACGCGCAGCCTTCCTAAATAAACCAATAAATCAATCGATACCGATGCAATTAGTAAACTCACAAGTCCCGCCGGCTACTCTTGATGACGTCCTCCAATGTCACATCCATATTCGGAGTGCGAGGGTCCCGCCCGGTCGATTATGGCCTGGTGCTATCAATGGAACTGAAGAGGACACAACTGTTTAGCGAAAGAAGAAAATAAAGTGATTTAGAGCAAAGATACATGTTTCACGAGCGAAATATTCATTTCAAAAGTCGATGATGGATTTACGTTATTCGCATACTATTTTCGCAATATTCTAGACCAGTTTAGCAAGGATAACACAACATAAATAACAAAATAAACGGAGAAAAATAATAAAAAAGGAGGAAATCAGAAACGTCATCAATGTTGAAACTTACAGTACCCCCATGATCCAACAGGGGATTTCGTGTCGAGAGACCAATGTAACCAAAATCCCGAATTCTCGTTCGTTGAACAAACCCCCTGTTTGCGGAATACTGTGCTTCGTCATATTTCCTTAGACGAATAGCTCGAGCATGTGTGCACTCCTTGCTCCTCAGCTCTTCCACATGCTCACCCTTTCGTGCGCCCAGATTCTATAACACATTTATGAATGAAGACCGTTTCTGCCCCTTTTCTTTCTAAATACAATTGCACTGTTCCACTGGCTATATATTAGAACGTTAAACGTGAGAGAGAAAGTCAAAAGATGCGTTTCTCTCCCCTTTTTTTGTTGTGATAAACTGCCCGAGAGAGAGGCAGTGAGAACGGGATTACACGTGCAAAGGTATACTTCGAATCCTGTAATCAAATGGTCTCTTTAGATCCTCTATGCTCTCTGACCTATCTCTACTACTGAGTAGGAGAGCTTCCGTATATCCCTGATCATCTTCCCACTGTTCTCGTTCAGTTGAGGCATCATGATGAACTTCTTGTCTGTAATTTACAATTAAACCTTTCTAATTGTGGACTCATGCGAATACCGTTGTGAATCACACGAGGGACATAGGCATGTGCCAACTCGTCTATATACACCTTGAGCACATCAACGGGCTGTAGCTCTGGTTGATCATAACTGAAATTTAGAGTCTGGACTAGTCGCCCCATTCAATCTCACTTGTCTATTGTGTCTACTTCCATTGGGATATTTCCATCATTCTTCCTCTTCCTCCTCACAACTACTCTCTTCCTTGCTGGGGACGGTGTACGCCTCTGGACAGTGCACTCGGGCAGACCTCCGAGGTTGACTTTGCTTGAGTGCAGGCGGCTCATCTGAACGTTGGTATAACCGATTATCTTAAACAGGTAATGAATTAGAGCGAGAAATCGATATTTCTGTTTTCCTAGTACGGACTTGCAATCAATTGCAATCAGAACGCTTCCAGAATTTTCCATGAAAGAGGGCCATTATGGGCCGGAGAGCGGGCCATTATGGGTGAAATCTCCCTGGTCTCTCTTCGATGAGACCCACTATGGGTCGGAGAGCCTCTATTATCCTATTAAACCCCGACCATTGTATCCAATTAAACGATTTTTTTACGGTCGAATTTTGTACATCACAGGTTCGAATTCATTTTCTCTTTCCTTTGTTTGCCAATTTCCCAAGTTGTGAAACCTGAGAAATTGGAGTGCATGGGGGTGCGGGAATAGATGTTTATCAGATAATTGCTGAGAGTGATTCATGATGATGTGATTGGTCTCTGACCGTATCAGAAAGACCAGGCATGCGTATTCGAGAGGCCAACTTCATTAGTATAACAGGTTTATCAAAAATCGATTGAGACTAAGGATTACGGTATGCATTGTGATCTACCGTACTCCTTCTCATTTCTTATCCACTTCGATCACGATCAGTTCTCCATTCTTCTCCATGTGCATCACAGCCGGGTCAGATCGCACAGAGTGGGAGAGACCGATTCTCTCGCCTCCGACATGGGCCGTCACCTTCGTGTGGTACAGCTGAACCTTCTTCAGCAATTCGTAGACGTTGTCGGACTTGCTGCAGAGGGTGAAGAAAATTTTTAGTTAAGCTCAGGAATTCTTTTCTCCGATCTCAAAAGGAATGATAGATTTCTAACCTTCATGAGCACTCTGATGGAATCGAGGTTCTCGCTCTGCTTCTTCTTCTTCTCCTCCTCACTCCCCTCCACTTTCACTCTCTTCGTGAGTGACGGCAGATTTCGGATCGATTGATTCTCTTCCATCTGAATATTTGCACATTACAATAGGTTTGTTCGCTATTATTCAATTCATGCTTTCTTTTTTTTGCAATTTCTACACTTGCTTCAGATATAGATCCATCTCTGACCTTCTTCCTCTTCGCCACGTCTCTCACTGTCTCCTGAACGAGGAAATCGGCCTCGTCCTTCTCGAGCGTCGCCTTAGGAACCTGTGTATTGTCGGAAAATACCACCTGATCTTTGATCTTTTATCACTATGATGGTATCGTTGCATTTCAACGGAGAACAGGTATAGGATAATAACTTACCACTGCCGAAGCCTTGACGAATCCTCGCGGTGGCTGTTTCTGAATAATATTTTCTTGTGGTGATCACTTTCTAAGGTCATTCTAATTAATTGTTAGAATTCTTACATTGACCAATGGCGCACGGGCAGGTGCGGCATTGGGGAGAGGAAGAGCGACTGCATCGGAGAGTGTGGGTGCAGAGGGAAGATCTGCCTCCATTGGGAACGGAGTCTGGTCCACGTTCTCCTGTGAAAGAATTATGAACGAGGCTGATTATCTACTTTCATTTTCTCTATTTCATTCATATAGTTAAAGTTATTCGCTTGTAATTTTCTTGTACCTCATTTTCCTTCTCTTCGTCTTCTTTGTCATTATCTTCTTCTTCTCTCATCATTTCTTCCTCTCCATCACTGTTGCTCTCACGAATCTGTAGTGGGAGAGTAATGGACAGACTCTCCCCATTCTACATGCTCTCTCATCGATCAGACAATGCGAGAGAGCATGCAGAATTGAGAGGGTTAGACCATTACTCGATAGAGACCGTATTCTCAGATTAATTTCTGATAGTTTTATTTGAGATGGTCTACCAACCCATACCTCGATCTTGGTGTCTTTCTTGATCTTCGCCTTCTCCTCCTTCTCTTTCCTCTGCTCCATCGATAGCTGCTTCTCAGCCGTTTCCTGATATTACTATCGTTCATCTTTGTCTGAGCTCTATTTTTTGTCTACCGTAATTCCTCACCTCTGCCGTTATCGATCTGTCATAGGGAGTCGTGTCACCTCCATTCTCTATGACTTGCCATCGCTCCTTGTCATATTGCTCGTAGGCAGCGATGATTGCATCAATGTGAGATGCCATTTCTAAAGGAGAGGTTCTTTCCTTGCGCTTCAGACCATTTGGGTAAAAAAACACAAAAAAAATATTTTTTCTGATTTTTGGGTATTTCCTCATCACAAGGTAATGTCATATTAGGCAATAATTTTGCTAACCTTCTTCATATAATGATTGGTAGGGCACGCCTTCGGGCCACCAGTTTGGAGGGTCCATTTCGTAGAAGAGCTGGATACGAGGACGCAGCTCAGCCTCGATGACTTCAGTAGTTGCCCTTATCCTCTCTAGTCGGTCACCGCACAGTTTGATCTTCGCTACATCGATGAGCGGCATAGTTACGGTCTATAATGAATAGATACACTCTCTCTATTTCATATGATCTCTCGCCCGTCAGATATATACGATAATGATCTCGTAGTCTATTTTGTAAAACATTGTCTATATAAAATTTGTCTTACTCTCGAGACGGGATCCGAGATCCTCATGTACTCTCTCAAATTGCTTTGAGCAAGAGCACGCAGCATCTCTCTGTCGCCATGGAATACTAGCCGGGGATTCTTCTCGATGTTGAGAGAGATTAGAACCACCCGGCCTAGCCCATGAGAGTTCACAGCCTTCGTATCGCGTAGAAGACGCGTGTAGGCTCTAGTGTGCCTCTTATTATCGACCTGTTGAAACACAGATCTTCGCGGTAAGGTTGTATACCAATAAATACGCTTTCTAGTTATCATAAATAATTCGTTTTCTAGATCTCGCCCGTGTTTTTATATCCTTCTATAAAATATGACCGTTATCTAGCTAATCAATAATCAATTTTGAATGTTACTCACAACTGCCGTCTTCGATGGTCTTCCTCTTGCTTTTGTGATCTTTCCTTTCGCCATTTTGAAACCTGTGTAGTTTTATTAGATAGACAAGGCAAAGAAATAAATAAATGTATTACCAGAAATTATGACTAATAAGAGTAAACAATTTATTCAGATGATGTAATTGCCGATGCACTTTCAATCAATCTCAGGATTCCTCCCTCCCTCCCACAGTAGTATCCACAGTTCTCTTCCGGCCCACTATGGCCCGCTCTGTCTCATGATCCAAGTTATTGATTCCTCGATATAATTAGTTTATCTGAGATGTAGGAGTATGTCTCTTCATTTCATGCTCCTCTCCAGCCTCATTCCTACCATTGAAACGAAGATAATAATTTCACTCTCGTTTCAATCTCATTTTCAAGATTGTGTCTATATCTCTCTCTTGTTGTGTTCAATTCAAATATTTTCACGCATTATGTGATATCACGGTTTCTAATATACGATTATTATGTAGAATACAAGGAGAGATGATTCTAATAAGAAGAATAATATATTTTAGATAAAATTATATTAATAGGCAAATATTTAAACCTGACACAATGAAATACCGTAATTAGAAACCGCGATTTATTGCCGACCCACTACTCCGGAGTTTCAACGCACGATGTGCGCGCGATTTTCACTACTAGTTTCGCGTCATGCAAAACGAGTAGCGGAAATGTCGCGCGCGTCGTGTGGAAATCGTGTGCTCTGTTGAAGGTCTTGAACGGAAATTACGGTTTCAGGATCAGGCCAGCGCGCGACTTGTGGAAATCTCGCGGCGCATCATGTGAAAATCGCGCGCACACGATGTTTTCCCGGAATCGCGCGCACATCGTGCGTTGAAACTCCGGAGTATGGGTCGGCTGCTCGGCAATATGAGAAGTTCACTATTCCTGAGGGTTCACTAAGTTCACTCAGTTCACCACTACCGTAACCCGGTTCACTATGTTCGCTACGTTCACTTACAGTATTTTCAGTTGTTGATCCTACTTTATTTACTGTTTTCGTTAAATATTGTCTCACTGAATTCAAACCATTCCCAAAACCGCGTCAAAAATAACCGTCTTTATATCGGATCATACGATTTACAAACTTCTTAAAGGAAGTAGACATACCGAGTTAGAAACACCGACAATACAGCAAAACGATATTAGGGAGGAACCGGAGAGAGACATATCACATTGATGATCCAAATATGCGCTCGTTTGTGATAGTCTGGGAACACACTACGGGGACCGCACTGTAGAAAATATAAAATTTGGGATAAATTTTCAGCACTTTCGATGGCAATGATCCCGATTAAGTATGTGTCATTTCTCACTAAATACTCTCCGACCTGATATCCAAATTCAAAAATTTAGCTAATTTCAAGATTTTTAGCGATTTTTCTCAACCAACTTGTCAAACTTCGGAGAATTAGAACTCGTTGTGTTGCTACTCACACTATTGACGACATTAAGTCTTCATAAATATATATATTTTTGGGCGGATGGGAATTATTATCTTTTTTTTTCTGATTAGTGAGGCATTAAATTCAAATGGAACATGGAAGACACTTAGTGATCTACCACTTAAATTTGGTCACTCAAATCCCTCGGCCATTCGAGTTATGAATTTGTGGGTCAGAGAATCTTGTCGAAAATGAATCCGCAAGAACCAAATTGAAAATGATGTTTATCTCACATTTTATATTTTCTACAGTGCGGCCCCCGTAGTGTGTTCCCAGACTATCACAAACGGGCTCATATTTGGATCATGACTCTGTTCATTGTGAATCAATGTGATATGTCTCTCTCTCCGGTTAGATTCGTGATTCTAACTCGGAAATTCTACTTCTTTTCTGAAGTTTGTAAGTCGAATGATCTGATATAAAGACGGTTATTTTTGACGCGGTTTTGGGAATGGTTTGAATTCAGTGAGACAATATAACGAAAACAGTAAATAAAGTAGGATCAACAACTGAAAATACTGTAAGTGAAAGTAGCGAACATAGTGAACCGGGTTACGGTAGTGGTGAACTGAGTGAACTTAGTGAACACTCAGGAATAGTGAACTTCTCATATTGCCCGGCTGCTCGATTCCGAGACTATTCCTCAATGATTTTTCGTTAGGCGATGTTCGAGGGGGGAAATTAACTTACCGTATTAACAAGGTTTGTCACTTACTATTATACGAACTTATTGTTGAAATAAAAATTCGACCTTTGCAGTGGGAAAATAAATAGAAAAGCGAAAAAGTTAAAGCCAAACTGTATTTTTATTTTATCAAAAAAGTTTATCAAAAATGCATAGAGTCGAAAAAGTCTTAGAATTTGATGAGGAATTGATTGGTACCACAAAAATGTATGCTGTTCGATGAAGTTTTTCGAAAAACCGGAAATGCCTATGACGTAATGTCCTAAGGCTTAGAAGCGTTTTCGCACTTTATCTTCAGCGGGACCGACTTGTCCTGGACCACACTGCATCATACCATTATTATTTATCTCAGCAAGCCGTTTTTCGCACTGTACCGATCCTTTGAACAAATATGTTGATCGAGTCAGATAGTCTCTCCTATTATATTGATCAGAGGCTCTCGAAATGGCTACATAGATTTTCGAAGATTTAACTAATTAGAGGACATTTTACAATGGTCGGAGAAATATAATAAGCACCGAAATCGATTGGGGCACCGCAATCAATAAGTGTCTCGACAGTGAGGAAAAATTATTTTCTTCTTTTTTTGCCGTAATGACGTTGCCGAATGGTCATCCCTCCCAGAATTCTACCTGGACCGCGTTGTACCCGGTAATCGAAAACCCCATCGTTTAACATCCACGCATCCCGCTAGTTGATAATATAGAAGGAGTTTATTCAAAAAGGAGGAGACGGAGAGAAGAGAGTGAATGGATGGACGAACCGTGAGTACAACAAAAATATGTGGGATAAAATGAATTAACTAATTTGACTTCGATCAATAAATCGGATTCTTACTTCAATACTACTTCTAGATAAAACGAAATGAAACAAGACAAATAATAAATATAACAACGTTGATTCCTACTTGAGAAAGTAAAACATCATTAGTTTGAAGAGAAAAGAAAGAGTGAGAATCAAAGGATGCGACAATTCATACAATTCAATTCATGTTAGCGAGAACGGCTGATACTCTCTCCAATCTTACACGTACTGATGATGATGAATGAGAAGAGATCGATCGAGAATCAACTGCGAATCGAGACAGAGCAACCTCGCATTTGGAAGTAAGTGCCATCCTGCACACAATCTTTTCAATTACGGTAATTCTGAAATAATATTGATACCGCTGTGGATCGGTGTACTTGCGCGAATTAGAGATGAAATCTTCTACTACGTTAACGGCTACGATGACAATGTAGTCATGCGCATTTACATTCTCTCTCCAAAAGGGATCTCCATTCCTGAAAGTAATGCCATTATGAGAAGTTCAGGGCGTTATTCAATCGGTGATATGAGGGCGCAGGGTCACAGCTAAACAATGTAATTGAATTAGTATGCTAAGATCTGAGTGCTACAAGTAACAGTGTTAGAAACTATAATAGGTATGACTGTTTCGCTCCCTTAGTGCCAGACTGTCATACCTCTCCTCGGGGGGAGCTCGTCAGTGACGACCCCAGGAGTGGTCAGGTCAAATAACTTTTTTTCAACAACAAAAGTTTGATTATAAACTAGAATCTATTTGTCAAAAATGGACTAGTCATCAAATCAAAGGGGAGGAGAGAGAGGGGCGACCGATGTTTTCTAGTCAATTCTATGAAATTGCAAATGACGGAGAACATATTCTTTTTTTTTTGGTGGAGCGCCAGATGGCGCCACATCGAAATCACATTTTCTTTGTTTATTCACTCACTGATTTTAGTCGGCTAATTTAAAATCCTTGTTGTTTCTGGAGCAGAATTTGATTATGATTACGCCTGACTAATTCATTTATCGGACCGGCGAGATGAGACGAACTCAATTCCATAATGAGCAAAATTATGTAGTCGGATCTCGAAATGAGCAGCAATAAAGTTAAATCTAATGTAATATCACAGCTACCTCATATCTAAAAATTACATAAATTTGCCTAAGATTACTAATAATTTAATCACAAGGTGATTAAATTGTTAGTACTCCGGACTGAATCTGCCCATTGTAACACTGGCCTAGCAGTGTTCTCCCGCGAGCCCAGCTCGAAGGCGGGAAGTACCTATACCTTTTTTTTAAAATCACATTACTAGTTAACCTAAAACGACAAGCCCTGTCGGTCTGTCTGTTCGTCTGTCCGTGTGTGCGCCACTACCGAATATCTCGAAAACGAGAGAGGTAGCGACTCACTTCCTTCGCCATAGTGACCGCCTCCACAAAAAAATATATATTTAAAAAAATATAAACTTATTCATGGCTAAGTGGTTAAAGGGCGCGACATTCAAAACCGACCGACGCAGGTTAGAACCCAGCCGCGGGCTAACCCTTTGCCGCATTTTTCGCTGCACGGCAATGGACAGCAAACATGCTTTCAAGAAACTTGAAACGTGTTCGAACACGTTTTGACGTGTTATAACGTGTTAAAAAAAAAAAAAGAAAAAAAAAATTTTCCCAAAACATCTGGGGACTCTCGCAAATCACCGGAAAAGTGTTTTGCGATGTCACAAACAAACGTGTCAGAACACGATTTAACGTGTTTTTGCGAAATTTTCGAAAATCTGGCAAACGAATCGGCGAGCGCGGTGAATCACGAGAAATACGTTTTGCGATATCATAAACGTGTTCGAACGTGTCAGTACACGTTTTAACGTGTTTTTACGAAATTTTCGAAAATCGACCAAACGAATCGGGAAGCGTAGACAATCACGAGAAGAGTGTTTTGCGATGTCACCAACGTGTTCAAACGTGTAAGAACACGTTGTAACGTGTTTTAACGAAATTTTCGAAATCCCACCAAACGCATTAAGTGTTTTGCGATGCCACAAACGTGTTCGAACACGTCAGGGATCAATACACGGTATCTCGTGAGACTGATAGCGATCGAAAAAAAAAGTTTCCACGGAGCCACGAAGTGGCGTAGTGGCAACTTTTTTCGATCGCTCTCAGCCTCACTAGCCTTTTGCAACGGAATAAGCCAGTACTCTTAGTAGCGATTTACTTTTTGCAACGCGTGCCTCGACTTAATATGATCCCGATTTCCGAATTCCCACTGGACCAAACAGTATCCGGCGACGGAATTCCCCCTGGACCGAACGGTACCTGACGCCCGAAGTCCCCCTGGACCAAACTGTAACCGGCGACTGAAGCCCCCCCCTGGACCGTACTTTGAAAACGTAGTGTGCTTAACCTCCACGCACCCCACTAGTTTTAAAGCCTAATTTATCAAGTTTAACGCAAATATAAGATTTTGCGTTAATTTTATTTTGAAATGAGTCAATTTTTTGAACCCGTAATTTAACAAAAAAAACAGAAAATCAAAAACCCAACACTGTTTTACCTGTAGTGGTCGGAGAGGAAAGTGAGGAACACCGCGAGTGATATGTTCATCTTGGATAGTAGAGAAATGAAGAAGACTGGGTCGATGCCGTATTCGAAGCATCGTTCCACAACGTGCATCACAATAAGTTCTTAAACAACTAGCATTAATAACTAGTAATAGAAAAAATGAGTACAATACCGGAAAAAATATGATTCCATAAATCAAATTGTCATAACGTTCTTTAATGTTGAGATATAACCATACGGTTTGGAGCATTAAATAGAAAATTAGTACAAGAATATTTAACAATAGTTCATGATGATCGCTCTAGGTGATTCAATTTTCGGAATTCGTTTTGCAGAGTGCAATCGCTAAAAAATTCCATTCCCTTATAGATTTGAGATATTAGGGTGTCCCGAAAGTTCGTGCACTTTTCGTTTTTTCAGAGATTTTTGGCAATCTGCTAGGAATACTTTTAAACATTGTACAGCATATATGTACATATATGCCATTCCATTTTGCGAACGTTAATCAATCGCATTTTGCAATATTCATATTCAACCACATAAATCATGTCGAATGTTAAAGCGACAGATGCCAAATTACAGGGTGATGTAGAGACGATGTTCGAATACAACTCCAATCGCAAAAATGTAGAATATGTAAACCCAATAATCAAATAAAAATTTCTAACAAAAATTCGCGAAATGCCAATTTTGCATTTTTCAGATTTTTTAAGTGTGTATTTATAGTTTGTTTGCATTCATGTAATACATACATGGGCGGGGATGTTGCTAGCGATGACACCTTCCTGCTTTTTTTGCTCGGACCTCCCCCCCCCGCTTTCATCCAAAATTCGACTAAAAAAATTATCCATGAACAAGACCAAAACGGTAACCAGGGCAAAAAACTGAGCAAACGCTGATTGAAGCATTTTCTTACAGTAAGATTATCCTTGGTGCGAGTTTATGATTTCCGTTTTGGCGATTGCGTAGCGATGGACCACTACGCAGCAAAAATATTACATTTATAAAATGATACGATCAAACAAAATGTCGAACTGGGACTTCCTGTGTTTACCGAGACGAGAGAGCACGCAAAAGCGAGAGGGTCGCCAATGTTCCTGTATGGTAAACAACGGAAGTTCGTTATTCGGCTTTTTGGTATGATCGTATCATTTTATAAATGTAATAACTACTCGTCTGATTTCTTCCAAAATTTTTGAGCGACATATTCTCAATAAACGATTGGGCTGTGGAAACAATTGGCCAAATTGAACGTCAGCTAAAACTTTGCTCACTGCTGGAAAATGAAGGGAAGTGTGAAATACAAAGTATACAAAGTATAAAAATTGCAGAATGTTATGTTATGGATTCGGGTTGTTAAAGTGCCTACTGTTGAGATCGTCTAAATCTGATTCGTCGATGTCGTCATGGTCATCTTTTGTAGTGTTTCTGGACAAAAATCAAAGGTCAAAGCTTTATTGGCATCGACGTTTGGTGGTGAAAGGGGAGGGAGATACCAAAGGCGTTGATCGGCCACCGAACCACCGTTGACATTTTTTTTCACAAGAGTTTATCAATTAAGCTGCAGTTTTTTCGTCGAAATTATTTTCTCTTGGCTGCTCTTCCACAAAATATAGCGCAATTGTAAAACTAATAGAGTCAAATAATGCTCCGAATAAGTCGCCTCGAGTCGTCACACTCATTTATACACCACCCAAACCGAAATTCAGCGTCAGCTGAAATTTTTATTTAATTTTTCCCATCATGTTTGTGCTCCGACCCTCCCGCTTTTAGGCTAGGGCCCTCCCGCTTTGACCTCCCAGCTATGAAGCCCGCCCATGTACGGTATGCTTACAGTAATTGCGATTTCGTAAGATCTGATCTACACTTCAAATCAAAATTGGAAAAAAACTAAGAAGTTTTCAGCTAACGATTAAGAGACAGGATCGGTAAGATTTGAGAGTAGCCGGACATTCGCACCAGGACTTTCGATTTGGCTCATGACACTCATAGTATGGGAGTACCCCAGGATCCTATTTACAAAAGTATTCGAATTTGTGCCCTGAGGTTCAAACCCGGCTCGCATATGCCACACAAAGTGTGAAAAAGCGATTTTCACAACTTTTCAACCAAACATGATGGGAACAGTTTTTCTTTAGCAATATTTTTCTGTGTGCTCGAAAACTCGGAATTAAATTTTTTTCGCGCGATTTTATTAAAAAAATTTTTTTTTTACATTTTTGAATCCGGCTCAAATATGAAACCAAGCAAATAAATTCATGATGGGGATTGTATCTATTATCTATCTACGCGATGTGCATTACCAGCTGTCGTATCTATTTCCCACATGAAACGAAAAAATCGAGCCTAAAAGCGGGAGGGTCGGAGCACAAAAATGATGGGAAAAATTAAATAAAAATTTCAGCTGACGCTGAATTTCGGTTTGGGTGGTGTATAAATGAGTGTGACGACTCATTGTTTGACTGTATTAGTTTTACAATTGCGCTATATTTTGTGGAGGAGCAGCCAAGAGAAAATAATTTCGACGAAAAAACTGCAGCTTAATTGATAAACTCTTGTGAAAAAAAATGTCAACGGTGGTTCGGTGGCCGATCAACGCCTTTGGTATCAGGATAACGCGGAAAACAACCGCACGTTGCGGTACCTAGGTAAGTGAAATACACGGAAATTTGCATTCCCGAGACTGCCATTAGATTCCTCATGCAAATTCACCCTGGTTGAGTATTTATAGGACATGGTTTGAAGACTCGTTCTTTTGAAATGACAAAAACACGCAAAATCAGCCGAATTTTGCAATTTGAATAACATGTCGAAGATCGATTTGCATAACACAACATACTCAGGACCCTTGAAAGTGAAAGTGAAAGGACCCTTGAAAACAATGTTCTCCTTCGACTTCGATTTTTCTACTGTCCTAGCTTTGCTCGATTCTATCACAAACGTCCATATATACACTAGCCCCAAGTAAAAAAAAGTCTTCGCAAAAACTTCGTTCAACTATCGAAAAAGAGCCTCTCAGATTGAAGGCTGCGAGGCGAGGAGTGAAATCTACGCCTCTCACGTATTTTAGTTGGGTCCATAGGTACCCGAGAACATTTTTTTAAACACGATACAAAAAAACCTGAAAAATACAAAATTCCGAAATACAAAACTTTGAATCGATGCTCTCGTACTACTATATTATTGTCTCACCAGTGGGAAAATAATTCGAGTCTCCGAACTTGCAATTCAGATCGGCTATTGTCCCGAGAATAATCGATCCCCCAGCGTCAGAGCATGATTCGAATTCTGAATTAGGCAAGTTTCGCCCTCACTTTGATATAAAGAGCGCAGAGTTTTACGGAAATAGGAAAGTACCGCGCTTTGATCCTGAACGGATCGATCGCATCCCTTGGACGCCTTGCTTTCGGAAGTCTCCTTTATCTCTTTGCATACGCTTTTTCTTCTAGTCTTACCTCTGTCAAGTAATTGTCTCCATACATTGTGAATCTTTTCCTCATCGTAGAAATTTGCGCATTTGAATATCTCGAGTTGCAGCTTTGCCAGTTTGAATGGAACAGCGTATTTGAGGCATAGATCCTGTAAGAGAATAATAAAGAAGGGCTGACATTAATTTATAAAATGATACGATGCGCGAAACTTCTTTTTGGGAAATTCCAGAATTGCGCGGGGAAAATGCGTTACGCGGGAAAAAACTGATGAATTAAATAAAGTTGATTAATTTAATCACGTTAATCAACAATATGAGGAAGCTCATTTGATAACTAATTCTACCCCTTTCTACTTATCACTTATTCATTTTCGACTTATTCATTTTCGCAAATTAAATTAAATTATTGAGAAAATTGCAGTAAAAGGAAAGAAAATATGAAAGAGTGCGCTTATGTTTACGATGTTTTTGCAAAGCGGACGTAGGCGCTACGAGAGAACGCTAAATATGCTATATTACTGAAGAACAACACCATGTAAATTTATAATAAAAATACCTGGAGTCCAAGTACTTTTCCATTAAGTTGTCGTGCGATAAAGGACTCCTCTTGTCCTCGATCTTCCAACGCTTCTCTGTAAATCCACACGTTATACGCGTACATTGATAACTTACTCAACACATCACCCACAAAGGTCAAATAAGTTATCGCTAGCGAGAATAGGCATTTCTACATGGCGTCCAGATCATGTCGGCAAACGAAAAATGTGAATCTTTCATGCTTTTCTGACCACTTTGTTGAGAAATTTAGTGAAAATTGTACGTCGGCAGCGGATTTTAGGCATTTCTGCGCGAAATACCTGTGAGGATCCCATTTGACCTATGATCACCCATAGTTGGCGCATTTGCGTAAAACAGACAAACAATACTCGAAGGTTCGAAGTGGTTTAGTGGTCTAATGCGCACTCCCATTTTTATTCCATTCCACACAGGGTTTGATTCAACGCTGTGCGTAGCGCCACTGCCTCACTAAGGCACTCGAATGGGTAAAAATTCGTAGTGGTGTGACCACGAAAGTAACTAGATCCAAAGAAGAATTGGTCCCTCCGGATTAAACTGGCCTGTTCGGCGCTGGCCTTAGCAGTGACTCCCTCAGGACGGAGCCTAGATAAGGGGATGCCTTTGCCACTAGTCTAAGGGTGTCCCAAAAATTCTAACACATCCTTGGTACACTAAGAAAAATCTTGGATAAATATGCCATAGTAATGGCGCTATGTTATCGAATTCTAAGTGATGTCGATTTTGATAACCATACCTTTGGCAAGTTAAATTAAATCTAGATGAATTTGGATTTGAATTTAAATATTGGAAGCAAAAAAAGTCAATATTAGTGTAATGTAGAGTGTATTCGACAATTCTTCACGCAGAAAACAATCTGTAAATGAACAGTATAAGTTTTTAAAAATTACGATTTTTATACCATGAATATTCATGGATTTTGTTCAGACAATTTTTTCTTCAAAGTAGATGAACCAAATTAATATTTCTTCATGTAATTTAGCGCTATGAGTGTGCGTGATGTTTAGCTATGGTAGGCTTTGACTCCTTCTGAATAAATATATTTGGCCTAAAATTTCAACATTTTCAATAATCGATTTTTATTGTATTATATTTTCAAAATATACGTTGATAAAAATACATTCAAGATTAAGATAGGTCACTAGGTATTTCAAATTAATTGAAGCCGAATTAAAACGTTGATTGCACAGTGTCTGCGACTTGGACACGCATGATATTAATAAACAAAACAATACATCAATAATACAAAGTATCTTTCCAAATTCAAGTTCAAAGTTTTTTGTTTAAAAAAAACTGACTTGATGGCCATTTGAATCTGCGCCACTTCAAGCTTGTCTCTAAGCTCCTGAAAATAAATATTGATACAAATGTGGTATACACGTAATTATCCTACTTGGATTAATGTTCTGCTCTCATTATCACTCGTAGATTGTGCACATATTATTGCATGTGACAAGTAGGAAAGTCGATCAGTCAATGATATCTCAGCTAATTCTGAGTCCGTCAGTCGATTGAGTAGTTTCGCCGCCTTTCCCGCCAATCCATTCTTCTCGTAGTATCGCCACATTACGTCCAGATATCTGATATACACATTATGCATGTAATGTATTCCAACAAATTTTAAAAAATCTGTTTGAATTTTAAAAAAACACACATTTTAACCATAGTTCTCAGTAGAGACAACGTGAAACTTCTTGAAAGTGAACAGCCGCGTTTGGCCAATTTTGAATTAAATTCACCATTGTTTGGCCAATTTTGAATTAAATTCACCATGTCCAAAGATGGGGAGCTCCCAAGCGCGTCTATTTGCCGGTTCGGGCGCTCTCTCTCCCTCTCCCTCACCCTTTCCATTAGATCTTTCTTGATTTACTGGATTTTGTACGTGCTTTTTCTCAGGTTAAATTTAAATAATCGAAGTAATTTTTTGTTTGTGAATAGTTCTGACCAAGACGATAAAATCTAACCGGAATTTAAGTTAATCCCGATTTATCCTATTGAGTTGCGAGAGGCCATTTTCGCGCACATAAGGGTCTATATTGCGACAAGTGAAAATATTCGATGTTATGAATTGTTATATAAAATATATTTCAACTAGCGGGGTGCGTGGAGGTAAAACGCACTACATTTTCAAAGTACGGTCCAGGGGAGGTTCGGTCGCCCGGTTACAGTTCGATCCAGGGGGATTTCGGTCGCCGGGAGCACATTTAGTCGAGGCACACGTTGGGGAAAAGTAAATCGCTACAAAGTTTACTGGCTATTTCCGTTGCAAAAGGCTCGTGAGGCTGAGAGCAATCGAAAAAAGTTGCCACTACGCCACTTCGTGGCTCCGTGGCAACTTTTTTTCGATCGCTCTCAGCCTCACGAGCCTTTCACAACGGAAACGCAGGATACCGTGTGTTGATTTCCCTGACGTGTTCGAACATGTTTGTGACATCGCAAAGCACTTCCCCCGTGATTCCCTAAGCTCCCCGCTGCGTTTTCCAGATTTTCGAAAATTTCGTTAAAACACGTTAAACGTGTTCTGACACGTTTGAACACGTTTGTGACATCGCTGAACACTTTTCCGGTGATTTGCGAGAGTCCCCAGATGTTTTGGGAAAATTTCGAAAATTTGGTAAAAACACGTTATAACACGTCAAAACGTGTTCGAACACGTTTCAAGTTTCTTGAAAGCATGGTTGCTGTCCATTGCCGTGCAGCCAAAAATGCGATAAAAGGTTAGCCCGCGGCTGGGTTCGAACCTGCGTCGGTCGGTTTTGAATATCGCGCCCTTTCACCACTTAATTTTAGCCATGAATAAAGTGAATATTTTATTTTTTGAAATTTATTTTTTACGAAGTCGGTCACTATGGCGAAGGAAGTGTGTCGATGGGTGGCGCCGTTTTCGAGATATTCGGTAGTGGCGCGCACACGCACGGACAGACAGACTCACAGACAGACAGACAGGCAGACAGGGCTTGTCGTTTTAGGTTAAGTAGTAACCATTGCCAAGCATGGGGACTCGATTTCAACACCCATTTCACATGTTCTCACCTTTTAAGACTGTTATTCGTTTGTTCGCTAGCTTTTTGCGCCAATTCATTTCGGGATTCACATTTTGCCATAATTTATCAAAATATTCTCCGATCATATTCACTATACTGAAATTGGACTGGAACGTGCCACCAGTCCCTCTGAAGACTTGCCATCCTGTTGCACCCAATGGCTGGAAACTTCGAGTGGGAGAAGAAATCTGAGTTCGCCAATAGAACCGAGTTGCATCTCTTTCTCTGCGAATTAGGTCACTACTAGTACATTCGAACAGGTGTCAGAAATGTTACAAACTTTTTAGGGAAACGAGCCATAGATGAAGTGTGATCATTGCAAAATGGAGAATAATTCTACTGTCCTACCTGCGGAAGCGACTTCAGATATTTAGTGAATTTTGATTCGAATGGTGATCAATTGTGGGATAATAAAGTTCAAACCTGAGAATATTACGATAAATTATGGCAAAATGTGAATCTCGAAATGAATTGGCGCAAAAAGCGAATGAACAAGCGAATAACTGCCTTATAAGTCGAGAACATGTGAAATGGGTGTAGAAATCGAGTTCCCCAAGCTTGGATATGGTTGAAATATATCTTAATTCATAACATCGAACATTTTCACTTTTCACCATACCATTATATGCGTGAAAATGGCCTGTATTGGCCTCTCGCAACTCAATAGGATGAATCGGAATTTGCTTAAATTCCGGTTAGATTTGATCGTCTTGGTCAGAACTATTCACAAACAAAAAAAATTTCTTCGATTATTTAAATTTAACCTGAGAAAAAGGATTTACAAAATGTAGTAAATCAAGAGAGATCTAATCAAGAGAGATCTAATGGAAAGGGTGAGGGAGAGGGAGAGAGAGCGCCCGAGCCGGCAACAAGACACGCCTGGGAGCCCCCTCATCTTTGGACATATAGAGAAATGTAGCCATGGAATGCATGCAAGTGACCAGTAGCTAGAAACATGCAATATACAGTTTTTCAGGATTATCTCTTGATCAAATTTACCGATTTGTACAAAAATGATCGTCTCGACGAGATGCATCTTTCTATAACGGTGTCCCGAAAGTTCGTGCACTTTTTCGAATTTTTCATATTTCACTTCTCTCTAAAGGATCTCGAAAGGACTAGTTTATTTGTAAGAGCAACTCATCTTCGTTGTTTTCCACTTCTGAGATGGTGTGTATGTCAGATCATACAAAATCTCTATTACTGCAAACATACAGTACTTTTTCATCAGCATCACAGATTCACCGTTTTTTGTGGCAAAAAAATTCTAATTTTCGCTTTAAATGATTTCTGACAAGGACATGCATAAGTTTACAGAGTATCATAAATTTCGTCATCCCTACACAATTTTGGGGTTACCACGTAAATCTGAGAAAAATTTCGAAAATGACCTTGTAATAGATTGTCAAAAAATTAAATAATAAATAATGAATAATAAAACCTCAATATCAATAATCTCAACAAAACGGTAAATACACTAAAAAGTAGAAAAACCGAAAACTGTGACTTGGCGAGTTTTCATTTAAATTATTTTTATTTGTTCAATGAGTTTACGGATTCTATAATTTTGTGATGGAACAAAGTAAACCATGGACGCTACATCATCTTAAAATTAGGTCCCTGTAGCATTCACATTCATCTAGATTTTTGAAGTCGCAGATGGGGATATAATAGTTCAATTTGTGTACATTCGCCACTTTATTGCATCATTCCTCCACTAATAGGAAATCAAAATGTCTGTCTGTTTGTCTGTCTGTTTTCTTATTCGTCCGCGTGACAGACATTTTTTTCGTCATTTTATTATATTTCGCTTCAAATTCGAGCTATCTTCCCAGATCCTTTTGCATATGATAACTGACCAGAATAGCTTTCAAATTTTACGAAATTTAATTAACGAAATCCATAGCCAAGTGGGTTACACCCTTGACTTACAATCCGGCACCCCCAGGTTCGACCCCCGCCGCGGGCTAATCTTTTGCCGCATTTTTCGCAAGTGTCAGAAGCCTTCCCAAGACGTTTTAGAGTACCGTGAAACACGTTTTCACCTGTTTTGCCGAGTTTTAACGTGAAAAATCGAAAATTTCAAAAAGTTCCTAAATGTTTCAGAGAGCGTGGGGGATCACAGGAAAAGTGTTTTGCGATGTCAGAGAAGTATCTAAACCTGTCGGAACACGGAGTCGAGTATGAAGTTCCCCCTATACCGAAACAGAAGTAGGATGTCATGCTCCCCCTGAACCTAACCTGGAGCCGGCTACCGAGCATCCCTGGACCGAACCTGAAGCCGGCTACCTAACTCCCCTGGACCGAACCTGCACCCATAACTATGCATAGAGCGTAGTGTACGCATAGAGCGTAGTGTATTTAACCTCAACACATCCCGGCTAGTTCATATCTCATAACATAATACCATAGATAGCATATTTGATTGTCTTATGCCGTCTGATAACCTGGCTGTACAATGCTTAGAAATAGCCCTAGTAGTTCTTCAGAAATCTCGAAAAAAAAATCAAAAGTGCACGAACTTTCGGGACACCCTTATAGATGCGTCACGCAGGACGGATTTGAGTTGTATTTGTGAAGTCATTTATCTAGAGACCGCCCATTGAATGGCGAAATAGATATTAAAATGATATTTATTGAAGTGCATCGAATATCGTTTGTTATAAAAATGGATCGTCGACCTATCATTTTTCCATTCGGATATCCCAACTCTGGCCTCTCATTCTCTCGCTCCTTGCGCGGCTGTGCTGTTTTCAATGTCGAATAGGCCAAATGAATGGGTATTCGATTGCCAATCAAATATTTTCCCATTCAGATGACCGGTCAATCAGATATCGAACCTATTTGAATGCCCCTCATTTCTCGCCATTCGCGTATCGAATATATTTTTTGGCGGTCTCTACATTTATCACATGGAAAAATTAAAATATGCATGAGCTAAATATTTCATATCGTGGAAGACATCCACAGTGTGTATTTTCCACAGTTTGGTACAATTTGGTAAAGATTATCAAGAGATAGTCGTGATAAAACTTTATATTGCAAAATGAAGCATATCATGGTGATCAGCAAATTTTATAACATCTGTAAAATTAAAATGAGTAGTGGTTTCAATTTCGCTGTTCAAGTGATTGTTCGACTCTTAGGCAACCGGCCAAATATCTGGTTCCACTCCGTTGATGGTCGATTCGTACGATAAACGCTACTTTACCCACGAATGAAAAATAACGTAAAATATGAGAATTTAGTTCAGAATCTCTGAACAGCGGGAAAAAAGTCCTTTTGCTCGATTCTTAGGAGAACGGCCAGGTGTAGATTTTTTATAGACAACGATTTTTGCCTTTTGAATCAAAAATATCAGTTAAAGTGGAAAATTGATCGACGTGAAGATTATGCTCACTTCACCCCTCCTCCTCTTCCAATTTCGATACTTAGCCATTGTTCAAGGAATGGAGACTTGCTGTTCAGTATCTTGTCTTTCTGTCCACGATTCATCAACCATCTTCAACAAATGAAAAATATCTTCATAATTTCAAGACATTTCTCTATTATCTCACCTGAACAGAGCAGCATGAGCCATTTCATCGTCTGTCGACAAAACTGCAGTCATTATCTGATCGCTCTCGACGTTCTGAACCAAGTATATCCATTCATCGCCATTTAAATATGTAACTATTTTATAGAACACTGTATTGAGGTAAGCGCAGTACTACGTTCTATGCGAGCCGTTAATCACGTGTATGAAAAATTCGTAAGGCTTCGAGATATCGAAAAATAACACTCGTCTAATCCGGCCGGAAACGACTTTTTTTGGAATTGAAATAAACTATTTTTTCGTAATTAAAAATATGATTTGAATATACATTCTTATCAGCTAAAATACGCAAAAAGTTTTTTTCGAAGATTGAGCAATTTATGGCAAAATGGTAAAAATTCCTGTAACGCAATCGCAACGTAAACTTTTTTTCTTATGTTGTAAGTGGACGGAACTAGGTTGCATTATTTTCAAATTCTTAGTCCGTAAAATAGGGTCTGGATCAAGTCAAAAATCGAAATAGCTCAAAATTAGGTATGTTTAAAGCGTAGCACCATAGCTCTAAAAGTGGGTTGAATTCGATCTGACAGGTTCACTTAAAATGCGCTAACCGCGATCCGAGATACCCGCATTGTTTTGTAGCTACCACTGCCCCAATCAATTAAAAAGCTGACGCGAACTGTGCAAATCTAAGGAACTCGGAAATATACCTGCCCGACTGTTCAAAATGTATTTCCTAGTGCCCATTTATTTCGCGAAAAAAACCTGCTCTCTCGTGACTTTTTGACCTACGTTTGTGACAACGATTTCGAAATAGGGTCGATATGGGCCGCGCGGTCTTTTTTTTAAATCCAGGAGGGAACCGTGAAATTTTTAATCGGAAATTATGTTTTCCGCCAAAATTATGCGGATCCATTCTGGGGCCAGAGGGGTCGTATTGAAAAATCGATGGCGTGCTTGGCGTAAAAATTTACCCTCTGGGGGAAAGTCTTGTGCGATTTCGATTTTGATCTGTTCCTAAACCCTGTTGTGCTCTTCCAGCTCCTAACGAGGACGTCCTCATATGAATTGCATACCCTTTGATTAGCAGTGACACTAATAGATGGACTCCTCAGATCATCCATCATCTTCGTTATAACTCCATAAGCAGCTGCTCGTTTGTTGACCACATCCATTGACTATAAACATATACACTGTTAACATATACCATTTTTTTCACTTTATGAGTACCTCTGCATCCATCTTCCCTCCATTTCTGTACACGTTGATGGCCAATTGCAACGGATCGTCTTTCGCAGCCCTCAGTAGACTCAGATCAACCACTGACTCGAAGGCCCGAACTAAACTCATTTAACAGCCTATTACAATTTTTAAAAAATATGTTCATAAAATGGATATCAGGTTTGTCTTTTTTCTAAATCGCAGAGTGTATTTTGCTCTTTCGCATATGATTTCTGCGTTTATCAGCAAATTAGCAATAGAACATTTTATTATTTTGAAAGGGTGTTTGTGAATCAGAAAGACTAGTATCGACCTATTGAGTTTGGTCATTTTTTAATGTCTTACAGAAAAATTTAGGTAAAAGAATTTTCCTACTATCTCGTTAAATAAAGAAAAGAAACACTCAAAAATTTAAGGTCATGTGTTCATGTGCAGGCCCTAATGAAGCGGAATTTTTGGTTTTGGGGCGGATTTTCTAAAAATATTAAAAATATATTATGATGCAAATTAAAGGTACAATCGGAAATTCAAAAACAAAGTTGTATAGGAAATTGAACTCCAGCCTTAGTTCCAAGCCAAATTTTTTTAAAAACAAAATCTCGTTGAACCATCGAAAAAGAGACTCTAAGTTCGCGGGCTGCACCTTACAGTAGCAGCATCTCGGTGATTCATATGGAGCTAATAACGTCCCAGGGGTCATAGTTGGACCTAATGGAATCCGGAAACACAATACAATAGGATTCGAAATCTTGCTGTGTGTCGAGCCTCTCGTGAGAGGCGTGATATGCAGTTTATGGATGAGTTTATGGATCATATATGATCGATAGGATACTCTTTCTCAGTCTCTCTCTCCTCTCTCTAAGTGAAGGTGAGACAACGCAGAAACTTGCCACATTTTTCTATGTATGGCGTGCCTTTAAAGATAGGTGAACAGGAAAATTCATGCAAGAACAATGCCTCTTCAAAAAAAGTATCCATCGATTACGTAATCACAACGCAATAACTTAAGTATTTCGCAAAACCCCTATAGTAGCATCGTAATCCCAAATGTATTTCGCATAAGACCATATCAAATCAGGGCTTCAAAAATTCCAAAGAAAAAAGTGCCCGAAAACTTTTGATCGCTACTGTATATCTCAACAAATAGTAATGAAATACTGACGCTTGATCAGCTTCTCTGCCACTTGTTCAAGATCGAGTTTAGAGACACTCTCCTTGAGTAATCTAACTGCTTCCTCGAGGAGTCGACTAGATGAACCATTAGAGGGAGATGCGAGTACTCGCTCCAGTAACTGCATCATTTAATTGTACCTCACCGTCAATACAAGTGTGGTTACCTCGAGTGCCGCAGTTACAAGAGCATCTTCCTTCGAATATAGGTTAGAGCAGAGTCGTCTGAGTCTCTCAGACAATTCCTTCGTCCCTCCATCATCCCCGAGGAAGAATCTAACATAATCAATAATTGAGGGTGTTCGCGAAAGAGTCGAGCAACGACGCTTTTGACAGTAAAAAAACCAATTTTCTGAAACTGGGATTTTAGCGTATAGAGAGTGCTAGGGACAATAGACATGCTCATTTTAATCGAGGAGCACACGTTGGCACCAGACGGAGGTGCTCACGTTTTTTTCGAATTTATCGATCCCTAATAACGCTAAATATATGCCCTTGTGATGTCATGTGCAGATTCGATGGCGATAACATATGCCCTCCTGATCTGTTGCTTCTTCAAAATAGAAAAAAATCAATCTTCGTGTTCCCCCCCTTGCTCATGTCGTCGGTTTATTATTTACCTGTTACTTGTTTCCATAAATATTCTATCCATACTTTTAGAGCGCCGATAACTAGTAGCAAAATAAATTCGATTCTGCATTCCAACGCACATGATCAACGAGCGCGAAAAAATGGCCAAAAAAATTTTCGTGGAGAGGGCTCGAACCCTCGGCCTCACGCTTTCCACAGCTCTCCAGCTCCGCTCGACCAGTTGTGACTCTTTCGAGCTTAAGTGGCGTGAAAAATGCTATCACGTATCCAAGGCGGGTTCGGTAACTTTTGAGAATAATTTTGAGGTATTTCCATGGACATGTATAATACCATGGAAAAATCAAAAAGATCTGGATATGTGAGGAGTTGTGATGTTTCCCTTGTAAGATTTCAAGATTTGTCTCCACACTCACTCGCTTTTACGCGCTCTCTCGCCTTCTCGTGCGACGAGAGAATGAAACATCCACAAGGGAAAAAGGGAATGTAGTGAGAGAGCGTGTAAAACGGAGAGCGTTCAAAAAGATGTGGGGAATTACGAGAGAAAGTCTTCTTTTACTCATAATCACATTTCACTATACATTACCCCAATTGGTTTCATAGGTCACGCAAGTTCGCAATTAGCATAGTGCAGGGCATGTAAATATAGGCCTTCATGTGTCTGCCCTGCATTCTCTCGCTACGTTAATCCATTTTACATTCAAAGTGCAGAAGTGCCTATCTTCGCACGCGAAGACCTATTTGACTTATGATTGGTTTTCTGATGCTTTGATCAGCTAAAAATATAGATTTTGAATCGTCTAGTCATGCAGATCCGATTGGTGTCCATTAAAAAGCACTTTTTAAAAAAATCTAGCAAAATAAACTAGACAGGCATTGTCGCCATAAATTTTAAATAATACATCACTAAGGCAAAAATTTAGCATCATTAGGAGAAAAATGATAAATTGACATTTCGAATCAACGCCGTCTGGCAGAAACGGATGCTCCACAAAAAATTAGCATTCCTATCGCACAGCGTTTCACGTGCAGACATTGAGGGCGCGAGAGTAGAGCCGGGAGAGAAACGAGAGACACCCGCACTATCCGCCCCTTTCTCTCCCTCCGTCTGCCTACTCTCAAACCCGTCTCGCGTAAAGCGCGCTCACTAGCTATGCTATATACGCAGCGCGCGCAAATTAGGGACAACATCTCTGATTTGCATGGCTCTTCCGCACATCTCATCGCTCCAGTTTTGCATGGCCGGTCCGAAGCGCACACAACGCGTCCGCTTCGCTGTTAATTTCGAGCTCCCGCTGACATGCACATATATTTTATCGACGCCCGAGGGCGCAACGAGATAATGAATGGTAAAATCAGTAAATTATGACTCTCTATAGAGTAGGTGAAAGGGGGTGCGATAGGAGAAATGTGTGATTGGGTAGATCAATCGTCGTGGTCCCATCTGTCATCGTCTGGCCGTTGTTCTCTGTGTGGACTGAGAGAGGGGGGATCCGAGGAAGGGGACTCGGACGACCAGGTTGACTCATCTCCGGGAGCAGACTCAGTGATCTCTAAAAGGGGACGAGGTGGAGGGGGGCAACTAAATGTACATAACTAACGAAACGTGTATTGGCGGCTAATATCGTAATGACTATAATCTAGTTCACGTAGACGACTCTTGTAAACAGTGATACTAGGTGATCTATGTATGTACGGGGGAAGAGTATTCAGTAACATAGCAACTCTACGGGGGAAGCAATGAAATCGAGGTGTTGACCTAGTACATTCTATGTAGACTCCAAATGTGTTCGCTCTATCACGAAGGGGTTTGAAAATGAAAAATTTGTTACGATCTAAGATGGTCTCGCCATTCATTATTCTACGGGCGAAAACAAAGTCAAAAATGACTCTCCTCTCAAAAAGCGGTTGAAGACCAAGATGAGACAGACGTTGAAGATGAGGATATGAAGGTAGACCAATAGGATAAGAAGGAGAAGAAAAACATCGATAGAAAAGGATTCTTGTGAATTGTTGTTGTACCTTCTCGAGTCTCTCACAATGCTTCTTTACATAGGGATTCCAGAACGGACTAGCAAATTCAAGGTGAGGGAGGACATATGTTTGAAAGCACTTTACAAGAATATCAGGGCAATTGATGGAGAAGGAACGAAGCATGATGAATAGTGCAGTTTGGGCCTTACTAATGCGAGTATCGATGGAAGCAGTTCTAAGCAATGAGGGGACAACTTGAAGGCCTAGATCACGTTGAGGTGCATTTGCAGTTTTTTTAGACAAAGTTACATTGTTGATACAATATGAGGGAATGGGAGATCCACCTATGTGAAGATGTGTGCATTTTGATTCAGAGAGGGAGAGCTGGTTTACCACGGTCCAATCATAAATAGCATTGAGAGCAGCTTGGAGTTGGGAGGTTCGGGAGGTGAAGGAATTGGGGGAGTAAGAGATGTACACTTTGATGTCATCGGAATAGGATTGGATACGGACATCGGGGAAAGGGGCAAGAACGTGGGAAATATCAGAAATGTACAAGGTAAATAGTATGGGACCAAGGACAGAGCCTTGAGGAACACCAGAGAGGACAGGAAATGGGTTGGAGACATAGCCGCCACTGCGAACTGCGAATTGCCTATCAGTAATAAATGATGTAATCCAATTGAGAAGGTAGCCATGAATACCGTAATGAGAACATTTTGAGATGAGCTTAGGGAATGATACGGTATCGAATGCACGAGAGAAGTCGAGATATATGACATCGGTATCTTCTTTGAGTGAATGGGCCTTAGTCCAATCATACTCACAATCGATAATATTTGTTAGAACAGAGGCACCTGAGCGAAAGCCGTGTTGATAGTCGGGAATGATCTTGAAACGGAATAGATAGGGAGCAAGTTTGGCTTTAACAAGTCGTTCCATTGTTTTAGAGGCAGGGGAGAGGATAGAGATGGGACGGTAGGATTCAGGGGAATTGGATATCTTATCTAGTTTGAGCAGAGGAGTAATCAGAGAGAATTTCCAGAGAGAAGGAACTACTCCTGTGAGCATGCTAATGTTGAAAATATCGCAAAGTGGCAGGGCAAGAGCAGACGCGCATTTACGAAAAATAATCTGAGGAATGTTGTCATAACCAGTGGAACAAGAAGGAGAGAGATGTTTCAGAACTTTGAACACATCTGTAGGTAGGAAGGAGACGTTCGAGAGAAAAGGAGGGAGAGGGTGGGAGGGTATAATAGGGACATCAAAGAATTGAGTTCAAAACCAAATGTCCCAAAAGCGACAGGTGTGAAAGGCTGTGTATCGTTATCAGCACCATCGACAAAAATGTTTTTGTTACCTTACAAAAACGCAAACACCCTCATGTATAAATGTAAAGGGAGAGAGACTTACTCGATTAGAGTTTTGATCACCATTGAATTGAGTGCGGGATTGGTGGCCAACTCAGATAGACGCCGATGTGTCATCTCTCCTTTACTCTCCTCCTCCATGTTGACAGTTACCTTACAAATTGAAGTTAGAATGAACACTCCATCAAGGGGACGAGGGGAGACTTCCCTTTTGTGTGCATAGGCCAAATGAGTTTCTCTTTGCCCAACTTGCTTTTCTTATTCCTTCTTTATTTGTTCTAATTATTTTAATTTATTCGTTTTTTTTGTCGACATGGTCCCAGCCCCACGCAGAAGTGCTTTTCTTCGCTTTCGAGGACCTATTTGACCTATGTTTGTGGACCGCAAATTGTTCTATAGGCCGACTGCAAATAAAATGCGCAGAACAATCTTTCAAGCGCACATGCACTTTGGCAGTAAACAAGCGAGTGTGGGTGTCCATTAGGGTTGCCGGTTCGGTATTCGTAAAACGGCGATCTCTCGCTCTCTTGACCTCTCTCGATCGTATTAAGGGAGATGCGGGGTCATCTCTCTCTCACTCTCCGTACTCCGGGGGAAGAGAGGTCAAATGCCGTATTAAGGAATCCGGCGCCGTATTCTGTGAGAAAATGGAATAAGGAGGCTGAGGGAGGAATAAAAGTCAAATGGATTAACTTTCATAGTTTGAGGCATGTGAAACTAGAACTTGTATTGCTATTCCTCCTTCAGCCTCCTTATTCTCAGTTTCTCACAGAATACGGCATTTGACCCCGCCCTCTCTCCTCTCTCCCCGGAATACGAGAGAAAGTGCCAGAGGGTAGGCGAGGGGCCCGTACTCTCGATACCGATACGGAACGGTCAACCCTAGTGTCCATTCTCGCTATCCTAGTGTATACCTGATGCAGTCCCTGGTTGACTGCTATCGCCCAGAGATAGAGTGTTTCTGATGTCTGAGTGACGAGCAGTCGAAGACCGAATAGAGACTGGCGCTCACGAGTAGCAGCCTCAGCTGCAATTTACAATCTCTCACACATATAAAAATCGAGACAATTTAAGAGAGGTATCACGAGAGATTGCAGGAAAAATCCAGCTTTCGGAACAATTTTCGAAAAAATATTTTTGATTTCGACCAAACTTTTTTGTGAGAGTACCCAGGAGAAGAATTCGATCAATCCGGGTCGCAGGTCTCAGAGCCGTCTTTTAGGAATTCTCCAGTTCTGATGCCGGAATCCTCATAACTTTCTTCAAAATTGAGCTAGAAAGCGCACGTTAGGGCTCAAAATGTGCGGAAAAATTAGCCGACCAATTTTTCTGTTGGTGATGAGTGCGTAGCTGGGTGACCCAGAAAGTTATCTGAACAAATGTGATTTTGTGAAGTTTTCAAAAATCATAACATATTTTCGATGGTCGAACCCAAGAGTTTTCTGTACATAATATGAAAGAGCATGCCCACATTAGTTATATAAAAAAATAAAATTGATAAGAAAGGGGCCCCTTTCTAGGCGAAAAATAGCTCTCAAACCAAAAAAATGAGAAATTTTTGAATTTTTCGAAAAATCGGTTATTCTAAAATCGCATGAAATGTATTTTTTCGCGCTGAGCAATATTGTGTACGGAAAAACTTATTTCGAAAAACAATATATGCATACTACATCACAATAAAATAATAAACTTCTTCAAAGTTTTAATCGTTTTTGTCTCGATTTTACATTTTATTGTGAAACAGTGCGCATATATTGTCATTCGAAATAGATTTTCCCGAACACAATACTACTCAGGGTCTTCGAAAAAATATATTTGGGGCGATTTTAAAATAATCGATTTTTCCAAAAATTCAAAAATTTCACATTTTTTTGGTTTCAGAGCTATTTTTCGCCTAGAAAGGGGCCCCTTTCTTATCGATTTTAATTTTTTATATAACTAATGTGTTAATGCTCTTTCATATTCTGTACAGAAAACTCTTGGGTTCGACCATCGAAAATATGTAAAACCGGAGAACCGGAGAATTCCTAAAAGACGGCTCTAAGACCTGCGACCCGGATTGATCGAATTCTTGTCTCCTGAGTACTCTCACAAAAAAGTTTGGTCGAAATCAAAAATATTTTTTCGAAAATTGTTCCGACCTTCCTGCAATCTCTGGTGATACCTCTCTTAAGAGACCGGCTCGGTAATAATTAAGCACTGTCGGACATCCGCGCTAGGACTTTCAATTTGGCCCACCATACTCATACCATGGAAGTGTCACGCTATTTACAAAAGTATTAGAATTTGTGCCCTGAGGCTCAAACCCGGCTCGCATATGGCGCGGAAGTGACTAAAAAGTGATTTTGAAGTACATGAGCTAAGATTAATATTTCTTTAGCAATATTTTTAAAATGCTCAGTGTGCACCGAAAAACAACCTGGATAATTTTTGTAACGATTGGGAATATTTTATTCGGGTCGATTTTACCTCTTTTTTAAAAATTTCTCCTCAAATATTCAAAGACCGCAAATAATTTCACGGTGCATATTGTAGCACATAACTATCAGTACATGGTGGTGGATGCCATATTGCTTGCCGTCATTTCGCATGAAACGAAAAATTCAATTTTAGATTTCAAAAAATTATCCTGAAAAAAATTGAAGTCTAGAATGCCATCACCTTACAGAATTAAACTGCATTCATGGTACTACATATACTGAAGAAGTATCAAATTTATCTACCAAGTTTGAAAGAAATTTTTTTTTTGAAGAATCCACAGGTCAAAAATATTATTCACCAATGATGAATCCCATGGATAGTGCTCAATTCTTACCGAGCCGATCTCTTAAGGAGTAGTTTTCTTCCTTTTAATTAAAATTTTAATATTCCCTCTTTTTGTCCGAAAAAAATAACGACAAAAATATAATCCGGATTACGTTAGCCAGGTTACGGTAACTTATCTACAGGACTCAAATTACTGTGATATTGTTACTGTAGGTCACTTGATGATTTGTCGACATATTCGCAACCCCATTTTGGACCATGGACAGGGGTTCATGGTGTGAAAAAATCGATATCAGTTACAGTATACCGGGATCAGGGCATCAGGCCCGCGCTTTCTCGAATTTACTACGGGCTAAATATTGATTTTTAATTTTTTCTAAAAAATACCTGTTTCTTAGAATTTTTGTCTTCATCGATTACAAATATAAAAAGAGGGTGTCAGTTTTTGGTTCACCACTAACTTTAATGTAAGGGTGTCCCAAAAGTTCTTGCACTCTGAGCTTTGACATGTCTTAATTTTTGCGTGAGAAATTATTAGGCATGATGGCAAAATACAATTGCTGGGCAATGTATTTCGCATTAAAGTTACCGGCCAACCAAAAATTTCGAAATTTATTTTATTTTTTATTCGATGCAGATGAGACTGCTGATTATTAGTTCGAATATAATAACGCCTGAAAATAAGCCCCAAATTTTCTATGAGCTCGGAAAGGGTCACCCTGATCGGCAATATTGATTTCACGGTGCAAGCTCTTTCTTATTGACATTCAGGCAATTGTAGATGCATCCTGCAGTTGATTGAATTCAATAAATCACAATTTTAAATAGCAAAAATATGAACAAACTCGAAAAAAAGAGAAAATACTTTTGAAAAGTATACTGTAGTTAAAGAAGCGAATTTATAATTATTTTTTATAGTTTTTTTCAAGTTTGTTCATATTTTTGCTGTTTAAAACTGAGATTTTTATCATTCAATCAACTGCAGGATGCATCTACAATTGCCTGAATGTCAATTTGAAAGATCTTGCACCGTGAAATCAATATTGCCGATCAGGGTAACCATTTCCGAGCTAATAGTAAATTTCGGGCTTATTTTCAGGCGTTTTCTTATTCGAACTAATAATCAACAGTCTCATCTGCATCGAATTAAAAAAAAATTTAAATATCGAAATTTTTGGTTGGTCGGTAACTTTAATTTATTTCTTAGTAGCCGTCGTTTGCTATTGTCTCTATCTTTCTTCATACATTTCCGTAATGTACACTCTGTTCGATCGCCGCTTAGTTTTGATTCATAATTTTCTCAAAAAATGATCTTGCGAACGAAGTTCAAGTTAAACTCGATGAATGAATAAAGTAGGCTGCCCCTTACTCTGAATGTACTGTGATTGATTCCATCTCCTCGATTCAGCCGGCTACAGATTATCAGAAGAGCCCCTATTTTGATACACTGTGCTTTACATCACTCCATGTTTCGGAGTAGTGTGAACGCCACTCCCAACCTGATTCCACCTACCTATTAGGTGGATACATGTACTACCATATCCACTGTAAACCTTATCCAGAACCAGTCTGTGAAGTTTGCTAAAATTTTTCAAATCCCTTCTAGCATTTTGTAGAAATCGCATGAAAACATGGAACTACTGAATTTATTCCTACCCACTTTCCTGCTTTATTGAAAGGGCCTTCCCATTCGTGCCAAAAAAAGGGCTAGACTTGACAATTCACGATACGAAAGAGATACACCTTAAGTGCCTACTGGAGCCATAATAGATATCAAAATGTAAATTCTAATTGACAAGAATAGCCCCTGTTTTTTTTAAAATTGACCCAGAATAGTTTTCTATGCTGAGCACGGAGCCTTCTTCTGTCACCATAGCTATCGGTCACCATAGCTATCATAATATCCAATCCCTGTTTGGTTTCTTCCGCGAAGTCAAATAATCTAATTTGACCGATCTCAACACGGAACGTTTGAATTGATCACGGCCGACAGAAACCCGACTCGAGGGTAAAAATCGAGGCGAAGAATTATTCAGCCAAAAGTGGGTGGAGTTTAGACCACAAAAGTGCGCACCTTACGTGCTCGCATGCGCGAAATTTTCCCGCCACGTTCAAACTCGCTGCGCGCCAGCCAAAATTTAAAATATGAAACCTCTTATTCAGGGATACAACCCTCAGGGATTCAAAATTGAGAAAAGGGCGGGCGTTTAAATAAATTGGCGCGTATTTGAATTTCAATAAAATAAATTGGCGGGTATTCAAATTGCAGAAAAAAAATCAGTGTTCACAGCATCGACAACCGAAACATAATTTGGTAAAAAAATGACAGTGGAACCAAATTATGGAAAGTTTGAATAGATAAACCTAATTATGTAAAATAAGAATAACGAAATCTAATTTGGAAAAATCCGAATAACGAATCAAAATTAGGCAACTTGGCGCAAAAGGGGTGAACTGACGCGCAGGAGGTGCGTTTTCAATTTCGAGTGCGTATTGCACATTTTCACTGTTTTCTTCGATTTTCAGCAAAGTTATCGATTATATTATGTCGTCGTCATTCAATATTCGTATGCAGGTTAGTTCGCTTTCTTTCAAAATGCCTTTCAGCTGGACCAGGAAATTTTTTAATGTTGGTGTATATTTAAATAGTCTGAGAGGAGAATTTCGATTTGCGAGGTGAGTGTTTTCCTTTTCCAATATGAGATTCTTTCCAGAGATTCCCAATAGAATGGATCGTCTCTGGTCGACTTATCGATCACATAAACTACAACTATACTTACGCTCTTTGAAGTGCGCAGGCAAGGGAAGCCTCAAGATGTCCATTTATGGAACGTTCACATTCATGTTCCGAACCTTTCTAGACGCTGTAGCTACGCTATTTCATCGTTTCAGTTACTATTTGACTCAATAACCACTCTTTTATAGGAGTAATTACACGAAAATTCGTAGGAAGCATTCCTCTCATTTGTACTATTAAATCGTTCCGTTGCCTATTAATAAATCGAAGCATAATTTGGTTGGATCGAAACATAATTTGGTCTAATCGAAGATTAATTTGATAACAATTTGACCCTAATTGTGGCGCAAAATTTTCCAGTTTAACCCAAATCAAGATTCGATTTTTGTAAATTATCTTTCGATTTTCGATGCTGTGTTTTTCAGGTTCAATTGTTGCGTTTGAATCATAGACCAAAAGGTATGTTCCAGGGAACAAACGCAGACATAATTTTGGGTTTTCGCCTGGTTTAATATCCCGGCTGCAGATTTTTACCAAGCTTCTGCAGATTTTTCATACGTAATCGGACATGGGCTTTCAGCTAAACACAAAATTGCGAAAAAAAATTTTCAAAAATTTTTTTGAAAATATAAATTTTCTTTCTACATTTTGAGCGCCTCAGGCAACTCGTTTTAAATCTAATCAGAAACAATTTTGAATCTTATTAGAACAATTTTAACACCGTGACTAAATTAGATTCTAATTTCTCTCAGATTGTATGCTAAATTCATTTTATGTTCTGATTAGATTCTAAAAATGTTCAGAATAGATTCTAAAAACATTCTGATTAGATTCTAAAAACGTTCTGATTAGATTCTAAAAACGTTCTGATTAGATTCTAAAAGAACCTCAAATTTTGTTGTCCTCAATTTTTTCAAAATTGATGTAGCCGTATCCCGGCACAGTGGATCACCCTTATTGGAGAGGTGCGTACGATCCCTACTCTCGCATTGAAAGACGATCCAAAAAATGGCTGAAATATCAGCACAGTACGTCACTCAACAGAGAAAATCCTGATTTGAAATTGGATGACCCGAGGTTAAGACCCGAGGGGCACGACGGTATGTACTCGAGACGGGGTTGGCAGGAAACTTGTAATCTAATTAGTCTCTGATTAGATTCTGAATTCTATCGGATTATATTCTGATTATTTGAAGGATGTTGAGAATCTAATTAGATTCCGTTTAGATTCAAAAGCTCAATGACAATTTAGAATCTAATTAGATTCAACGTAAACTCTAAAAACTGTATGATTAGATTCTAAATTCCCGCAAACTCTGATTAGATTCAAAAAGAGTTGCCTGAGGCAAGATGGGTTTTGCAAGTGCCAAAATCTGATAATTGATCCGTTTCAAGCGTGACAGACTAAAAATAAAACATTTTAAATTCTTCATGGAACATACCATTTTGGTTTGAATTCACATTGCTGGCAAGTCTGGCCTTGGGATCCTTGGGGGAGTCACCTTTTTGTCCGCCGTGAATTGGTTACAAGCCCGTTCTTTCCAAAATAGATCAACAGTCGTCGCGCACAAATTATAGGAGAAGGTCATGAGTAAAAAGGGAGCATACAAAGAACACTAACTGTTGAGAGCCATTGAAAATATACAGGTAAAAGTTGATAATGCAAAAAAGTGCAAAGACTTTCGGGACACCCTTATAATATTGATAATTTAATGTTTTTTAAATTATTTTTCCTGGCCATACATTCGACACGCCATCATTAGTGATTGCAAGTCAATAGAAGTCTGCTCCATTTTTTTGGCAAAATGGATGGTGGTCCCTATTTAAGAGGAATAATATATCTTCCCATGCGGGCTCGACAAATTTAGAAAAAAATTTCGAGATACATAGACACTATATTGGAAATATATACTATATTGGAAATATATGGGATGTGGTGGGTCGTTTGTGAGTAAAAATTGATACAACACTCATATTCTCGTCGTTGTAAAATAAATATATTCTAATCTAGAACAATGCTAGGGTCTCTCTCATACCCTTACTCACACTGGAATTGTGCATGGATGGAGGTATCTCCAGTTCTCACAAGCGGATTGATCATCTTGGGTACGAGAGTAAACTCGTCCATTGCTCTTCCCAATTTCACCAATTCGAGAGCCATCCACTCCATTTCGACACAGGGGAGAGAAGGTATCATCTGCAATGCAAGTCATTTCACGTCGCTCTCTCTTCTCTCATTTCCACTTCTTTATAAGAGCCCGTTTGCGTAAGAGTCGGACAATTCTCAACAGAACTCGGGACAGCAAAAAAAGTGATGACCTGAGATAACAACGGTTTTCGATACACTTCGGTGAGCAAATTTGATTGTAGGTCACTATGGAGCTCCAAAGATCATGGTAAATTACAGTTTAAAAAAAAAATTATATCTGGATACACAGTCCATGAAACAAAAAAGCTCAAAAAAACTGTCGAATTTGCATGGTGAATCAAAAAAAATTTGGAAGCAAAAGAACTTCGCCAAAAGGAGCTATGATTTTCAAGACAATGTGATCTCGGCAGAATTCCCAGTGATCGACTTCCCTGTGAGATAAGCCTGTGATTTGCATGTTCCAACACACTCCATTCCTAAAGACTATTATTTCAGAACGTCTGTCTGTCTGTGTGTGTGTCTGTCTGTCCGTGTGTTCACTCAAATATCTCGCCAACGGCTAGAGCTATCGACTCAGTTCCTTCGACATCACATGCATCTCCACAAGAGTAACTTGCTCAATAATAAAAAAATTTAAATAAAATTCATGGCCAAGTGGCTAAAGCGCTTGCTTTCGATTCCGAAAGTCCCAAGTTCGACCCCCCGTCGCGGGCAAATCTTTTGCCACATTTTTCGCAATAGCGAGAAATCGTTCCAACATGTTTTTGAGCACCGTGAAACACGTTTTCACCTGTTTTGCCGAGCTTTAAATTGAAAAATTGAAAATTTCAAAATTTCTCCAAACGCACCGGTGAGTGTCGGGGATCGCAGGAAAAGTATTTGGGATGTCAGAAACGTGTTTGAACGTGTTCTAACACGTTTTAACGTGAAAAATAGAAAATTCCAAAATGATTCAGAGAGCACAGGAAAAAACTCTTTGTCAGCGATTAGCACTCCTCATCATAAGTCGAGCAGCCTAAGAATGCTCCTCCTGGACCGAACTTGGGGCCGGCTAAAAAGCTCCCCTTGGACCGAACCTGGAGACGGCTACCGAGCTCCCCCTGGACCGAACCTGGAGCCGGCTACCGAGCTCCCCCTGTACCGAACTTGGAGCCAGTTACCGCGCTTCCCCTGGACCGAACCTGGAGTCTGCTGCAAAACTCCCCGTGGGTCGAAAATGATTTTAGGAAAATTGTTCAGTCTCCTGCAATTTCTGGTGATACCTCTCTAAAGAAGAACATGTCATTGCATTTTGCTGACACACATTTTCAGTTAACTTTGGGGGAAGTCGATCACTGGGAATTCTGCCGAGATCACATTGTCTTGAAAATCATAGCTCCTTTTGGCGAAGTTCTTTTGCTTCCAAAATTTTTTTGTAGGTCAATGAGGGTACGCTCCAGAACCTGACCTTAGATAGCTGCCCACACTTTCCTAGTTCTTGAGTTAAAATTTTTCTTTTTTTTTGACATTATAAATTTTACATTTCTAAGAGTGCAGTAGATTCCCCATGCAAATTGGACTATACAGTCTTTTTTTAAACTATTTTTGTTTCATGAACTGTGTATCCAGATATAATTTTTAAAAAAACTGTAATTTACCATGATCTTTGGAGCTTCATAGTGACCTACAATCAAATTTGCATACAATGAGATTTGGCCAGTTTTCTCAGCTCACCGAAGTGTATCGAAAACCGTAGTTATCTCAGGTCATAACTTTTTTTGCTGTCCAGAGATTTGTCAGGCTCTTACGCAAACGGGCTCATAATCAGAAGGAGTGCCCCTCCTCCTATTCACCCACCTGTCCATCTGCCTTCATCATAGCAAGAGGGGAGTGCCACAGTGGGTATACGAGACGAGAGAAGTAAGAGTAGAGTGCATCGTGTCTAGTAGAGGCTTTGAATTGGAAAGGGCCATCCTTCCCATGCACAGATGATCTATCAAGAGGCGATGATGGAGAGAAGGCCGAGAACGCTCCCATCCCAACATCAACATGTGGAGTTGATGAGTGTAGAGGAGCTGATAAACATTATTCATTATTTTAAGGCCGGTTGCCTTACAGGAGTATATTTCCAACCAATGTTGTATTTCCACTTGTGTACAGCACACATATCCAGTATATATATATATATATATATATATATATATATATATATATACTGATTGTGTGTTTATTTGGCTAACGTGATTGCGTGATTGTGTGTTTATTTGGCTAACGCTTTATTTGGCTTCAAAAACCTGACCAGCTGCCGGTAAGAGGCTGAAGACTTGGGAAATCTGTGCTTTCATGAAGCAGAGGGAAGAAAGAGACTTGTGAAGAGAAGAGAAAAAAAGGTAAAAAATGCCAGGTGTTTTGATTCATTTGTAATAACTGCTGCTGTTGTAATACAAAGGACTGGCGAGAGTATATATATATATATATATATATATATATATATATATATATATATATATATATATATATGAGAGGAATCGCGAGAGACTCGAGCTGCCCATGTAATTTTGGCCATGGCCGGCATATAGAAATTTATGATTTTTAATTTGGCGGAAAACATAGCACAAGGTACTACAAACATCCCTCTATCGAATAGCGTTTTCAGAATTGTTTAAAAAAAATCGTTTTCACGTGAAACACAAATGATCCTGGTGAGTCGGGAACTTTTTCGAGAAATAGTAAAGTTTGAAAAAAAAAAATAACTTCAAAGTGAAGATAAAAATCCACGGTTAGGTGTGTTAGATAGATAAATGACTCAGCTTGTTTACCGACCGCTCGAAGTCATTCCTGGTTGATCCGTCGATGCGGGGTGGTCGCTTTTGCAAAAGTTGAGCTAAATTTCTTAAAAGTCAAAAGTACTGGTTCACTCTAAGAGATGTTCTGGTGAACATTGTTGGTACTAACTATATTGTAAAATTGTGCAGAATCGGGCCATGCGTTGTATAGATGGGACGAATTGTGTGACGTCATCCAAATGTAACTATTATTCACGAATTATAATTATGGATCTATTTCAGTGAAAACAATGTAAAACTAACAGAAAACAATATTCAGGTTGTTTGTGAAGTTTTTTATTAACAACTTTTTTGAGGAAAAAAATTGAAAAATTTTGAACTTCGATTTTTGGATTTGCTGAATGACTATATTTCGAAGTCGATATCAATCTTAAACATCTTCAGTTCCCTCTCTCCCTTCACAGGGGAAGGTGACCAGTGACCCCGTTCTCTAGTTGACCCCTATAGTCATCACTCCCCCCCCCCCTTCCCCACACTCTCTCGCCTACCCCCTCCCATCCGATGAGATGACTGGAGAAGTCCCCTCGACTTCGAAGACGCCCCGTAAGAGGATAAGGACCAATGAAGAGGAAGACGAGATGACGACTGCCGATCTCTCAGCGATGTATCTCCAGTTGAGAAGAGATCTGGACAAGCAGATGGAGATCACAAGGACGCTCCAGGCAGAGGTACGTAGTTTGAAAGAGAGGGGAGTCTCTCCCATTCCCCCTCTTGTCGATGATGAAATGACTGGTCGTGCTCAGACCGTAATCGATCCAAACCGTACCTCTAGCCTCCCCTCCCCACCTACCGTAACCGAAAACCAGCATGACCTGGAACGGTCGATAGTGATTGCCCGCCTTCCCACTGACCCCCTCTCTCCTCCTAGAACAAGTGAAAGCGGACTATGATCAGGTGGTAGCACTCTCTGCAGTCCTTCAGTGCCCCACCCTCCCGATCGCGACCTACCGTATGCCCGTCAACGATCCGGGTACCATCGGATCGCGACTCACCAAAATGCTTCTGGGTTCGGTTCGGGCTCCTCCCCACATACGATTCTATATGGAAACAACTTCGACCAGCGCTACGACAGCCCCCTCTACGATCGACCCATGAACACCGCCCCCTTCCGACAGCACCATCACCCTAACCACTCCCAGCAATTCGAACCTTCCCCTTTCATGAAATTCGCAAATCAGTACGGTGGCCCATCTAGATACCATCCTCAGGGAAACTGCTAAAGTCTCACCGGTCAAACTACTTAGACAGAAACTCATTCACGATTTCCGTATTACTAGCTAACTGCCGCTCTGTTAGGAATAAACTACCGTATCTCTCTCATATTCTCTCTAAGAAACATTCCGTGATCTGCCTCTCCGAAACATGGCTGACTTCAGCTTTTCCTAACTCGCTTCTCCTAGACACTCAAGATCAGTATTATAATGTATTCCGTAGAGATAGAAATTCGCGTGGTGGTGGAGTTGCCATCATAGTCCACTCATCGATTAGTGCTATTCAAATCTCCGATGAAACTGTCAAAGGTTCGCATGAACTTTTAGCTGTAGATATAGATATCAATGGTGACCTACTCAGAATCGTATCCGTTTACCGCAACCCCAAAGCTACTGCTATTCAGACCGACTCTATGGTACACTCGATAATGGATCTGTGCTCTTGCCCTCAGCCTACAGTAGTCAATGGTGATTTCAATTTTCCTGACATCGATTGGTCACGATATCCCCTCCCACAAAATGAAAAGATAACCCCATCATCTCAATCGTTCTTAGACCTCTGTAACGCTATAAAGCTTGCCCAATTAGTAACAGACCCAACTCGAGACGAAAATATTCTCGACCTAGTTCTTTGTAATAACCCTGGGCTGGTAAGTCATACAGAAGTTGGCCCACCCTTTGATATATCTGACCACAAAGTTGTAACCTTCCAAATGTCGCTCACACACTCAGTGCCCGCATTTACTTCGCGAAGAGATTACAAGAAAGCCGACTATGCGCTAATTAATTGCCAATTAGCAAATGTTGACTGGAGCCTTGCATTCTCGACTATGAAACAAGTCGACGATATGTATGACCTGCTCATGAAACTTATACAGAAAACCATTGACATTCATGTCCCATGGATCCGAGTAAATTTCACACATAGGAAAGTACCTCCCCACATTGAGACTCATTAGCAAGCGCTTCCTGGCATGGCAGCAATCTATTAATGTAGATAATCCCGAAACCACGCGCAAGTTCGATCAGCTAAATAGGCAGTTCAGAAAAGCTCTTATTAACTACCATAAAACGATAGAGAAATCAATGATCGAAAGCGAAGACCGAAATAAATTCTTCCGTTTCATGAAGCGCTGTGTAAATAAGCCAAAGGGTGTAGAAGGTCTGAAAAACACTGACGGCTCCATAGTGATGGATGACCAGGAAAAGGCAAACTTGCTTGCCGAAACTTTCGCCAGTATATTCACTATTGATAACGGTACCATCCCCCATGCTCACGCTACCCCTAACTTAGGACAATACCAGGAACCATTATTTCTGAGGCATGAAATCTGTTCGCTCATCGAAAGATGGAAGAAGTCATCCTGTAAAAACCTTAACCTTGGCTACATCAAAAAGATAGCTGTCCCCATTTCTGAACCTCTTGAGATAATCTTTCGTCACTCATATGTAATAGGAAAAGTCCCATCCCTTTGGAGGCACTCTATTGTAACACCCGTTAAGAAATCCCCTCCCTTCTCCGACCCACTCAACTATAGACCTATCCCGATTACATCCCTATTCTGTCGGGTTTTCGAAAGACTACTGTGCAAAACCATCATTGCCCATTGCGAAAACCTTGACATTTTCCTCGACGAGCAATACGGTTTCCGAAAGAATAGATGAACTCCAAATGTTAGACGCACTCGAACATTGGACATCAACCATTAGCAACGGTGAACCCGTAGATGTCATTTATTTTGACTTTGCTAAAGCATTTGTTAGAGTATCTCACCCCAAGCTGAAACACAAATTAGGCACTATCGGCTTGTCCAATAAAACAGTTGATTGGATTGCAAGCTATTTATCAAATAGAACGTTCCAAGTAAGAGTTCGTGAGAAATTGTCAGTTTCACTGCCTGTCTCAAGTGGAGTCCCGCAAGGATCGGTACTAGGACCACTTCTGTTCTTAATTTACACTTCTGAGATCCCATCACTTGTACAGAATGATGGTGTCACAGCGAGAATGTACGCTGACGCCATCAAAATTTATCGCGCACTCGGAAAATTAGAATCTCATGCCCCACTACAGAGAGCAGTCGATACCATCACGAGTTGGTCTGAAGAGTGGCAGCTTCCCCTTGCTGCACATAAGTGCAACTCGCTGCATTTAGGTAGGGCTAACTCCATGAACGTATACAAAATAAGGAGTACTGAATTAGGCCAGAAAATATATGTGAAGGATCTCGGTTTCATAATAGAAAAGTCTCTTACATTCTCTGGTCACTGTAGGACTATAGCTTTAAAAGGCACAACTGCCTGTCACATCATTCTTAGAGCTCTACGCACTAAAAACATAGAAATACTTTTAAAAGCTTACACGATCTATATCAGACCCATCCTAGAAAGTGCGTCTACAGTCTTCCCCTAACCCTTATCTGAGACGTGATAAATTGATTCTTGAAAAAGTGCAGAACTATTTCACTAGAAGATTGTTCATGCGTTGCCTCAAATATACTTGGCAAACTATGCCAACTGCAACAGCTAGAAATACTCAATTAGGACTGGATTCATTAGAGAAGCGCAGAGAGGCAATTGATTTGAAGACAGCCAGTAATCTTCTGAGAGGCAAATACAAAATCTCTAAAAAGAAACCGCATCATTTTCGCTATTACTTCACTCGAAATGGAATAAATTTCACCAATAATGTTTCATCCGCTAACTCCAGACAGTATAGTTTCTTCCCCAGAGCGGCAAGGCTTTTCACAAAAACCGGAAAGATGACCAGTTTCATTGAGTAGTTCAATTTAGAAATTGCTTTGTATTCTCCTGTAATCTTCGTGTATCACAATTTTCATTTCCATTTCGTTACCGCGTTGTTACTTGTAATACGCATAAATATTATATATATATATATATATATATATATATATATATATATGAGAGACTATCTGAGTCGATTGAGATACGGCCGTACAAGCAAAACCTAACCTATGCAGAAAAGTTGTCCCTAGGGTAAGCTTTGACGGTAGAGACCGAAAATGGACACGAGAAGTTGAATAGATCAAACCCGGCTGAGATATGCTTCACTTTATATTGAAAATTGATTTTTTCAACTTTGATCAGAAGAGACCAAACCCCTTACCTAGCTATATTTTCTGAAAGTTCTCGTTCTAAGGAACATTTTTTATGTTGTGAATAAAAATGTAACTCATCGGAGAAAAAAGTTACGATTTTTTGAATATTGAAATTTTAAAATTCGGTATTTCATCGTTGCCCATAGCACTTCTAACTAATTCCATTCGATTGCGCGTGCAAAATTACCCCCGTATACTTCAAATGAGCAAAATCGAGGTGATGGTTCGCATTTAAAAATGCCAGTGAACATGGGTATCGCGAGGCTACCGCGACGCAGCACGCGACGCGTGCCACAATGGAGTAAACAACTATGTTGTTTTCTGTGTTAATATTACAAATTGAATATGAAAACACTTTTTCCCATCAAGATTCACCCGGAAATCGGCAGAAGAATATATTTTCCAACAAATTTCGAAAGTTATTTTTATATATTTCAAGAATTTGTAGATGTGGTGTCGATGTGAAAAAGCTCAAAAGACATTCCAACCATTTTTGGATTGTGGGAGATGTTCCTGGAAGCTATTACTAGCCATGTAGTGGGTAGATTCAGCACGAAACACTTGCTACTTCATTTTCCTTCGTGGCAATAAACACATGATCAACATGAATATGCAAATTTATGATTATTCATGTTTAATCATCTTCAGTAAACTCTGAAAGATTAATTTTAATATTTTCTGCAATAAATAAAGTAAATTTTGAAATAAACTGGAAAGTCTACCATATATTTTAAACTCCAAATATCAACTCAGAAAATGTGAAGGCCAATTGTTGAAATTTGCTTCTTAGAAAAACGGCAGCGTTTTTTGAAGTCCAAAACAAGCTCAATTCCAAGTAAGACTTATATTCTAAAACTAAAAAAAAATGTGGTACGCCTGATTGCATCGTTTCGAAGACATGGGGTCGAACTCATTTGATATGAGCGAAATTTTTCTACTGATAGTCATTACATTAGGAATCTAGCCAGAAAATCAGCCTTCGTTGAAATGGATCTTGTTTTGCACTTCAAAAGCGCTGCCGGGTTTCATAGAAGCAAATTTAAACTGTGGGTTTTCACATTTTCTGAGTTGATATTTGGAGTTTAAAATATATGGTAGACTTTCCAGTTTATTTCAAAATTTACTTTATTTATTGCAGAAAATATTAAAATTAATCTTTCAGAGTTTACTGAAGATGATTAAACATGAATAATCATAAATTTGCATATTCATGTTGATCATGTGTTTATTGCCACGAAGGAAAATGAAGTAGCAAGTGTTTCGTGCTGAATCTACCCACTACATGGCTAGTAATAGCTTCCAGGAACATCTCCCACAATCCAAAAATGGTTGGAATGTCTTTTGAGCTTTTTTCACATCGACACCACATCTACAAATTCTTGAAATATATAAAAATCCAACTTTCGAAATTTGTTGAAAAATATATTCTTCTGCCGATTTCCGGGTGAATCTTGATGGGAAAAAGTGTTTTCATATTCAATTTGTAATATTAACACAGAAAACAACATAGTTGTTTACTCCATTGTGGCACGCGTCGCGTGCTGCGTCGCGGTAGCCTCGCGATACCCATGTTCACTGGCATTTTTAAATGCGAACCATCACCTCGATTTTGCTCATTTGAAGTATACGGGGGTGATTTTGCACGCGCAATCGAATGGAATTAGTTAGAAGTGCTATGGGCAACGATGAAATACCGAATTTTTAAATTTCAATATTCAAAAAATCGTAACTTTTTTCTCCGATGAGTTACAATTTTATTCACAACATAAAAAATGTTCCTTAGAACGAGAGCTTTCAGAAAATATAGCTATGTAAGGGGTTTGGTCTCTTCTAAGCAAAGATGAAAAAAAACAATTTTCAATATATAGTGAAGCATATCTCAGCCGGGTTTGATCTATGCAACTTCTCGTGTCCATTTTCGGTCTCTACCGTCAAAGTTTACCCTAGGGACAACTTTTCTGCATAGGTTAGGTTTTGCTTGTACGGCCACTGTAGAGAGAATCTCAATCGACTCAGATATTCTCTCATATATATATATGAGAGGAATCGCGAGAGACTCGAGCTGCCCATGTAATTTTGGCCATGGCCGGGACATAGAAATTTATGATTTTTAATTTGGCGGAAAACATAGCACAAGGTACTACAAACATCCCTCTATCGAATAGCGTTTTCAGATTTGTTTTAAAAAAATCGTTTTTCACGTGAAACACAAATGATCCTGGTGAGTCGGGAACTTTTTCGAGAAATATAAGGGTGTCCCAAAAGTTTTGCGACTCGGGCCTATTTTAGTTTGCGACGATTGCGCAATCGATCGATATCGATGATTGCGAAATACATTTGGTAAACAATCCATTTCGTAATCATTCAAGCCTTAGCACAAGTCGAGTGCTGTAGTCTCCTAGTTTCTACAACGTTTCTCCCGATGGACACTTCTTTCGATCATCGCACAGTTTTGCTTCACAATTTTCTTGCGGGAAAGACGGCGAAGGCAGCCCATCAAGAACTGGTGCTTTCGAAAGGAGATTCTGCCCCGACTCTATCGACCTGCTATAGATGGTACCAGCGTTTCAATTCTGGCGACCATAGTATCGAAGACGAACCCCGTTCTGGACGCCCTCACAGCAAGAATCAACCCCTGGTACTCAGTGCAGTGGCGGCCAAACCCAAAGTGAGTGTGCGTGAGTTGGAGATAGACTCATACTCCCAAATCCACGGTACAACGAATCCTCCACCGGGATGATAGGAAGCCGAAGCTCCCCCATGTCATTCCCCACTCCCTCACCCCTGCTCAGATCAAAAAGCGTGTCGATGTGTGCCGAGAATTGCTCCACCGTAGACCCAACTTTCGATGGGTCAGCAAGATCATCGCTATGGACGAGAAGTGGATCACATACGATAACCCTGAGCGGAAATTGGAATGGTTGGGCATCGGAGAGAATCCCCAGCCAGTCCCGAAGAAGGAATTGCACGAAAAGAAGGAACTACTGAGTTTCTTCTTCTCCGTGTTGGGACCCGTCTACTGGGAGATCCTCCCCAATGGAACCACCATCAACGCTGACGTCTTCACTACTCAACTGGAAGAGGTCACCATCAGGGTCCCTTCTGGTCTTCTAAGCGATGGAAAAATCCTGATCCTTATGGATAACGCGAGTCCCCATCATGCGAAATTGACCCAGAAAAAGTTGGACGAACTGAATATGGAATGGCTGCCTCATCCACCGTATTCACCCGATATCAGCCCCTGTGACTATCACTGTTTCCAATCTCTTGCTAATCTCTGTCGCGGAAAGAAGTTCGCTAATCGGACCGATCTCGACTCGGCCTTCCAGGCTTGGATCGATTCGAAGACCAAGTCAAATGGAATCATGAGCCTGCCCGATCGATGGCAGAAGGTTGTGACTAAGAAGGGAGCCTACATTGATTGATCACCTTTGTCAACTGTTGAAGATGTGATTTTTATTGAACTTTTGGGACACCCTTATAGTAAAGTTTTTTTTTAAAACTTTTGGGACACCCTTATAGTAAAGTTTGAAAAAAAAATATCTTCAAAGTGAAGATAAAAATCCACGGTTAGGTGTGTTAGATAGATAAATGACTCAGCTTGTTTACCGACCGCTCCAAGTCATTCCTGGTTGATCCGTCGATGCGGGGTGGTCGCTTTTGCAAAAGTTGAGCTAAATTTCTTAAAAGAAAAAAAATTACTGGTTCACTCTAAGAGATGTTCTGGTGAACATTGTTGGTACTAACTATATTGTAAAATTGTGCGGAATCGGGCCATGCGTTGTATAGATGGGACGAATTGTGTGACGTCATCCAAATGCAACTATTATTCACGAATTATAATTATGGATCTATTTCAGTGAAAACAATGTAAAACTAACAGATATCAATATTCAGGTTGTTTGTGAAGTTTTTTATTAACAACTTTTTTGAGGAAAAAATTGAAAAATTTTGAACTTCGATTTTTGGATTTGCTGAATGTCTATATTTCGAAGTCGATATGAGTCTTAAACATCTTCATATTATTAGATATACTCGCTGGGGGAAGATCTGTCCGTAATTTATAGAGTATTGCACTTTTCCGCACGGAATTCACAACGTGCATTCGAAATTTTTCACGAATATTAGAAGCAGTCCAACTCCTTCCACACTTCGTCGTGACATTCCTCATTATAGGTAGACTAATTTCCTTTTTGGAAGTGAGATTCTATCTGTTCGCAGAAAAGAGTTACAGCGCCTAGACAATCGATTACAATGCGAAAAGCGCGTGCTCTGACTTCTCTAGCACTCTCTCAATTCCCCACACTCTCTGGTTCGGACCCCGAGCTGGGCAGAAATCTTTTGCCGGTACTCCCCTGATTCATCGCCGTGGTTTGTGAGAATTCACGTGATTTCGATAACACGCAAGCTTCGCGAGTATATCTAATAATATGAAGATGTTTAAGATTGATATCGACTTCGAAATATAGTCATTCAGCAAATCCAAAAATCGAAGTTCAAAATTTTTCAATTTTTTTCCTCAAAAAAGTTGTTAATAAAAAACTTCACAAACAACCTGAATATTGTTTTCTGTTAGTTTTACATTGTTTTCACTGAAATAGATCCATAATTATAATTCGTCCATAATTATAATTTTTTAATAATAGTTACATTTGGATGACGTCACACAATTCGTCCCATCTATACAACGCATGGCCCGATTCTGCATAATTTTACAATATAGTTAGTACCAACGATGTTCACCAGAACATCTCTTAGAGTGAACCAGTACTTTTGACTTTTAAGAAATTTAGCTCAACTTTTGCAAAAGCGACCACCCCGCATCGACGGATCAACCAGGAATGACTTCGAGCGGTCGGTAAACAAGCTGAGTCATTTATCTATCTAACACACCTAACCGTGGATTTTTATCTTCACTTTGAAGTTATTTTTTTTTTTTCAAACTTTACTATTTCTCGAAAAAGTTCCCGACTCACCAGGATCATTTGTGTTTCACGTGAAAACGATTTTTTTTAAACAATTCTGAAAACGCTATTCGATAGAGGGATGTTTGTAGTACCTTGTGCTATGTTTTCCGCCAAATTAAAAATCATAAATTTCTATATGCCGGCCATGGCCAAAATTACATGGGCAGCTCGAGTCTCTCGCGATTCCTCTCATATATATATATATATATATATATATATATATATATATATATATATATATATATATATATATACTCTCGCCAGTCCTTTGTATTACAACAGCAGCAGTTATTACAAATGAATCAAAACACCTGGCATTTTTTACCTTTTTTTCTCTTCTCTTCACAAGTCTCTTTCTTCCCTCTGCTTCATGAAAGCACAGATTTCCCAAGTCTTCAGCCTCTTACCGGCAGCTGGTCAGGTTTTTGAAGCCAAATAAAGCGTTAGCCAAATAAACACACAATCACGTAACGCCCTAGGGTATACATGGGCTGGCTTCATCGCTGGGAGGTCAAAAGCGGGAGAGTCCTAGCCTAAAAACGGGAGGGTCGGAGCACAAAAATGACGGGAAAAAAAAGAAAACTATTTTCAGCTAACGCTGAATTTCGGATGGGGTGGTGTAATGAGAAAGTTTTTTTTTATTTGACTGTATTAGTTTTAAAATTGCGCTAGATTTTGTGAAGGAGCCGCTAAGATAAAAGAATCTCGAGAAAAAAAAGTAGCTTAGTTTTTTTTAAAAATCTTTGGTTGAAATGTGTTCACATGAGCTACTTTTTTAAAAAAGAAGCCCATGTGAACAAATTTCAACCAAAGATCCGGTGGCCGATCAACACATTTGGTGTCTTCCCTCTCAGCTCCAAAGGTCGACGAGAGATAGCCACCAAAGCTTTTAGCTGACGCTCAATTTTGCCAATTCTCTCCACAGCCTGATCGTTTATTGAGAATAAGTCGCTCCAAAATTTTGGTAGAAATCGGACGAGTAGTTTTTGCTGCGGGTGGGTCCATTGCTAGACAATCGCCAGCGATGGCGTAGCTATGGACCCACCCGCAGCGAAATTGAGACAACTATTGAGAAAATTACATGGGCACAATGGCAGTTAAAATTAATTAGGATTTGCAAAAAAACTAGACGAAAATGACTTTATTTGACCATTTTATAAATTATTTTCGAAAATTTGACAAAAAAAACGAGACGGTACTCATAAACTAGCACCAAGGATAATCTTACTGTAAGAAAATGAATCAATCGGCGTTTGCTCAGTTCTTTTGCCCTGGTTTCCGTTTTTCTCCTGTTGATAGATTAATTTTTTTAAAGTCGAATTTTGGACAAAAAGCGGGAGGGGCCGAGCAAAAAAAGCGGGAGGGTATCATCGCTAGCAACACCTCCGCCCATGTATGGCCACAGGCCATTCGATGAAGTTTTGAAAAACCGGAAATTCCTATGGCGCAATGCCCTGAGGCGTAGAAGCGATTTCGCAACTTTTTACATCACCGGTCAACTCAGCCTCGTCCACAGTACAACGTGGTATGATTAGCTCATCCACTCATTTATCGTACTGTTCCAAGATTAATTCGACTGACAAGGGCAGGTCGCGAAGTGACCGTGGAGTTTATGAAAAAGCTGAAAACGCTAAACTTGGAACTCATTTGGGTACTTCATTTCAGGTGTCAAAAGTTGCTAAGGACCCCTGGCGGCCCCAAGAAATCGATAAATAGTTTGCGCAAAATCTTCCGGCTGTCTCTTGATCCCTTCTCCAAGCCCTCCTCCTAACTACAGCAGTAGTCGAGTGGATAAGAGCTTCGACTATCAATACGAACATTTTGAGTTCGACTCCCTAGTTCAAAAAATTCTTTTGCCATATTTTTAGAAACTATTTTATGTCAACAGGAAACATGTACAAGAATGTTGAACAGTACTACTAGCCATCTATCAACGATGGTAGCCCACGAAAAAGAAGTCAAAGCAGTACTCCGTCTTACAATTGGGGCACAGAATGAACGAGAGCGAAGTGCAATTGTTGATATATTTTGTATTTGTACTGTTCACCATTCTTGTACATGTTTCCGGTTGACATAAAATAGTTTTGGTTGACATAAAATATACGGCCAAAGAATTTTCTGAACTATGGAGACGAACTCAAAATGTTCGTATTGATAGTCGAAGCTCTTATCACGCCTCTCACGAGAGGCTCGACACTGAATGGCATTATTATGGCACAGGCCCAAATTTCCATGTTGATTTTTTCATGGTAGCCATTCGGTCCAACTAAGATACCTGAGAGCTATTGTGCCACCAAAATCATTCCTCGCTTTGAAACTGCTACTGTTAGTTGCAGCCAGCGAACTTTGAGCCCGTTTTTCAATGTTTCAATGCAGTTTCTCAACGAACTTTCTTCTTGGAGCTACGGCTACTTTTGTATGCTCTTTCGACTCGTGTTAATGGTTTCATGAAATTTCGCTTAATTTGCATAATAACACACTTTTGCAATTTAACAAAAATCCGCTCGAAAGTCTTTATTTTTTATTCATTAGAAGTATGTAGAATGTCATAAGGATTCGAATGATATGTCTATGCTCACCCAACTCGGGAGTTGACACTGTATTTCATAAGAAACAGTAAAATTTATTATAATTTTCGACATTTCAAACCGAGTCACCCGAATTTCACGTGAAGAATAACTTGGCATTATATTGTTCTCGCACATTCAAAGCCGTCATTTCTTTCGAATGAAGCGGTGTCAGATACTGATAATGAGGAAAGCGGTTATATATATAACAGTTTTTCCTATGAAATACAGTGCCAACTCCCGAGTTGGATGAGCATAGACATATCATTCGAATCCTTGTACGAATCCAATGACATTCTACATACTTCTAATGAATAAAAAATAATGACTTTCGAGCGGATTTTTGTTAAATTGCAAAAGTGTGCTATTATGCAAATTAAGCGAAATTTCATGAAACCATTAACACGAGTCGAAAGAGCATACAAAAGTAGCTGTAGCTCCAAGAAGAAAGTTCTTTCAGAAACTGCATTGAAACATTGAAAAACGAGTTCAAACTTTGCTGGCTGCAACTAACAGTAGCAGTTTCAAAGCGAGGAATGATTTTGGTGGCACAGCTCTCAGGTATCTTAGTTGGACCTAATGGCAACCGAAACCATGAAAAAAATCAACACCGAAATTGTGACCTGTGCCAAGACTGGTCCGAGCCTCTCGTGAGAGGCGTGTCATCCACTCGACTACCGTTGTAGTTAGGAGGGGGACTCGGAGAACGGATCAATAAGCACCCGGAAGATTTTGCGCAAACTATTTATCGATTTCTTGGGGTCGCCAGGGGTCCTTAGCAACTTTTGACAACTGAAATGAGATACCCAAATGAGTTCTAAGTTTGGCGTTTTCAGCGTTTTCAGAAACTCTACGGTCACTTCGCGACCTGCCCTTGTGAGTCAGATAGTCTCTCATACCATAACATGTATTTCCAGGAAAAATAGCTGTCACCTGAACAACATTGTCAGTTTGTGCATTGTAGGTCAGCAATAACGTTATTTCTAATCGGATAAACAAGTATGTTTTGAATGAGTAACCCACATTTCAGCTTGGTCTGCCATTCCACGAGACTCGTCTCTCCTGGAGAAACAAGTCGCATTGTGTGAGTGTCCACTATTTCTGCCTCGTCTTTCCATCCAAAGATCAATCGAGCAGCCTGCGCACATTACGTTATGGAAGTGTCACTAGACTAGACTAGAGTACTTTCTCACTATCAAAATTTTTAAGTTCGTTCTAAATAAATATATGCTAAAATTGAAACAATACAGAGAAGATTAGCATGGCCCCTGCGCTCCAAAATTCATCACTTTCGTCATACCCCCACAATTAGATAGTGCTGAATACATTGCGAACACAAAAACTAGAAATAACGCGAAAAAATAGCTTTACAACGGTTTTAAAATATTTGAGAATGTTAAGCATTCTACCGTGCACCCAAATGTGGTCGTTGGGTCAGATCGTATTCGGTGTGTCACACTTATGACTGGATATTACATTTTTCTATTTACATTAGTAAATTATTCATTTAATTCCAATTTTTTAAGTGTGTGTAATCATTATCTGATCACGGATGCGAAAAGAGAAAGATTTATTAGGAATCAAAATGCACCGGAAACTACGGAGGATGACAAAAAATATGGGCTAAATTTACGTTTAAGCCGTGAAATTTATAGGTTCTCCTCATATTCGGGCATCGAGCGAGCGCGCGTTACATGGAGAAATATTAGGAGAATCTGATTATGCAGGAAACTCACCTGGTGCACGCCAAATAAGAGAGAAACTAATAAAATTCGGCGACGAATTTGAATTATCGACCGAAATTTGACTTTGAGGGGAAATTGAAATGGGTTGCACACGGATTCGGGCACCGAGCATGCGCGCGTTAATAGAGAAAGATGCGGGGAATTTAATAATGTATGAAACTCGGCTGGTGCATTTCGATTTCTGGAGATAGAGAAGGTAACGCAAACATCAAGCACGATCAATTTTATGCGGGTGTTATTTTCACGAATCAGGGAGGCAAACAACATGTGCCGAGCGTAACATGATGGGTGGAAGCTAGGGACATAGAACGCAGAATTGTCTCAAGGATCACTCTCTCTACATATATTCCCATTATTTCTTGTAAAATTTCAAATCCTGTTGCGCCTCGGGCGTAGATAAATTATTATACGTTTCGAGGGCACGCAACTCTTTACTTTTGAGAGAGCAGACTAGTCGAGACCATTGTTTTTAATTTGATTCCATTGCGGAGCTCCGATGCATTTTAATCCACATAAAAGCCAGCGCAAATTTGAAGCAAGAACCTGAACTTTGTGCAAATTTCCGGGGAACACCAGCGGTAATTACGTTATTGTAATCGGCAATTTTCTTGAAGCTCGCTGAAATCAACAAACGAAAATAACCAACGTATTGCGTAAAGCACAGTTGCAATTCAGGGATCAAGCGAATTTCCAGTAAGTTAGCTAGTTATTTTGTCTTTGAGCGGCACGTTTGAGCGATTGCTCTCTAACTTGTGTCAAATATATTTAGTGTTTGTTGGCATATACTGACAATTTGAATTTACATTTCGGGCTAGCTTCGGAGGTACATAGCTTGAATGAGATGCATACAGAAGATGTAGATCAAGCCTTGGGATTCATTTTGCAAAACAAACGAGCGAAAGTGTTCTGATTTTACCGAGTTCTGGTCATTCAAAGTGGTACATCACACAAATCGATACCACATTTTGTAAAATGAAGTTCATAAAAATTTGCCGATATTTATTTGGATCAATATACCTACATTGAAATGCATTGAAATTGAATAAATGCTACATTGAAATCTATAGATGACGCTGTTTACGTTAGGATCAACAGGGGTCTGGAACAGATCAAAAATTGAAATCGCTCAAAACGTGGTCCTAGGGGTAACTTTCGACGCTGAACCATACCTGGTACCATCGATTTCGCAATCGGACCCCTCTGGGCGCCGCTATGGCGCCGCGTCGTTTTGGCGGAAAACTTGTTTTTCGAATAGAACTTGCTTCGGAGAGCACGTAGAGGCACGAAATCTCGCGTGACCTAACAGAATTTGAAGCTCTATCAAATGGACTAGGTTGCTTGTAGAATGGATTTCCAATTTTTGAGAAAAATCGATTTTTTGATCCAGAGAATAGAAAGTAAATTGACGCAAATATATGAAAGAGCTCGTCATGCTGATCAATTTGATATATAACACTAGTAGGTTTAAACCCTGCGTCTCGAAAATTATTTAAGTTTTGCCGATTTTCGCGCGCGCGGAACGCGTGTGCAGACGCGGCATCCGCATGGTCGATGCGGTAGCGGTCTAGAACTTCAATCCGAAGGTCACTGGTTCGATTCCAATTGGTTGCAAAAGTTTTTGCGGAATTTCTTTTTCATCGAAAAAAATCACTTTTTCAAAATTTCAGGAAAAGTGCCAATAGGGCTGAAATTTCGATGAAAAAATTTCGGCAAAAACTTCTGCAACCAATTGGAATCGAACCAGTGACATTCGGATTGAAGTTCCAGACCACTACCGCATCGGCCATGCGCATGCACACGCATTCCGCGCGCGCGAAAAACGGAAAAATTTATTTAATTTTCGATGAAGGGCTTAAACCTACTAGTGTTATATATCAAATTGATCCGCATGACGAGCTCTTTCATATATATGCGTCAATTTACTTTCTACTCTCTGGATCAAAAAATCGCATTTTCTCAAAAACGAGAAATCGGTTCTACGAGCAACCTAGTCCATTTGATAGAGCTTCAAATTCTGTTAGATATCGCGAGATTTCGTGCCTCTACGGGCACTCCGAAGCGAGTTTTCTTCGAAAAACTAGTTTTCCGCCAAAGCGGCGCCCAGAGGTGTCCGATTGCGAAATCGATGGCACCAGCGTGTTCAGCAGCGAAAGTTACCCCTAGGACAAAGTTTTGAGCGATTTCGATTTTTGAGCTGTTCCAGACACTTGTTGATCCTAACGTAAGCGTCAGATATAGTATACGTTACGAGCTTCAAATTCTGTTAGATATCGCGAGATTTCGTGCCTCTACGGGCACTCCGAAGCGAGTTTTCTTCGAAAAACTAGTTTTCCGCCAAAGCGGCGCCCAGAGGTGTCCGATTGCGAAATCGATGGCACCAGCGTGTTCAGCAGCGAAAGTTACCCCTAGGACCAAGTTTTGAGCGATTTCGATTTTTGAGCTGTTCCAGACACTTGTTGATCCTAACGTAAGCGTCAGATATAGTATACGTTTTAAAATATTTTTTCTCGTTTTTTTCGAGCAGTCTTATTTGACAGAGAGCTGGGTCTTATTTCGTAACACTCACCCAATGCACTACAACATAGCGTTGTTAATCTCTTATCGAAAATTTCGTTCTGTGCAAGCATATCCAGTCAGAAAGTCTCTCATAATAACAATATTGCTTTGTAGACTGCCCAAATCAATAAAAAATTCGAGGCGAATTGAGAAAATCTGCCGCAGTTAGAAAAAAAAACATTCCCGCCAATCCAAAATGCATTTCCTAGTGGAAATTTATTTCGCTAAAAAAAACTTCCCTCCCGAGCAGTGAGCCAGTAAATATTTTTTGTTAAAAAGAGGAATCGATAAAGTGAAAGATCGGCAGGTTTCTCTCCTTGGAAAAAAATCAGTGATTTTTTAAGCCGTCGATCTGACTTTCTGGCATATGAGAGGAATCGCGAGAAACTCGAGCATGGCTGGGACGTAGAAATTTATGATTTTCAATTTGGCTGAAAATATGGCCTAAGGTATTTCAAACCTTCCTCTATCGAATGGCGTTTTCAAAATTTCGATAAAAAATTTCGCAATCGCGTGAAACACAAACAAACCTAGTGACTCGGCGAAAAAAATTAGTGAGAGGCATGTTCGAAAAATCATAAAATGCTTCAAAATGAAGATAGCGACTCGTTCTTTTTTGAGTTAGATAGGGAATCACCCCGACTACAAACTACAACTATTGAACTCATTCCTGGCTGATGTACCGGTGCGGAGTGGTCACTTTTGTAAAAAGTTGATTAATTTTCTTAAAACTAAAAAAGCAATGGGTTTTGTTGCTTTTTATTATAGTCACTGTGTGTACTATTTAAAACCGAGAAATGGGCCAAATCCGTACAGAACTTTTAAAGACGCCCACCAATACGTGGGACCGGCCAATGACATCTCATCTCAGAAAAAAATTTCAAAAAATTTCGACTAAAATTTTTTTTTCATCAAAAATGCGGTTCAATTAAGCGCTAGTGTGTTAAATCTATATCAATATTATAAGTTTTGATAGTTCGACATTGATTTACTCATATTTCAATGTTTGTTGAGCTTTAAATGGGTTATTTCTGTCTGTATATTCAGTAATCGATATCGACATTTTAAATTCGCCCTATTCTGACGCTACTTGGTGAGGAGTTTCCTCATAATGCCTCAAACATTTCCCTTTTTGAAAGTGAATGGCTATCTAGTCGTACAAATTAGAAAACCGTTCATGCGCAAAATCCCGCACGCTCTGCTTCTCTACCACTCTCTTACTTCCGCACACTCTCTCGCCTGGTCCGACGCCCGAGCCGGGCATAAATCGTTTGCCAGAGCTTGGTGTAAATGAAACGAAGTAAATTGTGCAGAAAAATAAGCGTTCGGACTTTGAGAAGTACCGGCAAAAGATTTATGCCCGGCTCGGGCGCCGGACCAGGCGAGAGAGTGGTAGAGAAGCAGAGCGTGCGAGATTTTGCACATGAACGGTTTTCTAAGCGCCGTAGTTATTTTCTACGACTAGATAGCCATTCACTTTCAAAAAGGAAAATGTTTGAGGCATTATGAGGAAACCAAGTAGCGTCAGAATAGGGCCAATCTAAAATGTCGATCTCGATTACTGAATATGCAGACAGAAATAACCCTTTTAAAGCTCAACAAACATTGAAATACGAGTAAATCAATGTCGAACTATCAAAACTTATTATATGGATATAGATTTGACACACTATTGCTTAATAGAACCGCATTTTTGATGGAAAAAAATTTTAGTCGAAATTTTTTGAAATTTTTTTCTTAAAAAATATCGAAAAAGAATCGTCTCAAAAATAATAGGAATATTGTTTTTTAGCTCATTTACGATTATTTTCATCGCTAACTTGAATGAATCCAACAATTTGGCCATGAGATTTCATTGGCCGGTCCAACGTAATGGTGGGCGTCTTTAAAAGTTCTGTACGGATTTGGCCCATTTCTCGGTTTTAAATAGTACACACAGTGACTATAATAAAAAGCAACAAACCCCATTGCGTTTTTAGTTTTAAGAAAAATAATTAATTTTTTACAAAAGCGACCGCCCCGCACCGGTGCATCAGCCAGGAATGAGTTCAATAGTCGTAGTTTGTAGTCGGGGTGATTCCCTATCTAACTCAAAAAAGAACGAGTCGCTATCTTCATTTTGAAGCATTTTATGATTTTTCGAACATGCCTCTCACTAATTTCTTTCGCCGAGTCACTAGGTTTGTTTGTGTTTCACGCGATTGCGAAATTTTTTATCGAAATTTTGAAAACGCCATTCGATAGCATAGGTCAAATAGGTTTTCGCTAGCGAGGAAAAGCACTTCTGCAAGCAGTCCGAACCATTTCGGCAGATGGAAAGTTCGGGATGTTTTCATGCATTTCGAGCCATTTTCGACAAATTTATCGAAAATAGTGCAATATGCACTTCGGCACACGGGTTTAAGCATTTCTGCACGAAGTACCTGCGAAAACCCCATTTTACCTATGTTCGATAGAGGAAGGTTTGAAATACCTTAGGCTATATTTCCAGCCAAATTAAAAATCATAAAATTTCTACGTCCCCGCTATCCCGGATATGCTCGATTTTCTCGCGATTCCTCTCATATGTTAAGAATCCAGTCTCACAAATAACAGGGGTTTTTAACATTAACATATTTCATTTGAGAAAGAGGATATAAATGTATATAATGAATTTCGATTTTCTCAGTCACAGTTTGATATTTTCCTGGCTTCGGCATGGGTTTGCATGAATTGAATTCCCTTTTCATTTGAAAATTAAAAACAAAAATAACAGTGCTAAAATGAGCGAGAATTTATTTTTTAGAAATGCAGCATTTTAGAATCGCTTTTACTTTATTTGACGGCTCCCGTCGATTCCGTTAATCTCCACTCTTCTTTCCTTTACCTTCTTCTATTTAATTCCTTCTTTATTTGCTCTGTTTATTTTACTTTATTCGTTCAAATTTCCTTGCCGAAATGGTCCTGGCTCCAAGCAGAAGTGGACTATGATCTATTCCGACTATGCTACATTCTGTGGCACTCCCTGCATATTGCACAAGTTTCTTTAGGCTCCGTATGACTCCCAATCATTTCAATAGGAATTCAAATGGATACGGAATTAACGTACCTGTCCTCAACATATAAATTCCCACCTTATCCTTGAGAGAGATGTCGCTGGAAGCCTCGGATGAGAGAATGGAGACGGCCATTACGAGCGCATTGATCGACCCGAGGGATTTACACAGTTCCATGATTGATTCGCCCTCTCCATGTCCCTGCACGCATTACAAATAATAGAGTATCAATATTCACATATTTTGCAGTAATTTTATATCGGTGAACAATAAAAGGTTGAGAGAGTGATGTACCTTCTCAGACAATGCGGCTCTAAAGGTATCAAGTGGAGATCGATGAACGAAGACATAGAGAGCCTGAAATAACTCATTCATTCCACCCTCCTCTCCATCCACAATCAACCATCTCACATTGTTGGTGAATAAGAGTAGCTGTTCATCATTAGTGTAATGCTGTGTATAGAATGGATGGGGAATAAGAGCGGGTATGAAACCAGACGGAATCACGCCACTGCTCAGTTTCCGTTTCCTCTCCCAACTCATTGCCCATACATGTCCATCCATTTTCAGCTCGTTCTGCAATTCACTATTACATCTCTACAACGATGGTACCCTCGTTGTTATACATCACCCAAGTTTCATCCGAATCGGAGATGCATATTTTTTATTGTAGCAATGTGTCCTCGTTTTCCTACGGCGTTACAGGAGCTCTGTTTTAAAGGATGTTGCTCACTAGAAACAACTCAATGTTGTTCAATAATAGTTATTTGATATCTTTGCGTTACGTGGGCCGAGTGATTGCGGCGAAATGCGGATTGCGGAATTCAACAATTTACATTCAATCCGGTATGCGGAATGATGTAAAGAATGGAATGAAATGGAGCTATTCCGCATTCCATTTAGACATCTCTACTGCCGAGTGTACCATTGTTTCTACATCCTGCTGTGGATGGTAGAGGTTGGAGAGAGCGAAGACGACATCACGTCCAGTTGTTGTCATAACAGAGAGAGCTGCAGTTTAAATAATGGGTACTTTTACACTTAGCCGGAAGCCCGCCCACTTTTCATTCACCCCTGTTACGATCCGGTAGGGTACGGCATTCCCAAACGTTTGGGTCATTGTGATCACGGACCTAAAAGCGGTTAAAAACTTTATTCGAACATTGGAACTGCAAGGCTCAGCATGAGACTGAGTCTTTGGCAAGGGGCGTGGCCTAAATGGGCGGGGCTTCCGGTTAAGTGTAAAAGTGCCTAATAATGCACTCAATAATCCCTCTCAGTATGAATGTAGAGGGTGGTTGATACATTTCTATATATGTACAACCATACATGGGGGTACAGTGCCTACATGGGCTCCCAAGCCTCTCTCGCGGGGCTCCGTTACTGACAGTCCTCTCCTCTCTCATTAGAGTAACTCCATTTTAAGTGATATTTGAGATGATCGTTCTCAACTGCAAGTCAACCGATTCGCACAATTTTTTTGAATATTGATGGAATTCATTATAGCACACTAAATGAACCTGGTTTTCGAAAATTTGATATACATTCCGCTGAGTTCCAAGAGCCCTTAATATACTATTTTTAAGCACATAAGGGTGGAAAGTGATTTTTTCGATTTCATGTTTTTTCCAAACAAATGTATTTCATCCAATTTCCAAACAACTGATTTCATAATATTTCGCCTCTTAATGCTGCTGTTTACCTTTTCCGCGCCTGTAGTGCCAATTTTAAATTTTTGCAATTATGTCCATAATGTTTCGTAATCTTCTCTGATGCGAATACAATTAAACGAGTCTGAGTTGGGGAGAAATGAAATTAAGATTGTGAACGGATTGATTTGTGCAGCAACAAGTAATCCTATCGATTACTTGTTTGAACATTTTCACATTGCAAAAGATCACGATACACACTACAATAGCAAATATCAAAATGACAGAACAAATAAATATGATTATCTTATCTGCCAAGTGTTTGAACAGTTCTCGAAAAAAAAACCTTGAAATCCATAAGAAATATCACTAAGTGCTTTGTTCATCGATTATACCCAGTTATCCTTGAGTTTCTCTTCTGCGCGCACTTCATCGAGAGCTCTCTTCTCGAATGCTGTCAGCTTTTCATTGAAGTTGTAATGAAAATGAGCCTCACCAAATCACTTCTCGATCTTGGTCCCGATTTGAAAATTTGAAGAAAAAAAATCATGAGATGGAAAAAAATCATTTTCCACTCATTCCCTTTCCTCCCCCTTATGTGCTTAAAAATGGTCTATTAAAGGCTTTTGGAACTCAGCGGAATGTACATCAAATTGTCGAAAACCAGATTCATTTAGTGTATTATAATGAATTTCATCAATGTTCAAAAAATTATGCGAATCGGCTGACTTGCAGTTGAGAACCATCATCTCCTTTTAAGCGATACAACTTATTAGATTAACTAACTCGAATCAACTTGGGCAGCGTAGACTCCTTGGGGAGCTTCCGAATACAGAGAAGAAGGGCAAATACCAGGAGAGAGACGGACATGGAGCATACGAAGACAACGGGGTCGACACTCTTCCATCGACTGTCACAAGGTAATATCGATTGAGATGAGTATGAACCAACCATCAACTGAGTGGGAGACATCTCATTCAGATACGCTTGCTGCTGCTGACGAGGCTGCTGCTTGGGCATACACGAAAAGTAGATACGAACTCCTTTCGAAGATACCGCCACCTCACAAATATGTCTCTTTAGGATTTGTAACAATGGTGAGCAAATAATATTGCCGAACGGAGGAAGACGTACCTCTCCGTCATGTCTACAATATGGGGTTCGATAAATTAGAGTAGATCGAGAGATGAGAAAAATGAGTGCTCTCATTTAAATATAATATGATATTATTTATTCGAAAACAGATTCTTGCATGAACATGTTTATTTTATATTCACATGATATGTCATAACCTTTTGCAAATGATATCTGACCAGAATTACTTTAAAAATTACAAAATTTAACTCACTTTATCCATAGCCAAGTGGTTAAAGCGCGCGACATTCAAATCCGACCGACGCAGGTTCGACCCCCGCCGCGGGCAAACATTGGCCGCATTTTCGCAAGTGCCACAATTGGTTATAACGCGATTTTGAGAACCGTGAAACACGTTTTCACCTGTTTTGCAGAGTTTTAACTTGAAAAATCGAAATTTTCGAATTTTCTCCAAACGCACCGGTGAGTGTCGGGGATCACAGGAAAAGTGTTTTGCGATGTCAGAAACACGTCTGAACGTGTTCTAACACGTTTTAACGTGAAAAATCGAAATTTTCAAACTTTCTCCAAACACTTCGGTGAGTGTCGGGGACCACAGGGAAAGTGTTTTGCAATTAAAGCGACGCGTCTAAACTTTTCCGTGCACGTTCTAAAAGTAAATCGCGCTCTATCTTGCGTTTCCATTGGAAAAGGCTCGTGAGGCTGAGAGCGATCGAAAAAAGTTGCCACGAAGTGGCTCCATGGCAACTTTTTTTGATCGCTCTCAGCCTCACGAGCCTTTTGCAACGGAATCAGCCAGTTTTTTTAGCGATTAACATTTCCCATCTAAAGTCGAGCTTCAATGTAAGCTGGAGCCGGCTCCCGAGTTCCCCCTGGACCGAACATGCCTGGAGCCGGCTCCCGTGGAGCCGGCTCCCGAGGTCCCCTTGGACCGAACCTTGAGCCGACTCCAGAGCTCCCCCTGGACCGGACCTGAACTCGGGACAATGCATAGAGCGTAGGGTACGCATAGAGCGTAGTGCATTTATCCTCAATACATTCCGGCTAGTTAAAAATCAGTCCGTGATAGCATCAGATTCTTAGAATATGAAATAGCATACACAAGCGTTTCGTTTAGAACAAAACATGAACCTCGAATCGTATCCCACTTTTAGAGATATTCAGATAATGTAATTTCACAAGTATCCAGCAATGTATTACGGTATCTCCAACGAAAGTTCGTGGAAAAAAAGCTACCGCCCTCTCGACTAAGAGATTTTGAGTGGGAGCGATCTCTCGGTGAGAATTAGGGATGACAAAACGAAAACGGAAAGCGGAATCCGCCATGCAAATCGGCTAGAATCGGCTCTTGCCGGCATCAGCGCTAATCTAATCAAATTTCCGCTTTGATGCCGGCTTGGAAGCGGAAAGACTCCAACACGGAAAATCATGTTTTCTTAGTATAAGGCTGTTAAGAAAGTCTTGCCCGATTTTCAATATGAACTTTGAGCTTTCAGTTCTCTCTAAGTTCATATCAATATTCCATTTATTCATTGGATCTTGTACGAGGTCTGTTTGATAATGACACCCAACAATGGATGAAGTCCTGTCTAGATCGATATCCAAGAGAAGATCCAAAATATGATTCATGTTTTCCAGCAAGTATATCGTAAAAGTTATTAGAGCTAGTTTCTCGCAGGGTATTTGTTTCCATGAGTTCATTATAGAAACAATGATAGTAGTTTAATCCCCCTTTAATATTATAGCTAGAGTGTCTGGCTATCAAACGTATTTCAAAAGTTGTGGTGGTTCAAAGACGACCTGTCCGTGAAAAATAGTGTCTGGATGATTTCGACTGACGATTTCCAATGCGATGCGATCCAGATCTAGTGGTGCGCGTTTTACTTGCTGACACTTTCCTATTATGCAACAATTGTTATTTCGAAATGTGATCCTCTGAATGTTTTCAAAAACCAAAAATTATTAAAAGTTCGATACACTCAGAAATACGGTAAAATACCAATTTCTAGATTGTTGGTTTATGAAGTGTCCCATAAAAGATTGACAAATTTATTATTGCTCGACTAATCAGTTATACTAGTGGACATTAGCTACAAAATGAGCGTAAGAACGAGATCATAGACTCTGATCAGAAATAGTAACTTTCGATGAAGTGCCTATTTCGATGGCGAATTTCGAACATCATTTGACTAATGAACCAACACGGCGACGACAGTCTCTCACTCAAAATGGACAATGCTATTCTAACAGTAGTAGAAGGCGCTGTAAATGTGCAGAGATTGGGAGTTAGCTTCATTCGGGCAGCGCCGCTAAGTCAAAAACATCTATATTCAACATCGTTTGCACGCCTCTTCTAGATATGACACGCATTTTCTTAGAAGCCCGATGTGGTGGTTGAGTTCAATAACTCATCACGAATTCATTATATACTTCCTTTATCATAAACCACTTGAATGGAGTCCTATCTCATTCCACCGTAGAACTGTAATCGTTTGAAAAGTTCGAGTCGAAATAGACCCGAAACAATTTCTCCATTCATATTTCTCGCCAGTATAAATGCATAGACATGAGAAAGTGGTAACATAAAGAGGAACTCATTACATTTAACATGCCTATAAATATTTAGATCGGGAACTTAGGAAAGAAAATTGGAGGATTTTTCAAGAAACGTGAAATCGGGCAAGACTTTCTTAACAGCCTTATATTTATCCACGGAATCTTGCCAAATCGGACTCTGTAGAGACGAAGCATAGTATTAGAAATCTCAAATAAATTTCTAAAGTGTACAAATATTTATTGTTTATGGAAGAAATCCACCAAATTTCTGAGCTGCGATGGATTTGCATACGATACGAGAGAGAGAGGGCTTTCCGCTTTGATTCCGCCTAGGTAATGAGCTCTTGCCGGCAAGGAGGGCGAATCAATTTGCATTCCGCCTTCATTCCGCTTTCCGTTTTGCCATCCCTAGTGAGAATGAGAGGGCGTTCAACGAGAGAATCTCTCATCTGTCGAACCCTAATACAATACGATTGTCGGAGTGGAACTCACGAGATTGACTTTGTAAGATTGAGTGCTCGGAATAGCAGAAAGAGCGACAATTGACGAGAAGAAGGAAGCCTCGTGCTGGCCTTGCGTCATCGAAGTCGCCTCGTGCTACCAATATGATATGTCAGTATCTTATCATAAAGATGATCGGCCATCGCGTTTTAATTATCAAACTCCAATCAATTTTAATTCCTTCAGCATTCTGCGGGAGCACAATATATTACATTTATAAAATGATACGATCAAACAAAATGTCGAACTGGGACTTCCTGTGTTTACCGAGACGAGAGCACGCAAAAGCGAGAGGGTCGCCAATGTTCCTGTATGGTAAACAACGGAAGTTCGTTATTCGGCTTTTTGGTATGATCGTATCATTTTATAAATGTAATACCGTCAACATGATTGTGTTATAAGACATGTATCACGAGAGATTGCATGAGTCCGAGAACAACCTTCAAAAAAATGTTTTCGATTTCGATCAAACTTTCATGAGTAAGTACTCTGGGGAAGAGAATTCCATCAATCCTGGTCCCAGGTCGAAGAACGGCATTTTTTAACTTTGTTTAAAATGTAGATACAATGACGCTCTTGAGCTCAAAATGAACGGTTATCCCGAACATTTTTTGCGTTGTAAACCTCACTGATAATGAACTAAAAAAGTTATGAATGTAAACATGACAGAATTTTGATTTTTAAAAAAAATAGTAACCTATTTCCAATGCGGAATACCACATAATTTCTATGCTGAATATTGAAGAACAGGTCAACTATAGTTATATAAAAATTTAAAAATGGCGAAAATCGGCGTTTTTCATAACAAATATTTTGTATTTGCCGAATATTCGCAATGAAAATAAGTTGCCTTGTTGAAAAATATATCATTATGATAAGGCAATGTACTCGGATAAGTTTGGTCAAGAAATGACGACAACTGCAAAGTTGATTTTTTTTAAAAATGAAAAAAAAATTTAAGTTGTCGTCATTTCCTGACTAAATTTATCAGAATACATAGCCTTATCATTACACTAAAATTCGGCAAAAACAAAATATTTGTTATGAAAAACGGCGAGTTACTGAGATTCAACTCAATTTTTCGGGTCATGAGTCCCCCGTTTTTTGCCATTTTAAAATTTTTATATAACTATTGTTGACCTGCTCTTCAATATTCAGAAATTCTTTGGTATCTCGCATTGGAAATTTTCTGTCATTTTTACATTCATATTTTTTTTAGTTCATTACTAGCGAGGTTACCGTGAACGTTTAAAAAAATGTTCGGCATATTTTCCCGATCATTCTGGGCTCAAGAACGGCATTGTATCTACATTATGAACAAATTTACGTCGATTCTTCGACCTGGGACAAGGATTGATGGAGTACTTCATCATGAAAGTTTGATCGAAATCCAAAATACTTTTTTTGAAAGTTGTTCCCCGAAGGGGTGTTTTCATGAAATCTCTCGTGGGCACTGCTGCTGAAGCCCGAAGCAGGCAAATAAATAGTCGAGGCGGCGCCCTAGAAGTGAGCATTACGAATAGCATTGTTCTTAGATTCCTATTTTGATGATTCCGGGCATCAGCAGTAGTACCCTCTCATGATACCTGTCATAAGTAGCAATAGTATAATTTTTGTACTTACAACAAAATTTTGTTTGTAAACAAATGTATATTACTAGTAGCACTTCAATTGCACGACGACCAACCATGATCTGGCCGATGGAAAGAGTAACCGCCTTCACGCATTCCTCTCCCTTCACTCCAAGATCAAACACCTGCGTTTTGTGTGACTCAACCATATTGATCAAGATAAGCAGGAGAACCTGTATGCTGCTCTTCGTAGTCAAAGTATACAGTATGTTCCTCGTCGAATCAATAACCACTTCCTCGATTCCATCTGAATCAAATCCAACCACGTTCACAAAACATATGATAACACTAGCACGTAACCGACGGAGGTGCCAAATTACACATTTTTTGAACTCCCGCCATACCCGAGCCAGCAAAATGCTCTTCTCATAAGGGGCTTTAAAGAATTATGCTCATGGTCCGTCACAGCCACTGCCGAAACGCATGCGACGTGTTATGAAATCCACTAGCCACGCTAACAGCTTGCTAAGGGTAAACACACTGTTATTTTAAAGAAAAAAATCTATTTTCAAGGAAAAGTATAATTAAGACATGAGAAAAATCTGCAAAAGAAAAGGTGCATTGATGGGGATTCAAAAAAACCAACGACAGGTCACTCGCAAGGTAGAGAACTCACCGACTACCACCCTGTCGTTGGGAGCGCTCTCGCAAATGTCCCTCATCAACGCGCGCGTCAGGAGAAGACATGACAGTGTCTCTTCGTTCAAGTTCTCATTGTCAGGCATTATGGGCCGGCAGAATATTTCAATCTTCTCAGAACCTTTTGAATATGAAAACTGACCAAAAATATCTTTACAATTTCACAAAACTTAAATTATCGAATCCGTAGCCAAGTGATTAAAGCGCGCGATATTCAAATCGAACTGACGCGGATTCGACCCCCCCCCCCCCCCCGTGGGGCAACTCGTTTGCCGCTATTTTCGTACGTGTCAGAAGTCACTGTGCATAGTGTTTCCGTTGTGAAGGGCTCGTGAGGCTGCGATCGAAAAAAAGGTGCCACGAAGCCACGAAGTGGCGACTTCGTGGCACCTTTTTTTCGAGCGTCATGAGCATTTTGCAACGGAATAAGCCAGAATTTTTTTGTAGCGATTAACATTCCCCATCAAAAGTCGAGCTTCAACCTAGAGTCGGATCCCGAGCACCCCCTGGGCCGAATATGGAGCCGACTACCAAGCTACCCCTAGACTGAACTTGGAGCCGGCTCCCGAGCTCCCCCTGGACCGAACAATGAACCCGGAAATGAACCCCATTTAACCTCAATAAACCCCGAACAATTTCCAGCTCAACAAAAATAAGAAAAACGGTAACTCTATAATAGCGAAGTTGAAACAAAAAATACGCAATTTGGGAACTCCATCGGTTACGTGCTGCCTACGATAACTGAACAATTTGAACGTCTCACCAACTACAGGTTTGATATAGGATGCAATTGAATCAAAGAGTGTAGTAGACTTGTCCACCTTCTTGCACGATCGACCCAACCAACCCTTCTCCTGAAAGCGATTAAATGAAGAGATAATGACGAGCAACGACAAAAAAGACCTGTGAAATTTTACCGGGAGGCCCAAGCCTCCTGAAAGTGGGTTTGGGTCGCATATTCGCCTAGTATTGTGCTAAGTCTCATTTAAACACTTAGGAAATTGGGCAAAAGGCCTCAAATAATTGGTTACTAGTACCTAGTTCCAAGCCACCCGTAGTTAAATAAACTCTATAGATCTAACTCAAAAAACGTGAATATCCACTTTCATGTATTAGGGTGTATTAAACATCTTAAATCATGGTAATTGATAATTAAAGAAGCATAATCACAGTGATGTGCACTCCTCCCACGAAATCCGGTCTGGATCGGAGTCCCCGTACCGAAAAAAATCAATTTTTTTTCGTGAACGAAATATCAAAAAAATTGCCAAATGCGTTGGTATACGCTTTGTATTGATAGAAGTAGAGAAAGTATAAAAAGAGTGCAAGTAATATAAATCAAGTGAAAAAGAATCATACATTTTTAAAACCCACACAATGTGGGTGAACAATTTTTTGAAGGAGGCAGTTTTGACCCTCGAAACCTATCTATAAATACGCGGAAGGATGAGTTTAGTAAGAATCAATTCAAATCTGGCAAGTTGCATGGGACTTGTACTATAGATCTGGCCGGTTTATAGCGATTTCTGGTCAGTTTATATATTTCGCAATAAGCCGTATTGTGGGTGGGACGAAAATGTATGAAAAGAATGCAAATATTTTTGGTCGAAATTCAGATCAGTTCGTGATATAGTTATTGCTTAAAGTACGAAAATGGATGTCCACTAAAGGGCGACAGCGGCCCTTCGTAACGGACCTGCGGCCAACGATCTAAAGGGCGAGAAGAGAATACGGTATCTCATCCACAGTCTCTTGGATACAGTACTTTTTTTTAAATTCTGAAATTGATAAAATCGAATAGGGATTTTTTGTAGGAGGTATACATACGTCAAATTGGCCTTCGCTAGCAAAGATAGGCACTTTTGAACTTTACATGTAAACTCGATTAACATAGCGAGAGAGTGTAGGGCAGACACATGAAGGCTTTACATGCCCTACCCTATGCCCTATTCATTACGAACTTACGAGAAACGCATTTGACCTATGGAGGTATACCTCGAGAAGGCAATACCAGATGTATTGACCGTAAGTTCCCACAGCAACCCCGGGTACCGTAACGGAATATTCTAGTTGTGTGCATTCACGGTGCTTACAACGGCAATAAAGTTTCCCGGAAATAGAATCGAAGTAATTTGCATGAAGTAGGAGAGATGATTTTGCAATCCTTTTAAGAATTTCCGATACCCTTTTCCAACTCGTCTCGCAACGTTTTAAAAACCGCATGCTAATTATGTTTTGTGATACTATAACTTGATTACAGTAGTTAGGGATACTGTAGGAGCACCATGGCATATCATTAGGACATTGGAAACTTGCGGTCTCTCTCCTACAAAAATCCGAATCAATTTGCTCGATTTCAGAAATTAGGTAAACTGTAACTCGAATACCGCAGTCAAGGATACTGTAGGTGTGTAACGGTACATCCCTTTGACCTTGTCTATTCGAGGTCTACTTCCAAAGGTATGAGCCTATTTACTCAATGGTACACTTTGTGCGAATATACACAGTTTGTCAATCTAGAATACTGAACTTAAAAAAATTATATTGACTCATTTGGGTCCCGATCCTTCCACATCATGGAGATGTTCTTTTTTTAAAGTAATAGGAACGAAGCGAGATATGAAACCCGGCGAACTACGGGTGTACATCCTTTTATTCACCAAATTGTAAGCTCTAAGCACGCCTGCTTATTTCTTGTAATATACAGTAGCCGCCAATATTGTGTGACATAAGTATTTTTTTCAATTGGATCTTTATTCATTGTTGTCGGTTCTTTCTAATTTCTTGAGAGGGTTAGTATTTTATGATTCCCAACAATATGATCTAGTTCATTACATGCTGCATTGGTCGTGCGACCTCGTACAGCAAAGTCGTTGTGTAGGTGCAAATTCACATGTAAAGTTTTCTTTTCCGCTAAATTCGGAATTGCAGGGAATAGCGAAACGGTTATGCGTATGTGATAGAGGAACCCTTGGGCTATCGAATTCACTTTTTGGTTATGGCATTAACTGTCGTACAAGCCGTGCTGCACGTGCTGCATGTGGTGTACTTTTTTGGGGACTAATCAGTATAATTTCCGTTTACAATGAGGAATCAGGCAATTTCATGTGGGTTAATACCGTGCAGTCATTGCACATCCACAGTATGGACCGGATACCTCCTACTTCAGAACTTGCAGCAAGATCACGTCACTTTTGCAGCATGTTTTTTTGCCGTGCAGCAACTGTCGTGCAGATTTTTTTCCTTGACATGTCGCTCTGAATGAAGAATCTGGGGAACTTGGGCAACTCTTTCGCGAAGTTGGATGAATTTTGAACGTTTCTCGGCTTCACTGGAATCGTTTGAACATCGTACAAGCATGCTGAAAACAACCGTTTGTTGCTGATTTTGTACGAATTTCTCTCATTTAGTCTAGATTCTTGACCCTATAACTTCACCCGCAGACATTCTATCATTATGAAAATGCACGGCAAAAAACATGCCGCAAAGGTGACGTAATCTTGCTGCAAGTTCTGAAGTAGGAGGAATCCGGTCCATACTCGCACAGTGGATGTGCAATGACTGCACGGTAATAACCCACACGAATTAGCCTGATTCCTCATTGTAAACGGAAATTATACTGATTAGTTCCCAGAAAAGTACACCACATGCAGCACCACGGTGAAACACTCTAAGGGAAAAGTGCGGGACGTTTTGCAAAAAAAAATGAAAATAAATAAACACTCTAGCCACTCTGTCACTCTCGCCAAACCTTGACGAAACCTGAAAGACCGTAGTAATATATGCCCATTTCCATACAAAATACCCAAATATCCTGAAAAATCACGCGCGCGAAATTTAAAATGTTAAGTTTGGCGAGAGTGACAGAGAAAGCCAGAGTGCGTAATTTCTTGGCAAACTTCCAATTCCTCTAAATAAAGGGTGAGGTCGCTAAATAACGGAAATATCACTAATATACTGTATGAAATATACTGTGGCACTTCCTCACCACGCTAGTCGACTTTTCCCAATCTACTGTAGTTTTGGCACCGACGCAGAACCACTTTTTCATGCATTTTACCGCTCGCTTGTTTCACCGTGAGCACGGCTTGTACGACAGTTAATGCCATAACCAAAAAGTGAATTCGATATCCCAAGGGTTCCTCTATCAAATACACATAACCGTTTCGCTATTCCCAGCAATTCCGAATTTAGCGGAGAAGAAAACTTTACATGCGAATTTGCACCTACACAACGACTTTGCAGCACGAGGTCGCACGACCAATGCAGCATGTTTGAACTAGATCATATCGTTGGGAATCATAAATTATTAATCCTCTCAAGAAATTTGAAAGATCCGACAACAATGAATAAATATAAAATTGAAAAATACCAATGTCACACAATATTGGCGGCAACTGTAATAGATCTCTTGAAATTGACGCTACATTATCAATTCAATGATGCTGAATTCAACGAAGACCGAAAAATAATAAATGTAAACGTTAAAAGTGTGCAACTCACAACCCAGAGATTTCGGGGAATGTCTATGACAGGTACATGACAGCTAAAGCTTACCTGCAGCTGGCCCCGAACATAGATGTCGCAGGTAGTTTTTAAAAGCATGGCAGTAGCAGGTAAAAGGCAAGAATGCTACCAGTTGTCAAACTGTGTATCGACAAAAGGCATGTACGCTGCAGGTACCGGGAAGACGGGCAGGTATGTAGCAGGTAAAAAGCATGCATGTCGCAGCCTGTCATTTACCTTTTTACCTGCCATGTAGCTGCGACATCCATGCAACACGCGATTTCAAGGCCCGATTGGGAATTTTCGGAGTGTAACACTAGGGTGAAATAGAAGACAAGGCGGGAGGATATTATTTTCTAGTAATTCTTAGCACTACAGGTATGCGGGGAAGCTAAACAGTTGTTTGAAATTCGCAGCTTCCCTGAGATAATTCAAGGTATTCAAGTGATTTTATTGATGGGCGTGGTCTTGGTTTTACGTGTGAAATGTCGTGTGTAACGAAATGTCTGAAATCCTACGGCATAAGCTGAGCTTAGATTTGACTTTAAGTCTCAGGAGGCTGGGGCCGTCCCTTTTTTTTAAGTTCCCAGGTCAAAAAAGATACCTGATACTCGAACTCGTAGAGAACGTCTTTCGCTGTGAAGAAAATCCTACCGTTATCCGTTGAGACAATAGTTCGCAGCATTTGACCATCCAAATCCACCTATAATTCAAAGATGCATGAATGATGAGATACATCTGATCCAATGAACCTTGAAGAGAGGGTCGGGAATAACTGAGAGTCCTTCTTCCGCTCCGTTCGTTATACCGAAGAGGATTATGTCCGATACAGTACCCACAACCAGAACGTGAGTGATATGCGGCTACAAACTAGTATTACAAATGATACAAATTAGGAAATTTTACCTGAAACACACCGGGTCGAGGCTTCGATAGGCACAGCTTGAGAATAGTATTTGGTACTCCATCGAATACAGCGAGATCCGCACTAGGATAGTATATTATGAATGGTACGTACGAATTCTAGTAGTAACTCAGCATCATAGCTCCACAAGTAGACATCGCAGTCGATAGTAACGTATGCTCGCTTTACTTCGGGGAACAATCCCATCGTCAGATGGCTTCTCATATCTTCAAAAGCAGTAATATTCGCGCTTCAAAACTTAATTGATCTTACGATCCATTTCTTGGAATAATTCAGGCGGGATGGGAACTCTCTTCTCCAGGAAAAATTCTTCAATCCCTTTCGCATAGAAACGATTGCCAAGGCCAGACACATTCGACCTCCCTACAAGAAGCACACTAGCAAGATAAATACAGACTAGATCACCATTGTCAGTGAGCTTCACGTGGAGATCTGCTGATGATTTTATACTTTCGATGAAAGTGCAGATTATTTGATTAGCATTGTCTACACGTTCCGGGGCATTCTCGATGAAACTTTTGCTCATATTGAGCACCTAAAAAGCTGAAATATGTGCGATTCATTTTGAAAACAAGTTCAGCGAGGAAAATGTTCTTACACAAATAAGGAACGGAAATCGTAATACGAACAGCAATGATAAATTAAATGTTATAGCCTATTTGAAAGATGCACTATAGGGATGGAGGTCGTACATACCCACAGCAACTATTGGAGTATTCGTGTTGTAGCTTATTTGAAAGCTTTATTTTCATAGTTTTATAGAATTTTTTTAAATTTTTTTTACTTTAATTTTACTTTTTTTTTCCGCTGGGTTTTTATTAAATTCTAATTTTCACACTGAAGCAGTGTCATGGTACTATGGTGTCTAGAACACCTCATTAAAGAAGGAACTCAAAATACGCACTCATATCTAGGGCCCACCGAACCGAGAATTCCAAAATTAGGGCCGTAGAAAATTTCGAATACAGAAACATCCCGGGAATTCAAATATGAACAAGAAAACTGTTTTTCCGTATATTTCGAGTCTTAGGGGGTGCCCCTATGAGGCCGTTTGCGTAACAGTCAGACAATCTTCAACACGTTCGGTACAGTGATTTTGTAACTGTCCGATATTATGACGGTTTTTAGTACATCGCGATAGATTTGAGACAATGGCCGAATGCCATGTTATGCAAATTTGATGATAGGTCACTATGACTTCTTGAAGATCCATCCTTTTCGCAGTTTTCTGGTCATAACTTGATAACCAGTTGACTAAATATCAAACTCCAAACAGAGACCCTAGCTTAATTTTCATGTGGATTCAGATTGTGACATTGGAATGCAAAATATATTAGCGGCCATGGAAAGAAAATTATTATCTCACTTTCAAAAAAAGTGTAAGGCATTCGCTTTATACCAAGCGAGGATAGCAATATTTGTTACCCACAAAACAACTTTGGTGTAAAACAAACGCGACCCAACCGAGTTATGATTTTTTTATCGAAATCTAAAACTGCATTAGAACTCCGATCTGCACTGGGAATAGTGCAATTTACATGAAACTTCACTCTCATCTCTCATTCCCGGGACCGCGCGGTGTGGGAAAATCCGAAATAAAATGAAGAATTCGTGTAAATTGAACTATTCCCAGTGCAGATCGGAGTTCTAAAGCAGTTTTAGACTTGGTTAAATAATCATAACTCGGTTGGGTCGCGTTTGTTTTACACTGAAGTTTTTTGTGGGTAACTAATATTGCTATCCTCTCTTGGTATGAAGCGAATGCCTTAAACTTTTTATTTAAAGTGAGATAATAATTTTCTTTCCATGGCCGCTAATATATTTTGCATTCCAATGTCACAATCTGAATCCACATGAAAATTAAGCTAGGGTCTCTGTTTGGAGTTTGATATTTAGTCCACTGGTTATTAGGGTTGCCGGATCCAAGTTCCAAATATTTGGTTTCCCTCACCTGAGAGAGTGCGATCTCTCGCCTGATAGTTGATAAGGGGGAGGTCACGGATAGAGAAAGAACCAAATACTTGGTTTGCAAACCAAATATTTGGTTATTTATCGCACTTACATTGATAGAACGAGTGTTCTTTTGTATAATGCATAGACAATGTTTCATAAATAGCATGGATACATTATATTTCAGGCAAATAACTAATAAATGAGTGGTGAAATAGTAGTTTGAGTGTTTATTAAGCGGTTTTCGAGAAAATAGGGACGTTGATTTATTTCGGTGAAATAAGAAGGTTTCTTCTAACGTGATTAGCTATGTGCGCGAAGAATCGATCAAAACGCCACTGTTAGTTCACACCCTCGAGCTCTGTGGTCTCTCGTGCTCGCCACGAGAACACCGCTGTAACCTCCAAATTGGCTCAGTTGGTAAACCTCCTGACTACTAATCCAAACGTTTTGAGACCCATCGGTTCGACTCGAACTGGTTGAAATTACTTTTGCCCCATTTTAGATCGAATTTACCGCCGCATCCCAAAGCGTTTTTACTAAATCGACTGTTTCTACGCGCCTAAAAACAGTGCTACTTTGCTAATATATTTTTCGTTCATGAATTTCCTTACTCATAGTCAAGCAAAATTAGTCGATATAATTTGAGGGTAATAATAAGGTAATTTAAATAATTCTGAGGTTTTTTTTGAAAAATTTTGAGGTTTAGAATCGATTTTTCTTCACGCTCAAATTAACACATGCAATAATACAATACTAGATGTAATAATACAATGCTATTTTAGATGCTATTGATTCATAATGCGCATAGCTAAAATAAAACACGCAAACGACACGTTACAGCATGAACAATTGGCGAAATAGAGTAGAAAATGAAAACCAAGTATTTGGAAAAACCAAATATTTGATTTGTTTTCTCTCACTGTGACTCTCTCCTCCAAATATGTGTTCCCCCTGGCTATCTATCTCTCCACGCTTGGAATGAAGGAAAGGTCACGCGAGAGAGATCCAAATACTTGGTATTTGTTCCGGCAACCCTACTGGTTATCAAGTTATGACCAGAAAACTGCGAAAAGGATGGATCTTCAAGAAGTCATAGTGATCTGCCATGAAATTTGCATAAGATGGCATTCGGACATTGTCTCTTATCTATCGAGATGTACTAAAAACCGTCATAATATCGGACAGTTACAAAATCACTATACGGAACATGTCTGACTCTTACGAAAAACGGCCTCCTATCAGGATTTGTTTAAATAGGCAGTTTCAAAAATCAGCGTTCGAAAATCGAAATGTTGCTGCAATTAGTCAATATTTTAGTACGTTGTGCCAACTCAGGCAAATCCTTTGCAATCTAATCAGAAACTATTACGATCTAATTTGAACAATTTTAGAAGCAACCATGGCAAAATTACATCGCAAACTCTCCTAATTAGATTGCAAAATATTCTGATTAGATTGCAAATCTTCATATTCGTCTAATTAAATTGCAATATTTTGTTATCAGATTCAAAAATTTCATGATTAAATTGCAAAATTTCCAAATTAGATTGCAAAATCTGAACTAAAATTCAAAATTATCGAATTAGATTCTAAATTTGTAAAACCATTCTGGTAATTTACTCTCCCCATTATATACTCCAAAAGGGCCGACCACTCAACCCGTAGAGGGTGGTAGGCCCGTGATCCCACTCTCCCATTGAGGAGAGGAGTGAAATCAATCCAAAAAAGGCTGTTTAGATTCCACAATTTAGCCTTGAGTGAAAAAGAACAGGAAATAAACCTGTCTGCATAACATCGGAACTTAAGGTTTGTGTATCCTCGGCGTGCCTTACACGAGACGGGGTTGACAGAAATTTTTCGAATCTGATCAGATTCAATTTAGATTATTAAAAAATCTTATTAGATTGCAATTTTTCGAGGTTACTTTTGAATCTAATTCAATTCAAATAAGACTCAACTTCTGTTCAAATCTAATTAGATTCTAATAGCTCTCCAAAATAATCTTATTAGATTCAAAACGCCTTCCTTTTCTTATTAGATTGCAAACGATTAGAGAACTAAACCGTCTTGTGCCAATTAATTATACAATTGATTGAAATAAGCTTACAGAAGCGAATCCTTACAAATGTATATTTGATTCCTAGTGTGCAACACTTCTACGATGTCTGGCAATCCATATACTCAGCATTGTTACGCAACGTATTGCAAATCGTGCGATAAATGAAATTGCGAATGCGCTATTTTCACACCGTCGGCACTGCCGCGCCCCTATAAGAAAGTTCGTGAAAACAAGCTTAGCACTTTAAAAGATGCGCAATAACATGTGCATAGTGAAAAATGTGCGAAACAACTGCACTCGAAATTACAATACAAAATGCAAGAAAAAAGTGTAATGCGTGTTGTTAAAACATTCAGCATTGCCGCGCCTCTATTATAAATATCATGAAAACAAGGCTGGGGTTACTGCTCAATATGGTGAATGAGATAAACGTAGCGAAAGATGTGCGAAACGTGCTGCCTTGTGGGACTCGTACTTTGTAGGACAACGAAAAGGAGTAAGGACCAGGGGTAACTTTAGGCCCACTAACTTAGTAGGGATGAAAATGCATTTTCGCGCTTATTTTACTAATTATATTACATTGTGCTTATTTAGCCAGGACAGTAGCCTTGGAAGACTTTCAGCCCGAACGATATGAAACATCACAGACAGCAGCTTTTGTATCTGTTACGCGAAAAACTGCTAATCCTTATCCCACTAAGTTAGTGGGCCGCAAGGGTGAAACAGGGGACATCCCACTAAGTTAGTGGGCCTAAAGTTAGCTCGATCCTTAGTGACGAAAATAGGGACCACCAAACCAGGTTTTTGACCGGCATTTAGACAAAGATGGTGTGTGCCTTTCCTACATTTATTTTTTGCGGCAATTCAAATCGTGAAAACCATGTTTTTCGCGAATAACTTTTTTCCCGCATATGGGACAACCCATATTTTTGTGATTTCATGATCAGCTAATCCATGCGCATCGTTGTGTAGGTAGTTCGAGAATGCATCCAAGTGCCAATTTTTGTTATGAGGTTCCAAAATCAGGTACTTTTAATTTTCAATCGGAAATTTGTGAATAACTTTTTTTCCAGCATATGGGACAACCTATATTTTTGTGATTTTGTGATCACCTACATCTACCGCATTGTCCTATAGGCAATTTGAGAATGCATTCAAGTGCCAATTTTTGCTATGAGCTTCCAAAGGTCGGACATTCTTACAGTGCACTTGAATTTTTGGGAATAAACACGTTCAGGTGCTTTCAGTGCCTTTTTTCTTGCTCTAGCGATCATCTACAATGCATGCTCTAAAACATATCGTAAAAATAGCGTTCTACGTTTCGCCGCAGACATGCTGCGACGAAAAGTAGACAGGACATTCAGTAATTCCTCGCTTACCCTTACCGATCGTGGTTCAAACTGAATGCATAGAAATATCTTTGGCTGATGCAGTGGTGAAGGCTGCTAGGTATCAAAAACAAATCTAGTGATTATAATACATGAAAAATTAGCTAAAAACGACTGATCTGACTCAGTGAAGTCTGGTTGACCCAGCGAACAGCGCGTTGCGGTCGCGTTAAAAGGGCTTCGCGTACGTCACAAAAGGAGTCTAATTGGAACGCAATTTTTTAAGTAATTATAGGAATTGCGGGAAGTTAACTATGAAAACAATGATTCTCTATACCGTCAGCAGCCAACAATGCTAAAATTGGAATTTTAGAGTCAGTTTCATTGCGCCTTTGGGGGTCCCTATAGGGACCACCGAACCGTGTTTAAAGCCGGCATTTAGGTAAGGGTGCAGTGAATCCTTTCTGTATTTTTTACGTTTGCGGGAATTCAAATCGTGAAAACCATGTTTTTCGCGCATAACTTTTTTGCCACCCCCCGGGACAACCCTATTCTTTGTGCCATTCTATTCAGCAACACCAAGCGCATCGTTGTATGGGTATATTGGGAATATCCCTCCCAGCCGTTTTTTGCTATGAGCTTCCAAACTTAGGGTAAATTCAGTGTCTTCGCAGTTAAAGCGCCATAGTTCTTTCCAGACCCCCCGGGACAAGTATGATCTATTCGGATCCTGATTCTACATCATCTTGCGCATCTAAATGGCGGAAATGAAGAGGAAATGCTCCCGGCCGTTTTTTGTAATACTGTTTCGAAGTTGCTCAATTCGACGAATTTCCGCTGTCTACGACTGTATTACGCCTGGTTCTTTCAATGCCTCTTTTTCCTTGATAAGGGAGGTATCTACAATGCATGCTCTACAACATATGATAAAAATAGCGTTCTACGTTTTGTTTTCGACATGCTGCAATCAAAATGAAATCGGTCATTCAATAATTCCTCACTTGCACTTATTGATCGTAGTTCAGACTGAGTATATGCAACAATTCGTGGCTGATGCCTTGTTGAAGGCTACCAGCTATCAAAAACAAATTTAGTAATTATACTAAATGATAGGGGAACTAAAAACGACTGATCTGACTCAGCGAAGTCTAGTTGACCCAGCGTACAGCACGTTGCGGTCGCGCTAAAAGAGCTTCACGGCTACAGAAAAGTACCCTAATTGTAACGCAATTTGTTAAATGATAATAGAAATTGCGTGAATTTAACTATGAAAACAATGATTCTCTAGATCGTCAGCAGCCAACAATGATAAAACTGGAATTTTAGATTTAGTTTCATTGCGCCTGTGGGGGTCCCTAGGGACGGTCCCTAGACGAAAAGAAGTTTTTAAAATTTTGGAACTTTGCCAATTTTTGAACTCGATAACTCCTTTCGGGAAAACATTGTTTTATATTTGCTTTTACTGTGAGCGTACAAGTTTAAACTTTTTGAATAAGCTGAAGTTGAACTCATGAGTGAGTACTCACGAGGCTCGAAGTATTCAGTGAAGTTGATAAAGTCATGAACTTTATATTTATTCAGATGCAGGTACAGTTCGAACTGTAACTAGTTCCAAATACACTTATTGGATAAGTTATCTTAAAATGTACCTGGAACTGTACCCGCCGCTGTACGGCTTTCGCGCAAACTTGAATCTTGGATGGGCCTGATTGTCAAGCCCTAATGCTCTTGTATAGCGTAGTGGATAGCAAAGGGGACTGGTATGCTATAGGGTCGGTGGTTCAATCCCCTTCGCAGTCAACTGTTTTGCCAGGTCTTGAGTACTTCAGTAATAGTGGGGTTCGCTAATGAAACTTGTTCGATACAGAAAAACCAATTATAGACGCTAACGAAAGTGTATCATGGAAATTGAGATGTCTCACGAGACATGAAACACTTCCATTTCTCCCTATTCTTCATAGGTCAAAAAGTGGGTAGATTTCGAAACAACCTGCCCGCCGAAAGCGGGCGCGAAAATAAATGCCTGATCAATTAGACCTCTAAAAACGAAACCTGCCCGCCAGGGTCTCCTTAAACACCCCCCAAAATGTAGAAACCTGCCCGGTAGACCATCAAAAAAGCGAAAACCTGCCCGACCAGTTTTCCATGCAACTTTACTTGTTGGCCTCTGCTATTCTTCCTCTTCTCGAGCGGTCATTGTCGATCTCTTTCCCCTATGTTCATTCGTGAAAGCAATATAGACCACTCTTCATTTTTTATCAAACCAGAATGATCTCATGAACAAAATTACTCATTACCATGTGTCACTTCGTGTTTCATTAGCGATGGAACAGTGCAATCAAAAGTCGCGATCATGCTTCATTAGCGAATCCTAAGTAATAGCGAGTGCACTGTGTGTCAAGGAGGGATTGTGGTTCGGTCGGTGTCTCGTGTGCATTTGTGTTTACTTGTCTGCCCTCAGAGATTGTAGGGTAATATTATTGCAAGCATCTTGGCCGAAAAATAAGTTACACTAGCCGTAACAAAGTTACTCAGAAATTGTAGGATAATATTACTGCAAGTATCGGGGAATATTACCACGGACCGAGACCTCTTGAGAAAGCTCCGCATCGTTGGTAAGATGTGCAGGTTGGCAAAATGCCAAGAAATTAAATTGTTCCGCCGATCCCGATGTACAACACATCCTGCTAAACACAGAATGCGTAACAATATTTTCGATTTTTGCGTTAGTTATAGTTAGGAAACTATTGTTTTCCTCATATTTTTGTAGAAAAATGGATTCGCCATGAATCAAAACCAAAAATAATAATATTTGCTTGATTTTAATCGAGATTCTCGAGGAGATTATAATTTACTGTGTTTAGCGGATAAGCTGCTTTATGTTTGGGATTTTGAGCCGCGACGCATGAAAATTTAAATTGCCTTTCTTCGCGCGCGCATATGTGCGGATGGAGGGAATTCAAACACATGCGGGCGGTCTCGGTCCGTGTTACTGCAATTGATTTGCCGAAAAGTAAGTTACCAGCAGTACCCCGGTAAATTACCCTTTTCCTACAACAATTTTGCAATATCACAGTAACTTATTTTGTGTTTGCTCCAGACGCAAATTTGAAGTAAGCAAAAAGTAGCATTGTAGCAATGTTGAAATAATAACACTTTTTTTGAGAGCAATAACAAAGTAAGTTTCAAGTTAGTTACAAATTTTAAGTAAGTAAAAAAGTAATATTACTGCAAGCATCAAGGTAACTTACTTTAGTACTGCTCTACTACTTGTAATAATATTACCCTGCAATCACAGAGCCGTTGGGAACCCTATCAGTAAATTTTTATGATAACTTTTAAAGGGCTATGATAACTGTCCGAAATTCCTCACTGACCACACGCTGATTGATATTTTATTAGAGGGGCGCTCCCCAAGGGGAAGAAACAGTTGGCACTTTTACTTCCAAGCACACCACGAATTACACCATCGATCCACCGAACCTCTAACCCGACGAGTTATTGTAATTGTAAGTCGCATGAGTTCTCCGAAAACGGCGGTGGAGTTTCCGAATTAGTGTCTGGGGAGTTCCCCGGAAACTCTTTCGCAAACTCATCAGGTATCTCGCCCGCTTCAAAGTGTATATAATACTTTAGTCAGCTGAGTATCAATGTCATCGTCTCCTATTGGATAAGAGCTTAGGCTCTCTGATAATAGGTCGTTGGTTTGAATCCTATCGTGTGTTAGTTTCCTTTTCTCGGTTACTATTGTCAGGGGAGTTGCCGATTGAGTTTGCGTATGATTATTAGTCCTATCTGGGAATACATTCGCAAATCCCTCCGGTAACTCCACCTCGCGACTCAGAGTTACCTGTATTATGCCTTTTATGGTCGATGTATCTCTGTAATTTTAATTGTTTTTATTTCTTTTACAGATGGCAGAATTCTCTGCTACAGGGACAGTTACGAACGTACAAACGAAATTTGCCTTCATCTCCGCAGACAGGGGTACCGTTTTCTGTCCCCTAGCGGCTTCGGTTGATTCTTCGGAGAACTGTAGCGATATGACTGAGAAGTATTCAATTGGAGACATCGTTCATTTCAAAGCAGCCCCACAGTCTAACAAGAATGGATGTACTTTCCGGGCCTATCATGTCAGATATTTCTCTTACAAAACCAAATGTGCTTATTACTCTACATTTATAGGTTACCCTTTCTCTAAAATCATCGCTCTATCAAGGCTTTGAGAGTGGTGATATTTCAAGAGAAGACATTGTAAGTTGTATTATCATTTTTTAAAAAAGTTTTAATGAAGCATTCATCAGATTGCTGAAATTACTTTGGTTCAAGAGACACTTGCTTATGGAGTGAGCGAAGAAATGGGGAACATATTCATCCCTGGTGCCGCATTCTCGACTGCATACGGAAATCGCCTAAATGGTTTCTTGGCGGTTGGTATGATTTAAGTCAGTTTCGACTCTCAAAAGATATTTTACTATCTATTAGGGAATAAATGTGTCTCTCTGTTCGTTTGTTTGTCTGTATTTTTGTCCTTCTGTCCTGCCACACTCCCCCCTCATTTTTCTTATATTTCGTTTCAAAATTAGCCGAGATGTATTGAGGTTAAGTGCTCTATGCGTACACTACGCTATATGAATAGTTTCGGGTGCTCGTTCTGTCCAATGGGAGCTCGGAAGCCTGCTTCAGGTTCGGTCCAGGGGGCGCCCGGTAGCCGACTCCAGGTTCCGTCCAGGGGGAGCTTGGTAGCCGGCCCCGGCCTACATTAAAGCACGAAGTATGCTGAGGGAATGTTAATCGCTACAAAGAGTACTGGCTTATTCCATTGGAAAAGGCTCGTGAGGCTGAGAGCGATCGAAAAAAAAATTGCCACTACGCTACTTCGTGGCTCCGTGGCAACTTTTTTCGATCGCTCTCAGCCTCAGGAGCCTTTCACAACGGAAACGCAAGATACAGTGCGTTCAGAACGTTTTCGAACACGTTAAGACACGTTTCCAGTGATCTCCTATGCTCTCTGAATCATTTTGGAACTTTTCGAAATTTTCGATTTTTCACGTTAAAAAGTGTTAGAACACGTTCAGACACGTTTCCGACATCGCAAAGCACTTTTCCTGTGATCCCCGACACTCACCAGTGCGTTTGGAGAAAGTTCGAAAATTTCGATTTTTCGCGTTAAAACTCGGCAAAACAGGTGAAAACGTGTTAAGACGCCTTCTGACACTTGCGAAAAATGCGACAAAAGGTTTGCCCGCGGCGGGGGTCGAACCTGCGCCGGTCGGATTTGAATGTCGCGCGCTTTAATCACTTGGCCATGGATTTGGCGATTTAAATTTTAAAAAAAATTAAAGCTATTCTTGTCAGTTATCATATGCAAAAGGTTCTGAGAAGATAGAGCGGTTTTGAAGGGAAATATAAGGAAAATGAGAAAAAAATTGTGACCGGACAGAAGGACAAAAAAAAACAGACAGACAGACAGACGCTAGCATTTTCTAATGTATAGTAATCTCAGAACCTTTTGCATATGATAACTGACCAAAATTACTTTTAAATTTTACAAAAAATAAATCGCCAAATTCATATCCAAGTGATTAAAGCGTGCGACATTCCAATCCGACCGACGCAGGCTCGACCCCCGCCACGACAAATCCTTTGCCCCTTTTTTGCAAGTGTCACAATTGGTCCTGGCAGAGGAAACGTGTCTGAAGGTGTTCTAACACGTTTAAACGTAAAATATCAATATTTTCACAACGGTGATTATCGGGGAGCACAGGGAAAGTATTTTGCGATTTGTTGCGATAAGTGTTTAAACGTGTCGAACATACAATAACGGTCAAAAGTTTTCGGACACTTTTTCTTTTTGTTAGAACTTTTGAACCCGAAGACGTTTTGACGTGATAATGGTAGGGTAGTATGTGAAATCCATTGGGGATTACGATGCCACTATTGGGGAATTGCGAAATCTTTCAGTTATTGCGTAGTGATGACGCAATCAACGCATACTTTTTTTGAATGGGCATTATTCTTACATGGATTTTTTCCTGCTCCGATAACTTTCAGAGTGTTGAGACATGGCCACGGTCTACCCATAAAATTTTTTTCAAATGGCTGGGGTGCCGCTAATTGGCTGCAGCCAAGCTGCAAAATCGAGCTCGGAAAATCATATCTCGCCTTTTAGACATGCCACAGAACCGATCATAGCACCAAAATGATTGCCATCATGACTGCCGATGATCCTGAGAATATGCCACCGTTTGTCACGGTAGGCCACCATTTGCCCTCAGGGCACGAAAAGTCACTTTTTCGCATTATTATGGTCTGACCGAGGGCCCCCTATAGGACGTGCTCTAGAGATCTGGTTTTGGCGTGGATTCGGACGAGAATTTATGGGAGAACCGATGGCTAGGGGCAATAAGCGTTTCGATTGGATTCCTGTCCGCGGCGTTTGATTTCCGGAAGGACTGACCTTGAAAGGATTGAAAACAGCATTTCTCACTCCTTTTCACTGGTAAACACCTGAAAAGGGGTCCTTTGACGATCATATGACGGCCGCCTGCAGGACGAAATTGTGATCATGAAAAACCACCCGCAAAAAACCCCACCGATCGCCCGCAAAAAAACCCCCAGCGACCGCCCGCAAAAAAATTGGATTTTGGCTGCCCATCTATGGTGGGAACACGTTCTAAAAATATACGCACTGTATAAAGCGACCGCTGAGGCAAAATTCAAAGTAATTCCTACAATTTTAATATTAAGCCTATCCCCTCATAATTCGAGTGCTGAATGCAATGAAAGCATACAAAATTTAAAACCACGAAAGAAAATAACATTAAAGTTGCCGGGAATCGAAAAATTTCACTCTTTATTTTGTCCCGGGAATGAATAGAGAAGTGTCGAAATAGTAAGGAAGGAATATTAAAAAATTTCAAAAATCGATAATCAAGGACTGGGAAAGGACGAGCCGAGTCGAGAATCTTGTCCTTCAGGCAAAGCACGCAAATTCAAAATGTGATTTTTAAACTACGGAAGTGCGCTGTTTCACATTATTGATCTTTTACTTTAAGTATTATCACTTTTTGTATTCTAGTTTTCTTCTCGGTATTAAGTCCCGGCGACGGACGTCTATCGTCTAGCGCTCAAAAAGTAACATAATCGAGAGAAAAAAAAGCTCAAAAAGTAACATAATAAGGCGCTGAAATTATAACCGCAACGCGAGCCGAGCTTTCTGAATAGGCCCGCCGCACCACACCAGATTTTCGTCCTTGCGCGAAATTAAAATTTTCGGTTCGATTCCCGGTAACTTTAAGGCGGTTTTAAAATTGGACGAAATTTCTCTGATCATACCTATCTCCCATCAACGGACAGTTCAATGGGTTGTTCGACTGGGTCAGACTTTTTATTAATTTTTTTTCACATTTTGCAGTGTTATACGCCCGATTCTCGATATTTCCTGCAATTAAAGTTAGCATCTCCTCTCCCCTCGACATTTCTGGCCAAAATATAATCATAAAACGGCACTACTGCTGAAGACCGGAACAGCCCAATAAATATCCCATTATAGACAAAGAATGACCCCGGAAACATCGAAGAACAATGTCATTAGCGATCATTCTATGTCTATTATCGAATATTTATTGCCTTGTTCCGGGCTTCAGCAGTAGTGCCCATAAAACATCTCAGCGAGCGTCTGCGAATGCACACACTTAAAGCGCGTGTCACGGACAAACGACCCATCCGAATTGAACGCCTTTAGGTTATAAAGTAGCGCAATAGTCGTAATAACAATAAAAGATGGAAGAAATATTGGGGACATGAAGTTAAATTGGTCTGGCAGGTCGTTTTAGTGAGCATGCGGGCATTCGAAGCGAAAATTCTCCCAGCAGGTGCTGCAGATAAACGATTCATCATGATGGAACGGCTTTAGGCTCCAGCGATGTGCTATCATCGAGAGAATGCAGGGGGGGAAGAAGAAAGCTTGGGGACACGAGAGTAAATCGGTCGATCAGGTCAATAAAAGAAAGTCGTGCACAACGGAGACAATTTCTAAGGCTCACGAAGGTGTTCGAACAAGCACTCACAATACTTGCTTAGGTTGTTGGCCATGTGCGCAGAGGAAAAAATACAGCAAAAATTAGACTTTATTCGCAAATAAGGTTAGAAACAAACCGCGAGATTGGCAGGTTACAGTACATTTAGCGTGCGCGTACACCATGCGACATTTCCGAATACTCGCTGGGATCGAGGATGCGTTCCCACAACGCGGTCGTTAACTGTATATTGCGTTTCCATTGAGAAAGGCTGGGAGCGATCGAAAAAAGTTGCCACAAATTTGCGATGTTTGATCACTCTCAGCCTCGCGAGCCTTTTGCAACGGAACAATCCAGTACTCACTGTAGCGATTGACATTTCCCAACATACTTCGTGTTTTAATGTTGCCTGGAGCCCCCTCATTATACCGAACCGGGAACTATACTTAGAATACAGAATACAGAATTTATCAGTAGTCGTTATTCACGCTGATCGGGTAAGCCTGATCCATTCTTCGTTTGTGAGGCTCCACCAATTAATTCCCATTCTTCTCTTGGTCTCATTCCTCCATCGTTCACGAGGTCGCCCCACGTCGCGTTTGTCCAGCCTGTTGTACGGAGTCCAAACAGTTAGTCGCCGCGCCCATTTCTGATCGTCCATCTTCCTTATTCTATCCGCCCATTTCAATTTCTTTTTCGTTGCTTCCTCTACCCAATCTATGACACCAGTTGCTTGTCGTTCTCTCTCTTTAGTCCATTTATCTTCCCATGTTAGCCTCAACATCTTCCTTTCCATTTTCCTTTGGGCGATCGCCAAGTCTTCTTTTGCTTAGAGCATAGTGCATTTAACCTCAATATATCCTGGGTAGTTCACAACAACGATTGATGTTTCGGTCTGTGCGGCATTCATGTCGATTTGTTTTCCAGCCTGGTGATGCGGTTGCACTTTCAATTTCTCGTCAATCAGAGAAGAATGGTTGTAAATGGAGAGCGGTTTCTGCCGAACTGTTCTATCTGCCACAGATAGTTAGAGGTATGACCATAAGTCGACAATGTACGTAGAGATAAGTTGAAAATTTTGGGTAGGGTTTTTCAAAAGTGGTTATGAATAAATGCCAAAATGTGGGTAGTTTTAAAAACAATTCTTTCAAACATCGATTTTTCCACTTTATCTTCCTCTATTTCCTTTTAAAAAATGGCTAGGACGTTTAAAAACTAGAGTACCGAAAGAATTTGCTCTCTACGCCAATACAAATACATACCATCCATATTTAAATGTCCCGACTATACCATAAAAGTCCATGCTCGATTTAGTAATATTAATCAACCACATGCAAAAAAAAATCATTAACAGACTCTTTATGACAGATCTCCTGAGAGGCTGCAGGAATGCCAGCTACCAGAAAAAAGTTTGCATCTCCGATTTGGATGAAACTTGGGTGATGTATAACAATGAGGGTTAGACAATTTTTCATCGAGATGATTTTGTCAAATTTCGCAATTATCGATTTTTTCCATCAAAAATTTCAAAATGTCATCAAATCAAATCATCAAATCATTTATTCAATCCTCAGGGAATAGGCCTGTTGAACGATGCAATTGCTCCATACATCGGGGTATCTCCTGCAGATGCTTTCCCAATTGACTCCTAGTCTACTCGAAATTTCATGGCGCCATCGTGTTTTAGGCCTTCCGACTGGTCTCTGCTTATCCCATGGAGTCCAATTAGCGACTCTAATGGCCCATCTGTCGTCTTCTAGAAGTGCGAGTCGCCTTGCCCAATTCCATTTCTTGTACATCGCGCGAACTCACATCCGGAATAGGAATTTGATTATGTAACCACTCGTTGGTCCGTCGATCGAGTCGAGTTATTCCAACCATTTTTCGCATCATCGCTCGTTGTGTGACAATTAGCCGCTGCCTGATTTTCTTAGTGGTATTCCACACTTCACTTCCATACAATAGGGATGGTTCGATGCACATTCTAAATACTCTTGCTTTAAGTTCTTAAGTTCCGTTAAGTTCGACTCTCCGATTAGTCAGAAATTCTTGAAATCGATTAAAAGATCTCCAAGCACTCCCTACCCTTCTGTTAACTTCCTTCATAAGGTCTCGATCAAATGATATACGGACTCCAAGGTAGATGAAACTGTCCACGTAGATCAACTTATCTTGATCAACATAGAGATGCGCTGGGTTACCGTTAGTCATTGCAACAGTCTTCTTTCTATTCATAGTTAACCCGACGTTCTTGCTGGCGTCGTTCAATTGTTTTAGCATCTGTGCAATTTGAATAGGAGAATGAGAAATGAGAACAATGTCATCGGCATATCAAAGATGGTTCAAATTCCTTCCGTCAATTCTTATTCCAAATTCATCCCAATTCATTGCTCGAAATATTTCTTCCACTATTGAATTGAATAAGTGAGGGGAGATTGGATCACCTTGGCGGACGCCTCTTTCAACATCTATAGGAACTTTGTCTTTGCCTACTCTCACAAATACTTTTGCCCGTTCATAGATATCTCGAAGTGTATTAATAAGCTTTGAATGAACTCCGTGTCGAGACAAAGAGCTCCAAACATTGCTGAATTCAACTGTATCGAAGGCCTTTGAATAATCAATAAAGACGAAATAAACGGGAAATTCGTATTCAATTGATAGATTGATGATTTCCGCTAGTGTAAAAGCATGATCAATTGTCGAAAAGTTCCTCCGAAATCCGGCTTGAGTTATTGATTGGTTTGCGGACAGCGTACATTCAATTCGATTGTCTATTACGGAAGTGAGTAATTTGTAAAACAGGTTTAACAGTGAAATCGGCCGATAATTAGCTATGTCAAGATTGTTTCCTTTCTTGAAGATGAGTGAAATAATTGAATTGGGTAAATCATTGGGTACACTTTCCTCCATTATCCATTTATTAAATAGAACACATAATGGCTTGATCAGAATATCAGCTCCGCATTTAATCATTTCACTCGATGAATTTGTATCATACAGCATGCGAAAATTTTCTCTAGAGTTCCCGATCAAAAATATGAAAATCGTGTTCGCCTCACACGATATGTGGTTGCTGTATTGTTAGATTCCCAAAAGAGGAGGATCCCAACATCGATTACTCGTACAATCTTGACATTGCCGATATTTTCAACAACATTCATTTTTTCATAATAACTTAGTTTAAATTGATCGAATCGTCTAATTTAAAAAAAAATGAAATCGACAGCTCTCAACGAGGCGCACAATATTGTCCAAGCAACCCAAATGCAATGTTTTCGAGATACCACATCATTTCGAATAACTGACACTTTCTAACAGGATTGAGATACTGGTCCGAATTGGCCAAAAAATTAAAATATGCTAAAAAGTTGCCTTAAGGGTAACTAGCAGGGTGTGTTGAGGTTAAACTACGTTATGGTAAGGTGCGCATTACGTTTTCAAAGTATGGTCCAGGGGGCGTTCAGTTGCCGGCTCCAGGTTCGGTCCAGGGGAAGCTCGGTAGCCTGCTCCAAGTAGCAATCTGTCCTCGTTTTCCTATAGCATTACAGGAGATCTGTGTTATAAGAAGTAATAAGAATACAGTTTTTACTGACGTCGCCCCGATGGCCCGAAGTGTCCCGTTGTTTACCCATTTCTTTATTTCGCTGTTGATTAAAACTTGTTGTGGCTGAATATATTCTATGACAGATTCTCTAAAAATATCAATCTTAAGATTTGAATTTAATTCAAAATTGAAAAGCTGCTTAAAATTCAACGGACAGGAAATTATGGTGCTTCTGGTACGGTAGTTTGCGTGAGTATAATCATAGGTCAAAAGGTACGTAAAAACGACGAATCCAACCTATATTATCGCAACCCACATTTCGGTTTTCCTCAACACACTCTTTTGACCTATGACTATATTGCATGGTCTCCTCGTTCTTCCTATTCTTCTCCGATAGACAACTCATCCCACAACCGTTCTCGGTGGATGTGCATTTGATTTCCAATTCCCCCCCCTAAAATGTGGTTGGACTTCGTCGTTTTTTAAAAATTTATTTTCGGCCTAGGGGTAGGACAGTTTCATATGAGGCCGTTTGCCTAAGAATCGAGCAAGGGCTGGCACAGTGAAAAATGCCAAGTGGCGTCACGCCGAAATCATGTTTTGTTGAATTTATCAATTTCTGAAAATGCTAATTTTTTATCCTTGTCATCTCCGGTACAGAATTCGATGGTGATTATTTTTAATGATTTTCAAAAAAAATTTAAGATACAGCTTTGCGAAGAGCCCAGAGTTTTCTTGTTCATGTACACGGATCGGATCGGCGTGACGAAAAGATTCTATTCTATAATTTGAGCGAAATCGTTAATGCGAACAAAATTTAAGCTAATATAATACGCCGACTAAAGTCGAACATACAGCAACAGCGCTCGGTACAGAGGAATATTTTAAGTCTCAGGAAACACCGATTTTCTATACTATTTGATATACTTATAAACGGCATGGTATGCAAATTCATGTGGAGCTCGATCTGGAGCTCCGAAGATCCGACTTTTTAAACCAGTTTTCTAGCTGTATCTGGATACCCGTTGCCTCCATCGAAATTATCTGCTCGATCTGGAGCTCCGAAGGTCCGACTTTTTAAAACAGTTATCTTGCTGTTTCTGGATACCCGTTGCCTCCATCGAAATTATCTGAACACTGACTACGGCTCATTTTCGATAAAAATTCTAATGGATTATAGGGTGTTATCTGACCTTGTTTTCAAGGCGCATTATGGTTCTGGCGTATAAGGAAAAAGAGTATGTTGTTACTTTTGCAGAAGGTTGGAAAAAAACCTGCCGCTCTTTATCTTTTTCGCTTCCTCTGTTATTTTATCTTTTAAACAAAAAGTATCACAAATTTGGGTCAATGGGTTTATGCATAACTTAAGTTTTGTTGACATTAATTCTATTTTTAAGGGACCGGGTTTGTCACCTCTTTGACCGCTACTGTAGCGATGGTGCAAAGTCACGAGCACGGAATCGTGCGTTGTGGAATTCTCGCATGGGAGGGAGGAACAAGAGGCAACGGAGAATCACTGCACGATGTTGTTTGCTTCGGTAGGTATATTACGGGTGTAAATATATTTGAAAATATGGCCTATCTAGAGAAAAATCTAAATCTACTAGGAAATTTGGCGATAGGTCACAAGGATTCGAATGATATATTGGAGCTTGCATACCTATGTAGAGTTATGATAGGAAACGCGAAAAATTGGCGCAAAATGCTCATGAAATAGGGAAACGCCTTATCATTCCTCGTGAGAGAAGAGAAATAAGCGGTCCAGTACAAAGGAAATGAATAGTGAAATGGTGAAGTGCGCTATATTTTTGACGTTCCCTATCATAACTCACATGATCTACAAAGATATGCGAGCTCCAATATATCATTCGAATCCTTGTGACCTAGCGGAGCCTTCTATAAAGATAAATCTATGGGTTTTCGAGCGGATTTTTGCAAAATCAATAAAATGCCATATTATGCAAATTCGATTCCATACCAGAAAACAAAATTAACAGGCTGATAGAGCATTGAAAATTAGCTCCAAGAGAAAAGTTTCCATAGAAATGGCGTCGAAACCTCGAAAAACGGCCTCAAACTTCGACCGCTGCACCTAACAGTAGCAGTAACTCGGCGAAGGATAACATTTATGGCACAATGGTTCCCGGGGATCTTAGTTAGACCCAGAGGCATCCGAAAGTGCAAAAAAACACATGTCGAAAATCTTTATCAATGCCAAACCCAGACTGACCCTCTCGTGAGTCACGTGCAATGACGACGACCTCGAAAAACGATACCTAGTGTTGGCCATTCGGCCTTTGTGCACTCGCAATTCTTCCCCTCCCCCGCACGCAGCTATTCGAGGTTGTAATATACTCCCCCCCCCCACAATTGCGGCGCCGCAATTCTGAGATGAAGCTATGCTAGGCCGCAATTAATTACAACCTCTCAATTTTTCCTGATCACCGATTGGCTTAAAAATGCGATTTCGTCGTGTATTTCATTTTTAGAATTTACATTCCCCGTTCACAGAAGTTAATAATAGATAGTAAGAAACTCTCAATTTCGTTGTATGCGCTGCGGTACCTCGCCCTATATGTATTTCATTCCCTTTCAGGTAGCTCTGTGGTATTCGAGACGACGGAGTGTGGTGGTGGCCAGGTGGCCTCCAGATGGTCTTTATCTAGCATTGGTCTCATCGGAGAGACTCTTCCTCCTCCCCTCGCTCCCTCCATAGTCACTTCTGACTCTTTCACCCAAACTGTGACTCCAATAGAAAGAATGGTAATCAAATGTATTTCCGAGAGTGTTAAACACGATTTATACGATAGAGTACCGCTAATCGAAAAATTGTTGGATGAAGTCCATTTGCTATAAGTTTGACGACAGACGGTCTTCATTCCGTCATTGTTTATTTCTACATTATATGTGTTCACTCTGTACATTTTCCTTGTTGTAATATAGGTATGGTTATGTCTCGCGAGGATTGTTTGAGTGTTCAAACTCGCCAGCATGGACAGAGTGTCGTATCGGCTACAGTCGTGTCGATTGACCCTCCTATAATTCAAGACCCAATTAGTGCAATCCAAATCAATGCGTTCCCTGTTGATGTAGAGGTATCGTGCAACCACATTGCAACTAAATATCGAACTGATAGTTGTAGACGGGCGACCTATGCTACTTCCTACTCGATTGCACGGTGAGACCATTCAAGTGCACTCAAGTGAGTTTGCCACTATGTATACGGTTCAATCTGTCTTTTTCAGATAACCCCCATCCCTCCTCAACTTGCATCTGTCGCTCAGCTTCAACTTTCTTTGTACCGTAGGCGCGAAAAGCGCGATTTACATTCCACGTTAACAAAATTGCATTAGATTTCAATTGATCCTACGAGTTGTTTAACAGTAACGCATAATATGTACTGCGTGTTTTGTATTTTATTTGCTAATAAAACATTCGTCCGGGTATTGTTGCAGCTGCAATAATTTTGACCATCAATTTCCGCATAGCTGGTTGCTTGACCAAAAATACTTAATTAATCGTAACTCTTTATATCACGCCTCTCACGTAAGGCGTGGGACAAATCTGGCCCGTTCAAAAAAATCGTGTCGGTGTTTTCGTCAGAATCTCAAACCATCTATGAAACTCTATCGAAAAATGTAAAAATTAGAATTTTAGCAAATTTTCCTGCTGCAGCAGGCTGCTGCAAAGTTTCTCGCCTCGCACTTCAGCCAGGTGAAAAATAGCTTCAAAATGCTTCAATTTGGATGAAAAATTTTTTGTGGGCATCGGGTTGGTAACATCCACCAGAGTTATTTTGAGACTACTCATGTTTGATTTTCTGAGCAATTTTTGAGTAATAACTTTAATATATGAAAATATACGCAGCCAGATTTTTGATATATGAGGGTTCATTGGTAAACCCTCCAAACTGGAACTAGTTCCGGTTTTTTTGGGTTGGAACTAGTTCCCTCACTGGAAGTTAGTGCATTTTCCAGTGAGGGAACTAGTTCCAACCCAAAAAAACCGGAACTAGTTCTAGTTTGGAGGGTTTACCAATGAACCCTCATATATGTTGTAGCCCTTTCAATTCTGTACATTCTATAATTCAACTTTTCGAATATCTCGGGAGGTTAAGGTGTGCTACAATCAAAAAACGGCTGAGAAGAGAAGGTACCACAGGATAAACTTAGAGATTGACAGTGATAGATGCATTGAAAATGCAGGATCGAGGCGTGGGTTCGAATCCACCTCGTGGAAAAATGTTTTGCCGGTTTTTTGCCTATTTAAAAATAAATTTTGAATTATCTCGGGAGCTAATAAGTGTCGCCATGCAAAAAAACCTTCATTGACGCGGAGAGACAATCTACCGTGCATAGGAAAAAAATTTCTATTGGGAAAATGAATTGGTGTGTTCAGAATAATCTACAAAGCTTGATTCCGTCTCAAGGAACATAATTTTTTCATTAACGATTTTTAAAATATTTTTTTTCTGGACACTGACGTGTTTTGCTGGATATACTCTTCGTAATTGTAACGGCACCTGTCGTCGAGGTCAAAGACCTGTGAAACCCGTCTCGCGTAAACTTCTGCTCGCCATGTCGTGCGTGATTCCCGGTCTTCGATGTCTTGTCTATGATTTATTGCTCAACGATATTCATTTTCCCAATAGATTTTTTTTCCTGTTTGCAGTAGATTGTCTCACCGCGTCAATGAGGGTTTTTTTTGCAAGGGAACACTTATTAGCCCCCCGAGATAAATCAAAACTTATTTTTAAAAAGGCAATAAACCGGCCAAACATTTTTCCACGAGGTGGATTCGAACCCACGCCTCGATCCTGCATTTTCAATGCATTTATCACTGTCAATCTCTAAGTTTATCCTGTGGTACCTTCTCTTCTCAGCGGTTTTTTGATTGTAGCACACCTTAACCTCCCGAGATATTCGAAAAGTTGAATTATAGAATGTACAGAATTGAAAGGGCTACAACATATCAAAAATCTGGCTGCGTATATTTTCATATATTAAAGTTATTACTCAAAAATTGCTCAGAATATCAAAAATGAACAATCTCAAAATAACTCTGTTGGATGTTAGCACATCCCACCAGATGCCCACAAAAAATTTTTCATCCAAATTGAAGCATTTTGAAGCTATTTTTCACCTGACTGAAGTGCGACGTCTGAAACTTTGCAGAAGCCTGCTGCAGCAGGAAAATTTGCTAAAATTCTAATTTATACATTTTTCGATAGAGGTTCATAGATGATTTCAGATTCTGACTAAAAAACCGACACGATTTTTTTGGACGTGCCGCAAAAAATACAGATTGTCCCGCGCCTTACGTGAGAGGCGTGATATTTAAAACGCTTGCAGAATGGGCGTGGCTTGGGTGCTCGAGATAAGTGAAACTTCATCCGCGGCCCAAATCGAGAGGGATCTACTGGTTGCAGGTAGGGTTTCCAGTTCAAATCGAGCCTTTGTGCCTAAAATGCTAAAATTAGGACAGTTGCCTATGTTGTTTGAAAAAAAAATCGAGAAAATTATGAGGGTGTTCGCGTAAGACTGTTCGCGAAGGGCCGGCACTGAAAAAAATGTCGATTCTCTGTAAATCTGTCATTTGAGGTTATCGAAGGTGCTGATCACGATAGGCATAATCATTTTGCCCAAAAGGCGCCAGATAGCGCCACGTCAAAATCACATTTTCTCAAATATAACGACTCTGTATCTCCCCTCCCCTCCTTTGACCTCCCCGTCCGGTGCACTATCGAATCTCCACGCTCTCTCGCCTTCCCGAGAGGCGAGACTCGCGGGGAAGGCGAGAGAGTGTGGGGATGTGAGAGGGCGCTGAGAAGGGAGTCGAGGGTAAGAGGGAAGAATCGCCTCTTTTACTTACAATCTTGTTGCACTTTATGTTAGCACATTTAAAATCCGCATGACGAAATTCGCTATAAATATAGATTTGGAATCGTCTCGTTAAGCCGGTCCGATCTGTGCTCATTAACAAGGTCAGAAATTACTCAGCACAAAGTTGCAATTCTCAAAATTAATTAAGTATACCTCCGTACGGAAAAAATCTGCACTAGAGTCCACAAGAACAAAAAATTAGCATTATCAGCAACTGAAATATTTGAGAAAATGTGATTTCGATGTGACGCCAACGGGCGCCTTTTGTGCAAAATGATTATGCCTATCTTGATCAGCACCCTCGATAACGTCAAATGACAGATTTACAGAGAATCCACATTTTTTTACTGTGCCGGTCCTTGCCGGATCTGCTCGATTCTTACACGAACAGCGTCATATAAAACACGCGGCGGGAATCGAACCCCCGGCGCATGGGTGAGCTGTGGCGCCTCACCGCACTGCGCCACAAGGGGGAAGAACCACTCGCGTGCTATGTTGTCGCAGTTTTTTGCAAAATGACAGTTAGGTCCTCTCCGAGATTCCAAAGTTCGAGCAAGTGAAATGTCAAACGTGGGCACTAATCAGGCGACTTTTACATCTGAAGCGCTCCAGAATCCGTTCTAGAAGAGAGCCGCATTTTTTTGAAAGTTTTGTCTAATAAAGTAGGTATCCCCTCGTAAACTATCCAAAACTTCAGCCCGGTTTCTAAAGTAGATCAAATTGTACCGTGCTCGTTGATCTTTGATCTGCTGCAGAAACCGGGGGCACCTACCGAATTGCCTGATTTTTGATTTTTGAAGACAGCTTCACTTTTAGGTTGAGTGGGATTTTCGAAAATCGTAATTTGCATAAAAAGTTCTGTGACCTGTTCTCTTCAGAAAAGTGAGTCTGCACACCCGATTAAAATAATGACATGGTTTTCATTTATCAGTTAAAACTTTTAAAAGTAGCGTCCCTCTTCTAGAACGGATTGTAGAGCGCTTTAAATGTGAAAGAAACATGATTCGTACGCACTTCAGCTTCAAATTGGTATGGTGCACAATCAGCACGGGCGCTCGACCACAGTATCTAAAAGTGGCGGAGCCGAAAAAAAGGTTAAACAACGCGCCAAAAATACGGTATATTTCCGTGTGGGAAACGAAAATTCCTATGACCATATTCACCTGATCATCTTTTAAAGTTTCATTTGACTTATGTGATTTACGACAGAAGTGTCCTAAATACGCGACGCATGAAGGGCAACGCGACGCGTGCGTGCTCCTTGCCCATTTCGCTGATTGGCTCCCCTCGGACGCTCCCTTCCTATTTTCGATGCGGAGAACTGGCGGATTTGAGCACCCGTGAATCAGAGTGTTCTAATTTTAAGATCTTATGTAGCCCTGATATTGAATTAGATGAATGTTAAAACAAAACACGCGTCCCTCGTTTCCCGTGATCTACAAGCTTTTGAACCTGGCAAATACTGTTTCCAGGGGCCCACCATGTCATTGGGGGGAAGAGGGTGCGCTGGAGCGGTCAAATTGAGGTAATTTTAGGCATAAATAAATTCATAACTAAATTGTTAGATCGAAATCGAAAAATCGGCTTCCGTAACTTTGTTAGGAATTGATCGTTTTATATTGTGCAAAAAAATCATATAATTATCAGCATTCCCCTAAAAGGAGATACATTTTGAAATTTTCATTTGATATCTCCTCATCGGGGAGTAAAGCTATAAATATTCAAATTTCATAGAATTTGGGTAAGGCAGTTCCAAACAAGGTTACGGAAGCCGATTTTTCGATTTCGATCTAATAATTTAGTTATGAATTTATTAATGCCTAAAATGGCCTCATTTTGACCGCTCCGGCGCCCCCTCTTCCCCCGAATGACATGGTGTGAGGGGATGATTGTCCCTTATTGTCTCGTCCAAAGTCCTCCTCGTAATCGAAATGGTTTGATTCTCTATCGTATGTTTCTCTACCGGTCGGACATTCCTATTTGCAGGAGCAGAACTAACAGGTGGATACGACGTTGACTGCATCCAGTACAAACCCAATGAATCGGTGAGGTTGATCAGGCTACAATATCTGAGGCGCACGGCATTTTGGCGCTATTAATTTAGAATATGAGAGACTCTCTCACTCAGTCGAATGTAGGCACAGCAGGAAAAAAAGAGTTGATGAGATAAACATGCCACAATGTAGTATGGCCGAGGCGGAGTTGTCATGATATGGAGAAAACGCGAAAACTTTTCTACGCCTCGGGGCATGACGTCATCAGAATTTCCAGTTATCGAAAACTTAATCAAATGACCTAATGTGTGGTGCCTATCGATTCCTCATAAAATTCTAAGACTTTTTGACTCCTTGAATTTTTCGCTAATCTTTGATCTAAGCCTGAAAAGTTGAGAAATTGGTTTCACGTGCAAATTAAAATATCTTTTCTGTTGTTTGCCTGTTCAAGTGAGAAGGTTTTATTTGTGATATGCTATGCTATAACAATGATAGTTCAACTGTGTGAAGGGTTGTTTATACGAGTTCCATCAAGCTTGTTCAGTAGGCTGAAAATTACTGTAAGTACACCATAATTCCATGAACTCATGAATTTTCAGCCTACTTTCTTTCCTTTATCATGTACTAGGTAACTACAATTTTCACGAATTAGCAATGCTTTGGGTAGTAACCATACATTTTCGTCAAAAACAGATTTTTTTCAGGTATGAACACGTCAGATTTGGTATAAACACGTCAGATCTCGCTAAAAATGGGTTTTTCGAGCGTTATTTTGTATTTTTCGCCTAAGTACCACGATAAATACGATTTATGGTCAATTTGAAACACGAGAATAACACTCTGGCAGTGTGCGGTAGTCCGCACCCCGGGTGTGAAATATCGCACCCCTTGTTTTAAATTTTGTATTTAATTTTTCTACTTTCTTAAATCCCTTTTAATTAGCTAAATTAATTTATTTCACTAATTATTCTTGTTGTTCAGGTCATGCGTAGCCCTCTCGCTGTGACTGTGGGGATTTTTTCTTCTTTTTTTCTAAATAATAGAAAGGGAAAAGTGAAATTAGCTGTTCATAAAAGGAATTATTTATATGGCAGGTTGAGTGGGCACCCGTGTCATATAGATTGAAGCAGTCTGACGTGTAGCAGGTAACGAGGCTGAAGACTTGGGAAATCGACGTTTTCGGGAAGGAGATGGAAGAGAATTGTGAAGAGAAGAGAGGAAATTATATAAATGTCTCGTGTTTCGATAAAGATATTCATATATAATGACTGGTGTTGTTGTAATACGGAGGAATGATGAGTGAATGAATAGATGAGAACATGGAACGGAAGAATATAGAACAGTAATAATGAAAAGAAGAGAGAAGAGGTGATGTTTGAAAGGGAGAAGTGGCGAGAAGAGAGACGAGGGGCAGAGTACGGTAGTTAGCGTGGAAGAGTTGTTCTGGGTCAGATTTATGATTCCCTGCTATAATTTCGAAATATGTTTATATTTTCAGTAAATAGATATTTTTTTTGTGCTTTTAACAAGCTGGGATCATTGCACTGATCAACATTGAATTTTTAAACACAAACATGACGCATATAACTCATTATTTGATGAGAAATGACGATTTCGAGATTTTTTTAAAAATCTCGGGGAAAAGTGACTTTTTCTCGGAATCGTCATTTATTTCTCTATTTGTAATATTATTGTTTTTCTTATATTAGATAAATTCAAGCACCTTGATGCTTCATTTGAAGAAAAATGAGCGCATCACATGTGGTGCAACGACTTGAAATTTTGATTTAACAGTAAAATCACGTCAGATTTTGATGTTTTCTTAAACGAACATTGATAATTCACAACGAATATCGTCACCAGGTGTGAATAATGAAATCTTAAGATATTCTTGGAGCATATGAATGTCCATGTTGAGATATATTGATGTATTCTGGATGTGAGATGTGGTGAGATGTACCGTAAGAAATGCAAATGAAGTGAGCGAAAGTCTTTATAAAAAAGAGTCGAAATTGTCGAAAGTAGCAAAAGATTGATTGAAAATGAGGTACGAAAGTATGAGATAACGAAAGTTGGACGAAAGAATCGAAACATAAGACGGCGAAAATTTAATAGATTTAACAGTAAAATCACGTCAGATAGCCCACTTTCGCAGTTTTCGCCGTCTTATGTTTCGATTCTTTCGTCCAACTTTCGTTATCTCATACTTTCGTACCTCATTTTCAATCAATCTTTTGCTACTTTCGACAATTTCGACTCTTTTTTATAAAGACTTTCGCTCACTTCATTTGCATGTCTTACGGTACATTTCACCACATCTCACATCCAGAATACATCAATATATCTTAACATGGACATTCATATGCTCCAAGAATATCTTAAGATTTCATTATTCACACCTGGTGACGATATTCGTTGTGAATTATCAATGTTCGTTTAAGAAAACATCAAAATCTGACGTGATTTTACTGTTAAATCAAAATTTCAAGTCGTTGCACCACATGTGATGCGCTCATTTTTCTTCAAATGAAGCATCAAGGTGCTTGAATTTATCTAATATAAGAAAAACAATAATATTACAAATAGAGAAATAAATGACGATTCCGAGAAAAAGTCACTTTTCCCCGAGATTTTTAAAAAAATCTCGAAATCGTCATTTCTCATCAAATAATGAGTTATATGCGTCATGTTTGTGTTTAAAAATTCAATGTTGATCAGTGCAATGATCCCAGCTTGTTAAAAGCACAAAAAAAATATCTATTTACTGAAAATATAAACATATTTCGAAATTATAGCAGGGAATCATAAATCTGACCCAGAACAACTCTTCCACGCTAACTACCGTACTCTGCCCCTCGTCTCTCTTCTCGCCACTTCTCCCTTTCAAACATCATCTCTTCTCTCTTCTTTTCATTATTACCGTTCTTTGTTCTTCCGTTCCATGTTCTCATCTAGTCATTCACTCATCATTCCTCCGTATTACAACAACACCAGTCATTATATATGAATATCTTTATCGAAACACGAGACATTTATATAATTTCCTCTCTTCTCTTCACAATTCTCTTCCCTCTCCTTCCCGAAAACGTCGATTTCCCAAGTCTTCAGCCTCGTTACCTGCTACACGTCAGATTTTTCAAATTTATCAACACGTCAGATTCCGAGATTCTCGGTCAACGAAAATGTATGGTAGTAACAACATGTGCAACAGACCCAAACACGATTCTATAACCAATTTTTTGGAGGAACTTCTGAAAGTCAATAGAACATTCCAGAAACTTCAGAATCCTTCCAGAGATACAAGAATCCTCACGAGAAATGCTGCAAGAACAAGCGCATGCTCAAATGCCCTGATGCATGTACTTCTTTGTTTCCAGTATTATGTTGTAAATTAATATATATGTTAGTTACTCGCGATGCAACCCTTTTTAGGACTGTTGCACATGTTGTTACTACCAGAAGCATTGCTAATTCGTGAAAATTGTTGTTACCTAGTTCATGACAAAGGAAAGAAAAAATGGCAAAAACATATTCCTCATGGGGGGAATCGAACCTGAGCCAGCTGACCGTTGGTAGGAGGGCGGCAGACTCGGGTGTTATGCTTGTGCTCAAACGCGGCTGGTGTTTTGGTTTACATGGAAAGTGCAGAAGTGCCTATCTTCGCACGCGAAGACCTATTTGACCTATGCTGCCGATATCGTCATAGACTAGGGTAACCTATCGATTGAATTTGGTCTCGTCCGGAAACTCCATATCCTCTATGCGTGCTCCCCTTGTCAGATAGTCTCTCATATTTCTGTGTGGGAGGCCGCCCTAGTGTCACAGAATGCGGTTGGCCGAGCGGTGTAAGGCGCCGCTTGCCATACGAAGGGCCGCGAGTTCGACCCGCCCCTCAGGTTAACCACTCCTTCCATCCCCCTCTGTGGCGCTAAAATTGGTAACATTGAGTGTTCAAGGTAACGTGCCTCAGAAGCCTGCACAGCAAGAGATACGTAGTCCTTTACATCAAACCGGCCTTACCGATGGGCCCCGGCAAAGTAGTCGTTTTTTCGACGTAAAGTCCTCTTGATTCCGGTAGTATGCACACCATACTAATGCCAACACGTAAACTCGCACACCCTCCCGTCCTAAAAATGTAGAAATTTTTTCACCCAATGATGAAATAATCGTATCAATTACGTGCGCGGCACTGTAGGCAAATAATATACCACTTGGTAGACGTGCTATTTCGCAATCAGGGTCAGAAATATGGCCAGCAATGCACCAGGGTGCCATAAGAGCGGCAGCTCTACCCCTTATATCGTCGTAGCGCACTCTGAGAGGGCTAAATGAAGTATGCCTCCTAATGTATCTTTCGACAAGGATTCCGAAAATCGCAAAATGGTTGTTGACACTTTGCCAATTTTTTTTCAGGACGGTCAAAAAACGTTGAAAATTCAAATTTTCGAGCCTTTCTCGTTGTCAGATCGCTTCGAAAATATTTTCATTGTTAATATTTTCGCAAAATACATCTAGAAAACATATAAAACTTACTTTTTAAAAATTCGAAAAAAATCGATATCGGAGCGTGGGGTTACTGTAACTTTTCGGTGCGGGACCCAGAACCTTAGTTACTTGGTCAAATATCAGCATTCGGGATACTGACTTCACCACCATGTTATTGGCATCGGTTGCAAAAAAGCCATCCGTCGATATTCCTCCAGCGCCCCGGCCTCTCGTGGATGGTCTCTTAAAGCAAGAAAGCTCCACATCGAGACTATGATGTACATGGTATTAGTAAGTGCCCAGATTTTAAAGAAAAACATCGGCCCGAGAAATATGATGACTCTTCCCTTGAAAAAAGGCACGCATATCATGTGGGGATAATACCTTGATCTACGGTTTCAATCCGGAAGCTAAAATGCGAGTTATATTTTTTCAGTGTGAGAATCTAGCTCAGAAACGACCGCTTTCCTCTAGAACTGACGCAATAGGATAGATTTTATCTCCAAATTGTGCAAATTAGAAGAGCTGCTTTTTTACGTGATTGTACCAATTTCGTTTTTTTGGCACTTTACTACTTCCCCGACCCCTCCGCCCCAATATATATCGCCCCGCCCCTTGCTGCCTCTCACCTGAGGTTACCTCCCCCTCCCCTCAGAGCTTTAGTAAACAGACCTGATGAATTCGCATAAAATATGTTTTAATGACCTAACAGCTCATTCGTCACATTCTGAGTGACGATCTGAATTAATGAAAGTCTAAAATATTTAGGAGGAGGGGTGGGGAGAGGGCAGGAGGGGGCTATTTCAAGCACTGCATATGTAATTAAGGCATTTAGTTTCCGTTATGGTTTCCTAAATTGCAATATCTCCTACCTAGTATCAATAGTTTCGAGGAAAAGGATAACAATCGCCGACGGTCTCTGAACCATGTGCCCACCGCTGCTTGACTTGACAGATCGGACGGTTTCCCTCTATCCAAGCATGGGACCAAGAAGGACGACGTCGACTCTGACATCGTCGTCGCCCTGCTTTCGCCATGTGAGATCTAGCGCTCTCTTCATTCCAAATGCTCTCTCACCGAGTCTCTAACTGATATCATACCCGTACGCGTATACCTCTTGCGCCATATTAGAAGGACCCTATCATACGCCAAATAAGTCTTCGCCAGCGAAGATAGGCACTTCAGCACTTTGCATTTAAATCCGATAAACATAGCGAAAGAGTGCAGGGCAGACACATGAAGGCCTTTATTTACATGCCCTGCCCTATGCTAATTGCGAACTTGCGAGAAACCCATTTGACCTATGGACCCTATTGTATAACCATCGCGGCTTGCAGTCGTAATGCCTGCATGAGGGAACCTCTCGGCAATTTTTGGATTGGAACTCTCCCGCCCCTCGGGGAGTGGGCATCCCCTTCGCTGTCCATATGAGTAAACCCCTAATTTAATCCAAATTGAAGCACTTTGAAGATAGTTTTCACCTTTCCAAAATGCTTCGGCGAAAAATTTGCGAAAAACTGCATTCGGGGAAGCATCTAAGGATGCCGTACAAAAATTTTTGGATCGAGTAATAGAAGTATTGAACTTGAACAAAACTGATCTACGATTTTTTATCGCGACCGCAGCGCTATGTGAGCTGGGTCAATTTGACTTCGCTGAGGCATATCATTTGATCTATAGTCAGTTTACATACTGCTACTTTTCACCGCACGATGTGCGCCGGATTCCGCAAGCTGCGTGCCGTTCCGCGCTTTTCCGTTCGGGATCTTCCAACAGAAAGACAGAATGCGCGACGTATTGATGTAGGCATAACTTTTCATTGACCGACATTCTCGGTGTCTGACAACTCTCTCTGTGACTCTGTGAACACTAACTCCTATCAATATATGGCGATTGGAAAATCGCTTGAGCATTGAATCCAGTGGCGGCACAAAATGAATTCAATCTTACATCTGCGTGGTAACAAAATGTTACGTGAGAAAAATATATTAAAGTATTTTAAAAGGGGGGCGGACAATCCTTGATTATTCCAAGCCAGATTACGATATTACGTTGAATTCCGCGCGTCAGGCTGAAAACGGGGGGGGGCGAATATTTTGGGTGGGGAACTTTAATCTTACGCATCAGTATACTTCTATACTAATGTGTGGTTTTACATCGAGGAAAACTCGATGTTTACAAAAGTTCATTTAGGGAATTTCTCCCTTCAATTTGCTCCACCACTCCCAATTCCCGCAGTCAGCTTTCTCAATCGCACATCAAGATGGAGACAAATCATACAAGGTTCCTAAAACAAGTTCTCCATTACAGCGCAGGAGAGGATGCCACAGTGACTCAAAATGGTCGTAGGAAGTTCATACTTGCTGGTTAGAATACCTAGATGTGGGATACACTTCAGCCAAAAAAAAATTACCCCACTCGATTTTGGATCTACGAACATTGAAAAATGCATCATGATTTTTGACCATCGAGTTACATACCGTTGGATAGAGATAAAAAAATGTTATCCCAGAATTAACGATTTCATAAGAAAATGTTCAATCGTTTTTGAGAAAATTCGAAAACGTTTTTGTTAATATACACTTGTTATTTCGCAATCGGGACCAGAAAGATCGCCAGACATGTACCAAGGCCCGTTAACATTGAAACGTTTAGGTCAGATTTATTACCATCGGCCCATAGTACGAGTTAAACTAAATAAAATTCTTGGTGCAGTTTTTTTAAAAGGCACTCTAACTACCAAGTATGAAGTTCCTACGGTCATTTTGTATGAAGTTCCTACGGTCCAAGTATGAAACACTTTCAAAGTGGTTTTATTCCTTTTTGGATAGATAATTTATTATTTGAGCTAAATGTGACGAAAAATCTTTTTTCCTTCTTTTCTTGAACTGAACATTTTCAAATGAAATAGATTCTGATATAACTTTTGATCTATCGAACGGTATGTATCACGAAAGTAAAATCTCGTGGTGAATTTTTTCAATTTTGGTGGATGAAAAATCTATAATTGGGGTCAATTTTTTGGCTGAAGTGTATTCCACCCCTAGGCACTCTAACTACCAAGTATGAAGTTCCTACGGTCATTTTGAGTCCCTGTGCCATCTCCACTGCACGATCAATGATCTGTAACGGAGAACGCGTTTTAAATCATCATTGATATACAGGACTGAAATAGTGGACTTCTTTATTAATCTCATTAGGCATCTCCACGTGCTTCTCATGATCGTGGTTTTGACCTCATACTACACAAGCTTAACGTCGGTCTTCAAGCTGATTCTGCTGGAAAATTTGAGGTTTGAATGAAGATCGAAACTAGTACAGAGATATTTTTTTAAAAAGTATGATGCTCACCTTTAACTTTTACCCAATTAATTCATAATTATGAGATGCTATCTAAAAGGATCGTTTTATTTGTTCAGGAGCTTGCCACAGGGATAAATGTTAGATATGAGGCCGTTTGCCTAAGAGTCGAACATTTCCCGGTACAGCGAAAAAATGAAGATTTGAGATAATATCGGTTTTCAGTGTACTTCAGAAGGCTGGAAACACTGGACAAATATTGTGGTATGCAAATTTCATTGGAGCTCAATCTTGAGCTCTGAAGATCTGGCTATTTACTGGTTTATCGGGCACAGCTGGAGACCGCGTGAAGGAAACGCCAAAGTTGTAACAGAGACTCTACTTCATTTTCCATGAGTAAACTTTCGGTCATTTTCAAAATTTGAATATATCTGTAACTACTTAGAAAAAAGTAGTAACTCGCGTCCTGACAAAAGCCGGGCTACGGCATTTTGGTCATCCCTCGGAGAGGTTGCCACTATCTCTGAAAAAAAATTTGGTGACATTTAAGGTCTGCCAAACCAAGTTATGAATTTTTAAGTGAGGCGGTATGTGCTTCAAATCATCAATTTTGCGAGAGAACACTGCAATTTGCATGTAATCTCACTCTTATTCCTCATCCCCGAGCTTGCGCGGTGTCTGAAATTCCGAAATGAAGGGGAAATAAGATGCAAATCCTACCTCCCTCACTCTTGATAGGTGATTTGAAGCTCATACCGCCTCACTTAAAAATTCATAACTTGGTTTGGCAGACCTTAGATGTCACCAAATTTTTTTTCAGAGATAGTGGCAACCTCTCCGAGGGATGACCAAAATACCGTAGCCCGGCTTTTGTGAAGACGCGAGTTACTACTTTTTTCTAAGTAGTTACAGATATATTTAAATTTTGAAAATGACAGAAAGTTTACTCATGGAAAATGAAGTAGAGTCTCTGTTACAACTTTGGCGTTTCCTTCACGCGGTCTCCAGCTGAAAAAACCAGTAAATAGCCAGATCTTCAGAGCTCAAGATTGAGCTCCAATGAAATTTGCATGCCACAATATTTGTCCAGTGTTTCCAGCCTACTGAAGTACACTGAAAACCGGTATTATCTCAAATCTTTACTTTTTCGCTGTACCGAGACCTGTTGCTCATTGTCTGATTCTTACGCAAACGGCCTCATATGAAACTGATAACCATTAGGGTATCGAGAATCGGTCCCCGATCCCGCTTGTTGACAGCCATGTTGCACTAGGAAAATTGTTCTGCGCATCTTGTTACTAGCCCGCCAAGAGAACTATTTTGGTGCACATTTTGCCCTCCGGTAGCGCTCCCATCCGCATGTCTCAACGCAATTTGAATGGTATGTTCTGAAAATCATCTGACTCATTCGAATTAAACTTGCCACAATACGATAAATGAGTGGATGAGATAAACATCTCACGTTGTAGTGTGGACGAGGCTGAGTTGACTCGTGATCTAAAAAGTTGTGAAATCGCTTCTACGCCTCAGGGCATTGGGCCATAGGAATTTCCGGTTTTTCGTCTATGGGCATAATGAGTGGTACCAATCGATTCCTCAACCAATCGAATTTAAAGACTTTTTCGACTTTATGAATTTTTCGATATAAAATATGTTTTGAATTTAGGGACGAAGCTGTGAATATTTGAGTATGTGCCCATGAGTCATGTGCACACTCGAAATGAATGAATAAGGAGAATTACAAAGTTTCCATTCGAACAGGTTGCATTTTCAATCGAAATTCTCGAAACTGCGTACTAAGCGTTTATTTTTGTTTGGGCGATAGATTAGAAGGCGAAAAAAATGATAATCAAGGTTAAATTGCATTTAAAGCCGCCAAAATTGGTTAAATCAATTTTTGAAAATGGCCTTTTTCAACGGTGAAAACATATTTATCGATTGCGTATGGATATAAGTGCGTATTACGTGTTCCTACTTTAGTGACGTGTTCTAGGCATCATGACACTGTTTCAGTATCAAAATTATGATAAACAACGCCGCGGATTTCGTAAACAATCGTTTCGAAGTTAAATTGGGTTACGGTAGTTGATTTGATCAAGTATTTCAAAAAAAGCTGTGCTATCTGGTCAATTCTGCTGTTTCAGATTGAAGCACAACACGAGGGGATGCCTTCTCCTGTTTTGAAATGCACGGTGCGCGCACGAAATGCGCCCGTGAAACACCCGGGCGCCGCAGATGCGTGGTGCGTGCATGCACGATGTGCACAAGGTGCGTTGCACGTGCGTCGAACGTGCACACAACGTGCGTTGTGCGTACTTCCTGAATTCTGTAAGAAATTTCGTCGTTTGCACTGGGGGCGCTAGTCGAGCGCACGTGCGCCTCTTGTGCGCCCGATGCACAATTGACGATGTTTCTTACCGAAGTACACCACGCACGTTCAGCGCACGTTCCACGAACGTGCGTTCTATCGCAAACTGAAAAATCGTGCGCGCACCGTGCATTTCAAAACAGGAGTTCATACTCGATTGTTAAAAGATGCGTGTGATTTCCGTAAAAGTTATGTTTCGAATTAGGTTGAAAAGTCAATTCGCAACTGTTGATTTACCGGATAAAGTCTGACCCAGAGCAACACCCTTCCGGACGTCCGCGGAATAGACCGTCAAAATACTTCACCCCTTGTCTTTACTCTTTACTGTCTAATAATTTTAACTTATTTAATAATATTATTGTTTTAAAACAAAGTGATTCTATAAAACTAGGCAAGTGCAGCTTTCAAATAAACCATAACACTTAATTTATCGTCGCTGTTGGTACGTAAAGCCTCTGTCCCTATTTGAATTTTAAACTTTTTTTTCGGCAATTTTTCTGTTGAACGGGGAAAAGTTTTATTCGCTCATTAAAATGCAATAACATTAACATGTCAACTATGCAAAGGAATAGATATATCATGAGACTCGAGATGTTTGGTGACCGAAAAACTGCGTAGACCTCGAATTGTGGTGTGGCATACAGTAACCCGGACTATTTTCTAAAAGCTTTGGGAGCTACAGTATCCTTTGTAGAATGATCGAGTAACGTTAGGTATCCAGAATAAAGCCTTTTAAGTTCCAAGGGGAAATTGCCGAGAAAAATTAAGTTTAAAATTCAAAAAAAACATGATCAAAGATTATCGAAAATTCAATATTTAAAAAAAACCGGTTTTTCTGGCCTTGGATCGATAAATGTCTAGAATGGAAAAAGTCTTAGAATTTTATGAGAAATCGATTGGTACCACTAAATATGCCCATAAATAACGTTTATTTGCCTAGCGACCGCAGGGGCAAAATTCAAGGTACTTCGTACAATTGTAATATTAAGCCTATCCCCTCATAATTCGAGTGCTGAATCCAATGAAAGAAAAAAATTAAAAATCACGAAAGAAAATAACATTAAGGCGGTTTCAAAATTGGACAAAGTTTCACTGATCCTGATCTCCCATCAATGGACTGTTCAATGGGTTGTCGGACTGGGTCAGACTTTTTATTAAATTTTAATTAAACTTTTCTTCACATTTTGCAGTTTTATACGCCCGATTCTCGATATTGCTTGCAATTAAAGTTATCATCACCCTCGCCTTCCATTTTTCCCTCTCCCCTCGACATTTCTGGCCAAAATCTAATCATAAAACATCTCAGTGAGCGTCTGCGAAAACACAAAATTAAAGCGCACGTCACGGACAAACAACCCATCGGATTTAAACGGCCTTAGGTTAGAAAGATCAGCAATAGTCGAAATATTAATAAGAACCAGAAGAAATATTGGGGACACGGCATTAAAGTGGTCTGGTAGGTCAAAGCGCGGAACATGGGGAGTGATTCAGCTATCTTCCAGAGGCCGCTGCGGACAAACGACCCATCGGAAATGAACGGCCTTAGGTTATAAAGAAGCACAATAGTCTACATTTTAATATTGACAAAAATAAATATTGGTGACACGTAGGTAAATTGGTCTGGCAAGTAAGTTTACGAAAACAAAATGCAGTGAAAATAAAACATCGAAGTTTCAAGCGAGCGAGGGGCGGCGGTAGTCGGACAAACACTCATAATGGTTGCTTATGTTGTTAGTCATGTGCTCATACGAGAAACACCAAACAATTAAACCTTATTAGCAAAAAAAGTTTTACATTTGAACAAGTTTATCAGCTGATTTGGATGTTAGGTCAACTGGGTCGCCATTTGAGTTCTCCACTGAGTTTGATTGTTCCTTGCGATATACATGAAGAGAGGCCCAGCTGCCTTTACGAAATAGAACAAAAACTTTTGTTCCTGAAAGTCCCAACTGATGTCTGGTTTTTCGGTTTTAGGGTGAAGAATCAAAAATTATGTCTGATTTTCGATTTTTCCCACCTCTAAAAGTCAAAAAGCTGTCTGAGTTTCTTCCCTAGAACGATCTTTTTGGTATATGCTTTACGAAATCATCTCTCCATCTCTTAGCCGGTCTTCCACACTTTCAGACTCCATCGATTATAGCATGATTTCGAGAGCCTCTCAACCCATATCCATTTACGCTTTTCCGCCTCTCTCACAACATCCTTCAACTTCGTAGTATCACGTACCTGCAAGGTTGAAATAGGTTTCGACACCCCCTTCCAAAAACCACTTGGTGCCGAGGCAAAAATTGGTTCCAAAAACCACATGGTACGGCGTATTTTCTGGTTTTAGGTGATTTGTTAGATTAGAGAAAACATGATTTTTTGGGAGTAAATCGTAGTGGTAGAAATACTCTAGGGAATTATTATCAGAGCTAATAAAGGAAGATGCATGACACAGTGCGATAGAAACGAAGCAAAAAAAACCCAAGTATAATTCAGGTAAGACTCAGACGCCTCCGATCGGGCACGGCTACCGTACCCTAGACTCTGGAGTTCGGCGTGTCAAATGATTTAAGTTGTGTCAGATTTTATAACGTGTCTCTGTTTTTTTGTTTCTTTGTTGCCATTAATGATTTGTTTACAAATGTTTATGATAATGATAAACACGCATGCTATTAGTAAATAAGCATATGCTGGTGTTGATATAAATGAATATTTCAATTACTGGCATATTGGAATGCATGAATGCATGCTAGGGTCTACAAAATGAATCTTTGAGCGAATCTTGAATCATTGCTCAAATTGCGGAGCGGTCGAAGATTCAAAATGAATCCTCACTTTTCAGTTGTGTAGTGGTTGTGGTCCAATACTGCTGACCGAGTGTCGTGGGTTCGACGTTTTTTGGAGTTGGACTATTTTTGCCGTTTCAAATTTTTATCAAAAGTGGTAATAACTAGATTACGTCCTATACATTATGCTCTCAAGTTTAAAAAGTCGAAATTTCAGCCCTAGTATGCTTTTCCCCGCGAAGAAAAGTCAAAGATTCATTAGAATCTTTCAAAGATTCAATTGAATCTTTACACTTTGAGTTTCACTCATTTGAGATTCATTCCACTCTTTGTAAATGAGGGCGACCGGTCAACAAAGATTCAAAATGCAGACCCTAGTGCATGCCATCGTCTTTAACGACATCAACATGGCAATAAGAACATGATAAAGATTTCTATCAATGTTCAGTATAATTGTATTATGTATTTGGCCGATGTTTATGTATTTAAAACAACTTAGAACGAGGTAGAGTGTTAGTGTGTTTGTAACGACTCGTTCCGCACCATGTGTTCGTGATGAAAACAAAACAAGTTCGCGGTTTTATGGACAGAATAATATTGGCAGGCAATGAATAAATCTATTAATAGCTTTTTGAACGGTACAAGGATTTTTTTATATCGTTCAAAAATGGACGTTACGAACGTTATCTTCCCACCATGTTTTCGTCGAAGTTGACCGATTTGGCTGATTTTTTTTGTGAGCTCTCTAACATAGCAGGAGTCTTTTTTGTACTGATGGCACAGAATGGCAAACAAAAAAGTAGTTAATGATGCGGAAGAAAAACACATCAAAATTCGTAATTTCATTTTACCGAGTAATTCAGTTCAGCACTGTTAGAAATCCTTGTACCATTCAAAAAAGCTATGAATGGATTTATTCATTGCCTACCAATTTTATTCTGTCCATAAAACCGCGAACCTTTTTTGTTTTCATCACGAACACATGGTGCGGAACGGGTCGTTACAAACACACTAACACTCTACCTCGTTCTAAGTTGTTTTAAATACATAAACATCCGCCAAATACATAATAAAATTATACTGAACATTGATAGAAATCTTTATCATGTTCTTATTGCCATGTTGATGTCGTTATAGACGATGTCTCCTGATTCGCATGCACTCATGCATTCCAATATGGCAGTAATTGAAATATTCATTTATATCAACACCAGCATATGCTTATTTACTAATAGCATACGTGTTTATCATAAACATTTATAAACGAAGCATTAATGGCAACAAAGAAACAAAAAAACAGAGACACGTTATAAAATCTGACACAACTTAAATCATTTGACACGCCGAACATCAGAGTCGAGGGTACGGAAGCCGTGCCCGATCGGAGGCGTCTGAGTCTTACCTGAATTATACTTTGTTTTTTGCTTGTTTATTTCGTAATTACCTTTGATAACAGTGTCCTATAGTTTTTCTTCCACAACAATTCATCGCCCAAAAAATATCTTTCCCCCCAAAATCGAGCCAAAAAGCTGCGAGTTGTGTGTGTGAGTTGTGTGTTGTTTTACGGAACCATTTTATCTGAGCGTACCTGCTCATTTGTAATGTGATCTAGTACGGTGATCTCTCACATTTTCCGTTCGAGTTCACGCTGAGCAACTTTTTACTTTTTTTAAGGTAAAAAAGTAAAAAATCGAAATTGGCGGATTACTGTAAGTATGAGTGTGGCACACCATAAATACGACTAGGACTGCAGATCCGGTCCCACAACGCGGATTTTATATATGCCTATAAATGGCCGTGCCGGCACCGCCCCTTTCCACTTCACAGGGGAGGAACTGCACTCCCGCTCAACGTGAGTAATTGGCTAAAATCAAAATAGCCGAGCAATCGGAAATTGCTTCGCTGCTTTGTGTTACGGTACACGCCGCACATCGAAGAAGCGAGCTATATATCTTGGGCGAGAGAGACGGCAGAAAGGGGGGGATGCGGAGGTACGGTAGACTCCGCCCACTCACAGCATTTCGAGAGCGGACATACGAGCTAGACGGTGAGACAAAACCTAGATAACGCCCGCTCAAGAGAGACGCCAGACGGCGAGGCAAAAGAAGGGGCCGTATTATATCGGGAATACGCGCGTCACCCGAGACGGGGTTGACAGGTCTCATCTTCTTCGATTGGGGCAGAGACGCAGAGACACTGATCTACCGCACTAGTCTTCCCCTCTGCAGATCTCTGTGCCGCAGTCAAACGAGGGGGAGGGGCGAGACTGGATCGATCAAGGGAGGGCCGGGCTAGACTTCGCCTATCTTCTCTATTGTCAAACCCGGCTCGAGTACAGACCGCCTTCTCCTTAGCCTATATAAGCGGCGCGCGCTCGATCAATACTGCGGCAAGTACCGTAGACACAACGTTCGCTTGGGGGATCATTCCTATATCACTGTCTGGTTGATGTGCAATAATTCAAACGGGTATTTTCCTATGTCTCCTCTCCTCATACTCGTGAGACGCTGTGCCTCTCATGAGCGCGCTCTCCCCCTTCTCATAATTCGGGGGGTTTTTTAAAATACTGATTCCAGGTTTCTGGTAATGAACTGAAGTTGCAAGATTTCCGAATTAGAATAGGAATGGCCACTCAGAATACATATGCGAAAGGTGATTGACTTAGATATTACATTATGGCGAACATAATGTTAGCTAATAGCAATGTTTCAGGTGTAATTGTGGAAGTTGAATACGGTCCATCATCAGTAGTGACACAGGCGATTCCAGCTCTAACCGAGTTTATCGAATAGTCAGTTGAGGATCGTATTGCTATGCAGTAATCAATACCTCTTAGTTTCTTTCCGGAACACAGTCAAGAAAAGCCTGAAGTATTGAAGAAGTCGACCCCTGAGCCATACACGGCATTGGAAACTCTTTATCAATATTCCCTCCTATTCTCTCATATGAGAAAGAGAACTTCTTAATATGTTTATATCTACCAACTCTCACTGCACATATTGTGATCACTCCTATCATTTCACGTATTTTTTTTGGTACAATAGTCGAAGTGACCTCGAATGTTTTCGCATGATTGGCCACTGCTAGAGAGCACTCTTCTCTCTAACTTCACTTCGTATCTCGGCCCACTTTACCACACCCCTCCCCCATCCATTCCTATAATTTGTTGTTGACTGTGTGTTGCACATCTGATATTATATTTTAAAGGACACATAAACTATTTGTAACGAGTGTGATCGTCCAGTCCAAAAGGTTTTAAAACCCTCGTTAATATCTTGATGTCTCTTACTTTTGTGCATTGGCGTAGAAGAATCATTGAGATGACTTCTCAAGATGGTCAGAGATGGCGTCTTATAGTTGATTATGTGGACGAAGTTCGGTCTAGAATCAATGCCAGTTGCCTCCATCTTGAATCTTGGCAGGTTCGGTGCAATTTGTTAAATATCTGTACTAATATATGGCCTTATTGTAGAACAGTGATCAATTTAATTTTCATTTTGGACGTTGTTTATATAATGGATATCAGGTGGCCTCCTACTCTCTTTCGTTCGTATTTCTCACACTCTACATGCTTGATCTCGCTTCTTCTGAGAAAGGTGTCATCGAGAGAATTCGTGCTAGGATCTTCTATATACTGAGGAGTCTTCCCTGGGTGAGTAATATTTTTTCAACCTGCCCATTAGAGTAAATTTCCGTCTACTTTTACCAGCTCCGCCCACTCCGACTTTCGATGGTTTTCCAACTGCAGAAAGCTTGAATAGATTTCTCGAGCTTCATACCTTCGCAAGTGCAGTACCTGATGGCGCTTGCACTTCGTGGTAAAATAATATATTTTAGCGTTATGTAGCAGCGTGTTATGGAACTCCAAAATTCGCCCTTCGAAGTTTCCCAAAATTTCGCAATGAGCGGCCGATTGAGGCCAAGTGCCAAATTTTGATTGAAGTTACTCAATTATAGCTTCTGCTATATATTTGGGACCGGATGACATTTGTTCCCATTCTCAGAAATAACGGGGCACACGGCCCCCGGAGCTCCGACATTGGGCTAACCGAAATGTCACTGCTAAAAAAACGGAACAATAAAACAATTTATTTCAAGCGACTCGTTAAACAACGGAAAGACGTTCGAAATTCAAATTACATTTACAATCAGGGAAAGCACTTGTTTCATCATTTGAAAAATCACACTTGTCTAGGTACCGCAGTCTCCGCCCACTTTTCAACATTTGTGAAAACGCCGTGACAGTATGCCAGGCACGTTCGCATGGAGCAAACTGTCTCACCTCCTTTCGTCCCGTCTTTTACCTATGAAGACCAGGAGAAGACTGTTTGAGAGCTGCATTACCTCTACAGTACTCTACGGGAGCGAAGTGTGGGCTTTGAGAGGGAATGAGAGAAATCGGCTGAACGTCACACAGCGGGCAATGGAAAGGAAGATGATTGGAGTGACATTGAGAGATCGCTGGAGAAATGAACGACTTCGGGAAATCACCAAAGTGAAAGATTGGGTTCAGGAGGGCCTCAAACGGAAAGCTCAATGGGCATTGAAAGTGAGGAGTATGGATACAGAGACATGGTGCAGAGCGACTACCGTGTGGACCCGCTACAGCAGAACTCGTCCCCCAGGCCAGCCAAGAGCAAGATGGAGAGATGACCTAAGGAGAGCAATCGGCGCGAACTGGTGGAATGCTACTTATGAAGACTACCGACCCATCCTCATCTGAGCGATTACCGCCTGATATGATAAATATACTCAATTCCGAGACATTGAAGAAGAAACGGATTCTATACTTAAGGCTATTTTGCGTAAGAACAAGAGAATAGTAAAGAGACTGCCGTTTATCTCGAGTCTGGGTTGTGCTACAGTCCCCGAATGTTGCAGAACATACGAGGATATAGTAAAGTGAGCTCAAGCAAAATTAGATCTCGATCGCCCGGTTATTGCAAAATTTTGAAAAAAACGAAGTGCGAATTTTGAACTCAACGGCGGGTTACTTATGTACCGCAGTCTCCGCCCACTTTTCAACATTTGTGAAAACGCCGTGACAGTATGCCAGGCACACAACTATGATTTTATTGCAAACTGAACGAAAGTACTCTTTTTCATTATTTTATTTTTATATATTGCGGTAGGAATTTAGTTAGTTTCATATATTTTTCGTGTCTCTCTCGAGTTAGCCTTGACGCTGATCATCTTACATATTATAATTCTTTTTCTCTGAAGTAGTTAAAGAGCAGTGAACTTCACGATTTTCAAACCTTAATAACTTTTTAGTTCCGCAAGGTTCTTCTTAGCTTCTTTTTGCATATTGTAGAGTGATCATTGCTGGTATTTCTGACAAACGCCTGCGTTAGCCCTCGTCAGCCAAACTTCGCAGCATTGATTTTTGTATACGTAATAATTATGATTAAATCATCTTTTTCATAATTTCAAGAAATAGATGAGTATTACCATTCTTACATTTTTATTTAGGTGTATGTGCCTCGACACTAAAGTTTACTTCAAAATAATCATTGCTTATTAAGTTGAAGGGTGCTAAAACATTTTTGGAAAAGGCGCATGTCTTCACAATTACGTAAGTATTCGGAATATTTTTGATGCCTGTTACGTATCTAATGACATATTTAGGAAGACTAGTAGACTGTACAGTGAAAGAAAGAAAAATAAGCGCCACGAAACTGCAGAAATCTGATCGAAAAGCGCGTTTCTGCTCCAAATAAAATTGTTTAGCAGCTTCTGCATTACATTAAAATAGCATACGTATATCGGCAAGGCATAGCTGAAGGTTACCTGAGTGAATTAGAAAACACCGACGAGAAACCCCCACGAAAACTGTAAAAATTTGACGCGCATTCGAAAACAGTTTGCTTTGTTGTACAGCTATTATTTCCAACCTCATTCGTCGAGCGTACTGCAACACTATAGAGTATTCAAATGATACATAAAATAAAGAAAACTAAAATTCATTTAGTAGAAAAAATACGAAAAGTTAATTTTGAGTCATGAATTTGGCACAAATCTGACACGCGGAACTCGCCAAAGCCCATTTGCTCTATTTTTGGAACTCATTTTCGAAGATGTTTTGCTACTTTAGTTTATAAATTTAATTATTTTAACTTTGATTAGTTGAGTCAGCACACCCAAAAGTCTCATTCACGAGAAAGCCAAATCTCAACGTTCAACTTCGTTGTATGCGCTGCGGTCCCTAGGGTTACTGTAGTCCAGATTAAACCATTCCGAGGTAGGAATGATAAGGCTCTTTAACATGCGTTAATCCCTTTTGTCTCTCGCCACCACTTCCTTTCCATATTTCAGTTCTCGATAGTTTTTTTCAAATCTTCATTTTCCGCAGCGCATACAACGAAGTTGAACGTTGAGATTTGGCTTTCTCGTGAATGCAAACTGTTTTCGAATGCGCGTCAAATTTTTACAGTTTTCGTGGGGGTTTCTCGTCGGTGTTTTCTAATTCACTCAGGTAACCTTCAGCTATGCCTTGCCGATATACGTATGCTATTTTAATGTAATGCAGAAGCTGCTAAACAATTTTATTTGGAGCAGAAACGCGTTTTTCGATCAGATTTCTGCAGTTTCGTGGCGCTTATTTTTCTTTCTTTCACTGTACAGTCTACTAGTCTTCCTAAATATGTCATTAGATACGTAACAGGCATCAAAAATATTCCGAATACTTACGTAATTGTGAAGACATGCGCCTTTTCCAAAAATGTTTTAGCACCCTTCAACTTAATAAGCAATGATTATTTTGAAGTAAACTTTAGTGTCGAGGCACATACACCTAAATAAAAATGTAAGAATGGTAATACTCATCTATTTCTTGAAATTATGAAAAAGATGATTTAATCATAATTATTACGTATACAAAAATCAATGCTGCGAAGTTTGGCTGACGAGGGCTAACGCAGGCGTTTGTCAGAAATACCAGCAATGATCACTCTACAATATGCAAAAAGAAGCTAAGAAGAACCTTGCGGAACTAAAAAGTTATTAAGGTTTGAAAATCGTGAAGTTCACTGCTCTTTAACTACTTCAGAGAAAAAGAATTATAATATGTAAGATGATCAGCGTCAAGGCTAACTCGAGAGAGACACGAAAAATATATGAAACTAACTAAATTCCTACCGCAATATATAAAAATAAAATAATGAAAAAGAGTACTTTCGTTCAGTTTGCAATAAAATCATAGTTGTGTGCCTGGCATACTGTCACGGCGTTTTCACAAATGTTGAAAAGTGGGCGGAGACTGCGGTACATAAGTAACCCGCCGTTGAGTTCAAAATTCGCACTTCGTTTTTTTCAAAATTTTGCAATAACCGGGCGATCGAGATCTAATTTTGCTTGAGCTCACTTTACTATATCCTCGTATGTTCTGCAACATTCGGGGACTGTAGCACAACCCAGACTCGAGATAAACGGCAGTCTCTTTACTATTCTCTTGTTCTTACGCAAAATAGCCTTAAGTATAGAATCCGTTTCTTCTTCAATGTCTCGGAATTGAGTATATTTATCATATCAGGCGGTAATCGCTCAGATGAGGATGGGTCGGTAGTCTTCATAAGTAGCATTCCACCAGTTCGCGCCGATTGCTCTCCTTAGGTCATCTCTCCATCTTGCTCTTGGCTGGCCTGGGGGACGAGTTCTGCTGTAGCGGGTCCACACGGTAGTCGCTCTGCACCATGTCTCTGTATCCATACTCCTCACTTTCAATGCCCATTGAGCTTTCCGTTTGAGGCCCTCCTGAACCCAATCTTTCACTTTGGTGATTTCCCGAAGTCGTTCATTTCTCCAGCGATCTCTCAATGTCACTCCAATCATCTTCCTTTCCATTGCCCGCTGTGTGACGTTCAGCCGATTTCTCTCATTCCCTCTCAAAGCCCACACTTCGCTCCCGTAGAGTACTGTAGAGGTAATGCAGCTCTCAAACAGTCTTCTCCTGGTCTTCATAGGTAAAAGACGGGACGAAAGGAGGTGAGACAGTTTGCTCCATGCGAACCATCCGAGTCGAATCCTATGTTCCACTTCTTCAGAGACATTTAGGGGAAGACTAATTGTTCCTCCGAGATAGGTTGCGGATTTAATGAAATTGAACTTGTGGTTCTCAATCACAATGGGGGCTCGGGTCGTTGTGCATGATGTGAGAAGATTGGTCTTCGAAGCATTGACTTCAAGGCCAACTCGAGAACATGCATCCATCAGTTTCTTCAACATTTTTTCGACCCATCCTCATCTGAGCGATTACCGCCTGATATGATAAATTGATTGATTGATTGATTGATTGAGTATATTTGGAAGGTTTTTGACAGTTGGGTAAAACATGCAGTTACAGTAGTGTAGGGATGATGCAGGTTCGTAGCAGACTCAACGAGGATTTAGCCAGAGCGAAGAAAGAGTTGGAAGAGGAGGTTCACTCACATGACCATGTAAGATTATTACTTATTATGGGACATGGTACGGTAAAAATAGTGATTTTTATTTGAACGTCAATATTTTTATTAATTTAATTCTAAAACGGAATATTTTTACTTTTTTTGAAAATAGTTTCGAATTTTCATTTATGAAAATTTTATGAATTTTCTTTTTTTTTTTTAAATTTTATGATTTCGTGAATTTTCATTAAAGTTACCGGGAATCCACATTTGTGAGGTCTGATCTTACGACGGAATCGAATTAACAAGTGCTGTAAAAGTAAGGCAGTGGAAGCAAAAAATGTCAAGAATCGATAATTAGGCCGTGGCACAGCTCCAATGTCCGAAAATAGAGCACTGATCATCAAGAAAGTTCGCGCAAATTCAAATGAGAATATTTCATTATGCTGTCGCTCCGGCCTTTTTTCATTTCTTTTTTTTTACATACTTCGGTACCTCATAATTTATTGAAATTTATTTTCATATTAGAATTTATGTAACGAAAACCTCGAATGAGAAAAAGAGCCTACAAAATAAGACAACGACGCGAAACGCGACGCAGCCATTGATCAGCAGGGAATCAGCAGGAAAATTTTTTATGAATTTTCAAAGATTTATTTATATTATTCAGTCTAGTTTGTTTGACCCAGCACTACTGTGTTTAGCGGCTAAACACAGTAGTTGCGGGTCATCTAACCTAGAAATGAGATCTTAAAAATTCATAACTATTTTTTTAAAAATCTTATGAATATGCGATTGTTAGCATTGAACTCGGAAAAAGATCTTTCAAATAAAAAAATACTTCGCTGGGAGGGCCAGATCCCTTTAAAACGCGTTCTCCGTAGTAGCGGGAAAAATAGTGTAGGGGCACCGCACAATCTTTTCAAACTCATCACCAATGATCCATACTTTGGGTATGGAGTCCCCAGGGGCGGGATACACTTCAGCCAAAAAAGTTTTGAAAAATTTCAAAATTTGGCGCGAAAATCGAGAAAATATTTTTTCGGAGTTGTGTTCCGAGACATATATCATTCGAAAGAGCGTAAAAAGTTATCCCAGAAACTCGTTCAGTTTTTAAATTGGTCACCTTAGACACAAGTTATGTGTCGAAAACTTCGAACATTTACACTTTTCTCGAAACAACGAGTCACATCTCAGGTTCTTATGAAAAATAGATCGGGAAAAGTTTATATATTGTGTAGTTTTCATTCTAGAATATGATAGCGTCGAGAAAATTGAAGATATCGTGGACAGGACATACTTTTTTTGCTAAACAACATGACCCGTTTGTCGACGCGGGTTCGATCCCCGGCCAAAACACAATCTTTTGCAAACTTTTTTCATTGCCTAAACCAATGTTTCCTGTGATTTCAGTAACTTTTATGATATTCGCAGACATAATATGATATTTTCAAGAAGAAGGGAACAATTTAGCGGTGTTTTAGTTTTTGGTCCAATTTCAAGATTTCACACCATGAACCCGGGTTCATGGTGATTTTTCTCAAAAATATTTTTTTCTCAAATCGGCTGGAAAAGTTCTTCATATCTTCAGTACGTCAAAATGTGAAAATATATTCAATTTGGCGCAACATTTGAAAGAAATTTCTTTTTTGAGAAAAATCACCATGAACCCAGGTTCATGGTGTGAAATCTTGAAATTTGACCAAAAATAAAACACCTCTAAATTATTTGCTTTCTCCTTGAAAATATCATGTAAAGTCTGTTAACATCTTAAAACTTGCTGAAATTGCAGGAACCATTGGTTTAGGCAATGAAAAAAGTTTGCAAAAGATTGTGTTTTGGCCGGGGATCGAACCCGCGTCGACAAACGGGTCATGTTGTTTAGCAAAAAAAGTATGTCCTGTCCACGATATCTTAAATTTTCTCGACGCTATCATATTTTAGAATGAAAACTACACAATATATAAACTTTTCCCGATCTATTTTTCATAAGAACCTGAGATGTGACTCGTTGCTTCGAGAAAAGTGTAAATGTTCGAAGTTTTCGACACATAACTTGTGTCAAAGGTGATCAATTTAAAAACTGAACGAGTTTCTGGGATAACTTTTTACGCTCTTTCGAATGATATATGTCTCGGAACACAACTCCGAAAAAAATTTTTCTCGATTTTCGCGCCAAATTTTGAAATTTTTCAAAACTTTTTTGGCTGAAGTGTATCCCGCCCCTAGGGACTCCATACCCAAAGTATGGATCATTGGTGATGAGTTTGAAAAGATTGTGCAGTCCTCCTCTCGCTGCTACAGAGAACGCGTTTTAAACATTGAAATATTTAGATGCGAGACTTCTACAAGTTCATTCCCGAACGAGGGCTAAGTAGAGATGAGATTCGAGCCGAGGCGGAATTATATCGATCCATGGGCAATAAAAGAAGAGAAATTGCACAATATGACATGAAGACTAATGATATTGTGACTGAGGTACTTGTTTGACTATCCGACTATTTACAATACCATTGTGAATAGTAAATTAAGTAGTCTCAGATAAAATCGCTCTTCGGAGGTTCGAATCCACGCGATTCCAACTTCTTTCCCGGCTGTCGCAAGATGGAATCGGAAATATTGAGAATGTGTCTTTCGCTCTTCCATGGGGGATCAAACTCGACTGGAGTAGTTGTCCCTTCGACTGCAGAGGTACCTCCATTAACAAATACACATATGCACACAGGCATATACATAATGAGACTCATTTCATAAAACCATCTTCCAATGTACTAACACGTTTCGGGGGGGGGGGGGGGGGGGGGAACCAGTGTTTAAAGTTGCCGACCAACCAAAAATTTCGATATTTGTTTTTATTTTTTATTCGATGCAGATGAGACTGCTGATTATTAATTCGAATAAGAGAACGTCTGAAAATAAGCCCTAAATTTACTATAAGCTCGGAAAGGGTGTCCCTGATCGGCAATATTGATTGGTATACTGTAGCAGCTTACAATTCTTCTTTTCGTTTTTTTCTGCGATTTCACGGTACAAGCTCTTTCAAATTGACATTCAGGCAATTGTAGCTGCATCCTGCAGTTGATTTCACGCAAGAAATCTCAGTTTTAAACAGCAAAAATATGAACAAACTTGGGAAAACTATAAAAAATAAATTTTAAATTCGCATCTTTAGCTACAGTATACTTTTCAAAAGTATTTTCTCTTTTTTAGGGGCGGAGCTCTGAATATTTGAGTACGCTTTTTCGCGCTACTACCTGCGACGCTTTCGCCCCCAATCTACCGTATACCCGTGCCTTGAGTTTTAAATGATCGTTTTCGATACGTTCGGCTATCTATTTTGGAGTTTTATCATTTATTTCTAATTGGGAGCAAGAAGAAGAGTAAGTAAGATTAATAGAGGAGAACGAACACTCCCCAGGAAACAAGAACGACGGCCTCAAAAATTCGTGAATTTTAGAATTCTGAGTTATTTTCCCATTTCTTCGCAACTAGTAGAATATAGGACGTAGAATAATGATATCAAAGTAGAAAATCGATTAGTGGAGCTGATTTCGAGAAATATGATGTTAAAATTGCTTATTTTACAACGGGGAAACCATTAAACGCGATATTATACATATTTGGGCTAAGTGTTCACGGGATCTTTTTTTAATATGTTATTTGGAATAGGTAAATCCCATCTTCCCCTTCCAGCATCCGTGATTATTCTCGAGTTGTCTACCCTGCCCTCTCAAACTCTCTCTTATTGACTGGTTCAGTCTTTTCCGTGACTGTCCAGATATTGACTGTGTGTACTCTCAATTTACCACAACCATACATTCAGCCATCGATTTGTTTGTTCCTTACCGTACTCCCCGTCCTCCTTCGCTTTCATACCCAGCCCACATAATTCGTCTCATTAAACATCGTGACTCCTTGTTCCGTAAGATACACATTCCTACCGTAAGATATCTATTTGATGAATGTAGTAAGAAACTCCTCTATGAGATCAATAAGTGGTCTCGTTTCTGTACTCGTAAGAAATTGGCTCATTCCAAAGAATTGTATCGTCACGTAGCTTCACTCACAAAACCAAAGCTGTCCATTCCCGAATTGCATTCTCCCCAGAATACTCCAGTTTTTGATACCCTGTCCAAGTCCAATCTTCTTGCATGTGAATTCTCATTTCACAATTGATAATGGTATACTTCCTTCACTTGCCTCCTCTCCCATTCCTCCTTCTCTCTCTAATTTCACAATTTTCTCCGATTCAGTCTACAAAGCTCTTCGTAAGCTGACTCCCTCGTGTAGTACCAGCCATGGTTGCATCCCACAAATTATTTTCTCCAAATGTGCTCATGGCCTGTCTACCCCACTTGCTGATATTTTCAACCTTAGTCTCATCTCTGGCACTGTTCCGTCCTTTTGGAAACATTCTCTGATCACTCCTATCCCCAAAACCGATAAAGACAAAAATCTCCCCTCTTCCTATCGACCCATCTCCATTATCTCCCCAGCAGCTGAGACCATGGAACGCATACTTAAGGACCGCCTCATACATCATTTATCCCGTTTCAATGTTCTACCTGATAACCAACACGGTTTCCGTTCTGGTGCTAGTGTTGTCACCAACTTGTTGCAATGCCAAAACGACTGGACCACATCTCATTCACACAACCTTACAACTGACGTTGTTTATATTGATTATACTCGTGCTTTTGATGTAGTTCCCTACCCCAAACTTCTTGCTCGCCTTTCTGACTACGGAATTCATGGTAATCTACTCGCATGGCTCGAATCATTTCTCTCCGATCGCACTTTCTCTGTCAGAATGTCATCCTGTCTCAGTAACTCTTTCCCCATTATGTCTGGTGTTCCTCAAGGTAGTGTTCTAGGCCCCATTCTCTTCTCTATTTACCTCTGATCTTTCTGCTACCCTTACCCGTTTCCGAAATGTTTCCGTGCAATGCTATGCGGATGACGTTAAGTTGTATGTATCCTATGATAAGAACACTCGATCTCAAATGACCACTGAATTTCAGCACGCTCTTGATTGTTTATTCGAATGGTCTCAACTTAATCAACTATCATTATCCGCTTCGAAATGTTCACACATCCGTATAGGTTCTCGTTCACCCAAACCTCGCTATAGTATAAATTCTATTGTTCTCCCCCTCACTGATAATACCCGTGATTTAGGAGCCCAAGTTCGCTCTGATCTCAAAAATGCATCATCTGTTAAGACCCGTGCCACTAAAGCATCTGCAAAGATGTTCCTGCTTTTTAAGGCTGTCCCAGTGAATTGTCCTGATATACTCGTTCGATGTTTCAAGACATATGTCCTCCCAATAGAAATTGTCACTGCCTCTAATCATCGAATGTTCAAGAAACAATTGGCAAATCACCCCATCGTCAAAGACCTCCGCCATCTCAAATAATATTCGGAGAGTCTCCCCCCCCACAACATCTTCCCCAAATGTATTGTCAAATTTCAATTACTTTTGCGCCTCGGGCGTAGATAAATTATTATTATTAGGTCTGTCTAACTAATGTCAAGAAATAAAGCGTGAACACTTAGCCCAAAGCTATTAAATTAATCTTCGAAGTTTCTCCAACTGATGATTACGGTAATAGCTTTTCGTTGTACAACGCCAGGAACTTTCTGTGTCAGTTATTGGCAAGGTATTAGCTTCCCATATTTGTCTTGTATTTTAGTTAAAGGGACAGTAAACACATAATTTCTGGCTCATGTGGTCCACTTACCGCGAGCCGCGTACTGATATAGCAAGTATGCGATCTATGTTTCATCAGCCCAGGTGGTGTAGGGGTAGAGCGCTTGCTTCACCCTCCTGCCCACGTGGGCTCAATGTCCACCCTATACATGTCTTTTGCTTTATTTCTTCCCACGGGCCAGAAATCCAGGCGAGACCTTTGAAATTTGCGGGAATTCAACGGTGTCTTTACTGTCCCTTTAATGGCTTAGTAATAGAATAGTAGCGAGAAAGCGAATCAAACGCCAATTTAAGTTTAGTCATCCTAATCATGAGTTTGACCCACCGAACCTCTCTGCTTCAACTCAAACGTCGCAAGTGCTGCTCACCTTCCGAAGCATTTTTATTCTTATTTTAGTTATATTTTGCAAAAAGTAAATTGAAAAGTCAAAATGGGGCACTCTCCGCTTCCGATCGCTTCCGTAATTTATCTTTCGGTTTCATTTTCACGACCACCGTCCCTACTCTTTTTTCCGAGTTTGTTCATATTTTTGCTATTTAAAACTGTGATTTATTGCATGCAATCAACTGCAGGATGCAGCTACAATTGCCTGAATGTCAATTTGAACTTGTACCGTGAAATCGCAGAAAAAAACGAAAAGTATAATTTTGAGCCGAACGTATCGAAAACGATCATTTAAAACTCAAGGCACGGGTATACGGTAGATTGGGGGCGAAAGCGTCGCAGGTAGTAGCGCGAAAAAGCGTACTCAAATATTCAGAGCTCCGTCCCTAAAAAAGAGAACATACTTTTGAAAAGTATACTGTAGCTAAAGATGCGAATTTAAAATTTATTTTTATAGTTTTCCCAAGTTTGTTCATATTTTTGCTGTTTAAAACTGAGATTTCTTGCGTGAAATCAACTGCAGGATGCAGCTACAATTGCCTGAATGTCAATTTGAAAGAGCTTGTACCGTGAAATCGCAGAAAAAAACGAAAAGAAGAATTGTAAGCTGCTACAGTATACCAATCAATATTGCCGATCAGGGACACCCTTTCCGAGCTTATAGTAAATTTGGGGCTTATTTTCAGGCGTTTTCTTATTCGAATTAATAATCAGCAGTCTCATCTGCATCGAATAAAAGAATAAAAAAATCGAAATTTTTGGTTGGTCTGTAACTTTAACTAGGCCAGTTTTTTAGAGGTCGATTTCGTGTTACGAGGCGTGTAATATATGATTTAGTCAATTATGATGGCTCTTTCGTCTGCTCGATCTCTATCTATTCGAAATGGAATTGTCCATCCAACCATTCTCGCTTCTTCTGCTTCTGCTCCTTCGCTATTCCATTCTGCTAAATTATTGGGTACGACTAATTACATTGCCTCTCTCCTAATTAGCGGAAGTGTGGGTGTGAAGATTGTTAATATTGATGCAAGTGTGATTCTTACAGGGATGCGAGTGCAAATTGTACCATGCAAGAAAGACGGAAGTGTGGAGGCAGTTACTCTTAAGCGATTCATCTCCAATTATACCGTCCTGGTCAGTCAAGCCCCCCCCCCTATCTCCCTGTCCTAATCAAAGTTGGGCGGTTAATTACGACCGGTGAAACCTATTTTGACAAAGTTTAGATTTTTTTGCCCATATTGTTGTCAACATTGGTTCGAAATTCTTTATAAAGGAAGAAGTCTACAATGGTTAATTTATTTTCATTTCGTCCGATGGAGAGATTGACTTTCCCCTAGTTCTGCCCCAGGCTCCCTAGTTCCCCTCGTCTCTACTATCGACTAAAGAAGACTGGAATCCCCATACAAGCCGGAGTGGTCACCGTGTAATGGGTATGACCTACAAGTTGAATTGATCCTCAGTATCAGTATACTCGTTGATTCTCTCTAAGATCGATGACTCGAGTTTGGAGGACTCTGGCGCAAGCTCCAATCCGAGATCCCTGTTTCGCACGAGATTACCACGGATGGACTCATCGCCATTTCCTATTCGACTATCGAGATCGTCTCTCATTTCCACTCATTCACCGACAAGAGACCGAACCTCACTCCGAAAACCATTCAAGATGACTCGCTCTTCAGACGAAAACCAACCGAAGATAATGAGCCTTTTCAACGTCGTCAGAGCTCCCATTCGATTCCCCGTGAACCCGAATAGCCTCTTGATAAACGACTTATAAACTAAAACTACAATGGAAATTCAGAGTCGAATATTCCCTCGAAGAATTTTTGTCCAGAGATGGCGCTTATTTTGGCGGAAGTTAAAGTGGAGGGACACCCAAGAAAAAATGGTTCCACATTGTACGGTTATGCACCGGACCAGGACCATTGTTCAAATTGATTGCCCGGAAAATGGATTTTCGGTTCTAGACGTGCTAGAGACTCGTTCTTAGGTTCAAAATGATCGAACTCATGAACTAAGACTATCCCAAAAAAAGTTTGGTAGCAGTATTATTTTATTTGCTCTCACGACATGAAAAAATCACTCTTTCGGAACAACCGTTTTCAAGAAGCTCGTTCGGTCTAAGAAGGTTATATAAATGTCTGTTGAGAGTCTATTAGGGAATGATCATTCTTCTTTGCATTGCATCTTTTCTCTTGGTTTGATGCATCCCTTTGAACGCTCGCCCCGTCCAACTTTTATATCGTTTCGATTCGGCTCTCTCTCTCGCTCAGTTCAACAGTCCCCCAATCATCCACATTTAATATAATAACAAGTGATAAACGATGTATTCAACGAAAAAAAATGATATTAGTCGGAGAAAGTGGGCGGGGCGAGCTAGTTCTGAGGAATGCATCAAACTATGAAAAAAGATGCCATGCAAAGAAGAAAACTGATATATCTATGACATTTTAAGTGATGATTCCTTAATAGATTCTGAAAGTTGTAGTCGACATTCCAGACTTTTAGATAATCTGCTTACATGGGAATGACCTGAACTTACATTTCCCGATCATTTTTTTACCATGGTAGTTGCATGTCTATTGTTCGGTTCGGTTCCACTCCCTGATATTTTGTTTTGCTCTTTTTTCGCTTGTTTTCTCGATTATAGAGTCAATTTTGATGTGGTAATGGTTTTGTTCACTTTTGATCAGCATTTTACGTTCCCTATCCTGGCCTGAACAAATCTCCTCCCTCTCTACCTCCTTTTCCTAGACGTTAGCAAGGCTTTTGACTCTGTACTGTGTAACTCCGTTCTTTCTGCTCTCGAACGCGACGGTGTTCACTCAACGTACACCAAGTTTCTGCAGTCACTCACAGTACAGAGCAAAAGTTCAATCATCGTCAATGGGAAAGCAGTAGAGGTTTCTATCGGAAGAGGGGTGCGTCAGGGGGATGGTCTGAGTCCGCGTCTATTTGTCTCGGTGATGGATACTGTATTCAACAGGGTCCAATGGCGTAGAAAAGGAATATGCATAGACGGCGAATATCTCTCACATATTCTCTACGCAGATGATTGCGTACTTATTTCCCACGACTCACGCCAAATCCAAAATATGGTAACGGAACTAGAAAGGGAACTACTTGCGGTGGGCTTGCAACTTAATGGCTCAAAAACTGTCGCTTTGACGACTAATCCAATGGGCAGATCGGTCGTGGTAGGAGGTCTAGTAGTTAAGACGGTGGATAAGGTGGTGTATCTTGGGCAAGAAGTTACTCTTGGTCCGGATAGGTTTAGAGGAGAAATGCATAGGCGGGTCAGAAGCGCGAATTGGGCATTTTCTAAATACTCGGAATTCTTCCGAAAGCGAGGATGTCCCATGCCGCTCAAAAAGCGCTTATTCGACGGTGTAGTTCTCCCCGCACTCTTGTACGGAGCTGAAGCCTGGTACCTTTGTAAACGCGAAAAACAAACACTCTCTGTCGCCCAGCGCAAACTTGAACGCAAAATGATAGGAATTACCGTATTCGATCATGTTACCAATGACCGGATCCGTGGCATCACAAAACTGAAGGATGTTGTTAGAGAGGCGGAAAAGCGGAAATGGATATGGGTAGAGAGAATCTCGAAATTATCCCACGATCGGTGGAATCGGAAGATGGTCGATTGGACACCAAGAGGGAAGCGAAAGAGAGGAAGACCCGCTAAGAGATGGAGAGACGACTTCGTCAACGCTGCCGGTCCTCAGTTCATGCAACTCGCAAGACACGATCACAGGCAATGGAGAACTATCATGGCAACCCAGCTGAATTAACACCCTCACCCAGCTGATAAAGTTGATTAAATGTAAAATGTAATCCTGGCCTGCTACTTTTACTTACTGGGGATTAATGAATGCAGACGCTGATTTGCACGTTTCCCCTTCTCGTGTTGTCGGTCCACTATCTGATATCTCATCCCACCAGCTGGTCAAACTTCCAGAAAGGGGTTAAAAGTTAAAAAAGTATATATTATCGGGAAGACACTTTCGCCCACTATTTCCCTCCAGACCACATTCTGGAGGTTTTGGAATTATGTTCAGCCCAACTCGGAATTGTATCTCATGTAACAGGTCTGCATTGTCTTGTCGATGGTGGGAGTATGCACTGATATTTTTTCCTAGCTGGTTCCCTTTCTGATTCCACGCTGGAAATATACCGTAATCCACGCTGGAATCTTCCCATTTCTAACCGGGATCCAGCCTCGAAACTCGTCCAGGATTTATCCCTGTCTGATTCCATGCTGTAAATGCAAATTATATCGAGATACTGCCCGGAATAAAATAGGAGAGTGAACTCGTATCACTCAATCTCATCAACGATATAGACATGGACCGGCTATTCCCTCACCACAAGATCAAAAACGGTTAACTTCCTCCAATGATGGCAAATAAAATAATATTGCTACCAAACTTTAGGGATAGCCTTGTTCATTTCGGTGCGATCATTTTGAACCAACGGACGAGTCTCTACTACATCTAGAACCGAAAATCCATTTTTTCGGGCATTCAATTTGAACAATGGTCCTGGTCACGTACAGAACCGTACAATGTAGTATCAATTTTCATGCAGATTGCTAATCTGAATCGGAAGTTACGCCACTTCGAAATTTGGGCGAATACTTTTGATCGATACTACAGAATCCGATTCTGCAATCAAATTAAAATTAAAATTTCGGTAAATATATGAAAACTACTTTTCGGCGAATTTTCCACTCGGAAATTTAACCCCGGAGAATCCGGTTAACCGAAAGAAATTCCGCCCAAACCCATACTCTTTCAACACTTGCACGCTTTGAGATATTCGTATCGGCGCCTAACTATTCAACGGGAACTTGCGATCCCATTGACTCCATTGCTAAGGTAAATCAATTTCTTAAGGATAATGCAATGTGATTTTCTCCAGGTTGCTCAGAGATATCACATTCCTCTACACATCGATTGCTCCCTTGGAGGGTTCATTCTACCTTTCCTCGAACTATGTGACTACCACATTCCCTCATTCGACTTCAGACTTCCTGGAGTCTCATCGATATCCATCGATTTCTCTAGGTATCGTGATTCATTATATGGTCGAGGTACGAGAGAGAGAGAGAGAGCCCAAGTATTCTAATAACGATTCCGAAACGGCGGTTCCGAACCAAAGGTTACGAAAAAAAGGGTTATCAGGTAAAACGTTGGGTGATCAGTTTCAAGTTCGGAGTTCCAACTTGTACCTCGTACCTCCACCAAGATTTGGATACTTACATGAAAGTCGATATAGATTCTCTCGCTGCCCTTCTACTTGTTCTCTAACATTGTTCCGAGACGAACACATGATGAAAGCTTCGGTCAGTTTGTGATACGATACAAATGTAGTGTGTACAGTATGCGTTATTGAGTATGAGTGTGTTATAGGTGTTCCCACTGGCCGAATGGCCGGGTGGAATATACTCCACTCCGTCTCTCTCTGATTCTCTCGATGGTTCTGCTATTGCTGCTGCATGGTCTACTCTTCTTTCTACAGTAATACGGTCTCGTTCCAATATATCCATGTTTACTTATTCCAGGGAAAGGCTGGTTTCATAGAGACTACTCAAAGAGTTGTCGAATCAACAAAGAAGCTGGCCACGCTACTTGCTGAGATCAATGGGATTACGGTACGAATTGTCGTTCTTTTCTACCAACTCGTCCGTTTACCTTATAGCTCCTTGGGTCAGCCGACACAGTGATGGTTGCTTTCGAAACTACAAAGCCCAGTGATATCTATTATATCGTTGAAGTTATGAGGAACAAGGTATTTTGCCTGACCCCTACCCTCCCGCCTTCTCATATCACCTATGTGTTTGAGGGTTGGCCCCTCCAATCACTGGTGTCACCTCCTGCTGCAAGGATGACCATGAGTCTTGACATGGCTCAAGATGCCGTAATCGACTCTTTCCTGGATGATCTGGATACGGTAGAGAGTGCAAAGATTATCAACGGGTCGTTATCGAGGCAGCAATCTGACCTAGTTGGACCGCGTCGCAGTCTTATTTTCCGCTTTTCATATTCAAATTCTCGAGTTCCAAAAGCGTTTTCCTCACCGATTATCGAGTTAAATTTTCTATTTCTTTGGCGAAGTTTCAATGGCCTGGATGAACAAGATATTCATGCTGGCTTTGCGCTAGCATTACAATACCGTGCTGTTCCCTTAAATTTTGCAAAAAATATCGATTTTGTTGCTGTAAATATCGATTAAGAAATAGTTTAAAAGCATGATATCTTCCTATTAAAAATTGTAGGTAGGTCGTTTAGCGGTTTTCGAGAAAATTCAAAAATCGTGATTTTCCCGTTATAAAATGCGAAACTCTGATGACGTGTTTCTCAATAACGGTCACTCCAATAAATTTTCTAATTTGATAACCATAATTTGCACTACGAAGTCTACCGATGATGAAGAAATTAGCCTTTAAATAAAAAAATTGAAATTCGCGAATATTCGAAGTCGTTTATTTCTGTTTCTGTAGGGCGTTCTGTGAATATCGCGTGCTTTGTTTATTCTTTTGATGTTTCTCAATCCAACAGCAGTGATAAGTTTTCGAAAAATATCAAGAGCCCCTCTTTTTGAGACATGAAATTTGCGCTCTTATCAGTAAATGGAAACGATCATCCTGTAGAACGCCGGAAAACATTGATTTAAGCTACATAAAAAAGATTATATATTTTGTCGTTATATATTTTGTCTTTGCGAAAGCGTTCGATAGAGTCTCCCATCCCAAACTAAAACTAAAACTGGGAAATATTGGACTCTCCTCGAAAACAGTTAGTTGGATATCAGCATACTTAAATGATAGGACCTTCCAAGTTAGAGTGCGCGAAAAACTATCAAACCCCCATCCCGGCTCTAGTGGAGTCCCACAAGGTTCTGTGCTTGGACCATTGCTTTTCCTAATATACACTTCCGAAATACCATCCCTCGTGCAGAACAACGGTGTCATTGCACAAATGTATGCAGACGACATAAAAATATATCGAGCTTTCAAAAAGGGTGATGCCTCTGTCCCACTACAAAATGCTATCGATAGTATATCAAATTGGTCTGCAGAGTGGCAGCTCCCCCTTGCGTCGCATAAATGCAGCTCACTTCACTTAGGTCGGGCCAATACCAAAAAGGTATACAGTATCGGCACTTCCAAATTAGCCCAGAACGTAGAAGTAAAAGATCTAGGGTTCATAATTGAGAAAACACTTACTTTCACTAAGCACTGTAGAACAACTGCAATGAAAGGTAAAACAGCCTGTCACATTATACTCAGAGCGCTCAGAACGAAAAATGTTGAAATCCTCGTGAAAGCCTACTCGATATACATAAGACCCATCCTAGAAAGTGCGTCCACTGTGTTTAACCCCTACATGATCCAAAACAAAAAGGTACTCGAAAAAGTCCAGAATTATTTTACTCGTCGACTTTTCATGCGTTGCTACAATATGACACGGGAAAACATCCCTAAAGTAGCGGATAGGAATAGGAAATTAGGATTAGACAAATTAGAAAAGCGTAGAGAAGCGATAGACTTGAAGACAGCCATGAATCTTCTGATAGGCAAATACAAAATCTCTAAACTCAAACAACATCATTTCAGTTATTATTACACACGAAATGGAATAAATTTCGCAAATGCTGGCTCTCATGCGAACTATAGACACAATAGTTTCTTTCCCAGAGCGGCTCGGCTTTTCTCAAAACCCGGTAATCAAATGAGTTTCTCTGTATGAGCGACCCCCACACCCCCGACCTTTCATGATCTCACTCTGTTATGCTGTATTCGTTTCTCTTTCTATTTGTAACCGCGTTTCCATTGAACACGCATATATATATATATATATATATATATATATATATATATATATATATATATATATATATATATATACAGTAGCGGACAAAAGTCTTCGGGCACATGGTAAGACCATATACCAAATCTATTGGAGATTACGATGCAACTATTGGGGGATTGCGAAATCGTTCAGTAATTGCGTCGTGATGACGCAATCGATGCACACTTTTTTGAAGTGCCATTATTCTTACATGGATTTTTTCCCGCTCGTCTAACTTTCAGGATGTTGAGACCTGGCCACGACCTACCTAGAAACTTTTTTTCAAGTTGCTGCGGTGCCTCGGCTGCAGCCAAGCTGCAAAATGGAGACCTGAAAATCATATCTCGCCGTTTAGACATCGCCCAGACCCGATGAATGCACCAAAATGATCGCCATCATGACTACCAATGATCCTGAGAATATGGTCGCGGTAGGTCACCAATTGTCCTCAGGACACGAAAAAATCACTTTTTCGCATTATTGTGGTCTGACGAAGGGGAAGTCTATAGGACGTGCTCGAGAGATCTGGTTTGGGCGTGGATTTGGTTGAGAATCTATGAGAGAACCGATTCCTAGCTGCAATAAGCGTTTTGATTGGACTCCTGCCCGCGACGATCGATTTCCGGAAGGACACTGGTTTGGCCACGCCAATTTTCTGCCCGTTGACAAGGTTCTTACTTTTGAGTGTATCTCGGTACTGAGTTAACGGAGAAGGCTGGCAGACCCATCAATGGAATCAGCGTGGCTGGCTCTATATTATCATTCACAAAATTTCATCATCACTATGCAATATTGCATCATCCTTAGGCTAAAAAATAGTTGCATCGTAATCTCCAATAGATTTGGTATATGGTCTTACCATATCGTATCAAAGCCCCCTTGGGTTAAAAAGTTGTATCAGATATAAAAAGTGCCCGAAGACTTTTGTCCGCTACTGTATATAAATAAACCGCCGAAATACCAGAAAAGTAGTAGTGAAATTTAAAAGGTATACGGTATTTCGAGCCATAAGAGGTATACGGTATTTCGAGCCCAACGTAATCACACGTAGGATTGCATTATCGCGTACTCATAAAATCACACGCCCGTGCCTAAAAGTGGGTGTGGCCTAACCAGATATGGTTCATCATTTGAATTTCACGAGTCTGGGTCAAAATCGATCGAGCACTTAATTTTCGTATCTTTGGGATTTCTTCAAATCGGGATTTATGTTTTTTTTTATTTCTATCTTTTAAACTTGTGATTAGGAATGCGATCCGATCTCGAATAAAATTTTCATGGGGTCAAGTTTTTGGCTGGCGGGGAACTTTAAATTTTGCAGAATACTTTTTTTGCTTTGATGGACAATTCCATTTCGAATCGATAGAGATCGAGCAGATGAAAGAGCACAATTGACTGTATCGAATACTACACGTTTCATATCACGAAATCAACCACTAAAAGCTGGCTTAGCAACGCAAAAAAATAAGTAAAAGGTTCAATCGGAAATATTTTAATTTCCTTTTATTTTATCTTCGATTTACAACAACGTTTCAGCCAAATCGGTAGATGCGAGAAAAAAAAGTGGCTGGCTACGCACATTCAAAGAAGCATTTTCAAACCTTTCGTTTACGATATTTGAAAATAGTGTTTGGGACCAACCAACCTCGATTGGCCGCAAAGAATGAGTAAGTAGACCAGAAATTATAAGAATTTCTGATCTCGTCACTCATTCTTTGAGGCTCGTTCCAAACACTGCTGTAGTGCTAAAGTAAATACTTGACCTGATTATGCAGCCTAATCGAAGACACAAATTTTCTAATTCCGCGCTCTGGCCGATTTTCTCGCGATTCCTGTATTATATGGATGTGTTGATATTCTCTACAGACTCTCGTCCATCTTCACAACAATATCCATATTGGAGAGAACTGTGCCACCCGAGCCTTCCACAATCTAATCGCTACGGTAGTCGATCCTTGATTTAATTTATTTTCGTTAATAATTGGAGGCTTCTGATCGTTGGCTAATTCGTGAACTGGCAACAGAGAAGTCTCTCGCTCACTACAGCATCCCTCCACAGCTAGAGAATCGAAAGAGTCTCCGAACTTTGTCGGTGCGATTGTTTGAATTGGAAGTTGGATGGTTATGAATGTATGGTTGCAGGTGGAAGGAAGGAAGTTGAGCATGGTCTCTGATATGATCGACAAAAGAAGGAATGTACCGAATGAGTGATTTCACCCATCCAATCAACGAGTTGTAATGAGTAATTTAGTTGTAATTTCTCCTTGATGCGTCATAAGCGATAGAATTGACTACTCGTGACCAGTAGTGCTCCGCAAGAGACATCGAACAAATGAAAATGAAAATGTCTCCTTCGCAATGGGAAATCAGAGACGTCTCCCACGAATTTGAATCAATTGTTGAATGTATCCTGTGGATGACAATGCAATCCGGGGACATGGTAGTCAGTGATTTTGAATGTATTGGTAATCGCCATTTTGATGTTGGCTCTTTAAAAAATGTTTTGAACCACACAGTGGAAGCCATTATTACCATTTCCACAGATTTTTTCTGTTATACTTATGGCAATGTGTACTTTCGATGATCGATGATTTTGATGTAGGTTCCCCGGGATCAAACAATGATTCACAAGTCTTTAATCCTCATCTCTCTCTCTCGTTCACTTTCAACTTCACGGCGTTTTGGCGCCATTTATTTTGAATATATCCGTTTATTTTGAATATAAAACACTGATTTCGCACACGATTTGACCCCCATATATATCGGACGATGCGTCTCTTCAATACCTACAATCCGAGCCAATAATAAATCTGGGTTTGAAAAAGTGGTGCAAACGTCAGGTTTCCGCCAAATAACTCATTTCATAATTAATTTCAGGATTTCTAATTATGTTCATTACAATCTCCACGAAATTCTCTACAATTAATCTCTTAGTGAACATCTTCTCAATTTCACACCGAAGCGAGATATTCAGCCTCAAAGTGGGGATCCTTTTCCCGATTCAGATAATAAATGACGTCTGTTGTCGTCAAAACAAATCCTATGCTAAAAAGGGAAACGCTATCTTTTCGAACACCATGAAGGCTCTCCAAAAATTTGTAATTGAGAATTTCGAGTTTTTTGTTGTCCGACAGTTGTCTCGATCCTTACGTGACACGCGTAATATACCACGGACAGCGTCAATCAATTAAAAAAACCTTGGCCTTGATTTTCTATCTCTTTTTTTCACGGTTTCGGATACCAATGGGTCCAACAAAGATTCCCACGTGATATGACCTGATTAGCATGTATTTTTGATCTTCAACTTCATACATCACGTGAAGGCACTCGTATATTTCTTTAATTTTCTGATATGTGATAGTCATGATAGTACATTACATGATAGTGAAAACAGAACACGCGGCGCTCTTTCTTCCCGTGAGCTACAAGCTTCCGAATCGGACAAACACTGGTTCCAGGGGATGGTGGTCCCTATCCCGATTACTGAATTTAATCTAACGATCCTCCCAGTTTGATATTACCTCTCGAAAAGTTCCTTTTATATTGTAGAGGTTTGGTGCGGCAGCAGACCGGCTTGGATGGGGAATCCGAACATTTTGAGTAGCTGATGTTATAGGTTATAGGAATTGAGGTAAGACCCCGATCGGAGAGGAAATGGAGAGGAACCATTGCGAAGACTCACTTGTGGGAGATCCAATAAATGTCTGTAATGAGAGCTTTTTCACTTGCGGAACGTTAATAACCATAATTTAGACGGCCTACTCTACATTTGTGCATTATGCCAGCTATTGTTCAAAAATAAATATGTATCTACCATTTAATCGTTCCCCATTTGAATATTGTATATAAAATGTGTTGTAGTTTTTTTATAAATCATAAAAAAAGAGATGCGTTATAGACAAGACAGAGAAGACGATGGTCGACAGACCAGTTGAGTACTTTCTCGCCCTTGTAGATCCTAACGCAAACAGCGTCATATATCAAGCATGTCACATACGGATAGAGGCAAGTGCCGTACACCCAAAAATGATAAGTCCAGTATTCATCGTTTTTTGAGAGCTCTTATAGTGCTCGAAAAAGCGTTTTCCTTTTTTGCATGAGATCAATTTTGACGTCGACAGCCGACGCTTACTGTCGAAACCGGTACATTTACACCATCTTTGAGGCTGAATATCTCGCTTCAGAAATAAATTGAGAAGGAATTCACTAGGACATCAATTGTAGAGAGTCGTCTGAAGATTGTAATGTGCACAATTAGAAGGCCTGGAATTAATTAATTAATACGACTAACTCCTAGAAATTGGACTCTTTTTTTTCAAATGGGGCGTGAACGCCAGCTTTCCGCCCATTATCTGGACTATTAATTACTCAGTGCTCGTGGGGTATAGCTACTTCAGATAGAAGACAGAAATCAGCTTGAAGGAAGCTAGAAAGCATAGCTACTTCAGCTTATAGAGCTGAAGTAGCCCTGCTGTCTAGCTACTTTCTAGCTGATAGAAAGCTGATAACTGAAGTAGCTATGCTTTCCGCCAGAAGTAGCTATACCCCACGAGCACGGAGTAATTTCAGGGTTTCTAATTATGTACATCCCTTTCTACAATTGAAGCCCTAGTGAATTCCTTCTCAATTTTACTCTGAAGCTCAGACTGAAAGAGGCTTTCAATTTATCGGTTTCGACAGTAAACGTCTCACAGCTTTTCGCAAGCGGACATACGAACATAATTGCTACTCAGTGTTTCTGGGGCACTGTAGGCAGGGGTCATAGCTATTTCTGCTAGTAGGAGAGACTATCTGACTCAGTCGAATTAATCTTGGCACAGGTCGAAAAATGAGTTGATGAGATCAACATGCCACATTGTAGTATGGCCGAGGCGGAGTTCAGTCATGATATGGAGAAAGTGCAAAAACGTTTCTACGCCTCAGGGCATCACGTCATCGGAATTTCCGTTTTTCGAAAACTTCATCAAATGGCCTAATGAGTGGTACCAATCGATTCCTCATAAAATTTTAAGACTTTTTTTGACTCTATCAGTTTTTCGCTAATCTTTTATCTAAGCCTGAAAAATTGAAAAATAGGTTTTTAAAAAATTGATTTAAATAATTTAAATATTTTTGTGTAGTTTCCCTGACACGAGACACACCACAACTCACATATCCCTTTTTGATATTTCCATAGTAGCATGTATGTCTATGGACTACCCAAAATTAAGTTGTAACTCAAACTTCTGGTGCGATTGCCGGCTTTACGCCGTATAATTTCGAACTTGTTCTGTCAATATCAATTTTTCGGCCTGCCATCCGCATAGTTAAAATTTCCAGCAAATTCCCCACGAATCATATCGGAGTGAAGTTTCTTCAAATTTCGCTCCGAAAGAATATAATTAACCCCAAAGGCACGGTGTGTTCGGTCAAGTTTACACTCGACGCCGTCTATGATAGGTCTATCGGCGATAATATCGACATGTGACTCAAAAGCTTCGACTATCTTTTCGAGGACCCCTACGGCCATTAAAAACCAGTAAAATTTCGTTAATCAATATGTAACACAGTTGCCCTGACTTAATTGTGCGTATCACGCGTGATACAATGTTTGTTCCAGTACATTTCTATTGGGATCGGTCGATGTTTGAGTAAATGGCATACCACATGTTCTTCTCTATTCCCCTGGTTGCTCTAATTGTTGGACTTCTCCTATTTCTCCTACTTCTCTGTGTGTGTGGTGCTCTTCTCTGCTCTCGAGGGTAAGCAACGACCTAATTCTCAAGCACAACGATTTTCTTTAAGTGATCCGTGGGAGGAGGAGATGGGAGTCGACAATGCTTCCGCCGTTGAACAAAAATCGATTATTCATTCTTCATCGATCATCTCGACCATGGTATGTGTGATTTATATGGTAAATGCGAAATTTCTTTACGGTTTCGAGGCTACACTGATTTTGTTTGTCGCAAATACCCTCGTAATTTCATCAATAATTCTTATAGCGTTAAACTTCGGCTTTATAAAGATAACATAGTAACCCGAATGTCTTTGTGTGTCAAAGATATATATTTAAAATAATGATCTTGAACAAATCATTTTTTTCAAAGCACATTTTAAAGTTACCGGGAATCCACATTTTTGAGGTCTCATCTTACGACGGAATCGAATAGACAAGTGCCGTAAAAGAAAGGCAGTTGAAGCAAAAAAATGTCAAAATCGATAATTAGGCGGTGGCACAGCTCCAAGTGTCCGAAAATAGAGCACTGATCATCAGAAAAGTTCGCGCAAATTCAAATGTGAATATTTCACTATGCTTTTTTATGGCGCTCCGGTTTTTTCATTTTTTTTTACATTTTCCCGCGCCTTATAATTAATTGAAATTCATTTTAATTTTAGAATTTATGTAACGAAAACCTTGAATGAGAAAAGAGCCTCCAAAATAAGACCGCGACGCAGCCGTTGATCATCAGGGAATACCACGAATTCAAAATTATTCCGTGGATTCCCGGTAAGGAAAACAATGAGACAGGTAGATTTTGTGTACCAAGTGTTTCCCATACTCAGTGAAAGTGAGGTTGGCATGAAACAGGTCGAAGGCAGGCATAATTCAGCTAATTATTGCGATTCATGCATGAAGCAGGTAGGAGGCAGGCATGCTGGCTGGCAAGGGGAAGACATAAGGTAGAAGGAAGGTACAGGGCAGGCCTGTTTCAGCTATCTTGATGTTTTTGTGTTGATTTTTATAATTATCGGAATGGCGTGTGTGATCGTTTCTATTCATATTAGTGGATGCTGATTAGACTCAACGCGGAAGGTGGAGGGAAGGTATGATTCAGGTAAGAGGAAGGCATGATTCAGCTATTTCTACCTGATTCATGCCAGCCGGTATGCCTGCCTCGCACCTGAATCATGCCTGCCTAACTTTCATTGAGTATATGACGCTGTTTACGTTAGGATCAACAATGTTGATCCTAACATAAACAGCTTCATATTAGGGTTGGCAGTTTGATTCCCACCCCACAGCTCATCAACGCGCGGTTGAGAGCGGAATGATTCCCACTCGTACAATGACAAATGAAACTGGGATCCAAAAGGATCCCAAATAAGATGAAAAAGATCCGAATGGATCTCAACTATTTGAGCTCATATCTCCATTTATTGAAGAAATTAAGAATTCCGAAAGGTACACATCGGCTCAGAATCGACTGGGGAACATGTTCATTTTCATTTTAATAAATTAAATGTTCCTCATTAAATTTCGAGTTGATCTGTACCTTTACGGCTTCTCAAGTCCGTGTTTAAATGGAGATATTTGATATAACAAAGTGGGATCCCTTTGGATCCAAACAAGAATGGCTCAGATTCATTCGGATCTGAGAACCGACCGACTCAAATCGCGCGGAATGAAATGGATCTGAGATCCGCACTGGGAATCAAATTGCCAACCCTACTTCATATGGTAAGCACGTGTACTGTTTCCCACATAAACATATGTAACTACAAGTCTCCACTTTCCAATAATGCAGAGAATTTGTGCTCAGTACTTTCAAATTGTTTTTGCGAGAGAATCATCACTAGAAAAATATCAATTCAAAGGTGATTCTCAATTTCTTTGGATAACGGAACATTCTGAATCTGACTGGGTGCGAAGTATTCAGTAATTAGATGACCCTCCTTATGGCAGCATTCGATATCTTACAAGGGAGACACCAGAACATACATATCACGATCTTTTTTTTTCTTTTTTGCCAAGCTCTCACCGCGAAGTTGCTAAGAAAAGTGTTTGCTAACTTATTTGCTTACTTTTGATGAGTCTTGCTTGTCAAATTCTCTCTGGTGAACCCCAATTATTTAGCACCCTCGTAGCATCATTAGCATGGCTCAGTCGGTAGCAAGATCTGCTAGCAGAACGAGGGTTCTAAGTTCATCTCCGTGCAAATTTTGCTCGATTTCACCCGCTCTCTCACCATTTTCCGCAAGCAAACGAATTCTTACCAGTGACTTCTTATTTAGCAAAACGTTTGCTTGATATCTATCAAATTCGTAGTGAGTGGTACGGACTACTTCAATACTATTCTAAAAAGTTGCCAAACCCGCCTGGGAAGCGAGATAACAGTTGATCAAATGATTTGCTTAACAAATGAGTTAGCAAACACTTTTCTTAGCAAATTCACGGCGAAAGCACTAGAGTCATGCACAACACACTAAGAAAATCTTCTTTCTTTCAGCATTTTCAAATTAGTAATTTTCTTAGTTTTCAAAATTACTTATCTGGAATTCGGCTTAAACCGTCGCACTCAAAAATTTGAGCGATTCCGTTGAGAAACAACGATTTGGCAGGGTTTCGGAGTTTTGCGGGGGGATATCGACAAGAAGTTTTGCATCAATTTTCTGAACAACACATTGAGGAGACTGGGAGCCGAGAGACTTGGTTGTCTAGTCTTCCTCCTATCGATTACGATGCGGTGAGAGGACTGGAAAGGGACCCCTCGGGAGGCGTAGTTCTTGAAAGGTGAGCTAAATCTTCCTTTTTACCGCAATCAAGCATGTTGAGAATGGATCGCGCGACGGCCGAGGCTCTGGCAGTGGAACGAGTCCTCTTGGAGTCTCAGTCCTCCCCTCTCTTCAATCATCTTTCATTGCCTCTTCGACAAGTCCGCGTCATCGCATCTCGACAAGATTTCCTCTAGGCCCATTAGCTTCATCCCGGCCTGTATACATTTTCAATGCATTGGTATTCGAATTCTATTTTGCAATCCTGGTGCTACGCTTCCTCATTTCTCAAATCCATTCTAGCCATGCTTGTTTCATTATATTTTTTTCATAATATCTGATTAACTCATCTCGACAATGTTGAATTCGTGCACGAGAAAATTTACATGGGGTCACACAGTAAGGGGAAATTGGATATATGAGAGATTGAGTATCTTCATTGGACTTGAATCATTACAACAGGCACGTCGGGATGGAGTCGGGGAATTCGGTATCGTTCAGCTCTCTTAACTTCTTAATTAACATTAATCAATTTCAATGTCGCACCTGAGGGGTTAGATTCCTGGTTGTTCGCCGTAAGACTCTATGGGATCCTAGACTCTCTTCTAGATAGAATTCGTTAGCCACGTCTCCATCTTCGTCCATGAATTCGCTACTAGAAAGAAAGAAAAAAATTGAGGAATTCATAAAATCAACGCAAAAGTGATAGTTATCCGATTTTCAGAACTCGACGTAACATGCACATAAACACAATGGGACTCGCGCATCTACCCAGTGGCAGCAGCATGTCTACACACGCTCACGCACCATGTCTACTGTCTGCACGCTGAAGCCACAGTGGCGATGCGTTGGATGATTGAGAAGCCGCAAAAGAATGTAGACAAGAGGTATCGAGCTAGCCCCCTACTCTCCCCTTTCCTTTCAGCGCTAACAATTATCACCTGCGCTACCGTGAATGAGTGCTTGGCAGAGACACGATGTACTAGACTCTTCGGAACCAGCTATTTAACCTATCTGTTGTTAGTTTATGCTTAGAAATAATAGTACGCTGATAAAAGTTTCTACCAAAAGTTAATCTAGCGCGAAAAATCCGTTGATATAAGAGGGTTTATGAGCAAACCCGCCAAACTGGAACTAGTTCCGGTTTTTTTAGGTTCGAACAAGTTCCCTCACTGGAACGTAGTGGACTTTCCAGTGAGGGAACTAGTTCCAACCCAAAAAAAATCGGAACTAGTTCCAGTTTGGCGGGTTTACTCATAAACCCTCTTATCGGTGCGTTCGCGTAAGGAGCGCAGATATTGCCAAAATTCCGTACAGCAAAAAGTGACTAGTTGTTTATTTCACATATTCTGATAGCCCCTGGTATGGTCTATCAAAATACGCTTCATTCATGACCTGATGTCTCTAATTTGCATAATTACAGTAGGTCAAAGTTGAGCTAAATTCACGGTTTTTGAAGTGTAGATCGTCAGAGAGAAGAGATAGAGATTTGGTTGTTTCAGCAATATTGACCGCCTTGACGAGCTGCATCTACGTGTTTAATTTATTTATGCAAATTTTCAATTCCAAAAAATCATGAAAATTTCAATGACGATTTTCTCGAAAACAAAGCAAAAAATGGTTCCTATTTTTTGATATGTTGTGGTCATGGCCATTAGCTATCGAACAAGCACAATCACAATCGTTTTGGAGGGCGGGTATAGACTCAAATCATGGAAATACGGATCGTTCCTAATCGAGAGGAACCCCTCATTTTGCCCTCATTCCGCCCATTCGACGCGGATTGCGCGGTCTAAAATGGCAGATGTACGTGCATTCTGCCCAATTCTCTCTCCTTTCCTCTCATTTGAATGTATTTTTTTCCTTTTTTGCTTTGTTTTCAAGAAAATCGTCATTGAAATTTTCATGATTTTTTAAAATTGAAAATTTGCATAAATAAATTAACCACGTAGATGCAGCTCGTCAAGGCGGTCAATATTGCTAAAACAACCAAATCTCCATCTCTTCTATCTGACGATCTACACTTCAAAAACCGTGAATTTAGCTCAACTTTGACCTACTGTAATTATGCAAATTAGAGACATCAGGTCATGCATGAATGAAGCGTATTTTGATAGACCATACCAAGGGCTATCAGAATATGTGAAATAAACAACTAGTCACTTTTTGCTGTACGGAGGGATAGAAATCCTTACGCGAACAAACTGTTATATCAAAATGTGAACTACCCAACTGTTTTATGACCGAACTTTTTGCTAATTTTTTGAGGCAACACTATCCTTTCATCTTAAAAAGAGCCCTCATCAACGTTTTGGTGATACGTTAGTGTGTTCGCGTAAGGACCGCAAACATATTCCACAAATCCGTACAGCAAAAAGTGACTTGAATTTTTCACCTATTCTAATAGCCCTTGGTAAGCTCCATCGATTTATGTTCGATTCATGACCAAATATCTCTAATTTGAATAATTATTGTGTTCCAATAGAGAGGGAAGTGGGTGGAGTGAGGGGGAAATGAGTGGTTTCTCCCTGTTTGCGCGATAGTTTTCTTAAAATTTGAATATTTACCCTCCCTCATACTCTATGCGATTCAGTCCATCAGATGGATATTGGCATAGGCCACATCATATCAAAATTTGGAGATGCAATACGGCTTCCTTTTCGATGTATTTAAATATAACATTTTGAATGAAAAATTAGATATCAACATTTGAATTCCTGAAACCTCCCCTCTCATCGAGTCCACCTATAGTTCGAGGTGAAAATGGGGAGCATAGTTTTTGTGTCACCTGATTGAAAATATTTTCCTGAGACTTTCATTTTTGTGTTTTCCTTGGTGATGCGCTGTGTCTTACCACAGTAATAAAGAATGAAAAGCAATCAGGTGACACAAAACCTCAAAATTGTGAAAATGACCAAGTGTCACAAAACCCATTCCCGAAATCTCAATTCGCCTGATATATATATTTTATAATGATCAGGTCGATCCCACCGCTAAAAGTGATTAATCAGGCGAAATTGCACAAAACCAAGAACCCTAATTTGAATAAACAAATTACGGCAAATTGTAAAGTTCACGGACCGGTGAAGTTCACCGTTCACCAGTGGAGGTTCACGGGCCTAAGCCTAAGCCTAAGCCTCAGAAAATCAGTGAACGCCGATTGGTGAACGGATGAACGGTGAACTTTACGAACATTTGGCCATGAACAAAACAGAAATCGATGGAACATACCAAGGGCTATCGGAATTGGTGGAAAACTCAAGCGTCCACTTTTTGCTGTACGGAGTTTTCAAATGTTTACGCGAACGAACTGATATGTTGACTGATCATATGCCCTTGAAATATCCCCGCCACTTTATCTGCACACATACCCATTTGATTAATTGTTTTTGCACACATGCCCAAAAATGCCCAATTGAGGATTGAGTGGCAATCGTCTGCCATTCAATCGCTACATAGTTGCAAATGTGCGCACGTGCTTATTCGAATTGGGGAAAAAAGGATAACCACTGAGTAGACACGCTGATGTCATTGTCGGGATACACTAGGTCGAAACAGCCACTGTATCTATGTGCACGTTACGCCGAGAAGTACGGCGACGAAATACATGTGAACATACCTTTTGGTTTTAAAAATTAGAAAAGCGTCGGGAATCCTCGAGCCGAGGAGATCATGAATGCCCAACGATGAAAAGACGTTGGCCTTTTGTCGGGCGACTTTGTGTCTGCCACCACCGTCCTCCGGATGCTCAGATTTCTCTTCCTTACGTCGAATGTAACTTCCTATCTGACCCATCGTTCATTACTCTGCAAAAAAAGACGATGGAGCAATGATTTATGCACGAAGAGTAGAAAAACAATAGAATGCGACAGCAAAGTGGGAGGGGGGGGGGTGGTCTAAATTTGAAGATCTACAATCGAGACGAGCACCCGTTGTTTTAAAGTACCAGACGATATGCGAGCAAATCTATTGCACCGAGCGAGAAAGCGCTGTGAAACAAGAGAGACCGAAGAGCGAGACAGAGAATAACGACATCACGCGCGTTGCGTTTCCGAAATACGGTAGGCTGTCGCCTGGGTCGGAGAGGTGATTCCTAAAGCATGAAGAATATGAGAGAACATCTCACTCAATATTCAGTCGAATTATTCTTGGCACAGTACGAAAAATGTGTTATTGAGTGAAGCATGACATAATGCACAGTGGGCACTACTGATGAAGCCCGGAACAGGCCAATAAATATTCGATCTTAGACACAGAATGACCCCGGAATACAGTAATACAATAAGTTGCGGTTGCGATCATTCCATGTCTATCATCGAATATTTATTGGCCTGTTCCGGGCTTCAGCAGTAGTGCCGCACAGTGATACAGAAGGAGTTACCCCTTAATGTGAAAAGTAGCGAAATCTCTTCTACGCCTCCGGGCTCTACGTCACTCAATCTTCCGGTTTTTTTAAAAACTTCATCGTTCGGCTTCATTACTTTTTCGGCTATGGGCATTTTTACTTTTTCTATTCTGTGCATCTTGACGGGGTCTCCACAAAGTAGCTTTATGCATACTAATTATGTTCTGTAGTCAATATTTGTCATTCAGATACCTTAATTGAGAGGAAACAAACACAAAAAAACAATACTATCCAAAATAACAGCGTATTATCGAAAATATGCTAGACCAATGGATGGAAGACAGGCGTTAGCTATGGAGTAGACACAGGGAAGATCTACTTCAGTCTGAAGTAGATGTGCCCCCTGCCTGTAGAAAAGTCTCCCCTATAGCAGCCCCTTCAGCTGCTGAAGGAGATCTACCCCATTAGCGCTGAGCACTACAAATATTGACTACGGAACATAATTATGATGCATAAAACTACTTTGTGGAGACCCCGTCATGTATACATCCCCCATAGCTGAAGTAGGTCTACCCAATAGCTGAAGTAGATCTGCTTATGTCCGAATCTGAAGTAGATCTCCCCGCTGCCTGACGGAAGATCTCCCCACAGCTGAAGTAGAACTACCCCTTCGATTTTAGCTGAAGTAGATCTTCCCCAGTTTTGAAGTAGCTCTACCCCATAAGCGCTGAGGAAATCGAAATGTCTGACTGTCTGTTGTTTTCGTTCGTGTGGCAGACATTTTTTCTCGAATTTTTACTATATTTCGCTTCAAATTCGTGCTTCCCAGATAACTGACCAGAATACCTTTCAAATTTTACAAAACTTAAACCATCAAATCTATAGCCAAGTCGGTAGCTCGAATGACTAGAAGTTATGCAGGTTCGACCCCCGCCGCGGGCGAACCACATGTTTCGCAAGTGTCGGAAGCCGTTCTAGCACGTTCTTAAGTAACGTGAAACGCGTTTTCACTTTTTTGCCGAGTTTTAACGTGAAAAATTGAAAAGTTCCAAAGTGATGCGGATAGCGTGGGGGATCACAGGAAAATTATTTTGTGATTTCGGAAACGTTTCTAATCCTGGTCAAACATGTTTAACGTGCTGTTTTCAGACATGTATATAACGCGCTCCTACATTTGTAAGCATCTTGCGTTTCTGTTGTGAAAGGGTAGTGAGGCTGAGAGCGATCGAAAAAAAAATTCCACGGAGTCACAACGTGGCGTATAACTAGTTATCTTTGTAGCGATTAACATTCCCCAATATACGTCCCGTTTTTACCGTTGCCTGGGGCCAGCTACCAAGCGGCTTAAGCCACACACATCCCGGCTAGTTCCTCCACTACTAGGAAATCAAAATGTCTGTCTGTTTTTTTTCGTTACGCGTGACGGACATTTTTTTCGCATTTTCCTTATAAATCGCTTCAAAATCGCGCTATCTTCCCAGATCCTTTTGCATATGATAACTGACCAGAATTACTTTCAAATTTTACAAAATGTAATTAGCCAAATCCATAGCCAAGTGGGTTACGCGCTTCGCCAGCAATCCGGCACCCCCAGGTTCGACCCCCGCCGCGGGCAAACCTTTTGCCGCATTTTTCGCAAGTGCCAGAAACCGTTCTAACAACTTTTTGAGTACCGTGAAACACGTTTTCACCTGTTTTGCCGAGTTTTAACTTGAAAAATCGAAATTTTCGAACTTTCTCCAAACGCACCGGTGAGTGTCAGGGATCACAGGAAAAGTATTTGGCGATGTCAGAAACGTGTTTGAACGTGTTCTAACACGTTTTAACGTGAAAAATCGAAAATTTCGAAAAGATCCAAAATGATTCGGGAAGCGTGGGGGATCACAGGAAAAGTGTTTTGCGATGTCGGAAACGTGTTCGAACACGCCAGGGAAATCAACTCACGGTATCCTGCGTTTCCGTTGAGAAAGGCTCGTGAGGCTGAGACCGATCGAAAAAAGTTGCCACGGAGCCACGAAGTGGCGTAGTGGCAACTTTTTTCGATCGCTCTTAGCCTCACGAGCCTTTTGCAACGGATTAAGCCAGTACTCTTTCTAGCGATTAACATTCCCCAACATCCTAGGCTCACCCTGACCGTACTTAGAACCGGCTATCGAGTCCTCCGCCCTGGATCGAACCTGAAGAAGGCTACCGAGCTCCCCCTCGACCGAACCTGGGGCAGGCTACCGAGATCCCCCTGGACCGAACCTGGAGCAGGCTACCGAGCTCCCTCTGGACCGAACCTGGAGCAGGCTACCGAGCTCCCCCTGGACCGAATCTGGAGCAGGCTACCCAGCTCCCCCTGGACCGAACCTGCACCCAGCTCAACACATCCCGGCTAGTTTATGTGGAATTATATATCTTAGTTGGACCTAATGACACCCAAAATGTGAAAAATTCAATTTAGAAAAAAAAGGAAATGTCATTTCATCACGAGCCTTTGGTGAAAGGCGTGACATTAGGGAAAAAACCTGACTGAAAGATTGAAAGAAAGCAGAAAACAAGATTGAAGGAAAATTAATTTTTGTAAAAAAAATTAAATAATTCGGATATACGGGGCGAGCCTTGAGACAATTCTGCGTTCTCGCAAAACAAAGTAAATAGGCACACCACCAATCTGCACTCTCTGCACTCACACCACCGACAACCGGGAACTGATTTTAAAAGTATTTCATCTTACTTTCTATTATCGATTGGCATTTATCTTTATAGATTTTCTTCTTCATTTGTGTCGCAAATGAAACCCCTAGGATGACCCTCTCATTTAACGCTCGGCTCACTGTATTTGCATCTCTAGTTTATTCGAAACATAGCTTGCGTAAAACCGTCATACTCGATGTTTGTCTTTCTTTCTCTAAGTTTCGAAATCGAGTTGTACCCCACAATGTCTCTCGCTCATTACATTCCCCGCATCTTTCTCTATGATTCGAGCGGTTGCACTATGCCCAAATCCGCGGAGAAAGTTAAACTATCGCGTCGTTTACCTCGATTTCGCTCGCTCCACCGAAGGTATCGCCGATTTATTTATTTTTCTCCGTTCTTTTACTTGTACCCCACAATGTCTCTCGCTCATTGCATTCCCCGCATCTTTCTCTATGATTCGAGCGGTTGCACTATGCCCAAATCCGCGGAGAAAGTTAAACTATCGCGTCGTTTACCTCGATTTCGCTCGCTCCACCGAAGGTATCGCCGATTTATTTATTTTTCTCCGTTCTTTTACTTGTACCCCACAATGTCTCTCGCTCATTGCATTCCCCGCATCTTTCTCTATGATTCGAGCGGTTGTACTATGCCCAAATCCGCGGAGAAAGTTAAACTATCGCGTCGTTTACCTCGATTTCGCTCGCTCCACCGAAGGTATCGCCGATTTATTTATTTTTCTCCGTTCTTTTACTTGTACCCCACGATGTCTCTCGCTCATTACATTCCCCGCATCTTTCTCTATGATTCGAGCCATACCCCTATGCTCAAATCCGCGGAGAAAGTTGTACTATCGCCCCGTTTACCTCGTTTTCCGTATTTTCCCTAGTGCCATTTCGCTATTTCTCGTTTGCCTCCCGTCCTGTAGGCCCACTATCACATCCCTCCACCACTGCCCTCTCCCATCCCCACATAAGGTCACCAATATCCGTTGCCACCCCTCGTTTTACCCGTCCAACTCTGTATGTTAACAGGTCATCTTAGGGATCTCACCACCGGCCACTTTCTGTACGCCCATCATAACCACTCGTCTTCTGATGCCGCACAAGCTTTTCACAAGCGATTTGAAGATCTGGCCGATGATGGGGTCATCATCATTCCTTCTTTGTAGATAAATACAAATTCTCACATTTCTAGTATATTCACGTATTAAAGTATTACTCTATAGTTCACAATAGTACTTGCAGTTTCGTTATATTATCTCGTTTACTCATATTATCATCCCTGTTATGCGATTCCCGGTTATTCTCGCTCTCTCTCTATACCAGTTCATCACACCAACTCAGGTTACTGTAGTTTCCGGTGCATTTCAATTTCTAATAAATCGTTCTCTTTTCGTATCGGTGATGAAATAATGATAGCACAAATTTAAAAAAAAAATAAAATTAAGGAATTTAATGAATAATGTACTAATGGAGAACTATGCAATATTTAGTCATATGTGTGACCCACCGAACGGGTTTGGACGAATTGGCATACGGTAGTTTGTGTAACATTCTCAAATATTTTAAACACGTTGTAAAGTTGTTTTTTCGTGTAATTTCTAGTTTTATTGTGTTCGCAATCGATTCAGCACCATCGAATTGTGGGGGTAGAACGGAAGTGCTGATTTTAAGAGCTACTTTTAATTTCACCTCTGCGGTCCCTAGATATACAAAACCATAATTCTGAGATTGAAATGGACTTGACGAAAGATGTCGAGATTTCTGCAAGATGAGAGCACAATGGTACACGAATGAATGGGATTGAAAGACATTAAATGCGTAGTAAGGACATGTGATATACTCATAGCATCTGAGATCTAGAAGGTGGCAGAGGAGGAGGAAGACTCGGCTCGTGCCATGAATGCACCGAATTCGCTCTCCAGTCCGAATCACCATTACCTTAATAAACAAAAGTACCGCAATCTTTCTATTACCGTTTGCTACCTTCGGGTTCTCCCCAAGAAGGTTCCCTCTTGTCGGCTGCTTGGGGTCTCCCAGTGCGTCGTAAGAAGATCGTCCATAGTTGTTGAGTCACGCTCAATATCATTTGTTCATATAGAAAGTAGGGACCACCATCCTGAGAGCCGGAAAATTCAGATTCATCATTTACCCGGAGACGAAGTTCGGTGGGTCACTTCTAAATCGCTGGGTCATTCTTTTCACTTCTTTGTTTTACTTTTTTGTAAATCGATATATTTATTCTTTTAGCGAAGGTGGCCGGGTTTTTTTCTTTGCGATTCTCATACTAGATGTAGTAGCGGGTGTTATGGCGCCGTTTGACGCAAATCGGCTTATGCCCCCGGCCGCTACATCGACGTTTGTACTCGTTTTGGCTACGTTGCGATATAGACGCGTTTGAAGCTAGATGGTCGATGCAGTTGAGGTTGGCCGCGGCTAATTGTTATTGATTATCGATCACCACCACTAGGAGACTGCGCAACGGCATTTTGACGCAAATCGGCTTGTGCCCCCGGCAGCTACATTGACTTTTGTGTTCATTTCACCGCACTGTAATGTCGTCGTGTTTAGCTCCTCCTGCTTCCTGTTTTTGAGGGTGGCCGCGGTTAATTGTTCTTGTATATTGATTAGCACTATTAGGGCCATGTGCTCTCACAAGTTGACGCGAATCGGCTGGGGCCCCCGGTCGCAGCAGCAGATTTTATAGCGACTTCCGGGAATTGGGTGCATCACATCCGGAGATTCTCTGAATTAGGAGCCGGAGATTAGTAGATAGTCGTTCTCGTGGTGTGTCTCTCGTTTTGAAGAGAAGGGGATTTTGTTTTTGTTAATTATTTTATTTATTTTATTAGATTGTTTTTTATTTCTTTTCGCTCGTAATTCAGCATAGTATAGCTATCGATTGTGAGTCATGCTATCCTTCAAATATTTTTCCGGAGCAATGGATGGTGGTCCCTATATAGAAAGTTGAGAAAAATGTCAATGAGTTGTTGAAGAGTACCTAACGCTAAAGCGAAGTAAAGATGAAAGAATATTCTTACCGAGCTGCAAGAAGTGAACCAGCATGATCTGTGAGAAGGCGGAGAAGAAAGACGCCGTCAGGACGGAGAAAACGAGAAACAAATCGAGGAAGTTGGTCGGAATCGAGGGCTAGCTTAAACATATCTCCAATTTTTCTCGCGTTATTTCCATGTTTATTATGTTCGCAATGTATTCAGCGCAATTGAATTATTGGGTTAGGACGATCGTGACGATTTTAGGAGGTACTTTGAATTTCACTTCTGCGGAAAACTTCCGAAGCTTGTAGCTCACGGGAAGAGAGAGAACCGCATGTTCTGTTCTCACAGTCATTTAATATAATATCACGGTTAACTCATTTCTAAAAATTAGAGAAGTCTGCTGGTGCCCTGCAACTTGCTATAACAAGTTCCAGTTCAAAAGTGCGAATAATGGTATTTCAACATTGAAAGCGCTCTACATTCCGTTCTAGCTGCTACTTTTGAAAGTTTTCAGTGATAAAGTAGCTATCCCTTCATAACAAATCCGAAAATCAGACAATTCTGTTTGTGCACCTGGTTTTTTTAAAAATAGAAGATCAGGGGCTGTATAATCTATGACGCGGAGAAATAAGGTGTCGCAACAAAAATTATAGTCGCAACACATGTTTTTTCCGTGGCGAAGAGGCGGGGTTCCGGTCTGTGAAATTCGTCGAGAAATTTCACGGAACAACTAAAACAAAAAAGCTTCCTAATATAAGCTTTTTTTGTATGTTCTTTGTTTTTTTTTTTGGCGAATGTGCCTTCTCCTAGTCGTTCTCCTATTTTCCGTCTCCCATTTTTCTATGTTGTTCGCTAATTTTCCGATAAATACGATGATTACTATCCTTGTCCGACATTTTCACTGATGCATTTCACGGGTCAAATAAAAAAAAGATGAATTGGCCCCCAGAGCCACGGGAAAATTTTTTTCGAATAGAATTTTTTTTTGCGACGCCTTATTTCTCCGCGTCATATCTGTTACAAGTTGGCCATTTTATCTTTTTTTTCGTCAATTTTTGACTTAATGTTAATTTCTTTGGTTCGATAAAGTACGATGAAAATATAAGAATGCCAAATGAATCAACATAAAATATAATGTGAGCAACTAGCAAATGAGTGTTAAAGATGGTCGAAAACTAGTTCTTGGCCAACTTTGCGAGCTAGACAGCGACGAGAGAGCACGTGGATCGAAGAGAGGAAAAAGTATGGATGTTTGTTTACCAATATTGCGAAAATCCGCGCTCTCGCTTGTTTACGTGCTCTCTCATCACTGTCTAGCTCGCCCAAAACAAAGTTGGCCAAGAACCAGTTATCGACCATCTTTAACACGGTTTTGCAAATCGCAAACATTCGACCCTTATAATCCGTTAGATGTTCGCGAACTTTTCACGCATCTTTTCTTGCTTGTTTTAGTCTATTTTCTTTATAATTTTCGTTCGGTCATTAGATCTGCGAAACCACTAATGCCGAAAGAATTAACTTAAAATATAAACTAGGGAATTAGCCGCACCTCTTAGAAGGTCGCGGAATTCTGCGAGCTGTTTTACGCGATCTAGACAGTGACGAGAGAGCACGCGAATCGAGAGAGCGCAGAAAAACAACAACAACACCGCTTACTTTTCCCTCTCCTCGTTCAGCGTCCTCTTCAGCGGCATTAGTGGTTTCTTATGCAAATCTAATGACCTAACACAGATTTTAATGAAAATAGGCTAAAGCGAGCAAGAAAAGATGCGTGAAAAGTTCGCGAACTTCTAACGGATTATAAGGGTCGATTATATTTTCTGTTGATTTCTTTGGCCTTCTTACTTTTTCATCGTGCTTTATTGAACCAATACAAAAAAACTAAGAATAAGTCAAAAAATGACGAAAAAAGAAAAGATGGCCAACTTATAACAGATTATTTTATTATACCCCAATTTTACCGTAATCTCGGGATAATGTACAAACTGTGATATAGAAACGAACTATTATAGGATAGAGATAAATACCTGCTGTCTCACAAAAGACATACGAGCAGGAGGACTGAGGAGTTCGGCAATCCTGAAAGAAGATGAGATGGAGAGAGCATTTTGCATTTCAAACCGAAATAGAAGATTTAGGGCCGAAAGCAGAGATAGGAAAGATAGCCACATCCAGAGACAAACAAAGATCTTCTCAGTAAACATATTGATTACCAGAACACACTGAAATAATTTAGATGTCAAAATATTTATTTAATCCCCAATATCAATTCTTTTGATTTCATTAAATTCTCCGCAACAATCGAGATCTGCGGCCGTACCAAACTTGAACCCCCCCCCCTTTCCTATCACGGACCGAGACCTCTTGAGAAAGCTCCGCATCGTTGGTAAGATGTGCAGGTTGGCAAAATGCCAAGAAATTAAATTGTTCCGCCGATCCCGATGTACAACACATCCTGCTAAACACAGAATGCGTAACAATATTTTCGATTTTTGCGTTAGTTATAGTTAGGAAACTATTGTTTTCCTCATATTTTTGTAGAAAAATGGATTCGCCATGAATCAAAACCAAAAATAATAATATTTGCTTGATTTTAATCGAGATTCTCGAGGAGATTATAATTTACTGTGTTTAGCGGATAAGCTGCTTTATGTTTGGGATTTTGAGCCGCGACGCATGAAAATTTAAATTGCCTTTCTTCGCGCGCGCATATGTGCGGATGGAGGGAATTCAAACACATGCGGGCGGTCTCGGTCCGTGCTATATCATTTTTGTGGGGGGAGGTTCGCGATGATCTACAGTGTAGGGCTCTCCCTGACGCCTCCAAAGTTTTCACCCCTCGCTTTCACTGCTTCCCTGATATACTCCCTGCCTCTTGTTTTGGGCTTGAAAAGAGGAGCATTTCGGGGAGTTCCCCGAGCCGAAATTGCCTAACCAAAATTTTAAATCAAATATAATATTATAGAAACCGAAGTGGTCGAAGGGATACCTACTTTATCACTGAAAATTTTCCAACCGAGCGGCACTCGTCTAGCACGGATTCTGTAGCGTTTCAAATGCGAAAATACTTTTGCACAAACTTTTGGTCTTCCACTTCATAGATCTCGTGAAAGCACAGGTACATTTCTTTAATTTTCTGCTTTGTGATAGTCATGATAGTACATTCCATGATAGTGAAAACAGAACACGCTGCGCTCTTGCTTCCCCTGTGTTACAAGTTTCCGAATCGGATAAATACTTTTAAAAGGGGATGGTGGTCCCTATTCATGAACATTGGAAATTCGCAAATTTACATGCTAAAATATTCCCATTCCCATTTTGGAAAGATGTTTTTCCTTGAGAGGTTTCAAATAAATCTATTAAACCTGTTTTGAGGCCTCGAATTTGAAGGAATGATTTGTCACCCTCTCCTCCTAGCTAGGAATCTTTTGACTCCTTCCCTCTGAGGGACTCTTAGGAAACAGTATTTTTCCGATTCGAATGCTTGTAGCTCACGGGAAGGGAGAGGGCCGCATGTTCTGTTTTCACAGTTATCTAAAGTAATATCACGGCTAACTCATATATGAAAATTAGAGAAATCTGCTTGTGCCCCCACACAACAATTTTCAAAGTTTTTGCTCAATCAGTAAAGCTTTGAAAACTTGCGGCTCTCATCTAGAACGGAGACCAGAGCCCATCTAATGCGATGGCTTCACTTTTTGAATGGACGGTATTTTTAACATGTATATATGATTTTCTTATCTTCAGAAGAGTGATTCTGCATACCACATCGATACATTGTCATAGTTTTCATGTCCTAGTTGCCAATTTGGATGTTGCAGGAGGTGGTCCTAACTTCCCTCATTCCTCATTTTTGAGAAGGATTCATTTCGCTATGAACCACGCGTTGTTGAGCGATTACGAAGGAGGCAAATTGCGATTACTTGTTCATAGCACGGTGAAACACGCTAAGGGAAATGTGCGGGTCCATTTTGCAAAAATATCAAGAAAAAATGAAGTACTCTCACCACTCTGTCACTCTCGCCAAAACCTGAGAAACCGTACGAATTAACGTGAAAATCATGTAATTTCACGCGCGCGAAGTTTAAAATGCGCACCTGAGAAGTATACGGTAATGGTAATTGCGGCTTGCACTTAGCTGGCAAAAGTTGGCAAAAGTCCAAGTGTGGTAAAGACAGTAAAAGCTTAAGATTCAAGTAGGTCCCGTCACGATTTCCGTGAGTTGCATGCAAAAGTTCTGTGGCACCACGAAATTTCCGACTTTTAGTTTCCTAAAAATACGATATTTTACCACAGACGCAGAACCGTTTTTCCGTGCATTTTACCCCCCGCGTGTTTCACCGTGATAGGATTAATATCTCACCCCCCCCCCCCTCAATGCTCGTGGGGTGTAACCACTTCAACGAGAAGTAGGGTTGCAAATCCGGACGGACAATCCGGACAAATTCCGGACAAAATGATCGGTCGATCTCATTTTCATTGTGTCCGGACGTCTTTGTCTGTCCGGACGGACGTCCGTATGTCCGGATTTGTCCGGGAATACTGTAGTTTGTCCGGACAACCTGATCGCAAACTGGGTATATTTCTTATTTTTTGGAAAAAAAATTATTTTTTCAAACTTTTTTGCTTAGCATTGCAGTTTACGTTATTTTGGCAAATTAAGTTGAGTTTCAACCATAGATGACCACGCCTGAGGATAAACCCATGAATAGGGGTTGTGGAAGCCCCAAGATTTCATTTTGTAATCGGGCATCCACGTATAGGAAGCCATTATCCAAAATGGGAGTACGGTAAGAGGATTACGGTATACCCACATGTGTTACCCACTCGAGGTATTCCATATGCAATCTACCAGGGGTAATATTCGCACTTTTCGGGTTATGGTAGAATTGACTGCGATAGACTGTTTTCGTTATAGGACCGGCCGTTAAGTTATAGTATACCACGTTGGGTTTGGTTGACACATTCCCACCCATTGTGGGCCATGACCTCAAATACGTGGATGTCCCATGCCCCAAATAGATCGTATGGCATACGGTATGGGGCACGGGGCTTCCACGGCCCCTATTCGTGGGTTTGCCATCCGGCGTGGTCATCTATGGTTGAAACTCAACTCAATGTGGCAAAATAACGTAAACTGGCAATGCTAAGCAAAAAAGTTTTTAAAAAATAATTTTTTTTAGAAAAAAAGAAATACAACCAGTTTGCGATCAGGTTGTCCGGACAGACTACAGTATTCCCGGACAAATCCGGACAGATGGACGTCCGTCCGGACACGGACAAAGACGGACAAGGCCCCGTTCATTTTTCACTTTCGCTGTCCGGCGTCCGGCATTGTCCGGATTCGCAACCCTAACGAGAAGGCAGAAATCAGCTACAAAGCAGCACTGCAGAGCTTAAAAAGCGCTGCTTTCGAGCTACTTCCTTGCTCATTTCTGTCTTCTCGTTGAAGTAACTGTGCACCCTACCTACCATAGCTATACCCCACGAGCACTGAGCCTCACAAGTAAAGTATCTGAACTCCTCCGTACCTGTACGGTATGTCTGTGTACATTGCCAAGTACTCTTATCTCGAAGTCACAAAGAGTAACTCGAGGGAACTTGCCACTGTCTCTCCATTCTCTTCCCTGTAATGTGAGGATGAATAATGTCTCTCGCAACTCGATGCTCCTTACACCATCTAAATACCTCCTCCGCCCTAGTCCAACAGCTGTTTCCGTTGAGAGCAATCCCTCATTTCACCTCTTGTTTTTAGTGGAAAGAAAATGGAAGGAACGAAAATGAGAAGCAGTGATGACTGCGAGGTAATTGAGGCGATTGAGATGAGATGGAATGAGGGTGTCAGAGTCGAGAAGAGAGCTCACCATCAAGAGATCGTATATAACGTGCACTCCGAAGAATGGGTAGTCCGCTGTGTCAAGAAATTGATTTAAAAGAGCGAACTGGAGAAGGACATTGAGGAGAGCAAGGGTTTTGATGAAGAGATAAAGCTGCGATATGGAAGATTAATGGTTGTGAAGCAGTAGACAGCCTACCGTTTGCACGAACGATCCATGGATCTTGCCTAGCTTGAGTGCCGAGAAGACATACTCGTCATGTCCACTGAAAAAGAGTGCGAATAGGGATAAAACTCACTCATTCCTCTCCCAGTCATCTATCAATCTCTTCCCAGGCTGCGTGATGGGAGAAGGGAGAGGGAGTACCTAGTTCCTCGGTCTCTCTGATACGAGAGGGCGTCATCAATATGTCTTGCGAGGACATCGACAGTTCGGTTTCTCTCGAGTGGATCGAGATTAGATTGTTCACACGCCATTTGAAGGACGACACTCACGTTGAGCCCTCAATTGCAAGGGATATTTGTGCGATCATGTGAATTGAAATATAATGATTTGGACGAACGCAGGCTATGAATGGAATTTGTTCGTTGACCTAATAGCACTTCAACCCAAAATCGGGAATGGTTACTGTGGGGGGGAAGAAGTGGACACAAGTACAGTATTGCGAGTATTCTTCAGTGTGATAAGCCTAGTGTGAACCTGATTGGGGCGAGAGTTGTCTCCATAGAGAAGAGGGAATATGAAACATAAGAGCAGCAGCAATCAATGCAAATGGAGCCCATTGGTAGTATCCGATTTGCCGTCTTTCTCTATCGTCTATCCGATGCGGAATTAAATCCTGCAATTCACACCCTCAATTGCTTACCACACTGTGTCGTGTAAACGAAAATTGCTTAGACTGGGCTCCTCAAGGGGAATGGGGGGAGAGTTGGGATCCCGAGGGACGCACCTGGAATGGTACCCAGTATGTATTCTGGACCCAGCAGTAGTTCTCCGTGTATTGTTCCATTGCTCGTGTGAACTGAGCGGGTACGAAGCATTCTATTGGATGGCCAGCTGAAATGGAAAAAAATGAATGGAATGGATGCGACGATTGATGAATGACTCCAATATCCTCTCCTCTAAAGAATGGGGGTGAGTTTGTCTTTCTCGCACCCTCGTTCCATGCTTTTCTTCTATCGGATATGCATCTCTCTAGAGTCCTTCCCATATCCCCCCTCGAAACTCCCCCTGCCTAATACCCCCATATCAGTTCCCACTGGCCATATCACTCGAGTCTCACGAATAGAAACATGATGATGTGATCTTATAGCGAGGGGTGCGACAGCCACACTAATACACTTCAACCCCCACCCTTCCTTCCAACCACAATCATGTAAAAAATGTGTAGCGCCCAGAAGATAGGAATAAGCGAAGAGAGAGAGGCAATTCAATTATTGTATGGAGAGAGTCGACTTACCGTACTGTTTAGCGGATACAAGTAATGCGAACATGAGAAGCATAGTGGAAGTATAGAGATAATGGAGACGATCTACGAAGTCATCGTCCACTCGGGGCTCGAGGAATCGTAATGCTGATGCAAGGAAGTGCAGTCCTATACGATATCCCCCCACCATGTAGATCTGTCCTGAGGCTGTGAGGGAAGGGGAGGAGTAAAAGAGGCAAAGGGAAGGAAAGAGTGACAGACAACGAGAGTGGCAAGGAGAAGACGCAGAGGGAGGAACGACACAACAACCAAGAAGAAGACATTCAGTCACGGCACAGGATGGACGATCAACTTTGTGTTGCCAAACGGTGAGTCGATGATCGATTAAGTAGATGACGAGGCAATTCTCAGAGAAATCGAGTTGGGAGCGGCAGTCAAAGATGGTACAATGCTGCGAAGGATCAAGAGAGGCAGACTGAAGGAACCCAAAAAGGTCTTCGTAGAGGACATGGAGAAAGTCATTTATCACACCGACTTGTTCTTCCGAATGTTTCCCAATCGACCGAAAGACGGTTTGATCTACATTATCAACCACTCGAATTGTTCCTCGATTCAGTTGCTCTTAGAGATCTCGTTGAGATTCGAAGTGGATATTCCACTGATAATCTGCATAAGGGATCAAAGAAGTACAAGTTCCAACTGGCTGCCCCAGTGAGTTCCCTCTCTCGTTACTGTACGCGAATAGAATCATATGATGTATATTACGTGTAATATTACAGGAGGATAACTGTTTTTCGATAATCTACAATCATAAGCAGTACATTCACAAGTCAATAGACTTTGCGGCTCCTGACAAGGCGGGTGCCCATACTTTATTCATCCTATTGTTTATAGTTGTCGCATGACTAAAATAGGGATGTTTCCTCTATCTCTTCTTTTTAGGAGACGAGAGACAAATGGGTGAAGGCATTGCAATTGCTGCTAGCAAAAGAGAGGGAGAAGAGGGCTCAATTCAATGAGAACGCCTGGTTTGCTGAACAGTTCCGCAGAGCTGACACCAACAAGAATGGTATCTAAGGAATCCTTTGAATCGCTTTACTTACATAGCAGTAGTCTAGTACTGACATATCACGCGTATCATGAGAAAATTGCAAATTTCCGCGCTCTGCCTTTGGCATCAATTCTCTAATCGCCAACTAATCGATCGTTTTTCGAAAGTTCCTTATTGGTGGAAGTATGGAGGATGGCATTACATTACTTCTCTCCAGGAGGCCACGAAATTGATTTGCAAGGGGGTCCGCGTTTTCGCAAGAACTTGTGAAGAACTATGAACTGACGTTACATGCCACTAGGGCACTACTGCTGAAGACCGTAATCATCAAAAAAGGAATCTAAGAACAATGCTATTTGAAATTCTCATTTCAAGAGCGCCTTTAATATTTAGTGGCCTGTTCCGGGCTAGAAATCTAGAAATTGGAGGCATTGTTATGAACCTAGCCACATAAAATTTTGTCAGTTCGTAACTACAATGTCATTTTTCACTCTAGAATAAGATTGAACGGCGAGTGCTTCGCAGAAATGATTCGTCGGGCAATTAGTCGAAGAATAAAGCTCGAGCAAACAGCACTAGGCGTTACTAAGCTAGAAACTAGAAATAAATGAAGCAGGTCAAAGGGGTTGCTCGGTCTGTCACTTCTCCCACAATAGTTAGATTAGTTATGGCCACTTTGGTATCGTGAATTGACGACGATTGAATTGAGTAACAGAGCTTTGTGTACGATGGATCAATTTGACAGGAGAAGTTACTTTCCCGGAGGTTTTCCAACTGATCAGTAAACTGAATCTACAGATGGCTGAACCCTACGCCAAGTTTGTATTCGATGTCAGTTATTTTACATTAATCTCCCATCATTGTTCGAAGACCGATATTTAATAAATGATTTCTTATAATCATTAATTTCTAGAAACTCGCACCGAATGGCTATTTGAACGGGGAACAATTCGTCCAATTTTGTACACTTCTAACAGAAAGGTAATTTTGAGGCCATTTTTTAAAAAGTTGGCGCGACTCTCATGAGATCTCACTCTCTACAGGGAGGAACTTCGATTTATTCTGAGAATGTTTTCGACTGATGAGATCGAAGGATGGAATGTGAAGGAATTGCATCGATTTTTGACAGAAGAACAGAAAGTGAGAGAGAGGGTTATAGTGATCACTTAACTCTCACTTTCTCTCTTCAGTTCAATGTGGATCAGAAGAAGGCAGAAGCAATTTTGGATCTGTATGAAGCAACAAATCAATCTAAGAAAGAAGAGAAAGTTATGGGAGTAATGGGTGGGTTTTCTTTTCTCTATTTTTGCAAAAAAAATTTCCGCATATGAGCCGAATATAAACGATATCATCATTCCAGTAGTGCAACCGATTGCCGTGTAAAGCACAAATACGCTTAATACTTCTTAAGCTAATATATATATATATATTTATGCGATCACAAGGAAACGCGGTACAAATTAAGTTAAATTTAAAAAAAAAGAATTCAGTAGGAAGACAATGCATCTAACAACAGTCACTCAGAGAAACTGATCAATTCTCTGGACTTCACTAATAGCCTTGCCGCTCTGGGGAAGAAACTGTGATGTCTGTAGTTTGAAGGGGAGCTAGCGTTAGTGAAATTTATTCCATTTCGAGTGAAATAATAGCTAAAGTGGTGTGGAGTCTTTTTTGAGATTTTGTATTTGCCTCTCAAGAGATTGCTGGCTGTCTTCAGGTCAATTTCCTCTCTGCGCCTTTCTAATGAGATGAGACCTAACTGTGCATTTCTATTGGGGAAGTTCGGCATTGTTTGCCAGGTTGATTCGTGGCATCTCATGAACAGTCGTCTAGTGAAATAATTCTGAACATTTTCAAGAATTTCTTTGTCACGTACTAAGTATGGGTTGAAAACCATAGAGGCGCTCTGTAGGATGGGTCGGATGTACATAGAGTAATAAATAGATAATCTATCCAATAACTTTTATGCTCTGCATTGATGTTCATCGATATCATTGAAAATAAATAAGGTGATAAGACAATTTAGAAACCAAAAAAGATTTTTTTTTTGGAGAAAAAATCGGAAAAACTCAGAGATTTCGTAGCATGCCTATGGCAGGTACATGGCAGCTAAAGCATACCTGCCGCTGGCTCCAAACATGGATGCCGCAGGTAGTCGTTTAAAAGCATGGCAGCCGCAGGTAAAAGGCATGGAATGCCGCATGGATGCTACAGGTTGTCAAACTGAGTATCGACAAAAGGCATGTACCCGGAAGGTGGGAGGTATCTAGTAGGTACAAAGCATGCCTGTCGCAGCCTGCCATTTACCTTTTTACCTGCCACGTAGCTGCTACATCCAAGTTTGGTGCCAGCCTGCATCCATGCTTTTTGCCTGACATATCCATGCCACGAAATCTCTGAGAGGATGTTCCGGAAATTTTGTACCGCAACGCGTGAGCGCGCACATTACTTTTTAAGCTGTTTTAGGCATAAATAGCAGCTATTTTCTTTTGTCGTCTTTCTCCCAAGTGTGCTTTTCCGAAATGGGTTCTCCGAATTTTCTTATCACCAATAAATAAGAAAACTAGCGGGGTGCGTGGAGGTCACACCGTGCAGTATTTTCCAATCAATAGAAAGTTTTCAAAAAGCTTATCTGAAATTTGGCTCAAACCATCATGCTCAAAAATTCCGTTGGGAAACTACGATTTGGAATGGTTTCGGAATTTTTCGAGGGAAATTCCCGAAGCTGTCCAACTTCGTCCGTTTTGAGAGTACGCACGGACTAAATATAGAACCGACCATATTTTGGGGATAAAATTTATAATAATTGTTCTAATTCTGTAAAAAAATAGGCTTCGCAGGGTTTTTTTCGATCGGAAAATACCGTTCACCGTATTTTCACAGGTTGCAATTAAGCGCCCAACCCTAATCGCTATCGTTCTCTGCTCTATCGAGTTTTAGTCACTCTAACCTCTCTTCGAAATTCTCTCTCTCTCTCTCTCTCTCTCTCTCTCTCTCTCTCTCCCCTTTTTCACTTTCTTCTTTCGGCGTTAAAACGAAAAAGGATGAAATGGTCTGCTTGCTCAGAAAATGGTGCTGTGGATTAATAGAGAAGAGCAGATATATACACTCGACCACATTGAATTGTGCTTGAAGAGGAGGAGGGAAAAGAAAGAGAATAGAGGAGAATAAACAAATGGTGTTGAGGACTGCGAAGACTACTCGGTAGTCGATGGGGATGCATAATGAAGGAGGGCCACGAAGGAGTATTCCAGGTTTGATGGCGAGGTTACGGTAAAACACAAACATTACGATAGCTTGATGGCCAAATAATTTAATCATCTTACAGTTGATAGGCAATTTGACACCTAGTACTTAAGAAAATATGTTTGCAAGTTTTGTGGTTTTAGGACATGAGCCAACCACTGAATTCATACTTCTGCAATTCATCTCACAACACTTATCTGACTGGATTGCAAATGAAGGGAGAAGCGACGGTGGAGGGATATGTGGCTGCATTGAACAGAGGAGCACGATTATTAGAGTGTCAGTCTACACTCATCCCTTTCAACACTTAGAATAAGCACTCACAACTTGCGACGATTATTAATATCGTCTGTTTTGTGATTTTTTGTCTATGCAGTGGATCTATTCGACGGAGAGGCTGGTCAACCAGTTATCACTCACAAACGAACTCTCATCCAACCTATTACACTCAGAGATACACTCCATGTAAGATATAATCACTACCGTAACCACGATTGATCCAATCAATATCAGGCAATCTTAAAGAGAGCTTTCGTTACCTCTCCGTTCCCCGTCATTCTGACTCTCGAGAACCACGTGTCACTACCTCAGCAGAAAGTGATGGCAGATCTTTTCCAGGAGGTATACGGTAACTTGCAAGCTAAACCATGTTGTAGGAACAGGGAAGGATACTTGACTATCGCAGATTCTACTTTGAAGCGAAATGATTAACACAGATATTCTTAGAGATAGCATGAAAACGGGCACTTTCTTTACAAAAAAAAATGGATATGGCCTGATTCCTCCGTAACTGTGATCGTCTGATCACCTCACTACAACAACTATTTCGCAGTATTGATTGGAGCCGCTAACTCCTCAATAATGAGTTAGAATCAGATTCCGTCGTAAAACAACTTAAACTGATAGAAAGTTTTCACGGAATTCTTCGTATTTGAGTCACGTTTTTCATGAACATATTTCATATTTAATATACATATTTCTGAAATTTCTAACTTTGGAGAACCGGCGTTTAGGTATCGTCGAGTTTACGGCTCCAAAGAAATAGTTGTTGTAGTGAGATGATCTAACGATCATAGTTACGGAGGCATCAAGCCATTTTGATTTTTTTTTGTAAAACAGCAGGTACAACCTCTCAGAATGCCTCTGTCAAATTATGGTAATTTATGCGGACGGTTCTCCAAATTATCTGATTTGGCAAGAATTACCGTATGTCATGGCAATCTCGCCCATAGGTCAAAAAGGTGCGTTGGGGGAAAATAGAAAATGGGGGTTGGGTTTTTCAATTATGGGCATGACAAACTGAAAATGTGGATTTGTTTTTCAATTTTTTCTCAAAATCCAAAAATGTGGGTATGATTTTGTTATTCAAAAATTGTCCTTGAAAATGCCAAAATGTTATTGGCTTCGTTTTTTTATGTACCTTTTGACCTATGTGGTTGCCAGCCCCCTTACAACTATCGCGCAACGACATTATTATTTTAACAGACTTCTACTTCACTGAATGAATTGTATTGATAATTTAAGATACTCGGAGAACATCTTTATATCCCCGATAAAGATTCGAGTAAAAAAAGCCTCCCCTCTCCCTCTGATCTCAAGAAGAAATTCCTTTTGAGAGGAAAGAAACTGGATTCTGAACCAGATGACGAGGAAGAGGAGGAAGAGGCGAGTACAGTATATTTAGCACATTCGAAGTACTGTAGAGGAGATTGCTTAGGAGTACGGTAGTCTAATTTCTAAATAGCTTACTGTTCAGAATGGCGTGGGCTCAATACAGAAGAGTCTTGCAATCCATCCATCACTTTCTCAATTAATCTCACTTCCTTCTGTTAAATTGACGTCCAATATGTATGCTGATCTCAAGATTCGTAAGTCAAAATAAATAAATAGTCAAGTGATGACACTAGTTTTCTCTCACTGCAACAACATCCATCACATTCATTTCAGATCCTCGAGATGGTTCGGCCTCACTATCAGAGACCAAAGTTGACACTCTATTCGAGGCTAATGCTCCTCTTGCATCATACTCTGCACAAAGATTCGTCAAAAGTTATCCCAAGGTAAAAGTAGAAGGGGGAAACGAGTGTGATCGAGAAGGGATACTGTAGAAGGGGGAAACGAGTGTGATCGAGAAGGGATACTGTAGAAGGGGGAAATGAGTGTGATCGAGAAGGGATACTGTAGAAGGGGGGAATGAGTGTGATCGAGAAGGGATGCTGTAGAAGGGGGAAATGAGTGTGATCGAGAAGGGATACTGTAGAAGGGGGAAATGAGTGTGATCCAGAAGTGATACTGTAGAAGGGGGAAATGAGTGTGATCCAGAAGGGATACTGTATAAGGGGGAAATGAGTGTGATCCAGAAGGGATACTGTAGAAGGGGGAAATGAGTGTGATCCAGAAGGGATACTGTAGAAGGGGGAAATGAGTGTGATCCAGAAGGGATACTGTAGAAGGGGGAAATGAGTGTGATCCAGAAGGGATACTGTATAAGGGGGAAATGAGTGTGATCCAGAAGGGATACTGTAGAAGGGGGAAATGAGTGTGATCCAGAAGGGATACTGTAGAAGGGGGAAATGAGTGTGATCGAGAAGGGATACTGTGAAAAGTGTTGCACTGCTGTAGAGAATGTATCTTTTGGCAATGTTTGGTTGGCAGGGTCTTCGTCAGGACTCTTCAAACATGTTTCCCCTGAATTCATGGCTGCAAGGAGTTCAGGTAATTTACCTTTGGTCTGTGTTAGGGACCGCAATGGATATGAACGGAATTGAAAAATTGGGTATGAGAACAATGATGCCGTTTGCGTAAGAGTCCGACAGTCTGAAAGAAAATGGCCAAATTTGGTGGAATGTAAATTAGAAGTACAAAGGCAATTGAACAGGTGCGAAATTTGAATCAAAATGAGGAACACAAAATATTAAGTTCATAGAAAAAGATATCTACTTTCTTCTCAAGAAAGTTTGCGGGACGGTACCTAGACATTATAGCAGGGAAATCATATCTACAAAAAAATTTTTTTTTATAATTTCAAGTCTGCCAAACCTAGTTACGATTTTTCAACTGAGACTTATTTGTCGCCATATGTACATTTTAGAGAAAGAAAAGCGACGAGGAGGGAGAGAACGAGAATTGAGAAATATAGCGCATGCAAATTGCACTTTTTCTTGGACTTATTGACGTTTTGACGAGAGGCTCAGTTGAAAAATCATTTCTAAGTTTTGCAGACTTTAAATTTCACCAATTTTTTTGTAGGTTAACGAAAATTTTCCCTCCATATTGCTTCAGATTGATGCACTACATTTTCTGTAAAATTGAGATAACAATTTTCCCTCGTTTTCATTTAAAACAGAACTCTGCCTGGTAAATTGTCCTCATGCATATTAAGATAGAGTCTCTTTTGGAACTTTGTCGTTTGGTGAACTCGTTATCGAGTTATGGTCCAAAAACCACGGAAACTCTTCAAATTCAAGGAGTCATACTGACCTAGTGTCAAATTTACATCTCCCCAAATTTGGCCATTGTCTCTCACCGGTCAAATACTCTTGAAAAAAACAGCCAGAAATTAAATACCCACCGTAAGGGCAAACTAAAGAAATATTGGGGAACAAATTCACAACCATTCTCCCAGAGTAGTTGCGAATTTGTCCTCTAATATTTATTTTGTTGAATTTTCTCCAATGTCCCTCTAGAGTAGCATCCATTATATCGAAAGGTATTTCAACTCCCCTAGTTGACAATCCTATGGTGGGGTTTTTTTTGTGGCGGGAAACACGGCGTTTTGGCGCCATTTATTTTGAATATTTCCGTGTGGGAACCCGGGTTCGCCCTGTTACGAGTGGCAAACTGCCAGCATGCAAACCCTCTCATTCCCTCCCGTCTCTCGCTCTATCGATTAGATCTGACGAGAGGCACTCTCTCACTGATCTATCTCTCTCCCTCACCCCCTGTGGAATGCCGTGGGAAACCCCTACTGGAGCGTTTTAAATATCAAAGTAGCCTGATTATCACGCACTTCCACTTGATATATCAATTGAGGGCACTGACAGATTTCTTAGTACATTACATGATAGTAGTATATTATGAGATTTCAGGAAACTGACCCCTCGCGTTCTTAGAGATTGCAGGAAACTGACCCCCTCGCGCACAGTTTGCAAAAGTTTGTTGAATAAGAATAAGATAATTACCATAAAGCTTGTTGGGGATGCTGAAAATTATGAAGTGGTTCATTTGGCCCAAAACCGGGTTTTAGGGAAATGCCAGCTCCGGACCCGGTTTTGATGTATCTCAGCTCCCCTGTGAGCTAGGATGATGGCGTTTCGCTTTAAATTTGCGGAAAATTATTTTAAACAACTTTGCTGTTGAACACTTTCTAGTAGCAACACAAAAATGGTGAAAAATGAGAAAATAGTTTTTCCTTGAAAATTTTTCTATCGTTGCCAATGTTCTTCATCTATGTTATAGTAATTTTTTTTACACCAAATAATAGTAAAATAAAGGTCATATAAACTTGAAAATGTATTTTTTTTGTATTTTCGTGCTGTACTATTTCGAAATTTTTAGATTTCAATTCAATTATCGGCAAAATAATGCCTTTTTCACCCTGCTCACCCTGCATACAATTACAATTACAATTACAATATTTATCACGTCAGACGATAACGTCAGGTGAGGATGTGGTTTCAGGGGTCAGGATCATTCTTCTCAGAATAGACGGATCATTTCGGCTGGGGTCGGGGTAGAGGATCGGTCTTCTTCCCATTCACAGACCATCTTCTTTGAAGTTGCTGGAGGAATAGACGAGATCTCTCTTAGGACCATGGACGTAGGAGGAAAGGGGAGGTAACGTGAGGCTGAAGGCAGTCCTGACGAACTGGTGACGCATGTTTCTTCCACTTGATTCCACCAAGCTCGAAACATCAATCAAATTGAGAATTACCGAAACTGGTATCTGAGTAGCCAACATCAAACGGTCATACCCATCCACGGTGACCAGGCCGGCTAGGACGGGGATTCCAATCTTTTCGAGTCGTTGGTAGAAAGACGAGGGGGTCCATGGAACTAGGGAACATACATAACATATGAATGCATACAACTGTAACATATTATTATTAGATTTGTTGTGACTTAACTACTTTATCATAAGTCCGCTCACTTTTCGTTTAGCAATTTTCATTTCAGAGGTATGCCTGAACAAAAATGCGTGAAAATCCTTTTCGTTTTAAAACTAACGAAATTCATCGAGCTTTAGTGTTTCGTTATTTAGACCTCTATATCTCTCCATAAATGTGGGTCGGAGTTTGGTTTAAGAGGTAGAGGTCGTGTAGCCATGGTCGAGAAGTGTGACGACATACCATATCCAGAAGTACAAGTCCCAAATCTGATAAAAGTAATTAGTTATTTTCACATTCCGATATCATACGTACGCTATTGAGTGATAATAATGTATTTATGACGAACGATTGCGATTTTTCAAAGCCGAGAGAAAAATGAACAACAACGCATATTTCGCACATTTTCGTTTAGTCAACTCTGAAATATAAATTGCTAAACGAAAAGTGAGCGGGCTTATGATAAAGTAGTTAAGGAATAAAAAATCAAATAATAATATGTGACAGTTGTATATCCCAAACAGGGTGAGGTAGGCATTATTTTGCTGACAGTTGCATTGAAATCCAAAATTTCGAAATAGTGCAGCACGAAAATGCAAAAATAAAATTTCGAGTTTATATCACCTTTATTTCACGATTATTAGGTGTAAACAATAACTATAACATAGATGAAAAACATTGGCAACGTTTGGGAGTGGGGAAACGCATGAAAAAAATTTCCAAAAAGGTGGTTTTTGGGTCATATTAGTAGAATCCGAATCTGTAAAATATATCTGTGCGCAGGGGCCCCGCAGTCTTTCAGAAAACTTGTCATAATGAAAAAAATGTGTTCCCCGAGATGTGTGACCTTATCTTTGATCGGTTATGGTTGATCTTTGATCTCTACAGGCTGTTGCTCTTAATTTCCAAACTGCCGATGACGCATTGGATGTGAATCAAGGTCTCTTCCGAGTCAATTCCAACTGTGGATACGTACTCAAACCAGACTTTCTCCTCAAAGGAATCGGTAAGATCTCAATGAGTTATCGTGAATCAAAGATGAACTGAGATGCGCGAAAGTATTTCAATCACCCCAAAATCCTCTTCTCTGTGGGAATTGTGTCAGCTCAGTATTTGCCGAAGAGTGAACCGAGTAAGGTGAGATTAGTAATTCACTCTCATGAAATACAATCTGAGAGATCTCTTCAGGACATTATCGATCCATATGTATCTATCCAAGTGTATGGAATAGAACGGGACGAATGGAAGGTGAAAACACATACAATCAAAGACAACGGTAGGTAATTGTGTCATCCGTTCTCCCCATTTCTCATATCAATAGGTTTCAATCCGGTGTGGAATCGTGATTTCTCCACCAAAATTTACTGTCCCGAATTGGCGATTGTGAGATTCTGTGTGAAGGTATGGATAATCGATCGACTGCTATTTTAATCTCCTGCTTTCACAGGACTTTGATTCAACTTCTGCAAATGACTTCGTGGGAGAGTATTCCATTCCATTTACTAGTCTCCGACAGGGTCAGTCCATCCATATTCTCGTCTATGACCCCGAGCCTAATCGCTCCCCCTGAGATTGGGGTATGAGAGAATGGAATCGTAACGCGAGGATATAACAATGTCATCTACCGTAATCTCACCATTTCATTGCAGGATACTCTCAGATTCGTCTGAATACGGGATATCGTCACACTCCTGACGAATGTGCGTCTCTTCTCGTTCGTATTTTCATAGAACCCATCGTATCCAATGGAAATCCCCAGTGATTCCTCACAATGTACATACATTTCAACCTGATCTACCACTCACATATTTCACATAATTCTGTAGATTTAACTTACGGATAGAATATTGTGCTCAGCATAATTTGTGCTCGTTTTTTTAGTTCTTAGTATGCATTCGTTCAAACTCTTCCTGTTGCTCATACAAGATTTGTTTACTCTCTGATTAGGAATAAATATGAACACAAAAGAGGACGATAGACATGGGGTTTTTTAGACAGTTGAAATGAATTGGGAAGACTGAGACTCTATAATGATATCGACGTGTGAACAGAATGACGAATCTAATCGGAATGGGACACAATCATACATCAATTTGTACATAACTACTCTGTTCTGTATATTAAGAGATCGAATTTCTGCGATGGAGTGGATTGACAACTAATTTTGACGTCGGAAAGAACCGTCAAAAAGTATGAGGTAAATTATATGTTAGGAAATCAAAAATAATTGGTGTTCTATCTCTACAATGGGCTAAGATTGGGCACACAGTGGGCTGATTAATTATATTGATGATATGGACTATGCCGGTTTGAGAGCATCTACACATACATTATCGAAGTTGATGGTGTTAAATGTGATTGAAGAGAGTACAGAATCAGATAAAAGATGACATAAAGACTGAAACATTTGCCCATTTGTGAAAATAAAAAAAAGTGCGACACGAGTGTGCTATAAATATTTCTCACCGTGACAGTGCTTATCATGAGGAGGAATTTGGTGAGTCTGAGAGTTGCTTCTTCACTCCTTGATTCCTTCTCTCTCTTGATATAAGAATAGAGGAGAGATAAATGACGATCTCGAGTTGTTTCACAGATATGTCGACCACTTGGCGTCAGATTAGTACCTTCAACATCACTCTTATCTCCTAAAAGAAGTCTCACGACAATATTTCGGCTTTATAATCGGAATTTCATAAAGGGAATTTTTGTATAGAAACTTCTATAGAAATTTTTGCCCGTACATTTACACTAAAGTTTGAGTGAAATAGAAAAAAATTTGAAAATTGTTTCGAAATTACACCTTTTCCTTGCGCTCTCACGTACCTGTCCTAATCTAATATGTTAGTGAAAGTCTCTAGAGATCAATTTAGATAAACGGATCAACGAATTTCGAAAAACATGGCCAGAGATCCCTTCCAACCTTTTCCCTACACTCTATGGCACGGCATTCCACAGGGGGTGAGGGAGAGAGATAGATCAGTGAGAGAGTGCCTCTCGTCAGATCTAATCGATAGAGCGAGAGACGGGAGGGAATGAGAGGGTTTGCATGCTGGCAGTTTGCCACTCGTAACAGGGCGAACTCGGGTTCCCACACGGAAATATTCAAAATAAATGGCGCCAAAACGCCGTGCTATAGATGGTCAATGGTCAGTCCCATCCTAGTTAATATGCCGTATTCCACCCCTTCCCCCCAAACTCACTCTCCGCGAATATCATTATCATCTGTAGCAGAATGTATTCGGTTCTGTCCATAGCGAGATCCCTCATGGGAGTTACAAGGAATTGTATCATTCGAGGCAGAGAGAGACCGAAGAGAGAATTGACGTGAGGATCTCCAGAAGAACACACTAATTTATCTCCATCAAATGGAACAATTGCTCCATTTGAGAAGATGAGTCCTGATTCTGATGTTTGAGAGACGATAAAACTGTGGGATAACCTGAAAAATCTCATTCATCCCCCACCCTTCACATATATTAACCTTGTTTGTTTTGGCATTGTTTTGAACATCATTTCAAACAATTTTTGATCAAGAAAATAAAAAAGCGCCTTTTTACTTAAAAAAAGTCATCAAAAATGATGTTTTCTTTTCCAGAACAAAAGACGACTTGTTTCGGTACAGTTTCCTGAAAAAGCCTACAAATAACATTTAAATTGAGATAGTGCAATAAGAAAAAAAATAATATGAAGCAAACACAATTTGTTTGCTGGATGTTCCTAACGGGAATATTGTCAACGGGTATTTTCTGCAAGAATGCTTCTTCCCCATCGTTTGTTATTGCAAAAATTTCAGCACATTAAAATGATTCATTTATAATTTTGTAACGTTGTTTACGCTTCTTTTCTCTTCATTTTCATTTCTCTAGTTTTGTGTAGAGTGACAATTTTTATTTAAATTTGAAGCCATTTTTAATCGGTCAAAAATGCCAGCATTGTTAGCCACCAAACATTGGAAGAAACTTTTAAGGGCAAAATAATTGCTTGGGACAAATTGAGATTAATTTATGTTGCTTTGACCAACCATCCATGCATGTGATAGGCTCTCTTCCCAATTACGAATTGATCCGATTCATCCAATAGATTGAACTCATCAAGGGAGAACAACCAATCAGTGCACATCACAAAATGGCGTCGGAATCCTCAATCGAGACTTCAATTATCGATCAATTCACATTCTACAGTACCTTGACACACGAGAGTTGATGTAGCGAGCCTCTGAGCTGTGAAGTTCATGAGATATCGACTCTCTACCAATTCTGGTCTGAGAAACAATTAAACGTTATCCGACACTTTCTGATAGGATTGAGGCGCTCGAAAAGGTCTGTGATAAGTCTCAAAAAGTAAAAAAAAATCAAATTGTCAATTCTTACTCCAGAGTCTGGAGTCCAGACATCCGGAGACGCTTACTTTCCTATTTTTTTTCTGAAAGCTGCATATGAGAGGAGTATTTCTAATGTTGGCAACTTTTCGCTAGCTCATCTGTAAAAAACTGTGATAAAAATGATCATTCTGAAAACCTTATGAGACAAAAAATATAAAATATATAAATCGATTTTGTAGATTGTTTTAACCGGTGAAATCTATTTTGAGAGAGAGTTAAGAGCTTTATACCTTTTGAATGCGACATCGAATGATAGATTTGGTTCTCTTTCTGGCCGATTGTTATCATCGTACGAAAGTTGAGCAAAGCCAAATGTCTGAGAAAGAAATGATCAAGGGAATATGAGACAAAACAGTTATTCAATTAATAAGTACCTAATTAATAAGAAATACTATGAGAGTCTGCAATAATTAAAAAAAGGGAATGAACCTCATTCTCCAATTTGATGAGATATTGAGGGGTCGATGTGAATTCATCTGATTCAGGAGTCAACGATTTAGAGCAGATTATTATTCCTCCCTATTTTAACTTATTTAAATGAGTTCTATAAATTGCGACATACTTGGGAGTTCGGAGGAGTGAGAACAGATTCATCAATTGATAGATATGGAGAAGAGAAAGAAGCGTCGAGAGAAGAATCACAAATCGTCTCAATTCAGCCACACGTTATGCCACAAAGACAAATACAATCTCGAACCTGGGTTGACTTCTCTTCTTTTATCTTCCTTTTCTTTGTTTCTTTTCCCTTTTCCCGCTCGTTTTGAACAGCTAAAATTAGAATTCAATTCAACAACAACTCACTGTTCACGTTAGGATCCACCGAGGCTCATAGGGAGTTTAAAAACGGTCATGGAAATTTCGCTCAAAGAAATGATTCACGCGAAAACGCCGCAACCTTCAAAACCAGAAATGCTATTTGAGAAATAAGAAAATAATTGACCGGAAGCCATGAAGAGATCACATGCATGTTTTAACGCGTTATCTGAAATTTGAGGCACAACTCCGTCAAAGTGATCCATCCGGTCTCAAACTTTTTCACAAAGAGTACAGAGTAAATTTTAGTTGTGAGAAATTCACGAAATGTCAACTTTTGAAAAATCAATAATTTTTTTACGAAAAAAATTTTTTTTCCATTTTTTTTTATTTTGCTGTCGTGTTATATATCATTCGAAAGAACATCAAAAGTTATGTATAATGAAAAAAATTTCAGAAGAATTGACCCACTAGGACCGAAAATCGATGAGCGTATCCACAGAACTTTGCCGTTTTCATGAAACTTACTTTTGGCTAAAATTGTTCCCATGATTTCTAGGTTGTGGTTCCGACATATATTATGTATTTTTCATTGTAGAGTCGAATAATCAACATCTCATTGGAAATTTCGTGCGTTAAAGTACTCCAGTCTTTACCAGACCGACCCCAGTCTTAGGTAAGATTCAACCAACAAGTGTGTGGAAAACGTTTTTCAGGCTTTCCACATAAATCGCTTGTATACCATTCAAAAGAGCGTCAAAAGTTATGTATAATTCTATGCTTTCAGAAGGATTGGACCACTAGGAGCGAAAATCGATAATCGCACCCTCAGAATCTGATATTTTTAGTAAGGCTAGATATTCGGCTCTATTATCTTTCAAAGTGATCGACCAGGGCTTAAACTATTTTTACTTGCAGTCTTAGGTCCATATTAAACTTTGAACATGAAAAAGTCATTAAAAAATAACTTTTGAAAAATCGATAAAATAATATTTTCAAAAAATATCAAATTAATTTTCCTGTCGTGTTATATATCATTCAAAAGAGCACAAAAAGTTATGCCGAAATTATTTTTTTCCATGAAGAATGAGCCTCTAGGAACGAAAATCGGTGATTGCTAAAAAACTATCAACTTTGAGGATTAACTCACCGAATTTCGGTACTATTGGCTCATTCTCCTTGAAAAAAAGTTTTTCTGCATAACTTTTGATGCTCTTTCGAATGAGATATAACACGATAGGAAAAGTTGACAAAATTTTTTAAATATTTTTTTCAAAAAAAAAATTATTGATTTTTCAAGAGATTTTTTTCATGATTTTTTCTTGATGAAAATTTACTATGGACCTAAGACTGCAAGTAAAAAAAGTTTAAGCCCTTGTCGATCACTTTGAAAGATAATAGAGCCGAATGTCTAGCTTTACTAAAAATATCAGATTCTAAGGGTGCGATTATCGATTTTCGCTCCCCCTTCTGAAAATCCTTCTGAAAATATAGAATTTTACATAACTTTTGACGCTCTTTCGAATGGCATACAAGCAATTTATGTGGAAAGCCTGAAAAAAGTTTTCCACACACCTATTGGTTGAATCTTACCTAAGAGTGGGGTCGGTCTGGTAAAGACTGGAGTACTTTCACGCACGAAATTTCCAATGAGATTTTGATTATTCAACTCTACAATGAAAAATACATAATATATTTCGGAACCACGACCTAGAAATCATGGGAACAATTTTAGCCAAAAGTATCTTTCATGAAAACGGCAAAGTTCTGTGGATACGCCGACTTATTTTAGGACCTAGTGGCTCAATTCTTCTGAAAATATGGAATTATACATAACTTTTGATGCTCTTTCGAATGATATATAACACGACAGCAAAATAAAAAAATTGGAAAAAAATTATCGATTTTTCAAAAGGTGACATTTCGCGAATTTCTCACAACTAAAATTTACTTTGTACCTAAGACTCATTGTGAAAAAAGTTTGAGCCCGGATGGATCACTTTAACGGGGTTGTGCTGCCACCTCCTACGGTCTTACAGAGAACGCGTTTTAAATAGCTAGGGGGAGATCTACTTCAGCTAGAATGGGTTCTCCACAGAGTACTCTTATAGATCCTCATTCCTCTTTATGTGTTGTATATTTGTCGACGAAATCGATAGAATGAATGCAATTGTCATATAGCGAGTAGATAGGGGGGAGATCTGCTTCAAACTCAAGCAGAACTCCCCACTGCCAGTCGGTATATGAGAGGAATCGGGAGAAACTCGAGCACGATTGTCAGTAGGAAAATTCATGATTTTTAAATATTCTAATTTTTGCATGGTAGGTAGTTCAACCTCTCCTCTATTGAATAGCGTTTTCAGAATTTTTTTAAAAGGCTTCGTTTTTTCGTGAAACACAAACAAACCTGGTGAGTTGGGATATTTTTTTCAAAAGTTCAAACTTTGAAAAATCATAACCTGCTTCAAAATAAAGTTACAGATTTGTGGATTTGTTTATCAGATAGAGACACAAGTCGCCTACAAAACAAAAACAATCTCGTCATTCCTGGCTCATGCGGCGTTGAGGTGCGGTCGCTTTTGCAAATATGCTTGCCATTTTCGTAAAAGTCGAAAGTATGCGTCGCCTCTGTGCGCTATATTTTGCGCATATTTAGTACTAAATATAACCGTTAACAAGAGGTCTTAGAGAGGGTGCGTTGTAATGATGCTGATTTTTATGCAAATTTCGGTGAAATGAGAGTGTTGAAACATTGACTATCTCCATCTCATTTGAGGTGTATAATATGCTAAAATGACTAATTTTGAATGGTATTCACTCAGTATTCCCTCAATTATAATGACACAGTACTTTTGCAAAAGATTCGCGCATGGGCCGGGTGTCGAACTGGGCTAGAGACAGCGTGAAAGCGAGAGAGTGCTAGAGAAGACAGAACGTGCGCCTTTTCGCAGATTCTAAGTTTTCTTGTCGTTATAACTTCTTTCTCCGAAGCGATAGCCGCACACTCAAAAAAGGAAATGTTCCGTGCATATTGGGGTAACTGCTTAAGAAGTCTGGACAATATTAGACTTGATTGAATAGGCACACAATTTAAAAACTTGATTATTTGCATATTGTTAAAAAAATGTGGTATGCAACACGAAATACGAATAGGTCTTTTTCACCCATCACAAGGTATGCATAGGAGACGGTTGCGATACATTAGGCAGCAGGAATATACGAAATTCATGAAATCCAAATTTCGGGTCTGAAATTTTCCAATTTTTTTATCGAAAAAAGTAGTGAATAAAATCAATCAAAAACACGTTCAATATTATTTTTGGATTATTTTTGATATTATAAACCTCAAATGAGATGGAGATTGTTTTTGTTTTGTAGGCGACTTGCGTCTCTATCTGATAAACAAATCCACAAATCTTTAACTTTATTTTGAAGCAGGTTATGATTTTTCAAAATATCCCAACTCACCAGGTTTGTTTGTGTTTCACGAAAAAACGAAGCCTTTTTAAAAAATTCTGAAAGCGCTATTCAATATAGCGATGAGGTTGTATATACTAGGCCGTTGCAAAAGTCTTGTCGCGTTTCAGTGTATGAACATCTTTATCCCTACCATCTTTTAAGCTGAACCAATGATCATAGAAATAGTATACTATCACACCACTAGTAGTCTACTATTCGCACAACTTATGGATACCACCTTCATAGAACACCGGGGTCTATAATTTGTAGAACCTGGTCAACTCGTTCACGATATTGACTCAGGTATTGAAGTGCTGTTCTCTGACAAAGTTGTAGACGGTGGGGAACAAGTTATTTTCTTAAAAGGTAATGCCTGACGAGCAAGAAAAATATGGTAGGGTGGTCCTGCCATACACCGCCTATCCAGAATTGGTCGCCCATGCTAGTGGTGCCCTTGAGTCGGAGCTCCCAGTACTGAGCACCCCGTGTGCTCAACAAATTTCACAACATCATTTTTTTGACTACCGAAAACTGTGTTTGGGAAAATCGTCTGCATTCTAATCTGCATCAACCCACTGGTTTTTGGGTACGACGTTTTCACACTTTACCCATGCATACTCCCCAGTCACCAATTAGTCCAGACAGTTGAAGGCCCTGTGGAAAATTAGGAAAGTCAAAGATATGTCCACCCTCCGAAAAATGACTGGATCCGAAAATTTGCAGTAAATCTACCGACCCATATTCTCCTTCTTTCCAATTTCGTGAAGTCTTCAATAGATGTTGGTAAAGTCGACCCTAGGTATGCCGCCCAGTTTGCCCACGATCTGACAGGGGTCTGCTTTAAGCTGTGAATGCCGAAATACAGAATGAGGGATTTCAGGATCCGTTCACTTCGGGAAGTAAAAAGTCCATTTTCTCGCTACCAAGAGTCAAACTTTTCACTTGTACTAAGAGGGTAAATCTATCTGATAAATATACCCCATATGGCGTTCAAATTCGTATGAGTTTGTGCAAGAAACGAAGACGAGCAAAAAGACCTCCAAAAAGTCGTGAGGGACGTTAAAAGAAATAATCGTTCTTCTCTGTCAGAGAACAAGAGGGGACCATCCCTAACCAGGTTTTAGAGAGAAGGTATGGAAACCCGTCTACTGTAAACAGGAAGGCACATTACAAGACATCCCGCGAAAGTGAACACTCAAAACGCGACAGGACTTTTGCAACAGCCTGATATTTTTCCAGGAAATTCGAAGCAAAACTATTGCTGAATTTTCGGTCGCTCTATTCTCTCTAATGCACCTTGAATCGACGCGCGCTAGTTCAGAGCAAAAAATCACCCCTAGGAGCAAGTTTCGAGCCAACCTTTTCCAAATCCCTGCCCAGTGCTTGCTGATCCTAACGTAAACAGCTAAATATGATGTCATAAGAGATTAGTTTCATGTATCGGATACAAATAAAACTGACAGTCTGGATTCATTCCAACTTCGAAGCATTTCTTCAATCGACAAGCCCTGCACACATTCCGATGCTCTGCACAAATATATCAATTATAATCACGTTTCTCCTTTGACTACCCTTATGTCACCATTACAAAGGATTTAGAATGACTCATGTATGTTATTCAAGCCAGCCAGGAGAGTTCTGAGTTCGGGCATCACAGAAAGCGGGAAAAGAGCGCGTTCCTTGTTTCATTTTACCATGTTGACTGATTATCATTGATAAACAGTTCGATACGCGTTGAAGGCACAACAAAAGAACTTATTCATGAAGACTAACGAGTGCAGCCATAGGCTCCGCCCCTTTTCAGATTTCCCAAGTTGCGTCGAATTTTGATACCAACTTGGAGATGCGCACCGGTGATAAGCTAATCGTTCCGTTGACTTCATTATAACAGTGAGTTCGCGTAAAAAGTGGACCTAGGCCGTACATCAAATTTTGACCATTCCTATTTTTGGCATGGATCAATCCCTAATGACCCCCTCTATCGATTTCAGTTATTGACATATTTTTGTGAATCGAATTTGCATAGATAATTAGCTACAAAAAGTAGCAAATATTTATGTTTATTGACTTTATTCTCTTCTGCACTGATGTTCACATTCTTACGATCTCTTCTTTCTTCTTAGGCCTTCCGCGAGCATTCTTCTTGTCAACAGTCGCAATAGCTGAATATAAAATATTTAATTTTTAAAAATTAAATTAAATTTACGTTTCAATCATTTGGCCTCCCAATCTCCGAATCTTCCCATAACTGTCCCAGTCACAAGACATTTATGGGAAGATTCGAAGATTGGGAGGCCAAATGATTGAGACGCAAATTTAAATATATATATTTTTTTAATATTTTAAATTCAGCTATTGCGACTGTAAGAATGATCGCGGAAGGCCTAAGAAGAAAGATGAGATCGTAAGAATGTGAACATCAGTGCAGAAGAGAATACTTGAATCGACTGGAGAAGAAGAAGAGAAGGAAGAAGAGATCCCGACCGAAATTGATAGTTTAATTATTGATGAGAATGATTTCGCACTAGGCGCTGTAGAAGAAAACATTTAGATCAATTGTTTTGTCATTGTTATTGCCCAATTCTATTGTTCAGACGCCGCGCACTCAGCGCGAAATGAGGAGAATGAAGAGTTACTATCTAAAAGAAATTATTCGTTTTTTTAAATATAGCACTATTTTACCAAAACGGAAATTCATTTTTTTACGACGGAATCGTGTTGTCCGTGCTGAAATACATAACATATTAACTTTTTGAAAGTAGTTTATTTTTTGTATTCTAGATATGCTTTTTCAAAAATTTGCATATTTTAAAAAAATTAACGAAAATGAAAAATCGAATGACATAGGTCGATGCAGCTCAACGAGCTGGTCAAAGTTTGTTCAGGAGTCATCGGCTCATTGTGAAAAAGAAGCGAGATAAAGTCAATAAACATAAATATTTGCTACTTTTTGTAGCTAATTATCTATGCAAATTCGATTCACAAAAATATGTCAATAACTGAAATCGATAGAGGGGGTCATTAGGGATCGATCCATGCCAAAAATAGGCATGGTCAAAATTTGATGTACGGAATTTCGCCATATCGTACAGTTTTTACGCGAACGCACTGATATTCATATGCTACTACTGTAATATGACCTTTAATAACGGGGCAGTCTCCATCGAATCTGCAGTTGTAATTTCGTCGACTCCACACACTCAAATATAATCAATCAATTGTCTCCATAATCTATAATAATGAAAATTCCACAGAAATGAAATATAATTCCCAAAAAAATGTAAGTGGTACACGTATATTAAAGTGAGACAAATGTTTCCTAAGTTGAGAATTTGAGCATGAAATTGGGCAATTGCGGAAAGAATAATGCTTACCAGCAAACTTGCCTCTCGTCAAAGGAAATAATAGAATTCATGAAAAAAACAATATAACCTTTATCGAAATAGTGACGATTGCTACTCTAAAATCAACCAATTTTCGATGCTGCGAACGTGGATTAATTTGCATAAATTTCATTAATTGCACCGAAACGACGTCGCATAAGGATAGTGAAATCGGTTTATCGAAAATATTTCTTTCGAAATTGGAGACCTAAAAGTATCATTTATACGTAGGGACCGCAAGGTGTGTTTTTGATTTTATGCAAATGTTTGAAAAATATGTTCAAAGTATCCACTGAGGTCCCAATAACATCATCCTTTTTGCCGTTTGTCGATATCTTCTTTCCGACTCGCGCTATAGCTCGATAACCATTCGCGCCGATTGACTGAATTGGTAACGAGAGAGAAAGGGGCGGAGTTTATCTGCATCTCTAAACTCTGACTGATCTTGAGAGCGGCATAGAGCTTCTTTCCCGTGTTCCCCGTGGCTCAGGTGGTTGAGCACGGGCTTTATAACCAGGATGTCGCAGGTTCAAATCCAACGGTTTGCAATTTTTTTGCTGATTTTGTACAATACTTAAAATTCAAATGGCAATTCTGCACATTAATAAAATTTAAATTTTTTTCTTGATATAGATGCCTCGAGCTAATCCACACAAACTGAGAGTTGCGCAGCTGTGCCGATGAAATGGAAGTGCTCTAAACACCTACAATCGAAGCTTTCAATAAATATTTGATCTACTAAATGTTGTCAGAACACGTTGCGCAAGGTCTCATTTGTAGAGTTTACCGAGAGCTCTCGAATAAGCTTTTGAACGAGGGTTTTGGCTCAAAATGAAGCTTGCCATTTGATCGGGACACTTCTCGCCTCACGTAAAGACAAAAAGTGGGCGGAGCTTGCGTTGGCTATTTATACGATCAGAATTTGAAAACAGAATTTCATAACAAATCTATCTCTGTAACTTTTTACCCATTTATTTGTGTTAGTCAAGTCATACCTCATCCGAACCGTCTATACATGACGCTGTTTGCCCTAAGATCAAAAAAAGCTCGACGGGGTTTAGAAGAAAAAAACTCGCAAAAAATCAAACTCTTACAAAGCTTGGTCCTACGTGTAAATTTTGCCGCTGAACACGGTGTCTCCCTCTGCTACCCGTTACTCCGTTGCTCCGCGCCCTTTCATTTTGGCCTTTTTTCTCTATAATAACCCGCTTCGGAGTTCCTCAATTGCTCAATGTTATGTTCAAATTCTCAACTTGGGTAACAATTTTCACACTTTCAAATCACATATCTTCTGAGATCGAGAAGTTGTATCAAAATTAGACTCGTTTAAAGCAAAAATATATTTTGTGTATACGATTCCAATGAAACTTGGTATTTATATTGATCCAACTAAATATGGGATTAAAAAAACTTCATTTTTTTTAAAGTTTGGTGATTTATGCCGATACCCTCGCATTAATAGTCCTCTCCCAACGAGGGCGTATTTTTTGTGGTTCATACATAACTTTAATGTTTACTAGTACTGTCCGAAGTGTGAATCACACGGCTTCCTATCGTCTTCAATAAGAGTTTCTCCCTATCTCTCTCTCTCTCTCTCTCTCTCTCTACCTTCGTCTGAAGAATCCCTTGCATCCATTACAGGCATTGACTCCGTAGTGTTTCCCAAAGGCGATGTCTCCACAGACAGAACAAACGAGATGAGAAGAAGAAGGAAAAGAAGAGATTGAAGATTGTGGAAGGAGAGAAAATAAAGGATGAATTGGTATTGAACAAGATGGAACTCCCGCATCATCCATATCTATAAACAATAATATTATTTTATTGTTTATATTATGATATTAATGAAGTTACCAAATTGAAACACTTACCAGAATATGGTGATGAGAGATGAGGATTCATAGAATGACCTCCATTCAAAGAAGAAAACGGTACATCTGAATTGAAGCGAGAGAGAGAGAGAGAGAGAGAGAGATCTTTATATTCTCTCTGACTCACTTGGATTTTCAAACGCGGTCGTGTCCATTGGTTCGATCTTCTCTATTAATTTTGCTAATATAGGATCAATTAACAGTCTTGGATTAGCCATTCCACCTGAGATGTCAACAAAATATATTAGATAACAGAGATTATGACTGCAATTAACACATAAAGGAGTAATAGATATCGATTGGCATGATGAATATAGAGAAAATGGAGAGAAAATATAGTAAACACGGACAAGAACTTTAAACTATGCATGAAACCACGTGGAGAGTGGATGAATGTGCGAGACGCAAGAAGAAGAGAGAAGGGAGAGAGAGAGAGAGAGAGAGAGAGAGAGAGAGAGGCGAGATGAAAGAAGGTAACCATGGAAATGATGGAAAAGAAGAGAGGAAAGATTATTTGTGATCGATAGATAACGAGAGACTGCTTGCGAGTGGGGGGGGGGGTTAGAAGAGAGTGGGGAGGGGGGGGGAAGAGGGGGGAGGTGGCATAAGAGAGAGAGAGAGAGAGAGAGAGAGAGAGAGAGAGAGAGCGAGCGAAAGGAGGTGGTTGAGGGAGGGGAGCAGATCAATGAAGTACATCGATGTTTAAAGAGAGAAGGGGAAATGGAGAGAGAAAGATTGTGACGGTAGAGGGAATGAAAATGAGAAAGAGAGCAATTACGTGCTCGATTGGCGATCGATTGGTTCTGCGGGGGGGGGGGGAGGGGGGGGTGAGAATCGAGAGGGAACTCAAGTCACTATTACAATGTTTCCAGAGAATTTATTTAAAAAATAGTGCGATGACTGATGCTCCTGTCCCCTATATATTCAACTAATCATTTAGCTTTGGGAAAATTTTATTCAATTTTAGTAGATTGTAGTAGACTACTAGTAAAAAGCTATATTATGAAGGAACGTGATGATTACGATCAAACGCCATCTCTTTGAGTTCCTTGCTCTAGCTGTCCAAATAAAAAAAAGAGCATCTGCAAAAGTAATATTTTCGTGCCCTGAGGGCAAATAAATATCGATCGTCACGATAATTCGGGGATCTTCTTAGATAACTATTACCATCATTTTGGCGGTAAGCACGTGTCTCTAGCACGTCTAGAAACAGAAATTCGTTTTTCGGGCACTCAATTTGGGATATGACCCTGTTCCGATACGGCACCGTCCAATGCGGTACTTTTTTTCTTGAGTGTCCCTCTACTTCAACTTCCACCACAGAAAGCGTAACAGATGAAAAAAAATCCCTCCGAGCAAATAATCGTCCCGGAAATTGCACTATTGCGTCATCACTACGTAGTAAGTTAAAATCGACCTGTGATGAAATGATCGGAAATTACGCTTTATGCTATGATTCCAAAATTAATACTAATAGCTATTCTAGTTCGGAAGAGATATCACTATTTTTCTATTTTTTGGACAAATACGGTACTGTACAATAATCCTTCATTCATATTGTTCGAAATCAGTGATAATAACAACTCGGCATCTCATCATTCATTCCAAGACAACCCTTTTTTTTCATTCATTTTTTCATTTTTTTTTTTCATTTTTTTTTCATTCCATTTTTTTTCATTTTTTTCATTCCAAGACAACCCAAGACAGATTCATTCCAAGACAACCCTTTTCTACATCAATTAACATGTCCTAACATGTATAAATATCTATCTATCTATCTATCTATCATAAACAATCGTCATTGCATCACAATACGATATGATTTGAAATTGTGGGGTGCGTGGAGGTTGAGTGCAGTACGTTTTCAAAGTATGGTCAAGGGAGATCTCGTTTGTCGAGTACTGCTTAGGCCAGGGGGAGTACGGTTGCCGGGAACATTCAGTCGATGCAAGTGTTGATGGCTACAACAAAAATATAAGTATGGAACCATGGCTTCCATCATCGTTAGTTTCACCCTGTGCTTCTCTCCAAATCACTCTAACTTCTAATTACTCCGTCACAATTTTCACCCTCCTAAAACTGAACTCGCAGAATATCGCTCACTGTATGCATATGAGGCGGACAAAAGCTCCAATTTCTTTTCAGGTCGATTACAAATGTATCTGGGAACAATATTTGCTATGTTATGAGGCCAAGCGGTCACATTTTTTGGAGTTATTCAAAAACTCTTCCGGAAGAGTGAGCGTTTTTCGCAAAATCGTCTATTTTAATCCTATTTTCAACGATTTGCTGTCTGGTACAGAATTATATACGAAAAATCGATCATTTCGCGAAAAAAACTCACTCTTCCGGAAGAGTTTTTGAATATCTCCAAAATATGTGCGTGCCGTGGCTCATGATATACCAAATATTGTTCCCAGATACATTTGTGGTCGACCTGATAAAAATTGGAGCTCTTGCTCGTCTCATTTGCACACAGTAAGCGATAATCTTCGAATCAGAGCAGACCATTTTACTCTTCCTTTGGCATCCCTAGTGTTGAGCATCGGGGACATCTACGGGCGACGGCTTTGCTAGCAAGTCAAAAGAGGGAGTGTCGGTGGCAGAATCTCCTGAGTTTGAGCTAAAAGCAGTATCTGGGAATATCTAATTGTGAGAAGATATGAAAGAGAAAGTTTATTGAAATCATCATGAAACGAATGAGAAACAATCTGAAAGGGGAGGGGATTTCTCGAGGGGGCGATACAGCTAGATAGAATGCGCGGAGTAGAAGGGAAGAGACTAAGAAGATCCAATTGAGAGACACGTCAATTATAGAGAAGAGAAAGTTGAAAATGAAGAAAAGGCAGAGGAGACACAAGGGACACCACAAATGGAGAATCACACAACGCCACTCAATGTCATTGTGGAATAGGGCGAAAATAGTTCAAATAAAGAGAATCGATAGACGAGGAGAAAAGGACCCACAACACAAATGGAAACTAGATGGACAAAATATGAATCGGAAATGAAACTAATTAAATAATATTGCGGAGTATATCATTCATCGTCACTTTCTTCGTCAACGGATCTTCTTGTGCATTCAGAGAGGAAAGTCTGCTGAGACATAATGAGTGCCTCGGCCAGAGAAGCATCCTCAACATAAGTACTTTCTCTCTCTCTCTCTCTCTCTCTCTCTACTAACTCCACCATCGAACACACAACGTAAACAATAACTAACTGCACTCACATAAGTATTGCCCTCATTCCACTCCAGAGCTTCCGACATGAGAAGCTCCTCATAGAGATTAGATGGAATGACAGAGGGACGCGAGAGAATCGCATCACCTCAAATATATTTATCTCCGCAGTCCACTCGACTCATACGGCTCAACGCGGCATTTGTAGACTACCTATAATTATGTTTAATTTACATGCAAATTTAAGCCTGATTGATACATGTGAAAAAACGGCGTTGCATTAATTATCTGATGTGAAAAATGGTCTACCAGGAAAAATACTTTCGACGATTGACCCTTTCTCAAATACATCGAAAACTATTCCAAATACTCAAAATGAATTATAAAATTTGTATTATATGAGACGAATTCTGAGAGATTGCATGAAGCAGGCATGTTCATTTGACGAAATATTCGAAATGGTTCTATTCCATCACTACTATGTGCGTATGATTGCACCAGGGTATGAACTATTTTGAAACATGGTTCAGACCCGTAAGCTGTCGCATACCTAAAGCCGGTTCTAAGAAGTTTCAAATTTCAAAACATTCGTAACTTTTTAAAGTCACCCAAAAAAATCGTTCAAAAAAGCAATCGAATCACAATTTTATTCTGAACATATGAGAGACTATCTGACTCGATCTGAAGAAGAGGAGAAGACACCTAAGAGATTCAAGCCAAGTTAAAGGGTGCAAACACTCTCCCCAATTCCTTGTTGAATTAAATCAGTTGGCGACTAGCCACATTTACTTACCGTAACGTTTTGTGCACTAGTTCTCGCGTGATTACAGTATACTGAAGTAGTAGCTGCGGCTTTCTGTCTAAAAATTGTTTGTTTTTCCTAAAATTGTTCTGCCGGTTGTGCTTCTCTCACTCGACGTAGTACGTTGTTGTTAGTAAATTGAATTTTATTTATTAATCGATTGCCTCCGAGAATCACATCACAATACACAAACACATACTCACTCCTCATCACTCTTCTTGGTCACCTATACATGGGGGCTGAGCAGTGCTGAAAGGGACAGAGAATATGATTGGTCGTGCCAATTGGATTGATAAGGCCAGGGTAGCCCGAACGTGGATCTCTTGAGTCGTGCTCAAGGGGGAGTTCAAAACCAATTGCTTGCAACTGAGAAGCAAGTAGACGTTTTGTGGACAGAAAACGTTCACAAAGCAGTCGAAAGGTTCCGGTTGAAAGTGCAATTCCTGAGGGAAAGTAGTCAAGTATAGTGCGAGGAGTTCGCGTAAACTACCTGGGGACCAAAAACCGAGGGAATTGCAAGGGACTGAGAAGTAGAGAAGAGACGAGTATAGTGTGAGTGTGACTGTGAAGTGTGATTGCGAGGAAGCGAAGTGACGTAAGAGGAGGCATTGGCGAATATTGCGTGATTATTGAGATTATTTCGCGTGTGCTCCCGTATTGGTGATTATTCGCGTGTCATTCCGTATTCGTGTATTATCGTTATTGTGCAGAGTAACGAAGGAGTATTTGTAGTATGTCGGATATCTCGGCGGAGCTAGAGGCTGAGCTGCTGGGCGAAGAAGCAGAAGGAAAAGAGAAGGTTGAAAAGAAGATGGAGGAGGAACCAGCGGTGGATGTGGAGATGGTGGAAGAGGAAGAAAAGGAAGGAGAAGGAGGGAGTGCGAAGTCGAGTGCGAGCGATGCTACGATGCCGGCGGTGAGTGATAGGCTGACGAGGGCTAAAGCAGAGGCAATGAGAAAGGAGGCATTGAATGAGAGAGAGAGAGTGAGTGAAGGGATGGATGAAGTTTTCAAGCAGTTCAAAAACTGTGAGGAGGCAATAGTCAAGTTGTCGGCACTCAAAACTAAGGAGAATATTAAGGAAGGGAACTATTTAGAAAGACGAGAGAAAGAGCTAAGGGGGAGTGCGATGAGGTGCAAAAAGCAATGGATAGAGGGGATAAGAGGAGAGAGGAAGTGAACAGTTTTTGGGAGGAGGAACAAAAACTGATTCAAGGTACGAAATGCAAGTCGGTAGATGAGATCCTCACGAAAATGAGCAAGTTGGAAGAGAGTGTTAGAGTGCACAAAGAGGTGATCGCATCAGTGTGTAGAGATGAGGGGGTGAAAAGCTTGCCAGAGTTGTTAATGAAGATGGAAGCGGAAAGAACGGCGAGGAGAGAGGAACAAGAGAGATATAGGCAAGGGGGTGATATGAGGTCGGAACAGTGGGAGGAGTTGAGAGAGATAATGGAGTTAGATGAAGAGGAAACGCCGGTGGGAAAATGGAATGAGCTAAGTGACAACATGCAGGCACTCTCATCCCAACTAGAAGCACTCAATGTGTCGGACAGGCAGAAGTCAGACAGGCTGGAAGCGTATGAGCAGGACATGGCAAGGGCGAGAATGAAGATACTCAACCTGGAAAGGGAAGTGGAGGAACTGACGACGAAAGCTGAGAATCTCGAGGTGGAAGGAATTGTGGAACGGGAGAACCTGGAAGGTAGGCGAAAGAGAGAAAAAGAGGAAAACGAGATAGATGATGATTTGAAGAGTATCAGAGAACAAAGAGATCAATTGCAGTGGCTCAAAGAGACGCGAAGAAGTGGAAGAGATTCAAGGCAATTCTCCCCAAGGGCGAAGAGTGTGATGCGGGAGGAGAAACCACATTCCTTCACGGGACGGAAATCAAGTGAGTCAGCATCGATAGTTAGCGAGGACAAGGGAAGTGTCACCAGTGGTGAAATAGGACAGAAAAGGGAGGAGAAAGAGGTAGAGCAGAAGGAGTGGGGAAAAACAGCCTGGCTGTTAGGTAACCAACTCCCACCCCTTAGTAAGTATGCGGGAAGGAAGGAGGATTGGGAGGAGTTCGAAGAAGGGTTCCTATTGAGATTTGGAGGAATGTGAAAGGAAGCAGCGTTGACGATGCTCAAAGAGAACTTAGTGGGGAGAGCGAGAGATACACTAAGAGTAATACCGAAAGAGGAGAAAGGGAAGGGAATTAAGGAAATTCTGAAGTGGTTGAGGGGTAAACTGTCCAATGAGACTCCTTTTGAAGAGATTGAATGGGAGAAGAAGTTGAGAGGGCAGACATTGAGAGGGCGTACGGTAGCCACTGTGTGTGAGGAAATTGAGAAATGGACGAGGAAACTCCATAAGGGAGAGGAAAAGAAAGAGGCTGCAAGAAAGAGGCAGATGCTGTTGATACACGAAGGGAAGCCGATGGAGTACTCAAAACTCCTGGAGCTGTTTGCCAAAGGAGACTCTTATGAGGACATGAAATCTGCACTGATTCAATTGGAGTATATGAAGCGAAATGAACGGGAAATGAGAGGGGTGCAGAGTGATGGAAGGAGGGAGAGTATAGTGTGTCACAAGTGTGGAGAAAAAGGACACAGGGAGTATCAATGTACATCAAGAACGAATGGAAGAGGAGGATTCAATGGGATCGGAGCGGGAGTGAATGGGCGCCCAGGTGGATATGGTACGGGACAAGGCCGACCCATGTATACAAACGGAAGAGGAGGATACCAGAATGGGACAGCAGGAGCGAGACCGTTCGTGGCTCCACAGCAAAACGGTACGATACTACCAAGAACAATGATGATGCCGCAGGTGCAAGCAGCACAAGTGGGAGCAGGGAGAGGAGGTTACGGTAACGGAAGAGGAGGAGTAAGGCCTACCGAGGGTACAATGGCACTAGCACTGGAGGGAATAGAGTGAGTGCAATCAGGTTAGATGTGAAACAGAAGAGTGTGGAACAAGTCATCAATGAGAGGAGAAAGAGAGAGATGGAATTGGAAGAGGAGGAGTACATATTCATGAAAAAGATGGAAAAGGTGAAAGGAAGGATCGAAGGAATGCCGGTAGAAGCACTGCTAGACACAGGGGCAGATGTCTCGGTCATCTCAAGGAATCTCGTAATAGAAATGGAAGGAACGAGAATGGAGATAGGAGGAACTAGGGTAGTGAGAGATGCACAGAGAAATCCAATGAGTTTCCTGGGAAAGACTGTACTGGACGTACATCTAGAGGTGGGAAGAAGAGCAAGAGTCGGATTTTACGTAGCAGACGATAATTGCAGTACGGTAATCATCGGTGGACGTGGTTTGGAGGCAATTGGAATCGAATTGAGAGCGGTGGGGTTTAATGAGGAGGGAGATAGTCATATACACAGTGAACATTCTGTACAGAATGCTACGGTGCTTAGGAATGTGAGAATCGAGCCGGGAGAGTTGGGAGCAGTGTGGGTGACGGGAAGTGAAGATGCGTCAGTAGTGCTGGATACTGTAGTAGATCAAGTGATAGAAGGAGTGGCAGTGAGGGAGAAGTTCGTCATCGTTCCTGTTTATAATGATACGAAGGAGGAGATAAAATTCGAAAAGCATCAGAACATTGGTTCATGGAAGTTGGTTGATGGAAGTGTAAACGGAGTCTCGTCGGGAGGAGGAGAGGAGTCGCCAAGGTGTCGACGAGTGGAGGCACAAGGAGAACATGAGTGGGAGGCGATTATGGAGAAGTTGATAAAGAATAGAGGTGAAGCGATCGGGAGAGAGCTAGAGATAGTATTGAAGGAATGTTCTGAAGTCTTCGCAAAGGGAGAAGAGGACATTGTGAGATTGACAGAGTGGGAGTGCGGAGTAGATATAGTTGAAGGAAAGCCAATCAGGCAGAAGCCTAGACCAATTCCATTCGCGATACGAGAGAAGTTGAGGGCGTTGGTAGATAGAATGATGAGACAGGGAGTAGTTCGTAAATCACAGAGTCCGTGGTGCTCTCCCATCGTAGTAGTAAAGAAGAAGGATGGAAGTATCCGACTATGTATTGATTACCGCAAGGTAAATCAAATGATAGCTAGGGGAGCATTTCGAGTTTCAAGTGTTGCCATTTGGTCTCAATGTGTCTCCGTGTCAATTTCAACGAGCTATGATAGAAATGTTGAAAGAAGAGATGGAAAAGGAAGGGACGGGGCAGAGAGTATTCTGCTATATCGATGATGTACTGATTGCAACAGAAACTGTACAAGAACACTTACATGTACTACAGTGGGTGTTAAGGAGAATGAAAGAGAGAGGAGTGAAAGTGAATCCGGGGAAGTGCAAATTCCTAATGGAGGAAGTGGAATACTTGGGGCATTCGGTGTCAGGGAAGGGAGTGAGTATGGAGGGAAAGAAGGTTATCGCTGTGAGAGAATACCCGCGTCCGAAAAATGCATCGGAAGTAAGGTCATTTGTGGGTCTAGCCAGTTACTATCGGAGATTCGTGCGCGGATTCGCGAAATTGGCTGAGCCGATGCACAGATTAGCTGGGAATGGAGTAGAATGGAGATGGGGTAGTGAGGAAGAGAAGGCATTCGTGACTATGAAGAAGGCGATTACTGAGGCTCCGGTGCTCGTACAGCCAGATTGTGAGGCCGCAGTAAAGGGAGATCGGCCATTCATCATTACGACGGACGCAAGTGGTCACGGTATAGGAGGTGTGCTCGCACAAGCAGATGAGACAGGAGTGGAAAAGCCGGTAGCATTCTACTCGAGATCTTTGAGGGGTCCCGAGAGGAATTACTCGATTATTGATCTCGAGGCGCTCGCTATATTCGAGGCGACAAGGAAATGGAAGTTCCTGATCTTTGGTAGTAGAGTGATTGTAAGGACAGATCATGCACCTTTAACATCCATGTTTAAAAGGCAGAATGTGTGCTCGAGGATATTGAGGTGGGCGGCAGAGATGATGCCGTATAATCTTGACATCGTGCACGTCAAGGGTAGAGAGAATGTGGTAGCAGATTCATTGTCACGAAATCCAGTGGAAGAAGAGGGAGATCCGGTGACGATCGGAGATGATCTGGTGATCAATGTGATGACTAGAAGCAAGCAGAAGGGAGACAAGGAACTGAGGAACAAGGAGGAAGTAGCAGTAGAGAAGAGTGAAGGAAAGGAGAAGTGGAAGAAGATGCAAGAGGAGGAGGAATGGGTGGTCGAATTAGTCAGAAAGTGGAGGGAAGTTGAGCATGGAAAAGGTGAAAAGACAGAGATTGTCAAGATACCAGATTCCACCAAGAAGTACAGCATGGCAGATGTGATAGTGGAAGAAGGGATACTGTATCTGACAGGAAGGGATCACGAAAGAAGATTGTATGTACCAAGGAGAGAGAGATTAAGGCTAGTAAAGGAAATACATGAGAGTGTGTTGGTAGGTCACGTGGGAGTGCAGAAATTGCTAGAGCTGGTAGAGAAAGAATACGTGTGGGGATCGATGAATAAGGATGTAGCTAAAGTAGTGAGAGAGTGCGAGGTGTGCCTTGTGAGCAATCCAAGAAAGAGATTCATCCCCGAACTGAAGCCGAGAGAGGCAAATGCTCCTTTGGAAATAGTGGCGGTAGATTTAATCGATATGGGTCGAGGCAAGAAAGGAAATCGTTAAATTCTAACAATTATCGATTTATTCACGAGATACGCTGAAGTTTCTCCGATCAGAGATAAGAAAGCGAGTACGGTAGCAGACGAGTTTATGACTCAATGGGTACTGAAAGGAGGGAGAGTGCCTAAGTCATTACTGAGTGATAATGGAGGAGAGTTTATGAATGAGGTGATGGAAGAAATCAATAAATTATGGAAGATAGAGAGGAAATGTACCTTACCGTATCACTCGAGGGCCAATGGTGCGGTAGAAAGAGTGAATAGGACAATCACGGACATACTGAGACGGATATTGGGAGGATCAGATGAATGGGAGAGAGTCCAACTTTCCTATTCCACGGGAGAGACGATAGATTGCCGACCGGAGAGAGTTGGAGGGTAGACGAGAGATACGTAGTAGATAGCGATGACTATAAGTCAAGTATGATGTTGAGGATGAAGAGAACCCAAGAAATCGTTAATGAGAGATTACAGGGGGAAAGAGAGAAAATGAAGATAGAGTATGATAAGAAGAGAGAAGGGAACAAAGTGAATGAACCACGGGTGGGTGATAGAGTATATGCCTTTAGAGAGAGAAATGGAGAGAAGACCTCGAAGTTAAGGATTTGTTGGGAGGGGCCATACAGGGTGATAGGTAGATCAGATACAACGGCAAAGATAGTGGGAATTGAAGACGAGAAAGAGAAAGTGGTGCAGTTAGACCGGCTAAGGAAAGTACCAATGAGTATTGAAAGTTCATTGAGATTGAATACAGTCAATGGTATGGATATGAAGGATAAGTATTGCAGGATCGTCATCGACGAGAAGAGTCCGCTGCATTGGATGCATGCGTGTCCGGAGTGCAATCGAGAAGGGAGGGAAGCAGGCAGTCTGGGGGAGGAATGCCCCCCCGCATACAGACATCTTCCCATCAAGCGAGTGATCGAGTTAGCCGTGCTAATCCGCGTCGTCAAGCTCGACAAAATGACTCCGAGCAGAGCTCACAAGATTCTCGAAGACACGAAGAGAGATGAGAAGACGAAGACACTGGGAGACGAGAAGATCGAAGTAGAAGAATGCAGAATGGCGGTGAAGAAGACGTGTGTCCATTCAAGAAGGACTATCGAGGCAGGAGGAAAGTTTCGATTCGTGATGAAGGACGTCTCGGAGCACCTCAAGGAGGCCTATCGATCGTCACTTGGAGAAAGGGTGGAGGAGACAACTGGATACGGGACTGTAATCCTGCAGAAGGGATTGAAGAATGCTCCGCAGGGCAAGAGCGACTCCGTACACTGGGAGTGGTATGCGGAGGTGACGGTGGAATGGCGAGCACTCCTCGAACACCTGCGAAACCGTGAGAAGAAGGTGAAGATTGTGATGATCTTGTGGCCGAGATCAGAGAGCAGAGGGAGAAGGAACGAACTCTGGGCGTACATCAAGCAGGTCACCGAATGCACCGCATGGGAGGTGGTCGTGATTCGGGAGCCAAGTGGGATGGACACGGAACACGATTACGAAGAGCAGTTGACTGAGATGGCAGCAGAGGTGACTGAGAGAGGAGACATACGAGTACTGCTGAATGAGTGTGCATTCGTCACCGACGGATACCCGATCTCTTCCCTACATCTGTCCCATCCGCATCTCACGCGAAGTGACTGGGAGAGAGCTGCGGGAGTTTGGAGGTACTCAGGAAGATGGATACCGCCACCGAGGATGGTACAGCAGAAGAGAATCGAGGCAGACTGGAACACGCCCAACAAGAAGGAATCATCCAGGGAACTACACATGTCGATTGAGAAGATGAGAGAAGAGCTGAGGAAGAAGAGGGAGGAGAGGATGAAGGAGACTGTGTGTCATGAATGCCATCTGAAGGGTCACTTCGCCCGTAACTGCCCGAATCAGAAATACGATCCAGAGGAGCCATCCTTTGACCGAGAAGATACCAGGATTCGTCGAGGACGCCGAAACTTGGAGGAGGGAGATGAAGAAGAGGAGAAGACACCTAAGAGATTCAAGCCAAGTTAAAGGGTGCAAACACTCTCCCCAATTCCTTGTTGAATTAAATCAGTTGGCGACACATTTACTTACCGTAACGTTTTGTGCACTAGTTCTCGCGTGATTACAGTATACTGAAGTAGTAGCTGCGGCTTTCTGTCTAATAATTGTTTGTTTTTCCTAAAATTGTTCTGCCGGTTGTGCTTCTCTCACTCGACGTAGTACGTTGTTGTTAGTAAATTGAATTTTATTTATTAATCGATTGCCTCCGAGAATCACATCACAATACACAAACACATACTCACTCCTCATCACTCTTCTTGGTCACCTATACAGATCGACATATTTGTTCAGTGACTTGGCACAGCACGAAAAGTGCGTTGATGAGATGAACATGCCACGTTGTAGTGTGGCCGAGGCTGAGTTGAGGCATGCTATGAAAAAAGTGTGAAAACGCTTCTACGCCTCAGGGCATGACGTCATAGGAATTTCCGGTTTTTCAAAAACTTCATCGAATGGCCTAGTGAGTGGTACCAATCGATTCCTCATAATATTCTAAGACTTTTTCGACTCCATGACTTTTTCGCCAATCTTTGATTTAAGCTTGGAAATTTCAAAAATATGTTTCGAAATTTAAATTTAAATATTTATGTGTAGTTTCCCTGAGGAAATGGCAAAGTTTTATTTGCACAATACACTACTGTAACAATGATTGTTCAACTATGTAAAGGTCTTTTTGTATCGTGGCCCTAAAGGATGTTCAGTAGGTTGAAAACTGTCGTCCCCTTGGCATTATGGTGTGGCCTACAGTAACCCGGACTATTTTCCAAAACCTTTGGGAGCTACAGTATCCGTTGTACAATGCATGAGCAACTTCAGGCGACCATGTATATCGCCGACACGACCCCCCCCCATCCCATCCAGAGATTCCCAAACAATACGTGGAAATTACTCCGGGTTACTGTAGGCCACACCATAATGCCAAGGGGACGACAGTTTTCAACCTACTGAACTTCCTTTAGGGCCACGATACAAAAAGACCTTTACATAGTTGAACAATCATTGTTACAGTATTGTATTGTGCAAATAAAACTTTGCCATTTCCTCAGGGAAACTACACATAAATATTTAAATTTATATTTCGAAACATATTTTTGAAATTTCCAAGCTTAAATCAAAGATTGGCGAAAAAGTCATGGAGTCGAAAAAGTCTTAGAATATTATGAGGAATCGATTGGTACCACTCACTATGCCATTCGATGAAGTTTTTGAAAAACCGGAAATTCCTATGACGTCATGCCCTGAGGCGTAGAAGCGTTTTCACACTTTTTCCATAGCATGCCTCAACTCAGCCTCGGCCACACTACAACGTGGCATGTTTATCTCATCAACGCACTTTTCATGCTGTGCCAAGAACAATTCGACTGAGTCAGATAGTCTCTCATATATTCTTTTTTTGATAAAAAATGTAATATTGACTCTAATGATCTCAAAAAGTTGAAAATATGTTTTTTTCCGACAAAAAACGGGTCTCCTGAAAAAAAATTGTAAAAAATCGAACGTATAAAACAATTGACGATGGAATCTAATTCTACGTAGAAAGTTATGGGTTGGATCATTTTTCTAGCCAATTTGGAGATGGGCGTCCCGAGGCACATAATGAAGAATTAAGAAGAAAGAATCGATATTTTATCGAAAATTTTCTCTTGATTACTTTGAATTCCTCCTCTGCGGTCGCTACTCTTGAGTTCCAGATTTTTATTGCAAAAAAGGTAACATTGCTATAATAAAAAGTTTGCATCTCCGATTAGGATGAAACTTAGACGATGCATAGCAATGGGGGTTAGAAAATTGTTCATTTATTTGATTTTTTTTCAATTTTCACAATTATCGATTTTTCAATTCACAGAGCAGGAATTGCTGCAGTCTCTCAGGAAATGTATATCACGCGTGTCACGTAAGGATCGAGACAGATAGAGATATCTATGATATATCCAAAATTTGCGTAGTGTTCGGAAAAGTGGTGCGAACGCCAGCAGTCGGAGCATGTGGACGTACAATTTCTGACACCAATATTTCTATATATTTTTAGAGAGCCCTCATCGTGCTCGAAAAGATAGCGTTTCCCTTTTTTGCCTGAGATCGATTTCAACGTCGATAGACGTCGTCGAGTGTTCGTTCAGGGAAAAAGAGGCTACCTTTGAGGCCGAATAACTCGATTCGTAGCTACGATAGAGAAAAGTTGATGAAGACATAAACTGTGCAGAATTTCCTGGAGAATGGAATGGACATTGACATAAGCCGCTAATTTGATTTTAGTACTAATTAATTGGCGGAAAGCTGGCGTTCGCACCACTTTTCCGAACACTACGCAAATTTTGGATATATCATAGAGCTTTGCAAGGTACATCGATTGATATATAGATTGTAGGGTCGAATCGCGTACGATCATGTAGTTATGACTCGAAAACGACTCTAAAATCTCGGAATTGGTAGATTTCTCGCCTGAGATAGACTTCTTCTCCTCTTCTCCCCACAGACTCACTGATCTACCCACATGGATGGTGTAAATCGAACTGAAGATAATTCCTAATTATGACAACAAAAATTCCTCATTTTGTTAAAAAAATTGGCAGATTGTAATGTTAGAAATTTATATGACTCTAACTATGTTTTCTCGTAAAATTCGCGAGTCATGAGGGTAGATCAGTGAGTCTGCGGGGAGAAGAGGTAGATCACTGAGTGGCCTCTCTCAGGCGAGAAATCTACCAAGTCCGAGATTTTAGAGTCGTTTTCGAGTCATAACTACATGATCGTACGCGATTCGATCCTACAATCTATATATCAATCGATGTCTCTTGCAAAGCTCTATGATATATCCAAAATTTGCGTAGTGTTCGGAAAAGTGGTGCGAACGCCAGCTTTCCGCCAATTAATTAGTACTAAAATCAAATTAGCGGCTTATGTCAATGTCCATTCCATTCTCCAGGAAATTCTGCACAGTTTATGTCTTCATCAACTTTTCTCTATAGTAGCTACGAATCGAGTTATTCGGCCTCAAAGGTAGCCTCTCTCTCCCCGAAGGAACACTTGACGACGTCTATCGACGTTGAAATCGATCTCAGGCAAAAAAGGGAAATGCTATCTTTTCGAGCACGATGAGGGCTCTCTAAAAATGGTTCTTATGAAATTTTCGATTTTTTGTTGTACGTGAGTTGTCTCGATCCTTACGTGACACGCGTGATATTCTCATTCTTCTCACCTGACTCTCCACTCGTTCCAGGTTGATCATCGACACGTGTGGATGAACATGGTTGAGTGGATGGAGAAGATCGTGATATTCGAGTCTTACCATGAGAGATTGAATTGGATGACAGAGGGGGGGGAGTCTCCCCCATTCCATTTCCATTGTTGCTTTCCTCCACAGTACGGGCATACTCTATGTACGACTCACGCACAATCTGTGACACACTCATTATTCACTTATTCGAAATACTAATTTTCTTCTTTTCGAATTATATAGATTTTTCTGCCTACAGTATTCTTGTCGTACCTGATCCTTTATGTCTTCTTCCGTTCTCTCCCAATCCGTCATACTCATCTTGTCTTTCAGCATTGCCTCTTCTATTTCGTTCATCTCATTCACACTGAAATAATTACCAGAGCATGAGTCGGGGAAAAACTTTAAAAAAAATTGATTTTGATGAAACTTTTTATGGGACCCTGGAGACAAGGGATTTGATAAATCTGTGCGCTGGTTGATTAACCCGCTTTAGTAATCCTCCGGGTTTTTTTCGGAATCGTCATATCGCAACTAAAAATGGCGCTAGAAGGCAGGAAAGGGGCTCAAAAATGCAGAATAAATGGTCGCATAATTTTTTCTGATGAAATACATGCATCATAGTCATCAAGACTCAAGACTTCAACTCAAGAAATTAATTTTAAAAATATATAAAAATGCAACTAAGCACAAATTTTCAAGTACCCTCAGATGGCCCGGCGGAGCAAACAGTTATGAATTTATAAAAGAGGACTTGTATGAGAAAAAAATTTAAGACTTTTTCTACTTTATGAATTTTTTTGCGAATCTTTGATCTAAGCTTGAAAAATTAAATTAAAATATTTTTGTGCAGTCGCCCTGTGGAAGGGAGAAAGTTTTATTTGCGCGATGCAATGCTATGACAATGATAGTTATAACTGTGTAAAGCACGTATTGTCTCGAGGCCATACATTATGTTCAGTAGGCTGACAATGAAGGAGTTCTTGGAATTATGGTGTGCCTACAGTAACCCGGTGTAATTTCCGTACTTTACTTTGTACATTACTTTACGTTGATGGGAGGATGGCCTAGTGGTGTAAGGCACTGCTTGCCAGACGTCACGAGGTCACGAGTTCGATCCCCGCCCAGGTTCACCAAGCCCTTCATCCCCCTCGTTGGCGGTTAAATTGGTAGCAACATTGATTGCGAAAGGTAACGTGCCCCAGAAGCCTAGTCAGCAGGGGATAAGTAGACTTATGCAGCAACCGGCCTTACCGGTCGGCACCGGCAGAGTAGTCGCTTGTCGACGTAAAGTCCTCTTGATTCCGGTAGCAACTTTACCTTTTACTTTACCTTTTTACTTAGTGTACTTTGGGAATGTCTCGTTGGGATGGGGGGGGGGGTCGGGTCGACATCATACCTGGTGGCTTGAAGTTACTCAATCATTCTACAACTGATTTTGCACCTCCCGAAGCTATTGGAAAATACTTCGGGTTACAGTAGGCACGCCATAATTCCTAGTGCCTTTCGGTTTTCAGCCTGCTGAACATCCTATATTGCATCGATACAACCAGTCCTTTATACTGTTGAACCATCATTGCTATGTCACTGCTTCGCGCGAATAAAACTTTTCCCGTTCCGCAGGTAAACCACACAAAAAATATTTTTATTTAATTTTGAAACATATTTTTAAATTGATCGAGCTTCAATAAAATATTAGCGTAAACTTCAGGAAGTCGAATCTCAGCATTTTATGAGGAATTGATTGCCACTCATTATGCTATTAGACGAAGTTTTCAAAAAAAACGGAAATGCCTATGACTTCATACCGATGGAATGGGAAACGTTTTGGCGCTTTCCCGATACTATGGATCAATTCTGCCTCGGCCAAACTACATCATGTCCTGCTTATCTCACTAACTTATTTTTTTCAGAATGTCAATGTTCATTCGACCGAGTGAGACTCGATCTGTCTTCTTTTCCGTATTTTTCTAACATTGAAAAAAGCGCTCAAAAAACTAAATTTTTTCGCCTCAGGTTTTTAAAAGATGAATCCGGTTGGCTAACCATCGGTTTACAACAATAAATGATGAATTTATTTCAAAACTGGCCAGATGCTGTAGGTTTATAGCTTTGTCTTAGAAATTTCACATTGTTTAAACTTGGAAAAGTAATATGGTAAAATTCGTTTTATGATTTTTTTCTTATATATTTAGCACATTCCCTTCATTTTGCCTTTCAACTAAGAATATTGAGAGGTATATACAAAAACAATTTCAATTTTTTTAAAAGACGGGCAGGTTTTTTTCAAACCTGCTCAACTTTCAGTCCTACTTTTTGACCTATGAATGGTACCATTTCAGTTCAATCGGTTATTATTCTTTGATGATCGAAGAATGTCATGAAACAGTCAGCGCTTCGAGAAAACGCGTCTCCCCAAATGCTCGGCCTATAAAAATTTACACATAGTTTGTTAATGTTGAGAGGATATTACAATACTCTCTCCTCACATTCGAAAATGATACAAATGTTCATATCGTGCAGAAACAAACGTAGAACTGAATGGAAAATAAAAAAAGGTGAGATATGAAATAGTGTGTAGAACCTCTTGGATATAGCATCAGCAATGAGTTGTCGATCAGCCAGACCAGGTTCGAATGAAGGAAGACCCAATCCAACTCCAACTGTTGCCACAAGAGGATCGATCACTCAACAAAGTTTGATCACTATTTATCGATCAATCATCATAAATTGAAGTGGGCAGTCAACATTACTATTACTGTGTCCGCATTCGCCCTCTCTTATAAGAGGAATCGGGAAAGACGATATGACAGGAACATACCAAAAGTAGAGCTTTTAAAAAATAACCATTTGTACATGGCACATCTCTATCGAATACCTTTTTGTTTTCTTTTTTTAGATATTTTTATATAGCGTAATTTTTGAACACAAACAAATTTTGTGAGAGGTGAGATTTTTTTTTCAGGTGAAACTTTTTTCTCCCGAAATCACAAGTTTGAAAAATCGCAACTTCCTTCAAAATATTGTAATCCGTGTGCCGTTTGATTTTTAGATGGGAAACACCTTGTCTACTAAATACTAGGGTAGCGAAAATGGATCCCCACTCCCTGCTGATTTCCCCCCTCTCTAGCACGGAGTGCGAGGGGGTCGTAAATGCATCTCTCTCGCGCAGGAAGTGCGAGAGAGTGCAGGGAGTGCTCTTTTCGCGGGAAACGAGCTGAGTGCTCCCCACCTCCCTCTCCTCTCCCTATCTTTACAGTAATATTTATACAAAATATTTTTCATTATTTAATTCTTTTCCTTTATATTTAAATTACTTTCCGCGACTTCATAGAAGGTGCCGCATATGCCCCCCGGCAATGTTTAGAAAAGAAGATCATGAATCGGTGCTTATCAGAAAGATCTCATTGAGCTGATTCCAAATATATGCTTTTCAGAAAATGAAACTGTGATTGGGCTGAGAAAGGCGGATGGGAGTGTTAATCGCACGAGTAAGGACCAGGGGTAACTTTAGGCCCACTAACTTAGTGGGGATGAAAATGCATTTTCGCGCGTATTTTACCAATTACATTACATTGTGATTATTTAGCAAGGACAATAGCCTTAGAATACGTCTGAGCTTCTGCCCGAACGATATGAAAAAAGAAAACATTACAGACCGCAGCTTTTGTATTTGTTACGCGAAAAAAAGGTAATTCTGATCCCACTAAGTTAGTGGGCCGCAAGGGTGAAACTGGGGACATCCCACTAACTAGGGAAAGTCGCAAAGTGTCCGTGGGGTTTCTGAAAACGCCAAACTAGTATCCAGTTTGGAGGCAAATTTTTCTGTCAAAAGTTGCCAAAGCCCCTTGGCGGCCTCATAATATCGATTGAAAGATCCCACTCCAAATTTCGGTTGCCTCTTGTGCGCGCTCGAAGCGAAACTCAACTGCCCTGGTGGACGAGTGGATAGGGCCTTCGACTAGCGATCCTATGAACTTTTGTCCCGTGAGTTCGATCCCATATGGTCGAAATCATTTTTGCCCCATTTTTCGAACAACTATTGTGCCATTTTTTATTGCCTGTTAATTCGATAAGATTACGGAATCGAAAAAAAATGAACTTCCGAACTGCGAGGGCGAGATTATGACTCGGGTTGTGTTCGCCCTTGTTCGGGCGTAAATCCTCCGATTGTTCAAATTTCTTCGATATTCCCGGCTGTTATTGGCTTACTGATTCGAATGGGATCTCTACCTTGAATTGTTGCAAGACACACAAGTACGTTAACTAGTAGTGTTCCGAAAGCAAGCGGGCACTTGGAAAGTTTCACAAACCAGACCTCGTTGAGAAAGGCCTCGTTTCTTTCACGGTTTGTTTTTACTACCCTCACTAGAATCCAATTTTTGGCCAGCGGCCAGTGGGGAGAAAAAATTACACTCTGACAAAATGTTTCCAAGTAATAGTGATCCTAGAAATAAGTTTCAAAACACGTTTGGTAGAAGTGCACAAATAAAAATATACAAATATCAATGTTTATATGAAATAGGAAATAACAATATAGTAAAAATTCCCCTAGGAATTCGCAACCCAAATGTCGAGGCTTCGCGAAATCTCTAACTTGAATGGTAAACGAACCATCGTTCCCTCCGAACACAATCCGAGTCATAATCTCGCCCTCGCAGTTCGGAAGTTGAATTTGTCCGATTCCGTAATCCTAACGAATTAACAGGCAATAAAAAATGGCAAAATAGTTTTTCGAAAAATGGGGCAAAAATGATTTCGACCACATGGGATCGAACTCACGGGACAAACGTTCATAGGATCGCTAGTCGAAGGCCTTATCCACTCATCCACCAAGGCAGTTGAGTGAGGCCGTTTCGAGCGCGTACAAGAGGCGACCGAAATTTGGAGTGCGATCTTTCAATCGATATTCTGAGGCCGCCAAGGGGCTTTGGCAACTTTTGACAGAACAATTTGCCTCTCCAAACTGGATACTAGTTTGGCGGTTTCAGCGTTTTCAGAAACCCCACGGACACTTTGCGACTTTCCCTAGTAAGTTAGTGGGCCTAAAGTTAGCTCGATAATCAGTGAATCACACTCTCATTTACGACCTATGGCAGCTTGCCAAAATAGCGCGGGAGTGCACCCCCCTCGCAAGGGAGTGCGCTTTGGCTGTAAATACGCGGGAGTGGGGATCCATTTTCGATACCCTACTAAATACAAACATGCGATATCCCATAATTAATGTATCATTCTGCAGTGGGGAGCTGTCGCTTTTGTAAATAATAATTTCATTAGAAGTAACTCATTTCCGCGAGTCAAAAGTCGCTGTAGTTCTTGTGCGCGACAAAGCCTTTAAGAGGCGCACATAGAGAGTGGAAAGCGGCATAGAAAAAGGAATAATTTTTAGTTGGTATAATTTTGGATCGATGCCCTAGGTGCTCCTCTTACCGAATCATCTTTTTAAATATGTTTCTTATCAAATTTGCAACGGTAATGAAAAATGCGTAGTTTCAGAATTTACCGCACGTATCTCGACTCTTTCTCACTAGAATGTCATGACCCCTTAACAATTCAGAATTTCAATCTGCATCGAACTGTGGTTTTAGAATTTTCGATTTCCGTTACTTTTGGAAAATGCAATTTTTTGGAAGATCATATCTCGAGTTACAGTAACATGGATTTTCAGGAAAGTTGTTAGCTTACGCAACTAGACGTGTAGAACCCGAATTTCAAAAATAATAATTTGATATTTCGTGGGATCAGATCATGAAAACTTAAAGTGCTTTACTGCTTCTTTCGTGCAATTTCAAAGAGGTGAGCGGTCGGAATGGCCCAAAAAAAAATTCATTTCTCGATATCAATCCAATTATCGGCGTAATTCCGACCACTCTCCTCGTTGAAATGGCGCGGAATTAAACGTGAAAAGTAAGACATTCTTGTAGCTTTCATGATCAAAACCCCACGAAATATTGAATTTTTTATTAGGGACCCCCAAAGGTGCAATGAAACTAACTTTAAAATTCCAGTTTTAGCATTGTTGACTACTGACGGTCTACAGAATCATTGTTTTCATAGTTAAATTTCCGAAATTTCTATAATCACATAACAAATTGCGTTACAATTAGGCTCCTTTTCTGCTGCACGCGAAACCCTTTTAACGCGACCGCAACGCGCAGTATGCTGTGTCATACACACTTCGCTGAGTCAGAATAGTCGTTTTTAGCTTCTACTTCATAGCAGAATTTTTTCGACGTATTTTTGCCTTCTCTAGTGGTCAAGCATTGAATAAGCTGCGAATTTGTCTATATGTTGGGTCTCAGCATGCACTGTGAAACATGAGAAATTGTTTCTCGTGAATCTGCTCATTTTTCGTTCACTGTCCTTTGCTCAAGTCGCTAGTTCTTTGTAGAATGGTGAGTAACACACCACAGATCATCGCTGTTATAAAAAAGAAAATAACCTGTGTTTCATTTTTGAAGTACAACTTGAATACGCAACTTCGTCAATAATCTATTTTTACTATAATTGTCAAAGCACATTTTGGCGTCCATGGAATCACTCAGTTTAAACGGCCTGACATACGCGAGTGTTTTTGGAAGGGAATGGCATGAAAATTAATATTGCGACACTCTGTGGAAAAAGTTATTCGCGATAAAGCACTTCGAGAGCCAACGTATGCTTCGCGCCACGCTGTAAAAAGTTTGTGCGTCCATGGCACGCTCCGATTTATACACCATGATAAGCACGCCCTGCGGAAAAAAGTTATTCGCGAAAAAAACACATAATTTGAAAAATTGAATTACCGCAACAAATGAAAGTAAGAAAGCAACACACCATCCTTGTATAAATGCCGGTCTAAAACTAGCGACCGCAGGGGCAAAATTCAAGGTACTTCCTAAAATTGTAATATTAAGCCTATCCCCTCATAATTCGAGTGCTGAATCCAATGAGAGCACAAAGAAATTAAAAATCACGAAAGAAAATAACATTAAGGCGTTTTCAAAATTGAACGAAGTTTCACTGATCCTACCGTATTTCCCATCAATGGACTGTTCAATGGGTTGTTCGACTGGGTCAGACTTTATATTAAAAATATTTTTTCTCCACATTTTGCAGTTTTATACGCCCGATTCTTGGTATTTCCTGTAATTAAAGTTATAATCACCCTCGCCCCTCCATTTGTCCCTCTCCCCTCGACGTTTCTGGCCAAAATCTATTCATAAAACATCTCAGTGAGCGTCTGCGAAAACACAAAAGTGAAGCGCGTGTCACGGACAAACGACCCATTGGAATTGAACAGCGTTAGGTTAGAAAGAAGCGCAAAAGTGGAAATATTAAAAAGAAAAAGAAGAAATGTTGGGGACATTGCATTAAAGTGGTCTGGTAGGTCAAAGCGCCGAACATGTGGTGTGATTCGAAAGAGAGCGATCTTCCAGAGGCCGCTGCAGACAAACGACCCATCGGAAATGAACAGCCTTAGGTAGAAAGAAGCGCAATAGTCGAAGTATTAATAAGGACAAAAAGAAATATTGGGGACACCGCATTAAAGTGGTCTGGTAGGTCAACGCGCGGAATATGGGATGATTCGAAACAAAACTATCGTTCACAGGTCGCTGCGGACAAACGACCCATTGGAATTGAACGGCATTAGATTAGAAAGAAGCGCAATAGTCGAAACATTGATAAGGAGAAGAAAAATGTTGGGGACACGACGTTAAAGTGGTCTGGTAGGTCAACGCGCGGAACATGGGGAGTGATTCGCAACAAAACTATCTTTCACAGGTCGCTGCGGACAAACGACCCATTGGAATTGAACGGCATTAGATTAGAAAGAAGCGCAATAGTCGAAACATTGATAAGGAGAAGAAAAAATGTTGGGGACACGACGTTAAAGTGGTCTGGCAAGCTTTTTTATGTAAAGAAAAAAGGAGTGGAAATAAAACATCAAAGTATCAAGCGAGCAAGGGCAGCGGTAGGCGAACAAACACTCAGAATGGTTGCTTATGTTGTTGGTCATGTGCTCATACGAGAAACACAACAAAAAATTAACTTTATTAGCGAAAAAAGTCAAAAACAAAAGTGATATATGAAAGAGGCGGGTTACTGTAAGTGCATTTTGTGGCACACCATAATACCTTTTCGGAAATCACACTAGGACCGCACAGGCGGTCCCACTTCGCGGATTTTATCTAAAACCTTGCTTGGTGGTCCCTTTTTTTCTTAAAATTCGGATTCTACATGTCGAGCTAACTACTTTCCAAGAAATCTATTTTCCTACAAGTCGAGATATGATCTTAGAAAACACATGATTATTAAAATTGTGTAATATAAAGAGGCGTAAAACATGAAATATTTTTTTTAAATCTTAATTTAAGCATAATTTAACGAATTATGCGAAAACAAAAACTGATGTACTGCAATTTTACAACCCTTTTTAATAATAAAAAAACAATAAAAGCAAATAAACCTTTTTACCTTTTCGGATGCGATTTGGTCCAACTAAGAATCCTATGCCCATGAAAGAAATATATGCAGATACAATCCTTCAGAAGGAGTATATCTATACGGTGAAAAACAAATGGCGAAGTGAGAGGATTTGGCTGTGTAACGCGTTTGGTGGTATCATTATATGTTATTCACCTGCATTGTAATGAGTACTTCCATGATAACTCAATCTTATGGGTGCATTAACTTCTTCTTTCTCGCCCTTCTTTTCTATCGATCCACTCGTTCCCACTCCTACTCCAGAGGAAGAAGGACAAGATCCAGGAGATTTGGGATGAAAGACGTTAATAGGATCTCAATACTATCCGTTACTACACATTCTCATTTTCAATCGGTGTCACAAAGACGATATTGTACTCACTTATATTGTATTCATATATCTCGATGGGCCGATTGTATATCTCAGATGTTGCTTGCAATTCCACGTGATTTCCATGAACTGTTAGACGACGTTTACGCTAAAAAGAAGAAAACGAATAAAATGGTATAAGGCTAGAAAAGAAATGAAACAGACCGTATGATATAAAATTATATCACATCTCTTCTCACGAGAGCATCAATCAAAAATGATTTTTTTTAGAGTAAGGAAGAAAAGTAAAAATAAAGGTTTCTTGGATGTTAACCTTCTCATAACGTCCCCCTCCCTCCCCCCGATATAAAATTTCACAATTCTATCAACGTTTCGGCTATTTTATTTTAAATAACCCTATTTGGTCTATTCCAAAATCGAGCTGTTTTCCGTGCACATTCAGACACGCGACCTTGGGTGGTCGACGTTGCTGCCATGGATTAGTAGCAATTGCAGGCGAAAACGTATTGTACATGGATTGATAGAGCTAAAATTAAGCCTAGGTTGCGGCTTACACTTGACACACGCTTTTTTAATGGAAACCAATCATACGAAAAAAAAACTAAAATGGGAACTTGGGTGTCATTAGACGGGTAACATTGTCAAAATCAAGTAAATATCAATATAATAAATATTGTTAGCCCGACAGCCCTATTCTCTCGTGAGAGGCGTGATATTTCCCTTCACTTAATAGGCGCTCGAAAATAAATAAGAAAAAAAATGCCTTCTTCTCACAGCAATATAAGCAGAGAAATCCTCAGTGATGAACTGCTCAAAGTGCTCTCGATTCTTTTCCTGCAAGAATAACAGATAACGGCTGTGTCAACTTCCCCTCCCCCCATCCTTTACTTCTTATTCGACGCCCCTCCCCTAGCTCCTATCCTGTACCAGGTCGGATGATCACCGGCTATATCACAACTAATTTTTTTTTTCGAAAAAAAAATGCTTCCCATTGAAAGAGCTTTACGACATTTTTTTGAAAATTATTTACTCTGATTATATTATCGAACATTATTTCCTGTATCTGTCTTTTACGCGCTTAGAATGTGATAATTGACCTAGATGTCGACCAATTCCAGTACTCGGATATCGTTCTTCTTCGTGTATGAAGCGCCCATAAGTCAATCCACACTTTTTTTCAATTACCTGCATCTTCTAAGCCAAGAATGGAATCAGGCTGAAATTTAAACATGACGCGTCAAATGTATTGACAATTATGATAAGGTATTAAGAAATTACACGTTCATTACGTAGTGATGCCGCAATTTCTAAATACTTTTTTGGAAACCATTAATCTTGCATGCATTTTCTCCAGTTCCCCAAACTTATGCAGTGCACAATGTACCCGACTTGTCTCAAGAGAGAGAGAGAGAGAGAGAGAGAGAGAGAGAGAGAGAGAGAGAGAGAGAGAGAGAGGAGAGAGAGAGAGAGCGAAATTACGACACCGTTTCAGACTAATCGGGCACACTCTTCACTGCATTATAGAGATTAGGGCATAGAGATTAGTTTAAGGGATAGGGCTGCAAATTTCTGTTTCTGGGGGCTGTATAATCTGTTAGAACTTGGCCAAGTTTTCGTCCATCTTTTTTCGTCAGTTTTTGACTTAATCTTAATTTCTTTGCATTGGTTCGATTAAGCACGATAAGAAAGTAACAATGCAAAAGAAATCAACATAAAATATAATGTTAGCGACTAGCAAATCCGTGTTAAAGATGGACGAAAACGGAACTTGGCGATGTTTTGTTTTTGGCGAGCTAGACAGTGACGAGAGAGCACGGGGATCGAGGAGAGGGAAAAGTAGGCATGTGTTGTTTACGTTTATTGCGAAACTCTGCGCTCTCACTTGTTTACGTGCTCTCTCGTCACTGTCTAGCTCGCTAAAAACAAAACATCGCCAAGTTCCGTTTTCGTCCATCTTTAACACAGATTTGCTAGTCGCTAACATTATATTTTATGTTGATTTCTTTGGCATTGTTATTTTCTCATCATGCTTAATCGAACCATTGCAAAGACATTAAGATTAAGTCAAAAACTGAGGAAAAACGAAAACTTGGCCAAGTTCTAACAGATTATACAGCCCCCTGAATTTTTTATTTTTTTTCTGGTAATTTTACAGACTGAAAATTTCATGAGCAGATTTTTTTTAAAACAGAAAACAGAAAATTCAATAATTAAGTTCAATAAAATGTGAGACCACGGTCTCTTCATTTCGCACACTCTCTACACCGATCGATGGATGAGGGAGTGTGCGAAATAAAGAAACTCTGGCATATTCATTTTTTCATGGATATTCTACGGTAGGGTTGCAAATCCGGACGGACAATCCGGACAAATTCCGGACAAAATGATCGGTCGATCTCATTTTCATTGTGTCCGGACGTCTTTGTCTGTCCGGACGGACGTCCGTATGTCCGGATTTGTCCGGGAATACTGTAGTTTGTCCGGACAACCTGATCGCAAACTGGGTATATTTCTTATTTTTTGGAAAAAAAAATATTTTTTCAAACTTTTTTGCTTAGCATTGCAGTTTACGTTATTTTGGCAAATTAAGTTGAGTTTCAACCATAGATGACCACGCCTGAGGATAAACCCATGAATAGGGGTTGTGGAAGCCCCAAGATTTCATTTTGTAATCGGGCATCCACGTATAGGAAGCCATTATCCAAAATGGGAGTACGGTAAGAGGATTACGGTATACCCACATGTGTTACCCACTCGAGGTATTCCATATGCAATCTACCAGGGGTAATATTCGCACTTTTCGGGTTATGGTAGAATTGACTGCGATAGACTGTTTTCGTTATAGGACCGGCCGTTAAGTTATAGTATACCACGTTGGGTTTGGTTGACACATTCCCACCCATTGTGGGCCATGACCTCAAATACGTGGATGTCCCATGCCCCAAATAGATCGTATGGCATACGGTATGGGGCACGGGGCTACCACGGCCCCTATTCGTGGGTTTGCCATCCGGCGTGGTCATCTATGGTTGAAACTCAACTCAATGTGGCAAAATAACGTAAACTGGCAATGCTAAGCAAAAAAGTTTTAAAAAAATATTTTTTTTAGAAAAAAAAATACAACCAGTTTGCGATCAGGTTGTCCGGACAGACTACAGTATTCCCGGACAAATCCGGACAGATGGACGTCCGTCCGGACACGGACAAAGACGGACAAGGCCCCGTTCATTTTTCACTTTCGCTGTCCGGCGTCCGGCATTGTCCGGATTCGCAACCCTATTCTACGGCATCACGTCGAAATCACATTTTGGCGAATTTCTCAGCCCAAATAACGCCATTTTTTGCTCTTATATTGTCCGGTGCAGAATTTGATGGCGATCACGCCTGTCTAATTCTATTTGCTTAATTATTAAAAATAAATGGGGCGGAGAAATACGCAAAAAAAGTGTTTGGTCCCAACGAGCGTTCTATGAGCAAAATGAATATGCCTATCGTCATCAGCACCCTCGATAACCTTAATTCACAGAGTTTCGGAAAATTGACCTTTTCCACTGCGCGAGACCCAGCTGAATCTGCTCGATTCTTAACGAACTGATTCATATCATCGAAATATTCAGTACGCGATTTTGCTGTTAACCGATATCTACGATATCACAAATTATAACATATTCGTATTATACGCTTTCTGAACGAAGGTTCCAGAATTAACTTCTGCAATCGCCCTTATTGCACCAAAACAGCTCTAAAGAAACTCTCCTCCAAAAAAAATTAATAAAAAGGGTGCTTTGACCTAACGTGTATCATTCCGAAAACAGATGACCGCGCCCATACAACGCTACCCCCACGTGAGTCAGCAAGCAAACACTTTTCTCTACAACTCACCATATAATCAAGAGATAGTCTCCTCACTTCTCCATGCATTTCCTCATCTCCGTACACCTGCCAACTAAGCATTTTCAGTCATATTTATCTAGCACGATCCTACATACTGTATGATACAGTCGACCCTTATAATCCGCTAGAAGTTCGCGAACTTTTCACGCATCTTTTCTTGCTCGTTTTAGGCTATTTTCTTTATAATTTGCGTTAGGTCATTAGAGACGCATAAGAAACTACTAATGCCGAAGAATTTAACTTAAAATATAAACTAGGGAATTAGCCGCACCTCTTAGAAGGTGGCGGAATTCTGCGAGCTTTTTTCACGCAGCTAGACAGTGACGAGAGAGCACGCTGAACGAGGAGGGAAAAGTAAGCTATCATGTTGTTGTCTTTCTGCGCTCTCTCTGTTAGGTGCGGCTAATTCCCTAGTTTATATTTTAAGTTAAATTCTTCGTAATTAGTAGTTTCTTATGCGTCTCTAATGGCCTAACGCAAATTATAAACAAAACAGCCAAAAACGAGCAAGAAAAGATGCGTGAAAAGTTCGCGAACTTCTAACGGATTATAAGGGTCGAGTATATATTAATCACGCCTGTCACGTAAAGATCGACTCCAGTTTGGTACACTCAAAAAGTTGAAAATGTGATCAAACCATTTTTGGATAGTCTCGTTTCCTTTAGGGTTCTTCATTAGATAGCACCTCGGATTGGATATCAATGGTCTCAGCGATAGACGGTGTCAATATGACCAACTAATTAGGAAATGAAATAATGAAATAAACCTAAAGCTTTGCTCAATCGTAGATGATACCGCTTGTGATAGAGTCGAGAAATGTATGGATAGTAGAAAAATATGAACTGTGAGATAATATTCATTTTCGGCACTTTGGATGATGCTGATCACTATTAAGTCTCTGATCACTCTTACAAGATATGCAAATTCCACAATTTCAATAATTTCACGATTTTTCGCAATTTCTGTCAACTAACTTGTCAAACTTCGAAGAATAGCTCGATGTGTTGCTATTCACACTAGTAACAAAATGACGTGTTCAGATATATAAATTTGCATATTTTAGGCGGAAGTGAATTATAGCTGTTGTGATTAGTGAGGCATGAAATTCGCATGGGAGCGGAACACATTCCACATTTTGAGTGATCTACAATTTAAATTTGAGTTCTCAAATCCGTCGGAAAAATCGAGTTATGAATTTTCGAGTGATTAGATCTCGCACAAAATTCCCTATTTTGATCGACCGCTCTCGCGATCTGCAATGTCTGGGGGATTAAATGTATGATAATGTGCGAAATAAAATTTCGTTGGTCGAAATCGCTAAAAATCGTGAAATTATTTAAATTAATTAATGTGTATATCTTGTCGGATAGTAGTCAGACTTTGTGATGGCCGAAAATATTGTCTCTCTGGAGCACCGCAGCTCACTTCGGAGAATGAATCTTGAAAAATTTACAACACAACATCTGTGCAATATGACCTGGAGAACAATTCAGTGGAAATGCGTCGGTCTGTACGTTTTTTTTAGATGTTTTACCTTACGTTCGCAATTTTTTCTCTCTCCATTTTCGAAAAAAAAAGTCAAAAGTGTTCGGGCACTTTTTTTCTCTTTGATACAATTTTTGAACTCAAAGAAGCTTTGACATTGCGGAGACTAATGTGAAATGAATTGGAGATTACGATGCAACTATTGGGGTATTGCGAAATCCTTCAGCTATTGCATTGTGATGACGCAATCAATGCATACTTTAGATCATTCTTAATTGGATTTTTTATGCTTGCCAACTTTGAGGATGTTGAGACATGCCCATTGTCTAACTATGTTTTTTTTCTCAAGTTGCTGCGGTGCTGCCATGTTGCAAAATCGAGGACCGAAAATCAGATCTCGCCTTTTAAATATACTTGGCCACATCCATTTTCTACCCGTTGGCTACAATATGATTTGTTTTAAGTATCTCGGCACTGACTTAACAGAGAAGGCTGGCAGGCGTATCATTGAAATCAAGCTGGCTTGCTTTATAATATCCAGCACATATTGCATCGTCACTATGTAATATTTCATCATCCTTATCCTCCCCCACTGAACCGAAAACCACCGCCAATGGGTGGAGTGTGGCGCCCCGCAGCACTGCGCACGGTTGGGAACAGATCGTTAGACTCGTGTTTTAAGCTCGCGCTCAATCGTTGTCGAAGTTTTTGCTAGTGCTCTCATACCTCGCGGGCATTAAGAAGATTTAAATAAACGATATCGTCATGGACTGGGGATATCGATCGGATATGGTCTCGTCCGGAAACTACATACCCTCTATGCCCATATCGGTTGTATCGTAATCCTTTATAGTGCGGTAGGTCAACCCAAGTGGAGTTGGTTCAGATTAATGACTAAGCCATAACGTGTATACTGCAACACTTTATAGTATCTTAGAGAGCGAGAGGACAACCCTAGTGGCCGCGATTAGACTTATATCTAAGTGTCGTTAGGTTTGTACAACAATCTACATTATCATAGAGTGCGGTCGGCCAACTCAAGTGGCGTTGAGTCAGATTTACGATTAAGCACCGGAACGCGGGTTGCGCATGCCTGGGGGGGTTGAACCATAAACCCCCCCCAGGCATGCGCAACACTCCCCACTTTCGGCCATTTAAAAGTTTGGCGTCGTCTATCGTCTAAAAGATCGATCTCCAGAATCGTGCTATGTTGTGAAGGACCCCAAGGGATATCGGAAGATGTAAAAATAGGGGTATAAATATAATAGGGGCCCAGTAATTATGCCAACTACCCCCTAATTTTATGCGATCCTTACGTGACAGGGGTGATATTTTGAAATGATCTTAAAGGGACCTGGAACTGCAAATGAAGTGAATTTCAGATTAAAGAGAATTTTCTTCCGATTCGAACTAGGGACCACCATCAATTTCTCCGAAAAAATCCCAGGAGCTATTGACGATGTGAAATCGATAGCCATAGAGTGCAGAATTATACCCTAAAAGAAATTTAAAAATTAAATATAAAAAGAACTGAAATAATTAACAAGAAATGAAACCCCGCCCACTCGAAAAAAGAGACGACCAGAGCCAGCAAATTGCCCCATTTTCCGGCTCCGGCGCGGCAACTGACTCCGGTCGGGGCATGCTATTTTCCGGATGTTTCTCATATTTTACTATTTTACTATTTTATAATCGATTTAAATCGATCTGCATTTTTTTATCGCTATAGCGTTTCAGTATGTGTAAATAGAGAAATTATTTCGCCTATATCGAAATAATTAAGAATGTAAGAAGTAAAACTTTTAGAATCGAAATTAGAAGGCCTGACAGCCGTAGAATCCCACCATTTTCACATGATAGTTGGGTCAGGTGGTCAAGATCACTATTCAAAAGAGATTAGGAGCGGCCATCAAGAACTACGGTCAGCGTGGGTTACGGTAGCACGGGTATCTCAGTGTACAGAAAGTCTGGACGCAAATTTCGAATGCTTGACAGCCGTAGAATCTCACCATTTTCACCTGAGAGTTGGGTCAGGTGGTCTAGTTCACTATTCAAAAGAGATTAGGAGCGGCCATCAAGAACTACTGTCAGCGTGGGTTACGGTAACACGGGTATCTCAGTGTACAGAAAGTCTGGACGCAAATTTCGAAGGTCTGACAGCCGTAGAATCTCACCATTTTCACATGAGAGATGGGTCAGGTGGTCTAGTTCACCATTCAAAAGAGATTAGGAGCGGCCATCAAGAACTACGGTCAGCGTTGGTTACGGTAGCACGGGTATCTCAGTGTACAGAATGTCTGGACGCAAATTTCGAAGGTCTGACAGCCGTAGAATCTCACCATTTTCACATGAGAGATGGGTCAGGTGGTCTAGTTCACCATTCAAAAGAGATTAGGAGCGGCCATCAAGAACTACGGTCAGCGTGGGTTACGGTAGCACGGGCATCTCAGTGTACAAAAAGTCTGGACGCAAATTTCGAATGCTTGACAGCCGTAGAATCTCACCATTTTCACATGAGAGTTGGGTCAGGTGGTCTAGTTCACTATTCAAAAGAGATTAGGAGCGGCCATCAAGAACTACTGTCAGCGTGGGTTACGGTAGCACGGGTATCTCAGTGTACAGAAAGTCTGGACGCAAATTTCGAAGGTCTGACAGCCGTAGAATCTCACCATTTTCACATGAGAGTTGCAAAAGGAGGTCTAGTATTATATTCAAAAGAGAATAGGCGCGGCCAGTAAGAACGGAAGCTGTAATAAGGAGCACAAACACAGCAATGGTACACATCTGGGTGCACGAGCATAGAGGCTATCGTGAGCCTGGAACTCTAACCTCCTATGTAGTGTATTGGTAAGTATTCGGTTCTTCAATCTGAAGGTTGATGGTTCGATCCCTCTCCGTAGCATCCTTATTGCAAATTTTCTTCCATAACTAGTGCGTAATGAGTCGCGCGAAGGTGCACGATAATTTTGGGTAAACGCTGGCTCTGAATTACGGCTCTGCGGAATGGTGGTCCCTAGATTCGAACGCAAAAAATCGCATATTTTTACAATTTTTTTGAAATTAGTTATGAATTTTCAAAGATCCCATTTTTGGCTAGAATGCCCCGGCACTACTGTGCTTAGCGGCTAAACACAGTAGTGCCGGGGCATCCTAGCCGAAAATGAGATCTTTGAAAATTCGTAACTAATTTCAAAAAAAATCTTAAAAATATGCGATTTTTAGCGTTCGAATCGGAAGAAAATTTTCTTTAATCTGAAATTCACTTCATTTGCAGTACCAGGTCCCTTTAATCTCTTCCTTCCACACTGAATCGATATTGACCTGATGTGAGACTGCTCTGAAGAGACAAGCTCCGTCTCCTACCATCTTCTTTATCTCCAGTCCTCTTTCTTCCTTGAGCCGACATTCGAATTCCCGTTCCATCTCAATATGACGCTATTTGAGTTAGGATCACCAAGTGACTGGAGCAGGTCAACATCAAAATCGTTCAACTGCAGATACGGAGGAGGTACAATGTTAATAAGAACAAAATTTCTACGGCTTCATGAAATGTGGAAGACTTAGTTATTTCGAAATTTTTTCAACATACTCTTCTGCCATTTCTGCCAAAACACCGAGGATGCGAAACTCAATTTTCATCTTTTTCTTTATAAAAATATCATTTTCAATATTATCACAATGTACCAATAAGGAATTTGAGATGAAAAAAATCGGCAAAGATCTTCGCGTCATATGAAAGACTCGACGTTTATAATCTTGAAAAAGTTCGCTAACTTTTTACGCATCTTTTCTTGCTCGTTTTAGGCTGTTTTCGTTTATAATTTGCGCTAGGTCATTAGAGTTGCACAAGAAAACACTAATTCCTATTTAATTCTTCGGTATTAGTAGTTTCTTAGGCTGCTCTAATGACCTAACGCAAAAATAGGTTTAAAAAGTTAGATCGACGGATTTAAATAATTTTTACTAGAATTTTTCAAAAGAAGAAAAACCTGCCGGTCTTTAGCTTTTTCGATTCCTACGATGGTCCTCTTTTTAACAAAAATATCACGTACTGGCTCACTGCACGGGAGGGCAGTTTTTTTAGTGAAATAAATTTGCACTAGGAAATGCATTTTTTTTTTATTGATTGGAGCAGTGGTAGCTACAAAACAATGAAGATATCTCGGATCTAGGCTAACGCCTTGTTCCCGAACCTGTCAGGTCGAATTCAACCCACTTTTAGAGCTATGAACGCAAATTCTAAAAAAACGAGCAAGAAAAGTTGAGTGAATGTAGAGACAAAAAACGATCGGATCGGACTTTCTAAGTGAAGCTCTCTACTGACCCTTCCTTAAAGTTACCGACCAACCAGAAAATTCGATATCTTTTTTTTTATTTTTTTATTCGATGCAGATGCGACTGCTGATTATTAGTTTGAATAAGAAAACACCTGAAAATAGGGGTGGGTTGACAATTCCGCAATCGACATTTCGGCAACGGCTTATATTAATCGCCAACGAGGCGAAGTATTTTCCAATAGCTTCGGGAGGTGCAAAATCAGTTGTAGAATGATTGAGTAACTTCAAGCCACCAGGTATGATGTCGACCCGACCCCCCCCCCCCCATCCCAACGAGACATTCCCAAAGTACACTAAGTACAAAGTAAAAAGGTAAAGTAAAAGGTAAAGTTGCTACCGGAATCAAGAGGACTTTAAGTCGACAAGCGACTACTCTGCCGGGGCCGACCGATAAGGCCGGTTGCTGCACAGATCTACGTATCCCCTGCTGATCAGGCTTCTGGGGCACGTTACCTTTCGCAATCAAAGTTGCTACCAATTTTACCGCCAACGAGGGGGATGGAAGGCTTGGTGAACCTGGGCGGGGATCGAACTCGAAGATCGAAGAAAAATTTTAATTAGCTAATTAGTTAATGTGGGCTTGAAAGCACTCGCGATTCTGATCATGATAACACTTTATGAAGTTATGAAGATTATTGCGGGATTGGTGGAGTTATGAAGATTATTGCGGGATTGTCACCCCCCAAGCCCCAAATTTACTATAAGCTCGGAAAGGGTCACCCTGATCGGCAATATTGATTAGTATACTGTAGCAGCACTTCATTTTCTCTGCTATTTCACGGCATAGTTTCTTCCAAATTGACATTCAGGCAATTGTAGCTGCATCCTGCAGTTGATGGCATGCAAGAAATCTCATTTTTAAATAACAAAAATATGAACAAAATCGAAAAAAAATATATTTTAAAAGTATACTGTAGCTAAAGATGCGAATATAAAATTCATTTTTTTAGTTTTTTTTCAAGTGTGTTCATATTTTTGCTATTTAAAACTGAGATTTCTCGCATGCGATCAACTGCAGGATGGAGCTATAATTGCCTGAATGTCAATTTGAAAGAGCTTTTACCGTGAAATCACAGAAAAAAAACGAAAAGAAGAATTTTGAACTGTTACAGTATACTAATCAATATTGCCGATCAGTGTGACCCTTTCAGAGCTTATAGCAAATTTGGAGCTTTTTTTCAGGCGTTTTCTTATTCGAACTAATAATCAGCAGTCTCATCTGCATAGAATATTTTTTTTAAAACATCGAAATTTTTGGCTAGTCGGTTTTAAATCCTCAAAGAAGATCCAATTAAACTCCTGATAAATGTTTTAAACTAAAACCAGAGCCTTCACGCGATATATGAAGTTGAAGATTTTGAAGCACTCCAGAACCCGTGCTAGACGAGTGCCGCTCTTTTTTTAAATTTTAAGTGATATCCCCATAACATATCCAAAAATAGGGCAATTCGACCAGTGCCTTCGGTTTCTATAGTAGATCAAATTTAACATGCATGTTTGGTCTTTAATATACTGTAGAAACCGAAAGAACAGGCCACCGATGAAATTTAGAACGGAGCACTCCTTCGACCTTAAGAGGCATGAAAATTGACGGGCCCAGGCGGGTTCGGCAACTTTTGAGAATAGTTCTGCGGTAGTCCATAGACATACATACTACTATGGAAATATCAGAAGGATCGGGAAATAGGCGTTGTAGTCGGTTTCATGTGAGTGTGCACACTGGGGGCTGTATAATTTGTCAAAAAGGAACGATAAAAACAAAAGATGGAAGATTTTTCTCTAATTCTCTCGATTTAGCATGCTATTTTAGTTACTCTAACCTCAAAATGGACGATAAAAGTTGGCCAACTTCTAAACGGAAGTTGGCCAACTTTGGTTAGAGAAAGAGAAATAGCACGCAAATTTAGAGAGGGAAAAGTTTGCATGTATGTTAGCATTTTTTAGGGGGGATTCAAGACGCAATGAAGTGAACACTAGAATTCCAATTTTGGCATTGTTGGGTGCTGACGATCTGTTGCATCCTTGTTTTCATAATGAAATCCCGCAAATTCTATATTAACATAACAAATTAGGTAAATAGTAGAGTTCAAAAATCGGCCATGTGTCAATGTGTGAAACGTCGGAACGTTTTATTCAAATTATATATTTTTTTCTTTATTTTCGAATTTTTCATTATTTGTTTAGGTTTTTTGGCTTCCATTGTTCATGTTACATTTGTTACATTCATTATGCTCTGTACTGCCTTGTGAAGCCTTTTTTCTTATTTAATAAGGCATTATAACACTTCCCATGAAATAAATGGTTTTCTTTGTATAGATTTTGATTTTATGCTTGTAAGTTAAAGTTAACGACCAAGGAAAAAAATCGATATTTATTTTATATTTTTATTCGATGCAGATAAGTGTCCTGATTACTTGTTTGATGTCAAAAATGTCAGAAAAAAATTCCCAAAATTATTATGAGCACGTAAAGGGTGTCCCTGATCGAACCTGATTTTCAAATTTTCGTGCCATTTCAAGCATACTGTAGCAAACCACTCGATCGATTCGACCGCGACGCGTCGAGACGCGTCGCGGCACGGAGGTTTTCCTCCTTCTCCTCTCTGTTTCCGTCATTTGTGTGTGATATTTCGTCGATTCTTCACAGCAGAGTTAATAAGATGACCATTTGTCGTTTGAGAAGTACGAATCGGATAAACTGTAATTTAACAGAAGCATCCAGCAAATATTGGTCAAGAGTAGTTCAAAATGTCAAGAGCACTCATCTGATAAACTCTGCTGTGAATAATCGACGAAATATCATACACAAATGACGGAAACAGAGAGGAGAAGGAGGAAAACCTCCGTGCCGCGACGCGTCGAGACGCGTCGCGGTCGAATTGATCGAGTGGTTTGCTACAGAATGCTTGAAATGGCGCGAAAATTTGAAAATCAGGTTCGATCAGGGACACCCTTTACGTGCTCATAATAATTTTGGGAATTTTTTCTGTCATTTTTGACATCAAACAAGTAATCAGGACACTCATCTGCATCGAATAAAAATATAAAATAAATGTTGATTTTTTTCCTTGGTCGGTAACTTTAAGGAATGGATAAAAAGGAATCATCATGCCAATTAATAAATGTAAATTTCATAAGAACTATCGAAAAAAATAGAAGAGTTTAAACAACAAAAACATTAAGAGACGTGATCGGTAAAACTCGACCACCCCCCGGACGTGGCCCTCCAAATTGAGGCCTGGGGGCCCATACTCGAGTGGTATGATGGACCTGTGCCTGCATTGCACAAAACACCACTTATTTCTATTTGCCGGCTCTGGTCTAGGAGAAAGGTGGTTCTGAGTCGAAAAATGTCGAAAATTCATAATTTCTTAACTTAATGAAATATTTATTTGTGTTATGTTTGGGGTGCCCAGATGTTGCTACAATATAATTTAGATCGTTTTTCGGTGGTATCCGAAACCGCTTTTTTGACTCTTAATTTCGTTTTTTTCAAAGAAATTGTCGGTTTTTGGAGTTTCTCGGAAACGGGTCCAGGTGCACCTTGTACAACAGCACAATATCAATCGATATGTACTATAGCCAGGTTGATCCTGAAATTAAGTTTTTCAAAAAAATTCCCAAATTAAGTTAAGAAATTATGATTTTTCGACTCAGAACCACCTTTCTCCTAGACCAGAGCCGGCAAATAGAAATAAGTGGTGTTTTGTGTAATCCGGGCACAGGTCCCTCATACCACTCGAGTATGGGCCCCCAGGCCTCAATTTGGGGGGGGCACGTCCGGCCAGGGTCAGATATGGTCAAGTCTTACCGATCACGTCTCTTAATGTAAACAGGCTGATGACGTAGATGGCCAAATTCTGAACAGAAGTTGGCCAACTTTTAGGTGAAAATTTGGCCAACTTTTGACAGATTATACATCCCTCTCAGATAGGGACCCCCAAAGGCGCAATGAAACTGACTCTAAAATTCCAGTTTTAGCATTGTTGGCTGTTGACGGTATAGAGAATCATTGTTTTCATAGTTAAATTCACGCAATTTCTATTATCACTTAACAAATTGCGTTGCAATTAGACTCCTTTTATGACGTACGCGAAGCTCTTTTAGCGCGACCGCAACGTGCTGTACGCTGGGTCAACTAGACTTCGCTGAGTCAGATCCGTCGTTTTTAGCTCATTTTTCATTTAGTATAATCACTAGATTTGTTTTTGATACCTAGTAGCCTTCTACACTGCATCAGCCACAGATATTTCTATATTTTCAGTTTGAACCACGATCAGTAAGGGTAAGCGAGGAATTACTGAATGTCCTGTCTTGTTTTCGTTGCAGCATGTCCAAGGCGGAGCGCATAACGCTATTTTTACGATATGTTGTAGAGCATGCTTTGCAGATGATCGTCACAGCAAGAAAAGGGCACAGAAAGCACTTGATCGAGCTTACACGCAAAAAATTCAAGTTCACTGTAAGAATGCCCAACCTTTCGAAGCGAATAGTAAAAATTTGAACTTGACGGCATTCTCAAACTACCTATAGGGCAATGCGGTAGCTGTAGGTGATCATGAAACCACAAAAATAAGGGTTGTCCCATATGCTAGTTAAAAAGTTATACGCAAATTACCGATTGAATAGTAACAATATCCGAACTTTGGAAGCGCATAGCAAAAAATTGAACTTGATGGCATTCTCAAAATACCTATAGAGCGATGTGCGTGTTCTAGGTGATCATGAAATCACAAAAATATGGGTTGTCCCATATGCGGGAAAAAAAGTTATGCGGGAAACATGATTTTCACTATTTGAATTGCCGCAAAAAATAAATGTAGGAAAGGAACACACCATCCTTGTCTAAATGCCGGTCAAAAACCTGGTTTGGTGGTCCCTACTCTCAGAGATTAAATACCACCATACCTGTCCAAGCCAACGGTTTGCGCACTGCCCGCCAAGAGAATTCTTGGTGGGCAGTGCGCAACCATGTGCAGGGGGCTCATGGTCCAAAATGGGTCCGAGGTCGACTTCGTCAAACCCAAAGTGACCTATGGTAACTTAACCGCCGGGGTCCCGCAACGAAAACAAACTACCGTAATCCGAAAATACGAGATTGAGAATATCGACCCGGTATACGTTGCATGAATTTTGGTTCACCGAGTTTCTACCGTGCCTAACACCATATGTTTTTTTTCTCTGAGCCATGGTAGGGGTGACCCGCCAAAAAAATCCCACCATAGGATTGTGAACTGGGCGAGTTGGAATGCTTTTCTAAATATTGTAGGCAGAGGGGCATTGGAGAATATTCAATGAAAAAAATATTGGGGAGAAAAATTCGCAACCACTCTGGGAGGATGTTTAGTTTGCCCTTACAGTGGGTATTTAATCTCTGATCCATCTGCTTTCTTTTTGCAGTGTGTACAGTTTAAAAAAATAGCTCGGTTCACTAGCGGATCCTATACCTTCCGGAACGCGTAATTGACAACAGTTGAAATAGGGCAGCAAATTGCTGTGCTTAGGATAGTGCTGCCCATGTAATATTTTGTGAAAGAAAAGCATGCATTAGAGAGCCAATTTTTCAGTGTTAACTCTGAGAGGTTATGAACTTCCCTTGTGAGATATGAGGAGTTAACATTGAAAAAAATAGTTGAGATATGAGGAGTTAACATTGAAAAAAATAGTTGAGATATGAGGAGTTAACATTGAAAAAAATAGGCGACATATTGTACACTCAATACCAACATTTGAATACAATCTCTGTTACCTCTTCATTTCTGAATCCTCTATCGTATTCATCGTCTGAATTAGGTCCCTCCTTCTCTTCTGTGCCACATTTGTTGTCTTCTCGTGATCCTTCAATTAACCATTCTTTTATACTCTAAGTAATACTTCTGTGTTTTTCCAAAAATCAATGTCCCATAAGTAGACGTTATAATGCCCCGAAGCTCCCAAAGCTGTCCCTGAAAACCCCAAGGCCTCTTTCGCTAATAAAACAGGGAGCTGAATAATGTATTAGCAGTTGACCATCTGTTTTCGCCAGTTTTTGACTTATGCTGCGCAAAAATCAGGGGGGTGCAAAGTGCAAGAAAAAAATTCGAGGTGCAAAAATCAAGGGGTGCAAACAAAAAATTTGAATTCCCGCAATTATCGATTTTTGCTTATATCTCGGCTCCCGGTGAACCTAGCGGTACAAAATTTCGTTTGCAAGTTCGAAATGTGTAAAGCAATTTACATCCGAAGTTGTGTACCCCTAGCTTCAACGGGAGCCGAGATATAAGCAAAAATCGATAATTGCGGGAATTCAAATTTTTCGTTTGCACCCCTGAGATTTTTGCACCTTGGTGCAATTGCACCCATGATTTGTGCGCAGCATTAATATCAATTTCTTTGGAATGGTTCGATAAAGCACGATGGAAAAGTAAGAATGCCAAATGAATCAACATAATATATAATGTGAGTGACTAGCAAATCCGTGTTAGAACTCTGTAAGAACGTCGAACTCTGTAAGAACGTCGGAGGGGTCCTCACAACTAATTCAAAATAGTCGTCCAGGACCCAAATTTTTTTCACACACAGTCTAAGGTATAAAGTAAATTTTAAATGTGAGAAATACTCAACATATCAAGTTTTCAAAAATCGATAATTTTTTTACGAAAAAGAAATTTTTTTATTTTCATGTCATGTTATATATCATTCGAAAGAGCATCGAAAGTTATGTAAAAATCCGAGGAATAATGTGATTTGGCTATCTGGGAGCGGAAATCGGTGATCACATCCGAACAAAATGATCGTTTTGGTAAAACTTAATTTTAGCTGACCACATTCCCATGATTTGCGACCCACAGTTTTGATATATATTACGTATTTTTCATCATAGAATCGTTAAGTAATCAGCAAATGGCGGATTTTCTATGTAAAAGTAGTCAATTTTTCACTAGACCACTACCACTCTGTAGTAAAGCTCGATCTCAAAGTGAGCAGAAAAAATATTTTCAGGCGTTAAAACTAAATCAAATGTATGCCATCTGAAAGAGCATCAAAAGTTATGTATAAATCCAATATTTCAGGAGGATTGAACATCTAGGAGCGAAAATCGATAATGACATCCGAAAAAGTCGATTTTTTTTGTTAAAGCTATTTATTTGGCTCTATTCTTTTTCAAAGTGATCGACAAGGGGTGAAACTTTTTTTAACGAGCATTCTAAGGGGTAAAGTAAATTTGGAAAGCGAGAAAGTCACAAAAAGTAAAATTTTGAAAAATCGATAAAAACATTTTCGAAAAAAAAATAATTTTTCAATTTTTAAAAATTTTCTTGTCGTGTGACATATCATTCGAAAGAGCATCAAAAGTTATGTACAGATCTGCAATTTCATTATGATTGAGTTACTTGAAATGAAAATATGTGATCGAGAATCACGAGTAATTTGTAGGGATGCAATCACAATTTCTCTGCTGTTCGGTCCCCAATCTTCATTAAAGTTTGGATATAAACACAACTTTTTATGCTCTTTCGAATGAGATATAACACGACGAGAAAATTTTTAAAAATTTAAAAATTGTTTTTTTTTTTGAAAATTTTTTATCGATTTTTCAAAATTTTTACTTTTTGTGACTTTCTCGCTTTCTAAATTTACATTACTCCTTAGAATGCTCGTGAAAAAAAGTTTCAGCCCTTGTCGATCACTTTGAAAAAGAATAGAGCCAAATATATAGCTTCAACAAAAAAAAATCAACTTTTGCGGATTTCATTATCGATTTTCGCTCCTAATCCTCATGAAATATTGGATTTATACATAACTTTTGATGCTCTTTCAGATGGCATACATTTGATTTAGTTTTAACGCCTGGAAATATTTTTTCTGCTCACTTTGAGATCGAGCTTTACTACAGAGTGGTAGTGGTCTAGTGAAAAAATGAGTATTTTTACATAGAAAATCTGCCATTTGCTGATTACTTTCCGATTCTATGATGAAAAATACGAAATATATATCAAAACTGTTGGTCGCAAATCATGGGAATGTGGTCAGCCAAAATTAAGTTTGACCAAAACGATCATTTTGTTCGGATGTGATCACCGATTTCCACTCCCAGAAGGCCAAATTACATTATTCCTCGGATTTTTACATAACTTTCGATGCTCTTTCGAATGATATATAACATGACATGAAAATAAAAAAAAATGAAAAAAATATTTTTTTCGTAAAAAAATTATCGATTTTTGAAAACTTGATATTTTGAGTATTTCTCACATTTATAATTTACTTTATACCTAAGACTGTTTGTGAAAAAAGTTTGGGTCCTGGACGACCATTTTGAATTAGTTGTGCGGCTTGCCCCAGCCCCGCACTGCGCTCTTACAGAGAACGCGTTTTAAAGATAGCCGGTGCTTGGCCATATTTGTCTAGCTAGACAGTGACGAGGGAGCACGGGGATCGCTGGAAGTATGCGTGTTTGTTTATCAACATTGCCAAAATCTGCGCTATAACTTGTTTGCGTGCTCTCTCGTCAATGTCTAGCTCGTCCAAAACAAAGATGACCGAAAACCAGTTTTCGGCCATCTTTACCACGGAATAGCTCGTCGCTAACACTATATTTAATGATGATTACTTTGGTTTTTACTTTTTAATTTTCTTGTAAAAATTTAAAACGTTGTCTCTTTCTTCATCGTGCGAAAATATGGATCCTAACTAGGGTTTCCTTGTTGGAACTGATTCCAGAGTTCCAATATGAGAAACAAAGGCCCTCTCTGTTTCCATTTCTTCCATTATCCCCTCGTTGTTCGGTGGTTGGAATTCCACCGATATTGGAATTCCAATACTGGATGCAAATGAACTTTCATTCTCATCTCATTCTAAAACCGACCGCTCCACACCTTTGTTCCCGTTATTGGAATTCCAAGAACCGATGGAATTCCACCGCCCGATCATTTCCAGTATGCAACCGCTCACAAAATGAGTGGTTATTGGAAATGAAGAGGAGGCAAATGAGATTCCAATAGCCTAATTTTTCCAACAAGAGAACCCTAATCCTAACAGATTATACAGCCCCTATTTCGTTTTTTTTTCAAAAAAAAAACTTAATTTGTGACTCCAAACATTCCATTCCAACTATGAAAAGCCATTTCTTGATATTTAGTGAAATAGTTCCTAATTTATAGGTCATCCCCCTTTCCTTCCCTCAAGCTCATGACAAATCAGAATTTTAGAGCTAGTCTCTCGCCAAAAACCTCGATTTCTCCTTAAGCCCCCCATTTTGGTACAGTGCCCCATCAAGAACTGATTTTTTTCTTTATCGCGATTGTTCTCATATGTTAAACAATTAAAATTGTTGAGATGAGTATGGTCATTGATGGTGATATCGTACCAAGTGGGCTGAGAGAGAGTGGCTGAGGAGTGGGAGAGATAGAAGACGAACAAGAAGGCAGAGATGATGATGACAATGGCTTCGACGTACGAGCCACCTTACGAGGTGGACCAGGAGATATGCAAGAGGGATGCGAAGAGTGAGAAGAATGGGAGAGATGGCAAGAATGAGACGGATGGGAGGATAGAACACATCGAGTACCATGTGTATGACAAACACTGCAATCGTAAAAGATGAAGAAGACGGTATTGAGTGCTCGTGGGGCATACTTCAACTAGAAGACAGAAATCAGCTAGAAAGAAAGTCTCTAAACCTGAAATAGCACTGCTTTCTAGATACTTTATAATTGATTTCCTTTATAGCTAAAGCAGCCCACAAGCACGGAGTTGTTCACATAAGTCCACATCACTCCTTGTACTTAAATGTATCATAAATAAATTGATGTATCTACCCTCAAAACGAACATGTTTTTTTCTATGGCTTCCGGTCAATTATTTCCTTATTCCTCAAATAGCATTTCTGGAATATGGATTAAATGCTCGCAAGCAAAAATTTGGAAGATTTCGTTGAGAAACAATGATTTGCCAGAATGTCGGGAGGGGGTGGGAAAATCCCCGAAAAAGTTGACTTTCGTTCGTATTTAGGGTACCTTTGAACAGGACTCCTGTCGTCGGCAGCTCTCTTTTCATCCTTTCTCAGTGCTTTCTTCGCTTTGTTTGGAGGGGGTAGAATAGTCATTACTACTGCCTCCCTTCCACTATCGAGATACCAATACTCAAATAGCATCATTAGCGAAATATATTATATTAGATTACAGCAGATATTGGGGATGGTTTATATACCGATACTGGATGAACACGAAACAAGATGGAATAGTGTCATAATCATTTATCGTCCAGACGAATCAGTTTATTTATATGAGTGAAAAGGGCATCGAATCTTCATAATTATACAAGGGTGAATAGTAGAATGAGAAAGCTGGCATAAGAGGATGAGAGAATGAGATAATGTGTTGAGAGAGGTAGTGAAATAAGAAAGTAATGAGATCAACATACCATCCACTATCTCCTTTCATGTATTGTTGTGTTATAATATATTCTCAACAGAAAAGAAAATATTCGACTTCCTCATTTGTAGATTTTTTAGAGCCTAACGGGGAACTGGGAAAAGATAACTGCGAAAAGTTATCTTGACATTTACTGTATTTAATAGCATCGTAGAGTTCACAAATGAAACATGTTCAACACATATTTTGATTGTACTATTCCATCTCTAACTCCTTCTCATTCTACGATTTTTGACAGAAAATGGGTAAAAGGCGCAGAAACAGATTCATTTTAAAAGAAGGAGACAAAGGAAAGATTCCCGACGCTCATCGGGAATATATTTTTTTTAAACACGGCAATTTGGTTCAAAAATATATCCTCGAAAATGCAGCACCCATCTCACCACACCCGTGCGGGCCCGCCGAATCACAAATTTCAAACTGAGAGCCGGGGAAAAGAAAAAGGCAGAAACGACACGGGAATTAGAAACTTCGAAAAAAGGTTTTATCTCCACATTTCGATAATTCTAGGATGCGCCAATCAGGATTTCTGCTTAATAATTTAGATGACTGAGAAGTAGTAGAAAGAAAATTAGCAAAATCTGTTTTAGCCATTGTGTGGAAAATTTTGTTTCAGCGAATACAAATTGTACCTAATGAGTGGTTTCAGGGAAGGCGCCTCTGAAAGTTATTTACATCTTTATTATTTAAGTCTAAAGCGATTTACAGCGAAAAATAAAGGAAATTCCTTTTAGCCAACCTTTTCTATTTTGACTTCAAAGTTTATGGGTTTGAAGACATTATAATTAACGAAATGAGCGATACATTAATTATGTGACGCTGTTTGCGTTAGGATCAACAAGGGTCTGGAACAGGTCAAAAATAGAAATGGCTCTAAAGTTGCTCCTAGGGGTAACTTTCGACGCTGAAAACGCTGGTGCCATCGATTTCGTAATAGGACGCCTGTGGGCACCGATACGGCGCTGCGCCCTTTTGGCGGAAACCTTGTTTACTCCTCTCTGTTTCCATTTCTTCCATTTTTTCTTCAGAGTGTTCTTACAGGGGGCAAAATCTAAAGTTCTATATCAGCATTTGACGCTCTATCATCTGGTTATTCCAACATGTTACGATTCTACCGGGGTATCGAGAAAAAGTGATTTTTTGACTCACTCCATATCTCGAGCGAAACAGTTATCAGATTATAGAGAACTTTTTTTCTAATCATTTTGATACTTTTGTTGACTACTGTACCCCCGGGAAAGTTATTTTCATTGCCTCAAAGGATTTTCGCGCGCGCGGAACACGTGTGCTGGCATCCGTGTGGTCGAAGTGGTAGTGGTCTAGAACTTCAATCCGAAGGTTCGATTCCAGTCTATTGCCACTTTTTCAGCAACCTAGAAAAAGTGATTTTTTCGAGTTCAAAAAAATTGGCTGATTTGGAGCAAAAATATCTCTCCTCTTTTTTGTATTTATATAACATTCACAAATGAGTTGAAAAGATCTATATTGTTTTGCCTCAAGTTTTTAAATGACTGACTAACAGGCTGAAACAGGTTGACTAAGCAACGGATTAAGACAATAAATGATGAATTTAATTCAAAATTGGCCAAACGCGGCTGGTTTATCGCGTTGCCTGAGCAATTTCACGTTATTCCAACTAGGAAAATTGATTTCGTAAAATTGCTAGGACATTTTTTTTGCACTTTCGCTTCTTTTTAACTTTCAAAAAAAATTAAGATATCTACAATAATTTTTTTAAAGATTTTTTTTTTTAGTTGGGCAGGTTTTATTCAAATTTGCCCGACTTTCAGTCTTACTTTATCAGCTATGCTGATAAAGAAAGACTGAAAACTCCCTCTTTAACGATAATGTTCCACTAGTGAATGTATTTTGCGTATCGTGTACCGCACATGTTTCGTAAGCGAACTCTAATCATAATTAACAATTACTATTTATGTAGTGTTTGCTGTTTTCTGAGTGAGCAAAAAAGGAGAGGGAATACAAATACCCCCAAGGTCCCATAACATCCACTATTTTAAAACCAAACAATAAGATTAAATTCGATTCCACAGATATGAGACATCATTGGAAAAATCACTAATCGGTGAACAAACGTAGAAAACTAGAAAACAAACTTAAAGGAGTACTACGATTGACGGACATATTGTTTCAGTACAGTTGTGATCAATCACAAAAATATTTAGAATATTCTGTGACTATTAATATCCCTTATGATTGTTTCAATCGTAGCACACCTTTTACACATGCATATTGATCAAACAGTCAAATAGTCAAGTATTATTAAGCAAATCGTGATTCTAAGAACAATTCGAATCTACGAAAAAAATAAATATAAAAGTGTTTAAAAATGAAAGAAATGATACATTGACTTACATCGTACCTACTCAAGCTGATTCTTCCATTGGAGCATCGGAGGAATTCGAACGTAATTGTGTCCATCTTCCCGATGATTCCATTCCACATCGAATCTGCAAGTTCATTCATCAAAAGTTCCCCACACTTTATCTTATCACAAGATTGCAAGTTTGTGAATTGTTCAGTACATGTGCACTAGGGTCAGCATGTTCAATCTTTGATTACCAGTCGAGCTCATTTACAAGGAGAGCAATGAATTTCAAATGAGTGAAACTCGAAGTTAAAAGATTCAATTTAATCTTTCCCGATTCAAGTGAGTTTTTGACCTTTCTTTGCGGGTAAAAAAATCAATGGGTCTGAATTTTCGCAATTACTAACTTGAGAGCACAAAATGGACGATTCCAATGATGCGAACCGCTTTGTGAATTTTTTAAACAGAAATTCGACAGTTCGGTGCAGTATCCCGCACCGCGCACCACACCTTTCACCTTTCACGATATTATTTCGCACCGGGTATCGCACCATTTATTAATTGCGTTTCGAAAACATATGAAATTATATTTTCACGACAATTGTTGCATGTTCCGGTTCAGGTACGATAATTTATCATGTTAACAAAGAGAGCATCAAACAATGGCAAATGAATCAACAATCTAACGACGACTAAAGAACAATATATCTACCATCTGAATATAACGATGTATATCTCAAAATTCTCTGAGTATATCCTGGACAAATAGTTACACTCCCAGAGAGTTTCGAATCTCATCTTTGTAAGGATAATTTGCAGCACTGATACTGCTTGAGATAGTAAGTCGAGAGTCATGGGCATTGGGAAATCTCTTGAAGATAAGCATTTGGAATCTCTTAATTGCGTTTTCTTCCAATTCGAACGCAAAAAAATCGCATATTTTTACGATTTTTTTGAAATTAGTTATGAATTTTCAAAGATCTCATTTTCGGCTAGGATGCCCCGGCACTACTGTGTTTACAGTGTTGGGCGGAAAACCCGATATCGGTCGGCGGCCCGCAAAATTTGGGTCGGGGTCCGAAAATTTGGCCAAAATAAGGAAAGTTCAGATATTCGATATTGTCAAATGAAGAATGAAATTGAATTTTTATAAATATTTTTCGATCTCTTGCGTAGAATTTTTTTCGTCCAGAATGGGGCTGAGAGGAGCATATAAATTCGAGAGGGACTCTCTCAACTTCACTCACTCCCACCCTGACCTCTTTCTTCTGGAGGTTGGGAACGATAACACATAATTTCAGCTTGTGGCTGTGTGTCGTCTAACAATGCACTCCCACACGAGCACCGTCCATAAATTGAGATTGAACGAACTTCAAGATGCACGCTATGCACAACTTTCACCCTCTATCGCTTTTCTTGTACTGACCCGTTCGCTTAATTTTGTTCATGTGTGGCCTCGTCATATTGTACGCATTTTCAGTTAAATTGGTTCAATTACACCTTCATAATGCTTTTAATTTGTATCTCAGTTAGATTCTTGCATGTCCAACCCTTTGTTATTGTCTCATATAATAGCCCAGAAGTCTAGTCTCCTTCTTCATTGTCATAAAAAAGGGTTCTAATATATATTTTTAAATATATATTTATATAATATAAAATATATGTCTACTGTATAAAGTTTGCACCGTGTTATAGTTGTATTGTTTAATGCATAGGACACAAACATATTAATGAGGAAGTACTATTGCAAAGAAAATGTATTTTTGTGTGAAATAGAATAAGAGAAACATGATCAAATGAAAGAAGCACACAAAAAGAGTCGAAAAAGAAGAAAGCAGAAGAACAGTTAAACAATAATACGGTAATACACAATGCGATCGCAAACCGATTTTAAATTCATTCCATTAAATTTAGACAGCCAATAACTCTTTCATTTTTTTTCTTGAGTTTTGTGCGATCCGGCGGATTGAATCAGCGTAAAAAATGCTCCAGAAATGTTATTTCATTTTATGTTTACTTCAAAATTGACGAAATTAGGGGAACCCGAAATCGCTACGAGATTCGGGCGAATCAAGCGAATCTCGTAGCGATCCAGGGCTTTCCTCATTTTGTTAGTTTTGAAGTAAACATTAAATGAAATACACATTTCTAGAGCATTTTTTACGCTGATTCAAACCGCCGGATCGCACAAAACTCAAGAAAAAAATGAAAGAGTCTAAATTTAATGAAATGAATTTAAAATCAGTTTGCGATCGTATCGGGTATTACCGTATTATTGTTTAACTGTTCTTCTGCTTTCTTCTTTTTCGACTCTTTTTGTGTGCTTCTTTCATTTTATCATGTTTCTCTTATTCTATTTCACACAAAAATACATTTTCTTTACAATAGTACTTCCTCATTAATATGTTTGTGTCCTATGCATTAAACAATACAACTATAACACGGTGCAAACTTTATACAGTAGACATATATTTTATATTATATAAATATATATTTAAAAATATATATTAGAACCCTTTTTCATGACAATGAAGAAGGAGACTAGACTTCTGGGCTATTATATGAGAAAATAACAAAGGGTTGGACATGCAAGAATCTAACTGAGATACAACTTAGAAGCATTATGAAGGTGTAATTGAACCAATCTAACTGAAAATACGTACAATGTGACGAGGTCACACATGAACAAAATGAAGCAAACGGGTCAGTACAAGAAAAGCGATAGAGGGTGAAAGTTGTGTATAGCATGCATCTTGAAGTTCGTTCAATCTCAATTTATGGACGGTGCTCGTGTCAGAGTGCATTGTTAGACGACACACAGCCACAAGCTGCAAATAATCGTTTCGTAACCGTTCCAAACATCCAGAAAGAGGCCAGGGTGAGAGAGTGCATGACGGTGTGTTCGAGAGAGAATCGATTTTGCACACTCTTTCACTCTCAACCTCATTCTGGAGGTAAAATATTTGACGAAATAAATCGATTTTGTTTTCTGATTCATTCTCAATTTTACCAATATATGCATTGTATTTATTAAACTATTTTAAATTGTATTTGTTCAAATTTTTACACGGATGCTACAAATTTCATGCATATTTAAATTATTTTTCCTATAAACATTTGAACTCTGAAATACAAAGTTTCAGATTTTTTTGACCGGTTCTTTCTCAATACAATTACATGATCTCTGAACAACTTCATTCGTGCTAATTTGAATCTGCGAAGAATTGTTTTGAATTTTCGATTTCGGTAATTTTTGAAAATTGCAATACTTTGGAAAATCATATCTCAAATTAATGAATTGCATAATTCCTGTAGAATCCAAAATTCTAACCATATCACATAAATTTTGAAAGACGGTATGGTGAGAGGAGCACCTAGGGTATTTATTTGTTTGAATCTCGAAAAATGCACCCTAACCTACACGATTTTTTTAGCTATTTGCCGGAATTTTAAAATCTACTTGTTCAATCTGGAAAGAAAATAATTAAATTTAGATTTTTTCACATCATATTTATTTTAAATTGCAAATATTATTCTGATGATAATAGAAGTAGTTAATATAAATAAGGTGGTATTCGGAGTTTAACTAATCGATTGGGGCCGAAAAAAAAATTAATTTGGCCGCCTCGGCGGCCCGCAAAAATTCTTCTCGGAGGCCCGTAGTCTGAAAAAAGTCCGAGTTTCTAGCCCAACACTGTGTGTTTAGCCGCTATTTTATTTGAAATTAACTTCATTTGCAGTGCCAGGTCCCTTTAAATTGAAGAGGTGTTCCAGAGTAAACTTGCAGTGCTGTTGGATCTCTCTAATCCTGGTTTCTGAGTCAGTTGTGTCAATCTAAATCGTTCCCACAATACCAATACCTTTGCCTGATACCTTCTCTCATCGCTTCATTCAACTACTCGTAAGTATACTCTTCTAGCTCTTTGCCTGGTAGGAGACCATCCAGGATAGTTTCACCAATCTCATATAGGAAAACTAGTTCTATGGCAACCTTTCGGAGACTCATGCAATTTTCTAGTCTTTTCAATCAGATTCTCCAGTCACTTCTGGCACATACGGGCCTTGAGGCTTGCTTTGGTACGGCTGCACCTCTACCGTATGTGTCGGTTGTGCCGCTACAGGGTGAGTGCCAGTGGGTATATCATCCATATTGAATATTTCATCAAAATAGGAGAATGATCTACCGGGGAAACACTCCAATTCAATCGTTTTCGCCGAAGAGGCTTCTATGGATATTGTATCCATCCCAGACGCTTCGTTAGTCGAAGTCGTTGGGACATATCTTCCTACCGTCTTCGAGATGCTTCGATAATCGAAGTCTAACAGTCTCGGGTCTGACGGGTATTTTCAGTAACTACATTATCTTGAGACGATGACGACTTGGTACCGCTTGCACGCGGTACCGTAGTAGCGTGAGACTGAACTGACGAAGGAGTGGGCTTTGGCTGGTTCGACATCCTTCAGATTGCTATTGGTACCTTATAAAGTGTGCAACGTTAGTCAGGTACGGGACACAGTATCTAAGATTAGATATCGATATCAGTCACAGTAATTCTAGACAACCTTGGTAACTGTAGACCTCCGCGTAGCTCGACGACTGATAGCCAGTTGGTTGTCATGTGAGACAAGGGAGAGGGAGAGTACACTAAGCGCATCTCTCCCCAAATGGCGGCAGATCCCGATATATAATCACAAGAAGAAATATAAAAAAATAGAAGAAAAACATTAAATAAGCAACAACAATCAATAAAATTTTTTTTAATTTTTTGACTGTCGGTGCAAAATTATTTCTGATTTTCGCACCGTCTCTCGGTGCATTATGCGGTGCATGGTGCGGTATATTGCACCGTAACCGGCGCAGTGGTGCACGCTGCGATATGCTGAATATTTGAAAAAAAGGGAGGATCTTCAACTGCTCTGCTCGGTTGAAGATTGAGAATATATGAGGCTGTTTGCGAGAGGATCAATAACTTTTGTGAAAGACCTCGTACATCGATTTTCTGGAATTCCCGTAGTTGAGGTTATAGAGTGCGCTAATCATCATGGTATCAATCATTTTGCATTTAACTCATTAGTTCGGGAGTACTTTAACTACAGTTTTTGAGGCTGCAATGCCATTTCTCGTGACCTAGTGAACCGTTTTCCATGAAAAATATTTTGGGAGGTTAGTTTGAGTTGCTAATAACTATTTCATACTCTATTTTGATATTGCTGAATTTAGTCATGTGTCAAAAATGTTCTCGGACACCCCTCATAACTAATGTTAATTACATATACCAGAAGATGCGCCGTTTCCTCAGCTTTCATATTCTTATGCTACATGCATACTTCAGAGGTGCCAGTAATGCAGATCATGCCCTTTTTATTCACAATATCGTAAGAAAATGACCATTATCACATCATTTATTATCATTTTGCACTGATCATTCTCATTTCGCGGTCAATGAAGCGCAAAATCGGGAAAAAAGGGCGTAGTCTACATTACTGGTACCTCTGAAGTATGCATGCAGCATAAGAATATGAAAGCTGAGGAAACGGATAAAATATATATATGTCATTAACATTAGTTATGAGGAGTTTTCGAGAACATTTTTTTAATAGTTAACTAAAAATAGCAATATAAAAATAGAGTATCAAATAGTTATTAGCAACTGAAACTAACCTCCCAAAGTTTTTTTTTCATGGAAAACGGTTAACTAGGTCACGAGATATGACATTGAAGCCTCAAAAAACGGTAGTTGCAGTACTCCCGAACCAATGAGTTAAATGCAAAATGATTGTTACCATGATGATCAGCGCACTCGATAACATCAGTGTGCACATTTTGGAACTACTTTTTAATATCAGTGTACATCCATTTCATTGCTTCTTTCGCGAACAGCCTCATATATCCTCCCTTTGCAACAAATAATAATTGACACTTCTCTGGAATGAATTTCTGTAAAAAGCAATGATTCATGATTATCTCAAAAATTCCAAATTCAGATCCTAGTGTGCTTATTGGGCAATATGTGTGCTAATCTCACATCATCTTCGTTCATTCCTCCGGATCTGCCTACAGCCATCCGATCTCCGATATCTTCTAATGCATTTCCATGACGAAGCGAGTATCTCATCTAAATAAAATACTCTAGATCGTTGCCATTCAGTGTTATTCGGGGGAAGAGAGCTCATCAAATAGCATAAATAAATTTATCATACTTAACCTATATGACCGAAATCGAAAAATCGGCGTCCACAACTTCGAAATTAGCTCAACGGACTTTGGGTGTCTCAGAAGTAGGGTTTCAAATTTCAACCCTCATAATTTAGAAGGCACATCGATTGGAGTTCTAATTTTGTGAAAATAAGTGTTCCAGCATTCGACTACCAAAATTTATTTGCATTTCATACAATGCAATTTGAGGTAAGACCGAAAAACCAATTACTCGGAAACAACGTTCGGACCGCAACGAATTTTTTGATTTCGAATTTGTTGTGGCCTACTCCAATATTCAAAGTCCAAGATTAGACCATTATTTTGGATCAAAATGATCACAGGTTGGGTAAGATCTAGATCACTTCTCGTAATGAACAGTTTTGCATCCATTAAAGACAGAGTGAAGGGAAAGATTCCAAGCTGCAAGTCCCTGCACACTGCAGTGCAATGAATAAGCGCACGCGTATGCAAAGAGTTGAGAAAAGAGTTTAAACGAGGGTTGAGAAAAGAGGGGAGAGTCTGTTTCCTGATCATCCCTGATCACCATGTAAGGTTTGCGCGCGCATATCTCCATCAGCTTTCGACCTAGAAACTTCCGGGATTTCTAATCGTTGGGGAAAGCAATCGCCGTGTGTTGCCACTATACTCACGAAAATATTCCCTTCACTCCTTTTTTAACCACTATGGTTGTGAGTACACATTCTCACCAATTCTTCCTCATTCCGTTTTATAGAAATTGAACTTCCGAATAACTTCTTCTTCTCCACTCGAGTGCTTCGATCGGGCCAAGCAGACATCACTCAAAGCATAATAGTTAAGAAGCCCAAGAAATTTATCCACGGTTCCTACAGTTGAAAACTATCGAAAGTAGGGATGTGTAAAATGCTAATTTTTAAACGACAATTTGAGAACCGTGATTTAACAGGGTACCGAGTTCTATAATACTTTTCTGGTATCTTACAAAACTTTTAATAAACAAGCGATTTGGGTGTGATTTCGACATCTTGGAGTGAGATTGAATTTATAGTTTTACTAAGCTTCGCACATTCCGACGTTTTCAACTGTAGACATACCTGCGCCCCCATTTTCGTTACGAAGGGGTCACCCATTGAAATTGCTACATTTCTGTTTTTCTCCGGTTACCCGAAATTTTCAGTAAAATTATTCAAAAAATAAAAATTATCAATAAAAAAACAAGACTGTAACTGATATCGATTTTTCACACCATGAACATGGTCCAAAATGTTCATGTTCCAAAATGGGGTTAGGAATATGTCGACAAAAAAAGTGACCTACAGTAATAATACCACAGTACTTTGATCTTAAATTGTGTAGCTACTAGAATGTGTTTAACAGCAAAGTTGTTTAGAATAATTTTCCGCATACTTCAAGCCAACCGCCATCATCCTAGCTCACATGGGAGCTGAGATACATATAAAAATGGGTCCGGAGCCGGCATTTCCCTAAAAGACGGTTTTGGGCCAAATGAACCATTTCATAATTTTCAGCATCCCCAACAACCTTTATGGTAATTATCTTATTCTTATTCGACAAACTTTTGCAAACTGTGCGCGAGGGGGTCAGTCTCCTGCAATCTCTAAAAAAACGTGTCTTAATTGCATATTCCATCACAACTAATAGTAAGTAAAATTCTGACAAGGGAACATCATACTCATTCAATAATTGTGTAAACATGTTCGTAGTCAGAAAGTGTAATTGTTCTAAAATTTTCGAAAAATAAACTGAAAGCGCAAAAACTTCCGGACACCCTTATAATTCTAATTATGATTCAAATAGTCTCGTCTAAAAAGCCATTTTACAGTTCGAAGATACGATAATTAGTTACTTAAGTATGACTCACAGTAGGTCTCGTATTCCTTCACATCGACTGCTTTTCTGCATGTACAGATCGGTCGATGATCTCTCATACAGAGAATGAAATCATCGAGAAGATCGTTCTCGTCCACTTCTGAGAGATCACTAACAATAACATCACTTATGTTGCACACCTATTTCAATTCTACTTTCATAAATTGACCGCTTTTGAGGCTCCTCCCCTCACTCCTAATTCCCGTGCGGTTTCCCCGATCAATCCCTTCCCGCTCCCCTAATCCTGTGAATTTACCTATTATTAAATATCATTATTACTCGCTTATTTTTGAATTCATAAGAGGACTAACGATTTGTGTATCTCATAGCGCACTTCTCGAGTCGATGCTTGATCTCTCCGCCCAAATGACTCGGAAGCACATCTACAACAATCATACTTGTCCAGGCTGTCTTGAGCGGTGGGGGCACTAATTACAAGTTTACAAAAAATTGTCGGACACTACCAAAATGTCACTATTTCATAAATGATGTCGTGATCACCTTTTTTTACAATTCCACAACGAATGATCTACCCATTCACTGATTTCTCCTATCGTACTCCTATCACTTACTCTATAGAGAGTCATAATTTACTGATTTTTTTGCCTCATGCTTCATACTTTATCTCGTTGCGCCCCTTATATATAAAATATATAATTCCTTATTCATTTTATCATCTACTTATTCATTCGCTGCACTAAAATCGCCTTTTATAAAAGAAAGTATGAATTAACTCGAAATATTAATAATAAACAATGAAATAGTGTGTGCGCGGTATTTTTTTGAAATGTGTAGTAACGCGCCACAGAGCGTTGTGGGTGTATTGTTCGGACGCTTTGAATTGTATAGCACAAATAACCCCCATGGTACAAAATGTGGTAGAGGCACGGTTCACCAAACCCAAAAGCGGCATACTGTAGCTTAACCATCGTAGTTCCGCAACGAAAACAAACTACTCAACATATTTAACTAAAAATAATCCAAAGTAGGGAATTTACCAAATTTACCCTGGATAAGGTGCATGAGGTCGACCTCGAGTAGTGATTCCTCTCCACATTAGGAAATGTAAACATCTGTCTGTTTTTGTTTGTTTGTCCGTCCGTCACGCTCTAAGTGGTAAAGAGCGCGGCATTAAAATACGACCCACGCAGGTTCGACCCCCGCCAAGTGCAAACCTTTTGTCGCATTTTATCGTAAAAAACGCTAAAAGGCATAAAACGCGCTAAAAGGCATAAAACAATATTTTCAAAAGCAATTTGCAACGCAGTAAACGGCTAAAACAAATTTTCGAATCTTGCCAAACGCGCCTGGGGTTGGGAGATATTAAAAGTGTTTTACGATTTCAATTGAGCTTACAAGGGAAGACTGCGCAATCGATATGGAGTTTCCGGACAAGACCATATACGATCGATAGGTCACCCAATTCCATTACGATATCGGGCATCCAAATCTTCTAAATGCCCTCGGTGCATCAGAAAACTCGCAAAAACAATCTTACGCTCTCTTCCCAACGGCCTTGTGGTGCAATGCGATGAGGCGCCAGTGTCAATCCGAATGCCGTGGGTTCGGTTCCCGCGATGCGATATATATATTTTGCCGTTTTTATCTCCACTGCGCCATAAACTATTGAACAAAATTTTTCACGAATTAGCAATGCTTCGAGTACTTCGAGTAATGCTTACAACACGTGTAACTGTCCAAAAGCTTTAGAAGGATTCTCGTTTTCACACAATCTCTCGCTCTTGACCCCATTCTGGAGGCCGTGATTCAGGACCTCCAGAATGATGTGGTCTGCTTCTTAGCTATCCAAATGTTGCATCCAGTCGGATTATCGTACGATCAAAACAGTGCATTGCACATATAAAAAAACGAACATTGAGAAATAAAATAACTGTCTCTGACATGGTCAGAGATCAATCATACCTTCATGAATTTGTCTTACTCATTGTCTGATAGCTATCTCTTCCCCGCACTCTCGTCTCTTTCACAACCCTGATGTCAGGGTATTTAATGTCAGCTGAGAGAAGATAAATCAGTTATCCCACTGAACCGCTGTTGCAGACAATAACAGTTTTAATAATTCGGATGCCTTTCGCTATGTGGGCGCTACGAGCGGATGCCTTTCGCTACGCCAAAGAGAATTGGCAAGGGAATCTCGAGTGCCTTCTGATTAGTTCTAGAAACATTTTGGAACTTGCTGGAAATCTCTTCATACAAGACCCCCAGAATAGGGTCAGGAGCGAGAGATTGTGTGAAAACGAGAGTACTTCTAAAGCTTTTGGACAGTTCCACGTGTTGTCAGTACTCGAAGCATTGCTAATTCGTGAAAAATATTGTTCAATAGTTCATGACGCAGTGAAGAAAAAACGGAAAAAATATTTCGCATGGCGGGAACCGAACCCACGACCTTCCGATTGACACTGGAGCCTCATCGCATTGCACCACAAGGCCGTTGGGAAAAGAGGGTAAGACTCGCGGGATATGCTCGCGCTCAATTGTTGTCGCGGTTATAGCGAGTTTTCTGATGCCCCGAGGGCATTTAGCAGATTTGGATGCCTGATATCGTAATGGAATTGGGTGACCTATCGATCGTATATGGTCTCGTCGGGAAACTCCATATCGACTGCGCGGTCTTCCCTTGTTCGACTTGAATTGCATTGAGATTGGAGCTAGTTGAAAAGGAACAGTGAGTGCTAGGTCTGCTCGTAGCGCCCACGTCCGCTTCGAAAAAAACATCGTAAACATAAGTGCAACCTATCTATCGTGTTAGATTTCATTTTAGATCATTTTTCTTATTAATTAATGTTAAATTGCTAAAACGAATTTAATAAGTAGAAATGCGGTATAATAAGGTATCTCGTGTAGTATATTTCATTCATCAGTGAGCAAAGTGTTTTCCCGCGCGATTCTGTCATTTCCCAAAAGGAAGTTTCGTGCATCGTACCATTTTATAAATATGATACCAAACTCCCATGGACTGAACCTGGAGTCAGCTAGTCATATGTCAATTTCAGATCGATGGTATTAAATGAATGAAATTCACTATATTTATACAGGAAGAAAACCCCGGCGGTCTTTAGCTTTTTTGATTGGGGCAATGGAAGGTTCTCTACTCTAGGTTTGCGCCTTGTACCCGAGCCTGTAAGGTTGAACTCACAAGGGGTCTGCATAACCTCACGGAAGCCAAACTGAAAATATCGCAAAAATATGAAAACAAGACCCCGAGAGAACGACAAATCAACTTTCAAAAACACCAACAATCGATTCCTAAGGAATATTAACACGGCGAAAGTAACGCGCAAGCCGACTCGCTCACTTGCATACATCTCGTGGTGACCTACGAATGCCTGTCTGCATAGCTCAGGCGGTAGCGCGCCGGTGCTATCAGTTTTGCACCCGCGGGTTCGAATCCGGGGACTGACAAACCTGTCAGAACACGTTTTGCTTGACCTCTTCCTCATCCTATCAGTTCCCCTCGAATCAATTGTTCTGTTTTTTTCTCCATGGAGTTCTTCCCTGTCTCAGGGAGGGCTATTTCTGCCGTAGTCGCACATCGTTTCGGTCTCCCTCTTCCCGATGGCGTCACTTCTTCGTTCGTTCATTCGTTAATTCGTGAACATTGCCCGTCTACTACCAAACTTTTCATAGTGAATATCCCCCTGGCGCAACTTATCTCCGTATCTCCGAGCGAGACAATCTCCTCCGTTTCTGCTCCACTGGACATTGGGATCGGATAGATTCAAGGGACTCATTAGCTACGGCTTCTACAAGGGTGGATTCACCGACATTCGACATCCCAAGTTCGAAAACCCCCGCGAATACATCTTCGGACCTTCTGCTGACCACGATTGTGTGAAGGCAACGAGCCCGGTGCCACTGTATGTCCCCGATATGAGCACACACATTGTTTCACTTGCTATTGGTAGAAAATGCACGGTTGTTGAGCGTACACATTACTGTGAATTGTTGAGTAATCTACTGTTGTTCATGTTTTCTCATCGTTTTTTTGTGATTTTCTCAAATTTATAAATGTTGATGTACTGAATTGAATGATAGGTGTGAGTGTTTTCGTAAGGAAAAAGAAACCCATTTTAAAAAAAATCACGTAAATACGACCGTATCTCCGAAAGAAATAATCTGACGCAACTTCTCGTATCCAACCTGCGGACCTGAGTTGCATAAAAATGATGCAAAAGTGAAATGATTGAGACGGATCGAACCCGCTGGTGCAAAACTGGTAGCACTGGCGCGCTACCGCCTGAGCTATGAAGACAGACATTCGTAGGTCACCACGAGATGTATGAAAGTGAGCGAGTCGGCTTGCGCGTCACTTTCGCCGGGTTAATATTCCTTAGGAATTAATTGTTGGCGAAAGTTGATTTGTTGTTCTCTCGGGGTCTTGTTTTCATATTTTTGCGATATTTTCAGTTTGGCTTCCATGAGGTTATGCAGACCCCTTGTCAGCCCACCTTTTGAGCAATGGTTCAAGTTAATATCTTATTTGAGATTTGGTGGCAGAAATTGTGGTGCACCAGAATATCTCCGGTGAAATTATCATTTCAATATGTAAGGTCTCACCGAGAGGTGTCGGCCAGAAATGAAATAGCCTCAACAAACTCGTTTAGCGGTCTATCTAGGGACTACCTAGATAGATTACGGTATTTTGTTTTCATTGAGGGACCCGTGGTTAAGTTATCGCAGACCACTTTTGGTTTGGCCGACCAAAAGCCCAGCCCTGTATTGGACATGAACCGGTTCGAAGTGCCTTCCTAAAGAGTCTGCGGCCATGGACACCTATGAACCCGTTTGCGTAAGAGTCGGACAAATCTCGGTACAGCAAAAAAGTGATGACCTGAGATAACAATGGTTTTCGATACACTTCGGTGAGCTGAGCAAACTGGCCAAATTTCATTGTATGCAAATTTGATTGTAGGTCACTATGGAACTCCAAAGATCGTTGCAATTGACAGTTTTTCGATCATATCTCGATGCACAGTTGATCAAACAAAAAAGTTCAAAAAGGATGTCTAGTTGGTATTGCATGGGGAATCTCACAGCAATGTTGGAAATTTAAAATTAGTATTGTCAAAAAATTTAAAAATGTTAACTCAAGAACTAAGAAAATGTGGACAGCCACACTACGGTCAGGATCTGGATCATACTCTTAGAGACCTAGAAAAAAAAATTGGAAGCAAAATAACTTCGCCAAATGAAGTTATGATTTTTCAACCGACGAGACTCGATGGTCTGAACACTCATTTCTAGGAGAAAAAGCTCATTTACATCCCTCACTGTCTCTGCGCGGTGTCGGAAAGTTAGAAATGACAGAGTGAATACATGTAAATGAGGTTTCTCTCCTTGAAATGAGTGTTTTGATAGTCGATTGGCGTCGGTTGAAAAATCATAACTCCATTTGGCGAAGTTCTTTTGCTTCCAAATTTTGTTTGTAGGTCACTGAGAGTATGATCCAGATCCTGACCGCAGTGTGGCTGTCCACATTTTCTTAGTTCTTTAGATAAAAATTTTCAATTTTTTGACAATTCTAATTTTAAATTAATAACACTACAGTGAGATTCCCCAGGCAAAACCGACTAGACATTCTTTTCGAATTTTTATGTTTGATCAACTATGCATCAAGATATGATCGAAAAACTGTCAATTGCAATGATCTTTGGAGCTCCATAGTGACCTACAATCAAATTTGCATACAATGAAATTTGGCCAGTTTGCTCAGCTCACCGAAGTGTATCGAAAACCATTGTTATCTCAGGTCATCATTTTTTTTGCTGTACCGAGATCTGTTGAGAATTGTCCGACTCTTACGCAAACGGGCTCCTATGACAACAATTGTTGTCATAGGTGTCCATGTTCCTCATTATTCCGGACACAAAATAAGTCGTAATATTAGGTAAAGAAGATCCTACCCTTATCCGAATGCTTGAGAATACAATGTATCCATCTTGTGAGCATTCTTCTCTTCCTCGTTTTTCTGGAGAAATCAGCCTCTTCATTAAGAACTGCAAATGCTCTCAACCGTTATACCATCGTACGCCAAGAACAAAGGTGTGACTACTAACCCTGGACAAAACTGTACCAGGCAACTGAACTCCCCCTGGACCAAGCTATTCCCGGTAACTGTACTTCTCCTAGACCAAATGGCAACTAACCCCCCCCCGGGCCAAACTGTTTTCGACAACTGAACTCTTCTTGGGCCAAATTATGGCCGAAAACCGAACGCGCAATATTTGAAAATGTAGTGTGCATTCTACTATAACGTATTTTATGCTGTCTTACCGACCAAGGAAAAAAATTAGACCCCCCTCCGAAAATTTTAAAATGGATTTGGATGACAATCACAATTGCAAGTTTGAAAATTAAAAAAAACGCAAAAATCAGCAAATTTTAAAATAAATATCGAGCTTTTCGATTTTGACTATGACGAGCGAAATTCAGGTACCCTACTATCGGGTTTTCCTCTTTAAAAATTAATGTTTTCTTTGTTTCTCATATCGGAATATCGTCTTTTATTGATTATACCCGAAAAGTGATGTTTAAAGTTGACCAAGAAAAAATTTCGATTTTTTTATTTTTTTATTCGACGCAGATGAGACTCCTGATTATTAGTTCGCATAAGAAAACGCATGAAAATAAGCCCCAAATTTACTATAATCTAGGAAAAGGTCACACTCATCGGCAATATTGATTAGTATACTGTAGCAGCACTTTTAATTTTCTCTGCGATTTCACGGCACAGGTTCTTTCAAATTGAATCAGGCAATTGTAGTTACATCCTGCAGCCGATTGCATGCAAGAACTCTCAATTTTAAATGTACAGATAAAAATCAGTGAAAGTGTCGAGTCGAAACAGGAGCGACTAAGTTTCTCCCTATCGATTTCTTGTGGTAAGAAAATGCTGTTATGAAGTAGTGGGTGATAAAAAAAGGAAGACTCAATTTATAGAATGCCCCCACAGATAATTTGTTTCAGAAGCTAGGATGGAAGGATAGAAGATTTTCCTACAAGATCGAAATCATTCATTACTTTTGTGCCCACCTGATAAATTCTGCAAAATGTAGTGAGAACACGAACCGTTTTATTTTGAAAATTCGATTTTTCGATATTTCAATTCGAAAAAGTGATTTCACGATCCAAATTTGTCTAAACCACTGTGTTATCAGTTCATTTTATTAAATTCAGAATCAACGCTTAAATATATGTAAGATAAACTATTTCACGCCATTCGCATCGAAAACTTTATTTATTTTATTTTTATTCAAATTTTAAAAAAAATGTTGCCCCCAAATAAACCTGCAGCCTTTCCTTTAAGAACCGGCGATCAACACTCCTGAAGCTGACATTACAAAAAAAAAGAGGGAAGGTTGCATTTTTCAATCCGTGACCCTTTCGAGGATCAGCTGGATGCATAACATACCTTTTGATGAGTAGCAGAAGGTGTGAATGGGGTCGTACAAATCTGGCCTCTGTCCAATGGGAGGATCTGATAGGAGTATCCATATTTCATTTTCCCATTCTTCTCACATCCTGTTACTCACCTCCAAGATGGGGCTTGAGGCACGTCTTGATACTTGTCACCAACGGGGCCAGTAATATTTCCTCTGTAACACGCAATCAGTAATCCATGTAATGTAACAGAATATCCAATCAACTTATGTCAAATTATCACGCTCGTCACATACGGATCGAGACAACTCACGTACAACAAATTTTTTAAATTTTCAAATAAACATTTTCTAGACAGCCCTGATCTTGCTCGAAAAGGTAGTGTTCCTTTTTTTCCCTTACTAGAGAAAGTCGCAAAGTGTCCGTGGGGTTTCCGAAAACGCTGAAAACGCCAAACTAGTATCCAGTTTTGAGAGGCAAATTCTTCTGTCAAAAGTTGCCAAAGCCCCTTGGAATATCAGAAAAAACCTCAGAATATCGATTGAAAGATCGCACTCCAAATTTCGGTCGCCTCTCGTACGCGCTCGAAGCGGTCTCGCACAACTGCCTTTGTGGCCGATTGGATAAGGCGTTTGACTAGCGATCCGATGAATTTTTGTCCCGTGAGTTCGATCCCAGGTGTCGAAATCATTTTTGCCCCATTCTTCGAACAATTATTTTGTCATTTTTCATTGCCTGTTCATTCGTTAGGGTTACGGCCTGTTCATTCGTTAGGTTTACAAAAACAACTTCCGAACTGCGACGGCGAGATTCTGACTCGGATTGTGTTCGCCCTTGTTTACCAGTGTATTCGGGCGAACGTCCGATTGTTCAGATTTGTTCGATATTCCCGGCTGTTATGGATTTACTGATTCGAATGGTGGCATTGAATACCCCTACCTTGAATACTTTAAATAATATTTGCATGGCACACAAGTACGCTAACTAGTCGAGTTCCGAATGCACGGTTTGTGTGTTTTCTTCTACTCCCACTAGAATCCATTTTTGGGAGAAAAAATTGTGCCCTGACAAAGTGTTTCCGAGTAATAGTGATCCTGGAAATAAGTTTCAAAACCCGTTTAGTAGAAGTACACAAACAAAAATGTCAATTTTTACATCAAATAGGAAATATAAAAATAATAAAAATTGCCCATTCACAATCCAAATGTCAAGGCTTCTTCGCGAACTCTCTAACTTGAATGGGAAACAAATTATCGTTCCCTCCGCACCAACCGCTCGACGAAAACGAGGCAGCGAATGAGAGTAGGCGATCGAACAGAGAAAGGGCAAGATCTGGTTTGTTAAACTTGTCAAGTGCCCGCTTGCGTTCGGAATAGGGTTGCAAATCCGGACGGACAATCCGGACAAAATGATCGGTCGATCTCATTTTCATTGTGTCCGGACGTCTTTGTCTGTCCGGACGGACGTCCGTATGTCCGGATTTGTCCGGGAATACTGTAGTTTGTCCGGACAACCTGATCGCAAACTGGGTATATTTCTTATTTTTTGGAAAAAAAATTATTTTTTCAAACTTTTTTGCTTAGCATTGCAGTTTACGTTATTTTGGCAAATTAAGTTGAGTTTCAACCATAGATGACCACGCCTGAGGATAAACCCATGAATAGGGGTTGTGGAAGCCCCAAGATTTCATTTTGTAATCGGGCATCCACGTATAGGAAGCCATTATCCAAAATGGGAGTACGGTAAGAGGATTACGGTATACCCACATGTGTTACCCACTCGAGGTATTCCATATGCAATCTACCAGGGGTAATATTCGCACTTTTCGGGTTATGGTAGAATTGACTGCGATAGACTGTTTTCGTTATAGGACCGGCCGTTAAGTTATAGTATACCACGTTGGGTTTGGTTGACACATTCCCACCCATTGTGGGCCATGACCTCAAATACGTGGATGTCCCATGCCCCAAATAGATCGTATGGCATACGGTATGGGGCACGGGGCTTCCACGGCCCCTATTCGTGGGTTTGCCATCCGGCGTGGTCATCTATGGTTGAAACTCAACTCAATGTGGCAAAATAACGTAAACTGGCAATGCTAAGCAAAAAAGTTTTAAAAAAATAATTTTTTTAGAAAAAAAGAAATACAACCAGTTTGCGATCAGGTTGTCCGGACAGACTACAGTATTCCCGGACAAATCCGGACAGATGGACGTCCGTCCGGACACGGACAAAGACGGACAAGGCCCCGTTCATTTTTCACTTTCGCTGTCCGGCGTCCGGCATTGTCCGGATTCGCAACCCTAGTTCGGAACTCTACTAGTTAGCGTACTTGTGTGCCTTGCACATATTATTTAAAATTTTCAAGGTAGAGATACCATTCGAATCAGTAAATCTATAACAGCCAGGAATATCGAACAAATCTGAACAATCGGACGTTCGCCCGAATGCACTGGTATACAAAGGCGAACACAATCAAAGTCAGAATCTCGCTCTCGCAGTTCGGAAGTTGTTTTTGTCCGATTCCGTAACCCTAACGAATTAACAGGCAATGAAAAATGACAAAATAATTGTTCGAAAAATGGTACAAAATTTTTGTTACAAAAATGATTTCGACACCTGGGATCGAACTCACGAGACAAAAGTTCATCGGATCGCTAGTCGAACGCCTTATCCACTCGGCCGCCAAGGCAGTTGTTTCAGACAGCTTCGAACTCGCACAAGATGCAACCGAAATTGGGAGCGCGATCTTTCAATCGATATTATGTGGCCGCCAAGGGGCTAAAGGGGAATTTGCCTCTCCAAAATGGATACTATTTTGGCGTTTTCAACGTTTTCAGAAACCCCACGGACACTTTGCGACTTTCCCTAGTTAGATCGAACCAAAATTAGTGGCTTCTACATATGAGGCTGTCCGCGATAGATTCAACAAATCTCCACTGGGGCTCCGCACAGCTAAAAAAAAATGAAATGTCTCCCAAACCTAGGGGTAGTTTTAGATGATGAATAACGTGACGTCTTTCATTTTTCATCATTTTTTCCCTTTGGCTCAAGAGTTACATCAAACCGTATTAAATAACAAAACTGTAGGGATAATAGAGTGAAAAGAGGCGTGGCATATAGTGTATCCTTCGGAAAATCGATTAAGGCGCACAAGAACCTAATGCCCATAGTGCGGGCCTAATTCACTTCACCTGCTCGAGGATAGACCACCAGTTCTCATTTCTAGTTCAACGCGTCAGGACAGGGGGAGGGAATATGGTCGACTCTTACCTATAACGGATAAATATGAGCGCTGCCTGTTAAAAGGGGCAAAACTTTAGTGGCCTGTCCGTCCTTTCTATTACATTTCCTCTGAATCTGCATATTTGTTTCTCGCTCATCACTCACTTTCACTGTGGTCCTTGCAGCATCTCTGCGTCTGTGCCAATATCTTCCCTTTGTCTCCAGTGTCTATAGTAAATGGAACATCATTGAAATTCCAAAGTATAATTGTCATCGTCTTGCGATATGGAAAATTAAGAATAGAACTCTATTAGGCCTCGATAACTTTTGATGCTCTTTTGAATGAGATATGACATGACACGAAAATAAAAAAAATAAAAAAATGATTTATTATTAGGGACGGGCAGCCGAAATAGCAAACTGGCTCTAAAATTATGTTTTGTGTTTGGCTGTGGTTATCGGCGATGCTGAATCGTTATTTCATAGTTAAAATTCACGCAATTCTCAAAATCATGTAGAAAATTGCAAGTTTACTAAGCCCCGCCCACTTCAAAGCTGTGATTCACGCCCGCTTTGTTGACGCGTCGCGGTTTCTCAGTTCCGCGTGTCAATGTTCATTTTTTGAGTCATTTATGATTGCATGAAAAATGTACGCTGCAATTTGATTTTTTTTTTGCCTAAAAGTTTACAACGGGTGCTGTGATATGTAATTGCGCTGTTTCGATGGGAAATTGATCATGTATACCCGTTTCTCGTGGCAGCGTTCTGTGGCATTTTGTTCGGTTGAAACGTCCAGCATCCAAAATATGCAGGCACATTCGAAATAGACGGCAGGAACTTTCTCCACTTTACTTGGTGTGCGTGCTTTGATAAGCATTTTTGGTAGGGTCTTCCTATGAAATCGGATCGAGAGTCGGTTGAACCCGTTTTGACCTACCGTAACTCTACCACGCTACTCCTAGATATTGTGTCAACCCTACCGTACCTCAAACTACAGTAACCTGGGCTTATAAACTTATAAAACTGCATCGCGATAATTGTATGGTTAGATTTCGAATAATATTTGTCTCAGGAACATACTTTCGCCCTGTCATACAGTAACCCTGACTACTGTTGTAGAGCTACAGTGACAGGGAAATATTATTTCTTGAAAACTGAGTCAGAATCTATTGTATGAGTTCTCTCAACTTTCCAAGGTAAAGGTAAAGGTAAAGTTACTACCGGAATCAAGAGGAATTTACATCGACAAGCGACTACTCCGCCGGGGCTCACCGGTAAGGCCGGCTCGCTAACTAGGTCTACGTATTTCCAGTTGACCGGGCTTCTGGGGCAATTTTACCGCCACCGAGGGGGGTGGAAGGCTTGGTGAACCTGGGCGGGGATCGAACTCGTGACCATTCGTATGACAAGCGGCGCCTTACACCACTCGGCCATCTGCGCCTCAACTTTCCAAGGATGATCTACATCTACCGTATTCTCATTCGGGTTAGGTTACGTTCTCATCGTCGAGGCATGAAGTGGCATGTGTATCGTGGCATGGTTATTGTATCCCCTTCGGCAATGTTTGTAGACGCAGCATGAAATTGGAGAAGATATTAACATTATCTCTGACAAAGCGGTATACTACGTGGGGAGGGGTTTAATGATATAAGAGGGACAAGTGAGAAGGAGAGAAGGATTGTGTCTTCACCCTTGCGGACAAATCTTATCATTCTCATTGGGAAAATATTGAAATCAATAACTAAAATGTGCTAAACAACGAAGAAACGCGGTAAGTATGGCTTGAAAATTCAGTAACCTGGTTATCTATGTTCGACAGGTGCATGAAAGAGCACTCTACAACAGCTAATGTAAACATAAAAATCAATAAAAAGTTAAGCAAAATGCAACTGTGCCGGAGGATCAGTCTTACAGTAGGATTTGATTTCCCGGGTTTTCCAACCATACTTTCTCACAGCTAAAAACCTGGCTCTCATCACTTTTCCATCCTATTGAAAAGTGCGACCTACGATTTTGATAATTTCATGATTAAAGTACTTCTATTCATTGACCGCTTAATTCAAAAGAAAGAAATCGAGCGGAGAGGCACTATAATAATTTTTGGGATTACGGTATTTTGCTTTCAACTTGACTCACGAGAGAATTCAACCTACGATTTGTGATCTTTTTTTCTCAGACACTGTGTATCCAATTCTCTGAATTATGAAACTCAGAAAACCCGCGGACCTCCATTATTTCACTTAATAACTGCGAAAACACGAAGTAAATCTGCAAAAGTTGGTAGCTAAAATTCAAATTCAAACGCAACACCACGCGCGCTCTTCACAGTCTATTTGTTGGCTCCACCTCCCGCTCATATCTCTATCATTTTTTTAAAATTTACTTTACACCTAAGCCTACATGAGAAAAAATTTTGGTCCCTTGTGGATCACATTGAGCGAGAATAGAGACGAATATCGAGCCTAGCCTGATTAATAAATTTCTGCGAATGGGTTTATCGATTTTCGCTCATAGTAGTTCAATCCTCCTAAAATCATGGATTTAGATACAACTTTTGATGCTCTTTCGAATGCCGTGCATGAAAAGATGCTAACATTCCTCGAAAAAAAATGTTTACGCATTTCCTTTTTTAAATTTACCACTGGGTGGTCATGTTCTGGAGAAGGCTCCACTACCATTATGCAGGATATATGTAATGAGATGATGATATTTATATTTAGCGATGAAAAATACATAAGAGAGAATACCTGAGTGGATCAACATGTTTCTTCAGTGGCTTGGCACAGCAGTAAAAGTGAGTTAATGAGATAAACATGCCACATTGTACTATGGCCGAGGCGGAGTTGATTCACGACATTGAGAAAGTGCGAAAACGTTTCTACGCCTCAGGGCATGACGTCATCGGAATTTCCGGTTTTCGAAAACTTCATCAAATGGCCTAATGAGTGGTACCAATCGATTCCTCATAAAATTCTAAGACTTTTGTGACTCCATGAGTTTTTCGCCAATCTTTGATATAAGCCTGAACAATTGAAAAATTGGTTTTTAAAAAATTATTTAAAAAATTTAAATATTTTTGTGTAGTTTCCCTGAGGAGATGGCAAAGTTTTATTCGCGTAATACAATGCTATAACAATGATAGTTCAACTGTGTGAAGGGTTGTTTGTATGAGGGGCATTAAGCTTGTTCAATAAGCTGAAATTGAGTGGGTCCTTGGAATTATGGTGTACTACAGTAACCCGGAGTAATTTCCTATTATTATCCGGCAGGTTCGGGGGTCAGGCCTAAGAAAGCCCTCGCCACCTACTATTGAGTAGTTATGCTACAATGGATACTGTGCTTCCCGGAGCCGCTTTAATAGCGTTGGGACTTTTCTCCTGGTGACTGTAGGTACACCATAATTCCAAGGACCCATTCAATTTCAGCTTACTGAACAAGCTTAATGCCCCTCATACAAACAACCCTTCACACAGTTGAACTGTCACTGTTATAGCATTGTATTACGCGAATAAAACTTTGCCATCTCCTCAGGGAAACTACACAAAAATATTTAAATTTTTAATATCAATTATTTAAAAACCAATTTTTCAATTTTTCAGGCTTAGATCAAAGATTAGCGAAAAACTCACGGAGTCACAAAAGTCTTAGAATTTTATGAGGAATCGATTGGTACCACTCATTAGGCCATTTGATGAAGTTTTCGAAAACCGGAAATTCCGATGACGTCATGCCCTGAGGCGTAGAAACGTTTTTGCACTTTCTCAATATCATGAATCAACTCCGCCTCGGCCATACTACAATGTGGCATATTTATCTCATCTTCTCACTTTTCGACCTGTGCCAAGACTAATTCGACTGATTCAGATAGTCTCTCATAATATATCAAAATGGAAGCTTGCAAATCATGGGAACAATTTTATCAAAAATAAAGTTTCACACAAACGACAAATTTCTTCGCATACAATCACCTATTTTCGCTCATAGTGCTTCGATTCTCGTAATAATATGGATTTACACATAACTTTTGATGCTCTTTCTAATGATATGTAACACGACTAAAAAATAAAAAAAAATTGAAAAAATTATCGATTTTTCAAATTTCGACATTTCACGAATTTATCACTTTTAAAATTTACTTTACACCTTAGGCTATGTGTGAAAAAAGTTTGAGTATTTGGTGATCACTTTGAAGGAGTTATGCCACCCCATCCGATGTTCTTACAAATAACGTGTTTTAACATTACTAGTAATTGCAGTATACTGCAAGTAGTAGAGTAAGTTACTAGAAGTACTAGAGTAAGTTACCTTGATGCTTGCAGTTATATTTCTTTTTACTTACATTTAGTTCGAATTTGTAACTAACTAGAAAGTTACTTTGTTCTTGCTCTCAAAAAAAAAGTAATATTATTTCAACATTGCTACAATATTACTTTCCCGGTGGAAAAATCTTGGTGTGAAAAAAGGTGTAAAGAAAAAGTTTTGAATCACAGCAATTATTGATTTTTACTTATATCTCGCCTCCCGTTGATTAGGGGCGGGCAGCCGAGAGTGAGCCGGGTTTGGAGCCAACAAATAGACTGTGACGCACCCACCACACCACGCGTTCAAATTCAAATATTTAGGTACTGTACATGCTTTTCGTCTTTTTACAGCGAATGAAAGTATTGGCGCAAGATTTTTCATGTTCATAATCTAGCGGTAGTGAATTAAAACGCATGGAAGAAGATAATCGAAAATCGTAGATCAACTTTTCGCGAAAAGTCGTAAAGAGCACAAATTACAATTCTTGAAATTTCGTTCGGGAATTCTAGAGCATTGGCGCTTGTTTTCTCGATTTTGAAAGTTACAGGGGCATCATACAAGTAATGTAAGAGCAAATCACAAAAATCGTAGATCAGACTTTTGCAAACAACCGAAAAGCGCGGAGAGCCAGGTTTTAAGCCGTCATAAAGAATGATGGGAGAACCCGGGAAATTCGAATCCTACAGTAAGACTGATCTCTTGCACAGTTGCTTTTTGATTCACTTTTTATTGATTTTTATGCTCACATTTACTGTTGTTACGCGCTCTTTCATGCACCAGCAATCTGTCAAACCTAGATAACCGGATTGGCCATACTTACGACGTTTCTTCGTTATTTACCACATTGTGGGTATTGATCTCATTATTTTTCCCATTAGAATGACAATATTTGTCAGCGAGGGTGAACATGCGTTCCTTCTCTTCTTCTCACGTATCCCGCTTATATAATTAAACCCATCCCCACTTATTATACCGCTTTGTCACAGACTCTGTTCATATCTTCTCTAATTTCATGCTGTGTCGACAGTAACCTAGCCGAAGGGGGTAACATAACTGTAGTGGAGGCATACCTGCGCGTACTGTCCATGTGAGAAAAAATCGGTTACCGGTGTACGGGTCCGCGGCCACCACCCTCCACACCGAAACGTACGGGTCCGCGGGCGAAATGGGTCAAATGGTTTTCAAATGGCTAAAGTCGCGTGCAAAAGTGCTCTCAGGCCATAATTTTGAATTTTTCTGCTCAATGTAATCATAAATTAGGCGCCTAAGAAAGGTAGCGATACTCATTCCTCCACCCGAAATGTCGAAATATCAATTTTTTCTACGGGTCACCGGCCTAATTTCCAAAAAAAAAATTTCTCCACGGGTCCCCGAAACAGCTACCTGTTTTGGCGCTCAGGTATGAGTGGAGGACACACGTGTTGTTCCTTCCGTGTTTAAATTACGAGAACACTGTCAACCCCGAACGCGAATACCGTAGATGCACATCATCCTTGGAAACTTGACAGAGCTCATACAATAGATTCTGACTCAGTTTTCAAGAAATAATATTTCCCTGTTATTGTAGCTATGCTACTGTAGTCCGGGGTACTGTATACCTGGGTCAAAGTATGTTCCACAGACAAATTTTATCGGAAATCTATCTCTATCTCATACAGTAATCTCGACCCAGTTTCAAAAGTTTAAAAAATCAGGATACTGTACTTTGGATTATGGTAGGTTTTTGACAGAATGTCTAGGAGCAGGGTGGTTGGGTTACGGTAGGTCACAATGGTCTCAGCCAACTGGCAACTCGATTTCAAAGCAAGACCTTACGAAGTTTGATTTGCACCACATTTTTTTCTTTCACTTTACACCCCTGATTTTCGCGCAGCATAACTTTTAGATGTGCATCCTTCTTTGAAATGTGATGTCAAAGGTCAAAAGGTGTTCTCACAAGCATTTCTTGTCAAATATCCAAAACAGAGTGCCAATGTGCATATTGCACTATTTCTGATAAATTCGTCTAGAACGGATGGAAATGTGTGAAAGCATACAAAAAAGTGTAATAATCAGACTCTCCCCATTCTGCATGTTCTGTCATCGACCAGAAAGCGAGAGAGAGAGCCTGCAAAATTGAGAGGGTCAGATCATTACTCAAAAAATCCACCTGACGAAATGGTTCAAACGACAAGCAGAAGCATCATTCTTGTTTGCGAGAGCCTAGTTGACCTTTGGGCGATATTTTTCGAACCAAGAATGCAAACCCTTGGTGTATACAGCCGATAGCCTCAATCCATTAAGGACATCACTTATATCACTCCCGCACCACACACACGAGGAAAGTGACGTATCTGAGAAAGAGTATAACTATGAATGCGCACAGATGATACATGTCAGCTTTAGACACACAATTATAGCATTCTTACCCGTTGCGGATCCTTCCATCTCTTTTCCTACTTCCCCAGTATCCACCGATGGAACTCTGATGGTCCTAAAAAATAAAAGTTTACTCTCATAGTCAGTGAATACCAAAATGAGATCACATCAACCCTTTTACATGGTGGCAATAAAGTACGGGTCCGATATTTGAATTTGCAAAACTATCCGCCAAAGAAAATTCGAAAAAAATAGTTATAGGAGGCATAGGTGGGCACAGGGTACCTTGACTACCGCCTGCAGGAGGGTTCGCCTATTTACCGCCTGCAAGCAAAATCCCAAAAAAAGTATGCATTACCCGCATCATTTTTTTATTATTATTGATTGCATTTAGTATACCTAATACAACTGTTCACAATTCTTGTACATGTTTCCTGTTAACATTAACTAGTTTCTAAAAATATGGCAAAAGATTTTTCTGAACTAAGGAGTCGAACTCAAAAGGTCGAAGCTCTTATCCACTCGACTACCAAGGCAGCTAGGAGGGAGAGCTGGAGAGGAGATCAAGAGGCAGCTGAAAGAATTTTGCGCAAACTATTTATCGATTTTTTGGAGTCGCCAGTGGTCCTCAGCAACTTTTGACAATTGAAATTAGGTATCCAAATGAGTTCCAAGTTTCGCGTTTTCAGAAATTCCACGGTCACTTCGCGACCTGCCCTTCTAAGACGACATTCCCATCAGGGCTGTGCGGAATGAACTATTTTCGGCATGATGGCATAACGGCATATGTCGAAAAAATATTTCGGCATAAACGGCATATTCGGTATGAAATTTTTTTCGAAAAAAAACAAGTAATTAAAGAAAAAATGGACGGCTAATAAAACAAAAATCACGCACAACATCAGTCAATACCTTTGAAATACTATATTAGTGAGAAAATGGTCCACTTTTGAGATTTCATGGGAAAATGTCCGAGGTGTTCATTTTAAATTCAAGTTTTTATCTGATTTGCTTGATATTTATTATATTTTTCACAATCCGGCATGAAAAAATGTTCATGCCGTTTTCGGCACGGCTTGAAAAAACCGGCATATTCGGAATAACGGCATGGCCATGCCGCACAGCCCTGATTCCCATCTATTTGGAGAACAAACTAAATTAAATAGTTAGTTAAATATCAAAGTATAAATATTTTACGGTTTTTACGGTACTCAAGATCCGTAAATTTTACGGATCCGTAAAATTTTCATTTTACGCCCAGCCCTGTTTGGGATGAAAGTAAGTGATCTATCACCCACTTTCACAGTAAACAGTGTTTATCGTCGTAAAAATTTATCATAATCAAAAAAAGTGTAACGCTATCTGTTTGAGTACTGTACGGGCTATCCAAAATTATCATTCACACTATTTTTTTAAATATCCGTATTTTGTTTCGATCCTTACGCGACACGCGCGAGGATCCTGTGCCTAAGATGATGAGCGTGAAACTGCAGGTACAGACAGCGATGGCAACGCACTCATTTTTTAAAAAATCAATTCGAAGGGCGAAACAATTTATGCATTATAATAAGAACATGTACAATCGTCAGATTCGAAGGAATTATGTATGCAGTAGGTAAATACAGTAAATGTACAATATCTCCCCCCACCATCTCACTACACAGTTGTAGTAGTGGGAGATTCAATGTCCTGTTTCCTTACAATATTACATCGAGCCCCCTCGTGGATTATCTCTACCATCTTATCTTTCTTTTCCCCATTTGTCTTCTTTCTCGGCCTGATCAATCGGAGTATTTCCTCATCCTTTTCATCCTCCTCTTTCAATCGCCCATATTTCGAATGCGAAGGTGGCATTCCACAAAGACGGACGAGTGCCTGACAGAGAGGCCAACGACAATTAATCTCACGCTCACAAGGGGAGACCGCATAGTCGACATGGAGTTTCCGGAAGAGATCACTTACGATCGATAGGAGACCAAAGTCCATTATGAAAAAGAAAAGGGAATGCTTGGTTATCCTCAGTAAACGTGCTGAATCAAAGCCAAGGAATGAAGTGTTAGATTAATTTTATTCGGTCATACGTGTTTCGGGTCAGTTAATCCATCAAAAGTGACAGTTAGATTACCCTACAATGAGTGACATCGGGGGGAATTTACAACCAGAAACAGATAACACGAAAATCAAGAGAGAAAAGATGACGGAAATGGAAAGAGAGAGGGTAGAGAGAACGGAGAACGGGAGGGAAGAGAAGTGAATAAGAGGAGAGAGCATGTGAGAATGTGAGAATGAGAGAGAGAGAGAGAAACAATCGTTAACTGACCCGAAACGCGTATGACCGAATAAAATTTATCTAAGGCTTTGATTCAAGACTTTTTACTAATTCATTATAAAATATTCAAAAAAATGAGACCATATACGATCGATATGTGACCCTAGCCCATGACGATATCAGTTAAATATTCAAATATGCTAAATGGCCCGGGCATGAGAAAACTTGCAAAAACTTTGACAACGATTGAGTCCGAGCATAACACGCGAGTCTGAAGATCTTATTACAACGGTATTGTGGCGCAGTTCGGTGAGGCTCACACTTTACACATGGCATTGGGTTCGGTTCCCGACGTCCATGAATTAGAAAACGACATATGCAACAGTCCTAAAACTATTCTACGACGAAATTGTCTAGGAACTTCTTCAACCTTCTGGGAGTCAATAGAATATTCCATAAGCTTTTAGGGACTTCCGGAGATGAACTCTCTAGAATGATCCCTTGAAATCTCTGGTGCACCTCGCATATCACAGATATTCTGAGACGGGGTAGGAACACAGGTACAAAAAATCATGTCACCGATTTCAATTAACCTTTTTATGGTGCTGCAATTAAAAAGAGAATTTTTGTATGTAAGGCAGATCTGTGGTTCTCATTAGACAGCGTTTCGTGTGTATTCCAAGCAATCCTAATCCACAAAGTTATCCGTTTCTAGTTATATGCACAAAAAAATTGAAACCCCCCAATCATACAATAAGTGTGAAGAACTTCTCATACAACTCGTATTGAATCTGATCGTAAGTGGCGCAAAATTAGAATCTGATCAGAAGCATTTATCATCTGATCAGATTCAGAACATTCAATTAGGCTTCTGAATCTTATCAGACTTTAAACATCCATCACCGAATAGGAATCTGATCAGAAGAATTGAGAATCTGATCTAATTCTAAATTACCTGTCAACCCTGTCTCGTAAAAACACCGCATTGCCTATTCTCTTTTTAATTGCAGCACCACAAGAAGGTTAATTGAAATCGCCTAAGAAAAGTTTCGATACTTACGAAACGAGCATGTCAACACATTATTCACATTTTCTTGTATTCGTGTGCCGTCTTACAATGCATCCCCGCACGTGCACTCGACAATTGAAGTTGGTCGAACTGTCAGATGCACTCCGCGAAGATTTTTGCGAGAATAAATTTTCCGTCAAACTTTACCACCGTGTCATTTCGTTTCTAGCTCGATTCTGGGAACGGCATGATATAGGTTCGGTGCATAATTCATTCCTCGTTATATAAAAAAAATAAGTGCGAAAATGAGCGAGAAATTAATTGTTTCCCTTGCGAAAACAGAAATGCACCATTTTAGCGTTCACCGCTAAACACAGTAGACGCGGTCCTATTTGACGGCTCCGGCCGGTTCCGGTCACCTCCGATCTTCTCTCCTTACTCTTTCTTATTCCTTCTTAACTAGCTCTATTTATTTTAATTTATTCGTTTAATTTTGCTTGCCGACATGGTCCCAGCCCCATGCAGAAGTGTCTTTCTTCTCTTGCGAAGACCTATTTGACCTATGGTCAATAATATTTACAATATATTCCTGTTACAGACCGATGCAGAAAGTACGCCATTTAGACCGGATTAGGGGGTTTCACATGGGTTTTCGCACATAACTGGAATACGGATAACTTTGTGAACTACGATTGAAAAAAAGTAAAAGGTAAAGTTGCTACCGTAATCAAGAGAAGGGGACTTTACATCGACAAGCGACCACTCTGCCGGGGCCCACCGGGAAGGCCGGTTGCTGCACAGATCTACGTATCCCCTGCTGATCAGGCTTCTGGGGCACGCTACCTCTCGCAATCAATGTTGCTACCAATTTTTCCGCCACCGAGGGGGATGGAGGTCTTGGTGAACCTGGACTAGGATTGTTTGGAATGAATTGTAGGGCCGCCAATGGGTGGAGTGTGGCGCCAAACCGCACTGCGCACGGTTGGGAGTAGATCGTCAGACTCGCGTATTTTATGCTCGCGCTCAATCGTTGTCGCAGTTTTTGCAAGTTTTCTCATACCTCGCGGGTATTAAGCAGATTGGAATAACCGATATCGTCATGGACTAGGGTCACATATCGATCGTATATCACGCCTCTCACGAGCGGTTCGACTCAGAATGATCGGAATTCGGCACAGAACAAGATTTTCGATATGTATTTTTTGCAGTTGTGGATGCCCCTGGGTCTAACTAAGATACCTGTGAACTATTATGCCATACAAGTTACCCCTTGACGAGATGCTGCTACTGCTAGGTGCAGCCCGGGAACTCTGATGCTGTTTTTCAATGTTTCTGCGCAATTTCTGTGAAATGTTTTCTCTTAGATCTAAGGATCATTAGGTTTCTCTTTCTAGAAGGCTCCGTTTCTTTTTTTTAGTCACAAGGATTCGAATAATATGCTCTCATATCTCTGTAGATGAAATGATATTTCGATAGGAAAGTTATTAAATATATGGCTTTCAGTAATTTCACTCTTTGCTTCCTTTGTTCCACACCACTTCTTTCACTTTGCTCATGACGAATGACATGGTGTTTCCCATTAATGAAAATTTTCTAGTAGAATTCTATTTTACGTATTTTCTATTACAATACCATTTGATCTACAAAGATATAAGAACTCCAATATATCATTCGAATCCTTGTGACCACCGGAGCCTTCTAGAAAGAGAAATTTGGCCTTCGATCCGATTTTTGTAAAATCAACGAAGTTTAATATTATGCAAATACAGGTGTAGATAAGAAAAAAAATACACAGATCGAAAGAGCTTTGAAAATGATCCTTTGATGTAAGAGAAAACATTTCACAGAAATTAAGTAGAAACATTGAAAAACGGCATCAAAGTTCCCGGGATGCACCTAGCAGTATATCAGTCATAAGCACTCCATCCCAATTTGTATCAATCCCATACTGAGGAAATACGTAGTATTCGCCCAAAACTTGGACTCGATGTATCTTCTGACCCAGACCAGAGCTCGGACTGATTTTTTTGAGCGGAAGTCACACATACTTGTGCGAGATGGCCAACTGAGGAAAAAATATTTAAAAATATTAGTCTCCCCGGCTCAATTTTAGCGAATATGTCATCATGCCCCCGCGATTTACGAGGAATTAAAGGTAAAATTCAATTTTAAAAAATACGTATAGCCGCATTTTCACTGTTTTCGGAAGGAAATCAAATATACGTGACTCCGCGACAACTCTGCCTGTCAGCTGGATCGGCGGCTTGGTATGAAATCAGTCATAGCCAATGGCCTTATTTCCATTTATTTAAGTAGGTAGACGTTTCGTTATTACATAGTCGCGACGCAACATTGCAATGGAATTTCCGATGAGATTATTTTATAGAAGGAAAATGTTGAGACATCATGTTAATTTTTGGTGGAAGTTTAAGTGGAAGGACACTCATAAAAATTGATACCAGAAGGGGGAGTTATGTGTCGGTTTAAGTGCGAAAAATGGATTTTTTTAGTTTCTAGCAGAGAAGAGATAAAAACTACGCCAAATTTCAGGTTGCGGACCGCCGAGACGCTTTTCTGCATTCACGATTGCAAACCGAATGAAAAAATCCTACTCTTTGAGCTTACTTGTCAATAAATAGAGTTTACTCAGAAACAAGTTTAAATAAAATTCGAAAAATATTAAGTTTGAACAAAGATACAGATCTCCCGCCAGCTCCCGCTAACTACTCTGATTGACGCAATAGCGGGTCCAAGCGGGCGAACCTTTGAAAACGCAATTACGCACTTTAAAATTATGCGAAATGCGGAAACAGATGGTTTTCGATATTGCGAAAAAAACGGTGGATTGCCAAAACCTAAATAAGGTAAAATTACCGACTTTTAAGCTCTGGAACACCGGGTTCTGTGTTCCTTCCTTCATTGACTCCGTCTCTTCTCCTTTTTGTTGCTTTGATCATCCGTGCTTGATTTTTCTATTCATATAAACTTCGATTTATTAATTTTCTCGAAATCCCGGACCCCCTTTGCGGGCTACCGACCGCTGCGAGTTTCTAGTTTCAAGACTGTTCTAAACTAATTTTTTCTCCGGGAAAACAATCTGATCGGACTTACCATTTTAATCTTGCGTCATCACTACGTAATGACAAAAAGTGGAAAAAAGGAAAAAATGTGAAGAAAAAAAAAATTTACGATGAAATAATAAAATGAGTTCCTTGGTTATGAGTGGCTTCCATTCAAAAATTCAACCTGATCTCTAATATGGTTCAGAAGAGACATCGATTCAAAAATTTGGATGAATAATCTGTAGATACAATGCCCGAAAATATTTCAATAATACATTCTGTATAGTACATTCCGTTCGCATTTATATAAATCCATAGAGATGCTTAACTTCACTCACTTTGTGTTGTCGCTCATAAGATATACCCAAGTAGTTTCCATTTCTAGATGTTGGTCGAGCAGATCGAACTGAGTGAGGGGCCTGCAGTCATTATATCCACTCACATGCCTACTCTCTAATCTCAGTTGTTCTTAATTTTTAGCCACACACACTTGAACAACCGAGAATGATCGAAAACGCAATCCACGGCGATCTGAGACAAATGCGCGGAATCTAAAGAAGATTGATGATTGTCATGGAGCATAGTGGGCTCACAATGTGATTTTCGTCCAACCAAGAATAACGCTATTTCTGACCAGTTAACTGGTCAGAAAGTCAACAAAACTGGTCAGATCTATACCGAAAGTTTATTGAAACTGGTCCGATAAGGGATGATTCTTAGTAATGTTGATCTCCCGTAATTTAGATCTGATTTAAATCTTGAAATCGGATTTTGGAAAGTTATAAACTGGTCAGATACCGAGAAAATCGGTGTACGACAATTTAAATTTCATAATGCGCCAATCTTGATTTGAGTCTTTCGGGAGAGGCATCATCTGTCTGCTCATTTGGAGAGCCATTGGTAGGCAAGTAATTTGTGGTAAGTACCTCCTTGGACTCGATTACGGCCTCATCCACTCCTTGTTCCTCTTTGAAATGGGCCTTCTCTAGAATGACTGCTCCCTCCTTATATCGCTGGTCGTCTGCATATGCTATCTCGTACATCCATCCCAGTTTCTATAAATAATTCAAGAAATCATTTTCCCTGTCAGTATCCGAATCATGTGAGACGGTATTGGTTGGTAAAGGTAGTCTCCTTATACATGTTCCAAGTCATGAGGGAGTCACTGCTAAGGCCAGCGAAGAATAGGCCAGTTTTTTCATAGGTCAAATAGGTTCTCACTAGCGATGAAAAGAGCATCCACACGCCGTCAAAATGAAAAATTTTTGATTTTTTGATGAATTTTAACCCGTCAAATTACATATATTTTCGCCAGGCCCAGATCTCTCATTTTCACGCACTCACTCGCCTAGCGTAAACTGGTCAGAAATTTCATATAACTGGTCTGTATTTTCAAGATCAATTTTTGAAAAATGTTACCCACGTTTTCAGTTTTTCAAGCCCATTTTCGATAAACCTAACTCGTATTTTCGACTTTCACCCAACGCGACCTATGGGGAAGCATGTAAATTAGCATCTTCATTCAATACTCCCCAATTCGTAAAAGCAGCAGGCATGAACAGGTAACGTAAAACGGTGGGTCAAAAGTGAACAAAGCCTTCACCACATCAAATATCTCTCTCATTCCAGAACACAAACAGCGAAAAATCAATAAAACAAAATTTAGGGGATCGGAACCGAACTCACGGCCTCACGCCTACCATGGGACAATCAAAAAGATCGGGAAATGTGAGCTCAAGTCAGTCCCCCCATTCACCCACAATTTCCCCTTTGTGTGGTATAAATATCTTAATATCTATCTATCCATGTCATCGAAGCGAGCGGAAAAAATTCTACATATTTTGATTATCGATTTTCGGTACTTAGGAAGCATTTACAGGAACTTTTCAAAACGGTTCCAAGATTTCCTGAGGGGTCTACATTAGGGTGGCAAAAACGAATAATCGAGTCGGCCCTTTAAGATTCCTCCCTTTCGAGCACACGAGAGGGGCCATAAACCCCCTCCCTCTCTGCTCGAGTAATCGAAAAGATGAAATCTGGGCACACGTGGGCAGCAAAATATACATATTTTTGTCAGAGTGCTCCCGCCCCGGTTTCACTCGATTTCCTAGTGCTCCCAGCATTGACCAACTTCCAAACACGTTATCTTCTCATATCTTTAACTTTTGCATAGTGCCCCTACACCAGGTTTCCCGAAAATGCAGAGTGCTCCCGGGTGAACGTGCCCACGTATGAATCTGGGTTCAAGTCAGTCGCTTTTTTTTTAGAGTCGGGAACGAGTCGATCTGTTTTTTCCTAGCCGAGAGTGGGCCAAATTAGATGAGAGTAACATATTTGAAATCAGCAAAATTCATTTGGAACATTAATTTTTAAAAAATATATATAAATGTATAAAGTTACCAGTCACAGCATTTCAAGGCCCGATTTGGTAATTTTCTGCGTGTACTGAAAAAATAGGACAGGGCGGGAAGAATCTATTTTTGAATTTAATTCAGTTTTAAATTCGCGGCTAGCAATTCTTAACATTACAGGTATGCTGGGCTGCTACACAGTTGTTTGAAATTCGCGGGATTCCCTGAGATAATTCACGGAATTCATGCGGTATTGAGTGATTTTGATTGATGGGCGTGGTCGTGGAGCCGAAATGCCGTGCAGTATCAGGGATTTATCGTACCGTACATCAAAATCGTTTGTCGGGAAACTAAATATAGGTAATGCACATTAGTGAGCAACCATTATAACGCTCTCTAGCGAAGAAAGAAGTGGATGTAATGCAACTTGAAAAATGAAAACATTTGAATTTTCGTAAATGAACAGCCTTCATTCAGAGCTCGGTGAGCTGAATCCGAATATGTATCTACTATCTACTATATAATTTCGTCCACTGAGACCTGAAAACCCTTGACTCGTTTCTGACTCGAAAAAACGACTCACTCGAACCTTGCATGCTACACTGCCACGGGGTCAGACTCACTCGAAAGAAAGCGAGTGACTCGAGAGCGGGGCCATAATAGGCCGACTCGATGAATCGTTTTCGCAACCCTAGTCTACATCCACTTGTGTTAATAAATTTCAACAGAACCGCCCCGACATTTGTGGTTCTCATTTTAAAAGAGTTAGATTAAAGTGTGACTATCATAGACTAATAAGTGCAGCGCAATTTTGCAAAGGGCTGAAAAGTAATTTACTATCGGATTTCCTGAAAGTTACTCAATGTACTTGAAATAATATTTTCCTAGAATCACACATAACTAAAATTGGACTCACAGCATCACAGAATAGACAGACGACGTCTCTGACTAGATGGCGACCAGTGAGCATATCTCTCATGCACGCATCCTCCTCTTTTATATTCCACACTTTCTGGAAGAGATACGCTTTCCCCGATGCTCCTGCAATTACTGTTTGCGAGGAACAAGAAGAAATGATGATTGTCTCACTTCCATCATATACCAAAAACATAAGTTACCGAAAGTCCCAAATGAAGTCTGATTTTTAGGGATATAGAATGAAAAAATCGAGAATGATGTCTGATTTTTTTTAGAGATTTATGGTGCAAAATCGAAAATTATGTCCGATTTTTAAATTTTTCAGGCGCTTCCGCGCCTGGATAACCTGAAATGATGCCTGATTTTTCGAAATTTCACCTCAAAAAGTCCAAAAGCCGTCTGCTTTTATTCCCTACTTTTTGGTCTATGACTTCCATCAACACTCAAACAAAGCTTGGAGGGGTGAACAACCTTGGAATCGAGTAGACACCAGATTCTCCTTATTGGTGAGGAAGACTCCACATGCCTTACAATTGTACACTATGATTCCACCCCGATGTTCAGCAAAGAGCCGTCCCATTCCAAGCCTGCCACCCATTTACTTTCACAGGGACACTATTACAAATTCACAAACATTCGCCCAAAATAATAAAACGATCCGATCCTAAACAACAGATACGGCTGCGAGAGAGCATGACAAAGTGAGAGACGCGCCGAGGTATAGAAAGAGAGTACACCACCTGTAGTCCATTTCATGAAAGTATCATTTTAAAATTGTAATATGGAATACAAATATACGCAATTCTTAGTCTCCCCTGTGCCTACTCAATGTTAATATCACGCCTGTCATGTAAGGGTCGAATCAACGCTGGCACATCCAAAAAGTCGAAAATGATATTAAGCCATTTTTGGATAGCCCTCAGGGTCCCTCACAAGATGTCGCGGGATTTTGTCCCGGAGATCGATATTCTCGTCGATAGACGACGTCGAAGTTGGCGGGAGTGAAAAGTAGTGCCTCTTTGGAGCTCTGTATCTTTCTTCAAATTAGGAATCCAGGAAAATACCCAACAGAACATTTGTGCAGAATTGGTTGGAGAATAAGTCTGTACAATTGGGCCCGAGCTATTATCAAAACTAATTAGTCAAACTAATTAAAACTTTTAATTTTAACTGCAATTTCGGGCCCAGGATAATCTCGACGCCAACGTCTAGATCTCGTCAAGACGAATCGAATGATATGCTGAACTGCGCATTTCATTTGGTGACTGGATGTTTCACGACCCAAAGAAGTTTCGTGCTCCTCTACCCTGTGACCTTTCGCTCTGTGCGAGAGAGAGGCGCGTTTTAGAGAGATGTTGGGTAGATCACGATCTCGCATGCGAACTCTCTAGCTCGCCTCTATAGCTCAGTTGTAAAGCTTCAAAATCACCTTTTTAAAATTATTGTTGCAACTTATATTTTGTATAAAAGTAGGGGGAGAAACTGATATTGAACACGATGTTGAAATTGGAGGAATATTTGATATTCTGCTACTCCTTGTAATTTATAAAAAATATAAAAAAATGGATACAAAACGCTTTCGAAATAATTCGCAAAAATGTCATTGCTAAAAATCAGCAAAATAGATATTCAAAGTTTGGACTTGAACTCATGACTTGCAAAATCCAAAAGCAAGTACTTTACCGACTGCGCTATAGAGGCGAGTTGAGAGAGCTGACTAGCGAGAGCATGCATGACCTACCCAGCATCACGTGCCTCTCTCTCTAGCACAGAGCGAAAGGTCACAGGGGTGAGGAACACGAAACTTCTTTAGGTCGTGAAACATCCAGTCACCAAATGAAATGCACAGTTCAGCATATCATTCGATTCGTCTCGACAAAATCTAGACGGTGGCGTCGAGATTATCCTGGGCCCGAAATAGCAGTGAAAACTAAAAGTTTTAATTAGTCTGACTATTTAGTTTTGATAATAGCTCGGGCCCAATTGTACAGACTTATTCTCCAACCAATTCTGCACAAATGTTCTGTTGGGTATTTTCCTGGATTCCCATTTTGAAGCAAGATACAGAGCTCCAAAGAGGCACTACTTTTCACTCCCGCCAACTTCGACGTCGTCTATCGACGAGAATATCGATCACCGGGACAAAAGCCCGCGACATCTTGTGAGGGACCCTGAGGGCTATCCAAAACTGTAAAAATAATAATGGGTCAGAAATTGTGCCAACTACCCCCCGATTTGATGCGATCCTTACGTGACACGCGTGATATACATCATATATATATATTATATAATATATATATATTTACGCTAGCAGCTGATCTGGGGGGGACAAAGAATACCGTACGCTAAAATTCCTTCTGGGGAAAATCTAGTTTACGATGAGCAAGTCAATTCCTAAATAAAATACAAACAAATTGGTTCAGTTTAGCCAACAGAATTTAATGTAATCTTAACTCAGCGCTTATGGGGTAGAGCTACTTCAGCACTGGGGAAGATCTACTTCAGCTAAAATCGAAGGGGTAGTTCTACTTCAGCCGTGGGGGAGATCTTCCGCCAGGCAGCGGGGAGATCTACTTCAGATTCGGACATAGGCAGATCTATTTCAGCTATTGAGTAGACCTACTTCTGCTATGGGGGGATGTATACTTCAGCTTGACGGGGACTCCACAAAGTAGTTTTATGCATACTAATTATGTTCTGTTATCAATATTTGTCATTCAGATACCTTGATTGAGAGGAAACAAACACAAAAAACAATACAATCCAAAATAACAGCGTATTATCGAAAATATGCAAGACCGATGGAAGGAAGACAGGCGTCAGCTATGGAGTAGATACAGGAAAGATCTACTTTAGTCTGAAGTAGAACTCCCCCCCCCCCTGCCTGTAGAAAGGTTTCTCCATAGCTGAAGTAGATCTACCCCCATTAGCGCTGAGAAAACGACCTAGTTAAAGATCCATAAAGAATATATAATCGAAAAAAAATTCCCCTGAAAGAGGGGGAGGAACTAGGAGCCGCGAAGTGGAGTTACCGAATGAGTTTGCGAAAGAGTATCCGAATGCCAATCCGGGAACACATTCGCAAACTCATTCGGTGACTCCCAAAGGCAATGGAAAAGGAAAACCATCACACACAGAATTCGAAACAGAGAGAGAGAGAGAGAGAGAGTTGGTGAGAACTAGTTAGAGAAATAGAGAGATGGCGAGAGAGCGCGGCAAAGTAAAGAGTCAGACAACGAGAGACACTTCTGGCATGGTGCCAACTTGATGTTGTGTCACAAGACAAGATTCGAACCAACGACCTATGATCTGTGAGCCTAAATGAAAGCTCTTATTCAATAGGCCATGATGGCATTGATACTCAGCTAAATACTGCAGTATATAAACCTTGGAGTGCTGGAGTTAGGAGTTTAAGAATGAGTTTCCGGGGACCTCCCCCGAAACACATTCGCAAACTCCTCCGGTCACTCCGCCGTCGTTTTTTAGGGGTGAAGTGACCGGAGGAGTTTGCGAATGTGTTCTCAGATAGGCTGTCGAAATCCCATTCGGTAACTCTCCCAGGAAAAAGTAATAAAAAAAAGAAAAACCATTTCTAAAAACTGCCGTCCGTCACAGGTGCCGGTTGAAATACGGTTTCGGTATGGATCGAGTAGTGATGTTTTGCGACAGCCTTTCGATATTATTATTAATGGGACCACCGCGTGAAATTGAAAATTGTTCCTAAAATTGCAAATTTCGTGCTTTCCGGGTAATGAGGGATGCAGAATCACGATAGCGTTTCCAGATTTATCAAATACAACCAGTTCAACGAGAATCAGGCAAGTTTCAAATCTCCGCCCGCCGTGGTGTAGTCGGCCCACCGAATTCGTGCGGCATCGTTGTGCCATGAGTTCGGTGGGGCAACGACTGTTAGTTAGGTCAGACATTTTCGTTTTGACAGTTTTTCTTGCTGTATTCTAGATTAAAATAATATTTGCAGCAAGTATTCACTTCTAGCTGCTACTAGGAAGCCATGAATAAATAAAATAAGATTTAATTTTCGGTTTTGTAAATAATAACTAGTTCATAATCAATAGCTACGGTGTTCAACTCGTAAAATTTGAAGCTGAAATAAATAAGGTTCGCTAGTGCGGATTTTCTTTATTTTTCGTTCAAAGCTGCCCTGGATATCATAGTATGAAAAAGTAATCAAATCTCAGAGCACCCCCTGAAACAATAGTTATTAAAGATAATATAAAATCAATGAAGTTCGTGCGCGAATTAAAAGACATTCGCTAGTACCGATTTTTCTTATTTTCTCTCTGTCACTTGTCTGTCATCTCAACTTTATATTGAGCAAGAAAACTGAGAGCCGCACTCCTTAGAAACACAATTACAGCAAAAACAGCCTTTTCTGTGCAAATAGTCGTTTCTGTCCTCCGGGATTTCAACGCACGATGCTCGCGCGATTTCCACTACTAGTTTCGCGTCGTGCAAAACGAGTAGCGGAAATGTCGCGCGCGTCGTGTGGAAATCGTGTGCCCTGTTGAAGGTCTTGAACGGAAATTACGGTTTCAGGATCAGGCCCGCGCGCGACTTGTGGAAATCTCGCGGCGCATCATGTGAAAATCGCGCGCACACGATGTTTCACCGGAATCGCGCGCACATCGTGCGTTGAAACTCCGGAGTCTTTTCATACTTTTCCCCGGCTCTAATTTTGGAATTTCCGGTTCGGTGGGCCCTATATTATTAATAATATTAATAAAAATAATAATAATAATTATTATTATTTCTTTATACTTTTTATTTATTTATTTTAATTATTTTGTAATATTTTAGTCAGTGGGAACCATCAACGATGTCAAAAATGAGCTACTCGAACCGTTCTTTCACTGATTCTCTAGCATCGCAAAGCATCTCTGCCAGTGACCTACTGATATCAGCTGATATATCGATATCGATTGATAAGGCTGATGATCATTGATTGACATGATAATTGTCTGAGAGTATAATACCGACAGTGTGATCGTACCTGGGATGGTATAGAAAAGACACACAATTGCAATAAACCGTACTCCAACCGTCACGGGGGCTCAAAAATCCAGATCCCCTAAATACAAGATAAATTAACAGAGGATGGTCACGACCGCAATGCGTGAAATTTCCCCTACGTCGTACGACGGACGGCTTTTGAGATTGACCATCATAACTTTTGAGATTGACCATCCCTATCGGCGAATGGATTTTATAATTAATATTGCTCAAACGGTAATTCATTCATAGATAGGACCCACGTTCATCAAGTGTATAATACCAGCATGTAATAATAATATGGAGGGGATCCAACTTTGTCGATCTCTCGTTTCCATGACTACAATAGAGAAAGATATCTTGGTGGTCTGGGGGGAGTAATATTACTCCCCCCAGACCACCAATGGGATTTGAATGGTATCTTCTAGTACTTTATCTGGATGAATAAATAATTAGAATGTATAGTACTCCTCTCCTCCCGTCTGTGCCGTCTGGCTCTCGCACTACCAAGATAACTACTAAGAATATGGAAAAGGATCCAACTGGCACCAGTTAGTTTACGCCATTCCATATGGATCGCTCCATTAATTAAAGAATTAATGAAAAAAATATTTATCGTCGTTAATGAATGACAGGTTGTTCTCGATCCAAATCTTCTCACAAATCAGAATGCATCCTCTCCCGACCCTCTTTCACATTGGGCCGACCAACATAATTGAGAGGAAAATCCAACGAACCAATCATTATCAATTTAGGTGAAGGCATTACGGCAAATTGTAGGTCATACAACGTATGATAGAAGAATACAAAGATTCATTTTTGAAGAAATACGTAGGAAACAAAGATGCTACTAACTCAAACCACGGAAAATAGGCAACATTTTAGTTTTTTTTATTATAAAAGACACACCAAAGCAGTTTATGCCCTGAGGCGATAGAGTTAGGCACCATTTATGAAAAAGGGTATTTATGCAGCATGGAAGGAACTAATGGCACCATGCTTTGAATACTTTATATGACAGATCCATTATTTACAGTGAACGATAAATTATGATTATGTAAGTAGTGCGATTGTACTTCTCCCTCACCTGAATGGAACGCGGAGATTTCGCATCCGTGCAATCTATACTACCGATTAATCCAGTATAACTCTAGTTTAGTATAAGTATATCTCTGGAGGAAGATCACGCCGCCATTGAATTCTCACTTTCAGATGGTCTGTATCCATCCGCTAATGGGCGATTCGAGAAATCACCGACGGGAAAACGGCCAAAGGTGTCGCCAATCAGAATGCAACTACTGGATCGATCGGAGATAGCAATGCTGAAGAGTATCAACAGATCTCAGTTTGAATATTCAATTAATTCTTTGGTACCCCTTCCATCTCAGATATTGTTCTTCTTCATCTATCAATCGAATGACGAGTACGGGGAGGTTGTCCCGTCACGAATTTTACGATTCTTCCCCTGAGGAGATGGACTCTCCTTCCTCAATACAATCTCCATCTACAGGACTTCCACCTACTCAGGTTAAATACAAACTCCCTCTAATTAACTCATTCATTTCGATTGAGAAACGATCTGTGTCACGCAAACAGTCGGATCAGCAACAAATGGAAAGAGATTCAAACAGAATTCGATCAACATCAGCAGTTACTACGAGGGATGAAATGATCAAGTTGTGAGTAAATTTTAGTTCCATTCATGATTAATTCGTTCAATAAAAGGGAGGGCAGATGGGATGGATGGAAGAGAGGAAAGAAGTCTACTACAATCACACCCAGGTTACCATACGTGTGCACACCCTCTTTAACTAACATTTTAACACATATATTTTGAGAGATTGTAGAAAAAACGGGCCTACTGCAGCAAAAAAAATGTTACCAATTTCGATGTAAATTAATATCACGCTTCTCACGAGAGGCTCGGACTTGACTTGGCTCAAATTTCAATGTTGAGATTTTCATGTTTTGGGATGACACTAGGTTCAACTAAGACCCCTGCGAGCTATTATGCCACAGAAATGATTCCTCGTGATGCTCTGTTAGTTGCCGCCTTTCAACTTTGGGGCCATTTTTGGATGTTTCAATACAATTTCTGAGAAATTTGTTTGCTTCGTACGAGGAATCACTTCTGTGTAATAATAGCTCGCAGGGGTATGTTGTAGCCATCTCAATTATCTATCGAAGTTATGTTCGACATATTTCGTGAATCGAGAGTCCTGGGTGTCACCCGAAAAACCGCTGAAAACAGCCGAAGCGTCGCACGGCACACAGACAGTCCGCGTTGTTGACTTATTGAAATGCATCTGAGAGCCCTGGGTTCGAGTCCTAGACCAGGAAAACATTTTTTGCCAATTTTTCAGTTTTTTATGGATAGAATTTGACATGTTTTATTAAGTATTTATTACCTTTCTATGAGCGCTGCAGCTGCAGCTGTCGTGATGGAGAGAGGCCCTCTCTCTGAGAGGGGCGAAACAAATTTATAATATTCAACTCTTCAACGTGGTAGATAAAAAAATCGAGAAAAAATATACAAATTTCGAAAAATGATGTTCATAAAAAATTCTTCTATTTACTATCATCACTATATTAAATTACATCGAAATCGGTGATATAAATGTCTTTTTGCTACGCCGTCTCAGAATATCTCTGTTAAATAAACAAGTATACATAGTTGTGGAAAGAAAACCCGTACTCAACCAACATATTTGCGCAACTGTATTCAGATCACAGCAAACGAGTCAATTCACCCAAGAACATCTACAGAAGTTGATCTACGATACAGACTTCGACTGTTACTACGACCCTGTTAATGATAGATACTATAAAATCACACCAATGTGACACCGTATTAGTGAATATATCTCAAACATTGACTTCCGATGTTTATTAATAAAAGGTGAACCAGGTTCCAGGAGCATATGAGGCTATTCACCTAAGAATCAATAAGATGATGTACAGTATTACATCATTTTAAAATGGTGATTCTAAGTGGGGTCAAATGCAAAGTTGGCACAAGTGCCTTTAAGTATTCGTCCAAAAATTCGGAGTGGTATATCTTCTGAACCAAATTAACGATCGATCTGAATTTTGAAATGGATGATACTTATAACATAATTCATAATTTCCGATTATTTCATCACAGGCCGATGTTTACTTATTGCGTGGTGATGAAGCAATGGCACAATGGTATTTATTGGACGACTATTAGCTCGGAGAATTTTTTTCAACCATCACGCTTTCTGTGGTGGAATTTGAACACATTGAAACGAACATTTACTTGTAACAAAGGAAATCGATAAATTGAAGCATCGAGCCAAATCACGACAAAATGTGAAAAAAAGTGATGTACTTACAGTACTTTTTGCGACCTTTCCCAACTTTTACATGCAAAAGTGTCACGGTTTCTACGCTAATTTCGAAGGTTCGATGACCGTAGAATCACCGTTTTCATTTTATTTATTTATTATCATTATTATTATTATTTCACAGATGACATACAAAAACTAAAAAGTTTTGATGCTTGGAATCAAAAACAAAAAAAATGTTGAAAAGGCACTACCCGGTAATAAATGAGACACATATGTGTGCACCAAACGTCAAAAAGTGGAAAGTAGTACGGTAGGGTCGCGAACATTTCGCTAATTGTAGAAGGCGTCGAAAAGTTGTTTTGAAGTTTTAAGAATTCTCACCTTATTATTGTTTCGATTTGGATCGCAATATATTCGGCACTATTGAATTGTGGCGGGTACGCTGGAAATCATGATTTTAGACATACTAAAAAAACTAGATTACCACGGTGACGACTAGAACTGATCAATTGTTCTAATCCACTATTCCACGTTCACAATGAATGGATTATCTCATTACCATTGTCTCCTCTCTCCCTATAAAAGGATGGTCTCCAGACCATCCTGAGTTCAGTTGGTCCGGCCCGTTCTCAAGGGCTGATCAGTCTCCCCTCTCGTTAGCTTTCACCCTCCGAGTGAAGCTCTCTAGGAGACTGTACCCCTGCCTTTACTCTCGGAATGGCAGGCCGGACTAGAACCTTCTACTCATCTCACGGTGTCGTAACTAGTCCCTCTCATGACTAGACTACAGAACCCCGAGTCTTACGAGGCAGGGCTGAGATTTTACGTAACGGATTTTTCAGACCTAAACCGTAAAATATTTATTTTACGGATATGTAAAATATAATTCCGTAAAATCCGTGAATACTGTTTTTGGTTGTTTTTTACACCAAAATGTAAATTTTTCTAATATGAGAAAATTCGATTTATTTCTGGAAGAATATCCTAAGACGACATTCCTATCTATTTGGAGAACAGATTAAATTAAATAGTTAGTTAAATATCAAAGTATCAATATTTTACGGGTTTTTACGGAATTTATGGATTTTACGATACTCAAGATTCGTAAATTTTACGGTTTTACGGATCCGTAAAATTTTCACTTTACGCCCAGCCCTGTTACGAGGACGCACCCAGAAGATGTTAGTAGGAAGAAGACATCTACGAAGACGCCGTTCCTCTATCCTTGCATATACCGTATACCTCTCTGGTAAATGGTTATATGCTAATACTGATCCTGGGTACCACAAGGGATGGCTCAATAAACCAGAGTTTTCAACTGAAAACCTTGTAAATATGTCTCTGTTTCCCTTATATTACGTTGTGGCATTAAAGATTCGTAAATTAATAATTCTTGTTTATTCATTGGCCTTTGTAACACAAGTAAATACAAATAGTCGTGTGCGTTATTCTCTAAGCAAGTAAATTTACCTACGTTTGTCCTTTTAGGTCTCCGTGCTTCTGCTTCTTTACCGTTTAATTTTAACACTATTAATCTTGCGTACAGATGGCGCCGCTGATTGTACGCAGTTACTAACCACCGTGAAAATGGCCCCGCTATCTGTATGCACTGGTTGTAATTCTTACTTACTTCCCCCCCCCCGGCAAAATAACACATGCCAATTTACAATTTTCACACGCACTTTTTCATGCATACAGATAAAGCATTTCCTTATCTCGACCAACATGTTCCGTACACAATTGACACACACATCTGCAAATTTCTTACGGGGCAAAAAAACAGGTCGTTTCGACTACAGTTATCAGAACCCCTTCGTACATCAAGGAATTCGGATTATGTAATTTGATTCTCAATATGGACTATTTGAATTCTCAGTTAACTTTATCAGGTTGCCAATGACACGGAGTTCTGGTGAGTCTATGCTAATCGAGGCAGATAGTTAAAGAGCGCGAAAATAGGCCCCATTTAGACTTAAGAGTGGGAGAGTTGATCCCCTGCGCCGGTCTCATCACGAATTTACATTTGGCATTTTGCCCAGAACACCGTGTGTCATAAAATCCTGCCCATGAGACCACAAGAACAAAAAATTAGCGACGAAATGCGATCTGGTGACACCGGGGGCTTCTCATGAAAAAAGGGAAATGCGCATCGTTATCAGCATCTTCGATGACCTCGTCACACAGTTTTTGAATTTATGTTTTTGGCATAACAAAACCCCACTTCATTCGCTAAGTGAAAATCCGGATAGTATAATTTTCCCACTACTGGTCTCTCGCTTGAATTTTTCGCTCTCTAACGCGTATTCGTCAATAATTTTCACCGCTGGAGCACTAAAATCGTCACATGATATTTTTCATGAAAAAAACAGAGTAAGAAGACGGCCGCTGCAACATTCGACTTCTTCTCGATAAAATGTCAATTCAAAAGAATCGTCACTACAAAACAGAAGACCGACCGGGACTACGTATCGATTCGATTAGAGACACTGGACCCTCCATTCTGCAGGTTGGTATTTATCTTTCGTCTCTATCTGTTCAACCGTATTCATTCATTGTCACATTCAATTGATTGCAGGGATCATCCAAACGTTCGAGGACTGTCTCAGGTGTGTATATTGACTCTCTCTCTCATTCTCATCTCTCGTCCCTTCAGAATCGGCAGTTCGCAGTTCTCCAATCGCCATCAATCAATCCAAGCCGTACCATGAGTATCCAGTCGTCGTTGAATCATTTGTCAGTTTCATCTAACCTCTTCTCCCCCCTCTCTCTCACTCTCCCTTTTCTTCCTCCTTCTCCATTTCAATTCCCTTTTCCTCATTGTTTGTTCATCCTTTTCAATCGTTATTCCCTTCTCACCTCTATAATCACATTATCATTCTTTCCTTCCCTCATATCTATTTTTCTTCTCTTGACGGATCTCTCGTTCACAGTCCCTTCGTCTAATCACTACATTTCGACTATCGTTGAGTGATAAGATATCAAAGGGACTCCCTCCAACTAGATGACGTCATACTTTGTGTCCGCTCTCCTCACAATAACATCCACGCTCTCATTGTTCTCAACTCTCCAACTACCGTACTCTTTCTCTATTCATGCACATTATCCCAATGTAATTTTTTTAAATCGTCATCTCACAATGGACATCAAGGAATTCGGATTATGTAGCCCGATTCTCAATAAGGACTATTTGAATTCTCAGCTAACTTTATCAGGTTGTCAATGACACGGCGTACTGGCGAGTCTATGCTAATTCATGCAGATAGAGAGCGCGAAAATAGCATGTAAATAGGCGATGGTCTCATCACGAATTTATTTTTTGGCATTTTGGCTAGAACGCCGTGAATGATTTTGTGTGAAAGATGTGTTTCCTGTAACAGAGATGATTTCTCTTATTGAAAGCTCAATCTGTTGCCATCTCACTCATCCACCTTCTCTCCTCATTTCCAAGGTACTTTGTCTTTTCCTCCCCTCTCTTTCATCTTCTTTCCATATGACGTCGCCATGCAAGTCTCTCGTCCCCTTCTCATTCAATTCCATCACATTTCAAACTCCGCCCCTTCCCGTCCCTAAACTCTATATCCCTCTCAATGTCAATATGGATAATATACAGTCATCATCATTATTTATTGTAAATTAACATTTTATATCCATTCATGCTGCGGACCTTTTGGCCTTCCCCCCCCCTCTCCTCCTCTCCCTCTCCCCCCCAACCCCTCCTCTTTCTCTTTCTCCTCTCCCCCTCTCTAACCTCCAATCGGTTCTCCCTTTCTCCATATTCCAATAGTTTCTTCTCAACGCTTCTTACACTCTTCCCTTCCAAAACGTCTCATTTTCTCTCACCTCATCCTCTCATTTCGCTACATTCTCCCTCAACTTTCCCAACTCCAAAATCAATTTGCGGTAGCGAGAGGATGCAGACTGACCTAGAGGGAGGAGAGACTTGTGGAGACATCTAGATATTTCTCTCCTTTCTCGCCAGTTTCATCATTTGGAACAATTCTCCATACTGGAATATCACTTTCTCTCCATTCTCCCTCAATCGCGGAAACGATACACAGTTATGAGCTGAATTTAGAATGTGCTTTTCTCTCTCATATTTTTTTCCACATGATTCCCAATTCGCCTTATCATGAATTTTTATCATGGAGCGGAAGAAAGAGAGCTTTATCCATTCGATTCTCTTCTCTTCACTCTAATCGATCTATAGCAATCTCGCATAAAATTCAAATTGAAGAGAGAGAATAACGGAGTGAAATAATAAATAGGGACGGAGCTCTGAATTTTTGAGTACGCTTTTCGCGCTACTACCTGCGACGCTTTAGCTCCCAATCTACCGTATACCTGTGTCTGTATATTCAGTGACTGTTTTGGGCACTTTCGGCTGTCTATTTTTGAGTTTTATAAGCTATTGTGGATTGGGATCAAGGAAAATAATACGTAAGAGCTAAAGAGGAAGACGAATACTTTCAGGCAAACAAGAACAACGCCTTGAAAATTGGTGAATTTTAGAACTTGGAGGTATAACGTAATTTCGTTTGAGCAACTAGAATAGAGAGCGTAGATTGATGAAATCAAAGCAGAAAATCGATTAGAGGAGTCGATTCCAAGAACAAAGCTGTCAAAGTTTCGGCTTTTACAACGGGGAAACAACTGTTCGTGATATTAAGCATATTTGGGCGGCGTATTCGTAAGATCTTTTTTGATATGTTGTTTGGAGTGCTACTTCCTAACTTATATCAAAAAATGAAGCGTGAATACGCCGCCCAAAGCCACGAAATTACGCTTTGCAATTTACGCAGTGGAGGATTACGGTAATATCTTTTTGTTGTACAGCGTAAAGGTCTTTCTGTGTTCATTATTTTCATGGGGTTGCATTCTAAAATTATTGTTCGATTTCAATTGATGTATTTGTAAAAGAATAAAAGAAAGGAAGATTGTTCTACTGCGATTTCAGTTTTGTCATCATAATCATGAGTGTGACCTAGCGAGACTAGGAAGTCGCTCGGCTTGAACTAAAACGTCGCATGAGGAGTTCACCTTTCGAAGCAATTTTCTTGTTATTTTAGTTATATTTTGCAAAACGCAAATTGAAAAGTCGAAATAGGGCACAATCAGCTACCGATTGAGCACAAACTTGTAATTTATCGTTCGGTTTCATTTACATGACCACCGTCCCTAATAATAAAAGGAAGGTATGGGCGAAAATGAAGCGTATAAATTTAGACGGACTTGGTTGTCGTTAAATGCGATTGGGACAGCGGTGAGCGACCTGTTCGGAAAGTGCCCGTAGGTGCTCAAATTTCGCGGTGCCGCAATCGTTTACCTCGTCGGGCTCTGCATTATACAATTTAAAAATGGTCGAAAAGCATTACGAATGAAGCGCTTAGCAAATACGCATGTGCATATTTCGTAATAGCGGCACCCCAATTTTACGGAGTACTAGGGGGTTCATCACCGTATTGTGTGATGACAAGTAGTATCACACAATCTTTCATTTTCATGCTCATCTCAAGGTCCGCTTCACTCTTGTCACATCTTGTATTCATTTTCCTCATTTTCTTCATTTTCCTCAATCCCTTTTACCGACCTTCTCATTTCTCTCCTGAGTTTCGATCATCTTGTGGTATCATATGGATATTTTCTCTTCATTTTCATGTGCTTACCCTCTTAGCTTTTCTCTTCCATTCTCTTCCCCTGGCACTCCGTCCATTCCCCCCCCCTCCCCTTTCCTTCAGGGAAGAGAGGGGAAGGGGAATAACTCAATGAACACAAAGAGAGAGAACGAGCAGAAACGCGTGTGTATCAGCGGGAGAATCAATGATGAAATTCGAAAAGTATCTCTGTTTCTCGTAGTTTGTTTCTTCCGTCCATTCGGGCAGGGAGAGGAATTTATCCAATTCCTTTCACTTTATCTCTTGAATCACATTCATCCATGTAAACTCGTATTCACGATATATCATGGATATAGTGTACTATCACTATCTACTATCACTCTACTTTACTTTATCTTTGCTTTCCTATCTCTCGTCTTTTAAATTTACCGACCAAGGAAAATTTTTGACTTTTTTATTGTTTTATTCGACGCAGATGAGACTCCTGATTATTAGTTCGCATAAGAAAGCAGGGAAAGGATCACCCTGATCGGCAATATTGATTAGTATATAGAAGCAGCTCAAAATTCTTCTTTTCATTTTTTTCTGCGATTTTACGGTACAAGCTCTTTCACTTTGACATTCGGACAATTATTGCAGCATCGTGCAGTTGAATGAACACGAGAAATCTCTGCTTTAAATAGCAAAAATATGAACAAACTTGAAAAAAAAGAATATTAAATTCGCATATTTATCTGCAGTACACTTTAAAAATATATATTTTCTTTTTTCTCGAGTTTCTCCATATTTTTGGTACTCAGTAAAAGTTAGGCAGACATGATTCAGGTGCGAGGCAGGCATGAATCAGGTAGAAATAGCTGAATCATGCCTGCCTCTTACCTGAATCATGCCTGCGCTTCACCTTCCGCGTTGAGTCTAATCAGCATCCAGTAATATGAATAGAAACGATCACACACGCCATTCCGATAATTATAAAAATCAACACAAAACATCAAGATAGCTGAAACAGGCCTGCCCTGTTCCTTCTACCTTCTGTTTTCCCCTTGCCAGCCAGCATGCCTGCCTCCTACCTGCTTCATGCACGAATCACAATAATTAGCTGAACCATGCCTGCCTTCGACCTGTTTCATGCCAACCTCACTTTCACTGAGTATTTAAGACTGAGATTTTTTTCGCATACAATCAACTGTAGGATGTAGCTACAACTGCCTGAATGTCAATATATATATATATATATATATATATATATATATATATATATATATATTCATCTTTCTATTTGTAACCGCGTTTTCTTTGAACACGAAAGATGAAAACGATAAAATGAGAAAAGAATGTGCGATAACGAAGTGAGATCATGAGAGGTCGGGAGTCATATATGAAGTTCACTCATGCATAGAAACTGATTTGATTTCCGGGTTTTGAGAAAAGCCGAGCCGCTCTGGGAAAGAAACTATGGTGCCTATAGTTGGCATGAGAGCTAGCATTTGCGAAATTTATACCATTTCGTGTGTAATAATAACTGAAATGATGTGGTTTGAGTTTAGAGATTTTGTATTTGCCTCTCAGAAGATTCATGGCTGTCTTCAAGTCTATCGCTTCTCTACGCTTTTCTAATATTTCTAATCCTAATTTCTCATTCCTTTCCGCTACTTTCGGGATGGTTTCTCGTGTCATATTGAAGCAACGCATGAAAATTCGGAAAGAGCTTGTGCTGTGAAATCGCAGAAAAAAACGAAAAGAAGAATTTTGAGCTGCTACAGTGTACTAATCAATATTGCCGATGAGGGTGACCCTTTCCGAGCTTATAGTATATTTGAGGCTTATTTTCAGGTGTTATCTTATGAGAACTATTAATAAGGAGTCTCATCTGCGTCGAATAAAAAATGAAAAATAAATATCGAAAATTTTCCACGGTCGGAAAAATTCAATAGAATTTGGGTACAATAGCTATTTCAACTACTAGTCAAAACAATAAAGTATGAGTACTGTCTCGCTCCCTTAACGTTAGACAGTCATACCTCTCAAGTTTCCACTCTACCTTAGCCATTCTCATTTTTCCTCTCAATAAAATCATATGAGAGACTATCTAACTGAATCGAATTAATGTGCACGGAAAAGGAGTTGGTGAGTTACACATGTCATGATGTACAGTGGCTCAGGAGAAGTTACCCCGTGATGTGAAAAGTTGCGAAATCGCTTCTACGCCTCAGGCTTAATGAATGGTACCAATCGATTCCTCATCTAATTCTAAGACTTTTTCGACTCTGGATATTTTTTTCGATAATGATCGATCCAACGACAGATTAACCGAAAATATGTTATATTTTTTCAGTTGTAATTTATTCTATCTACCCGATTTCGACGCCAAGGAAAAGTGTTTTCGACGGGGTCAGAGAGGCACGAGGCTAGAGGGATGTTTGATTTACCCCTTCCCTCTTCTGGTTACATAGAGTGAGGCCACTCATATCGGTTCTTGTGGTTCAGGTGGTAAGGCATCCGTCTTATAATCATTTTATTTTAGACAGCTTGAGTTCGACTACCACACTACCACTTCCATTTCTCTTTTGCTGATTTTTTGCAATCGTTATTTTTTGAAACGAACTTGATTAGAGGCCACAAAAAGGATGTCACACAAGCAGTGAACTGATATTAATGCATTCAGTTTATGCCAGTAGTAAGAGTCATAAAAAAACAGAAAATGGAAATGTAAGGTGTGGTAAATAGTCGAACTCAAGCAGTCTAAAATAAACTGCTCATAAGGCGGACGCCTCACCACCTGAACCACAAGAGCTGATATGAGTGGCCTCACTCAATGTAACCAGAAGAGGGAAGGGGTAGATCAAACATCCCTCTAGCCTCGTGCCTCTCTGACCCCGTCGAAAACACTTTTCCTTGGCGTCGAAATCGGGTTTTCGGCCTTTTCTGCTCTTAAGTCCCCTCGAAATTGGGGGGGGGTTCAGCATATCATTCGAAAGCTCTCTTCGAGCTCTTTCTACTGAACTCAAAACTCTGTGACGCAAATAATATGGTGAAAACTAACAGCGTATGAAAGACAGACTCATTATAATCATTAATATCGAGGCTCGAGAAAACAAACATTTCATCTCTTGAAAGTTTGTCGATAGCTCCTCTCTGAACTGACACGGGACACACCACAACTCACATATCCCGATCTTTTTGATATTTCCATAGTAGTATGTACGTCTATAGACTACCTCAAAATTATTCTCAAAAGTTGCCGAACCCGCCTGGGAAGCGAGTTAGCAATTGTCATGCCCCTTAAGATCGAAAGAGCGCACCGTTCACAACTGGATCGGTGGCCGAGTGGTCTACGGCGGCAGGGAGGGGAGTGGTGAGGACATGTGTTCGGATCCGCTCCACGGAAATTTTGTTTTGCTATTTTTTTGCACTCGTTGGCCATGTTCTAGATTGCAAAATCAATTTTATTTTGATTTATTGATATATTATTGATATACGATGTTACACGCCCTCTCCTGACCTGTTTCTTCTTCAAAATAAAAAGAAAGAAATATGCGATCTCGATGCGATCTTCGAAGTCTGTCCTTCATTTTTCCCGCTCTGCCGATAGGTGGATCAAACTTTTTAAAAAAAGGGGCCAGAAGTGAAAAATCCTGTACAAGCACTCCACTCTGACACAATCTCTCGCTCAGGGTCCCTTTCTAGATGTTTGGAATAATGCGAAAAGCCGGCTCTGGTACCTGGGACCGGGAATTTAAGTTTCTCGCGTTCTGGGTATCTCGTTGGCCATGTTTAAAGTTTTATCGAAATCAAATATTTTTTCGAAAATTGTTCCGAGTCACCTGCAATGTCTGATGATACCTCTCTTAACCTATGCCACTCTGACACAATCTCTCGCTCCGGGCCCCTTTCTGGATGTTTGGAATTATGCGACGCCCAATCTGGAATTGATTTGTAGGGGGGAGGTGACAATCCGGCAACCGACAGAGGAATCTGTATGACATTTTTTTCCCTGTTTGTTATTCACTAACCTGCATCGATTCTGCTTGTTGCTGGATTTTTCTGACCATTTAGAATTTTCTACTAATTAGCTAATTTGTGAATTTGAAAGCCCTCGCGATTCTAATCATGAAAACACTTTGGATGAGTAACGTAGGTAGGTTTAGAGCAGTTACAAACTTCATTGCCGAATTGTCACCCCCCCCCCCCCCCCCGATTTGTCTGCTTCCCTATAATTTTATTTTCCACATTTCGAGTTTCGTGTATAATTGGAGAAAGTGAATTTCATGATCTGGGGCAGGGGAATCATTCAGTTGGTCCAAATGTCTACGTCGTCGTAGGTACCGAGTGATACCAGTTCACTGTAAATACAGAATCGAAACATGCTTAATTGGGAAGATGACACAAACGGCCCTGATAGTCACCATTTTAAAGGGAAGCAGAGGAGACATACAAATCAACTCCAGTTTGGGCATCGCATTATTCCAAACATCCAGAAAGGGACCCGGAGCGAGAGATTGTGTCAGAGTGGAGTGCTTGTACAGGATTTTTCACTTCTGGCCCCATTTTTTAGAAGTTTGATCCACCTATCGGAAGAGCGGGAAAAATGAAGGACAGACTTCGAAGATCGCATCGAGATCGCATATTTCTTTCTTTTTATTTTGAAGAAGAAACAGGTCAGGAGAGGGCGTGTAAAATCGTATATCAATAATACGTATCAAAACAAAATTGATTTTGCAATCTAGAACATAGTGCAAAAAAATAGCAAAACAAAATTTCCGTGGAGCGGATCCGAACCCATGTCCTCACCACTCCCCTCCCTGCCGCCGTTGACCACTCGGCCACCGAACCAGTTGTGAACGGTGCGCTCTTTCGATCTTAAGGGGCATGAAAATTGCTAACTCGCTTCCCAGGCGGGTTCGGCAACTTTTGAGAATAGTTTGGAGGTAGTCCATAGACGTACATACTACTATGGAAATATCAAAAAGATCGGGATCTGTGAGTTGTGGTGTGTCCCGTGTGAGTAAATGATGAAAAAAACATGCTTCAACGCCGATAATTGACGTGACCTCCTGGTGATCTAAATACCGACTCTCTTACTCCGGGTTAGAAGTCACCTAACCAGGGGCTATCGAAAAACTTGTTAAAAATGGGGGGGTTACAAAATTGATGTGCAAGGAGATCCTCAAATCTCCCATGAAACGCGTGATATTTTTTTCAATTTCAAAAATCCGGGATACTGTAAAAAGCGTGTATTTTTAAAACGCCGTTAACATTACACATGCCATAAGTGAATCTGACCACAAGGTACCGCACATAAAATTACCCCTAGTTCAATGGTGAAATGGCTAAAAAGTCTATAAAACGCGCGAATTTGAAGACAATCGCAATGAAAATAGGGGGAAACGAACTAGTTCGTTTAGTGCAAACACCCGTGGTTTTCCTCGAGTTCATTCTGACACTCGTGGGCTAAGTGGGCGCCCATTTAGAGAGAGAGAGAGAGAGTCCATTTCTCGCGAGTGGTCGCGAACCTATCGGGGTTCGAGTTCATTTAATTCGGGTACTAATTTCCAAACATACGAGGCCGTTCATCTTAGAAACAAGCATGTCCGCAAAAAAAATCTGGAACAGTAAAAAATGTTAATCTCCTGAAATTTTCTGGTTGGTGGTTGTTGAGGCGCTGATGACTGTGGGCATATTCATTTTACTCGTAGAGCACCAGATGGCTAAACGTCGAAGTTATATTTTTTTCGAATTTCTCAGACCCAGATAAAGCTTTTTTTTATTCTGTGGGGCAGAATTGGATGGCGATGAGGCCCTGCTCTTCATTTTCCTAATTATTAAAAAAAATTCATAAATACAACCTTTCACAGAGTTTTCTTGTTCATGTACACATATCGGACCGGATTCACGAGAAAATCTCAAATCTATAATTTTGAGCGAAATCGCCCAACCGAATAAAAGCGAGTAAATATATTTTGTAAGAAACAAATGCAATCCCCCCGTATTGCCTCTCTCTCTAGTACCCCGCGACCGTACCGTGAGATGAGACATAGGAAAATGGCCATTTGAGCGTATTTCACACCAACCAGTGATGATCCCCCATGCGAACGCCGTGCGTGCGGAGTATTGATCGACTGGGGCACAGATAGGGAGAGGGATGTGGCAGCTCTGTATGCTGGCCAATCTCTTGTTTCGCCGTCTGGGTTCTCTCTTCAGCGGACGCTCTCTAGTTTTTGTCTAGCCGTCTAGACAGAATGTCCGCTCTCGGAATGCTGTGCAAGGCAAGGTATTTATAAGTGTGGGAAGTTGAGGGAGAAAGGAGACATAATGTTCACCCTTTCTCGCAAGTTTTACTCACTTTATGTTATCTGAACTTTTTTTTTCGGATCCACGATTTCGCTCAAATTATAGAGTTGAAATCATGTCATCAGCTGCTCCGATCTGTGTACATAAACAAGAAAACTGTGACTGTATTCTCAAAAATTAATTTAATAATGAATGAGATTGAAACGGACAGATCATCGCCATCAAATTCTGCCGTAAAGAACACAAGAACAAATCTCACGATTTTAGAAAAAAGGCCAAATATGATTACGACGCAACGATGTCTGCGTAAATGAGTGATCCACGGGCAAAATAAGTATTTGTTTAACGTAATCGTACTCGATAACCTCAAAATACAGTTTTTAGAGAAATAAGTTATGCGACTGTGTCGGCCCCAACTCGATCCTTATACGAAGGTCCTCCTATATCATATAGCATCTCCACACGTTATAGTGGGTGGTAGATGGTCTCATCATCACAAAAGATAACATGCATACACCTTCTTCCCTCTTCTCCCTTCTTTTTTCTCTTCTTCGCCGTTTCGTCAAGATTCTCTTAACTGCTCTCGTCTCAAATGTTTACATCTCTCTTCTCAATCTCATCTGAAACTCTGTGCCCACGTCTCTCTCTCTCTCTCTCCTCTTTCTCTGACTCATTCATTTCCTTTCCGTACTTCTTTCTCCCCATTTACCTTTTCTCCTACTATCGACACTCTTCCCAAAATGGCCTTGAATATTGCCAAAAACCAAAATGTAGCGTCGTTTTCCATTGATTTCCTCCTCTTCTTCCTCTTTTTCTTTCATCCGATCAATAAATGAGTCTCTCTTATAACTAATCTCAGTGGTCATCTGTTATCAATGTCTCTTAATCACTTTTGTTCTTCTCCTTTCTCTATCAATCGATCTAGAACACATCCCTTCTCCCTTCTCTCACTCTCAATCCATTTCTCTCTGCACTTTCTCATTTCTTTTCACTATCCATCGAATCTCGACACATTGAACCCCTTTCTCTTTCTCTTATCCAATCGACTCCATTTGTGTGATTGAACTCTTCTCTATCTCTCTATTCTCACTCCCCCCCGAATACCAATAAAATTGTCTTGTCTCCTTAATCGTCTTTTCTCTCTCTCTCTCGATTGAGTGATAGAGAGAGAGAGCGACAACGTTTGACCCGACTACTCTCCATTTCACTCCAATCAATGTGTTCATCAACTCTTCTAATTCTTCGTCATTTCAGCTTGAAGATCATCGTGATTCGTTCTGCTCTAATCAATCTCTTTCTTCCTCCATTCCTACTTGTGCCATGCAGGGTATAAGAGTCCCCAATACTCTCAACACCAATCAACAGCCCTTCGGTTGGTTATTCCTCTCATTCTTCTCAATTAATGGATAAGTTCCTCTCAGGGTCAGCTCCAGTATCGCAGTCTCCCTTCTTCTCATCAACTGGTCTAGGAGCGCGAAAGATGATCTTCGTAAGTCAATTCTGTCTCTCTCTCATTCCATTCGCCCTTTCCTTCTCCTCTCTCAATATCAATCGATTAGAGTGTAAGAAATAGAGGGAGAGAGAGAGAGGGAGAGAGAGAGAGAGAGAGAGAGAGAGATTAGTGCACTTCCAATCCGTCCCTTCCACTCTGTCGTCGATTCCATCCATTCTTCCACACTCATCATATCCATCCATATCTAGAGAACGAAGGGAACACAAATACGACGCAAGGGAATGAAACGTGTTTACTCCCTATGTCGTCCCAAGTGATGTCTATCGATCGAAGGAAGAAGAATGGGAGGAGAGAGAGAGAGAGAGAGAGACGAAGAGGAGGAAGGAAAGGAAAGGAGAGACGAGACGAGACCAAATGCCCCTTCCCCTCTCCACCCGCCCCCCCCCCCCCCCAATGACATCACATATACTACTATCTACTATCGACGCAAAAATTGGACATGAACATATATAGCAGTATTAAAGAAGGAGCGAAGGGAACGATCCCCAGCTGGAACTCCCTGCATACAATAGGAGGTCGATAAACACAGGAAGTGTTAGTTGAGAAAGACGAAAATGTAGAAGGAAAAATGGCAGGAATTATAGTCCCTCCAAGGGAGCTAATCGATAAGCACGGGGGCATTTCAAGTAGAGGACCGCTCATTATACAAGACGGGGTTGAGACAGTGGGGAAAGAAATGAGTGAGCAGTGGAGGGCGTCTGCAAAGAGTGGACGAAAGGAGACCGAAAGAGGCGAGAGATTATGCTCCCGAATTTAAGATTTTGCGGCCTCTGCCTGATAATCACGTAAACTTAGCGCTCGCATATCTATGCCCGTTTTCGGCCTAGAGATTTAAAACTGGAATGGTGGAGGGAAGCAATCGACGTGTGTCGTTACTTTGCTCTCACGAGAATATTCCCTTGACTCCTACTTTAATAGAGAGTGAGGATAATGGGAATCTAAAGAGGAGTGAGTGGAATTCTCTTCGTATTTCACCCCCCCCCCCCCCACTGATTCACTGATTGGCACTCCGTTAAAGCGCCGAAACAGCTGGTGATCTTTGAGACGCGCAATCTCTCTCTCTCTCTCTCTGTGTGTGTGTATGTGTGTGCAGTCGAGGGGAAAGAATGAACCAACCAAGTATCGATCGATCGATTCATTCTACGTAGAATTTCAAAAATCTCGTCATAAACCTTCTTCTCTCCTCCCATCTATCCATTGATCTATACCCAAGGATGAACAACATGGAAAGTGAGGTTTCTCTCTCTCTCTCTCTCTCTCTCTCTCGCCGTCCTTCTCTTCTCTCAATTGCATCGACCCTTCTACCGTTCGACGTTCTCTTCCTTTCCTCACTTATTTTCCTACAGCTGTCAATTTCCATATGAGGTTCCCTTTCTTTCACTCCAATTCCGAGTTCCTTTTCATCTCTCCACCCTCTTTCTTCTCCCTTTTCAACTCTCATTAGTTGTTATGAGAGTGAGAGGGACAGAACGACGACCTGTTTGTGTTGTGCTCTCCTCACTCTCCCATTCTCCTTTTCTCTCTCTCTCTCTCTCTCTCTCTCTCTCTCTCTCTTCGTCACTCGTCTTGTTCCTCTTCTACCCCCAGTAGGCCTCCTATTTTCTCTCCCCCACAGGCTTTAACCTTCTTTTCTTCAGTGTCGAATGGATTATTCCCATTCTCAACTTTCGATTCCTTCTCATTATTAGTAATGCCGCATATTCTTCTCATCATGAATGTATATCTTCCAAATTTTCACTGCATTACATTCCCTTCTACTGAACTGCACGTGACCCTTTACCTTGTCCTGCTCTCTCTCTCTCTCAACCGATTATTCGTTCATCCATTGATTATCTTTCCTTATCAGTAAACTTCCATCCCTATCGTCGTCTATTTTTCCTCTTCAACAGTCAATATTCCGTTCCTCTTTGCCGACAAAACAAACTATGTGTGCTGCTTCGTTCCATTCTCCCCCCTTCTCTCTCTCTCTCGTCAGTCCACAAATGGTAATATAGACAAAAGCGTCGTCTCATCAACAAGGAGATAGTGATGGGCGAGAGTGGACCCCCGTCCCTCTTATTCATTGCAGACACTTGCGTAACTCCTTTCTTAGTAGAGCGACAGTTAAAGGAGTGAGAGGTGGAAAAGAAGAAGAGGAGAGAACGAGAACTTCGAGTTGTGGGTACTAGACCCGTACTTGGATCAGCTGCTCGGTAGAGAGAGAGAGAGAGAGAGAGAGAGAGAGAGAGAGAGAAAGATCTATTCAACTGGTTCCTGTCCCTTTCTCTCCCCTCTTCCTACTATACTTTACTGTCCAGAGGAATTGTAGGGGCGGTTATTGAAAAAGGGATAATTTGGTTCTCTTTTCCTGCTCAGTGTGCGCACCCTTCGTAATCGTCAACTACCCATTCAATCGTAAAATTCGTATATTAAATTGCAATTATCGATCCTCCTCTCTCTCTCCATTTGTGCCCGATTGGTCATTATATTAGTCTCATTGGCACATTCCCATTGTGTCCATCTACCCTCTCCTCCATCCCTCACCCTTCCATCATTCTCGATTGCTCTCAACAAGAGTAGAGATAAATTGATCGGTGGGAGTATCCCCTATCACTCTCCCTTCTTCTTCTTCTCTTCCACAACAGTCCACACAGTGGGGCGAGAGGAAGGAGAGGGGGAGGGGGGTTCTGAAAGGGACCACCCTCTCTTTTTCTCTTCGATCGATAATTGCATTGCACACTTCTTGTTCCTCTCCTCTCACAAGGCCATATCCCCATGCGGCAGTTGCTGTCCCCCTCGGGGGTCGCTCATTTCCCTTCTTCCTTTTCTCTCTTGCCCTATCCCCGTTTCTTCTCTATTTCAATTCGTTCACATTGATTATAATCCACACAACTCCGTTCTAACGGCAGTTTTCCTCTTCCCTCCATTCGAATCATTCGCCTCCTTCCATTTCATGTTTCCACATTCATTCGTGTTCTCTCTCTCTTCTCCAGATTCAATCGTGGCATCAGCAGCAGTGGATTCCGTCCGAGGAGGTCCATCCTCTTCTTCCACTCCTTCTCACAACCTTCATCCAATCCGATCAAGTAATCGATTGGCCGCAAAGGGTCCGATGGTCTCACTAGCTACTACTCTTCTCGAGTCGAGACGTATCTCAGGAAGGAAGCCAATTCCACGTCGTAGATACATTTCGGCCCCTTCTCAAGAAGAAGGCCGATCATGGATAGTTAGGAGATCAACTAAGACTCCCTCTCCTCCTTCTACGATCAAGACCTCTGTTCTCCCAAAGAACTTCAACTTGTCGACCTCCTCAAAGGTGCTCCCCATTCCATTCCAATCACCCATTCATTTCCTCCAATATAATTGCACCCATGTTGGCCCCTTCCATTTCCATCTAGACAGTCCCTTCAAAATAGAAACAACCAGCAGAATAATATAAATAGGAGAATGTGAGAGGGCGACAATAAATAGACTATTCCAATTGTAAACTACGCCTCTCCAATTCAGAATCAGCGTCAATCTCCGTCGATGGAGAGCGGCGATATGGGAAGATATGCAGACTCGCCATACAATCAAGAGGTATCAATGGATGAATCGAACCCTCAACCATCGTATGAGTGCTAGGACGGGGGAGAGGTCATCTTGCTGGCCATCCTTTGTGTGCGTGAGCAGACAATGAGAGATTCTCTCTCTCTCTCTCTCTCTCTCTCTCTCTCTGGCGACTTCTCCCCTTTCGATTAGACTGTGGTGAGAAGGGAATCGGACGAGAGGGTCAACCTCCTCCCTTCTCCCATTGTATATGTATAATGATTGGGCCCCTCTCTCTTCTCTCTAGCACTCTTCTCTAGAGCAGAAGCAGAGGGAGTGTTCAGAGGAGAGGAGAAGGAAATATGAATCAATATCCATTCTCATTAGACCCATCTACGGTAAAATGCGAAGGGGGAAGAACAGGTGGCCACTAATTCCATTCTCTTTCCCATAAGGAGTACTAACAACCGGCAATAGATTTGATAATGAATGTGGGAGGATATTATTAAAAGATCCCATTCGTAGAACGTTTAAACTAATAAAGACTGGGAGAGATGGCGTGAGATAAGAGTCAAAAAGAGGGACCGAGAAGAGATAGGCTATAGGTCCAAGTGAGAACTACTCCCGGTTGCACTCTACTCCCACTATAAGTTTACGCCTGCCGAGAACATTGGTGAGTATGAAGAAAGACGGGGAGGATGGGGTGGTAGTCGAGGACAGAAACCAATTGTGCCCTCCCTCTACACTATCCATGTCCTCTCAATTCAGTCAACGGTTCATTCACAACGGCGAATGCATACAAAATAGAAGTGTTCCGACCAATTAATGTGCATTTGAACGCGGAAAATATAAGAGGAATGGAAGGGGAGACGAAGGGGAGATGGAATGGAGACATGCAGATATCAACCATGACAATTACAGTTGGACGATTTGATTATTGATGAGATTCTCTCACTCGAAGACGAACAACGAAGAAGTTCATCCAAACCGGTGGGTCATTAACAACTGCTTCTATTTAACCCCGTCCTCCCTATGTCAGTGTTAGATATTGTCTCGAAATTATGTAGTAGTGCATTTCCTTCGCCTCAATGTTTATCTGTCTTGCGTTGTACTCCGACAAGGGATGCCCGCATAGTATATAGACAATTTCCTAATGAGACCTAGTGGGTAAAAGGTAAAGGCATATCTAGGCTCCAAGTCCTGAGGGAGTCACTGCTAAGGCCAGCGCCAGTTCAATCCGTAGGGCCCAATCTCTTCTTCGGATCTAGTTACCTTCGTGGTTACACCACTACCAATCTTTACTCATTCGAGCGCCTTGGTGAGGCGGGAATCGATCCCCGGTGTTGAACGGAATGAAACTGGGAGGGCGCCTTAGACCACTACGCCACTTCGGCCACTAGTTGGACCTAGTGGGATCGATTACTATTATAAAAGAAAAAACAATTCGGTGGCTTAAAACTGCTAAGTAAGCCCCAAGACTTCTCCACTTTAGTGAGATTGGTGAACATTCCGGACATTTTTCAATAGCGACTTCTCCAGAGAGAGTGCAGATATCACAGCATCTCATTAGCAGTTTTAAACCACCCATTATTTCTTACTTCTATAATAGTCTCATTCGGAAACTCTATATACACTATGCGATCATCCCTTGTAAGAGTCACCTGCTTCGCAACTCTTCTCTGTAATTCTCTACAACGAGCCCCCTACTCAGTGATATGCATACTGAGTGTATGAACAAATAACTTGAAGTGGATGTTCAGATTAATTTAGGAAATTGTGTAAGGAAATTATTTAAAGAGTTAAGAGTAATAGACAGCTCCAACAAAAAGGTGATTAGAAAGGAGGTGAATTATTATAAATTCAAGAGGTTTTATTCTACCGTATATTTAACGCGCGTAGCCACCTAAGTCAATGCGGTGAAACAACATAAAGGTGCACACAACGAGCTTTTCTTTTTGTATTTTTGCATAATTTAAAAATTATTGTCTAAATCTAAACAGAAAAGGTTACACAGGGCATCTTTGGATATATATTGAGCACTCACATGCCAATTTAGCTCTTCCATCTGTGTACACCGATATCAGAACCGGGTTTAGAGCCGTGCAAAATCTTTCTGCATTTTAACTTAATTGACTTTTTAAATGCTCATATCATTTTATATATTTAATGTATGAAGAGAAAGAACAGCAAATCATTCGTTGCCACGAATATTGTGTTGAGCGACGAAGCGGCGAAGAGAAGAGAGAGAAGAGAAAGAAAAGTTAGGTGATAAGTGGAGAAGAATCGATTGATTACTCGTGATTGACCACATGTCAAAACGATTTGGTGGAAGTGATGAGATCGGCAGTTGACTACTCGCACTTGATATCATCTTATCTCGTATGGTCTTTATCAACTTCGAGAGTTGTAATCCACACCCCTTCCATATTACATTGTGTAAGCGAGAAAGAGCGAGAGAGCAAGCTAAGAACGCGAACGAGGAGTGCCGGGAAAGGTCAAGAAGAGAGAGAGAGAGAGAGAGAGAGAGATGGGCTCTCTGGCAATCTTGGCTCGCGTCTAATGCAATCGCTACAACCACACCATTCATACCATGTATCGTCCTGATAGTGACCTGTCCCTCAGTCTCTTTGATGATGATTTTCTGGAAGATACGGTTCGTTTAGTTCATTTTCCCCACTTGGCTTCACCTTTTCATTCTCCTCAGGTCTCTCAGGGTGGACAAAAAATTCACTTTCCATTGTAGTTTTGGCCTTTGTCTCCTCACTTTCAACTTTATTTAGTTCTTGACCAAACACGCTTCCATGATTCTCAAAATGGAGTGAATCGTTGAAAAAAGACGAGTCTGTTGACTCTACAGCATTTATCAAGCAAATTAAATAACTGACGATTGAAGATGACCGTCTCGTACTCTGGAGGTGATCACATAACTGGAATGCACTCGTCACAAACTCGACCCATTCCCCTCAACAAACAATCACCCGGTATGGTCTACTATCATATTGGGCCGGTTTCCTAAGAGTCGAACAATGCAGCAATGTACTTGTACAGTTATTTTGTAACAAATGTTCAATTTTATACCTTGAACGTATCCGAGTGTGCTGATTATGCTGGTATGCTTCATCTGCCTCGGAGGAAGATCGGGCTCTTTGAGACTATCACTTTTGCTACCACATTTGTCACTTTCTAGCAGCGCGCTCATGTATCACGCCTTTCACGAAGGCTTTGGTACAATGATAACTGTTTTTGACATATTGTAAAAATCGTATGTCAGTTTCTAATACTACTTTTATTGCTCTATCAGACAAAAGTGTATTGCATCCCTAGCTGTTTCTCGGCTGCAGCAGGCAGCTGCAATTTTTTTTGCACTTTTGATATGTGAAAACTACCCTTAAAATGATTCAATTTGGGTTTCAGTCGTCCAAGGATATGTTTTATTATAATCCGGAGCGATTTTATGATCGCTCGTATTTAGATTTCTGAGCAGTTTTCCCATACGACCTTCCGTATGTCGAACATTAGATTAAACATTAGATTTTCTGATTAGATTAAAAACTAGTTGACTGAGTATTTGTATAATACATTTTTCTGTTTTTTAAAAGATGTAAATCCCTCGTTTTCCATCCCAAACACGCCACGCAGCATGCCCCACATCGCACCACCCAAACTTATCAGAGAATGAGTTGTGAGGTGAAACCAGAGAGGAATAGGAGAAAATCATTTTGTGTAGTGTTGGCACAAGCAATGTTTGGGATGGAAAAGTTCTAAAAAGTTAAAACTTGAAAATGTATATAAGCGCACATCGAAGAGATATAAAATGATAAATGTGATAGCAAAAATGATCTTTCTAGGTGGAGCTTGAGAATCGGAATTTTCCAGTGAAAATGCATGAAAAATTATGTAAATTTTCATTTTGTTCTCGTGAGAGTGATGACATTTTGCCCTGGCCCAAGTTTGGAGAGAAAATAAAAAGCCGCTCCCAAGATAATTCCAAAAAAAAGACAAAATGCATGGTTGTAGGCTTAATTTTCCGATTGATTTCGTGAGAAATGAAGCACACCATCATAATCAGCACACTTTACTCTTAGGCGAACGGCATCATATGCTGTCTCGTATGCTCAATGCTGAGGGGTCATAAATGGTGTCGTCATTTCACACATTCTCTCGACCGATGAGTGTACGGGTGACGAAACCATTTCTGACCCGCCAGCGACAATAAACGCTCCAATCAATAAATAATCTCATGTGAGGCGGATCGGGACATTCTGGTTCGCCCTCTGGTTTATCGTCTTCCTTTAACCGTCACAATGTGTCATCATCTGCCCCTGCTACCTCATTTGATCTCGATAAAATGGTAAGATAATGTGTACGCTGATAAATAATGAACGATAGTACGCTACACAAACTCCTGTCATATTATATTTGATATTTGACCGGCGTCAGGTTCGATCACAAACTAACACCAACTCTGGAACGTCGGGTGAGCCTGAGGATCAGTACAGAGACAGAAGGAAGAAAGACATCCACAATATGAGTGAGCCTTTGTCGATATTCCATCACCCAATGCCAGCTAATCGAGATGAGCACAATTAGACGATATTTTTGTTGTAGTTGAAAGAAGACGACGATACAACATCAACGACCGAATCAAGGAATTGGGACTGATGCTACCAAAACACTCGGCAGAGTTCGTTGACTCATCTATCCATCGGTAGATAGACTAATTCAAAGTTGATCCAAATAAATTGTCCCATTCATTTCTCACGATATTTGTGCAGGGACATGAAGCTGAACAAAGGAACCATTCTCAAGGCCAGTTGTGAGTATATCCGACAGCTGCAAAGAGACAGGGACGTCATGTCGAGACAAGCACAAACACAATCCAAACTGGAGGATACAGCGAGGGCTTATGCTGATAGAGTCAAGGTAAGAGGCACATACACAAATTCACTAACGATACCAGTTACAATTTGAGTATTGACAGGAACTAGAGGATCAATTGGCCAAGAATGGAATCTCAATTCCTGAAAGATCGTTGCCTCCTCTTCCAATCACTATCGGAAGACCCATCAAGCAAGAGCCGAACGATGACACGAGTCCCTCTCAGACAACCCCCTCTGGATCACTTGTGAGTTAAATCGTAGCCATATGTCAAAAAGTGGATCGAATAAAAATTGACCGGTATTGCAGTCAGCCTCAAAATTTAATTATGTTATGAAGCAAAACTAATGCCACTTTTGATGAAAGTGATATAGCAATATCAATTTGTTGTTGATCAAGAGGTGTTGATAATATTTATTAAGACCAATGGATATCTGTCTCAAATCGCGGATTCAACTGCTGCCATGCAGATCACTTCCCCCCTCAGTTCGCTCGCACGATCGGTTAGTCTCTATGTACTATGGTCGCTGTTTCCAGTCCAAGTGTCAAATATTTGGTATTCCTCGCCAGAGAGCGTACGATTTCTCTCACTCAACCCTTGACACGAGAGAACCGAACCGGTAACCGAAGAGAGAGAATCAAAGCCTTGGATTATAAGCAGGCCTTTGATTTTTTGTAAAAAAAATGTTTACACGTTGTTTTTTGTTGTCGTTGATCTATTGCCGAGAGCAAAGCTCACACAAAAACTATTAGCAACTTTTCAACATATTAATTGTCAAAAATAGCGATTTTGAATAGAATCCAGCATTGTTATTTCTCTCTGTGTCTTATCACCTTCAAACCTGGCTATCTATTACTCCACCCTCATGAGAGAAAGTCACGGACGAGAGAGACAATCCCTTGACCATTGATCCGCTAACCCCAATAACAAATAGGCTGTTATCGTACCATAGAGCACATGGGAAGATATATTGTCATTGTAGATGCCGAACGAGTCATTCTTCTCCGTCGGATCGTCTGCCTCTCCTCCTAATGATCCTTTCGGATGGAACAACAGGCACAATCACTTCTCCGATCTCATAATGGAGGATATGGGAGGCCAGGTTGGTCGTTTATCCCCATTGACTACCGCTCATCACTACCTTACAGGGTCCCCTTCTCAATGATCCCCTTATGTCTGCGGGTGGCCCCTCTCCTCATCTGGCCTCTTCTCAAATGTCTCCCGATATTCATTGGGATCACTCTGGGTTCTCTCCCGATACCAATCTCCACCAACAGCATGGAATGGATTACTCTTAAGAGTATTCTCTCCTCCCATTGTAGGTATCGACTCTGCCCTCTGTACATTGCCCCCCCCCCTTTGTTATGTCAGTTTTCTCTCAGCCTGAGTATCATTTATGCCCTCATTGTACATACCCTACTCCTTGTCCATCAGGACGGAGTTCCATCCCGATTCAGTGCATCACTCTCGGTTCGACTCTCTATCTCTCCCTCTCCCCATCTCCCTTCTTCTTCAGTATTTTTCGGCCTCACGTCCGAGTCTCTTCATATCCACAATCCGCCGTCCTCCCCATAGGCCAAATAGGTTCTCGCTAGAGGATAGGCACTACTGCATGGTGTCTTGACAATGTCGGCAAACGGAAATTTGGAATGTTGCATGCATTTCTAGCAACACTTTTGATTAACTTATCGAAAATTGGGCAATATGCGCTTCACGAAGTACCTGCGAGAACCCCATTTGGCCTATGGTCCTCCCCTCTTTATCTCCTTCTACTTCCCCTTTAAAACGTGATCAGTGGGTGGGCGATAGAGTATCGATCGATCCATTTCCTATTGCACTATGTCCCGGGGGGGGGGAGCTGGATTCGATTTCCTAGTCTCCACGTCTGCCGTCTCCTCTTCTCCTTCCAGGGACTAGCCCATAATACGTACACTCTGTTTCCCTCTACTAATCAGCCAATCACACCGATTTTAAGTGTTTGATCCCTACTTTTCGTCTCTTCGACAGATAGATTCGATTCATTCACTTACGGTCCCACTCGCTCCCATCCCAGTACACCGCCACGTTACTAAACCGTCTCTTATATTTATCACAAACCGGAAAAGAAAACAATCAATTCACTCCATTCTCTGCTACTTCGTTCACTGTAAATATGTGTGCCCCAACCACAATGTCTATGAGGGAGAAGAATTGAATATGAGAGAGAAGAGGTGATCATCTTCTATGAAGAATTCCTTACTTTCTCACCGTTCTTTACTCTCCGGCATTCCAATGTACATTTAAGAACGAAGTGCATAAAAGCAACGGAGACCGACCAGATCAGTTCATTATTACATAATTACACCAAAAAGTAAACATTTTAATTTTTTTGTGGACATTTTGCCATTTGGCTCTTGTAAAATATTAGATTGGTATGTACAGTGGAAAAATGTGCAAAAAAATATTACAAGTTAAAAGAGTGTATGTGAATGCGAATGCAAGCCGTGCTTTCTTTAAAAATATGCTGTTTAAAAAAACTAGGCAAAATATGCACTAATCGCATGCAAAATGCACAGCGGTAGGAGCATGCTGTCTCCAACTTGGAGATAAATGACAGAATGTGCAGGTCACTTAGAGGAGCCTGCTGCCTTCACTTCGTATTCCTCTCGCTTTTCGATCAATCCTAGCTGGGTTCTTGCACGATTGGAGATCTACAGTAACTCTGAGATACGGTGGTTATTAAGAAGTACACTCTCACCTCAACTCGCAGTTCCTCATACAGTCGCATGTCCTGAGTTCGTTCTCGAGCTATTCCCTCGACCTTCGGAGGCATACTGAATAAAAGAAGTCGATACTTAAAGGGACCTGGTACTGCAAATGAAGTAAATTTCAAATTAAAGAGAATTTTCTTCCGATTTGAAAGCAAAAAAGGCATATTTTTGCGATTTTTTGCTAAACACAGTAGTGCCGGGTAATTCCAGCCAAAAATGAGACCTTTGAAAATTCATAACAAATTTCAAAATAATCGCAAAAATATGCCGTTTTTTGCATTCAAATCGGAAGAAAATTCTATTTAATCTGAAAATCACTTCATTTGCAGTACCAGGTCCCTTTAAAACGCGTTCTCCTTAAGAGCGCAGTGTGGGGGCGGGCATAGTGCAACAACTCTGTCAAAATGATTTCCTGTGGCTCAAACATTGCTAACTCAATCGCTAGGGGCAACATAGTCATCAACCAAAATATCGAACCGAAATCTCAACTGTTGTCCTACCAAATAGGTTTTTAAAAATTCGATTTCTATATGTAATATTCCTACTTATGTGTAATATTCCTACTTAACCTAAACCGACAAGCCCTGTCTGTCTGTCTGTGAGTCTGTCCATCCGTGCGTGCGTGCGCCACTACCGAATATCTCGAAAACGAGACAAGGTAGCGACTCACTTCCTTCGACATAGTGACCGAATCCACAAAAAATAAATTTCAAAAAATAAAATATCCACTTTATTCATGGCTAACGTAAGTGGTTTACGGGCGCCGCATACAAATCCGACCGGCGCAGGTTCGAATCCAGCCTTTTGCCGCATTTTTCGCTGCACGGCAATGGACAGCAAACTGCTTCCAAGAAACTTGAAACGTGTTCGAACACGTTTTGACGTGTTATAACGTGTTTTAATGAAATTTTACCAAAACATCCGGGGACTCTCGCAAATCACCGGAAAAGTGTTCAGCGATGTCACAAACGTGTTCAAACGTGTCAGAACACGTTTTATCGAAATTTTCAAAATTCTGCCAAAACATCTGGGGGACGTAGGAAATCACTGGATAAGCATTTTGCGATGTCACTATCTTTTTCCTAGCTGGATTCCATTCCTTGTAGCTTCCTAGATTCCTGGAATTCCAGGCCGGAATTGCAAATTATACCGAGATACAGCCCGGAATAAAATACTAGAGTGAACCCGTAAAATCCCTAAAATAATTATTTTACGGGAGATCGATGACTTTGTAATCATAAAATTGTAAACTACGATTTATGAACAATAGTTTAGGAAAAATTGTTTTAAAACCTTCTTTGAGAAACGAGCTAATTAGAACGACTTCATCTGGAACCACGTTTATGGAAAAATCAGAATAAACACAATTATATTAAAACCAACAAATTATAAACGTTTTTATGCAACCAACGATTTATAAACGACGATTGAGAACTGATTTTAATGGAAACATCTTTTTGGAAGCCGACCATTTACAACCGAGCGCGCATCGCGCGCATCGAGGTGGAGCGAAAGAGAGACACACGCGACGCAACCACGCAGCGCGCTCGGTTATAAATCGTCGGGTTCCAAAAAGATTTCCAATAAAATTAGTAGGGACCACCATCCAGATGACCGAAATTGAAAACTATGACATACAAACCATAATATAATGTCAATCTTGTATGCTGAAACACTTTCCTCTAACGAAAAATCACAGAAACATGTACTTTTTATGCAAATTATGATTTTCGAAAATCATGCCCTCTCAAAAAGTGAAGCTGTCACACTATATGCGCTCTAGTGTCCGTTTTAGAAAAGGGCCGGTAGTTTTCAAAGTTTTAAGTGATACAGTATGTATCCCCTCATATCATATCCAAAAATCAGACGATTCTGTGGTCGCCCCCGGTTTCTACAATAGATCAAAGATCAAACGTGACGGCAAGGTTTGATCTACTATAAAATACGGCTGCGACCGGCGAATCATCTAATTTTTGGATATGTTGTAAGGGGATACCTACTTTATCACTTACAACTTTCAAAACGAGCGGCGCTTCAAATGTGAGACTAGCCCGATTAGTGAGTACTTTTGACCTTCTACGTACTATAGCAAATGATGTCGACCGCAGAATTCTCTATTTTTTTATATGAGATACCCATGATAGTGTATTAAATAATGGTGAAAACAGAACACGCGGCTCTCTTTCTTCCCGTGAGTTACAGGCCTTTGAAGCTTGCATGTATTGCTTTCAAGGGATGGTGATCCCTATAAAATCAGTACTCAATCGTCGTTTATAAAACATCGGGTTTTAAAACATCGTTTATTTATCCTCGTTTCTTTTGTGTAAATAGCATATTGAATGTTCTAATTATTCGGTGTCTAAATAGTTGGTTATAAACCGATAATTATAATTTTAAGTTTATAATTTCGTGGCTCTTGAATGACAGGTTACAACATTATGGTTATAAAGTCATCGATCTCCATTTTACGGATCCGTAAATACTGTTTCGGGTTGTTTTTACTCCAAAAGGCACAAAACATTGATGAACAGTAGAAACATATTTCACCTCTCGTTGGTTCCAATATATAAAAAAAAATTTTTTTTTCGTATTTTCCGTCCCTTTGAGAGGGAAATTTTCCGTTTCCGATTGTTTCCGTCCAACCCTGGTGTATGATATGCGATGTGTCTAGATAACTCTTTTTTATCTGTTTGAAATTTTCGGGCTTCCCTAAGATAATTTACGATATTCAAGTAATCTTGATTGATAGGCGTGCTCTTGGTTTTACGTGGAGCTGAAATGCCGTGACTGGAATAAGGAGGTACTCAAAAAGAAAGCGAAATGGGCCTTGAAGATGAGGCGAATGGAAATCAACAATTGGACGCAGGCAAGTACGATGTGGGTAACTGGAAACGCCCTCAAGGCAACCCCAATAACCGATTGAGAGAGATTATCAGAGTGATTTTCATGCCCTCGGAATAGGGGAACCCCCTCGCATTTCAGGTCGGACATTTAAATAATTGTGAATATTACAGTTATGCGAAGGGGTAATTCGATAACCATGTTGTATACATGTGATTTGAAATTGTTTGTATAAATTTTGTGTTGGGTTACTGCCGAGAAATTGCATTCCCGAAATACGCCCTTATATTATTTCATTGGGAGTATGATTGCGTTCAGAAGATATGGGCAGTTTAAAATTAAGAAAAGTGTGAATCCTGCCAAATTAGACGTTAATTTCTCAAAACTTATCCCAACTGGGCCCCTTACACATATCAGGAGTTGTCGTACGACATGTCTAGTTACGTGGGAGAGTGATTGCGAGGGGCTAAAGGGGGTCGCATAATGGTGAAATCCTCGATTGAAAATCAATGTAAACGTATTATTGCAAATATTTTTTTCGAACTGTAAGTTCGTGTTTATCATTTTTGTTGTTGTAATAATTGTACAACTATTAGGTACAAGTAAGACAGAAAAGATTTATTCAAAAGTTTAAGGAAATAGCCAACCCCCACCCGGTCGTCAGACCCCCTCGCGCGTCTCTCACAACTCGGGCCCCATGAAAAACACTGGATGACCTGAAACAAGCAGCAATCGGACCCAAATGGTGGAAAGCAACTAATGAAGAATACCGTCCCATTTTGATCTGAGCACTATTACCTGACATGATAAATTGAATTGAATTTTCGATAGCGCATGTTTAGGAAACTTAGCAAACAGTTTTAACTTTAAAGCAGCTGCGAGGAGTCAAACCCGCGTCGGTCGGATGTCGCGCAATTTAATCACTTGGCCATGAATTATGTGATTTAAGTAACGATCTCTCGTGAATCAGTCGTGAAACCTCTCATTTAAATAAACTGAATAAGTGAGTAAATACCCGATGTTGAGCTGATCCCGCACTTTCCTCCTCAATAATTCCTTCGTAGTCGAGGGGGCTAGAGTATCAAGCATCTTCTCCATATTAGTCTTTACTTCTGCCTGAAATGAAATCAACACAATGGTAGAAAATTACAAAACAAGCTTCACGACAATTGCCGCGACAACTTCTCATTCACGGCATTCTAAAGGGTGGCGTCGAAGAGAGGTAGATCAGCGAGATAAATAGTGTCTCTCGGAGTTTATGCGATGACACTCTATCACACGTTGCAAGTCTCTTCCCGAATTCGCGTGGAAATGGGAAGAGATTTTTCGAATTTTAGGACGCGTGCGTACGTCCAAACGCCGTGATCATTAAATCAACGCACTTGTAGCTTGGGAATCGCTCCCTCCAACATCAACTCGTCCATCATATTCCTACGTATCTCATCATACTTCCCTTCTCTCTTCAGTTCCATTACGATTCGATCACTCATCTCCTGAGTTGAGCTCATCGTCTGAAGAAGAAAAAACTCTAAATTATGGGCTAAAAACAAATGAGTACTCGGAGCCGCGAGGTGGACTTACCGGAGGAGTTAGCGAAGGAGTATCCGAATGCTAACCTGGGAACACATTCGCAAACTCATTCGGTAACTCCCCCAGGCAATATCAATCGAAAAAAAGGAAAAATAGCACACGACAGGATTCGAAACAACGGCCTATGATCCGTGAAAATAAGATCTTATCCAATAGGCCACGAAAACATTGATACTGAGCTAAATAAAGCAGTATATAAACCTTGGAGTCGGGGAGTTACCGGAGGAGTTTGAGAATGAGTTTCCGGGAAAAGTTTGAGAATGAGTTTCCGGGATTTATAAGATCTTTTTAAGCGATCCGATATCATTTAATGTGCGGTTTCGCTGTGTGGGCGGTGCAGCGAGTGCGTTCATGAATTTACGGATACGGCTTTCAATCGGGAATTGATTGTTTTCTCTTTGATCTCATAAATATCACGGCGACCACAGGGCGATTCTGCTGTGATGCTTACGTGCGTTGCGGCTGTGTCGCGGTTTTTGAACAAGATTATCAGCCGGCTGCAGCCTCATTTTTCCCTCCCAAAATATAGCTATCAGCTTTTCCGGCGCATCCGATTTAGTGAAATCAAGTCGGATTTTATAAATATAACTGATTCAACGAGATAAAGAGAGCGTCTAATTTTATTGTGCTTTTGATTCAACGTGCATCTTCCGAGGCGACTACTCAGCGCTAATGGGGTAGATCTACTTCAGCTATAGGGGAGATCTTTCTACAGGCAGGGGGGAGATCTACTTCAGACTTGAGTAGATCTTCCCTGTATCTACTCCGTAGCTGACGCCTGTCTTCCTTCAATCGGTCAAGCATATTTTTGATAATACGCTGTTATTTTGCATGGTATTATTTTTTGTGTTTGTTTCCTCTCAATTAAGGTATCTGAATGACAAATATTGACTACAGGACATAATTAGTATGTATACAACTACTTTGTGGAGACCTCGTCAAGCTGAAGTATACATCCCCCATAGCTGAAGTAGATCTACCCAATAGCTGAAGTAGATCTACCTATGTCCGAATCTGAAGTAGATTTCCCCGCTGCCTGTAGAAAGATCTACGCTATAGCTGAAGTAGATCTACCCCTTCGATTTTAGCTGAAGTAGATCTTCCCCAGTGCTGAAGTAGCTCTACCCCATAAGCGCTGAGTACACAAAAAATAATACCATGCAAAATAACAGCGTATTATCAAAAATATGCTTGACCGATTGAAGGAAGACAGGCGTCAGCTACGGAGTAGATACAGGGAAGATCTACTCAAGTCTGAAGTAGATCTCCCCTCTGCCTGTAGAAAGATCTCCCCTATAGCTGAAGTAGATCTACCCCATTAGCGCTGAGTAGAGCACTAATCTCTTTAATTTTGTGCTTAAACAACGCAGAATGTTCGAAACCCCATGAAAGATGCATAAAATAAAGAAAATGTAGTGAAATTTAGTCAATAAGTGGAATAAACTAAAAGCTAGTAACGTACTTTACGCATCACCTCAGATCACACTGGTCCTATTGTTAATCAGCCGCGGGACTCCTACCAATTCTCTGAATATTTTGATCAATCTGGAATCCTACCGTGTCGTCCTTTTGTTCATTTTGTGGTCGCCGTGTAACGGATAGTATGCAGGGCCCTGCCTTTCGCGCGGACTTTTGCGGGCTAGAGAGCAGAGAGCGGCAGAGAAACATGTAAACACGAGAGAGCGTGCGAAAGTGAGAGAGCGCTAGACACCAGTCTCCGCCCCCTTCTCGTGGTGTATTGGTAACGTCGCACATCTCGGGTTCGATGCCGCTCCTCTGCACTAATTTTTTGCAGTGTTCGTTTGAGTTGTTTGTTGTAATAATTAATTAAAATGAACTTTATTGTTATTTTTGCACACTTCAAATCGGCAAGGGATCATGAATCTAACACGTAAAAAATTAGCACTCGAGTGAAACCCAATTAAAGAGCGGGAGAACTTCGCAACAGGTCTAAAATACAATCATTTGTACAATTCGAATAGGCAATTTTTTTTATGATTTTCGAGGAATGTCGACCAATATCAATTACTGAAGCGCCGATTAGAGGACAGACAATTCTCGCAGAGTATATGCATTGCCGAATGCAGTGCGCAGATTGATTTTCCCCCCGCACATTAAAGTATTGAGTCAAATATGAGAGACTATCTGACTCAGTCGAATTATTCTTGGCACAGTACGAAAAGTGAGAAATTGAGTGAAACGTGGCATGATGCTCAGTGGCCCAGGAGGAGTTGCCACGTGATGTGAAAAGTTGCGAAATCGCTTCTACGCCTCAGGGCATTACGTCACCGAAACTTCCGGTTTTCAAAAACTTCATCATTCGGCTTCATTAGTGGTACCAATCGATTCCTCATAAAATTCTAAGACTTTTTCGACTCTGGACATTTTTCGATATTTATCGATCCAAGGCCAGAAAAAACGGAAATGTGAATATCATTTTCAATTTTAATTTATTCTATCTATTTCCCACCGCCAACTACAAAATTTTATTTTCGTAAAACACTTCAATAACAATGAGTGACATGTCGTATTAATATTGAAAATTTTAATTGCGACGAAAAATGTAAACTTTTCGATAATATAGTGCCGAACCATTTATGGTGTGCCTACAGTATGCCTGCCGAGATTCACATTTTCACTTTACGATTACGGTAATCCAATTACTACATATGACCGAGTCTTATTACATCAGGCAAGTCAATAATGCTCACGAAAATATCTGCCCTGACGCCGTTTAACAGAAATACAAATCTCGGCCAACTTAAAGTAGGCACACCATAAATGGTTCGGCACTATGTAATCGTAAAGTTTACATTTTTCGTCGTAATTAAAATTGTCAATATTAATACGACATGTCACTCGTTGTTATTGAAATGTTTTACGAAAATTAAATTTTGTAGTTGGCGGTGGGAAATAGATAGAATAAATTAAAATTGAAAATGATATTCACATTTCCGCTTTTTCTGGCCTTGGATCGATAAATATCGAAAAATGTATAGAGTCGAAAAAGTCTTAGAATTTTATGAGGAATCGATTGGTACCACTAATGAAGCCGAATGATGAAGTTTTTGAAAACCGGAAGTTTCGGTGACGTAATGCCCTGAGGCGTAGAAGCAATTTCGCAACTTTTCACATCACGTGGCAACTCCTCCTGGGCCACTGAGCATCATGCTATGTTTCACTCAATCTCTCACTTTTCGCACTGTGCCAAGCATCTGAACAAATAAGTTGATCCACTCAGATAGTCTCTCATATTCGACTATAATGTTTGACTCAATGTAACTTAGAAAATAGTCACTAGGATGAGGACAGAAAGTGAGCATTTTCACATACATGTAAGCGCAATTCGCTTGAAGTAAGTGATCTTTCGTTACAAGCTAGTGAACCATGCTACTTTTCATCCTGATCCTAGCAATTATTTTCCTGAGTGTGCTCGATCTAGATCACTCACTCGACACTGACACTGACCTTTCCGAAGTAATGCACTCTCGGACACAGTGAGGGGAATGATGGAATGAGAATACTCTGGGGATACATTTTTAGGAGACGCTTCAGTAATAGATTTGGCCCCCAACAACAAATGCAGCTATCTGAACATTGAGAAAAAATGAAAACTGGTGGATCAACGAAAATCGATAACTAGCAACAATCATGGTAACTTCAAACGTGTGCATGAAATACTAAATATCTACTAGAGTGCATCTTCGATGCGAAACAAAGAAGGAGAATTGAGAGAGATGTACAAACGTAAGATGAAATGGAAGATAGTGGGACACGAAATATCATCAATAGCATCTTCCGAAATATCGAACACGACGAAATCGGGGGTCGAAATAAGAGCTGGTCCGGGTCTCTCCAAGTCACAACAAAAAAATAAGAACATTGCTCAACATGAATTTACAGCCACGAAAGACATTCTGAATCGCATACGTCAAATCAGCGAAACCTAATCGTGGAATATTAGCGTGATTTCACTTCTCGTAATATTCATTAGTCTGCATACAGTACTATCTACACCGTAGTTACAGTAATCCCATCTCTTCACTCCTTCTTCCTCTTTTTCTCGCCCTTATTAACTTGCTTGGGATGCGGCAGGAGTCCGTCTACAGCGAACTGGAGGAGTTCCTCAGTCAGTCTTCTCTTTCGCTCTTCCATATTCGGAGGCGCTTGGCGGGCGGCGACTCGAGCCTGCAACAAATCACTCATTGATAAAGAGGAAACAAATGTCTTTCCGCTTTCCTAACAGTTTAAATTGTTTGAATTAAAGGAAATGGATTCTTTATTTAACATTTTCAAATTCAAAGATTCGGATTTCGTAAAATAAATCAATATAGCCGTGTCGAGAATACCGGAAACTATGTGTGACAAACGATTGCACGGTCGTCAAATTGCGTCGTTTTTACCAAAGTTTTTGTAGGCACACCGCTACCATGACCCGGGGATCATGCTTAAAATAAAAAAAATTCGATTATCGATTTGTCTACCCAATTGTGATATGACACCGTATGATCTACAGTAACCCCGAATCGATGATCAGGATTACTGTAGCTTTCGCTGCGGGATCGCTATTTTTCAAGGTTGCGCCAAACGAGTCGGATTACTTGCATGAGTTGGCAATCGATACGACTTTGCTCGAAAGGTACACCGTTCCTACAGGCTACAGTACCTTTCGCTGCGGGACCACTATTTTTCAAAGTTGCGCCAAACGAGTCGGAATTGCTTACATGAGCTGGCAATCGGCACGAAAACTACAGTAACCCTAAATATCGATTTGAGGTTACTGTAGATCATACTGTGTCATCCCACTAATGGGTAGACTAATCGATAATCGAAAATATCGTTTTGACCATGAAAATATCGGTCGAGAACACAATCAAACTTTCGGACCTATCTATCTGTGAAAAGCAACCGCATGTTATGCTCGATATTGCCTTCGTGTCTACGGTATGTGAAGGAGTGAAATTTGAAAAAAAACCCGTACAATCTCAAATCAATTGAGCAGCAGAGCTGGATCCCTAGCGTTTCACTCACGCGAATGGGCTCAACGTGCTCCTTATCACTTGGGATTCTCGACGAGCACGAGCGGGCAGCGCTTCCTGCAATGTCGGGTGATCGTTTTACACGAAGATAATCAACAATAATAATGAGAGAGAGCAGAATCAATCGATAAAACCCTGATATTTCACTCACGCGAATCGGCTCAACGTGGTCCTTATCACTTGGGATTCTCGACGAGCACGAGCGGGCAGCGCTTCCTGCAATGTCGGGTGATCGTTTTACACGAAGATAATCAACAATAATAATGAGAGAAAGCAGAATCAATCGATAAAACCCTGATATTTCACTCACGCGAATCGGCTCAACGTGGTCCTTATCACTTGGGATTCTCGACGAGCACGAGCGGGCAGCGCTTCCTGCAATGTCGGGTGATCGTTTTACACGAAGATAATCAACAATAATAATGAGAGAAAGCAGAATCAATCGATAAAACCCTGATATTTCACTCACGCGAATCGGCTCAACGTGGTCCTTATCACTTGGGATTCTCGACGAGCACGAGCGGGCAGCGCTTCCTGCAATGTCGGGTGATCGTTTTACACGAAGATAAGCAATAATAATAATGAAAATAATAATGAAGAGCAAGAAATGGGTGAAAAAACGGAACCGAAATTCGCAAGGACGGAGGCTGGCCAAACATCACGAATTCCACCTTCCTATGGACACAGGGGTATTCCACCTGCGACAGGGGACCCGTGTAACCACAGAAAGAATGAAATTAATCAATAAAACATGTAAAAGATTCAAAAATTCGAAACTTTGCGTGGCGCGGCATTTTCAACAAAACCGCGACGCGGCACGCGACGCGCGCTAGAATTTGTAGTTTGTAGCCAATTCAAAGCCCTCGCTGCACATCAACACACGCTACAGAATTCAAACGCGCAGGTCCCTTTTGCGTGGGCGTTGAAACGCTGTGCAGGGCTGCCACGCAGTCCCTTCTTTTTTTGACTAGTGCTCGAATTATCTCAGATCAAAATATTTTTGCTCATATTTTCCTATTCTGTTGCCAATCCCAATCCCTCTCTCCAATCCCTGAGGTCGATTTACATTTTTCTCCACTCAGGCAACTCGTTTTGAATCTAATCAGAAACCATTTGGAATCTAATTGGAGTAATTTTAACACTAACCGTGGCTAAAGTAGATTCTAAATGGATTCGGATTAGATTCTAAAATCTTGACTTGTTCTGATTAGATTCTAAATCCACTCGGATTAGATTCTAAATTGTTCTATTTAGATTCTAAATGGATTCTGATTAGATTCTAAATTATTCTAATTAGATTCTGAATGGATTCGAAATAGATTATAGATACAGTAACCGGTAATCGAACCGGTATCGATTAAAACTATTAAATACGCGATAATTAACTTTATTCAACAAAATAAGCAACAAAAACGAACGATTTTAGAGAGAATAAGGGTAAATACTTCTGAATCGATCAATAATTGAGCATTAGCAAAACAAAGAACGAATGAACTCAAATATCGGCCATGGATCCAGTTCCACTTCTTCCTCTCTTGCTCGGCCCTGCTCCTAATTGTGCCAGTTTCTCTTGTGCTCGTGAAGAATTGCTGCAAAGCAACTCTTTAACATCTCAAATTAACAAGTCCCATGCAAAGAAAGGTGCAATATCTGTATTAGTGGTGTTCCCACACCCCTACCTTCCCTTCTCCCCCCCCTCTTCACACACATTGTATATCCCACTGATCGACCCCTCTCCTCTCCCCGCATGCAACTCACAAGAGGTAGTTGATATGGCGGGCGAAGAGGAGTGAGACTGCCGTTACGTCTACCGTAGCAGTGCTCGAAACTGCCTTCAGTCCACTGAGGAGAAGAGCTGAAATAGTTGTTTTCGGTGGAAACCCTGCCAATTCCCCGGAAAATAATTTATCGTTAGTGTTACTCACCAACTGGCGCATTGATGAATCTTGCGGGAAGAGTGATTTGAGGCTGCTGAGGCTTTAGTGAAGTGCTGAAGGTTGCGCGATCAGACAACGTCATGATCGCTTAACGAACCGTATGATCCTTCATCTCCAAGCTCATTAGTCTTCAGTTCTTCCTCTTCATCATTATCACATTTGCTCGAATCTGAATATTACTAACGCAATGAATAATCTCAGTCACAAAATATTCACAATATATAAAGTTAATCATTTAAAAATAACAAATATTATTAAAACTAACCGTTGGCTGCATCAGATGCACTTCGCATCCTCTTTACCGTTGTTGATGACAAACTATCGATAAGATCTCGATTACTTACTCGTACGCGACGCATTGCTGAGAATGTATCAATATATTGTAACAAGTAAAAAGTGAAAAAAACAACTTAAAATGCAATATAAACAAGATAAGTAATTGACAATACTGAAAATTTCAAAAATAACGAAGTGCGTCAAACCAATGGTGCGCAAGCAAATTCTCAGCATCTAAGTTGAATCTAATTAAATTCTGATTAGATTCCAAATTTCTAACACTCCGATTAGATTCTAATTTGCCCATTTCAGCAGTGGAATCTAATTAGATTCGGATTAGATTGTAAAACTGCTCTGATTAGATTATAAATGCATCGATGTTCTGATTAGATTCAAAACGAGTTGCCTGAGCATTAGGTGTCTAAATTTCGTCTTCTAAATCCGTGTCCTTGTCTAAATTCCGTCGTTTCGAAGATTTGTTACAAAAATCGGCACTTTCCTAGATCCGTACCAGGCCCCGCCCCCTTCCCTTCTAAAGGAGAGAAGGGGAGGAGCTGACCTCCCGCCCTATCGGCGATAGCTTCGCTGCTTTGAAACGGTACCCGCTAGGGTGGCGAAAACGAGTCATCGAGTCAGCCCTTTACGATCCCTCTCTATCGAGCACTCGAAAAGACGCTATCAGGGTTCGAGTGAGTTGCTATTTTTCGAGTCGGAAACGAGTCGAGCTGTTTATCTCAGCCGTGAGTTGACCAAATGAGATGAGAGTAACATATTTGAAATCAGCGCTTTGAACTCAATCCAAAACATGCACATTTAGAACATTTAATTCAAAAAAAATATTTTTTTTTTAAATTAACCGTTTTCAGTGATTTATCGTATCGTACATCAATATCGAACGTCAGAATACTAAATATAGGTATTGTAGATTACTTAATAACCATTATAACGTTCTCCAGCAAAGAACAAAGTGGCTGGAATGCAGCTCGAAAAATGAAAACTTTTTAATTTCCCTAAATGATATGTTCATACAGAGCTCGATGAGCTGAATCCGAATATGTTTCTGCTATCTCATTTCGTCCACTGAGAGCTGAGAAACCCCTTGACTCGTTTTCGACTCGAAAAACGACTCACTCGAAAGAGACGCGATGACGCGAGAGAGGGGTCATAAAAGGCTGACTCGATGATTCGTTTTCGCCACCCTAGTACCCGCAGCACATCATTGATGCGAGCGAGCACTATGACATTGTCTAAGGAACGCGCGCTTTACTCGCTACGGGTTTGACAGGCGAGAGTCACAGCAGAGAGGGGAGGAGCGGTAAATAGGGAGCTGCGCAGACTCCGCCCACTCATGAGCGCGCTCTCCCCGCCTGTCAACCCCGTCTCGGGTAAAGCGAGCGTTCCCTAGACATAGTGCTCGCCCGCTCAGAGGCAGTTCAGTCACTACGTTCTGTCAAAAATAAATTTAAACGGCCGCCAGGGAAATGCTCGTTGCGAGACCTATCGCGCGAGTATCGTGCGAGCATCGCGCGCGCTCTTGGAATTTTGCCAAAATTTTGAAAATTCGGACCAGTGTGATCTTCCTCTTTTATTTTTCTTTATTTATCGTTTTGTTGTATATTTGCGCGATGTGTTTGTTATTTATCTTGCTCAAAGTGAGATGCTGTCCAGTACTCTCGATTACAACGTGCTTGAAAGGGGAAGCTCTTGTTTTGTCATCATCTAGTTCCGTTTTATCATTGTTGTTCAAATTCGTTAAGTTCTCGTTCAGTTTTGGAGGGATCAAGGGAACGGCGAGGCCTCCAAGTCGGCTCGTATCACCGCCTTCAAGGGACTAAAGGCTGGCGCGAACTACATCGCCCATCAGGTCAGTATTTCGCGGTCTCGACGCATATCTTTCCGTCGTTTCGACGTTTTCAAATGACCTTTTTATTCTTTTCATTTTTCAGCAGAAGCTCCTCAAGCACCGCAACAAGAAGGCCCACATCACGGAACTCCAGCTTAACTGAGGCGCCATCGCCGATAAGGTCGAATGGGCGCGTGAGCGTCTTGAGAAGCAGGTGAGGACGGAATCTTTTTTAGTTTCGCGTTTGCGATTATCAAAAGATTGTTCGCCTGTCCGATAGAATTGACAAACATCATCCAGTCCTCTGCTGCATACCTTTATTAATTATTGTTCTACTATATCTATATCGAATACGCGTTCAAGCTTTACTTTTTTCAGGTCATCGTCGATCAGGTTTTCGCCCAGGACGAGATGGTCGACATCATTGATTTTACCCGCGGAGTGTGTCATGCACGTGTGTCACTATCAGATAGCACACCAAGAAGCTTCCACGCAAGACCCACAAGGTAATTTATGTTGCGTTTATATGTGGATATAATATCGAAACTGCAATGCGTAAACAACTGAAAGTAGCTAACTTAATTATGCTTGTTGATAGAATAATCGGTGTTTAGCCCACTCGGGTAAATGCTGATAAAATTTGGCTTAAGCTTATATTTATATTTCCTTTAATAGGTCGCGTCCGGTTCACGGTTGCCCGTTAAGGTCAGAAGGAATACCATCACCGTACCGATATGAACAACAAGATCTACCGTATCCGCAAGTCTGCTCCCACCGCTGACGGCAAGGCTAACGGAGCCACCGATTTTAAGCTTTCGGAGAGCTTAATATTGTCCAAAATTGTTATTAAATGCTGAATCACTGTTATAAAAATCGATAAATCTCTTATTCCTGCGAGTTATGGGACAGGGAAAATCGAATCAGGGGAATCTGTGCACAATTTTTTTCAAGAAATTGGCAAAATGCCAGGGTTACGGTACTTGCAGTTCTCTCTCTTTCTCTATGCCCTCTTTCTCTCGCATACCCCCTTGTAGAACGTAGTGTTCAGTGCGTACTGGAACTGACACGGATCTATGAAAGTTCCCAAAAATCGATTGCTAATGCATACAATGATATTTTTTCGAAATAATTAGTCAAAGTACCTCTGTTTTCTTTCAGCATCTCACAAGATCTGTGACACAGAGACTTTCCAAGCATTTTTCTTATTAATTTGACATAATTGGCTAAAACGATGCTGATAAGTCGGAATAGTGTATGGGCTATCTATTGAGCATACTCTTGCAATTTATTTCGCTCATTGGCATGCATGCATGTATATGAAACATATGCAACGTCTCGCCACGAGATATCTCTCTCACCGTCTCTTTTCCGGACTAGTGTGATTCCCTGGATGCAGGGTCATCTCTCCTCTCTAACGCTCTCTTTGATCTACTCAGTCTCTCTTCTCCTCTAGCACCTCTCGCCCCTCCTCGATTCCCCAATCTCTCTTTTCTTATCACTTCCATGTCTGTGCTCTATCCAAGAGAGACAGAGGAGGAGAGGTCAATCGCTAGGTCTGTTGTAGGGGGTTTCTCCATTTAATATATTCTCAATTTTAGTTTATACTCAAATGGGAAAACATAGTGAACGAAGAGATCAAATATCGAATTCCCGAATCGAGAATTATCTCATTACGGAACCGATTATTCTTATTCGATTCTTACATATTATTGTTGGGCTTCGAAAGAGATTATTTTAGGTACAATAGAGTGAAAGTTGAAACGTGAAACAGATCAGTCAATGAGGAAGGGTACTGATTATATTACAAGGTAGATCAAGCACAGTGGGACAACTCGTATCAACAGAGAACGTTAGAGGATTTAGTAGATATTGAAGTGGAACGAGTAAGAGAATGTGTTGATTGAGGATGAGCGGTAAGACATAGGTTAGCACACTTGAGGAGAGGTCGTAAGGCCCTTGATAAGTGATGAGTTGATCAACAATGCAGTACAAGCTAGTACAAAATACGAGTATTATGAGCGGAGAAGAATGCCTTTGAATGAATCGTGAAAGAAGGAATAAGAATTGCATGATGTGAAAGATAACTCATCGGTAGAGGTTAAAAATCAATTCAAATCTTGCTTCTCTTGAATCAGCCTGCCATATTCTTATACGATTGCATCTCACTCTCATATCTGCAATCGTGCCAATATATAATCAACCGTACATACGCACGCAACGCTACAAAGTTCATAATCAACAGCTACAATCACTCCTCGATTATCTTACCACCAATACAGAGATTGGACTATATATACAGAGAGAAAAGGAAAGTACTAAGTAGGTCTGTGATGATTCCCTCTACAGTACCTCCTTCTATCTTCCGCTTGCATATCCAGCCATCTCTGTCTATCTGCACATTTCTCCCACATCTTAGATATCTCGGATAGAACTGCTCCTCCCTTCAATTCAGGTCGCTGCTGCTGCAAATTGTAGCCATTCGTATGCAACTCATATATCTCGTCTCCCCGTTTCTAGCTTTCTGACTCACCCTGAGCACTCCGTGTTGTTCCTTGAAGAAGAATGCATTGGCAGTAACGGGAGGTTTCGGTCTCAGTTTGTACTTGTCCGACAGCATCTTCTCATTGTAGTCATCTGCCATCTTCTGCCATCTCAAAGACTCACTTAAACTTCCACATATTTCAAATGTCGATCTACAAATCGATTCAATTGTCTGCTAGAAAACTACCGTATCCCTCGCTTCAGTTCCCTGCCAGACCACTACAGTACTATAGCCTTCAGGAGTTCCACCACACCCCTTGACTTACTTGTCTCTATTTGATACATTCTTCCACTCCGACTGGGCTACAGCTCTCCTGTCATTGTGTCCCATGTGGGAGTGGGTCTTGGCATAAGCTGATCTCATCTCCTCCCAATAGAACTCGAATGCCCTTCTCTTCTTCTTCCTAACAGGCTTCTCTCCGGGTGTCATCTCCTTCTTCCCTCCCTTTTTCCCCTTTCCTCTCGGTCCTCCAGTCAATACGCCGTGTAGCAAATCCTTCTCTTTCCCCGCTCCATTCGAGAAAACGGATTGGGCGGGCTGGAGAGGCCCTCTGATACCTCCTCCGATGGAATTGAGCGAGTGAGAAGGTGGTTGGTGGGAGGAGGTTGGCATATTGTTCGCCGATAAAAGAATGTGACGCATCATCTCGTCGGAGATTGAACGGTCTAAAAACAATTATAATTGAAAAGAAAAGGATTTCGAAAGGCTGACTTAACGTTCGAACTGATGCTCTCGTTCCAACGGTGCGAAGACTGACCATTATACTCAGACTTGGGAACTGCAGAGCTGTGATATGCAGCAGCTGCTGGATGAATTCCCGGATTAGAGAAGAAGGGAAGAGAGGGTGCGTGAGATTGTGGAGAAGCGAACGGAACAGCTGATACTGTTGGTGTCTGAATACACCCAGGTTAGTTTTAAGGTGTAACTCGCTTAGTCATTTTCATATAAATGAAGTGTTGTCGACAATAATAAGATCTTTGTACTGAAGGGGTTAATGGCACAGGAAAAATAAGTTATGGCTAGTGAGGACAACCACTTCGTTCGAGCTGTTTCAGCATATGCGCATTTTTTCTTGCGTTGTTACCGATTCTTCGAGATTTATATCGAAAATCGGATACAATCTTACATTTATAAAATTATACGAGCATTAACGAAGCCAATTCAGTTAAAACACGGAAAGATATTCCACGGCTCCGTTTCTGAGTTCGGTGTAAACAGATGGAAGAGTTAAATTACATGAGTGTGCTCAATCGATAGCCGATGATGCCCTGTGCCATCTTTTCAATTTGGATTTTGAAAATAATTGTTAAATTAGGCAAAATACAACAGTGGTGTGCGCTTTTCTCTTGTTCCACCTCATTGATCTCGGTAGCTTCGCGCGGAACGGATAATACGGTAGAACAACACTCGTATTTATAATACAATTCAGTACGCGACTAATAGCTAACAAACGCCCACGGGCTGAGACCACTGAGGCGCACACGGTGAAACGTCTTGTTCTGCAGCAGTCTCCGCCCACTTCGGGTGATCCTCTAGTTATCAGAGAATTAGGCTTAGGTCGACTTCGGACTCTGTTAATCAAATTTATACCACCTGGATGCAAATTTTGACCCGACATTCCATATTATAAATATAAGTGGTGCTGTTCTACCGTATTATCCTGTTCTGCGCGTAGCCACAGAGGACAATGTGGTGAAACGACAGAAATGCACACACCACTTTTATGGTTTCGCCTTTTTTTGCCTAATTTAACAATTATTTTGAAAATCCAAATTGAAAAGCATGGGGTATCCAAAAAATTTCGGAACCGGAATTAGAGCAGAACCGGAGCCGTGAAATATTTTTCTGTGTTTTAATTGAATTCTCTTCTTCGATGTTATAATTTTATAAATGTTAAACCACATAAGCACAAGGCCTGCAAAAGACTCCGATTTAGGCTGCCCAACTGTGGTAATTATTATTATTTGAATTCAAGCAACAGTAAATAGTTCACAATGTTCTGGTGCCTCAAGGAATGTAAGGCAAACGAGCAACGAGTGTCTTTCCCTAATTGGGAAAAGGCGCCCAAGAGCCGCTGTTCGGCGCCTTTTCCCAATTAGGGAAACACACTACGTGGCCGCTTCCCTGACAATCCGAACATTGTGAGTTATGTGTCACGGACCGAGACCTCTTGAGAAAGCTCCGCATCGTTGGTAAGATGTGCAGGTTGGCAAAATGCCAAGAAATTAAATTGTTCCGCCGATCCCGATGTACAACACATCCTGCTAAACACAGAATGCGTAACAATATTTTCGATTTTTGCGTTAGTTATAGTTAGGAAACTATTGTTTTCCTCATATTTTTGTAGAAAAATGGATTCGCCATGAATCAAAACCAAAAAATAATAATATTTGCTTGATTTTAATCGAGATTCTCGAGGAGATTATAATTCACTGTGTTTAGCGGATAAGCTGCTTTATGTTTGGGATTTTGAGCCGCGACGCATGAAAATTTAAATTGCCTTTCTTCGCGCGCGCATATGTGCGGATGGAGGGAATTCAAACACATGCGGGCGGTCTCGGTCCGTGGTGTGCAAGACAGCCAAGCTGAAGCTAGCTGAATTTTATGTTTGCTAACAATATTTTTTTCGCTTTTTGGGCCACGATATTTATTCTCGCTGCCCGTTGGGGATAGCTACTTCAGCTAGAAGGCAGAAATCAGATAGAAAAAAGGCAAGAAAGCAGCCGTGGTACTAAATCCCAAAAAGGGACCTCAGCAAGTGGCCTGTTAAATAGATCTGCGCTAGAAATGACCGAGAGAGTGTGTGGAAAAAAGAGAGCACATGTCGAGAGTGTGAGAGAGAGGAAGAGGTCACTTGCTGGTCCAACAATAGAGATCGACGGGATAGGGGATAGATAAGGGGGAATGAGGGAAGAGGCCGAGAAGCGAAAAGTCACTTGTTGGGAAGCACCCCCAAGCAAGGAGAGGTGCAATAGGTCTCTCTTTCTCTGACTCTCTGTCCTTCCCTACTACTCACTTCCCTCTCTCGCTCGCAAGTCACTTGTCGGTACCTTCGCGAGGCGACTAGTGAGTTGTAGGTCGCTCTCTGCCTCTCTCTCTTTCTCTCACTCTCTAGTCGTCTCTGACCGATAAGTCAGTTGTCTTATTGAGAGGAATTAGTACCACGGCACGGCCCCCGGAGCTCCGACATTAGACCAAAAAAAATGTCGCGGCAAAAAAAACGGAACAATAAAACAATGTATTTCAATTGTCTCGCTAAACAACGGAAAGACGTTCGAAATTCAAATTACATTGACAATCAGGGAGAGAACGTGCTTCATCATTTGAAAAATCACGCATGTCCGAAAAAGAGGAGTACTTTTTAACGGCTCGAAGCGCGAACTGATCTCGATAATCAGAAATCGTTGTGAGATAATTCAAAAATATTCAACACGATTCAGGGAACGTGATTCAGGGACTACGTTTTACTGTATACTTTTCGAATTCGCGGGGTTTCCCTGAGCTTTTTACTGATCCTTTGCGACATTTCTCAATGGCCTATGTCGGCGCTCCGGGGGCCGTGCCACGGCAGGGCACTGCAGCCGGCATAGAGCTGAAGTAGGCTGGTTTCTGTCTTCTACCTGAACTCCTGTTTTAAAACGCACGGTGAGCGCACGAAATGCGCCCGCGAAACCCCCCGGGCGCCGCAGATGCGTGGTGCGTGCATGCATGATGTGCACAACTCCGGTTTTTCAGCGCAGCTTGTGCGCGCGATTCCAATTGCACAAGCTGCGCGCGGGATTGTACAAGACGCGCGCCGGACTTTTTGCCGGACCTGGCTTGTTCCGTTCGAGACCTTTCAAGAGAACGCGCGATTTGCGTAAGGTGCGGCGCATGCCGCGTCTTACCCTACACAAATCGCGCGCACAAGCTGCGCTGAAAAACCGGAGAAGGTGCGTTTCACGTGCGTTGTGCGTACATCCTGAATTATGTAAGAAATTTCGTCGTTTGCACTGGGGGCGCTAGTCGAGCGCACGCGTGCCTCTTGTGCGCCCGATGCACAATTGACGATGTTTCTTACCCAAGTACACCACGCACGTTCGGCGCACGTTCTACTAACGTGCGTGCTATCGCAAACTGAAAAATCGTGCGCTCACCGTGCGTTTTAAAACAGGAGAAGTAGCTATACCCCCTTCCTACTGTAGCTATAGCACTCGGTCTGTGCCATTTTCACGGCCCTCCAAGATACCGCGCCTAGAGGCAAGCGTGGGAAAATAGCCTCGATGAAAATACTTACAGTATCGGAAGCTCGAATATCAGGCAATTCGGGGTGGGTTCATAGGATTTAAATTCTACCGTAGTCGGTTTTCAACGTTTCCAATCACACCACCGTTATTATTACAAACTGAAGCCATCTGTTGAACGGCTCTTGCTGCTGACAAGAATGGGTAGGGCCGTGCATTTTGAATAATGGCCGCACGGCCCCCGGAGCGCCGACATAGGCCATTGAGAAATGTCGCAAAGGATCAGTAAAAAGCTCAGGGAAACCCCGCGAATTCGAAAAGTATACAGTAAAACGTAGTCCCTGAATCACGTTCCCTGAATCGTGTTGAATATTTTTGAATTGTCTCACAACGATTTCTGATTATCGAGATCAGTTCGCGCTTCGAGCCGTTAAAAAGTACTCCTCTTTTTCGGACATGCGTGATTTTTCAAGTGATGAAGCACGTTCTCTCCCTGATTGTCAATGTAATTTGAATTTCGAACGTCTTTCCGTTGTTTAGCGAGACAATAGAAATACATTGTTTTATTGTTCCGTTTTTTTTGCCGCGACATTTTTTTTGGTGTAATGTCGGAGCTCCGGGGGCCGTGTGGCCGGAGGCGTGATTCAATGCAGAGCTTATAACGCGATTTTATCCCTGAATATTCACTTATTCTACCATAAGTGAGGAGGTTGCCGTACCATTCTCGACATCTGATAATATACTTGATCTTGAGTGCCTCCTGCCGCATTCGTGGATGTGGTGAATGCACTGTGGTCATTTGGTTGGCCTTGAGGTCGGATGGTGGCATGGCCTGGTTGTGCATTCCGGTTGAAGAACGGTCTGATAAAAATTAATTAGCAATATCCAATGTGGACAACTTCACTTACGCACTACTCATCATCTTGAAAAGCAGTCAAGATGAAAATAGAGAGTGATGTCGAGCCTTCAAGCTTTTGATTAATATTAGAGACAATATAAATTAAGGTATTAATTGAGGAATATAACCTCATATTTCAAAGAAAATATGGCCGCGAGAAAGAGAAAAATATTATATTTTATTCACGGAGGTATAAATCCAATGAAAAAGGCTGCTATCGATCGGGAAATGGATGAGTATGCATTCTATAAAGGACAGTGACTACGAACATGGGTTTACTGTTTTTTTAAAGATGGGGAACGCAAATGTCAATCAAACATAGACGCAAATTCGAATGAGGGGGATTGTTAAATGTATAATACGACACTGTACTGGTGGATATCTAAATTATATGAACAACAAAGACGTTATTATGAGTATATTAGAGACGTACACGTTCTTATACAGATCTTAATGGAATCAAAAATCGTTAATTAACATAAAGTCAATCACATTCCATGAGATACCCCCATCATTTCTTCCTCTTCTTTCTTCATTCGATACGCTGTCATCTCAGTTTCGTATCTAAAAACTGATAATATTTCCCCCCTAAAATACGGCATAAAAATATTTAAATTCACGGCATGTTTCTTCGAATTTTTCCCTTCACTCGTTTTACGACTGTTCGGGAACGTATCACAAATTCTAAACAATGAATATTAAATGGACCTCTGTCTGTCTGCATTTTGCATCTCGATGTATCGACTCTTGTCCTCACATTTCTCCCACATCTTCCCTATCTCTGCCAACACATCGCAGCCTCGCAGAGCCGGGTTCTGCTGCTAAATTTAATATATCAGTGTGTTCGCGTAAGGACCGCAAACATAGTCCACAAATCCGTACATCAAAAAGTGACCGCTTGAGTTTTTCACCAATTCTGATAGCCCTTGACATGCTGCATCGATTTCTGTTATAATCGTGACCAGATATTTCTAATTTGCATAATTACAGCATGTCAAAGATACGGTATATTTGCAGTTTTCTGAGTGTAGCTCATCAAGGAGAAGAGATACAGATTTGGTACCAACAGCAATATTGACCCTTTTGATGAGCTGCATCTGGCTATGTCATTTGTTTATTCAAATTTGTTATTATAATTTTTCGACCTAATTTCAAAGTTGAATATCTCGAAAAGGAAGCCGAGTTACATCTCAGATTTTTGACATGTTGTGACCAATGACCATATATGTCGATTGTACTCAGTCACATGGAGTATCGAGGGAGGGTAAGTATTCAAATTTTCAGAAAACTATTGCGTTCTAATAGAGTGAAACTCCTCATTCCACCCATTTCACTCGACCTGCACGGTCTAAAAGGACATTTGAAAAATGAATTGTGGGCGAGACATTTCTAGTCGGTGGGGGAAATGAGGAGTTTCTCTCTATTAGAACTCAATAGTTTTCTTAAAATTTGCTTTCTTTTAAAAACTACTTTTTTGAAATCATATTCTATATCACTAAATAAAGGTGAAATTCTATGACTGCTTAATACCTTAAATAAGAGTAAAACTGGAACTCTTAAATTGCAACATGTTTCACGACTCAAACATAACAGGGCATGGATGCCGCAGGCGAAAAGCTTGGAAGCCGGCTGGCAGAAAGCATAGAAGCCCCAGGCAAGTAAAATGGTATCGAACAGGCTGAAACACGCTTGCTTTGTACCTGCGCAATACCTGCCTACCTTCTCGGCACCTGCACCATGCAGGCCCTTTGTCGATACTCAGTTTGTCGACCTGTAGCAACCATACCCTTTACCTGCGACTGTCTTGCTTTTATGATTTACCTGCGCTTCCATGCTTTTTCCTAGCAGAAGGCAAGTTTTGGCTGCCGCGTTCCTGCGGCATCCACGCCTTTTTTTCAGAGCGGGGTAAAAAACATTGTTTTGACGATTTCTCGAATACCACGCAATGCTCAATTATTTTTGTGTAGTATTATGTGAATATATTCGCGCTATGCACTACAAACCAAGAGCGAATATTCAGCTGTTAAAAAAAGTAAATTAATCGATTAATGACGGCCTAGAATAGAATTCCCTCAGAATTGCGGAATGCAATTGTGGGCGGAGCCTATTGCGGCCTCGAATAGCCGCAATCGTTTAGCCAACCCTAGTATAATATCAAATGTACGTGCTCATCAGGCTATTTTCGCATTTGAAATGCTCCAAAATCCGAGCTAGATTTAGTGTGGCGCTTCACTTTTACAATGGGCAGGATTTTTGAAAATTGTAATTTGTATAAAAAGTACATATTTCAGTGACTTTTTCGGGGTGATGGTGGTCCCTACTCCACAGCTCCGACTTTTCAGCGCAGCTTGTGTGTGGGACTTTGGCTGCGCAAGATGCGCGCGAGATTCCACAAGCTGCGCGCAGGATTCTGCAAGACGCGCACCTTACTCGCCCCTCATCGCTCTACATATTGTACTAAACTTTTACGATTTACCTGCGGCTTCCAAGCTTTTTGCTAGCGGCAGGTAAGTTTTGGCTGCCACGTACCTGCGGCATCCACGCCCCGTTATTTCTGAGTATACTGCACACCAGATCAAGCGGGGAAGGATACGTGGCGCTTCTGTCTTAGAGATTTGTAAGCAAGAGAGGGGAGATCGAAAATCTATCCTAATTAAGTGGTCGGTTTCTAGATATTTGACTGCAAGACTATAACTCAGAGATAAGCAAGAGCACAGGTAAAACGGTATTATGCAGAGAATGCGCTTCTTCATATCATATCCAAAACCAGGAGCAACTGATTACTTGGAACGAGTTTGAAGGAATTTTCGATTCTTTAATTAGTAGACTACTTTTCCAATTTTCTAAAATCGAAATCGAAAAATCTGCATCGAGCGTTTGTCGTGGCTCCAAACATAAACAAAATCAATCAAGGACGTCGCAGGTACATGGCAGGTTGTGAAAGGCATGTTTAGTACATGCTATAGGGGCCGATTTTTATCCATGGTCGGTTACTTAAAAAATGTTTTTGGGTAGATGTTGGAGGCGGTCGGACGTTGGCTTGCTAATCAAATTTTGAAGTTATTCATACCAAATTTGACCCCTATCCGACTGCTTCCTTCCCCTCTCATACTCCGAATTAGCGAACTCGCCCAGGCTCTAGCGCTGCGCAAACGAGGATTAAAATAACGGTACATTATCTTACCCTGAGTACTCGATGATTCTCTCGGAAGAAGAATGCATTGGCAGTAACAGGAGGCTTCGGCTTGTCTTTGTATTTCGTCTCGATCATTTTCTCATTATATTCATCTGCCTGAGCCTGCCACCGATCTCTATCAGTAACATTCCTCCATTCTGCCTGTGCAATCGCTCGTCGCTCGTTGTGACCCATGTGTGCATGACTGAAATTTTTTACTATTCACGGTCTTAAAGGCAGAGTCAGTCCGTGTTTGAATTCGCGCGAATTCCAAGGGTCTCGCCACGAGATACCTAACTCTCCATCCCATTTCCGGACTAGTTTGATTAGCTGGAGGCAGGGTCACCTCTCCTCCCTTGTATTCTTGTATATCTACTCGTCTCTCTTCTCCTCTCGCCTCTTCTCAATTCCCCATTCTCTCTTTTCTTATCACTTCAAGGTCTGTGTTCTCTTCAGGAGAGACAGAAGAGGAGAGGTCAACAGCTTGGTCTTTTCTAGGGGTATTTCTCCCTTTAATAATTCCATTCTATTTCATGAAAAAAAATTTATGTGACAAATGACACACAATTTTTTAAAAAAAATTCAAATTTGAACTTACGTCTTAGCATATTCGCTTCTCATTTCCTCCCAGTAAAATTCGAATGCTCTTCTCTTTTTCTTCCGGTGCCTTTTCTCCTTCGCCCCTCCATTTTTCGATGCCTTTGTATCATAGACTTCGTCCGCCATCTAAATTCATAACTTCAAAATTAAGTAAACCTGTTCAAATATATTTGGTTTCGCTTAAGATGTATCCTCCATTACAACCCATTTTTTCTGAAAGAAATTATTCTTACTCACTAGCTTTACAGACCACGGAATCTCTCGCTTTTGTTCTCGGACGACCGTTTGGGCAGTAACATACGGAGACGTATATGCGACGTTCCGAGACGTGCCCAGACCCTGATCGTTCGCAGTAGTGATTTTTGGTATATTAGTTTTTATACAAAAAAAAATTAAAGAAATCCAGAACATACGGGATTGACGACGCCATAGTGGGGAGGCCATTGTCCCGCCATCATTTGTATTGAATCAGCCAACATTAAGAAGAGAGCATCCGTATTCGTGTTCTTCGCTGGCCGTTCAGTCTGCGCCAGTAAATGGGTAAAAATATACAATATTTCAAAACTCACTTCTAAGAGTTTCCGGAGCTTCGCAAGCGATTTCATTCGGCTCTCCGTGAAAGATGATGAACATGACGACATCTACAAGAATCATTTTAGAATAACTTTTTTCAACAAAAAAAATACCTTTTTTATGTAGTAAAAATTGAATAATAACTCACAGGATCTTCGTTAGGCCAGTCTCTCAGCATCCACATAACAGCTTCGCAAAGAGTTGATAGAATACGAACGGTAGTTTCACTTGCATTCGCACCACGTCTGAATATCATTGAATTGGTTGTATAAAGTAGCATGTGCGGTGATTTTATTGCTTAATCTGTTTTTTGGCTTAGTCATTAGCGCTGGAGCCCAGATCCATACTTTATTTAAATTATTAAGAGGTTCCTTGACCACTCTGGGATCAAGCGCTAAGTCTTATTTTCCCAAAAATGATGAGGAGAAATGGGAACAACATACGCAGAGTTATTTATGCAGTCTTCTATTCGAAGTGAATGGAGCAGACGCATTTCGCCCCTTCCACGAGCGTCCGACATTATGAAAACAGCTAGAACGACTCACGGAACCTATAATCATGGCAATGATAGTGGTGGAAAATATCACCAAATAAAACAGGTGAAAAAATATTAATACACATCATTTGAATAGAGCCGATCGTAAAACGGAAAAAGGACGCCAATGAGATATTAATTTGCTGGGACAACAAATGATGATAATTTCGTTATTGAACGACAGGCACATAAATAAACTATTTCCCTGACACAGAAAGATATGCAAACAAATACAAAAGAACGCGTATTTCATTAATAAAGTTAAAAATATTACCGCGTGACCTCAATACTTGGCACTGCGCCAGAAAAGACGCGACGCAACCGCAACGCGCGTGTCACTGTAGTCCTGCTTGGGTGGTCTGTGCAATTGCGCGATCACATCGTGTGAGAGAGAAAATGAATGGGGAGGGGGGTCGGGTTGTCCGTTCATTCGTTCATTCGTTCTTCTTTACTTCGATACGAGTGGCTGTCATGGGAAGCAGGGAGAAATTGAGGGATAGTCCTTCGAGCACTCCGGTGCTCCAGAGATGTCCCATCTGTTGGGTGAAGAAAGTGAAGGATCAGCTCCAAGTTAATTTTATTCCATGCAGTAAAATGTGGACTTTTAATTTGAGGGACTTCCTTGTGGTCACCACTTCTGTGAACAATGTGTATCGGCCACGACAACTGGCAGTGGAGCAAGTATTGCATACTTGTCTTTCTCGAAGTACACCATTTCGTCTGCTTCAGGCTTCCTCTGCCCTGACGTGTACTGTAGCGAATCTCGCTGCATGGAATTAATTATCGATGAAATGGCTGGTGAGATCGTCAGAACGATAAATAAGTTTAATCTAAGTACTGTATTCCAGAGGGAGAACAAAAGTACATAACTCTCGGAGGTGGAAGTGGAGTCAATGTGAGCGTTCTAAATCTCGAAGACTGCACCAAGTGAGTTTATTTCCTGTATGGCTAATAGGATACCCAATGCTAGGATTCACAGGGAACCGGCCATTAGTGTTGTTAGCTCGAGTGTTATTCGTCGAGTGCTTGCTCGACGAGTTCATTTCTGGCGTGTACTCATCAGTCGATGTCACTCGCGAGTGTAATTTCACTTTTTCACTCACGAGTGACCGGGCACTCGCGAGTGTCTATGTGAGATTTGGACGGCGACGTAATGAGGGGCCTACCATCCATCAGTGCTCAAGATCAGTGGGTGAGGAGAGGGGGAGGGGACAATGTGAGGCACTCGCGAGTGTTATGCAAAAGAACTCGTGAGTACTTTTCCAATAAAACACTCACGAGTGTTGAGTTACTCGATCTAACAACACTACCGGTCATGTAGTGTGTGTCTCCCTTTTCATAGTTTAGTGGATAATTTCAGTTAATTGTCATTAGTTCGACTCCCGTTGGAGTCAATGTTCTTTTGTCGACTTATTTTCGATAGAGCACAATGCTCAGTTAGAGGGCCGTTCACACCATGTTAAGCAGGAGAAGAATCATCATTTGCGTGGTCTGGGAGATTAGAGGGCGAGATCTCTCGCGCGAGAGAGTGAGAGAGTGAAAATCGATGGTAATTGAGTCGGTTTTTGGAGATTTGGTTTCAAGCTCATAACTCCTAGATAAGAGAAGCTAGAGTGAAAACGGCATTAGGTAGAGAATGTGCTTCTTCATATCATATCAAAAATCAGGGGCAGCGGATTACTTAGAACCGAGCTTGAGTGGAATCTCGATTCTCAGAATTTGTGCAGTACTCTACTATTCTAATTATAGAGAGGAGCCAAGATCGAAATCGAAAAATCAGCCTCTAGTATTTTCTCAGGAAATGCTTTGCGCAAATATGAGTGATCTGCATGGCTCTACCTTACTTCTCCAATGAGTTGATAGCTCTCGCATGAGGAAATCAGCCTTGTTTGCCCGTTTTCGCGGGGTTCTCGGTCTTTCTGAATTTTAAATAAAATAATGAAATCGAAATTTACAAATCGGCTCCGAGCAAGTTGTGTTGTGAGGAAAGGCTTTGTCTAAATGGTAGTTAACATCCCATACAGGGGTGTGCATTTCTCGTTTCTCCATTTCTAGACGAGAATTTTTTTCGTGAAAAATCGAGATACAAAATTTACGGAAAGCAAGGCCAAAAATGAGAAATGAAAGGAAAACATCAATATTTTGATAATACAGTATTATTAATACTTTATGATTCTGTCTTTAATTTTGTACCCCGTGATAATGACACCAGAAATAAACCGTTGAAGTTAGAATTCAATTCGCTTCTTTCTCTCGGTACGAAATCAAAACTTGATCGCTGATTCCGTCTTAAGGACGAAAATTGATTGGTTTCATTGTTATTTTTCGATTTTTTATCAAAAAAGTGCGTGAATGTGAAAACAAGAATAAAAAAAATGGCAGAAACGCTTCTCATGATTTTTTCAGAAATTTCTCGAATTTCTAGTTTTTTCTCGAAAATTTTTTATCGCACACCTCTGATACGGAGTGAATATTTCAAAGGCGCTTCAAAGCTATCTCCTTCGGGAACAGACGAGAGAATCTTTTAAAAAAATAGAATATGCATATTACGTCGATTTCGGTCTACTAATTTTGTTATGTGCTTATTTATCTGTCTGAAACCATCAAAACGGCATGATATCGATTATGCCCTCTCACTCTCTCGCTCGCTAATTGTGCAGAAAGTCGCGCCACTCAAATGAGCTTTCTTCCCCCGCTTGACATGGTGTGTAGTAGAGACCGCCGGCGATTATCGATTATAATAGTTTGGCGCGCCAAACTATTATAATCGATAACCGATTGACGAGAGGTGGATTTCAATTGATTGAAACCGATAATCGATTGACCGGTCAATCGATTGAAAATAATAATAGATAGAAGTGGATAATCGATTGAAATAATAGTTTGGCGAATCTACAGGGTGGGGCAAAAGTCTTTTGACAAGTTTGACCTATCATAACTCGGCCATCAGTGAACCGTACGAGTTTACATTTGACAGGGAACCAACACAGTCTTCCATCAGTTATTCACAAAGGCTGGACGCCATTTCGTACAATGCGAAGATCGGTTCATCCGAAAACCCGCCATTCCAAAACTAGCCTCCGCGCCGCTGCTCATTTTGGCTCTCTTTATTTTTTCCAGACAATATCTGGTGATGAATGTCCATGAGCAAACAACCAAATACAAGACAAAACATAGCTCTATTACCCATTATACCAGATCCAGTTCAGTACAGCAACTGATAATTTTACAGCTCGTGGCGCTAAGCACTGAGAATTAAATTCCGGAAAAGTGACTTTTTCGATTTTCTTACAAAGTAGTCGAATGCTCTCATCTAGTCGTTTTTAGAATGATCTGGCATTACCAATGCTTGCCATCAGTAAAATTAGACGGAATACGTACAATGAGAATAATCAAAAGCAAAAATCATTTTGATAATTTATCGCGGAAATGCCAGTTCCATGAAGTCGGATGCACTGCCAAATCGTTTTCGTAGGAGTATGACAAAATATATAACACTGATTAATAGCTGAGGGTGATGTGCACTTGCCCCATGCTAAAAATAGCAAACATCGCTATTCATCTTGAAAATTATCCGTATTCGCAAATATGTCTTGTTTGCGCGCCGAAAATTGGATTTTTATAAAAATATTTATAAATAAGTCAACAAAGGTTACCGGAGCTTGCCATTAAGACTGCAGTATTGTACATACTACAGACATATTAACAAAAAAATACTGGGTTTATATTGCTCTCACAGTGCGCGTGGCTAGACTCCGAGTTCAGTGAACTTGCACCTCAAAAATAGATGTAAACCAGAATCGCAGAGCAACTAATTTTATTAAAAATATGTAACTCCAGTGAACCTTCGAGACGAAATGTCACATGGTTATGATATAATTGCGAAGGCATGAGCAATATATGACATAAAATTGAGAGCGATCGCACATTCATAAATACAGTTATGAGGATTAGCAGTGTGTCAAAAGATTTTTGACCCACCCTGTATTATCGATTATTACCGGCGCGCTCATTGCTGAGTGAGCGCGCCGACCGATCTGTCGATAATCGATTGAAGGAGTGATGCGACCTCACGTCAATCGATTGACAAAAGGATAATCGATTGAACCCTTTCTATTATCGTTTCCATAATAGTTTGAGTAATAATTAGGCGGTCTCTAGTGTGTAGGGTGAGTATTTATTGAATTGCAGATGTGACTGCTTGAAGGGAGCCTTCTCCTGTCCTAACCGAGCTCGACTAGAGGTTAGCTTTGGTGAATGGTACATAAGCAGTAGTATGATCAGATTGCGAATTGCCGTCACATGATGTGTTTCGACTGTATTGAGGAGAGAATCGATCTGGCCGTTACCACGAGTATTTGGTAGTCACAGATTAACCTCTAATATATGGTACCTACAGAGGAACGCCCTAACTGCCCCATTGCAATGTGTTCTAATCTACTGACAAAGGGTGAAGTAAGCAAGTTGATGTGGAGATCTCCGAAGATGATCGATATGTGTCGAAATATTTCGCATCTCTTCCCTGAGAAAGAGGAACTGGAGGAATTGGTCACTATCTATCATGTAGCGGTTACATAATGTGCTGATTGTAGAGTAAAGATGACCTACTCGTCACTTCTTCAATCTATGGCCACGACTCTACAATCAAAGCCATCTTAGTTCCCATGAATGCTCTTGTCGGTCTGTTCATCTACCGTATATTTATTCATTACCAATATTTGTATCAGGAGACATGGTGACAGCTTGCCTGCAGTTGCAGAGAATGACAAAGAATCGGATGACATCCTCTCTGGGAATCTTCATTCGCACTCCTACCACTAAAGGTGGCATTAAATTTTTAAAAAAAATGTCTTATTTAAATATGCTCCTCTAATAGGACACGTTTCTGCGCATATGAGGCCGTTCGCTTAAGAATTGAGCAGATTTGGCTGGGTTTGGCACAGTGAAAAAAGGTCATTTTTCTGAATCTATGTGATTTGAGGTTATCGAGTGTGCTGATGACGATAGACGTATTTAATTTGCTCATAGACCGCCAGACGGCGTCGCGTCGAAATCGCGTTTTGTGGAATTTCTCGATCCCAAGTAATGCTAATTTTTTTACCTTTTTATGTCCGCTGCAGAATTTGATGACGATTACGCCTGTGTAGTTTATTTTGTTTCATTATTAAAAATACAATTTTAAAATGCAACTTTTCGTAGAACAAAAAGTAGAGTTGTTAATGTACACCAATCGGACCGGCTTGACGAGACGATTCCAAATCTATATTTATTGCGCATCAAAGCGTCAGATCGTCAAATGGACTGGGGTATAGTGAATTGAAATTGAAAGTTTTTAAAAGATGCTATTCTCCTCTCTCCCTCCCCTCATCTCTCGGCACTCTCTCGATTCCCCATCGAGGCCCCCATGCTCTCTCACTACGGCCCCTTCTTCCCTGTGGCTGTCATCTCTCTCTCGTCCCTCGGTATGGCGAGAGAACGTGGGGAATCGAGAGAGTGCAAGGGAGAGAGGAAAGTTGCTTCTTTTACTTTCAATTTTAATTCACTATATCCCAGCCTTTTTTGCGATCTGACGCTTTGATGCGCTATAAATATAGATTTGGAATCGTCTCGTCAAGCCGGTCCGATTGGTGTACATTAACAACTCTGCTTTTTGTTCTACGAAAAGTTGCATTTTAAAATTTTATTTTTAATAATGAAACAAAATAAACTACACAATCGTCATCAAATTCTGCAGCGGACATAAAAAGGTAAAAAAATAGCATTATTTGGGATCGAGAAATTCCACAAAACGCGATTTCGACGCGACGCCGTCTGGCGCCAACAGGCGCTCTATGAGCAAAATGAATATGCCTATCGTCATCAGCACCCTCGATAACCTCAAATCACATAGTTTCAGAAAAATGACCTTTTTTCGCTGTGCCAGCTCTTGCTCGATTCTTACGCGAACGCCCTCATATGTGTGCGCACACTTTGCAAATGTTTATCTAATGTGAATAATATACAGTATCGACCGAAAGTATTCGCACAAAACTTTGATCTCATGTGATTCTTGTATCAGAAGAGATATCGATATGAAATTTTGAAATGATATAGTGCATCCATCCCCGCTTCTATTTCGAATAGCATGGGATGATGATCTTTTATGATATTACATAAGGATGATGCAACTGGTGTCGTGGTTTTTCAAAGTCGAATATTTGGTCGGAGGAAATTTTTCATGACACCCTATATTCAGAGGTGCAAGAGGACACCCAGAGGCCCCCGAGAAAAATTGTAACATTATTATCCAATGCAGCAAACAGCCTGCAGCAGGCTGCAAAATTCGCTGTCTCCCAGTGTGCCCAGACATCTCTGAAATTTTGGTAAAGATTGCTCATCATTTACCTTCAGGGCACAAAAAAGTCACTTTTTCGCATACCCTAACTTTGACCATGCACATCTCCAAGGGTGAATTAGCTAAAAATATGGTTCCTGTGCAGAAACGACCCAAAACCATCCATGAATTGATGCCCAAGTTTTTGTAGCAGCAACATTTTTATCCTACACGGTGCGCTCGCATCCCTTGCGCGCCCTTGTTTCGAAATGTGTCCTCTCTCCCTTTGCATACGCTCGCCCCGCCCCCTCACTCTCACTAGTTTCTCGTGTTTCCGCAACCAGGGCGCGCCAGGGATCTGATTGCAGCATGCAGGGAAAAAAATGCTGCTGCTACCAACACTTGGGCATCGATTCCTTCATGGTTTTGGGTCGTTTCTGCACAGGAACCATATTTTTAGCTAATTCACCCTTGGAGATGTGCGCGGTCAAAGTTAGGGTATGCGAAAAAGTGACTTTTGTGCCCTGAAGGTAAATGATGAGCAATCTTTACCAAAATTTCAGAGATGTCTGGGCACACTGGGAGAATCATTTTGAGTCCTTGGACAGGGTTCTAGCATGTCTAGAAGCCGAGTTCTACTTTTGCGACAGACAATTTTGCAGCCTGCTGCAGGCTGTTTGCTGCATAGAGGAACTATGCTACAATTTTTCTCGGGGACCTCTGGGTATCCTCTTGCACCTCTGAATTTAGAGTGTCATGAAAAATTTCCTCCGACCAAATAATCGTCTTTGAAAAACCACGACACCAGTTGCATCATCCATATGCAATACCATAAAATATCATCATGCCATGTTAATCAATATCGAAGCAGGGATTGATGCACTATATCATGTCAAAATTTCATATCGATATCTCTTCTGATACAAGAATCACATGAGATCAAAGTTTTGTGCGAATACTTTCGGTCGATACTGTAATTACTAGATAGGTTGTTGAAGACGCTGATAATTATGAAATTGTTCATTTTCCCCAAAACCGGGTTTTAGGGGGGGATTGATAATCGATATTGATGTATCTCGGCTCACTGAGCTTTTAAAATTATATATATATATATATATATATATATATATGAGCCCGTTTGTGATAGAGTCGAATAAGTTCCGGACAGCAGAAAAGTTGAAATCTGAGATGATGATTGTTTTTGATACTCTCGAGGGTGCTGATCACAATGGACTCTATGTCGAAGTATGCAAATCATTCTCCGTCCTCGTATGCAAATTCCAAAATTCATGCAATTTCTTGTCTTTTTGTTATAGTAAAGAAAATTATCACCAAACCAAGTCGTGTGAATACGATCTAGAAGTGAATTTGCATGAGGAGTCCTGTGGAAGTGTCAGAAATGCAAATTTCTTACTTTATGAAATTAAACATAAAAATATCTCGCGTTAAACTAAAAAGAGAGGGCCACCACTAATACTGTGCGTAGACAACACCTTCGCTGAGCTATGTTTTAAATTTGGGCGCTCAAATCGTATCGCAACTCGAGTTATGATTTTTTTAGTGCGAGACCTTCGGTGTTGTAGATCTTCGCCTCTTCATCAATGTTCGCATTTGCATACAGATTTTACCAAAGAGCCCTCGGAGTTGCTCAAAATTATAAATGAACACCTTCGATATGCTTTTTTTATTGTCTATACGGTCGTCAAACAGTATGGGTCAATAAATTCAAGTGTAGATTGTCTTTCAGATCTAACGAAGGATCATGAAACCAAATGTGTTATTTACCTTGGGTCATACGACCATACCAATATCTAGTTTATTATATCTGGCCATCGTCGACCTTCACGACAATATATAATATTTATACGAGTCACGGGGAAACGCGGTTTGACTAGCGTCTCACTGGGCCGTGCGCTGCTGGTATCTTGCGCCAGTATTATTCCATGTTTTTGCGAGGGCCTTCCTGATCAAGTTCTCATTTGGAGGGGTTGTAGCGTACACCTCATTTTTCAATACTGGCCAACGGACAACTCGCACGATTTTTCCCGTTGGGTTGAACTAGCGCAATTGGGAGGGAAATCGTTTTTGGGCTACTCTTGAATGCTGAATCTTGTAGTCTCCGAGAGTCCAAAATTGGATCTCGGTAGATTCTCGAAATTGTCCCACTATCGCTGGAATCGAGAGATGGTCGATTGGACACCAAGAGGGAAGCGGAAGAGGGAAAGCTAAGAGATGGAGAGACGAATTCGTCAACGCTGCCGGTCTACAGTTCATGCAAAAAGACGCGATATCACGAAATGGAGAACTATCATTTTTACCCAGGGGGCTGTATAATCTGTCAGAAATGTGCGAGAAAAATATGGCAAAAAACATCGCTCAAAACATGGCAGATTTTTCTCTAATTCTCTCAATTTAGCATGCTATTTTCGTCACTCTAACCAAATTTCAATCGGAAATGTGCGAGAAAACTTGGCGAAGTTCTAAACGGAACTTGGCTAAATTTGGTTAGAGAAAGAGAAATAGCACGCAAATCGAGAGAGGGAAAAGTATGCATGTATGTGAGCCTTTTTTTAGGGGGGAATTTGAGGCGCAATGAAGTGAACGCTAAAATTCCATTTTTGGCATTGTTGGGTGCTGATGGTCTGTTGCATCCTTGTTTTCATAATGAAATTCCAGCAAATGCTAAATCAACGTAACAAATTGGGTTGAAAGAAGAGTTTAAAAATCGGTCATGTGTAAATGTCTGAATCATCGTTTTATTCGAATTTCGCATTTTTTCTTTATTTTTGCAATTTTGCATGGTTTGTTTAGTTTTTTCGCTCCTTTTTATCGTACAACTACATCCGCAATGCTCTTATCGTCTTGTGAAGCCCATTTTCTTATATAACACTGCATTATAACGCTTCCTATGAAATTAATTGTTTTCTTTGTAGAGACTTTGATTTTGTTCTTGGAAGTGAAGGAATGGATGAAATGGAATGATCCTGCCAGTTAATCAATAGTAATTGCATTAGAAATTGCCAAAAAAATATTAATACTAAACGAATATAAACAACAGAAACAAAAATGTAAACAGGCTGATGACGTAGATGGCTGATTTCTAAAGAAAACTTGGTCAAGTTTTGAACGATGTCATTGAAAACTTGGTGAAGTTTTGAACGATGTCAGTGAAAACTTGGCAAGTTTTTTGGTGAAGTTTTGACAGATTATACAGCCCCCAGCTGAATTAACACCATCACCCAGCTGAAAGCTACAAGAATCAGCATTCAAGAGAAGCCAAAAAAAATTTTCCTCCAAATTTCAACGCAACGTCGGAATTTCACCCATAATAGACGGGAAAAATCGTGCGAGTTGTCCGTGTGGCCAGTATTGAAAAATGAGGTGTACGCTACAACCCCTCCAAATGAGAACTTGATCAGGAAGGCCCTCGCAAAAACATGGAATAATACTGGCGCAAGATACCAGCGGCGCACGGCCCAGTGAGACGCTAGTCAAACCGCGTTTCCCCGTGACTCGTATAAATATTATATATTGTCGTGAAGGTCGACGATGGCCAGATATAATAAACTAGATATTGGTATGGTCGTATGACCCAAGGTAAATAACACATTTGGTTTCATGATCCTTCGTTAGATTTGAAAGACAATCTACACTTTGAATTTATTGACCCATACTGTTTGACGACCGTATAGACAATAAAAAAAGCATATCGAAGGTGTTCATTTATAATTTTAAGCAACTCCGAGGGCTCTTTGGTAAAATCTGTATGCAAATGCGAACATTGATGAAGAGGCGAAGATCTACAACACCGAAGGTCTCGCACTAAAAAAATCATAACTCGAGTTGCGGTACGATTTGAGCGCCCAAATTTAAAACATAGCTCAGCGAAGGTGTTGTCTACACACAGTATTAGTGGTGGCCCTCTCTTTTTAGTTTAACGCGAGATATTTTTATGTTTAATTTCATAAAGTAAGAAATTTGCATTTCTGACACTTCCACAGGACTCCTCATGCAAATTCACTTCTAGATCATATTCACACGACTTGGTTTGGTGATAATTTTCTTTACTATAACAAAAAGACAAGAAATTGCATGAATTTTGGAATTTGCATACGAGGACGGAGAACGATTTGCATACTTCGACATAGAGTCCATTGTGATCAGCACCCTCGAGAGTACCAAAAACAATCATCATCTCAGATTTCAACTTTTCTGCTATCCGGACTCTGTTGGGTACTTGCTCGACTCTATCGCAAACGGGCTCATATATATATGAGGCCGTTTGCGTAAGAGTCGGACAAACCTCGGTACAGCAAAAAAGTGAAGGTCTGAGATAACAACGGTTTTCAATACACTTTGGTAAGCTGGGAGCACTGGCCAAATCTCTTTGCATGCAAATTTGATTGTAGGTCACTATGGAGCTCTGAAGATCACTGAAATTGACGGTTTTTCGAGTATATCTGGATACAGAGCAGACGAAACAAAAAAGTTCAAAAAGAGAGTCTACTTGCATGAAGAATCTAATTCTTGTGTCAGAAAGGTAAAATTGACCACGACAACGAGATAAGTAATTTTAACTCATATACTAACAAAAAGTGAGCAACCACTCTAGGGTCACCATCTGGAGCATACATTCAGTGTCCTACAAAAAAAATTTGGTAGAAAAAGAATTCTGCCCTTTTGAGTTATGATTTTTCAACCGGCGCCAATCGACTGTCTAAACACTCATTTCTCAGAGAGAAAGGTCATTTACATGAATTCTCACTCTCATTTCTGACTTTCAGACGCCGCGCAGAGAGAGTGAGGGATGTAAATGACCTTTCTCTTGGAGAAATGAGTGTTTTGACAGTCGATTGGCGCCGGTTGAAAAATCATATCTCAAAAGGGCAGAATTATTTTTCTACCAAATTTTTTTTGTATGACACTGAATGTATGCTCCAGATGGTGACCCTAGAGTGGTTGCTCACTTTTTGTTAGTATATGAGTTAAAAAAATTTTATCTCGTTGTCGTGGTCAATTTTACCTTTCTGACACAAGAATTAGATTCTTCATTCAAATTCGAATAGACTCTCTTTTTGCACTTTTTTGCTTCATCTGCTCTGTATCCAGATATACTCGAAAAACCGTCAATTTCAGTGATCTTCAGAGCTCCATAGTGACCTACAATCAAATTTGCATGCAAAGAGATTTGGCCAGTGCTCTCAGCTTACCAAAGTGTATTGAAAACCGTTGTTATCTCAGACCTTCACTTTTTTGCTGTACCGAGATCTGTTGAGAATTGTCCGACTCTTACGCAAACGGGCTCATAATTATACATGTGAGGCAGTTTGGGTAAGAGACAGACAATCATTGATCTTCCGCCATATGCCGAGTCAGCAGAAGGAATGTTCTGGCGCACAGACTCACTAAGATGTCGGCATCTAGAGAGCATAACTCTCCTAGATACTTGACTAGATAGTGAGTAGAAAACGGACTCTCGTGAAAATAAGAGAGTTGGAATGTCTAGATGTCGACATCTAAGATAGCGCTCTGTGAGTGTGTGCCTCCACCTCCCCCACCCAAGGTAATGCTCTTATTCTTGATACATAATTGAAACATATCGATGTTTCTCTCTGTCCCTCTCTCACTCTTCCTCCCCCCCCCTCACTCTGTGTGCGTGGCTGGGGGTTGCGCGGTCGGCGCTGGGAATGGGTGCCCGGCTGTGAGTGTGTGCCTCCACCTCCTCCTATACTAAGACGCGTAACCATATTTGACATATAAATGGCTAAACTGGGGAAATGACGTCACGACAGTGCGACTGCCGGCCTATCGATTACTAATTATATTCGCGGGAAGCTTCGTTTAGGAGCCCGGAAAGGGCGGAAATACGGTAATTCCGCGCGGATAAATTCATATAAAATCGGGGAGTTGAGATGTTACGGTATGAATAGCTGAGCGTAGTTTGTAGTCGACCGGAGAAGAGACTACGGTAGGTCACGGCGGGAAAGTCGAAATTTTTTTCACAAAATTGAAGATTACGGTAACTTCCGGTCGTCGGAGGATCACAGGATTTGACACGGGACTCGGCAGGACAGTTTCCCATCTGATACAGTATAAAGATATGACTCAAATACAGTACTACGACCGTACACTCGCTGGCAGAACTTGTAAAAAAACAGCAAAAAAATATTGAACAGCTTCCCTTCTGCTGCATTGGTCGCGCGACCTCGTGCTGCAAAGTCATTGCGTGGGTGCAAACTGGCTTTTCAAGTTTTCTCCTCCGCTAAATTCGGAATGGCAGTGAGCGACGAAATGGTTTTACGTATCTCATAGAGGATCTCTTGGGCTATTGAATTCACGTTTTGGTTATGACATTAGCTGTCGTACAAACCGTGCTGCACCTGCTGCATGCTCTGCACTTTTATGGGATCTTACCGGTATAACTTATGTTGGCAATGAGCAATCAGGCTAAATCGTGTAGGTTTTTACCGTGGAGTCATTGCACATCCACTGTGCGAGTATGGGCCGGATACCTCTTTCTCCAGAACTTGCATCAAGATTACGTCACTTTTGCAGCATGCTTTTTGGACGTGCAGCAGCTTTGTTGCCGATTTTCTCCCAGACTTGTCACGATAATTTGGGAATGTGGGGCACTGGGGCAACACATATACGGCGTTTGATTAATGTTGAACGTTTCTCCGCTTCACTGGAATCGTTTGAACATCGTAAAAGCATGTTGAAAATGGCCATTTGTAGTTGATTTTGTCCGAATTTCCCGCGTTTGGTCAACATCCCTGACCCTATAACTTTGTCCACAGGCATTTTATGATATGATGATGAAATTTCACAGAGGCTTTCACCCCGGTGCAATATTCTTTTGCTTCTTTTTCCGCAAAGTTTCAAATGGTTTTGAGATACTTCCCGATGTAGTAAATGTATTTTTTCAGCCTTCAACAAGGAGGTTCTCGTTGTTTCAACCACGTACCATCACCGGTGTGCAACCACAAGTTGATATCAAGCCTAGAGCGAATATCAACTTGATATCAAGCTCCCGATTTCACAAGTTGATATCAAGTTGCCGCAACCTGGGAAAACTCTACTCGTAAACAACTCCAGACAGTGCACTCAAAGCACGGGCGCGTACACCGCGTCTCATTTTCAAATCAATTTATCGATTTCCTACCGTTATTTATCGAATTTCATCGTATTTTCTATCTCAAATTACTGCGGGAATCGTGGAGAACGGCGATATTTACATTGAGGTACTATGTACTGCGGAGTTCCTATGAAACTCTCGTCTTTTCAGAATGTGAAGATATCCGAAATGGATATTTGGTTGATTACTTATAATTTCTACACGTTCTCATGCATAAATGAAGGCCTCTGGTCTTTATGCAATTTTCGTCACAAAAAGGTTCGTAATTGAAGAATAATCTTCTTTTCAGATCCGTTTTATACATTTTATTATACAATGTTTCTTTCTATCGGCGAGACCATTCGTGCTATTTCTAATCATCAAGTTGGATATTTAGTCGATACTCAAGGTAAGTGAAGCGTTTCCTACAATATTCCTTTCAGGAAGCAGCCGAAATTTCATATTTGAATATCGGGCCGTTATTTCAATAACTTCGGCGTCCTTTCTATACGAAGAACCACCACTTAGAAGAAGTGAATCATATTTTGTATGCCCTATCACCATGTAGTGGATTTATGCATGATAAAATGTTTGATTTGCTTGGAAAACAAGAAAGAACACGAGTATAAACAAGGGTACGGGAGCGCGGGCCCACAAAAATTCCACAAGTTGATATCAAGCTGTTTCACAAGTTGATATCAAGCTTATTCACAAGCTTCCTTCAAGCTTGATGCCAACTTGTGAATGAGCTTGATATCAACTTGTGGTTGCACACCGGTGATTCCTCCGTAAAATTCAACCCCGTCTAAATGGAAGCTTTTGTGCTCACAAGGGAAGACCGCATACTTAAGGTGGCGGTTCAGAACGACATATAGCGCGATCGATTGGTATTCCGAAACCATTTCGAAATCAACTTGCCAAATCTGCTAAATGGCCGCGGGGCATAAGAAAAATCGAAAAAAAGCTTTCGCGCAATAGGGATATCACACCATTGAAAATGCGAAGGAACAACTGGCCGAGTGGTGTTGAGATAAGATGATTGTCTTGGGAGCGATGAGTTGATGGTTCTACCCCATCCCGCTGCAAATCTTTTTGCTGTTTTTTTAGCGATTATTTCATTGCATTGCTATGACGAAACATTCATTGGTAGCGAGTTAACACATTTACACATTATGGCCGCTCATTCACATCTATGGTATTCAATAACGAAATTATGGAAACAGATGAAATTGTGGCAGCAAGTGCACTTCAACATGTGATCATTCATGCATCCAGCGATCTCGCATTTGATGTCAACTCGAGAGTTAAAGCAGAACTGCGTGTGTGTCAGGAATGAAGGAAGGCGCTCATCAATGTATCCAGCCTTGAACCATCTGTATGTCAGGAAGGGTCAGAAGATGTTAGCGCAGAAGGCATAACACACCATCGATATCAACTGACAATGGATACCAATGGATGTTTCGTCACAACAATGCAATGAAATAATCGCTAAAAAAACAGCAAAAGGATTTGCAGCGGGATGGGGTAGAACTGTCAACTCATCGCTCCCAAGACAATCCTCTTACCTCAACACCACTCGACCAGTTGTTCCTTCGCATTTTCAATGGTGCGATATCCCCATAGCGCGAAAGCTTTTTCGATTTTTCTCATGCCCCGCGGTCATTTAGCAGATTTGGCAAGTTGATTTCGAAATGGTTTCGGAATACCAATCGATCGCGCTATATGTCGTTCTGAACCGCCACCTTAAGTATGCGGTCTTCCCTTGTCAGAAAATACGGCCTGCTCTACTGAAAGCTGTAATAAGGTGATCATAAAATGCCATCCTCGTTTTTTTGTCAGTCACGAGCTGTCGCCTCAGTGATGAGAAGCGCCGCTATTGCGAAATATGCTAATGTGCATTTCCTACGTGCTTCATGCGTTATTTTTTCTCTCGATCGTTTTTATTGTATAGTGTAGCTACACGCAGTGTTGTGTGTTAGAAAAGGAATTCGGGACCGCGGTATATCACACCATTGAAAATCTGAAGGAACAACTGGTCGAGTGGTGTTGATGTAAGAAGATGGTCTTGGGAGCAATGGGTTGGTGGTTCTACCCCATCCCGCTGCAAATCTTTTGCTGTTTTTAGCGATGATTTCATTGCGTTGCTATGACGAAACTCCCATTGGTAGCAAATTAACACATTTACACATTGATATTGATGATGTATTGCTCATTCTGCGCCAACATATTCCGACCCTTCTTGGAATACGGATGGTTCAAAGCTGGATACGTTGATGAGCGCCCTCATTCATTCCTGACTCCCTTGCAGTTCTGCTTTTAACTCTCGAGTCGACATCAAATGCAGATCGCCGGATGCACGAATGATCATTTGTTGAAGTGCTCTCGCTTGTCATATACCCAATTGCGCAATATTTTTCCCGCATTTTTTCATGCCCCGTGGCCATTCAGCTGATTTGGTGAGTTGATTTCGAAATGGTTTCGGAATACCTATCGACAGTGATGCTCATGAGTCAACCCCCCCCCCCCAAACCCCACTAGTGTGGGGGGGGTCCATAGTACAGGCAGCGGGGACATCAGTCATCACATTATTTTGGATCAAATCTATCGAAAACAGTATTATTTTCACCTTTTCACAATGCTCGGACCCCCGCGCGGGTCGCCGAATTTAGGGACTATGAGCATCACTGCCTATCGATTGCGCTATATGGCGTTCTGAACTGCCACCTTAAGTATGCGGTCTACCCTTGTGAGAAAACCCAATTTCGACTTCAAAAAAATACTTCTCGTGAAATATTTGCAAAATAACAAGGAATTTTCATTCGCATTTTCATTATTATTCTATTTCTAAGCCATTAATGAAAATACAAAACGAATACGAGAAGCTACTACCTTGCCAACATCTGACGCAAAATGCGTCTGGCGTTACGCCCTCTATTCTAGTTACTGTGAAGAGAAGGGAATTTAAAGGCCTCCCACGAGTTTGACCACATAGACTGCCAACGCAGTGCTGTGGGGAACGCTCACCCGATAACATTGCAACGCATCCGAAAATCTACCGTAATCTATAAATCGATATATTGTCGCTCAAATGGCTATAAAAGAGCAATGATCGACAGGCAACGCGTGCTAGGACATGTGAGAATACATGCAATCGACGTAAAATGAAGTTGCAAACAGTATAATAATGTTCCCCCTTTGAATAATTTCGGCTTTCATCAAAAATGTAATAGTTTTCGTAAAGGAACGATTAGAAATTGCTCCTATTCCGAGTGTGCGCGCTCTATTTTCGTGTTCCTGTATACTGTATTCGCTGTCATATACTGTATTGGCTTATTGAAAATCAGGCAACGTTGGACTCGTGGGGATTCTAAAATTCACGAATTTATAATCTGATTTCCCGGGAAGTGCTCGTTTTCTTCTTACTTACTTTTCTTCTTGTTCCCAATTAGAAATTAATGATAAAACTCCATATTAGATAGTCAAAAGTGACGAAAACTATCATGAAAAACTCGAAACGCGTATACGGTAGATATACGGTGGACAACAGCGTAGCAGGTAGTAGCGTGAAAAAGCGTACTCAAATATTCAGAGCTCTCTAAAGCCTCCATCATCCTAGCTCACTTGTGATTCTAGAGACATCAAGACAGGGTCAAGCCAGTATTTCCCTAAAACCCGGTTTTGGGCAAAATGAACTATTTCATAATTATCAGCGTCCTCAACAATCTTTATTGTCATTACCTGATTCAATTTGGACAAACTTGCAGATCAGCAGTCAGCAGCAGCTTGTCATAGATAGAATCTGAATTTTTGCAGGTCGTGCGGTATATGATCAGGTTGATCTGAAAGAACTGTCGAAGGCTCAGGTGAAGGATCAGGGATGGCCACAGAGACTACAATTGGTGATCGATGTGGATGAGAGACTGAAGAAGGCACACAAGTCGAAGAGTTGGAAGTCTGGACAATGAGAAAGAATACACGCACAAGAGCTGGAAATCTAGATAATCATCCCAAATGCTCATTTTGATAAAAAAAAGTGTTATTTCGACCTTACGTTACCGGTACAAAGCGTAGGGACGGGCAGCCGAAATATCAAACTGGCTCTAAAATTACGCTTTTTGTTTGGTTGTGGTTATCGGCGATGCTGAATCGTGATTTCATAGTTAAAATTCACGCAATTCACAAAATCATGTAGAAAATTGCATGTTTACTAAGCCCCGCCCACTTCAAACCTGTTATTCACGCATGCCTTGCCAACGCGTCGCGGTTTCGCAGTTCCGCGTGTCAACGTTCATTTTTTTGAGTCATTTTTTATTGCATGAAAAGTGTACGCTGCAATTTATTTTTTCCTTAAAAAGTTTACTACGGGTGCGGCAATATGTATTTCTGCTGCTTCGATGGGAAATTGATCATAGATACCCGTTTTTCGTGATGATAAAAATTACTACTTTTGCGTTGTGCGACATTTTGTTCGTTTGAAACGTCCAGCATTCAATACCTGCAGGCAAATTCGAAATAGACGGTAGTATCTTCTCCCAACTCAACTCGCTGTGCTCGTGTTTTTTCAGGCACTTCGTAGGGTCTTGCTTTAAAATCGAGTTGCCAGTTGGCTGAGTCCATTGTGACCTACCGTAACCCAACCACCGTACTCCTAGACATTCTGTCAAACCTACCACAACCCAAAGTACAATAACCTGATTTTTTTAACATTTGAAACTGGGTCGAGATTACTGTATGAGATAGATTTCGGATAAAATTTGACTGTGGAACATACTTTGACCCAGATATACAGTATCCTGGACTACGGTAGCATAGCTGCAATAACAGGGATATATTTTTTCTTGAGAACTGAGTCAGAATTATTTGCATGAACTCTCTCAAGTTTCCAAGGATGATGTACATCTACCGTATTCTCTTTCGGGTTTGACCGTGTTCTCGTAATTTTGACACGGAAGGAACAACACGTGTGTCCTCCACTACAGTTATTTCACCCCCTTCGGCTAGGTTACTGTAGACACAGCATGAGATTAGAGAAGAAATGAACAGTTTCTGTGACAAAGCTGTATAATATGTGGGGAGGGGTTTAATGATATAAGCGGGATAAGTGAGAAGAAGAGAAGGAATGCATCTTCACCCTCACTGACAAATATTGTAATTATAATTAGAAAAATAAAGAGAGCAATACCCACAATGTGGTAAACATCGAAGAAATGTGGTAAGTATGGCTTGAAAATTCAGTAATCCGGTTATCTGAGTTCGGCAGATTGCTGGCGCATGAAAAAGGACGCAACAAAAGCAAATGTGAGCATAAAAAATCAATAAAAAATGAAACAAAATGCAACTGTGCAAGAGATCAGTCTTACGGTAGGATTTGTATTTCCCGGGTTCGCCATCGTTCTTTTTGACGGCTTAAAACCTGGCTCTCCGTGCTTACCGGTTGTTTGCGAAAGTCTTACCTACGATTTTCGTGTTTCACTCAGAGATGACGCGTAAGCTGCGTCTGCAACTGTACAAATCGAGAAATTGAGCGCCAACGCTCTAGAATTCTTGAACGACGACTTTTAAGAATTGTAAATTGTGCTCTTTACGTATTTTCTCGAAGCGTTTACCTAGGTTTTTCGATTATCTTCTTCCATGCGTTTTAATTCACTACCGCTATATTAAGAAGTTGAAAAATCAAGCGCCACTCCTTTCATTCTCTCTAAAAAGACGAAAAGCATGTAGCTACAGTACCGAAATATTTGAATTTGAACGCGTGGTGTGGTGGGTGCGTCAAAGTCTATTTGTTGGCTCTTTGTCCCTCGCATTTCCGGCTGCCTTGGATGGTTGAAGTGTTGTATGATTGAAGAGATAGAACATGCGATTCTCTCATTTGCTGAAAGACTCTGTCAAGAGCATCCAACTACTGATCAAGCATGATTTGAACATTCTTGACCGAGATAAGTTCATCGCGAAGATCCGCGCAGGGAACGGAGGCGTTGGATTATCGAGGTTTGATGCGTAAAGAATGAAGCAATGCTAAGTTTTGTCCTAGGTACAATGGTTGTGGCGGTCGGGGCGGGAGCGTCATATTCCTTCCCTCTCCAAAAATGGCTTTCTCTCACATCACCAAATCGTTCGGGAAATCTATGATAGTGAGTTATGTTTATTTCCGGTCGTGTTAACTATTATTACTGATCTGGTATATCAGGCCGTGGCAAGATGCGGCGAGAGCGCGATGAAAACAAAGCTGATCGGTTCAGATTCGCACGATACGGTAAATATTTATATATCGTATATATCATTTATATATTTTTATCAACGAATTCGATTACTTATCTAAAGCGCTATTGAAAAAAAGGGTCTGTCAGAATTTTAGCATTTTTTCCTGCTGTAGCATGCTGCTGCAAACTTTCACGAGTCACACTTTAGTGGGAGAACACGGCTTCAAAATGCTTCGATTTTGATTGAATTTGGAATTTAGGCATCAATTAAAAGCGGTTATGGCTCTGCGTACTCACTCGATAGTTGGTGGTTCGAATCCAATGCATGTCATACTTCTTTTGTCCATTTATTGGAGTATACTTTGCGCTATTTACAAATATTTGAGGTACTTTCGTGTGAAAAAATTGAAATTCCGAAATTGCAAAGTGAAATTAACGATTTTGCCATTCATTCATTGAAATAGGTCATTAAATCAACGATTAAGTATGTTGTAGCATGTAAAAATGTTGCAAAAGAAGGTTGACATGTATTGGATTCGAACCCCCAACTATCGGGTGGGTACGCAGTGTTATAACCGCTTTGACTAACGGTGTGCGACTTGCTCAAACGTTGCTAAAACCTTTTTTTTCGAATGGGTCGCATCGAAGACCGTCGAATCACCCCATACATAGTATACGCATTACCTGGCAAATTTTACCGGACGACCCGAGCCTCCTGAAATGATTTAAAGTCAAGTCTAAGCTCAGGTTAGGGTTTAGGATGTTGCGTAGGCTTCTCTTATTATTAATTACGATGATTTAAGATGTTTTATGCACCCTAATACTAGAACTTGCATATTTACGTACTTAGACTTAGACTGATAGGTTTCATTTAAGTACGGGTAACTTATAACTAAGTACTAGTAGCCAACTATTTGAGACGTCTGAGCAATATCCTGAGCGTCAAAATTAGACCTAGCATAATATCAGGCGAATTTTCGACTGAAACACACTTTCCGGAGGCTCGGGCCGTCCGGTAAAATTTCGCAGGTATACGCATTAGGTAATCGACAGCTCTATCACATATACAAAATTTGCGTGGGCAGAATTTCATATCTGAGTTATGGCCTAAAAACTGTTATAAAATTCAAAGATGTGAAATCTCAAATTCTTTCTTGCGCGTGTTAGTACATCACTTTTGATGCTTTAATTCCAAATTTCATCAAAATCGAAGCATTTTGAAACCGTTTTCTATCTCACTGAAGTGTGACTCGCTAAAGTTTGCAGCAGCATGCTGCAGCCGGAAAAAAATGCTAAAATTCTGACAGACCCCTTTTTCAATAGCGCTTGAGATAAGTAATCGAATTTGTTGATAAACACCGGCACGATTTTTTTCTTTGTACCAGACTTGTCTTGATTCTTTCGTGAGCCCCAGTCCTGATGAAAATTCACCCTAGTTTTAGCACTCAGAGAATTCATGGCATGGCTGTGGCAGGTACACGGCAGCTAACTTGCCGGCTGACTCCAAACAGGTAAAAAGGTAAATGGTAGGCTGCGACAAGCATGATTTGTACCTGCTAGATACCTCCCACCTTCCGGGTACCTGCAATGTACTTGTCTTTTGTTGATATTCAGTTTGACAACCTGTAGCATCCATGCCTTTTACCTGCGACTGCAATGCTTTAAAAAAACTACCTGCGACTTTCATGTTTGGAGCCAGCGGCAAGTACGCTTTAACTGCCATTTACCTGCCATAGCCATGCCACGAAATCTCGTATTTAAAGTTACCGACCAAGGAAAAAATCGATATTTATTTTATATTTTTATTCGATGCAGATGAGTGTCCTGATTACGTGTTTGATGTCAAAAATGACAGAAAAAATTCCCAAAATTATTATGAGCACGTAAAAAATCGAACCTGATTTTCAAATTTTCGCGCCATTTCAAGCATTCTGTAGCAAACCACTCGATCAGTACGGAGGTTTTCCTCCTTCTCCTCTCTGTTTCCGTCATTTGTGTATGATATTTCGTCGATTATTCACAGCGGAGTTTATCAGATGAGTGCTCTTGACATTTTGAACTACTCTTGACCAATATTTGCTGGATGCTTCTGTTAAATTACAGTTTATCCGATTCGTACTTCTCAAACGACAAATGGTCATCTTATTAACTCTGCTGTGAAGAATCGACGAAATATCACACACAAATGACGGAAACAGAGAGGAGAAGGAGGAAAACCTCCGTGCCGCGACGCGTCGAGACGCGTCGCGGTCGAATCGATCGAGTGGTTTGCTACAGAATGCTTGAAATGGCGCGAAAATTTGAAAATCAGGTTCGATCAGGGACACCCTTTACGTGCTCATAATAATTTTGGGAATTTTTTTCTGTTATTTTTGACATCAAACAAGTAATCAGGACACTCATCTGCATCGAATAAAAATATAAAATAAATATCGAATTTGTTCCTTGTTCGGTAACTTTAAGCAACTGAGTATTTAAGCAACATGGTTTGAAGAATCTTTTTTTTGGAAAGTTAAAAACAAGCGAAATCAGCTGAATTTTGTAATTTGAATAACAAGTCGGAGATGTGCATAACATGACACACTCGCCATCGTAACCAGGATCCTGGAGTACCTCCTGGATTACAACATTCTCCTTTCGACTTCGATTTTTCTACTGTCCGAAGTGTGCTCGTTTATATGGTAAACGGCCTCTTATACGAAGGTCCACAGTTCTTCGGGGGCACGAGCAATGGACTGAAAGGAAGACTGAAAGGGGGCACTGTCACAAAGGCTCGTATAGGTGCTGCCCACATATGATATCCAAAAATATATGAGATTTTTAGCAATTTTAAGCGAAAATGCGAGAAAAAATTCCAACACACAGACAGACACTTCTATTTCCTATTAGTAGAGAAACCACCGACTTTGAGGTGAAGGTCTGGGGTGCTTACGAGTAGAGAAGTGAGAGTCACCCTCGACTCTTGCTTCTTTTGAACCAGGGCTGGGATTTTCCATTTTCCGTTTTCCGAACTTTTTCGGAAAAATTCGATTTTCCGAAAATATCTCGGAAAATTTCCGAATTTTTGATGTCCGTTTAATCGTCAAAAATGATTAAAAATATTAAATAAAACTTAATTTTTTAAATGTTCTGTTACAATATAACAAATTTTGGCCGAAATGAGCACACAGTCTAAACAATCATTTATTGACTGGCTTTCCAATTTCCAAAATCTCAACCTTTTCCCTCGTCCATGAGAACTTTGAACAGTAGCTTATTTTCAAAATCAACATAAAAGAATTCGGAATCTAAGTGTTCTTACCATCATCCATCGTTGTTATACCATCAACGATTTGTTTCTTGCCGGAGGATAAAAAATTGGTATTTCGAAGAAAATAATCGAAAACCCAGAGAAGTGAGAGTCACCCTCCAAACTCGACTCTTGCTTCTTTCAAAATTTGAACTACAGCGCCTATTTGTAAACTTCGACGTCGTGCTACAGGTTACATCATCCGAGGCTGCGTGTTCTGATGCTTGGGGCCTTAGTATGATCATTCACCAATGTTGAATCTTAATTTTAGAGAACATCGTTTGAGTTTTGAGGTTGTGGAAGTTCCCGTTGGCGTGGAAGTGGTGAACGAGGATAATGGTGTGCTGATTGCAAGATGTGATCGACCGTTCCATCGATATTTAGTGGCGAAAGGAGGAGAAGGAGGACGGCGAGAGAATAACTTCAGGTCTGCGCATCCTCACGCACCATTCTATTCGATAGATATTGTGAAGCACAGACATTAATTCGATAGATACTTGATTAGAGACATGAGAAGGGGGAAAGTCTACGAGTGGGAATCCATGTGAAACTCCGTCCGAATGTTGCCCTGCTCGGCTTTCCCAATGCTGGTAAATCAACGCTCGTCAAGGTAAAACATAATGTTGTAATTATCTACCTCTATCATCTCTCCAGGCGTTGGTCCCTACGAAAAGCGTAAAAATTGCAAGTTATGCGTTCACTACGAGACATCCTCAGGTATTCTACAATATAATTTCTTATACTACTTATCAGTGTTGGGCGGAAAACCCGATATCGGTCGGCGGCCCGCAAAATTTGGGTCGGGGTCCGAAAATTTGGCCAAAATAAGGAAAGTTCAGATATTCGATATTGTCAAATGAAGAATGAAATTGAATTTTTATAAATATTTTTCGATCTCTTGCGTAGAATTTTTTTCGTCCAGAATGGGGCTGAGAGGAGCATATAAATTCGAGAGGGACTCTCTCAACTTCACTCACTCCCACCCTGACCTCTTTCTTCTGGAGGTTGGGAACGATAACACATAATTTCAGCTTGTGGCTGTGTGTCGTCTAACAATGCACTCCCACACGAGCACCGTCCATAAATTGAGATTGAACGAACTTCAAGATGCACGCTATGCACAACTTTCACCCTCTATCGCTTTTCTTGTACTGACCCGTTCGCTTAATTTTGTTCATGTGTGGCCTCGTCATATTGTACGCATTTTCAGTTAAATTGGTTCAATTACACCTTCATAATGCTTTTAATTTGTATCTCAGTTAGATTCTTGCATGTCCAACCCTTTGTTATTGTCTCATATAATAGCCCAGAAGTCTAGTCTCCTTCTTCATTGTCATAAAAAAGGGTTCTAATATATATTTTTAAATATATATTTATATAATATAAAATATATGTCTACTGTATAAAGTTTGCACCGTGTTATAGTTGTATTGTTTAATGCATAGGACACAAACATATTAATGAGGAAGTACTATTGCAAAGAAAATGTATTTTTGTGTGAAATAGAATAAGAGAAACATGATAAAATGAAAGAAGCACACAAAAAGAGTCGAAAAAGAAGAAAGCAGAAGAACAGTTAAACAATAATACGGTAATACACAATGCGATCGCAAACCGATTTTAAATTCATTCCATTAAATTTAGACAGCCAATAACTCTTTCATTTTTTTTCTTGAGTTTTGTGCGATCCGGCGGATTGAATCAGCGTAAAAAATGCTCCAGAAATGTGTATTTCATTTTATGTTTACTTCAAAATTGACGAAATTAGTTGAACCCGAAATCGCTACGAGATTCGGGCGAATCAAGCGAATCTCGTAGCGATCCAGGGCTTTCCTCATTTTGTTAGTTTTGAAGTAAACATTAAATGAAATACACATTTCTAGAGCATTTTTTACGCTGATTCAAACCGCCGGATCGCACAAAACTCAAGAAAAAAAATGAAAGAGTCTAACTTTAATGAAATGAATTTAAAATCAGTTTGCGATCGTATCGGGTATTACCGTATTATTGTTTAACTGTTCTTCTGCTTTCTTCTTTTTCGACTCTTTTTGTGTGCTTCTTTCATTTTATCATGTTTCTCTTATTCTATTTCACACAAAAATACATTTTCTTTACAATAGTACTTCCTCATTAATATGTTTGTGTCCTATGCATTAAACAATACAACTATAACACGGTGCAAACTTTATACAGTAGACATATATTTTATATTATATAAATATATATTTAAAAATATATATTAGAACCCTTTTTTATGACAATGAAGAAGGAGACTAGACTTCTGGGCTATTATATGAGAAAATAACAAAGGGTTGGACATGCAAGAATCTAACTGAGATACAACTTAGAAGCATTATGAAGGTGTAATTGAACCAATCTAACTGAAAATACGTACAATGTGACGAGGTCACACATGAACAAAATGAAGCAAACGGGTCAGTACAAGAAAAGCGATAGAGGGTGAAAGTTGTGTATAGCGTGCATCTTGAAGTTCGTTCAATCTCAATTTATGGACGGTGCTCGTGTCAGAGTGCATTGTTAGACGACACACAGCCACAAGCTGCAAATAATCGTTTCGTAACCGTTCCAAACATCCAGAAAGAGGCCAGGGTGAGAGAGTGCATGACGGTGTGTTCGAGAGAGAATCGATTTTGCACACTCTTTCACTCTCATTCTGGAGGTAAAATATTTGACGAAATAAATCGATTTTGTTTTCTGATTCATTCTCAATTTTACCAATATATGCATTGTATTTATTAAACTTTTAAATTGTATTTGTTCAAATTTTTACACGGATGCTACAAATTTCATGCATATTTAAATTATTTTTCCTATAAACATTTGAACTCTGAAATACAAAGTTTCAGATTTTTTTTGACCGGTTCTTTCTCAATACAATTACATGATCTCTGAACAACTTCATTCGTGCTAATTTGAATCTGCGAAGAATTGTTTTGAATTTTCGATTTCGGTAATTTTTGAAAATTGCAATACTTTGGAAAATCATATCTCAAATTAATGAATTGCATAATTCCTGTAGAATCCAAAATTCTAACCATATCACATAAATTTTGAAAGACGGTATGGTGAGAGGAGCACCTAGGGTATTTATTTGTTTGAATCTCGAAAAATGCACCCTAACCTACACGATTTTTTTTAGCTATTTGCCGGAATTTTAAAATCTACTTGTTCAATCTGGAAAGAAAATAATTAAATTTAGATTTTTTCACATCATATTTATTTTAAATTGCAAATATTATTCTGATGATAATAGAAGTAGTTAATATAAATAAGGTGGTATTCGGAGTTTAATTAATCGATTGGGGCCGAAGAAAAAAATTAATTTGGCCGCCTCGGCGGCCCGCAAAAATTCTTCTCGGAGGCCCGCAGTATGAAAAAAGTCCGAGTTTCTAGCCCAACACTGCTACTTATTTATTGCATATTTTCGTTAGCTAGAAATTAATACACTTTCTCTGTAAAAGCGTCGGCGGGGCTTACGGGGCATGGCACAACATTTCAAAATTGTTGTATGGAGCTGTAACTTTAATGTTACGTTCCCGGTGGTACACGCTACATCCAAATTGTTGATCTCCAACTTTGGGATCACGTAAATTTATTGCATTTTTCAACATCAGGAAGGTTGAATGTGTTTTAATAACGCTATAGCGTAACATGTCAAAGGTTACACAATGTTGGCAAATATTGTATTATAAAACTTATAAAAAATGCTCCAATTATTTTAATATTTACAAATGCAATGTGGGAAATCAAAAACAGTAAAGAAAAAATACGGCAAAATATTTTTTCCGTTGTCGGGATTGGAAGCACCGGAAATCGGGTAAAGATGGAACTGACAGCAAACGTTAGATCTCAAAACATGAAATAAATTTAATTATTGAAATATGCCATTTGGATCGTCTTTATGAGAGAAATCGATATCTACAATAAAAAACGGCCCTTTTCATTCCTTTATAGGGTAACTTTTCGAAAAGTGTCCGGGAATGTAGTTATTCCCGATTTTATCGTGACAGAGAAGATCAATCGAGACGAAAATTGAGCTTAACGGATACCTTTTCACGCTCTAACGATTGGTGTATTAGACAATGGTTCAATTTTAGATATATTTTTTAAAGATCTTGAGATCGCATAGCTGTAGATCCACTCAACAATTTGGTGAAAGTGTGTCCCACCCATAGGAAACGTAACCCGAACGTTAAAGTTACCGGGAATCCACGGAATAATTTTGAATTCGAGGTTTTCGTTACATAAATTCTAATATGAAAATAAATTTCAATAAATTATGAGGTACCGAAGTATGTAAAAAAAGAAATGAAAAAAGGCCGGAGCGCCATAAAACAGCATAATGAAATATTCTCATTTGAATTTGCGCGAACTTTCCTGATGATTAGTGTTCTATTTTCGGACATTTGGAGCTGTGCCATGCCTAATTATCGATTTTTGACATTTTTTTGCTTCAACTGCCTTTCTTTTACAGCACTTGTCTATTCGACTCCGTCGTAAGATCAGATCCCACAAATGTGGATTCCCGGTAACTTTAAAGCTCGATACGACCATTTTGAAAAGTTGTGCCATGTCAACCCCGCTGTTACGGAGAACGCGTTTTAAAGAAGGCCTCCCACGAATATTTGGTCACATAGACTGCCAACGTAGTGTTGTTGGGGGCGCTCACCCGAGCACATTGCAACGCATCCGAAATTAAACCGTAACCTATAAATCGATACATTGGCGCTCAAATGGCCGCAAAGGTACCAAGAATCGACAGGCAACGCATGCTAGGACGCGAAGATAGGAGAATGAACAGAGGAAAATGAAGCTGCCAACGATATAATAATGTTTCCCCCTATGGATAATATCGGTTTTCATCAAAAATATAATAGTTTTCGCAAGGAATGTTTAGAAAATTGCCCCTAATGCTAGTGTACGCGCTCCATATTTTTCTCGATTAGCCAAATACAGTACACCTGAAAAATGCGACCAATAATGGAGTCGGGACAATTTCTAAACGTTCCCTTACGAAAATTATTATATTTTAGATGAAAACCGATATTATCCACAGGGGGAACATTATTATATCGTGGGCAGCTTCATTTTCCTCCGTTCATTTTCCTATCTTCGCGTCCTAGCACGCGTTGCCTGTCGATTCTTGGTACCTTTGCGGCCATTTGAGCGCCAATATATCGATTTATAGGTTACGGTAGAAGAATTTCGGATGCGTTGCAATGTGCTCGGGTGAGCGCCCCCAACATCACTACGTGTGATGTGACCAAATATTCGTGGAAGGCCTTCTTTAAGTTTGGCAATTTCAAAACCATAATTCTACATTTCTCTATATGTACTAAGATGGGGGGGGCGCGTCTATTTGCCGGCTCGGGCGCTCTCTCCCTCTCCCTCACCTTTAGGTACCGCAGTCTCCGCCCACTTTTCGACACTTGTGGAAGCGCCGCTACAGTATACAAGGCGCCCACTTTCGAATTCTATTGCGAACTGGGTCAAGTACTCATGTTCAAAATTTATTTTTTGTTACTTCCTGCAGTTTATTTTTTATTTCTCTTGCGTAACGCGATTGTCTGCTACCATTCCATTATATCGTCGTTATAGATTCCCGTTGGAGGGCTGGAATATCTTTTTTTGCGAGCGATCCAAACACACACCTTTCAAACACTGTTCCATCTAGATGCCGCATGATGCCGTTTTCTAATTTGAATACTATAATAATGTGTCGATTTTGGTACTTAAAATATAACAGGAGCTAGGGGTCCGCAATGACGCGCAAAACCTCAGCATCGAAAACCATGAATTTCAAGTATCGCATTACCATCCATTTTCTTCTATTTTATTTATTTTTTCTTGCTATAGTTGAGGTCTAGGGTTCTTATATTTTAAAAAAATATAATGGGTAGTGTCGACATCACACTTTACCTCGAAATTGTTCATGCTCATTCGCGTTCAACCGAAATTGTTCATGCTCATTCGCGTTCAAAATTATTTCAAATACCATTGCTTGCACATACTGCATTAGTATTGGGTACTCGATTTATACATAAAACATATGGAAAGAAAAATTCATTTCATGAAAAATTCTCGAAATTTCATTTCGAGTTATGAATTTGACATAGATCTGACACATGGAACTCGCCAAATCCCGCCCACTTTCATGTGTTTTTGCAACCCATTTTCTAAGACGTTTTGCCACTTTGGTTCATTTTATTGACTATTTTAATTTTAATTAGTCGAATCAGCACAATTAAAAGTATCATTCACGAGAAAGCTAGACTTTTACGTTCGAGTTCGTTGTATGCGCTGCGGTCCCTACTCACCCTTTCCATTAGATCTTTCTTGATTTTCTGAATTTTGTAAGTTCTTTTTCTCAGGTTAAATTTAAATAATCGAAGTATTTTTTTTGTTTGTGAATAGTTCTGCCCTAGGCGATCAAATCGGACCGGATTTTCAACTAATTTTCAACTCCAACTACTGATTTTCAACTCCGATGGAGTTCCGAGACGCCAGAATAGGCCATTTTTATGCACATAAGGGTCCCCCCTGTGTTCAAAAGTGAAAATATTCGATGTCATGAAATTTTACAAAAAGTTCATTTTAACCATTTCCAAGAATGGAGAATCGGATCACGTCCACCGTTTGACATAATTTCGCCTCCTAAGGAGGTAGTTTGTGTCTGTTCCGCGCATATCGTGCCTGTTTTGTTGATTTTTTATAAATTTAAATATATTTATTATTGTCATCGGAATCACAATTAACTAGATATCCGCCGTCGCTTCCGCAGGTATGACAGTCATCGAATTCATCTCCAGTTGTGCATGATTTATGAAAAAAAGATTTTTTTCAAATGAGCCATCTGATGATGATTCTGATTACATACCTCAAAAGTTCAGAAAGGTTTAATTTTATTTACGATAGAGAATAGTATGGCAGAAGAATTAATAGTCAACAAAACAGGCGCGATATGCGCGGAACAGGCACAAACTACAGCCTTAGGAGGCGAAATTATGTCAAACGGTGGACGTGATCCGATTCTCCATTCTTGGAAATGGTTTAAATGAACTTTTTGTAAAATTTCATAACATCGAATATTTTCACTTTTGAACACAGGGTGCATAAAAATGGCCTATTCTGGCCTCTCGGAACTCCATCGGATGAATCGGGATTAGTTGAAAATCCGGTCCGATTTGATCGCCTAGGTCAGAACTATTCACAAACAAAAATACTTCGATTATTTAAATTTAACCTGAGAAAAAGAACTTACAAAATTCAGTAAATCAAGAAAGATCTAATGGAAAGGGTGAGGGAGAGGGAGAGAGCGCCCGAGTCGGCAAATAGACGCGCGAGGGAGCCCCCCCCCATCTTAGTACATATACTAGGGTGTCCCAAAAGTTCTGTCGCAAAATCAAAACAATGAGACTTTTCGTTATAACTTGAAGAGGTGTAGACGGTCAATGATCAATGTAGTCACCGTTTATAATAGTCACCTCCTTCTATCGATCGCACAGAACCATGATACTCTTACTTAAGAAAGACTGGTTCTGGAGTCAAACCAAAATTTAAAGTCAGCGTTGAGATAGGTCCGATTATATAACTTTTTTCCGGAGCAGATGGCTGCAATGCTTTCGAAACAGCAATAGTTGCAGGCATTGGTATCGAGAGTATACAGCGGTATAGTTAGTCACCCCTGCTTCGGATCGTCCAGCTTTTTGTAAATCAATTTCGAAAAATGGGGTCTTGAACGGTCGATAATAATTTCAATTTCTTCCTATCCTATGAGACCAAGGAGGACTCTGACCATGACCTCTCGCAGTTGGGTAAGTAAGAGGTCATCGATGATGTTGGTGCTATGAGGAAAGTGCACCTAGTGGATGGGGCTCAGAATGGAGGAGATGAAACACATAAGTTCATGATTTTTCTTGGTTTCTTTCTTTGAGACGGGCTATGGCTTCTCTCCTGCGCGCAATCAATCCAGTCTCACGTTAGTGTTGTCGTACATGATCCACGTCATATCCATATCGATCACCTTTCCGTCCCATCTTCAGTTGGCCCGACAATCGAAAAATCCTTGACACATATTAGAACGCTTATTTTCCTTGATAGCCGAAATGCCGGGATTTATGACATTTTTTTCGCTTGGGGCTCTTCCTGTTCTGTTGGACGATTTAATTTATGATGGTTATGGGAGTATTGGTGACTGCCTCCACCAGAATGGCATTGGTTTTGAGATTGCTTGCCTCCGCAATGAGAACGGAGAGTCCGTTTCAATGAGGTTACGGACAGAGTGGGGATCTGTTTTCGCGACTGTGACCTCCGAAAGCGAATGCCAAATGCCAACACTAACAGAGTCGCATATTAGGGGCCGCCTTTAGTTTCGATAGATCCAGTTATTCATTGGTTTCCATGGGTTTCTTAATATTGAGAAATTACTAAAGCAAAATCTAGCGAAAGAGGGTTGATGTGTACATCGGTAGAACTTATGTAAAAACTAGGACAGTGAAGAAATCAACAAGCACTGAAGCTTGATTGATTACTGAGTGGACAATGTATCAAAGGTATTACTTCATCATCCCTATCGATCGATATCAGGTTCTATACATCCTTGAAAATGGCCTTCGCGACAGAACTTTTGGGACACCCTAGTAGAGAAATGTATAATTCTTTAAATACTTTAAATTTATAAATGTGTAAGATTTTTTCCCCTATCAGGGCAGTTTTCATATGCGTACAGACGTCAGTTTGAACGGCGTTATTTTGGGTTGGACGAAAATGCATGATATACTGGTATACCATAAATTTTTTTTCTAGATTGCCTTTTGGAATGGCGAAAAAGAAGGTGATGAGCCATTCACGCTTTCACTGGCTGATCTGCCCGGAGTGATCGAGGGTGCTTCACGAAATCGAGGAAAGGGTCTTTCGTTCCTTAAGCATTTACAGGTTACTGACGTTCCCGAATATCAATAAACAATATTTCGATTTCAGTATGCCGACATGATTCTTTTGGTTGTGGATTGCAATGGTTTCCAGCTGAAAAATGATCTCAATGAGGAATACAGGTATTACTGAATGCGTGGTAACTTAAAAAGACGTATCACGAGAGATTCCTGGAAAACTGGCCCTTTTTGGAACAATTTTAAAAACATTTTTTTCTCGACCAAACTTTAAAATTATAGTACTAGGGGGGGGGGGCGTGAACTACATAATTCCCGGCCCGTGTGTTTGAAACGGTTTTAATTATGAACCTCAAACGTTCTGATCAAAATAAAGTGATTTTTGCGTTTTTAAACAAAATATCAGACACTTTTTTCTATTATAATATATATATATATATATATATATATATATTTATGCGTGTTCAATGGAAACGCGGTTACAAATAGAAAGAGAAAACGAATACAGCATAACAGAGTGAGATCATGAAAGGTCGGGGTGTAGGCGTCGCTCATACAGGGAAACTGATTTGATTACCGGGTTTTGAGAAAAGCCGAGCCGCTCTGGGAAAGAAACTATTGTGTCTATAGTTCGCATGAGAGCCAACATTTGCGAAATTTATTCCATTTCGTGTGTAATAATAACTGAAATGATGTGGTTTGAGTTTAGAGATTTTGTATTTGCCTATCAGAAGATTCATGGCTGTCTTCAAGTCTATCGCTTCTCTACGCTTTTCTAATTTGTCTAATCCTAATTTCCTATTCCTATCCGCTACTTTAGGGATGTTTTCCCGTGTTATGTACTAATCAATATAAGTGCAATGATGTTATGCTAAAATAAACTACTGCAAACACGAAATACGATGTCGCATAGAGCGACAAAGAGCTTTACAGGAATAATAGATTTAATATTGTTTGATACAACGGCGATACTTCTATTGCTAATAATATCATCATCAAGCCGATTCTAAAGAAAGACAATTCTGTTAGCGAGAAAACGAATATAGCTTTCGGAGTTAATAGGAAATTTACAAAGTTTGAGCCTATGACCACGTGTTATACCAATGCGATTTGAAAAATTAAACATCGATCGAGGAGTAATATCGAAGTATCCGAAAATAATTTTGTAACTAACAATAAGATCAATACGAGTGCGGCGATCATAGAGAGTTGACATCTTGAGAGACTCCAGTCTGTTTTAGTATGAGACGTGGGTAGGCCACATCTGTTTAAATACTGATATATTGCGGGGGTGAAATGAGAGAAGAGATTGTGCAGAGACAGAGGGAACTGATTGAGATAGATAAGATGCAGCTAATAATACAAGTTGATCTCTGGACTGACAGAGACAGTGTCCACTTTTGGCCGAAAAACAGCTTTGAAGGTGGAAAAACGTGAAAAATATCAAAATCGATATTATAAAAGCCTTCAAAAAATTTTGTCTTGTGTATCTATTCGTTCGGCAAACATATTCTTACTGCTCTTTAACTTCCTACTTTAAATGGAGAAATACCCCTAGAAAAGACCTAGCAATTGACCTCTCCTCCTCTGTCTCTATTGGAGAGAGCACAGACAGGGAAATGAGAGATTGGGGAATCGAGGAGGGGCGAGAGATGCGAGAGGAGGAGAGAAACTGAGTAGATCAAAGAGTGTGCGAGAGAGGAGAGGTGACCTCGCATCCAGGGAATCACACTAGTCCGGAAACAGGGTGGTTTGTTTGTCGTTTCGTGGCGAGACCATAAAAATTCGCGCGAATTCAAACATGGGGTAACTCTCCCTTTAACTATCAAAACTGGGCCAAAATATATTTGTTTTGAAAATTGCTCCTCGTCACCTTCAATCTGTGGTGATACCTCTATTAATAGTGTAATCCATTGAGGACGGCTCTTGAATGCATCGGTCTCTTGAATAAAGAAGTCGAATCGTACGATGACAACATTCTATCCAAACCATTTATTGTTGTTATGAACAAGACGGATATTTGCAAAGACAAAAAGGTATACTCTGATATACTAGGCTGTTACAAAAATCTTGCCGCGCTTGGTGGAATTAACATCTATCACGGATTATCTGAGTGGATCAACATGTTTCTTCAGAGACTTGGCACAGGTCGAAAAGAGAGAAGATGAGATGAACATGCAACATTGTACTATGGCCGAGGCGGAGTTGATTCATGATATTGCAAAAACATGTCTTCGCCTCACATGGGAGTGACCTGAACTCACATTTCCCGATCTTTTTGATTTTACCATGGCAGTATACATGTCTAAAGACTATCTCAAAACCATTGTCAAAAGCTGCGGAATCCGTCTGGGAAGCGAGTTAGCAGATTTCACGCCCCATAAGATCGAAAGAACGCACTGTTTCCAACTGCAGCGGTGGCCGAGTGGTCTACGGCGGCAGGGGTAGGAGGGGGAAGTGAGGTCGTGGGTTCGGTTCCGCTCACCAGAATTTTTCTTTTGCTCATTTTTCAGTGATCCTTGAATGTTTTCTGGAGAGCAAATGTAGTTTGATGTGCTACTGTTCGTTCTTTGCTCATTGTCGTACTATCGTACGTGACCATTCGAGATCTGCTACTTGATCTACCCGTATTGATCGACTGGAATGAGAGTACAAAAGGCGGAAAATGAAACAAGGAGACTATTCTCTTCATGTTTTCACCTGCTCGCGTCGTCGGTCTTCTCGCTGCCAAGCTCGGAATCGATTCGGATGTCTCTTCAGCTACCCGAGAAGAACGGAAGCTTGCCGGAACTTTCGCCCATCTTCTCAATGAAGCTGGTTTGGATTCTCTGGTGTACGGAGAGGATGATGAACTCGTGCCATTTGACCCCAATGACGAAGAAGATGTGGACCCAACTTGGACCGAGGACGATTTGGATCTTGTGAATGATGTTCCCCCACCAGATAGGAAACGATTCGCGTTCTCAAACGGATACGCGTCTCTCGAAGCGGTGAGTAAATTCGAGATTTTTGAAGTTTTCTGACTACTTTCTCACCTTTTTTTGTTCAACAGTATACTTTGCAGATAATACTCGCATCGAATTACTTCCGGTCAACAACCAGCAAGGCTCATCGGACACTCGAAAGCATGAAGACCAAGCATCGATTTCTGGCCAACTCCAACGATCTCCGTAAGATGGAGGCGTTTGCAAAGGAAGCCGATGAGAACTCATCCCGACGCACCAATCGAATCATTGCACTCCAGAATCTTTCTGACGATGTGTACATGCAAGCTATGAAAGCGATGGAAGAAGGTGTGTCACTTTTGATCTATTTCCATCCTATGGGCTATCCAATTATGCATCATTTTACGTTTATTCGTACCTCCAGAAAGGGGTCAAGAGAGAATGAGTTAGAGATGGTATCTGGTTTTAAATTTTTTTCTTCTCTGACTCCATTTCTAGAGACCAGGAACGATATGACAATAGGGGAGAGAGTCAATAGAACTACTAATTGAGGCACACTTCTCTATTCAAGGTTACTCTCTTCACGACATCGATCTCCAAGTTATGGCCATCGATGTCAATTTGGAGATGAAATACCTGGACAAGTTCGAGGCGTCACAATCGTGGGTCACGCGATTCAAGAGGAAGCGTCGAATTGGATCTCGTCGGACAACTAAATTCGTGTCGAAAGTGAATCACGATGACGACAAGGCCATCAAGACTGCAGCCGCTGATTTTGTCGCTTCTATCAAGGAAGAGATGAAGACTCGACCACTCAATCAGATTTGCAACAGCGATCAGAGTGGATTTCTGAAGGAGCTGCACTCTATGAGGTACTAGAGTGATCTTTGATCTTTGAATTTCCTGCGTTAACTGGTTGTTTTCTATGATTATTTTGTAATTTGCAGAAGTCTCGCACCAATTGGAGAGAAGACAGTAGTCCGCTGTGTCCAATCGAAGTCATCACTCACTCACAGCTATACCGTAATGCCCCTCATCTTCGCCGATGGATCAATGGGCGACTATCTCTTCGTTGTTCTCCAAGGGCCGGGTGGCTCTTTCCCCAAGAAGAAGAAGATCTTTGACGCTCCGAACTTGGTTGTGACTGCAGGAACCAGTCACATAATGACCAAGAATCACATGCGAGAGTGGGTGAACAAGGTGAGCATTTCCACCGCATTCCTTGACCTACCGTACCCCACCCCTCTATCACCTACCGTACCCCACCCCTCTATTACCTACCGTACCCTACCCCTCTATTACCTACCGTACCCTACCCCTCTATTACCTACCGTACCCTACCCCAACTCACGAATTGATTGGAATCGTATTCCAGTGTATCTTCACTCCATCGACGACCTCCAACGATCTTCTCATTCTGCTCGATTCGTGGACGTCCTTCCGAGATCAAGCAGCCATCGACTCTTCTCTTCCCTCTGGCAAGACTCTTCACACCCGTCAAATTCCGGCCGGAGCCACTGGCATTTGCCAGCCCCTTGACGTCTTCTTTTTCCGGCCTTTTAAGGCATTAGTGCGTCGAATTCAGGGTTACGGGTTCCGCAATTTCCCCACATTCATAATTTTCCAACGTGATCCCATTCTAAAAGTCATTTCACTTTCGTTCACTGTCATGCGTGCCCCCATCTTTAAGCCTATGATTCAGTATGCCTGGCATGCGGCCGGTTACCTTGATTCCGCACCCACCGTTCGTTTCAAGACCCCCGTACAGCTCTGTTTCCCCAAGTCTGTCCATTCAACCAAGTGCTGTTCTCTAGGTTGCATGATGATGTCATTCATCAAATGTCCTATGTGCAATTTCACATGGTGTTTCAAGTGTTACGTGATCGAATTTCATCGCTGTTGATAACATAAACATGTCTCACGTTGTTGGTACGATTCGAAAAATGAGCAAAAGAAAAATTCTGGTTAGCGGAACCGAACCCACGACCTCACTTCCCCTCCTACCCCTGCCGCCGTAGACCACTCGGCCACCGCTGCAGTTGGAAACAGTGCGTTCTTTCGATCTTATGGGGCGTGAAATCTGCTAACTCGCTTCCCAGACGGATTCCGCAGCTTTTGACAATGGTTTTGAGATAGTCTTTAGACATGTATACTGCCATGGTAAAATCAAAAAGATCGGGAAATGTGAGTTCAGGTCACTCCCATGTCAGGGCATGACGGCATGACGTCGGAATTTCCCGATTTCGAAAACTTCATCAAATGGCCTAATGAGTAGTACCAATCGATTCCTCATAAAATTCTAAGACTTTTGTGACTCCATGAGTTTTTCGCTAATATTTGATCTAAACCTGAAAAATTGAAAAATGGGTTTTAAAAATAATGATTAAAAATTTAAATATTTTTGTGTAGTTTCCCTGAGGAGATTTTATTCGCGTAATACAATGATATAACAATGATAGTTCAACTGTGTGAAGGGTTGTTTGTATGAGGGGCGTTAAGCGTGTTCAGTACGCTCAAATTGAAGGTCCTTGGAATTATGATGTACTTACAGTAACCCGGAGAAATTTACAAGTATTATCCTGCAGGTTCTTGGGTCAGGCCGACGAAAGCCCTAGCCACCTACTATTGAGTAGATATGCTACAATGTATACTGTGTCTCCCGGAGCCGCCTTATTGGCACAGGGACTATTCTCCTGGTGACTGTAGGTACACCATAATTCCAAGGACCCATTCGATTTCAGCTTACTGAACAAGCTTAATGCCCCTCATACAAACAACCCTTCACACATTTGAACTATCACTGTTATAGCATTGTATTACGCTAATAAAATTTTGCTCATTAGGCCATTTGATGAAGTTACCGAAAACCGGAAATTCCGATGACGTCATGCCCTGAGGCGTAGAAGCGATTTCGCAACTTTTTACATCACGGGTTGGCTCAGCCTCGTCCACACTACAATGTGGCATGTTTATCTCAACCACTCATTTATCGTACCGTGCCAAGATTAATTCGACTGAGTCATACATGGGTCAAATAGGTCTTCGCGTGCGAAGATAGGCACTTCTGCACTTTGCATGTAAACCGGATTAACGTAGCGAGAGAGTGCAGGACAGACACATGAAGGCCTCTGTCTACATCCCCCCGCCCTATGCTAATTGCGAACTTGCGAAAAACCCATTTGACCTATGGAGTCATATGAGAGACTATCTGACTCAGTCGAATTAATCTTGGCACGGTACGATAAATGAGTGGTTGAGATAAACATGCCACATTGTAGTGTGGACGAGGCTGAGCCAACCCGTGATGTAAAAAGTTGCGAAATCGCTTCTACGCCTCAGGGCATTACGTCATAGGAATTTCCGGGTTTTCGAAAACGTCATCTATGGGCATATTGAGTGGTACCAATCGATTCCTCATAAAATTTTAAGACTTTTTCGACTTAATGAATTTTTCGATATAAAATATGTTTTGAATTTTAAACTTAATTTTTTTTCGGCAATTTTCCTGTGGAACGGGAAAAGTTTTATTCGCTCATTAAAATGCAATAACATTAATGTGTATTCAAAGGAATAGATATATCATGAGGCTCGAGATGTTTGGTGACCGAAATACTGCGAAGACCTCGAATTGTTGTGTGGCCTACAGTAACCCGGAGTATTTTCTAAAAGCTTTGGGAGCTACAGTATCTTTTGTAGAATGATCGAGTATCTTTAGTTCATCGGGTGTATGGTCGACCCAACTCCCCATCCCAGTCAGAGATTTCCAAAGTATACTTGCAAATTACTCCGGGTTACTGTAGGCCACACCACAATTCGAGGTCTTCGCAGTATTTCGGTCACCAACCTTCCCGGGCTTCATTATATTTCTATTCCTTTGCATAGTTGATGCATTACAGTTATTGCATTTTAATGAGCGAATAAAACTTTTACCTTTCCACAGGGAAAAAATAATTATAAAATTCAAAACATATTTTTGAATATTCCAAGCTTCGATCAACGATCAAAAAGTTTTAGAATTTAATGGGGAATCGATTGGTACCACTCATTATGCCCATAGATGACGTTTTTTTTACAACGTGACATGTTTATCTCAACCACTCATTTGTCGTACTGTGCCAAGCTACTGAAGAAATATGTTGACTGAGTCAGATAGTCTCTCATATGAGACGAATCGCGAGAGAATCGACCAACAGAGCCCCCTTGGAGAAAATAGAAATTCATGGTCTTCAAAATGGATGAAAAAAATTATTTATGTACTAAAAAGTAAGGCGGTTCGAACTGCGTTTACCGTTTTTCGATAAAAAAAATTTGTTCACGAGCTTTAAAGCATCAAAGATGACGAAATAGAGAAAACACCAAAAACCATCCCTCACGTAATTGATCATATCTCGCTTCAAAATTGAGATAGAAACTTTTTCAAAAAAGGAATTGAAGAGCAATAGATTCTCTAAAACTTTTCCCATTACGCCATAACTCTAACTGTGAAACCCGGATCACCCTGGTCGGTCATCGGCAAAATGGCCATAACTCGAACAAATCAAAAAACTATTTTTTGGTTATGTGCAAGTTGTAGGTCATATATGATAGTATTTAGACCCCACGTATTAGGTTTTTCGACTAAGGTATTAAAAAAGTGGGCTCGGTTTAGGGAAGGGCTGTTGTAGTAACCTACCGAAAAATGATCTTTTCTGCTCTTAATTTCAACTCATTTTCAAGAAAATGTTGTAAAAATAAATTATCAACCATTTCTTGTTGTTCATTTCCCTCAGAAATGCTGTAGTTAGCTGAAACACGAATGTGACGGGCAATATTTCAAAAATCAGAAAACCTGGTTTTTTCATGTTTCAGACCTACCTACATAACTCGAAATTTATCGAACGGATGTTATAATGTCCCTCTAGTCTGGTCATGCAGAGTGGGGCCTTATTTCGGATCGAATTTAATTCTGAAGCCGAAATTTGGCAGATTACTTTAAAATGAACAGTTCAAGGTATCCGTGTATATAAGACAGAGGAACGTTGGTCTAGTGGTACTGAACAACTTTGCTTTTGAGTGCGAATGATTATCTTCACTTTGAAGCGAGCTACATGTTTCAGAGAGTGCAACAAAAACGGTCAGCCGCGCGCTCTCGTTTCTCTAGCACTCTCCTCATTTCCCACACTCTCTCACCAGTTCGATGCCTGGCGAGTGCAAAAATATTTTGCAAAATACGAATTACTAGGAATAATACAAATAAAGGTAAATTTTGTCATATTTTGCTATTGCAAAATATTTTTGCACTCGCAGGGCATCGAACTGGCGAGAGAGTGTGGGAAATAAGGAGAGTGCTAGAGAAACGAGAGCGCGCGGCTGACCTTTACTGTTGCAATTTCTGCAACCTGTAGCTCGCTTCAACGTGAAGATAATCGTTCACACTCAAAAGCAAAGTTGTTCAGTAGCACTAGTCCAACGTTCTTCTTTGTCTTATATACACGGATACCTTGAACTGTTCATTTAGAAGTAATGTGCCAAATTTCGGCTTCAAAATTAAATATGTTCCAAAATAAGGCCCCGCTCTGCATGACCAGACTAGGGGGACTTTATAACATTCGTTCGGTAAATTTCGAGTTATGTAGGTAGGTCTGAAACATGAAAAAACCAGAAAAAAAATAGTTTTTTGATTTGTTCGAGTTATGGCCATTTTGCCGATGACCGACCAGGGTGATCCGGGTTTCACAGTTAGAGTTATGACATAATGGGAAAAGTTTTAAAGAATCTATTGATCTGCAATTCCTTTTTTGAAAAAAGTTTCTAGCTCAATTTTGAAGCGAGATATGATCAATTACGTGAGGGATGGTTTTTGGTGTTTTCTCTATTTCGTCATCTTTGATGCTTTAAAGCTCGTGAACAAATTTTTTTATCGAAAAACGGTAAACGCAGTTCGAACCGCCTTACTTTTTAGTACATAAATAATTTTTTTCATCCATTTTGAAGACCATGAATTTCTATTTTCTCACCCAGGTCGATTTTCTCGCGATTCGTCTCTCCTATGTCTCTACCGTAATTTACCCCATGGCTGCAGGTATTTGGCAGGCGGTTTTTGGCAGGCATGTAGAGCCAAATTTTCGAGTAAAGGCAATATGTACGAGAAAAGAAACACATTAGAAGAAACCCGTTAACCTTTTTTTTCTCGTTCAGTGCTTACTAACATAGACTTGCAGGCTGTATGCGGGAACACTGTGTCCACATATGTCTACCAAACAATCCGGGGAACGTAGGGATTCTGGGGAAAAGTGTTTTGCGATGTCACAAAAAAGGAAACGGAACTACCATTGGTATGACCATACTTTGAAAACGTAGTGCGCATTCTACTATAACGTAGTTTAACTTCAACACATTCTACAAGTTTATATATTTATGAGGAAAAGATATCTTTCACGCGCACGGGAAAATAATTCCAACAGACACTGGCATTTCCTATTAGTGGAGGAACCAACTTGTGGATGTACAGCGGTGTCTACTGTAAGAAGGTACATTACAAAATGAATCAAAGCCGATACAACCCACGAAAGTGAGCAGTCAAATTTAAAAAAAGGACTTTTGAAAGAGCCTTATAATATACATTTCGATCCTTTCCCTCTTCTTTAGATCCTTCAATCTGTTATGGGTCAACTACGAAGCAGTAGTTGGGCCGATAAATTGTCTCCTTCGCTTCGTCCTAACAAGAAATTTCGAATTGAAGATGTTGTGGAAACTTCAGCTAAATCTGGTAAAATTGACGAGCTGAAGACGATTCTGAGAGAACGAAGTCATTTGATCCATCCCAATAATCGAATTGAATAAATGATTTTGAGCCAAGTTTGGAAGTCGTTCGATAATTAAGCTGTTGTATTAACAGCCTTGTCTACTTGTATGCGCTACTTATTTGATTTTATCACAAAGCTTCTGAGAAAATATGTAAATAGTCTTGATATTGCAATTGTAAGAATTACTTTGAATTTTGCCCCTGCGGTTGCTAAGCTTACGCCTACACCAATTTAGCGCGAAATATATTATCTGGTGTTGTATGTAGAGGGTTGATGTCAAATTTGGAGGAAATTTCTCTGATCTTACCGTATACCATCAATTGACAAATCTGACCCTGTGCTAATCATACAATCTCTCAACGTGCGTTTGTGAAAGCACCATCTTTAAGCAAGTGTCACGGACAAACGACACATCATCTGATTTCAGAAACTAACGGCAAGATGATTAAAGTTAGTGGTCAGTGAAAAACTGATCCCCTATGTTTATTTTTTTATTGGAAGGAGAAAAACATTCTAAGCAAGTGGTATTTTTTTAGAAAAAATAAAAATCAATATTTAGTCCGTCACACAATTTATGGTCTGGCTACGGTATGCTAGCCGAGATTTTCCATTGTCATTTACCGGGCTTATAATGAATGTATTGCTGACCTAGGTCCACACGACGTCGAAAATTCCGTTCGAACGCTGCATTAAAAGCTCATAGAACGACTTTGGGAAATCTCGGCCGGGTTTCTGTAGCACACCATAAATGTGTGACAGGCTAAATATTGATTGTTAATTTTGTATAAAAAATACCAGTTTCTAAGAATGTTTTTCTCCTTCTAATAAAAATATAAAAAAAACAGGGGTCAGTTTTTTTTAAAGTAGCCACTAACTTTCATTCATTCATTCTTTATTCCGTCAGAGTCATGTACAAGAGTCAACTTTAAATGCAAATGCGCGAGTCGGTTTAGTCGAAAAGTAGTAATGAATAGTTTGGGTGCCTAAAAGAAATGGCGGTAGGTCTAAATGCGAATGGAAATGCTTAAATGTGAATACCGGAAATCTAAGTTCATGTCACGGGTCGGAACTGAACGGCGAATGGCTTGGGAGATGCGCCATACTCCATATCATATCATATCATCCATATGAGAAACGGCAATATAATATTGGGCGCCAACAGGGAAACTGATTGGAAAATGACGCGGAGAAATAAGGTGTCGCAAAAAAAATTCTAGTCGCAATATTTTTTTCCCGTGGCTCTGGGGGCCAATTAGCAAATTATCTTGTTTTATTTGGTCCGTGAAATGCATCGAGGAATTTCACGGACGAGGATTGTAATCATCGTATTTATCGACAAATTAGCGAACAACATAGAAAAATAGGAAACGGAAAATAGGAGAACGACTAGGAGAAGGCAAGTTCGCCAAAAAAAAATAACAAAATTTAAATTTTTTAAAAAAACAACATAGAAAAAAAGGGTAAATTAGGAAACTTTTTTGTTTTAGTTGTTCCGTGAAATTTCTCGATGAATTTCACGGACCGGAAACCCCGCCTCTTCTCCACGGGAAATTTTTTTTTTTGCGACACCCTATTTCTCCGCGTCATGAAAGTGGAATAACGGTAAACATTTCAATGTTGGAACCTGAAATTTTGGGATCTGTTCAGAAGTTTAGCCAATTTAGAATCTGCTCAGACGATTTTCGAATCTAATCTGGCCCTACTTGATGTTAAAATTTCTCGAATCAGATTCAAATGTTTTCTGATCAGATTCAAATCGAGTTGCCTGAGCTGCGTGTGGCACAACTTTCTTCAAAGATGGGACATTCAAACCGTCAAATACATGGCCGAATTCGACGATTGTCGTAGGGACGGAGATTTTACATACCAACATTAACGATAAATTATAGCTTGTTTGAAAGCCGAACTTGCCTAGTTTTATAGTATTACTTTGTTTTCAAATAATGTTACTATTAAATATGTTAAAATTATAATACAAAGTAAAGAGCAAGGCCCCTTGCTGCAAGGGTGAGGTATTTTGACGGTCTATTCCGCGGACGTCCGGAAGGGTGTTCCTTTGGGTCATACTATCCGGTAAATTAACAGTTGCGAGCTGGCTTTTCAACTTAATTTGAAACTTAACTTTTATTGAGACCACATGCATCTTTTATGTAAATAGTCTGACACCATTTCCACGAGTTGCTCCTCAAGCTAAAATAGCGGAACTGACCCGATAGCATATATATGCGCTGAAATACTCCAGAAAATGAACTACCGTAACCCAAGTTAACTTCGAAACTACCGTTTATGAAATTCGCGACGTTGTTTATGCTAATTTTTGTGCTGACGCAGGGTCATGGCGTCTAGAACACCTCACTAAAGTAGGAACTCCTAATACGCAGTCATATATTATCCATACCCGATCGATAAGTATGTTTCACCGTTCTCAGCGCTTATGGGGTAGAGCTACTTCATCACTGGGGAAGATCTACTACAGCTAAAATCGGGGGGTAGATCTACTTCAGCTATAGGGTAGATCTTTCTACAGGCAGCGGGATCTACTTCAGATTCGGACATAGGTAGATCTACTTCAGCTATTGGGTAGACCTACTTCAGCTATGGGGGATGTATACTTCAGCTTGACGAGGTCTCCACAAGGTAGTTGTATGCATGCTAATTATGTTCTGTAGTCAATATTTGTCATTCAGATACCTTAATTGAGAGGAAACAAACACAAAAAATAATACCATGCAAAATAACAGCGTATTATCAAAAATATGCTTGACCGATTGGAGGAAGACAGGCGTCAGCTACAGAGTAGATACAGGGAAGATCTACTTCAGTCTGAAGTAGATCTCCCCCCTGCCTGTAGAAAGATCTCCCCTATAGCTGAAGTAGATCTACCCCATTAGCGCTGAGTTGTAAAACGGCTATTTTCAAGCATTGATTTGACCACTTTCGGCGGCTTTAAATATAATTTTATCTTGAATATATGTTTATGCGCCGTAATCTATCTCTGATGGCAAACAAAGACCAAAGACGCATTTTCGAAATGCACCGTTCGAAAATCGATATCATCGGTTAATTTTGATGTAATTAGTCTAATGTCCACTTCCAGTACGTGTGAATGACACGGCGACCACAAAATGAACAAAAGGACGAGTGTGAAAAACACGGTAGGATTCCAGATTGATCAAAATATTCAGAGATTTCACTACATTTTCTTTATTGTATGCATCTTTCATGGGGTTTCGAACATTCTGCGTTGTTTAAGCACAAACTTAAAGAGATTGGTGCTCTAGTTGCCTCGGAAGATGCACGTTGAATCAAAAGCACAATAAACTGAGACGCTCTCTTTATCTCGTTGAATCAGTTATATTTATAAAATCCGACTTGATTTCACTAAATCGGATGCGCCGGGAAAGCTGATAGCGATATTTTGGGGCAAAAATAATGAGGCTGATAATCTTGTTCAAAACCCGCGACGCAGCCGCAACTCACGTAAGCATAACAGCACACATGATTCCAAACTTACAGAGAGCGGCCAGGGTGAGAGAGTGTGCGAAAGTGAGAGAGTCTCTCTCGATTCTACACGCTCTCTCACTCCAAAGAAGCCCTTTCTGTAGAGTTGCCTGGCCTGTGGAATGATGTGAGCAGAATCGCCCTTGTCGACCGAATGAATCATGGACACATGTGCTGAATTGAATTATAATCCGCAGTCACGGCGGCTCACGGGGAGTATTAAAAAAACGGTCATGGAAGCTCGTTGCGCATAACAGTTACGCATAGCCTAATGTACCATGTGCGATGCGCAAGCATCATTCGCCTATCGTGCGGTAATTTCAGTTTGCGATTGCACCTCCGGTTCCAGCGCGAAATCCCTGACTTCTCGATGTTTCATACAATCAAGTCTACGGACCGTCGCTGTTCATTTTTCTTGTGGGGGAGCGGGGGTTTTGAGCCTCCGTGGCAGTTGACGAGAAAAACGAGGTACAATTCAATATTAGTAATATACGGTATGTGACTTCGCAGGTAGTAGCGCGAAAAAGCGTACTAAAATAGTCAGTGCTCCATCCCTAATTTGTTGAATTCCTAAAGACGGTAGTCCTTCTCTCACGGCGGCTCACGGGGAGTATAAATATACTAATGTATCTATGTGTTGTGGATCATTCCAGCGCTTTAGAGCATTGTTCCTTTTTAAAAAATTGATGCAATTTGTTCTGAATTCGTCTGGAAAATGCACCAACGGATTTTTTTCTGTAAATCGAAGTGCTTTCACTAAATCGGGTGCGCCGGCAAAGCTGATAGCTTTGTGTTGGAGCAAAAATACTGATATTGAGATTGTTTTAACACCGCGACGCATCGCATGTATTTCAGCGTCTCGGCAAAATCGTTCTTGTGGTCGCCGTGTTTTAGGCAAGGTTCCTTATGGAAAAAAATGTAGATCGGCCTCAGGGCTATAAATTGGAGAAAATAAATGTGCAAAATATCTTGAACTGACTCAGATATGACTCTCACAGCTTCCTCTTCGACCCTTCCATTTTCCCCACTTATAGATCGAGAAAATATGCAAATTTCGGGGAAAAAATTTCATGCAATTTTTTTAATTTCCTAACTTTTTTTTTAAGTTCAGCGAATTTCTGAGAAATCGGAGAGATGAAATTTTTTTTGGTATTACTTTGTCAGAAGATGTGTGCTATAATGTCTTACGACTAGTGTCTTTACTCATTTGACGTGTGTCTCTTCTCACAGCTTCCTCTTCCACCTTTCCATTTTCCCACTTAGGGCACACTCCACCATAATTGTCTAATTATGCATCATGTTGTGTTTTGGGAAGATGTGAGAAGTGGATGGAATCAACTTGCTTCTTTCCATTTTCTCATCTCTCCAATTTATGACTTCTCTCACTCTTCTTTCCCATTTTATCATCTTATCTATTCGAGTCAAGTGTATGACATCCTTGAAAATATTCCTCTCTAATTCAACATTACTATACGAGATAGCCCCATGGTCTCAACTGACTCCTTCTATCTAAAATGTCGCACTAAAGTTGCGGCGTTTGATTTATGTATTATTCTTGGCCCTTGTCCAACTCATAGAAAATTTCTACTATGGCGAGAGAGACGTGAAATATGTGGCCTCTCTCGTATAACTATGTCCATAGTAAGCCCCCTGCTCGACTCCCTCCTCTCTCTTCATCTCTCTCTCTCTCTCTCTCTCTCTCTCTCTCTCTCTCTCCACTTCCTCCAACCTCCCAACCACTTTGGAGACACTCGTTACTCCATAGGAGATGTCCAAATGCCGTTCACTAGTTTGAGCCCCTTCTTCCTTCCCCCCCATGGTTTCCTCTCCCCTCCCCCCCCCCTCTTCTTGTTCTTCTTCTTCTTCTTCTTCTTCTTCTTCTTCTTCTTCTTCTTCTTCTTCTTCTTCTCACCTTCGAATTGAGTGCTAAATATCCTCCTCTTATCCAATCACAAACAAATCGATTCAATTGTATTCCATGAGTATTTGGCTCTAGTGTTTTTTTCCATCCAGAATCTTCTCTTTCTCTTTCACGTACTCTTCTTCTTCCCTCTGAATAGTGCCCCGATAAATGAATGTGCAAAATTCACACATTAGGATACGTTTGAATCGTAGGTTCGCCCTCTTCGTTGATTTTATTCTCCCTATCTCCCTCTTTCTCTCTCTCCCCTGTCTTCCTTTCTCCCCCCCCTCTCTTTCTCTCTTTTTCATCACAGCCAAAGAGTCTTGAATCGGCCAGGGACATCTCTGCTTCTCTCTCTCTCTCTCTCTCTCTCTCTCTCTCTCCCTCCCCCTCTCTCCCTCTCTCTCCTCCCCCGTCTCCTTCCCCACTTCATAACTTCTGTCCTCTGTCCTCCTCTCTAATACATTGTTTATATATCTCAATGGTTCGATCGTTAGTGTATTTCCCATTTGTTCTCTTCGATAACCTTCTTCTCTATTCTTGTCACTCTAATAATTGCTTCTTTCTCTCTTTTCTTCCCTATTTCTCTTCTCTTCTTCGTATGCACACCTCTCGTCTTCTCTTTAAATTCCCTTAAAGGGACCTGGTACTGCAAATGAAGTGAATTTCAGATTAAAGAGAATTTTCTTCCGATTGGAATGCAAAAAACCGCATATTTTTACGATTTTTTTGAAATTAGTTATGAATTTTCAAAGGTCTCATTTTTAGCTGGAATGACCCAGCACTACTGTGTTTAGCCGCTAAACACAGTAGCGCCGGGCCATTCTGGCCCGAAAAGGGATCTTTGAAAATTCATAACTAATTTCAAAAAAATCATAAAAATATGCCGTTTTTTTGCATTTGAATCGGAATAAAATTCTCTTTAATCTGAAATTCACTTCATTTGCAGTACCAGGTCCCTTTAAGCGATCGAATGTAGATTCCCCTGAAGGGCACAATAGCACCTTCAATTTCTCTCCTCTCTCGCTTCCCCTTCCCAAAGAGAGACAGGTTCTCTTTTGATTTACCTTTTTTTTCGTTTTCACATTGTCGTCATTCTTTCAACTGTCTTCTCCTTCATATGCCAAATAAGTTCTCTCTAGCAAGGAAAAGAACTTCTGCACGCCATTCGAATCATAGCGGCGCATGCATATTTTTATTTTCCCCATTCGTTTTTACCCCTTTTTCAACAAATTTATCGAAAACAGCGCATGATTTTTTCTGATGATACACACTCGCGTTAAACGTCAAAGGAGCGTCATTTTGACACGCGCGTACTTGAAAAAAAAGAGGTTTCGTCAAAATCGGAAAACCCTTTTTGAAAGAACACAGTTGAAAGTACATTCCATTTGCTCTATTGCAAATTTGGTAACAAAAAAGTCTACCGCCGCACAGTGGTCGATTTTTCGATTCTCTGGCGATTCGTCTTATATAATTTTTTTTGAAAGTAGCCTTGATCCAAAGGCGACACGCGAAATTCAAACATTTCAATCATCATACCGTATCGGGTGTACAATACAATAGCAGTGTCGCTTTAGGGGAACTGATCAAGATGGGGTTTCAAACGTGGTCGATGGTCTTCTTTAGAATGAGTCATTTTGTCCAGAAGTGAGCTTCGGTATCGGTCTTCTTTCCATATCACAGACCCAGGATTTTGGCTGGAGAAAGAAGAAAACGATCTTGCGAGCTTGACATTGAAGATGTTGCGTTCGAAGAAAGAGAGAAAGTTCCTGCTTTCTTGAATTTGCGTCAACTAAACTCAAATCATCAATCTCAGAAAGAGATTCATTGAGTCTAGATCCTGAGGGACCAACCATCTTATGTATACACTAGTGTTGTTAGATCGAGTAACTCGACACTCGCGAGTACTTTATTGGAAAAGTACTCACGAGTGAGATGCACTCGCGAGTTCTTTTGCATAACTATAGATTTTATATATATATATATATATATATATATATATATATATATATTAGAACTTAGAACTTATTTAGATACTATATGGGCATATTTTACACGATTATAGTCATACCCATCACACGGTGACCAGTCCGGCTTGGATGGAGATTCTGATCTTGTTGAGTAGTCGATGGCATAGACGAGGGAAATTGAGGGAAACACCCCTCTCCTTCAGAGAGAAACGGTGAGGGACAGCTCGCGGCGACTGACTCGGGAACTGTATCGGGTGTATCTAAAATCAATATCAGGCTTTGCTCCTTTTGAGATATCGAATCATATGTAAGGCAGGAAGTGTAAAGAGCGCTCTTCTCATCATGTGAACATCGAACAATCTTCGGAAGAAATAATAGAAAACCTTAAAAACTCTAAAAATAAAGTTCCAAATTGATTTATCTGTCCCTCTTGCCACAATCACGACGAGCGAAAGGCGGGCGACTTATCTCATTTCGTTATAGCACGATTTTTGCACAGCACGCCTCATGTCCCCCCCCCCTATCTCCCTCAATTCCCATATTTTCCCCTCAATATCAGTCCGTCTTCTCTGCCCTTACTCCCTCTCACTATCAGTCCCCCCCTCTTGCTCTTACTTCTGTTGGTCATTCTCACATTGATAAACATACTGTGTATGCACTGCCCATGAGGACGATAATGATTTACATATATTTGTGGCCGTATCACTCTCTTCGCCCTTCCTCCCCATCTCTCTTTCTATGGATCTCCTCTCATTCTCTAGTCTCTCACATGTCGTTATCTTCACATGAGTCTTTCATGGTCGTCTAATCGTTTATCATAGCTTCGCCCTTTCCTCTCCCCCTCCCTCCCCCCTCCTTCTCATGATCTATTTGAGAGTCACGTCGCGATACTAAATATTGGAGAATAGAGTGAGGATGTTGAAGGAAGAGTGTTCAGATAGTGCTATCTACTTACTTCACATTGGATTGGCGGGACAAATGGCGGGATGGTTAGATCCTCCAATGGAGGTAATTCCAGAGGAAGGAGAAAGTGAATGGAATCTTTCTTCTGTCGATTCCTCTCGAAGAATAAGTAGAAGAAGAGAAATATTCACAAGTGAACAAATGGATACATTAGTGAGGTTCGAATGAATCATGTCGTATCGGGTGTGTCGTGTGTCGTGTAATTCCTCAGTTGTCGCATCCTCCGTTGAATGGTCGTCCTTCTAGAGTATTTTCTTACCTCTTCCTGTTTCACTATTTCCCATCTTCTTCTGTATCCGGGCTGTGCGGAAAATTTTTTCGGAAAACTTTTTGGAGCTCTCGGAAACATCGAAGCCAGAAGTTACACACAGTTGTTAGTATATATATTGTAGCTGAATGATCATTTGGAATTATCATATGCCCATGATTTTTTCCGAGTCGGAACATTTTCGGAATTTTTTTGGAAAATAGGCTACAATTCTTCAGGCAATATAAATATGATAATTCCAAATGGTCATCCAGGAAGTACATTCATTCAGCTACAAATTAAATACTGACAATTGTGTGTAACTTCTGGCTTCGATGTTTCTGAGAGCTCCAAAAAAGTTTTCCGAAAAAAATTTTCCGCACAGCCCTGTTCTGTATCACTTCGTCTTGCGTGATTCGTTGATAGAATGATTCATTTCCTTCCATTCATCTTCTCTCTCTCTCTCTCTCTCTCTCTTTCTCTCTCTCTCTCTCTCTCTCTCTCTCTCTCTTTCTCTCTCTCTCTCTCTCTCTCTCTCTCTCTCTTTCTCTCTCTCTCTCTCTCTACTCTTCGTGGTCTCTTCATCTTCTTCATCTAATATCCAATCAATTATACCCTTTCAGTACCGTACCAAAGGAGTGTGTCCCCCACGAGTGGCTAATCGATAACGAGGTCGTCGAGCCTAAGTCAGTTCATGCATTAGTTTTTAAAGGAAAATAATATGTATTCACTAGCAGGGTGTGTTGAGGTTAAACTACGTTATGGTAGGGTGCGCACTACGTTTTCAAAGTATGGTTCAGGGGGGCGTTCAGTTGCAGGGCACAGTTCGGTCCAGGGGGAGCTTTGCAGCCGACTCCAGGCTCGGTCCAGGGGGGAGCTCTGTAGCCGGCTCCAAATTCGGTCCAGGGGGAGCTCGGTAGCCGGCTCCAAGATCGGTCCAGGGGGAGCTCGATAGCCGGCCCCAGGTGACGTTGAAGCTCGACTTATGTTGGGGAGTGTTAATGTGCAAAGAGTACTGACTTATTCCGTTGCAAAAAAAAGGCTCCGTGGCAACTTTTTTCGATCGCTCTCAGCCTCACGAGCCTTTCACAACGGAAACGCAGGATACAGTGCGTTCAGAACTTTTAGAGCAATTTCGGAAACGTTTTCTATGATCCCCTACGCTCTCTGAATCATTTTGGAACTTTTTGAAATTTTCGATTTTTCACGTTAGAACGTGTTAGAACACGTTCAGACACGTTTCTGACATCGCAAAACACTTTTCCTGTGATCCCCTACGCTCTCTGAATCATTTTGGAACTTTTTGAAATTTTCGATTTTTCACGTTAGAACATATCGATGTTTCTCTCTGTGTCCCTCCCTCACTCTCCCCGCCCCCTCACTCTGTGTGTGTGGCTGGGGGTTGTGCGGTCGGCGCTGGGAATGGGTGCCCGGCTGTGAGTGTGTGCCTCCACCTCCCCCACCCGCCTACCCAAGGTAATGCTCTTATTCTTGACACATTATTGAAACATATCGATGTTTCTCTCTGTTCGCCTCTCACTCACCCCACTCGGTGTGGAGATGGAGGCACACACTCACAGCCGGGCACCCATTCCCAGCGCCGACCGCGCAATATGTTTCAATAATATCAATAATAACACACTCACAGCCGGGCACCCATTCCCAGCGTCGACCGCACAACCCCCAGCCACACACACAGAGTGAGGGGGGGGGGAGTGAGTGAGTGAGGGACACAGAGAGAAACATCGATATGTTTCAATAATGTATCAAGAATAAGAGCATTACCTTGGGTGGGCGAGTGGGCGGGTGTTTCACGGAACACGTGCAGACACGTTTCTGACATCGCAAAACACTTTTCCTGTGATCCCCTACGCTCTGAATCATTTTGGAACTTTTTGAAATTTTCGATTTTTCACGTTAGAACGTGTTAGAACACGTTCAAACACGTTTCTGACATAGCGATATACTTTTCCTATGATCCCCGACACTCCCTTCATCATTTGGGAAAATATCGAAAATTTCGATTTTTCACGTTAAAACTCGGCAAAACAGGTGAAAACGTGTTTCACGGTACTCAAAACCATGTTAGAACAGTTTCTGGCACTTGCGAAAAATGCGGCAAAAGGTTTGCCCGCGGCGGGGATCGAACCTGGGGGTCTCGGATTCAAAGTTTGGCTCGTAACCCACTTGGCTATGGATTTCGTTAATTAAATTTTGTAAAATTTGAAAGGTATTCTGGTCGGGAATCATATGCAAAAGGATTTGGGAAGATAGCGCGATTTTGAAGCGAAATATAAGGAAAATGCGAAAAACGTGACCGCCGGACACACAGACAGACACACACACAACGTTTGGACACGGTAGAACGCGTTGGCATATGCTATAACACGTCTTGTACTACGCAGCATGTGTATCGCGCGATTCTTCACATCCTACGCCTATTTCCTAGAAATTTCGACAATTCCGTCGAAAAATGATCTGAAATAATAGTCTTTAGGAATTTGAGTTTGTATATATATATGTCTTACTTTTCATTCTCCTCAGTCTATCTCGATAATCTCTATTTTCTTTCGTTGATGGTAATGGTGTGTGGATGAGCTCTTGTGTCTACTCAATTTTGTCCTCCCTTCCCATTTTTGCGAGGAATGATGCATTCATCCATAATTTGTTCTTCTATTATTAAAAAAAACTCTCCGAGTTACTTTATGCCGCATCACAATTCAAGGTGTACGCCGTTTTTCGGTCAGCGAACTTTCCGGGCCCCTCGATATATCTATTCCTTTGCACAGTTGGGCACTGCGTCGGATGAGAACTCGTTTTTTTCGAAAAAAATATTTGCTATCAATCAGAATCAGCATTTGGGATGGCAAATATTTTTTTCGGAAAAAAATGAGTTCTCATCCGACGTAGTGCCCACAGTTGACGCATTACTGTTATTCCATTTGAATGCGCCACTATAACTTTTTTCTTTTCCACAGGGAAATTGCCGAATAAAAGTAAGTTAAAAATTCATAACATAATTTTTGAACGGGATTTTCCAAAATCGTAATATGCATATATGTAATGTGTAATAATAGAAACTTGATTCCTCAGAGAATTCATGGCATGGCTGTGGCAGGTACACGGCAGCTAAAGCGTACCTGCCGGCTGACTCCAAACAGGTAAATAGGTAAATGGTAGGCTGCGACAAGCATGATTTGTACCTGCTAGATACCTCCCACCTTCCGGGTACCTGCAATGTACTTGTCTTTTGTTGATATTCAGTTTGACAACCTGTAGCATCCATGCCTTTTACTTGCGACTTTCATGTTTGGAGCCAGCGGCAGGTACGCTTTAACTGCCATTTACCTGCTCTGGGTCAGCACACCAAATTGACATTATGTCATTATTTTCATGTCAACTTTTCTATTCCGTTCATGAGGATGGTACCTACTTCTTTTTTCCATAACAATTTCCCTTTGTCAAATATTCTGACTCTTGAACATACACGGTATAATTCAAAAATTCAAAAATATGGTGTTATGCCGTTACTGAATTTAGAGAGGGCGATATGGTATTTTTTGTGAGATACCTCATTGTAATAATATCAGGATGGCATCGATTTATCTGACAGAAGGATTGGGAGAAAGAGAAGAAACAGCGAGAGGAAGCACTTATACTTACACTTATCAAAGTAACTACGATATACCACATGAAGAGGCCGATGTTGAAGAAGAAACCAATAGACAGACACATAAAGTGAGTTGAGATTATGGTAGTTGACAGAAGATATCGATAGATATCGACTATGAATATAATGGGAGTGAATGATTGAGGTAACGAGAGTGACAAGAGTGACAACGACTCGGAGTATCACACAAATTCCTGTTGAATCGCCGTATGACGAAGTTTTCTTTGATGCAAATGGTTAGTGTCTCCCATACCAGGGTTGTGAGAAAATTATTTTCGGAAATTTTCGAAGAAAAGAAATTTCCTGAAATTCAATTTAGCGAACGCAGGGGCAAAATGCAAAGTAATTTCTGCAATTGTAATATAAAACGTATCCCTCTTAAAGGGACCTGGCACTGCAAATGAAGTGAATTTCAGATTATAGAGAATTTTATTCCGATTCGAATGCAAAAATAGGGACGGGCAGCCGGAAGTGCGAGGGACATAGAGCCAACAAATAGACTGTGACGCACCCACCACACCACGCGTTCAAATTCAAATATTTAGGTACTGTAGCTACATGCTTTTCGTCTTTTTAGAGAGAATGAAAGGAGTGGCGCTTGATTTTTCAACTTCTTAATATAGCGGTAGTGAATTAAAACGCATGGAAGAAGATAATCGAAAAACCTAGGTAAACGCTTCGAGAAAATACGTAAAGAGCACAATTTACAATTTTTAAAAGTCGTCGTTCAAGAATTCTAGAGCGTTGGCGCTCAATTTCTCGATTTGTACAGTTGCAGACGCAGCTTACGCGTCATCTCTGAGTGAAACACGAAAATCGTAGGTAAGACTTTCGCAAACAACCGGTAAGCACGGAGAGCCAGGTTTTAAGCCGTCAAAAAGAACGATGGCGAACCCGGGAAATACAAATCCTACCGTAAGACTGATCTCTTGCACAGTTGCATTTTGTTTCATTTTTTATTGATTTTTTATGCTCACATTTGCTGTTGTTGCGTCCTTTTTCATGCGCCAGCAATCTGCCGAACTCAGATAACCGGATTACTGAATTTTCAAGCCATACTTACCACATTTCTTCGATGTTTACCACATTGTGGGTATTGCTCTCTTTATTTTTCTAATTATAATTACAATATTTGTCAGTGAGGGTGAAGATGCATTCCTTCTCTTCTTCTCACTTATCCCGCTTATATCATTAAACCCCTCCCCACATATTATACAGCTTTGTCACAGAAACTGTTCATTTCTTCTCTAATCTCATGCTGTGTCTACAGTAACCTAGCCGAAGGGGGTGAAATAACTGTAGTGGAGGACACACGTGTTGTTCCTTCCGTGTCAAAATTACGAGAACACGGTCAAACCCGAAAGAGAATACGGTAGATGTACATCATCCTTGGAAACTTGAGAGAGTTCATGCAAATAATTCTGACTCAGTTCTCAAGAAAAAATATATCCCTGTTATTGCAGCTATGCTACCGTAGTCCAGGGTACTGTATATCTGGGTCAAAGTATGTTCCACAGTCAAATTTTATCCGAAATCTATCTCATACAGTAATCTCGACCCAGTTTCAAATGTTTAAAAAAATCAGGTTATTGTACTTTGGGTTGTGGTAGGTTTGACAGAATGTCTAGGAGTACGGTGGTTGGGTTACGGTAGGTCACAATGGACTCAGCCAACTGGCAACTCGATTTTAAAGCAAGACCCTACGAAGTGCCTGAAAAAACACGAGCACAGCGAGTTGAGTTGGGAGAAAATACTACCGTCTATTTCGAATTTGCCTGCAGGTATTGAATGCTGGACGTTTCAAACGAACAAAATGTCGCACAACGCAAAACTAGTAATTTTTATCATCACGAAAAACGGGTATCTATGACCAATTTCCCATCGAAGCAGCAGAAATACATATTGCCGCACCCGTAGTAAACTTTTTAAGGAAAAAATAAATTGCAGCGTACACTTTTCATGCAATAAAAAACGACTCAAAAAATGAACGTTGACACGCAGAACTGAGAAACCGCGACGCGTTGACAAGGCGGGCGTGAATCACAGGTTTGAAGTGGGCGGGGCTTAGTAAACATGCAATTTTCTACATGATTTTGTGAATTGCGTGAATTTTAACTATGAAATCACGATTCAGCATCGCCGATAACCACAACCAAACAAAAAGCGTAATTTTAGAGCCAGTTTGATATTTCGGCTGCCCGTCCCTAATGCAAAAAATCGCATATTTTTGCGATTTTTTTGAAATTAGTTATGAATTTTCAAAGATCTCATTTTAGCTAGGATGCCCGGCACTACTGTGTTTACCCGCTAAACCCAGTAATGCCGGCGCATTCTAGCTCGAAACGCGACATTTGAAAATTCATAACTAATTTTTAAAAATCTTAAAAATATGCGGTTTTTTGCATTCGAATCGGAATAAAATTCTCTTTAATCTGAAAATCACTTCATTTGCAGTGCCAGGTCCCTTTAATTGGAGTGATGAACTCTCTTGAGTAGTAACGGGATGAATAACAGGTTGTCCGATGTCATTGAATGGAGTTGGAGATTCAGATGGAATGGGAATTCGATTGATAGATGTGGCTAAGATGGCTCCTCCTCCAGCTCCTTCCAATGGAAGAAGAGGCAATTCATCTCATGGTTAGAAATTATCCAATTAGCTAATCCATGCAAATCCGATCTATTGAAATTGAATTGGAAGAAACCGAGATTCGAATTATCCAAATTTCTTTTTAAAAAATGATTTTCAGACGAGAAGTTGGCTCACAAATTTGTTTCTAGATCTAAAAAAAAATTAAAATTGATGGGAGAAAACGAATGAAAACTGTTAAAATTAATTTGAGATTCGGATATTCCCGATGCCCCAGGAATGCCTTCAATTGTGGAAAGTGATGATGATGTGATTACACTGTGCTGGACAAAGTCTACAATGGGTTTAATACTCGGATATCAGGTATGAAACAGAAGATGGAAATGGTATAAAGTTACCGACCAAGGACAAATATCGATGGGCAAATTCCAACGTAATTCCTATAATCGCAATGTTTAGTCTACTCCACCTAATTCGATAGCGCGGAATCCATTACAGCAAAAACAAATTAAAAATGAATACGTAAAATAACATCACAGGGATTTCAAAAATTCACGCAATTTGTCGGTTCATATCCGCGGAGGCTCACGGGGAGTATAAAAAAGGTTATGGAAACTCGTTGCGTACTGTGTCCGAAGCAATGCGCAACTTCAGTGAGTGTGAAGCTCACAGTGTATCATATTTTTAAGGTTCGCGATTCTTTTTTTAAGTCCCAGCGCGAAAACCCTGTTTTCCTCAATGTTTCATACGGTGCTTTCATCGAGTCTGCGGACCGTCGCTGTTCATGTTTCTTGTGGGGGAGTTTTGAGCCTCCGTGATATCGTATTATCCATCATCAACCGATTGAGCGACTATTTCAGGCGTTTAATTTTTTAGCATTAGATATCACATCTTTATTTATCTATAGGTTACAGACTTCAAGATATTGATGAGTTTAGGATCCGATTGTGATAGTTTTTTTTTGTCGGAGTGTTAGCTCAAAATTGTTCTTTTTTCGTTTTTTTCTGCGATGATAAGCTCTTTCAAATTGACATTCAGGCAATTGTAGCTGCATCCTGCAGTTGATTGCAAGCAAGAAATCTCAGTTTTAAATAGAAAAAATATGAACAAACTCGAAAAAACTTGAGAAATGAATTTTAAAATCGCATCTTTAGCTAAAGTATACTTTTTAAAAATATTTTCTCTTTTCCGAGTTTGTTCATATTTTTGATATTTAAAACAGAAATTTCTTGCATGCATACCTGGGCGCCGAATCCATTTCTGGGCGGAGACCAGTAGATTTTTATAGCTTAATTTGTACAAAAAATATTTATTTTACTTTCGAAAGGTATATCAAAAATAAATAAAATGATTTTTCACGGAAAATAATTAAGAAATTTGGTTGTTCAGTTTGTGATAGCAACTAGCTACCGTAATTCTTTATTTAAACTTTCTAGTTAAAATTGTGCTATTTCTCGAACATAATTGCATTTAGCGGGTTACCGAATTGATAAGAAATCTTGAAAGGAGTCGAACAAAAGAAAGAAATTAATTTTTAGTAAAGAAACGATGTTTTGACTTTGCATTCCATTTTCTTTCAAGAGGCCTCGGACAAATGGAAAGAAAATGGTAAATGAACACAAACTGTGAATTCGAGGTTTTCCCTCTGTTTAATATCTTGTTTACATTCTTAGGAGGTACATTTGATTTTTCGGGGACCCTATAGTACTGAATAATTGCGAGAAACAAAGCAATAATGCTCTAAAATGTGGAGCTAGGTCATTTACATGACAAAACTATACTTACTACGGTAGGCGTTGTTGCCAATCACTGACTGATGATAATTTACGTAGCGACCGCAGGTGCATAATTCAAAGTAATCACTAAAATTTCAAATTTCAGTCTATCCATACATTTCGATAGTGCCGAATCCACTGCGAGTCAAATATAAATGAAAACAACGCGAAAAAGCAACTTTACAATGATTTCAAAGAATTGCGAAAATTCCCGGATCCTACCGTAATCCTTTCCCATATTGGAGTTGATTAGTTCGATTGTATACTGATTTTTCATAGTTTTCGATTATTTTGGAATTGATTCCGCGCATTAAATTCATTTATTTTTCATGCAGTGGGACAATTATTCAACTCCGATTGCGATGAAATAGATATTTATGCCAATTTGGAAAATATAGTGAAAATCGGAAGAATCAGAGATATGAAAATCAAAGGAAATGGGGAATTTTATCGAATATTGATGCACCGGTAGCATGACGAAATTATAACGGTGAGAGAAAGGAAGAGAACTGAGGGAATAACAATCGATATGTGCTATTGACTGGAGATGATTCCATCGTAGAAGAAATCTTCAAAGACGAGGCGACAGAAGAAGTAGACGTCGTCAGATGGGAACTGATCAACACGGTATTAGTATGATAATATGCGGGATGGTTGATAGAATGATTGGGAAAACACAATAAGTCGGGGTAACGAAAGCAACATGGTCGGAGAAGACTAATTATGTAACAAAAACAGTGAAAATTAGACCTCGATGTCTTAGGAGATGCCACAGTTGTACGAAATAACGGATGGACATGGCATTAGCATGATAATATGCGGGATGATTGATTGAATGGTTGGGAAAACAAAATATGTCGGGGTAACTAAAGTAACTTGGTCGGAGAAGGCGATGAGTGTAATAAAAACGGTGAAAATTGAAACTCGGCGTTTGAGGGGGTGCCACGGGCGTACGAAATAAAGGATCGGCACGGCATTATGGTGAAAAGATGCGGGATTGTTCATAGAATAAATAGGAACACGAAATATGTCGGGGTAACTAAAGTAACTTGGTCGGAGAAGGCGACGAGTGTAACAAAAACGGTGAAAATTGAAACTCGGCGTTTGAGGGGGTGCCACGGGCGTACGAAATAAAGGATCGGCACGGCATTATGGTGAAAAGATGCGGGATTGTTCATAGAATAAATAGGAACACGAAATTAGTCGGGGTAACTAAAGTAACTTGGTCGGAGAAGACTAAACTTGTCTACAAAAGGCTGTGAAAATGGGGCAACGCAATGTCTTCGGGGATGCCACGGGCGTACGAAATAACGGATTGACACGACATTAGGATTAGAAGATGCGCAATGATCGTCAGAATGAGAGGGAAATCAATATAAGTCGGGGTACCTATAAAATTTCGAACTAGAGAGACTAGACGAAAATGATTTTAAATACGGGTAAAAAGAAGTTCAGTGTTTTGAAAGACCACACGGCATCCCGTAGCCGGACAAGAACTCACGATGATTGGTAACAGTATTGGTGATGTGCTCACGCGAGAAATCGGACCAAATAATAGCTTCATTCGCTTTTAATCAAGAAAAACATGTAAGAAATATGGTGAAACGAAAGTTCCAAATTACGGTAATACCCAAGCACACAACCTGAAAAATCAGTTCGCAATCACATTAGGAAATCTCGTCTTGGGACTCGCACCGCGACCGCACAACATGGTCGTTAAATTTACGCTTTTCTTTGATTTGATTTCTATATTTCTAAATTAAATTAAACTTAAATTTAATATTCTATATTGATTATGCTTTTATTTAAAGTTAGTGGTCACTGAAAAACTGACCCCCTATTTTTATATGTTTATTACAATGAGAAAAACATTCTAAGAAACTTGTACCAACTTCTCCTACACTGGAGAAGATTAGTTAGGTCTGTGGGTGCGATGTGATGAAAGATCAAAGATCAATAAACCAATTATTCATTAATCAATAATCAAAACAAGCAAATCGAAACGAAGAAAGGGCGGTTGTGGGGAACTGGGAAATGGAGCTACTTAGCTACGTAACTGATTGGGAAACTGGATAGGATGGGTGGGGAACCTGGAGCCACTTCGAACCAATAGTGGGCGGAGTCGAGAGTGGGCGGAGTCAAGGATGAGGGCGGTGAAGCAACGTGTCACACGGTGTCCGAGTGTCAGCCACTTACGGGACGGTTCCAATCGGGATCGCAGCCAAACTGGGGGACTGCTACTCCTCAAACTTGGGTAATTAAACCTTTTAATTGATAATTAACGCGTGGAATTGATCACTACGCGATAAATACGAGAAATAACGAAAAGAAACGGAGGAAAACGGCGTGAGAAGCCAGGAAGGGAAAATGACAAGAAATGGAGAACGGGCGAGGCCCTCTAGAGAGCTGGCTACAGTATACCTTTCGCGGTGAAAGTCCGAGTATTTAAATATTTGGCACGTTGCCAAGTAGAATCGTGAAGTGATGAATATTTGGGTAATTTGGTTATTTACTTATTTAAATATTGTATTTGGGTATCGATTAGCTGGATAATCGGTACACTCCGGGGGGAGGGATAGACGGGAGCTGGGCATGAGGGAGGAGATGATGTTGAATTTGAAAAGGGGGAGGCGACATACATGTGAAATGGGGTGACAAGTTGATCTAAAAGTCAATAGTCGACAATAGAGCGAAAAAAATGAGTTGAAAGTCGATTTTGGACAATGAAGATTGAAGATTGCGGTGGATGGGCACTGGGGATTACGGTAGCCACATGTGAAGAGATGAATGTAGCGACATTAACTGAGTGAGATGGAAATCTATCGAGGGAAAATTGATTATTGGACACTTAGAAATAGCTCATACGCAGTATGATCCTCCGGGGGAGGGGGGGGTATGGAAGGAATGGCAAGACACTAGGTTGGGTAAAGGAGGTCGAAGTCGTTTACTGACATGTCGTCATCGTCTAATGCTGCGCTAATTTCATGGGTGGAATTTGGAAAACGCGTGTAACTCAGCTCAAACTGAACAAAATCTCTCCAATCAAAAAGGAAAACGTTCAGATCGTGGCGTGCAATCCCTGTATCAATTTTGGAAGTTGTAGCTTCACTTGGAAAAAAGTTATGAAAGGGTGCATAAAACTGTTTTGCACCTTGCACCCCATGAAATTTGCGCAGCATGAGTCATCATACGAGGAATCTTCGAAGTTGATGTACTGTCTTGCCAATCTTTCCAGCCGTTCATCATCATCGATGAGATAGTCGGGATCGTACATCAACTGGCAATTTACATACTCTTCAATGGGACACTCGTAATCGAGCAACTTGGGCCACCTGGTGCCTGACTCTCGATTTTCGATGGGAAAAGAGTCAATTGGTATCTGTGTGGGCTGAGAATCGATAGTGGGCAATTCTGTGCCATGTTTCTCGGGTTGGGAAGGCTTGCCAATAACAACTGGGCCGAGGGGGCTATCGATGTAGTGGAGGCCACTGGGTAGTTTGGTCGAGTGCGAACTGGCCATGAGAGGGTGAGTGACGTCGACAGCGAGCAAAATGTGGGGCTCGATGAAATGACTGGACATGAAATGAGAGGGAATATTGACAGAGTTGTCTTACAGATATTGGACATCAGAGTCAATGAGTGATGGTTGATACATTGTACCAGTTACTCTGTCATCTACGACATAGGCATCGACTGATTGGACTCCGGAAGTGGTCAACAGGTCGAACCGGACAACATCGTATTCCTTGGGTACCGAAGCCACTCCTCCTAATCCTGAGACTATTGCCACTTTCTTCTCGAATGGAACGAGTTTCAGCTTATCGGCTAGCTTTCGCTTGATCAGGGATGTCTGTGACCCGCTATCAAGGAGTACGGTAGTATCGCGGGCACAACCGTAGTCGGGGTTCCGGACTACTCCCCTGGGGGTACAGAGACGAGAGTAGTTCTCATTGTAGCACGTTACTGCCAATGAGTAGGTAACTGGGAACTGGTCCTTGGACAATGCAATAGTGCAGATAGATTCGTGATGTTTCTCCTGACACTTGCCACATCTGACTGGACAATCGCTGTACTTGTGGCCAGACTTCAGACACCTTCGACAGACGTTGAGATCTTTGAGCCTGGACAATCGATCCTCATATGATTTGTATTTGCCACATGCAGAAGAGGTGTGGGATGAACCACAGTAGCTACATTCGGACACATCTACCGTAATCTCCTTTGGTTTCTCTTTGGAGGGCTTGGGAATGTGTTCATTGCTACTCTTTGCAGATTGGGAAGAAAGGGAATTATGGTTAGCCATGGACATAGAAGTGAATGCGGCCTCGACTGCGCGCATTTCGAGCTCTTCTCGGAGCTCATTCTCCATGAATGTGAGGGCAGACATCATTGAATCGGGTCTTAGCTTCCAGATTTTGCGCACGAAACTGGTGTGGATATTGCTGGACAATTGTTCAATTAGTGGAAGGCAATTCAGATTCTTAGCATCATCGATATGGTAAACGAGATTGATCATGTCCCTCACACAAGCCACTTGGTCTTCGACACGAGACGTCTTAGGTCTGAGTGCCATGAGCTTCTGGAAAAGGAGGGCAGTGGAGTGGTCAGAACGGTCATATGAAGCTAATAATCGATCGATAGTGTGACTGTAGAGATCATCTCTGATGGGTATGGACTGGATAAGTTTCAATGCGTCTCCTTTCAGGAAAGAACGGAGGTAATTGAGCTTCTCCAGGTTGGTCAACTCGATGCGGGAGCCAATAATCGTCTCGAATTGTGAATGGAAAGATGGCCACAATGTGATATTTGAACCATCGAATGGTTCGATTTTGAGAGGGGGAAGAGGAGGGAGAATGTTGTGATTACCAGAAATTGTGGACTGGGGAGAAATAATTTGTGCTCTGAGAGAATTGAGCTCTGATTGGAGAAGGGCAATCGATTGATACAGTATACTATCATTGGAAACGTTCACTTCTGGTTTGGGAATAAGAGGAACCGCTACATCGTCAGGCGGTTTCGACTCAGTGTTGTGTGTAGCAGGGGGCTGGGTATCGGATGAAGACGCTAGCGGGTTCTGTGAGGGCGCCACGGGGGCGCCAGTGGGCGCGGGGGTGGACAAAGGGACGCCAGAAGGCGCGTCAGAGGGAGGGTCGACAGAGGGTTTAGCAGTGAAACGAGCCAACATGGAAGCACGTGTGGTAGCGGTATCGAGAGCCACATCATACTTCTTTTCCTGCTTGAGAATAAGTGAAGCCAATGCCAACTCACGGAGAGGGAGACTGCTCGCGCCGTCAATCGATGCCATCATTGAGTCGTAATACGTCTGTTCCTCCGCCTGGTTCTCCTCTGCCACATCCTCGATCGCTCGTTCGATAGCGCCAATCATCTCCTTGTAGTCGCCGAGAAGGGCATGGATATCGCGGCTAATGGCGGCTCTCTTGGACAAATCGATAATTTCGTCATATGACGAACTGGTCAACATCTTGGCAATTACGTCATCGATCGCATCACGATGTGTTTTGATACAGGACAATGAGGACTGGAGATCTTCGTAATTGTTTGCCAATTTGGAAATCATGGTTCTCGTCGTGTGCCTGGGGTCACAGTTTACACGAGAGAGGTCTGGTTCTGGGGAAACGGGTGAATGCTCTTTGCCACGCGGGACTTGTGATGAAATGGGAATCGGATTGGCCAACTGCACCATGTACCAACTTCTCCTACACTGGAGAAGATTAGTTAGGTCTGTGGGTGCGATGTGATGAAAGATCAAAGATCAATAAACCAATTATTCATTAATCAATAATCAAAACAAGCAAATCGAAACGAAGAAAGGGCGGTTGTGGGGAACTGGGAAATGGAGCTACTTAGCTACGTAACTGATTGGGAAACTGGATAGGATGGGTGGGGAACCTGGAGCCACTTCGAACCAATAGTGGGCGGAGTCGAGAGTGGGCGGAGTCAAGGATGAGGGCGGTGAAGCAACGTGGCACACGGTGTCCGAGTGCCAGCCACTTACGGGACGGTTCCAAGCGGGATCGCAGCCAAACTGGGGGACTGCTACTCCTCAAACTTGGGTAATTAAACCTTTTAATTGATAATTAACGCGTGGAATTGATCACTACGCGATAAATACGAGAAATAACGAAAAGAAACGGAGGAAAACGGCGTGAGAAGCCAGGAAGGGAAAATGACAAGAAATGGAGAACGGGCGAGGCCCTCTAGAGAGCTGGCTACAGTATACCTTTCGCGGTGAAAGTCCGAGTATTTAAATATTTGGCACGTTGCCAAGTAGAATCGTGAAGTGATGAATATTTGGGTAATTTGGTTATTTACTTATTTAAATATTGTATTTGGGTATCGATTAGCTGGATAATCGGTACAAAACTGGTATTTTTTAGAAAAATTTTAAAATCAATATTGAGCTCCTCACTATATTTATGGTGTGGCTACAGTATGCCAGCCGAGATTTTCCATTGTCATTCACCGTTCTTGTAATGAAGCATCCGAGCTGGATTGTTGACCTAGGTTTACACGACGTCGAAAATTTCGTTCTAATTCTGCATTAAAAGGTCATAGAACGACTTTGGGAAATCTCGGCCGGGTTTCTGTAGCACACCATAAATGTGTGACGGGCTAAATATTGATTTTTATTTTTTTCTAAAAAAATACCAGTTTCTTAGAATGTTTTTCTCCTTCTTATAAAAATATAAAAACAGGGGGTCAGTTTTTCAGTGGCCACTATCTTTACATATATTTATTTTGATAAATGGTCTTTTTCACGTAATTAAACTTGAGGAAAAACATTGATAATTTCAATGTTCACTCTAGACCAGGAAGTATGATGATTTTTCTCTCTGTTAGATATTAATGTTGTATTTTTTAATTATTGTATTTCACAAAAGGAAAACAGTTAAATATGCGGCGACAAGTAGATTTTAGTCGAATTTTGCCTGCGGTGACCAGTAGATTTTGTAGAATATTTTTTCTTCGTTTCCCGACGCCCAGGTATGCTTGCATGCCATCAACTGCAGAATGTGGCTACAATTGCCTGAATGTCAATTTGAAAGAGCTTGTATCGTAAAATCGCAGAAAAAAAGCGAAAAGAACAATTTTCAGCTGCTACAGTATATTAATCAATATTGCCGATCAGGGTTACCCTTTCCGAGCTTATAGCAAATTTGGAGATTATTTTCAGGCGTTTTCTTATTAGAACTAATAATCAGCTTCTGCATCAATTAAAAAAAATAAAAAAATATCGTAATTTCTTGGTCAAAAGTCTGGCACAAATCCGCAGAACCCGAGAGGTACGGTAGTTCAATGAACACAAGAAAAGCCCGAGCGCTGCGGTCGCTACGCCTATTTACTATAGCATGGAAATGCAAGGAAATGCAAGGCATTTGAATGGAATGAAGAATTCTCAGTTCTAAACAGTAAAAGCGCTACATAGAACCACGACTCAGCCCACTAAAAACTGTGACCCATAAAGTGGGAAGCATATAAAAATTTAGAGACTGCACGACAGCCCTGCATACTTCTTTTTCTGTTATATCGCGAATTTAAATATTAATTAGTCAAATGCGCGCGCACCGCCGCCCCCTAAACTACCGCAATTTACACCGCGCATACTGACCCATGCTGGAATTCCTGATATAGGTTTCGCACCCAGATATTCTCTTTCCCCGCGCTTTTCGAGGTATTATGTAGCTCAAATCGACTTCAAATTTTCCTTGTTTTTTGCGTTTTTAATAGTTTGTTCATGTTTGTTATTTTATTCGCTTTTTTTATGTTCGGCCGAATCTATAAATGAATCTAAGGTTGGCATGAATTTTGATGATTTAAATAGTTTCTTAACCATACATTTTAAAACACGGACAATTTTTTGAAGGAAGCAGTTTTGACACTCGAAAACTATCTAGTATGCGGAAGGAAGACATTAGTAATATTCAATTTGAAACTGACCTGTTTATGGGATTTCAACTATAGTTCTGACCTGTTTTATGCGAAATCGGGCCAGTTTATCAATTTCGCAATATGCCGTATTGTACGTGGCACTAAAATGTGTGTTCTGAACTCTAACATGGGATAAACCATGTGACGATATGTTTTAATTTTAGAAACAACTCAAATGCACTCTAATAAAAAAGATCTTGCGAATACGCCGCCCAAATATGCTACATATCACGAACAGTGTTTTTTCCTGTTATCAAAGTGAAACTTTGGCAGAGTTGCCCTCGAAAACAAGTTCATTAATCGATTTTCTGCTTTGATTTCATTATACTACGCCCTATTGTCTAGCTGCCGTAACGAAAGGAGTTTATATCTCCAAGTTCTAAAATTCGGGATTTTTGAAGCCGTTATTCTTGTTTGTCTTGACGGATTCCTCTTTCTCTTTTGCTCTTACGTATTTTCTTCCCTGTTCCCAATCAATAATTACTTGTAAACTCTAAAAAAGACAGCCGAAAGTGTGAAAACAGCTGTGGAATATTTTGGCACAGGTATACGGTAAATAGGGAGGTAAAGCGTCCGGCACTACTGCAGTGTTTGGGACCCGCCAATCTCGAATGAGTGAGTAGACTAGAAATGAGATGGATGAGAAATGGGAAATGAGTGACTCTACCCGTGGAATGAGTGTGGCTGGTCCCAAGTACTGCAGTTGCGCCAAGCGTCGCAGGTAGTAGCGCGAAAAGCGTACTCAAATATTCAGAGCTCCGTTCCTAATGATATTTACGAATTCGTTGTAAATTCAGAATTAATTTGCGGTCATTTTCAGTTCGAAACCGAAGTCAGGGATTTTATCTGCGTTCGAAAAAAATGTCCATTTTTTTGTCTAGCGGGTAAGTTTGTCATACTACCGAGCAGGGCGAATCTTTCTGAGTAAATTAGATGTTCTTTTTCCACCGTTTTCTTAGGCAACCTAATAATCAGGGTCCCATCTAAGGGTCATTCCTCGAATATTAAAACAAACCCCCTTGGTCGGTAGCTTTACACGTGCAATATGATGTAATTAATTATCAGATCGAAATGCGTGATTATCCAGACGGAGATTGGGAATCTGTTCACGATCAAATATTAAGAGAACCATCTTGCACCAGTGAGTTACGAGACAAGACCCAATGATTACTCCCTTTTCTCTTCTCATTTCTCCCTCCTTTCCGTTTCATTCATTCCTCTACCTCAGATGTATCTGTCCACTTAGGGTGGACAGTCTCTCCCTCCCCTTCTCTTTTCTCTCTCCCTCATCCCCTCTCCCCCTCTCCCCCTCTCTCTGTGACCTCCCATCCCCTCATGTGTTCTCTTCTCTCATCTCCATCATTTCTTCAGTACACAATCTCTCTCTCTCTCACTTATAATCAGTCCCTTTCATTTCTTCTGTCGTTCTTCATCCTTTTTATCTACATCATAAATTCAATTGTATATTCTCAAATAACTTTTTACCATACGAATCTATCAAATGTGCATAGTGGTCTCTCTCACTCATCCACTGCCTTTCATCATCCCCTCTCTCCCTTTCTTCTCAATATCTCTAATGTCCAATCTTTCGTTCTCTCTCTCTCCCTCTCTCTCTCTCTCCCTCTCTCTCTCTCTCTCTCTCTCTCTCTCTCTCTCTCTCTCCTCTTTAATCTATTTCCAATCTCAAGGTTTCCCGAGTCATACCTTCCATTCCGTCGTTAGGCTCAATTCAAATCGTTCACTAAATCTCATCTCTTGTATCTGTGCGAGAGAAAAAATAGAACAAATACGCACTTTATCTCATTTATTGAGAGGTTATATTGCATTTTTAAAACGTCAAAGTAGTATCCCGTTTGAAGATCCAAATTCCGTTGTCGAAAATTACAAAGGCCTCTGAGAATAAATTGATAGCACTCAAAATTCGACAAAATTTTTGTAGTGTTGTCAGCTCAAGCATTGTTTGCCGAGTTATTTCTCGCACACTCTTCTTGAGCTGTCGCTCGTGAGTGAGGAGAATGACTCGCGAGTGCCTATGTGAGAAACACTCGCGAGCACGACGAACCCGAGAGTATTCCTCAAAAAAATTGGTGTAAAATAAACGCGACCCAATCGAGTTATGATTGTTTAACCAAGCCTAAAACTGAAATGGAACGCCGATCTCCCCAAGGAATAGTGTAATTTACATGATACTTCACTCTCATCTCTCATTCCCGGGACTGCGCGGTGTGGGATAATCCAAAATAAAAGGAAGAATACATTCAAGAAGAGTCTGCGAGAAATAACTCGGCAAACAATGCTTGAGCTGACAACACTACAAGAATTTTGTCGAAATTTGAGTGCTATCAATTTATTCTCAGAAGCCTTTGTAATTTTTGAGAATGGAATTTTATGTTCAAACGGGATACTTTGACGTTGTCAGTGTTTTCAAAATGCGCGACGGATACTTGTAGGTGTTGCCATGAGTGTCCCTTGTCTCTCTTCTATGTTCCTCTTCTCTTCTCCATTTCAGTCACTAATCTCGATTCCTCTGGCCACGTTCAATTCCGAGTGTCCGCTGCTGGAAGAGGAGGTTTCTCACCTCCCTCCGTCTCTTCCATTCCCATCCTTCTCAAGTCTAGATCAATGCCATCAGGTAATCTCTCTCTCTCTCTCTCTCTCTCTCTCTCTCTCTCTCTCTCAGGTTCGTCGGCTGCGTTGTCGCCAGGGAAGCCAGTAGTAGTGGGAGTGGATGGGAGCAGAGCGTCTCTCGAATGGACTCCTCCACCTTTGAATTCACATGTGAGATCACAATTTTGGTCTTTTTTGTTAAAAGTTACCGGGATTCTACGGAAAATCGTTTAATTCGCGCGCATTCCTGATGATCAATGTGCGCACGCGTGCAGCATAGTCGCGTTCGCGCTATTTTTTCTCCCATTTTTATCGTATATTTATGAGAGGTATCAGCAGAGATTGCAGGTGACTCGGAACAATTTTCGAAAAAATATTTTTGATTTCGATCAAACTTTTATGTAAGAGTACCCAGGATGCGAGGAACTTAAATTTCCAGTCCCAGGTCCGAGAGCCGGCTTTTAGGAAATTGCCGGTTCCAATGCCGGAATCTTCATAACTTAGAATGTGAAAAATCGAGAAAAGTCCGAAAATCGAGTTGGTGAAAACCGTCCCAAAAATGTTGTAGTATGTGTCGTTGGTATCTAGTAGTTCAGCAAAAATAGTTTCAGCCCGTATATATTTCGTTAAGAGCTTGCAGCGACTCATAAAAATGTCTGTAAAATGTCCGTTTTTTTCATGAGTATTCAATTGTCACTTGTTTATGAGACGGCGACATGCACTGAAACTATTTTTGCTGAACTACTAGATACCGACACATACTACAACATTTTTGGGACGGTTTTCACCAACTTGATTTTCGGACTTTTCTCGATTTTTCACATTCTAAGGTGATTTTCGACTTAAAGTGGACCCCTTTTTATTTTTTATTAATTTTTTTTCTAGACAGTATTTGACGAGCTCTTTCATATTTTGAAATAAAATTCCGCTTGTTCTGGCATTTTAGACATCTCACAATTTTTGGAAAATTTCAAAAATCACTTTTTCGACCAGAATTTTTTTCCTTTCAGTTTTTCAGGCTCGTTTTCAACATATAAAATGTTCAGTGAATTATTCTACAATTTTTAAGCCCAATGCCAGCGTTCTAGGTCAAGTATGAGCTGAGTTATGACGATTCCGGCATTGGAACCGGCAATTTCCTAAAAGCCGGCTCACGGACCTGGGACTGGAAATTTAAGTTCCTCGCATCCTGGGTACTCTTACATAAAAGTTTGATCGAAATCAAAAATATTTTTTCGAAAATTGTTCCGAAATGGCTATTATTTCCTGCAATCTCTTATGCGAATAAGTGATCTCTCTCTCTCTCGTCATCGATGAATTCGGAGTGGTGATACTTTGTATTTCCTACGAACTTCAGTCGTAATACAGAGTGTCGCAAAAGTGTGTTGACTATTTTAATCCCTTATATCTCAGCCACTATATTGAAAATTTAAATTCGCGCATTTTATATGCAGTATTTGGGGTGAGATAAAAAAAGAAAATTTGGGGTGAGATATAACAAGAGATACAGCAAAAAAAAGAGATAGCCACTGTTTTAAGTAGACATTGGTCTGTTAAAATTATTGGCCTACTCTTAAGGTATGCAAATTTGATTGGAGATCAGTGTGAAAGTCTGGAAATCCGGCCAATATAATGTTTCTATCATTAAAATATTCTATAAAGTTTAAAGGGACCTGGTACTACAAATAAAGTGAATTTCAGATTAAAGAGAATTTTCTTCCGATTCGAATGCAAAAAACCGCATATTTTTACGATTTTTTAAAAATTAGTTATGAATTTTCAAAGATCCCATTTTTAGCTGAAATGACCCGGCACTACTGTGTTTAGCGGCTAAACACAGTAATGCCGGCGCATTCTAGCTCGAAACGCGACATTTGAAAATTCGTAACTAATTTCAAAAAAATCGTAAAAATATGCGGTTTTTTGCATTCGAATCGGAAGAAAATTTTCTTTAATCTGAAATTCACTTCATTGTCAGTACCAGGTCTCTTTTAAACAACGACCCTAGTCGGAGAAAGTCGGAGTCGGAGATACTGAAAAAAAATTATTTCACATGTGATTAAAGTTCGGGAAAAAACATATGGCAGCATCTGGCCAATGTTATCAGTGTCCTTCAAAATTGGTAGTATTGGAAATTCGCCAAATAAAGTTATGATTTTTCAACCGCCACAAATCTAGGGTCAGAACACTCATTTCTCGGAGAGAAAGGTCATCTACAAGTTCACTTTCAAAATAAAGCTGGGTTTCAAATGTATGTCATCATCATTGCGGTACCCTCGCAAATTCGATTGTTACCTCACAATGTCTGAAAAGGCGAGAAAAATCGCGGCGGAGTGCTACTTTTAGTTTTCAAAATATTCTTGATAGATTCTGAAGCCTTCAATGGCTTTCATTTCTGATAAAACTTAAAGTTACAGGGAATCGAAAAAAATCACTCTTTATTGTGTCCCGGAAATGAATGGAAAAGTGTCGAAATAGAAAGGAAGGAATATTTAAAAATATCAAAAATCGATAATCAAGTCCTGGGAAAGGACGGAAAGGACGAACCCGAGAATCTTGTCTTTCAGGCAAAGCGCGCAAATTCAAAATGTGATTTTTTTACTACGGAAGTGCGCTGTGTCACATTTGTGATCTTTTATTTTACGTATTATCACTTTTTGTATTATAGTTCTTTTTTTTGGTATTACTTCCCGGCGGCGGATGTCTATCATCCTGCGCTCAGAAAGTAACGTAATCAAGAGAAAAAAAGGCGCGGAAATTATAACCGCGTCGCAGACCGCAACGCGAGGCGAGCTTTCTGAATAGGCCCGCCGCAACACGCACGCACCACACCAGATTTTCGTCCTCCCGCGAATTCAAAATTTTCGGTTCGATTCCTGGTAACTTTAAAGAGCATGATCAATTTCTACTCTGGAAATTATTTGAGGGCCATTGCGTACTCTGAATTTTGTTTCAAAATTCAGAGTACGCAATGGAGTAGACCCTTCTATTTTTACTGCTTGCTGTTTCTTGCAAGATTTATTCTAAGCAATAAACGCGTTTGATTTTTTTGAACGCTTTTTTTTGAACGAAAGATATTATATTGTGCAGTTCAAAACTTAGCAGTCTCCGCCCACTTTAGCGATACGGTCGTTAGTGTGAATTAGTCCATCTTTCGGAACATTATATTCCCTACTAAGGGAGACATCTTCTCTAAAATTATTTCATTCCTATTTCATAAAACGTGCATTGCACTGCTATTGAAACCACATAATAAAATCACGGAAATATTGATATGGCGTGTTAGCATTTCGCCGACTTTTTGCACAGTAGTTTCGTAATTGACGGAACGGAAAATTTACGCACAATAGATAACGGACAGACAGACATTTTGATTCCCTAGAAGTGGAGGAAATATTGTTACTTTTTACAGCTCGCTTAATAGAAGAAATCATTTCATTAGAACTGAGCCATGCCCCTGTCACAGTAATTATGCCGCACCCTGTACTCTAGGTTGTAAAGAGGTATATTTCCCAAATTTTTCGTGATATATAATAATATATATTTTGAAATTTAATGTTTTTCCTGGTTAAGCGTTTGTTCCACTAGCTATTGTATACAACTTGTTGCGCATAAAATTCCAGTATTTATGGTGCACAATATTTGAAAAAAATAAAAGACTATCAATACTGTACGCATCGCTGAATGTTTTAAAATTCGTTTTGAAACAATGGTAACTGGCACGGCAAAGGTATCATTGTTTCCTCTAGAACTATCACAATCTGGAACTCCCTCCCTTATAAATCAGTTTTCACCTCTCATGATACTTTCCGCAATTTAATTCGCTCTCAACCTATTTCATTTTTTTCCTGAATCCATTATTAAAAATTGGCTCTGATCCCATGCCCTTGCCGCCAAAGCAAAACGACCGATTCGACGACGTCGACGGACATCCGTCTCTTGCCCCCATTCACAGTTATAATTATTGCACATTATTCTGACGGAATAAACAATGAATGAATGAAAGGAATAGAATATTTCAGCACACAACAGCTACTGAATAAATTATTCAAAGATTCAATAACGGACGATTTTTTTTCTTGAAAAATCCATGAACCCGGGGTCCCGGTGAAAAAAATTCTCACAAAGTCCCTTAATCAGATTTTTAACCCCCGAGAGCGATTTTTGAGAGAAAATTTTTTTTTGATCAGTGAATGAACAAATCTGATATTTATTCAATAGATTTGTCGTGATGCGTATACAACGATTATATGATATATTCTTCGGGAAACTGTTCTTTTTGTCAAAACGAATTTTTGAAATATTCGGACATTTTTGTATACTATTGATAGTGTTTATTTGAAAAATTTAGAAGTTTAGAACTACTCAAGCGGCTGAATTTTTTTCCAAATTTTTGTTACGTTTGGACACTACGCCAATCGGGTTTGAACTGCAGAGAACAAACTCGAATACTTTTGTGAATAGGGCCCTAGGGTGCTCCCATGGTATGAGTATGATGGTCCAAATCGAAAGGCACTTTACTACATCCGCGCCAAGCCCCGCCCCTCCCCCTCCCACAGCCAATGAGCGCACGACGCGGGGGGGGCGGACGCGACTCTGAGATCAGGCGCTCTCTTCGTTCCACACACTCTCACCTTGTCTCTAACTGGTTTCATACCCGTCTCGAGTAAATCGCTCGGGCCATATTACAAGGTCACGTTTGCTCAACCATCGCGGCTCGCCGTCGTAATGCCTGCATGAGGGAAACCTCTCGGCAATTTTTGGATGGGACTGTCCCTCTCCTCGGGGAGTGGACAACCCTTCCGTCCGCCCCCTTTGGGGGATGGGGTGGAAGGAGTCCCCCGCCCCCGCCCCCTTTGGGGAAAGGGGCGGGGCTTGGCACGGATGTAGTAAAGTTCCAATCGAAAGTCCTGTCGCGAATTTCCGGAAATGCTCGAGTCTTACCGAGCCGGTTCTTCTATAAACATAATTTTTATTGCAAATATGTTCACAGGTTCATAGAGATATAGCCTCAGAACGGAAGTTACAGTAATCTCTATCCGTCGATTGTAATGAAAGATTATAGCCACCGTGATGATGAGCATTCTCGAAAACGCCAGAGTGCCCATTTTAAAGATACATTATATTTTCATTGTAAATTAGTTTTATTGATTCTTGGGCAAATCGCTTATATACGGTATTTGCATGAAGTGTTATCTCATCCGTTTTACATAAAAATAGAAATCATTGAAGGCTCCACCAATAATGGGATACCAAGTGGAATACCGAGTGTATGGCACCACTGATTGGATGATAGCCAACGATGTTTTAACTGTGGATACAAGATATGAAGGTGTGTTGGTATTTTCTTTGAATTGTACAAATTAATAAGGAGTATATTGTGTATTTATCTCACCACTTTATCCCTTGTCTTCATATCTCTCATTTTTAGTTGATAATCTTCGTCCAAATGGAGTATACGAATTTCGAGTTCGTGCTCGCAACGGAGATGGACTAGGAAATGCATCTCGATGTTCTGGCCCCGCCCACATCAAACCAGCTGTGCCCACTAGAGCATCTAGAAGTAGGCCGGTCGACAACGACTATCTCAACCCTCCCGGACAGCCAATTGTGAGTGAGACATACGGTATGGGCTACGGCATATCGAGTTAGTGAGTGATTGGAGATAGACACAGGTATGTGACGAAACGTGAATGATTTATTGCAGGTGTTGGAATCGGATTTGAATTGGGTTAAATTGGAATGGGGAGAAGTTGAAGATGTCGTGGAATATATTGTAGAATTGAGAGAGGTCAATGTCATTTACTTTCTTTTTTATTTACTGTATTCTGCTTGATATGTAAGTGAAGTGTGGTATTACAGGTGGGAGATCCATCGTGGTATCAAGCCAATCACGACCCACTTCCTTCCAATTCAATTCACTGTCAGTCATTTCACTTGTTTGTGATTAATGTGTTGTTTGTCTTCAGAAAAATGAAATGGGAAAAGACCAAGATTTTAACTCCCGCAAATTCTCTCCGTGGAGAAATCGTCTCAAAACTTCATTTATAGGGTTAAAAAAGGCGAAAATATTGAGGGAATTCAAAACTTGGCATTTTCCTGTTTAATTTTTCCTAAAACTAACATTACATAATAAATTGTTGGATAAGATATGTTTCGTTTGTAGTGGAAGGTCTTCGTCCCGGATCAACTTATGAATTCCGAGTTCTCTCATTCAAGAATGGAATTTGGTCTTTGCCTTCTGAGGTTGGTGCTATTTGTGTTAAATAGTTAACTTAAAGTTACCGGGAATCGAAAATTTTTACTTTTTATTTGGTCCCGAAAATGAATAGAGAAGTGTCGAAATAGAAAGGCAGGAATAATACAAAAAAAAATTTAAACTTCATCATCAAGGCGTGGGAAAGGACGGAAAGTCCGAGCCGAGAATATTTTCCTTCAGATAAAAGACCGCGAAAATGTGATTTTTGGGACTCCGGCTATGCCACATTTGCGATCTCTCTTTTCTACGCATTCTCACTTTTTTGTATTCCAACTATTTTTCCCTTTGTTCTGTTTCACCCGGGAGCATCACTGACAGCAGCGGCGAAACACATTTTTTTTCAGGCATAAGAAAACGCCTGAAAATAAGCCCCAAATTTAATATAAGCTAGGAAAGGGTTCCCTGATCAGCAATATTTTACGGTATACTGTAGCTATTCAATTTTTTCGTGTTTGCTGCTATTTGAAAGCACAAGTTCTTTCATCAAAAAAACTATGCTTTACCTACAGATTCAAATTTAAAATTATTTAGTTTTTTTTCTCCAAAGTATTCAACCCATAAACTTTGAAGCCAAAATAAATTAGGTTTGATAGAACGGATTTTGCTTATTAACGATCCGGTTTCTTAATTATTGACCCTTGCCACAATGTAAAAATTGACTGCAGGTGTCAGATGTAATCTCCCTTCGTCCTCTATGGAAATCATCTACTTCATCTAGATCAGTTCCATCTCGTCCCTCTGCTCCTGAATTAATGGAAATGGGCGGGGATCGAATAGGTCTCTGTTGGCAGCCTGCTCTCTCAACACTTCCTGTACTAGTCAGTTATCTATCTTCTCACACTTTCTTTACCATATGTACAGTTCAAAATCTCATTCTAATATTGCTTTCTTCTATCGATTAAATATCAAATGCAAATAAAATAATGATTTTTCTTTGAGGGTTACGACGTTGAATTTCGTGATTTCCAACAGGATTCAGGATGGTACAAAGTGAACGATTCTCCCATGGTTGCATGCAAGATGACTGGTTTGTTCTAGCTTTTCATTTAGAGTGGAGTATCACAATTAGGGTTCGCCTGGAAGCAAGGTCTTGAAAAAAATTAGATAAGTCAATTGTCTCACTCCTTGAAAGAACGGTGAAACCATATACCAAAAGGGTATCTATCAAAAAGTGATATGGAGAAAGTGCCAAAACGCTTCTACGCTTCGGATGCGTCATAACAATTTCCGGTTTTATTTTTTCAAAAAAACTAATCGAATGGCCTACTGAGTGGCACCAATCGATTCCTCATAACATTGTAAGACTTTTCAAGGGCATTTATTAAAAAGTCGATAATGTTATCTGGTTGTTCAATTTTTGTTAGCTCGTAGTGAGATGAAATGTTAACAAACTTCAGATTTTCAATCGTCTCGTCATTCCGGTCCTATCTATGCACATTAAAAAGCCTGCAATTTGCTCCATGAAAAGTTGCATTTTAAAGTTTTATTTTAATAATGAAGCTAAATGAATTAGACAGGCGATATTGACATCAAATTCTGCACCGGATAGTTCATATGCAAAGAATTAGAGCTATTTTGGACAGATAGATTCGTTGAAAAAAATCGAACAAGCAGACACATTATCGACTTTTTAATAAACACCCTTGAAAGGTACAATTTTATGAGGAATCGATTGGTACCACTCATTAGGCCATTTGAAAAAAACCGGAAATTGTAATGACGCTCCTCAGCCGCAGAAGCGTTTTTGGTACTTTCTCCATATCATCAACTCCGCATTGGCCATCGCATTGGCCATTTGGCATGCTAATATCTTCAAGTCATTTTTCGTTCAAGTCATTTAATGTGGTAGCTTCACTTTGGACGGGCGGGAATTTTGAAATATGTAATTTTCATTTAAAAGAGTAAACATTTCTATGACTTTTTTTCTTTTTATAAGAGTGATTCATAATATGAGGTTGATTGATAGCCCCTGTTCTCTTCTTCCGATCCCGCATTGTAAAATATGTTTGCGCATACAATTCGCACAGATAATTAATTAGCTTTTAAGTTTCCATATTTTTGGATTTGTACCTCAGTATCCCTGTTTTTGTTTCATAATTTGGTATTATGCTCCATTTCTCATTATGAATAATCATGCGTTTTTAGAAATTTCAAATTTGATTATGTTTTAAATATGTTAACTTTTGAAAAGTCATATTATATATGACTCATATATATTTTTAATTATCATTAAAGATTGAAAACGGGGTGCCCAAACATTTTAGAAATTGATAATTTTCATAAATGTTTGGGTACCCCGTTTTTCGCAAAGTTCGCGCTCAATACGCCGAAATTATAATTTTCCGTATTAATACGACATGTCACTCATTGTTATTGAAATGTTTTGCGATAATAAAATTTTGTAAGTTGTGATGGGAAAATAGAATAAAATCGAAAATTATCATATGTCTCCGCGTGTTTTTGGCCTTGGATCGATAATTATCAAAAACTGCCCATAGTTGAAAAAGTCTTTTGATGAGGAATCTATTGGTACCACTAATAAAGACACACGGTGAAGTTATCAAAAACAGGAAGTTTCAGTTACATAGTGCCCTGACAAGGGAAGACCGCATATTCGATATGGAGTTTCCGGGCGAGACCCAGTGCGTTCGGTAGGTTACCCAGATGCATTATGATATCGGGCACTCAAATCTGCTAAATGCCTCCAGGGCTCGAGAAAACTGAGAAAAACTGGCGACGCGATTGAGCGCAAGCATAACACCCGAGTCTGCCTCCTTCATTCCAACATTCCTGTAGCTCAGTAGGGTGAGGCGGGGACCGATGACCGTGTGCCCTGGGTTCGATGCCCGTGGTGTGCATTACATCTTTTGCCGATTTTTCTTTACTTTATGTTGAACAATTAAACAACAATTTTCACGAATTAGCATAGCTTCTGGTACTAATACCATTTGCACGAGTCAAAAAATGGTCATAACCATTCCAGAAACCTTTGGAATTTTTTTCCGAAGACTTGCTGGAAATAACTGGAAGAATCAAGAAGGTTCGAAAAATTTGTCCAAAAATTTGTCCTGCTTCTCCCGTAAAATCTTAGGGACAAATCGCAAATAGCGAAAGTGATCCTAATCATTCAAGTTTTCTTAATTTTCATATTATTTTTCATTGTATATTTCATTGGTCAACATAAAGCAAAGAAAAATCGGCAAAAGATGTAATGCACACCACGGGCATCGAACCCAGGGCACACGGTCGTCGATCCCCGCCTCACCCTACTGAGCTACAGGACTGTTGGAATGAGGGAGGCAGACTCGGGTGTTATTCTTGCGCTCAATCGCGTCGCCAGTTTTTCTCAGTTTTCTCGAGCCCTGGGGGCATTTAGCAGATTTGAGTGCCCGATATCATAATGCATCTTGGTAACCTACCGAACGCACTGGGTCTCACCCGGAAACTCCATATCGAATATGCGGTCTTCCCTTGTGAGGCAAATGTTATGCATAAAATATTTTGAAATGTGGTATCGGAAGAGGAGAACATGGGCTATCAATCCATGCCAAATTCAGAAAGACTCTAAATTCGATGTACGGCAAAAGTCCACTTTTTACGCGAAAGCACTGATATCAGGTTTACAATCGACCCTTATAATCCGCTAGAAGTTCGCGAACTTTTCACGCATCTTTTCTTGCTCGTTTTAGGCTATTTTCTTTATAATTTGCGTTAGGTCATTAGAGACGCATAAGAAACTACTAATGCCGAAGAATTTAACTTGAAATATAAACTAGGGAATTAGCCGCACCTCTTAGAAGGTCGCGGAATTCTGCGATCGGTTTTACGCGAGCTAGACAGTGACGAGAGAGCACGCTGAACGAGGAGAGGGAAAAGTAAGCGATGTTGTTGTTGTCTTTCTGCGCTCTCTCGATTCACGTGCTCTCTCGTCACTATCTAGCTCGCGTAAAACCGATCGCAGAATTCCGCGACCTTCTAAGAGGTGCGGCTAATTCCCTAGTTTATATTTTAGGCTAATTTCTTCTGCATTAGTACTTTCTTATGCTGCTTTAATGACCTAACGCAAATTATAAAGAAAATAGCCTAAAACAAGCAAGAAAAGATGCGTGAAAAGTTCGCGAACTTCTAACTATAAGAGTCGAATATGTCATGGATGTCATGTCCTAGTTGTTCAAGTGAATGGGGTTCCATATCATCGCACTCCTCTTATTTCATCTGTTTTTCTTTCAGTAGGAGATCTCATCGATGGTCATGAATATGAATTCCGAATAATAGCAATGAACAGTGTGGGATTCTCTGGTCCTTCTCTTCCCTCGACACCCTTAACTATACGGGTCAACCATGAGAGTAAGTGAGATTACTGTAGGGAGATAAGAAGTACTTCTCTTTATGTGCCTCTTGAACTCTCCTTAATTTGTTGAGATGGTGATAATCGATTGATGGAAGCCGAGAGATTCGGTGCAATACGGTTGTTGCAAGAGGAAATGGTGAGAGAGTCGCCTCCTATTCCCGATAGAGATGACTCTCCACCTCCTATCAATAGATGTAATAATAATGGAATATGTGAGTGATTAAATGGAAACTATGTGGAGAGAAGAGAAACGACATTATAGTAGGATGGAGGGATCCCAATCTACGAGAGGTCATAGAATATCTATCATCCAATGATCCAGAGAAACAGAAGAATGCTAGTGGATATCTGCAACATCTCACGTACTCTGATCAGTCAGTCAAGGATGAAACTAGGTGAGAAGAACTCAAGTATCTAGTTGTGTCCCGCAATATTTCCAGCCTGGAAATAAAAACGGTTAAAATTACCGACCTACGACAAATTTCGATATTTTAATTTTTTTTTAAATTTGAAGTAGATGAGATTTAGTTTGCATTAGAAAACGCCTGAAATTAAGCCCCAAATTTAATATAAACACGGAAAGGATCACGAAAGGATCGCCCTGATGGTCAATATTTTATTGTATGATTTTGCTATTCAGAAAAAAATTGTTTTAGTGCAATAAGTACCTAGTTCCCGAGAAAACCATCACATGGTATCAATTTTCGATATATGGAAGGAGTGGATCCTAATAATTAAAAAAATGTAATTCTAGGTTACCAAGAATAATAATATTTTCATGTGAGTCCCGAGGAAACGCGGTATAATAACATAAATTATATCAAAGGCAAGAATCAATGGGCAATAAAACAATATTTCACTCGGTACTCAATTTTCCGGATTTTGAGAATGGCCTTGCCACTCTTGGAAATAAACTTATTTCTGTAGTTAGAGGTTGAAGAGGCGTTTGTGAAATGTATTACATTCCTAGTGAAGTAATAGCGAAGGTGATGCGGTTTCTTTTTTTTAGATATTTTGTATTGGCCTATGAGAAGATGACTGAACGACTTCAAATCAATATCCTCTCTGCGCTTCTCTAAGGAAACAAGTCCTAGCTTCTTGTTTCTAGTGGTTGAGCTATTGTCTGCCATCGTGAATTACAGCTTCGTATGAATATATCGGGGTGGCCGGAAAGTCTTGCACGATTTTGCTTTTTTTGAAAAATCGTCCGCGCTTCAATTCAGAGCCTTCAATCAAATTCTTTGTATCAATGTTACATGTAGTAAGTCTTCCTCTTTTGATCGCACACTTATTCAAAGGCGCCCTTATATTCGGGCGAGGAATGGAAGTTGAGAAAGTTGGTCGGGTGGTTTTGAGTTGGCATTTTGGTTGAGCTGCAGTTCCATGGCGGTTTGAGACAGGGCCCCATGCAAAAAAAAAAAAACCTATTTACTAGAAGGGTGATCTGTCCTGAATGCAGGAAGATTGATGGAGCCAAGGTTCTTCGCCGGCCTATCAGAACCGGTGTCTCTAACAAAAACGTTGCGCGCGAAAGAATACGACGCGGATCATATTTCGATTTTTAGAGTCGCCCTAACGAATTAAATGTTGATTCCGCTCTGATTTAGAAGGGTACCTACCATCCTAAAAATACTACCACTCACTTTGAACTAGGAGCTACACTCGCTGAACTTTCTCAAATTTGCGAATGGGTCTGAATTCAGAGCTCAAAAAGGTGCTTTCACAAAGTGCAGCAATTTTTGGGAAGCTCTTATCAACCGGTTAGGCCGCTCATTCTTTAGTAAACGTCCAATAGTATTGTTGTTCGGCGGGACTTTATTCGATTTGCGTTCACTTTGACAGGACACTTCATCTAATCAGACACTAAAAATTGGAATTTTACTGAATTTTTGCGAATTTCAAAATTTTTGAATTTTCTGTTTTTCGAAAAGAGCTGAAGGGCACAGTTTAAACCATCCGTACTAAAAGTGAGTTATATTATCATTGAGTAAATCATTCACTAGTCAATCTCGATAGCTTCGTTTTCGACATCGTTATAACTAGTCCGGACACAAGTTTTTCCGGACTAACCGAAGCAGGAGAATCATAACTTATGAAATACATGTAGCAGCGGCTCAGTCACACTATTAAGTGAAAGAGGATTGTTGATACTATAATTGATTCTATACCGAGGCTTGTGAAATAATTATTGACGCCAAGAGAATCATATACTTTTTCAATCGAATTTTTCAATTATGACATTTTTATTCTAGGTTATATCCAGGAGCCCGAGAGAGTGTGAAATAAAAACAAAGACAGAAGTTGTTACTTAATAGTCCTCCTACGACATATTACGAGCACAAGGCTTGCTATTTAGAACTGGTCGAAAATTGAATGCGCAAAGATCACACATCAAATCGTGCAAGACTTTCCGGCCACCCTTATACATGCTGAACGCGTATTAGACCTAGGTTGATCTATTAGAACAATATAGAATAAACATTTTTTGTTCGTTTTTGAACACTGCTCGTTCTAGATTTGAGCCTTCGGGCTCAAATTCGACTACTTTTGAAAATAAGGTCAAGGAATGCTCCCATGGCATGAGTATGATTGTCCAAATCTCTGGCGCGAATATCCGTAAGTGCTCGAGTCTTACCGAGCCGGTTTCTTAAAGTTACCCTCTCTCCAAAAGTTTCGACCCCTTTTTTTATTTACTATTTCGATGTGGATGATCACCCTGATCACAAGTTTGAAAGAGAAATTGACCGGAAATAAATCCCCGAATTTATATATTTTTTAAAAGTTGCAAAATAAAGTACATTGCTTCCCAGGCCACGTGCGAAGTTCAAATATTCTATTACGCATACTGTATTGATTGTATTAGGGACCCTCAAAGACACAATGAAACTAACTCTAAAATTCTATTTTTAGCCTTGTCGGCTGCTGACGGTCTAGAGAATCATTGTTTTCATAGTTAAATTCCCGCAATTCCTATAATCACTTAACAAATTGCGTTACAATTAGGCTCATTTCCTACGGTACGCGAAGCTCTTTTAGCGCGACCGCAACGCGTTTTACGCTGGGTCAACCAGACTTCGATGAGTCAGATCACTCGTTTTTAGCTCATTTTTCATTCACTAGATTTGTTTTGATACATAGCAGCCTTCTACACTGTATCAGTCGAGCATATTTCTATATATTATGTTTGAATCACGATCAGTAAGGTAAGCGAGGAATTACTGAATGCCCGGTCCAGTTTTCGTTGCAGCGTGTCTAAGGTGAAACGTGGAACGCTATTTTTACGATATGCTGTAGAGGATATGGGTTGAGCATGCATTGTAGATGATCGCTAGAGCAAGAAAAGGAGGCACTGAACTTCACCTGGCGTTCTTATGCGCAAATTTCAAGTTTACTGTAAGAATGCCCAACTTCGGAAGCTCATAGCAAAAATTGGCACTTGAATGCATTCTCAAACTGCCTATAGGACAATGCGGTAGGTGTAGGCGATCACAAAATCACAAAAATATGGGTTGTCCCATATGCAGGAAAAAAATTTATTCGCGAAAAACATGGTTTTCATGATTTCAATTGCCGCAAAAAAAATAAATGTAGGAATGGCACACACCACCCTTGTCTAAATGCCGGTCAAAAACCTGGTTTTGTGGTCCCTAGATTGTATCTGAAATCAATACCATTTCTCCACTCATTTTGAGTTTTCGAAACATCTGTATGGCTGGAGGTCTAAAGAACGCTCTTCTTATCATGTGAGCATCGAAAACATTTTTGAAAAATATTATATAAAACGTTAAAGACTGTAAAAATTAGGGACGGGCAGCCGAAATATCAAACTGGCTCTAAAATTATGTTTTCTGTTGGGTTGTGGTTATTGGCGGTGCTGAATCGTTATTTCATAGTTAAAATTCACGCAATTCTCAAAATCATGTAGAAAATTGCAAGTTTACTAAACTCCGCCCACTTCAAACCTGTGATTCACGCCTGCCTTGCCAACGCGTCGCGGTTTCGCAGTTCCGCGTGTCAACGTTCATTTTTGAGTCGTTTTTTATTGCATGAAAAGTGTACGCTGGAATTTATTTTTTTCATTAAAAAGTTTACTACGGGTGTGGCAATATGTATTTATACTGTTTCGATGGGAAATTGATCATATATAACCGATTTTCGTGATGATACAAAATACTTCGTAGGGTATTGCTTTGAAATCGAGTCGCCAGTTGGCTGAGCCCATTGTGACCAACCGTAACCCTACTACCACATTCCTAGACATTCTGTCAAACCTACCATAACCCAAAGTACAGTAACCTGAATTTTTAAACCTTTGAAACTAAGTCGAGATTACTGTATGAGATCTCGGATAAAATTTGTCTGTGGAACATACTTTAACCCAGGTATACAGTATCCCGTATTACGGTAGCATAGCTACAATAACAGAGAAATATTATTTCTTGAAAACTGAGACAGAATCTATTGTATGAGCTCTCTCAAGTTTCCAAGGATGATGTGCATCTACCGTATTCTCGTTCGAGGTTGACCGTGGTCTCGTAATTTAGATACGGAAGGAAAAACGCGTGTGTTGTCCACTACAGTTATTTTACCCCTTCGGCTAAGTTACTGTAGACGCAGCATGAAATTAGAGAACGGTATCTGTGACAAAGCGAAAAAACGGTATCTGTGACAAAGCGGTATAATAAGTGGGGATGGGTTTAATGATATACGCGGGATAAGTGAGAAGAAGAGAAGGAATGCATATTTACCCTCGCTGGCAAATATTGCCATTCTAATTGGAAAAATAATGAGATCAATACCCACAATGTGGTAAACAACGAAGAAACGAGGTAAGTATGGCTTGTAAATTCAGTATTCCGGTTATCTAGGTTCGGCAGATTGCTGGCGCATGAAAAAGCGCGCAACAACAGCAAATGTGACCTTAAAAATCAATAAAAGGTGAAACGAAATGTAACTGTGCAAGAGATCAGTCTTTCTGTAAGATTAGAATCTCCCGGGTTCTCCCGTCATTCTTTATCACGGCTTAAAACCTGGCTCTCCGGAATTTCCTGTCGTTTGCGAAAGTCTTACCTACGATTTTCGTGTTTCACTCAGAGATGACGCGTAAGCTGCGCCTGCAACTTTATAAATCGAGAAAACAGGCGCCACCGCTCTAGAATTACTGAGCGGCGACTTTTAAAAATCGTAAATTGTGCTCATTACTTTTTTACTCGAAAAGTTTACCTTGGTTTTTCGATTATCTTCTTCCATGCGTTTTAATTAACTTCCGCTAAAGCATGAACTCGAAAAATCAAGCGCCACTCCTTTCATTCTCTTTAAAAAGACGAAAAGAATGTAGCTACAGTACCTAAATATTTGGATTTGAACGCGTGGTGTGGTGGGTGCGTCACAGTCTATATGTTGGCTCTTTGTCCCACGCACTTCCGGCTGCCCGTCCCTATGTAAAAATAACGAAATTAAGCAAACTACCGGCGGCGCGTGAAGGCGCGTCGCGGATGTGATAAGCGGGAAAAATCAGTTTGTAATTTTATTTTTTTAGCGTTTTCTAATATTTTTTCGAGGATTGTTCAATGATCACATAATGAGAAGAGCGTTCTTTACACCTCTAGCCGTACATTTGACTCAAAAATTCTAATAGAGCGGAGAAATGATGTTGATTTTACATACACTCAATACAGTATGCATAATTGAATATTATAATTTCGCGCGTGGCCTGGGCATCAATGCACTTCATTTTGCAACTTTTCGTGGGAGGGTAACTTTAATCTACCAGTCAAAAATACTGGGTGTTTATGTTGCACTACCACCGATTGCTCGATAAAGCGCTCTTCGAGTTTAGCCTATAATTGGAGAAAGCAAATTGCTCATGATCTGGAGATCATTCAGTTGGTCCAAAACGTCTTCAATCCACATTTGTTCAATTGATGTATGCGTCGTCGTAGGGACCGAGTGATTATGAATCACTTTTCCACTGCTGGCATTTTTTTCTTTCACTACTAGCATTTTTTAGATATTTTTCTTTTCCATTTCGAGAAAGTAAGATGGTGTAACATGGTAGAGGATGGCAGAGTAACATAACGTAGTTGAGAAGGTGACGTCTCTGATACCGGGATCCAATCTTGAACTGACAAGGGATGATGTGTGATGAATGCAGGGAACTGGGGGGAATCCCCAGACTCTTGGCTCTCCTTGGATCGGATAATACGACAACAGTGAACAACTCGTGTGGATGTCTTAAGAATCTGTGTTATGGAAAGGAAAATGATGCCAATAAAGTGAGAATTGAAGTGGAATTGTTGCAATCTGGTTGAAATTTATTGTCGGAACATAATAGAATTTATTTCGCTGTAGCTTTTTGTTATCTATTGGATACTGATGATGACGCAATGCGTGTGTTTAGTTGGAAGTTCTATCTCACAATGGAGTTCAAATGCTATCAGCTCTTCTTTCAATGGGAGCTAATGATGAAAGAGCTAAAGAAGCAACAGGAGTGCTGTGGAATCTCTCGTCGGCTGATCAATTAAAGAGGTCGATATTAGACCATGCTGCACTGCCATTGGCACACATTGTCAGTTTTCTTTCCCCTTCCATGTGATATATCTCCTCTTTCCTTCCAATTAACTTCATATATCCTTCTCGTTCAGATTTGTTCTACTCGGTTCACTGCGAGTGCATCAACTACAGATGCTATTAAATATTACCAGACGAGTATAATTAAGAATGCAAGTGGAATACTCAGGTTCCACTTATTTATCTATTATTCCTTACGATTCATGGTTTATGCTGTTAGTTGAAATGATGCATTGGTATACATATAATGCGTTAGTCATAACATGGGTGTTGTTCAAATGAACATTGGTTGTTCAGGAATATCTCAGCGGCTTCTTCTTCCGCTCGTGCAATTCTTCGATCGATTCCTTCTCTCATTGATACTCTCATACATCTTCTCACTCTTTCCATACAAAGAAGTTACGTAGACTCAATCTACGTTGAGAACTCTGTTTGCATTCTAAGGAATCTCAGCTACAGGTACAGTAACCTCACAAGTGACAAACAACATCTATTTCATCTATTCAGAATCCAAGAGGTACAAGATCCTAATTATGATCCCATGAGAATATCAAATGAATGGAGTAGATCAAAGTCGGCACCAGTCAGTCCCAAACCAATCAAGAAAGAGAAGAAGAAGGAAAGGAAGAGATATGAAAAGGAAGGAGTCGATAACTCAGACAAGGTGCCCATACACGATCACTGAACTCTCAATCAAAAGGTTTATCCGGGGGTGTGGGGGAGGGGGCAGACTGGTCTAGTCGAACTTGTATCCAACCTTGGCCTTTCTCACGAGAACGAACGAAGTGTGACAGGCGGGTCCAACGTGTTCGAATTCCTTTCCATCTATTCCACAGGATGCCTTCTCGTTACGAACATCGGCCTGAGATTCATAGATGACGGTATATGGATACAGATAGCATAGATAGAAGAGGGAGGGTGCGTACCTTTCCGAGAACCTGCTTTCCATTGTAATTGACCACACAAGGCGAAATAGACACCTTCGAATTGTCTACGTACACCGAACTGAAAATGGAGGGATTGCTGAAGTGTCCTCTGCCTACAGTATCCCTCTTCTTTCGATCTACAGTACCTGAAAGTCTTGGCGTCCTCTCCGAATACAGCTGCTTCCTTGTACGGAACCCACGAGTAGTCGAAACCGCGAACGTGTTCACTCAGCTAGAGAGAAACCATAAGAGTAACCAACAATAGCCCCAACTACACCATCCCTCTGGTCTACAGTACTCACATTACAAAGCAGCTGAATGGATCCGACGTTGCCCTTGTACTCTCGCTTGAACCAACCAAAGCATGCGGCGATCTGAGCAAGACTACTGTACTCATCATTCAAACGTTATCGTATTCGTACCTTTCCTCCCTCGTTCCAAGCTCTACCCATCACTGGTTCTCCCGCCATGTACCAAAGAGCGACGAACTGGTCTCCATTCTGTCCAGGGGCAGTGTCAAGAGTCTTGTCCAGAGCCTTCACAAGAGAACGAGTCGGCCATCTGTCATTCACAATCAGTCATTTAATTATAGAGATTAATATATTCCAAATGAATAAATAATAAAAACTAACGCGTCTCCTACACGAACATCGAGCCATTCGTTGAGCATAACTCTGGGAGGAGGAGGTCCAGGGGCAGGAACGGGAGGAGGAGGAGGAGGCTTAGGGCATGAGGCACACTCACAGAAAGGGGGTCCTCCCTTCAGATTTCGAACCACGATCATCATGTCATTGAGTGCTCCGCCTTCGAATGTAGTCATTGTCTTGTCATGGGAGAAATAAGCTTTCTCAGTCTTGTTATCAAGATATCCCATCAGATTTCCTTGTGGTCTCTTCCACATAATGGGAAGTGAATCTCCACAACGAAGAAGTTGACGATCTTCTGCTTTTTCGAATCGATCACTGTATTTGATCCACTCGTACCAGTATCCCAGAGAGTTGTGATCACCCTTGTACTGCAGGATCTGAAACAACACACATCCTACGGTAGGCACCATACGATAGTACACAGATGCGAGGGTACGGTAGGTATCACGGTACCTGGATTTGTCCTCCGAGATCCTTCACGCCAGTGAGCTCAGCCTTGCCGAGGGGATAGGGGAATGAGCACTCAACGACTCCTGCAATATAAAGAGGTTACTCAGGAAGTACTAGAGGTACGGTAACCGATAGGGGCGGGGCTCACAACTGACCCTGGTTGTTCCATGATCGACCGTGTATCGGCTTTCCGTTCTTGTACCACAGAGCGACGTATTGATTCTGTTCTCCGAGTGCTTTGACGGGAGCTTCGGGGAAGGGAGAACCGATAGGCTAAATAGTACCAATCAGAGGGATACGGTAGGGTGAAGAGATAGGAGGGTAGGTTTAAAGAAGAGCTTGGGGGGGATGACATACCTGGAAGGCCCAAGCGTCCTCTTTCGGTGAAGGATTCGGCATGATGAATAATGAAAGGAGAGGAGAGGGTGGGATTTTATACTGAGGAGATACATGTAAAGTGAATGAAATGAATGAACAAATAAGGGATTAGACAAATCCTTTAGATAAAGGTGGAATAACGAATAGTCAAATTGTTGCTTACACTCTAGTCTTTGAGGGAGTCGCTCTACTCTGGAATACGAATACTGTGAGAATCTATCTCAAGCTGTTACAAGAGGCTTCCAATCATGTCACACTCGAGGTATGGTATATCACTCCCTGTTCAATTAATTAATAACTTGATTGAGGCTTGTGCTGGAGCAATTCAGAACTTAGCAGCGTGCCAATGGAACGAGTCAATTGAACTGAGAACTAGTGTGAGAGTTGAGAAGGGGCTGCCAGTATTGGTAGAGGTTAGTCTATCGATCACTCGTATTCTCAACTACCGTAATCTCTTCAGTTGCTTCGTCTGAAGGAGGATCATCTTGTGTGTTCAGTTGCCACTGCACTACGTAATCTCGCTCTAGATGAGAGAAATCGAGAATTAATCGGAAAGGTAAGGTAGAATAGAGAATATTAATCAATGGGTGAATGATTACAGTATGCATTGCGTGATCTGCTCGATAAGTTACCTGAAGCCAACAAAGAACGACCCCCCATTGGACCCTCCGACCAGACAATCGCTGCGGTACGCCATATATATATCACTCACCCGCTCACCTCAGGTCATAGGTCAAATGGGTTATCGCTAACGATTATAAGCATTTCTGCACGCCCACACGATCAAGACGAAAATTTTTGACCTTTTTTGACCCCATTTTATCGGAAATTTTATATGATAATATGCACTTTGGCATACGGCTGAAGGCATTTGTGGACTAAAGGCGTTCGAAATGCCGATATGAGGTGTGCGTTCCTGAGATAGAGAATAAAGTAGTGTATGTGTGTGTGTCAGGTACTGGGCATTCTCTTCGAGATTATTCGTTCTTCTTCCTCCACTACAAAGGAAATTCACGAAGCGAAGGGAACGGATCAACTCAGATTTCTTTCCAAATCATTCCCTGCTTATTCTGAACGAGTGTGCAAATACGCGAGTCAGGTATTTACAAGTCCCTTCAATTGATTGCCTTTCTTTCTTTTATTCTGTTCTATTTGCATCTCTACACAGGTTCTCTACATGATGTGGCAACACAAGGAATTACACGATGGATTTAAGAGAAGTGGACTGAAAGAGGCTCATTTTTACTGTGGGTCTGCATCAGTCAGAGGGGGGAACCATTCAAGCACTCTCGCAAGACCCATCTCTAGTCAGGTACGGTAGTCCACTTGATAACAGACAAGATGACGAGACTCACCACTTTCATATAATATACCCATCACCTAATTGTAAAAGCACGGGGGCTCATGGGGAGTATAAAAAACGGTCATGGAAACTCGTTGCGCAACGTTGCGTATTGTGTCTCTTTTTTTAGGTCCCAGCGTGAAAACCCCTTTTCTGCGATGTTTCATACGGTACTTTCTAATTGAGTCTGCGGACCGTCGCTGTTTATTTTCTCTTGTGGGGAAGTGGGGGTTTTGAGCCTCCGTGAAAAGAGAATGTCTCAGATTGCGGATATAGTGTTGAGATTTAGCCAGAAAACTCAATATGGGGATCACGTCGGTTCAGGCCAGTTCAAAACAAGCAATAAGAGGGAGAGCCGGAGTCGTTGAATAGTAATGGCACACAACTGCACCAATTTCGACGTTTACTAATAGGTTGAATCGCGATCAATAGATCCATAGAATTCATCAATGGCAATGTGCCATAGTAGTAAAGTGGTTAGAGAGATGGACCGGTACACAGAAGGTCGGGAGTTTGATTCCCCTCTTCTGCTAACATATTGCTAATTTTTTTCTTTTTCTCAAACCTCCCTACATTAGTAGCGCTTGAACCGACGTGATTGCCCTTCATGTAACTGTCCCTTATAGTGCAGTGGTTAATGTGGTAGGCCATTGAGCGAGGCGTCGCAAGTTCGATTCCCCAGCTCGTCAAAACTATTGCTGAATTTTCGATCGTTCTGTTCCCTCTAATGTACCCCTTGAACCGACGTGGGATCTGAGCCAATCTTCTTTGGACGGTTTGCTCTCATGGCATGTAAATTTAACTTTATCGGATGTCACTTTTTTGAAGAGTCGTTTCTGGTACGATAGAGGTGACTTAAACATCGTGTTTCTTCAAACGTGTGAACCTTCCAAGTAAGAGAATGTGAAAAACTTTCATCTTTATTCCCGAATGTACAGATGACATCAAAATCTATCGCCCTTTCAAAAGAGTTTCAAAAGATAGAGGTGACTTAAACATCAGAGGTGACTTAACCTACCCTATTACAGAGCGCTATTGACATCATTGTCATTTGGTATGAAGAATGGGAGCATAAGCTGCGCATCAGCGATACTCATTACACCTATGTAGACTAGATCAAAAAGAGGCAGCCAAAGATCTTGGCTTAATAATATATAAGTCACTAACATTCTTCAAACATTGTAAGGTGCGATCTCTGAAATGCATAACAGCCTGTCACATAATTCTTAGGGCGCTTCGTTCCAATAATGTAGACATTCTCATCAAAGCTTACTCTAATTGCTTTCGACCCATTCTAAAAAGCCTTGGTTAGTTACCGATAACCAACTGATAAAAATAACTGACATGTGATTGATGCTGATAAGATAGAAACACTTGAAACCGGGTTATAGCAGCTTACTGATAGGTGTATAGTGGTAAGAAAAGTAGTCGATACTAAGTATTATGCAACTACTCTCATGGCAATTCGGCAATAGTTTATTTTACTCGCACGGGTTGCGTTTTCCGGCAAAGTAATCCAGTGTCGGCAATTTGATAAATAGAGACCGAAATATAGCCGTTAAGCGATAAGAGAGGTGATAAGTTAAAAAAATTAGTACTGATACTAGGGATGCAAGTTCGGTTCTCTCAGCGAGAGATCGGTAATACGGCTTATAAGGGAGAGAGAACCAGAGAAAAAGAGACGCCAGAGGGTTCGGTAATACCGAAACCGACGCCGAACGGGCAACCCTGACTGATACTGATTACAATGATACTACTCCCATAATGATGGGATCACTGGTAACCAAGTTGTGAATTGCTGCCGCTTTGTCACCCCCACCACCCTCCCCGAGATATAGACAAAAAACGTTATTGTGGTCTGATCTTCACAGCTTCATACTGATGTCCAATCAAATTTTTATACCACAAGATTATGTCAGCAATTTTAACCCAGAAAAGTTTACTAAAACTGTGGTTATCTCACACGGTCAGTTTTTTGCTGTACCGAGAACTGTTGAGAATTGTCTGACTCTTACGCAAAAGGGTTCATATACATTTTTCTCGACATTTTCTGTTCAAATCCGCTATCATTGTATTACAAATTCACATACCCTTGCTATACGCAGAAATGGTAGGCGAGAAAACATTGCAAAGCAAATGAAACGCCGAGGTATAGAAAGAGAGGTAGTCCTTTTCATGATCGTATCATTTTAATATTCAAATAGCACATCTTTGAACGGGGGTACAGCAAAGCGTTGTCCTATACCGGCTCTTAGCGAAAAGACGGTTCTGGGACAAATAAACTATTTTATCATTATCAGCGAACCTATAATCCTATACCACACTTATCCGGCTTGGAGAACTGTTATCAATTGTGTACAATATACGTCTCTTCTCTCTTACAATATACGTCACAGGAAGATTTTCTATTTCCTGTCGGTCATTTCACGGACGGCCGTGTAAATAAATGACGAAATAATAGTTGGGAAATGTGTTGCAGGGACGTGAGAAGCCACGACCTCTCGATCCTAATGACACGTACAGTAGTGAAGGAGGACACGGACACAATACATACGGTACCATGGGAGAATTGAGTGTGGTCAGTCCATCAACATCTTTCTTTATATCATACCCTCAATATTCAGAAACAGAAAGCATAACGGGTCATAATGGGTAAGATGTGTGTTGTACCGTAATATTGTATGATGGTAGTTCATCTTCCCCCTCGTTATCGCCCCATTGCACTTTTATGTGAATTATGAATAGGGTGTTCCGAAATTTTTGTCCATTTTTACTACACTTTTCTCTAGTTTATGCGGAGAATAAATCACACATAATGTTTTGCAGTAATTGAAGCTACAGCTTAACTATTTTTATCATTATTATCTCGCATATATGTCACTGTGACATTGATGACGCAATAAGCAAAAATGACCGATTTTTCACTTCTATCTAGAAATTTATTACTCAATTAAGAGACCGGCTCGGTAAGAATTGAGCACTGTCAGACATCCGCGCCAGGACTTTCGATTTGGCCCATCATACTCATACCATCAGGACCCTATTTGCAAAAAATAAACGAATATTTTCAAGAAAATATTTTCTTTCAAACTTCATGGATAAATTTGATACTTCTTAAGTAAATGTTGTGCCATGAATGCAGAATAATTCTATGAGATGATGGTATTCCACTGACAGATTTTTTCAGGATGATTTTTTGAAATGTTAAATCGATTTTTTCGTTTCATGCGAAATGAAAAAAAAATATTTTCGTGAAATTATTTGCCGTATCTTTGAGGAGAAATTTTAAAAAATGACGAAAAATCGATTCGGATAAAATATTTCCAATCGCTCAGAAAATTGTTCAAGTAGTTTTTCGGTGCACACTGAGCATGCCTAAAATATTGCCGAAGAAAAAAATGATCCTAGCTCATGCACGGGGGCTCAGAAACCCCTGCCCCCGAACAAGAAAAATGAACAGCGACGGCCCGCAGACTTAGAACATTAATTCAGTACAAAACAATGAGAAGGCATGCGCTTCGCGGTGGAACCTAAGTTATTTTAAAAATACTTGTACAAAAGTTGTGCTTTGCGTTACGCGCAACGTGTATTTACTACGGTATTGGCGGTGTAATATCGTAGTAACGTGACCTGCTCCCAGACCATCTTTTTATGCAGCCTTTGTGTCATGTAGCTCAAAAGTTGCAAAAATCACTTTTTCGTCGGTTGCGCGCGATATGCGAGCCGGGTTTGAGCCTCGGGGCACATATTCGAGTACTTTTGTAAATAGGGTCCTGAGACACTTCCATGGTATTAGTATGGTGGGCCAACTCGAAAGTCCTGGCGCGGAAGTCCGGCAGTGCTCAAATCTTACCGGGCCGGTCTCTTAAAGATAGTGGCCACTGAAAAAAACTGACCCCCTGTTTTTATATTTTTATAAGAAGGAGAAAAACATTCTAAGAAACTGGTATTTTTTAGAAAAAATAAAAATCAATATTTAGCCCGTCACACATTTATGGTGTGCTACAGAAACCCGGCCGAGATTTCCCAAAGTCGTTCTATGACCTTTTAATGCAGCATTAGAACGAAATTTTCGACGTCGTGTAAACCTAGGTCAACAATCCAGCTCGGATGCTTCAATACAAGAACGGTGAATGACAATGGAAAATCTCGGCTGGCATACTGTAGCCACACCATAAATATAGTGAGGAGCTCAATATTGATTTTAAAAATTTTCTAAAAAATACCAGTTTCTTAGAATGTTTTTCTCATTGTAATAAACATATAAAAATAGGGGGTCAGTTTTTCAGTGACCACTAACTTTAAGGATGCTTGCTGCATCCACAGATCTGAACCACAATAGAGTGACGCAATGTACTCTTTATTGAGCTATTGAAACTGAGTCTGACTTTTTCCTGCTTAACCCGTTTCTTGAACGATGTAAAAGACCTAGATAGTGATTTTAGTGTACAAGAAATATTTAATTATTTTTGGCACTATAACTATCAATTTCGGGAAAATGTACGTGGGGAAAAATAGTATTGCGTAACCGATTGCATCATACTTCCGATGGGGTCATCGGAAATGTGATGATGCAATCGATTCAAATCAAATAATCAACGTGCAAAGATTGTTCTATAGTGTGTTCACTTTATAGAGCCTCTCGATCTCTGTAGGCGGAAATATTTAATATACAACGAAAAATGAACAGAAATTTCGGAACACTCTAATAGTTGTGAAATGAAATGAAAGATAATGAATGGATTTGATTAAGAGAAACACTCCAAATGGAAACGGTTACTACGATGGGAATGATCACTATCAAATTGGATTCCCTTCCCGATCCATAGAAATGGAGAACAGAAGGGGGCCGAAGTACGATGAGGTAGGTCAAATAGATAAATCTGATTAATCGATGTGTCTTGAGGTGCCTGAACCCCTGTATGCCTCGGTGAAGAAGAATGGGGGAGATGTGGATGACAGTTGGGTGTAAACCCACTTTTCGTTGAGTGTAAAACCCCTTCCCCGTGCCAGTGGACAACCGTAATCCCAACTTTCTTTCACTGTACATACATGATTTGTTTCATCTACTCAATAAACATATCACCCGGTTATACTTAACCTTACCCAGTCCTGCCTAATCACTTCCTTTCCCGTCCCTCATTTCACTTATCTATCACAACTGTGCATATGTGGGTTGAACTGTTGACCATCCCTTATAGTATCTATCCCACTATTGAGTGAAATGTGTCCAATCACTTGCAGTATCCATCCTTGTCAAGTGCAATCGACTAGATTCACGCTAAATACATTTATCTACTTTACTGATGTATTTCCCCCTCTTTCATGCCCTTAATTTACATTCGTTATTGAAATACAAACTGTGAGATGTGATGATTTTGTGCAATCAATAAATAGAGTATGGAATTATGACTTCTGTCTGTATGTATATAAATAATACACATTGACTGCTTTATCCAAATTAGACGTTGAATTGGGGGCGTACAAATGAATTGTGCAGAACATCATCAATGGTTGCATTATAAGTAACATTAGCAGTATTCTTGTTTCTAACTGTATGAGGCCGTTTGCGATAGAATCGGACAAATCACTTCATCCGCACGGACAGTGGAAAAACTGAATACTGAGTAAAACATTGTTTCCGACATATTCAAGGGTGGTGATCACAATATTGTGTCACCGTATGGTCAATACCTCGTTTCTTGTAAATTTACACCTATTATTCTGTTATTCAAATCACAACAATATCAGAAATTCGTACTTTTCGACAAATTCTCTGGAATTGATTTTTCCAATCCTAATGTATTTGTGCTCGCTAGTAGGGACTTCATTTTGTGAAATGAGACGTCAGAAATATAAATTAGCATATTATTGACCGGAAACGATATAAGATCTCGAGAAGGACTGAATAACGGGGCATGAAACGAAGGTGGTATGTAGATCATGCAACAAGTAACCTAAGCTCAAAATTTGGAGTCTCAAATCGGTGCCCAACTAGAGATATGAATTTTTAAGTGATAAATTCTAAATGGAAACCTACCGATAAAAATCTTCCACAGTCGCATTATCATAGGATTAATTCTCCAGACAATTTCAGACATTGTTATTTGCACGAGTCACTCAAATCGGTTTGATATTCCATAATTTTGATATTTGATATGGTTTGATATTTCAAATTTTCCTGTCGATTTAGAATTTGTTTTGCAGATTTTTTTTCTTGAAAAATCTACCTCAGCCACAATCGCCATTTTTTCGAAAATCTTTAAAAGGTGTTTTTTTTCGACGAAAAAATCGGCAAAGAACAATGGAAAACTCGCTTCCAGGTGCCCGTAGAGGAACGAAATCAAGCGTGCTCTTTTAGAATTTGATGCTATTTCGAACGCCATTCGAAAGAGCGTCAAACATGCATTTTCCCAGGTGAACTCAGAACATGTTGCTTCCGTTTTGTGTTTTAATAACGCAGAGTGTTTTAAAACACTGGAATGATCCACAAAATATAGACACAATAGTCTATTTCAGTCTATATATATACAGCAAAAAAGGGTATATATATATATATACAGCAAAAAAGGGTATATATATATACAGCAAAAAAGTGAAGGATAACAACGGCTTTCGATGCACTTCAGTAAGCTGACAACACTGGCCAAATCTCTTTGCATGCAAATTTGATTGTAGGTCACTATGGAGCTCTGAAGTTCACTGACATTGACGGTTTTTTCGAGTATATCTTGATTCAAAGCAGACGAAACAAAAGTCTAATTATTGTGTCAGAAAGGTAAAATTGACCACGACAACGAGATAAATAATTTTAACTCATATACTAACAAAAAGTGAGCAACCACTCGAGGGTCACGATCTGGAGCATACATTCAGTGTCCTACAAAAAAAATTTGGTAGGAAAATAATTCTGCCTTTTTGAGTTATGATTTTTCAAACAACGCAAATCGACTGTCAAAACACTCATTTCTCGGAGAGAACGAGCATTTACATCTCTCACTCTCTCTCTGCGCGGCGTCTGAAAGTCAGCAATGAGAGGGTGAATTCATGTAAATGACCTTTATCTCCGAGAAATGAGTGTTTTGACAGTCGAAAACCGTTGTTATCTCAGACTTTCACTTTTTTGCTGTACCGAGGTTTGTCCGACTCTTACGCAAACGGCCTCATATATATATATAGCCCTGTCTGTCTGTCTGTGCGTGCGCGCGCACGCACAGACAAAAGACTCTAAATTCGCAAAAGACTCTAAATTCGATGTACGGCGAAGGCCCACTTTTTTATGCGAACGCACTGATATTTATCAGGTTGATAATATGGCATGGTCTTTATTGTCAATTCGGTACAAGCGGATGGTGGTCCCTACCCTCCATTTACTATGTTCATCTCTTCTCTTTATCACACTTTGTATTTAATGTGTCTCCGTGTCTTGTAGCCGAGTTTACAATGATAAGGGCTATACACCATTGCACTCTTCTTTCCGCGCCTTCTCTCTCTCCTCTTCCGTTCTTTCATTCTTCTCTATTGTAGATGAAGTTGTTCCTTCTCTTTTCCTTGATGCCATATGCGGTCAATGGTAAGTTTATCTACACTTCTTCCTCTGCTCGCGCAATCAAACCTTTTAGCCCTCCTGTGTCGTATCTGTACTAATTGTGAATTGGAGATCACTGGGCCGAAGTTCTCAACTTGTGGTGTTGACCAATCGTGCTATACACTCAATCGAGTCAATCCCCAGAGTGAGCTGATTATTTACACTATAAACTAATGATCCAACTCTTCATTCTCATGGCTCTGATTCAGCACTTTTACTAAACTTTATACTCAGTGATCCCCTTCCTTCAGTGACTGAGATGGGATGTGGGAGTAGTTGTTCTCTTCTGGAAAGATCGAGAAGAATGGAGGATCCCTGTCATCTTTGCCACTATGACAAATGCAATTCGGGCAAGAAGATTATTGTGAGAGGAGACTCGCACGAAAATGTGCAATTCAATCGTAGTCAGTCGATTCTCACCCAATTTATGGAGTTAGCGAAACGAATGTTAGATGTCGTAGTGCGAATTAGTGAAAGAAGTAGACTCCTATAGAACAAGTAGTGCGTTGAAGTGATATATTACATATTACATATTTATCCTGACATCAAGGCAAAGGGCCTGCAGGAGGCATCATTCGGGACAGAGGTGGTCGGGATCTTCGAATTCGAGGCAACTGGGTCAAGGGAATGAATCGTGCTTGGCTTCCTTGGTCAATTGTAGTATCGATCTTGGACGTTAGACATTGACCGTAGAAGTAGATCTTCCAGCCTCCAGTGGCGTCCTGACTAGCGTGTATCAACAGAAGTGTTTACTCACGTGTTAGTCTTGTCGGCTGGGCCTTTCTTGATAGTTGGCGACTTGAATTGGATGTAGTCGATTCTGGCCCTCTGCTCGAAGTGGTACCAGGTGGGCGATGTACTTGCCGGGTTGCCCAAGCTGACTGGCAAGGATTCTCCAAACTGAGGTGGGAGAGGAGCGGGGAGACTTCTTCATTCTGTGACTCGTGGCGGGCGGTGATATATATTCCATTGTACACGAATATATATATATATATATATATATATATATATATATATATATATATATTCGTGTTCAATGGAAATGCGGTTACAAATAGAAAGAGAAACGAACATAACAGAGTGAGATCATGAAAGGTCGGTGGTGTGGTGGTCGCTCATACAGAGAAACTGATTTAATTACCGGGTTTTGAGAAAAGCCGAGCCTCTCTGGGGAAAGAAACTATTGTGTCTATAGTTCACATGAGAGCCAGCATTTGCGAAATTTATTCCATTTCGTTTGTAATAATAACTGAAATGATGTGGTTTGAGTTTAGAGATTTTGTATTTGCCTATCAGAAGATTCATGGCTGTCTTCAAGTGTATCGCTTCTCTACGCTTTTCTATTTTGTCTAATCCTAATTTCCTATTCCTATCCGCTACTTTAGGGATGTTTTCCCGTGTCATATTGTAGCAACGCATGAAAAGTCGACGAGTAAAATAATTCTGGACTTTTTCGAGTACCTTTTTGTTTTGGATCATATGGGGGTTAAACACAGTGGACGAACTTTCTAGGATGGGTCTTATATATATCGAGTAGGCTTTCACGAGGATTTCAACATTTTTCGTTCTGTGTGCTCTGAGTATAATGTGACAGGCTGTTTTACCTTTCATTGCAGTTGTTCTACAGTGCTTAGTGAAAGTAAGTGTTTTCTCAATTATAAACCCTAGATCTTTTACTTCTACGTTGTGGGCTAATTTAGAAGTGCCGATACTGTATACCTTTTTGGTATTGGCCCGACCTAAGTGAAGTGAGCTGCATTTATGCGACGCAAGGGGGAGCTGCCACTCTGCAGACCCATTTGATATACTATCAATAGCATTTTGCATTGGGACAGAGGCATCACCCTTTTTGAATGCTCGATATATTTTTATGTCGTCTGCATACATTCGTGCAATGACACCATTGTTTTGCACGAGGGATGGTATTTCGGTAGTTTTAATTATTTGTTTTTAATTTTTCAATGGATAATTCACATCAGCAACTATTGTGCGTAAATGTTCCGTTCCGTCAATAACGAAACTATTGTGCAAAAAGTCGGCGAAATGCTAACACGCCATGTCAATATTTCCGTGATTTTATTATGTGCTTTCAATAGCAGTGCAATGCACGTTTTATGAAATAGGCATGAAATAAGTTTAGAGAAGATGTCTGCCTTAGTAGGGAATATAATGTTCCGAAAGATGGACTAATTCGCACTAACGACCGTATCGCCAAAGTGGGCGGAGACTGCTAAGTTTTTGAACTGCACAATACTCATGCGTAGATCACGCGTGTATGGATTCTGTAGTAGTAGACTTTGGCACATGAAAAAAGTTAAAAATTAGTTAGACCTTTTTTGATAGCCCTCAGGGCCCCTTACAAGATAGCGCGGGCTTTTGTCTCGTCGATTGGTGGCTTCGAAAAGGAGTACATCTTTGAGGCTCTGTATCTCAGTTCGGAGCACTTTTTCGAGGTTTTTCATTAAGTAAGATTTTATGTAGAATCATGCGGAGATCGGCTATTACATGCCCTCAGGGAATGAAAATATTAAACTAGGGTTTAATTTCTTGTCTCCGCATAGCGACTAAATAAAAAAAATTTTCGTAAAAATATCGATTTTTCAAAAGTTTGGATTTTTTGTATTTCTCACGTTTAAACAAGAGCAATCGCTAAATGTATAATTTAAAAAAAGATTAATGCAGTCACAACGCGAAAAAAAGATGGGGTGCACTACAGGGCTGTGCAGCAAGGCCCTTGCCGGTTGCCGAAATTGCCGGACTTTCATTGCTAATTTTGGACGGCAACGGCAATCAAATATTTTGGATTAAAAATATCCAAATTAACATGCATTATAGTTATCTGAATTTATCGTTTCAGGGGTTTCGAAGAAATAATCAAAATTCTGTCATCTCTGTTAATTATTTAAAAAAATTGTTTTTCAAATTCGAGACGAAAATTATTAAGAGCAGCGTCAAACAGTCGAATGTTTAACCATTTTGAGTATTGCCGAAACGTGCCGAAATTGCCGGCAATTGCCGAATTTTGATTTCGGTAGTTGTCGGCAATTGCCGATCGCCGAAAAAAGCACTCGCCGCACACCCCTGGTGCACTACAGTAGCTTTGTCCAACTTTTCCGTACTTATAGCAGGCTGAAATGACACTGTCCCTAAATCAATTAAAAAGTTAGCCGACAGCCGACTTTAAGTCCATCCCGGATAAAATGGAATATTTCTAGTGCGAGAAACTACACCAGACATCATTCACATTGAAGAGGAGATCTATCCTCTTCCAAGAGACGAAATTGTGGAATATGTCGTGAGCGAAGTACCAGAATGAATGAATGAATTTACGGGGCCGACACAGGACGATGTGAATGATGAATCTCCGATGATCAAGACTGCCGACATAATCAGACTGAATGGAACATTAATCGATAGATCGAAAGGTAGGCAATGGATGAATATATGCGTTAATTGATATCACAAGTGCCGCCTCTTATCCCCGTCCCCGTCGATGTATCTTTGGCATTGAAGAAGAGAGGAGAAGTCAAATTAATCAGCGATGGCGACAGTGAGCATCGTTATTTATGAGATATCACGCCTCTCACGAGAGGATCGAGCTAGGGATGGGAATGGGGCCAAAAAGTGAAAATGATTTCTCTTGGTTTTGGTACTCTCTAGGCACGCCTAATAGCCTCCCGAAGTCTCGGAGCCCGAATATCATTTTGGGGCTCGGTACACCGGGTCGGGTCCTCGGGCACCCAACTTTGACCCCGTTTTTCTCGGTTGTGGGTGGTTTGTGTGAAAAAGCATACGAGAAGTACTTATTTTTCATGCTCTATCGATCTATGTGGTTCACTTATCCTGAAATTGCATCTGTAACGTGCTACACTCAAGTTCGAAGATCTCAAAAGTGTAGGGAAAAAAGCAGTTGAATTTTTGATATGTAAGAGACCACAATGAGATCTTTCGAATGAGTAGTTTACGCTCACCATAGCCGAAACCTGGTGAGAGTTGTGCCTTCTCAACATCTGTGGATGATTTGAAGTTGAAATACAACGTGCGAAAGACCGCTAGTCTCTCAATCTCAGGGAAGAATGACAGTGAAATCAGTGAAACTCTCTCATTCTTCTCAAATTGGGCTGAGAAATGTGGTGTAAAAAAAGTTCAAATCATCTCGTGGTCCCAAGATGGCCATCTCGCCAGGTTTCGGCTATGGTGAGCGTAAACTACTCATTCGAAAGATCTCATTGTGGTCTATTACATATCAAAAATTCAGCTGCTTTTTTCCTACACTTTTGAGATCTTCGAACTTGAGTGTAGCACGTTACAGATGCAATTTCAGGATAAGTGAACCACATAAATCGATAGAGCATGAAAAATAAGCCTAAGTGCTTCTCGTATGATTTCTCACACAAACCACCCATAACCGAGAAAAACGGGGTCAAAGTTGTGTGCCCGAGGACCCGACCCGGTGTACCCAGCCCACAGATGATATTCGGGCTCCGTCACTTCGGGAGGCTATCAGGCGTCACTAGAGTACCAAAATCATGAAAAACTCATTTTCACTTTTTGGCCCCATTCCCTAAAAATGCCAATTCAGCTCGATCCTCTCGTGAGAGGCGTGATATTGCTAATTGAATACCACTACAGTCAGAATGACATATTGCGAACAAAATGTTATAAGATATAATATTGTGCGTAAATTTTCCGTTCCGACAATAACGAAACTACTGTGCAAAAAGTCGGCGAAACGCCAACACGCCATATCAATATTTCCGTGATCTAATTATGCGCTTTCAATAGCAGTAGAATGCACGTTTTATGAAATAGGAATGAAATAATTTTAGAGAAGATGTTTGCCTTACAAGGGGAGACCGCATAGTCGATATGGAGTTTCCGAATGAGACCTAGTGGGATCGATTATTCTCATAAAAGTAAGAAATAATCGGTGGTTTAAAACTGCTAAAGAGATCTGGTGATATCTGCACACTCTGTGGGGAAGTGGCTAAAATTGCGGCTATGTCCGGAAAATTAGCCAATCTCACTAAGGGTGGAGAAAAGGTGGGGCTTATTTAGCAGTTTTAAACCACCGATTATTTCTTACTTTTATGAGAGTAATCGATCCCACTAGGTCTCATTCGGAAACTCCATATCGACTATGCGGTCTCCCCTTGTTAGTAGGGAATATAATGTTCCGAAAGATGGACTAATTCGCACTAACGACCGTATCGCCAAAGTGGGCGGAGACTGCTAAGTTTTTGAACTGCACAATACTTTGCCTTTAGAGACGAGAGCAGAGTTCTCTCGTGATGTAGCCTATTTTATGTTAACTAGCGGGGTTGTATTGAGGTTAAATGCACTACGCTCTATTCGTACACTACGCTCTATGCATAGTTCTGTGTGTGGGTTCGGTCCAGGGGGAGCTCGGTAGCCGGCTCCGGGCTACATTAAAGCTCGCAGTATTCTGGGCAATGATAATCGCTACCAAGAGTACTGGCTTATTCCGGTGGAAAAGGCTAGTGAGGCAGAGAGCGATCGAAAAAAGTTGCCACTACGCCACTTCGTGGCAACTTTTTCCGATCGCTCTCTGCCTCACGAGCCTTTCACAACGGAAACGCAGGATACAGTGCGTTCAGAACTTTTAGAGCAATTTCGGAAACGTTTTCTATGATCCCCTACGCTCTCTGAATCATTTTGGAACTTTTTTGAAATTTTCGATTTTTCACGTTAGAACAATTTGAATAACAGGTCGGAGACCGATTTACATAATATGACATACTTGCCATCGTGATCTGTACCCTCGAATGTGTAGGAAACCGTCTTCAACTGAGATTTCTTATTTTCACCTGTCCGATATCTGTTGTCGCATTGTTTGATTCTCTCGCAAACGGCCTCATATAGATATAGTAGTACAGTGCCCTGATTAGTCATACGATATTCATTCACGGTATTGATTAGTCATACGGTATTCACTCATCGTATATTGATTATTGTACATACATGCACAATACAAGGCGCACGGCCCCCGGAGCTCCGACATTAGACCAAAAAAATGTCGCGGCAAAAAAACGGAACAATAAAACAATGTATTTCAATTGTCTCGCTAAACAACGGAAAGACGTTCGAAATTCAAATTACATTGACAATCAGGGAGAGAACGTGCTTCATCATTTGAAAAATCACGCATGTCCGAAAAAGAGGAGTACTTTTTAACGGCTCGAAGCGCGAACTGATCTCGATAATCAGAAATCGTTGTGAGACAATTCAAAAATATTCAACACGATTCAGGGACTACGTTTTACTGTATACTTTTCGAATTCGCGGGGTTTCCCTGAGCTTTTTACTGATCCTTTGCGACATTTCTCAATGGCCTATGTCGGCGCTCCGGGGGCCGTGAAGGCGTGAATAGGATTCTAAGATATACAGGTTCCCGGCTACAGTAGGAAACGCGCGGGCCTTTGAATACTAGTTAGAGCTAGGTCACAACTGTGATTCATGAACTAACTCGAATAGTTATTTATTATAATTATTCGATTATTATTTATTATACTAATTCCTATACAACACTATACTACCCTACCACCAAGTAAGATGCTTTTTGCACGCCAAAAACCTATGTTTGATTGCAGAAAGGGACTTTCGTCTTGAGAAATTCGATTTCAGCCACTATTTGACAATTTTCTTGTGCCACTTGTGTCTAAATACTATGCAACTAATAAATGCGGTGTGCCTTATGAATACTCATACATTTTTTCCAGGCGCGTTTCTCGATGAACTTCTGGAGAAGGAAATTGGATACGATCTGGATACGTTGAATGCTAAGGTATTTACATTTTGTTGACGTATCGCACAACTTTTCACACCGGTCGCATTTTAGAAACATATCTGGGCGCCGATCCAGTGGACTCTCTTAATTGGCGCGGGGACAGGTAGTTTTTTTGCTTTTCCTCAGAAAACAACGGGATAATGCGGCTACCCATACTTTTTTCACCTTGAATTTTCCCTGTAACCCCTCATTAATAGCGGCGACACGTTGAAATATTTGCAAAATTGAGACGGGGACACGTATATTTTGAAGCAAGTTTTTGTGAGCTAGCAGGTTATCTCGCGCAGGTATGTTTAGAAATTTGCTTTTAAAAAATCGGTATTTGTTTTTTTTTAAGTTAGTGATCACTGAAAAACTGACCCCCTCTTTTTATTTTTTTATTGGAAAGAGAAAAATATTCTAAGAATACGGAATTTTTTAGAAAATTTTTAAAAATGATATTTAGCCCGTATTAAATTCGAGAAAGCGCGGGCCTGATGCTCTGATCCCAGGTATACTGTAACTGATATCGATTTTCACACCATGAAAATGATCAAATTACGTCGTTAGTTGCATTGTTAGTTGCATGAGGTAGAGCTCGAGTAGTCATTGCCTGAGGGGCATACCGTATCTCATCTACAATACTCCCGGCTACAGTATACCCGAAAAAAGTAATATGAAATTCACTAAAATGACTCTGGATTTTTTGTATGAGGTAGATCTCGAGTAGGCATTAAATTTGAAGTATACGGCTTCTCCGCCGTTGCTTCTTCGATTACGGTAATCGAGCTACGATAGTCAGAAAATATGAAATTACTAAATTTCAGCCTAGGTCAGCTGATTGAGGTAAAACTCGGACCGAGGATATTGTGGACGAGAAACGGTACACCCCTCCCGCGTTGCCTGCTGAAGGTCTACCTTATACAAAAGTCCCGAGCGGAATTTGTCCAATTTCATATTTGCCGATTACTGTGGGTATACTGTAGACGGGAGTACTGTAGATGAGACACGGTATGCCCCTCAGGCAATGACTATTCGAGTTCTACCTCATGAAACTAACAATGACGTAATTTGATCAATTTCAGAAATCCGGGTTACGGTAGCCAGGTTACGGTAACTTTTCTACAGTACTCAAAGTATTGTAGAAAAGTTACCGTAGACCACCCGATGTTTTGTCGACATATCCCCCAACCCCATTTCACACCATGGATTCGTGGTGTGAAAAATCGATATCAGTTACAGTATACCGGGATCAGGGTGTCAGGCCCGAGCTTTCTCGAATTTACTACGGGCTAATTATCGATTTTAAATTTTTAAAAAAAAAAACGTATTCTTAGAATATTTTTCTCTTTCCAATAAAAATATAAAAACAGGGGGTCAGTTTTTCAGTGGACACTAACTTTAAATCGAAGGCGATCTCATCCATGATTAAGGTTTCGAACATGAAAATGTCCGGAAATTAAATACGAAGTTTTGCTCGCAAAATGCGTACCCTGAATTGCCCTGATTATCACACGTTCTCCTTTCCCGCACTTTTCGAGGTATACGTAGCTCAAAACGACTTCATGTTGTCCTCTTTTTTTCTCGTTTTTTTAAAAAAAATACTATTTGCTTTGTTTTTTCCATCTTCATTGGTGTTTCTTTTGGGAATAGGCGGGGCGAAAATCATCTAAAGAATGGTTCAATCTCTCTGATTGCCAAAGAGACTATCGCTTTAGCTAACGTAGCCCCGTGTAGAGCAGTGGTTGCCATTTTGCCACTCCATCCGAATGTCGGTGGTTCGACCCCCCGTCGACGCACTTATTTTTTATCTTTTCAATGTCGATTGCTCTTTATCACTACGGAGTTGTAGACATCTTTCACGATTTCGGCATTCTATTCAGTGCTCGGCCACTTGTCAGCACTTCTTTGAGAACGCGAATGCTTCTTATTTCATACAATGCGAAACGAGCGAAGGCGATTCTGTATTCTCACGGGGGCTCAAAAATTCAGATCCTCTACAAGAGAAATGAACAGATAATGGCCACAAGCGCAATGCGTAAATTTCCATTGCTTACTACGGTATTGCGATGAAAATTGCGTATTGCGATGGCTACATCAAGCATTATACCGTAGTAAGTGCAGCTTATTCGCGGACCGCTTTTTTATCCGCCTTTGAGCCCCCGTGATTCTCTACAGCATAACGTGGAGTAGTGCCTACCGAAATCCTTAAAAGGGATATACACCCCAGTAGTAATAGACAACGGTCGAAATGGAAGACAGCAAAAAAGAGTGCGCCGACGTGGGTCGACCCACGTACATTCGTGGTGTGGAGTGGCACAGTGATAACCTCTGCACTACATGCGCCACATACGAGGAAGCGGTAGTCTCTCTGGTAATCAGTGAGATCGGGATTTTTTTAGTTCACCCGCCTCTTAAGAGAGACTATCTGAATCAGTCGAATTAGTCTTGGCACAGGTCGAAAAGTGAGAAGATTAGATAAATATGCCACATTGTAGTATGGCCAAGGCGGAGTTGATTCATGATATTGAGAAAGTGCAAAAACGTTTCTACGCCTCAGGGCATGACGTCATCGGAAATTTAGCATTGTATTACGCGAATAAAACTTTGCCATCTCCTCAGGGAAACTACACAAAAATATTTAAATTTTTAAAATAATTTTTTAAAAACCAATTTTTCAATTGTTCAGGCTTATATCAAAGATTGGCGAAAAACTCATGGAGTCACAAAAGTCTTAGAATTTTATGAGGAATCGATTGGTACCACTCATTAGGCCATTTGATGAAGTTTTCGAAAACCGGAAATTCCGATGACGTCATGCCCTGAGGCGTAGAAACGTTTTCGCACTTTCTCAATGTCGTGAATCAACTCCGCCTCGGCCATAGTACAATGTGGCATGTTTATCTCATTAACTCACTTTTACTGCTGTGCCAAGCCACTGAAGAAACATGTTGATCCACTCAGGTATTCTCTCTTAACCTCTTCCAAAAAAACACGCAAGCGGGCGGTGAACCGCGGGCTCTCTCTCGATCACGGTGCACCGGCTCGGGGTCGGGCTTTTCGTGGTCTTTCCCTGTTGAAAAATGGGATGATGCGCCTTATGACGGTTTTTATAATGGGGTGTTCCGAAATTTCTGTCCCTTTTCATTACGAAATGCCTTGAAACACGTATGCGATAACTATTGAAATAGCTTTATAGTACATTCGACAGGCAATGTACTTGGTAATAGTATGCACCTAGGAAAGGGTTGATTGCATCATTCTAGGGAACGCAGTATTGAGTCTAGTCATGGGTACACCAATTGACTGATGGGCAGTTTTACTATATTCCTCCCTTCTAGGAAGAAATAAAGAACAAATTTATGATAAGCTGGTCCTTACGAAAGGACATAATACCCCTTCCCGCAAAACCAACAGTAGATAGTTATATCAAGTCAACACCGGAAACTACAGCCCCGAAGGCCATCCTCATTTTAATCGCCTTCCGTCACATATTGAGGACTGTATCTCATTGTAGTGAGAAGTTATCTCTAATTGAATGCGCACTAGTTGGGCACCAGTACTGGTAGTAAGTGTGGGTTGGAAATTTCTCTGCCGTCGCCCCAACTTTCGATGCGCGAACAAGATCATCGCTGAGGATGATAAGTGGATACACCTACAATATCCCTGGAAGGAGACTTCATTGGTTGGATTAGGGCGAAAGGGCTGACCCCGACCCGAAGACAATTATTCGTGGAAAGTTTGAGCTTCTTATTTTGCTTTTATCCTCCCTCGGCTCCGTCTACTGCACAGCGTTTCATCACCCCCTAAATAGGGACTCCTGCGTTTGAACGGTTTTGATGTGCAGGGTTTTCAAATCCGGGGCGGCCGAACAGTAAACAACAACAAAGGGGCGGAGACTGGTGTCTAGCGCTCTCTCGCTTTCACACGCTCTCTCGTGTTTACTAGTTTCTCTGCCGCTCTCTGCTCTCTTGTCCGCGAAAGTCCTCGCGTGAAACGTTGTGTACTGGGAGATAATCGTGTTCAACATTACCAACAAGGGTGACATTTACACTACTCAACTGGAAGAAATGGTGGCCATAATACATCCAGGGCTCATGAGCGAGGGAAAAATCGGTGGAAAAATTTGCTTATTTTTTCGAAATTTTGAAATTGACGGATAATAAGATGGAGAAGTGGGAGACTCATCAGCTGCCTATCCCTGCCTACACAATCGACCACACTCATTGTGATTATCACGCTTCCCGCTGCTTCGCTGACTTCTGTATAAGGAAGAAGTTCAGGAACAGAGGGGACCTCGTGAGCAAATTGAAGCCATAAATCCATTCAAAGCCGCAGTCTTTCCCTGAGTCCCTGCGCGATCGATAGAGTAAGGTCGTGAGAAGACACGGAGCATACATTGTTGACTAATTGTTGAATACTGTTGATGAAATAAAGAAAACAAAAAAAATTTTAAAAAGGGACAAAAATTTCGGAACACCCTAATAGATTTTTCCAACCGTAAAAATACCGATTATTTTCCCGCTGTTCAGAAATCTTGAAAGCTTGATTTTTTCGAGAAAAAAATCGGCAAAATGACCCGCCATTGGCAGGAATCGAACAAACAACCTTGGGAGTGAAGTTCTAAACGCATGCCGCGTGCGTAGACGTGTTTCGCGTACGACGAGTTTGAGTAAAAATGCGCTTAAATGCGCGACTCTCCCCCATGATAATATAATATTAGGGTTTTTATATATCAAAATTATCATAATGATGCGCTCTATAAGATAGGATATGTCTCCCAGTTTACTTTCCTTTTATAAAAATTTCGATTTGTAGTGGGAAGTTTTCTAACACGGAGGCTCAAAACCCCCGCTCCCCCACAAGAAAAATGAACAGCGACGGTCTGTAGACTTGATTGTATGAAACATCGAGAAGTCAGGGATTTCGCGCTGGGACCGGAGGTGCAATCGCGAACTGAAATTACCGCACGAAAGGCGCATGATGCTTGCGCATCGCACATGGCACATTAGGCTATGAGTAACTGTTATGCGCAACTTCCATGACCGTTTTTTAATACTCCCCGTGAGCCGCCGTGTCTAATTATTCTGAAATTGACAACGCCATTGGAAAGAGCGTCAAATTCTGACTGCGTGTTATTGATTTCGCCCCTGTCCGGGCACTCTGAGCCGAGTTATTATCGAAAAAGCAGTTTTTCCGCCAAAATCGCGCCGCGCGATATCGGCGTCCAGAGGTATCCGTTTGCGAAATCGATGACAAGACGTGATCAGCGTCAAAAGTACCCCTGGGACTAAATTTTGAGTGATTTCGATTTTTGACCTATTCCAGACTCCTTTCGAATGTTGTTGATCCTAACGAAAAGAGCGTGATATTCCTCCAAGCTGAGGTAGACCTACTTCATTAGCGCTGCAGCGTACTGAGTACAGTAAATTTATTAATATCTTTATACGATTTTAACTATATTCAAGGTGGATAACGCGAGGGCTGAGAGAGTCTTACAAGAAGAGAAGAAGATAGAAGAGGAAGAGAGAGAGAAAGAAGAATGGGAGACATATGCGGGTATACTCATGACTCATGTTGATCTCAACAATCGAAAAAGATATCAATCAGCAACTCAATTCAATCCTACCCATTTCTCGCTCATTCCCATTACTATATTTATCCATTTTATCGTTTAATAATTTTCACAATATATCACTTACTAATTCTTAGTCAAATCCGGTATACCAAAGATCAATCTATATCTGTTTGTTTCACTATCCACTTTGTGCCTGTACATATACACTTCAAAAAATTGAATCCGATCTCATTCACGTACACGCACAATTCCATGTTTCAATATATATATGCAAGGTAGCCTCTTATTCCTCTCTTTTCTCACCGTAGCTCGACGTTTATCACACAGTGAAAAAAAGTCTTAGAATTTTATGGGAAATCGATTGGTACCACGTATGAAGTCCAATGACGACGTTTTTAAAAAACCGGAAATAGCAATGACGTCATGCCCTGAGGCGTGGAAACATTTTCACAACTTCTCAACTCCAGGAATCAACTGCTCCTGGGCTACTGTACATTCAAAAATGTTAAACTTAACAACTCTTTTTAGTACTGTGCCAAGGATAATTCGACTGAGTCAGCCACGGCGTTTTGGCGGGAACAATTTTGAACGGCTCTCGTAATTTCCATTCGAGAGAATCAGGGGATTGGCAAAATGGCAGTAGTATTCCCTTGTTGGAAAAATTAGGCTATTGTAATCTCATTTGCCTCCTCTTCATTTCCAATAGCCCCTCATTTTGTGAGCGGTTGCATATTGGAAATGGCCGGGCGGTGGAATTCCACCAGGTTTTTGGAATTCCATTATCGGGAACAAAGGAGTGGAGCGGTCGGTTTTAGAATGAGATGAGAATGAAAGTTCATTTGCATCCAGTATTGGAATTCCAATATCGGTGGAATTCCAACCACCGAACAACGAGGGGATTATGGAATTAATTGAAACAGGGAGGGGTCTTTGTCCACCTTTTTGGAACTCTGGAATCAGTTCCAATAAGGGAACCCTAGGCAGTACACAGGCTTTCTCACTTTCTCTCCTCTCTCGCTGACCCCTTCCCATGACTCTTTTGATCTACCTATCTCCTACATCCCCTGTAAAATGCCGTGAGTCAGATGGTCTCTCTTATGAGAGGAATCGCGAGAGACTCGACCACTTCGGCCATGGCCAGGACGTAGAAATTCATGATTTTTAATTTAGCTGAATTTTTTTTTCTAGGATATTTCAACACTATCGATTGGCGTTGAGAGAATTTTGAAAAAAAATTGTCGCAATCGCGTGAAACATATCCAAACCTGGTGTCTTCGGATTTTCCCCCGTATTGAGAAAGTTTGATAAATCATAACTCGGTTCAAAATAAAGATAGGGAAGTGCGGTTTGTTAGATATATTGTTTTGAGATACTCTATAGACATGTATGCTACCATGATAAAATCAAAAAGCACAGGAAATGTGAGTTCAGGTTACAGTTCAGGTAAGCCGAACTTTTTTTGAAAAATTTTTTTTTATGCCATTGTTGCAAACGCTGCTATTTGCGGTGTAAATATTCATAAACAATCTAAAAACACTACTAGCCTTGTTTTAGGGCACTTTGAAAGCGAACTTTTCGAGAGAGAAAAATTTGAAAAATTTCAGGGCCGAATTTCACTTTTGAAGAAACTGTACTTTACAAGCTCTTATTGAGTACTAATGTTGTGGTGATCGGGTTCTAACACTCTTCGTGTGATGGTCGGTTTCATATTTTTCACCTGTCGCGATACCCAGTAAACTTCCTTAGAATTTCCCTCATAATGCGAAGAGCAGTCGGAAAATTGAAAGTGAGTCCCTATCTCTTTATTTGGACACCTACAACAACTATATTTTCCAATATTTGTCTGAAAGCGCGTGCTCTGCCTTCTCAAAGAGCAAATATCGTATTTTTTGAACTTTTTCTCACATATCTCAGAAATCTAGATTTCTACCGAATCCTGGCGCAGGTCAAATTGTTCGGACAGTTTCATTGAATCATTTTGTAATTGACAGTATTCAAATCTAACGATGATTTGACCTCGAAAAAAAGAAAACTCAAAAGTGCTCAAATTTCTCACATTAAAAAAATTAATTCTGAGGATATTTGAAACGGTTCTAGTGAAATATTTCCCACATTCATTTTCATATACCTAAAGAAGACCTACGAAACCAATAACTTTTGAAAAATACCATGAACCCGGGGTCCTGGTTCAAAAATAATTTTTCACGAAAAAAAAGTGAGAAAAAGTGGATGTATTTTCGAAAAATACGATATTTGCTCTTTGAGAAGGCAGAGCACGCGCTTTCAGACAAATATTGGGAAATATAGTTGTTGTAGGTGTCCAAATAAAGAGATAGGGACTCAGTTTCATTTTTCCGACTGCTCTTCGCATTATGAGGGAAATTCTAAGGAAGTTTACTGGGTATCGCGACAGGTGAAAAATATGAAACCGACCATCACTCGAGGAGTGTTAGAACCCGATCACCATTTTAGTGTCTGCATGTATCTGCACAAATCTTCCCCCGAGCATCATCTCTAATGATTATGACAACATTAGTACTCAATAGGAGCTTGTAAAGTACAGTTTCTTCAAAAGTGAAATTCGGCACTGAAATTTTTCAAATTTTTCTCTCTCGAAAAGTTCGCTTTCAAAGTCCCCTAAAACAACGCTAGTAGTGTTTTTAGATTGTTTATGAATATTTACACCGCAAATAGCAGCGTTTGCAACAATGGCATACACATTTTTTTTTCAAAAACAGTTCGGCTTAGCGCAATTCCCACGCAAGATCAGATTTGGACGATTTCTGGGTTCTAGTGAGCAACCTAGCTGCACGTTCGAACGAACAAAGAACTTAACACTGGTTTTAACTTTACAGCGATTTATAACATTTTTCATGAAACCGACGGCTTCGCACCACTGAATCAGCCAGGAATGAGTTGGCACGGTCCTAACTGTAGCCAACGATATTCTCTATCTAACAAACAAAACCGCACTTCCCTATCTTTATTTTGAACCGAGTTATTATTTATCAAACTTTCTCAATACGGGGGGGGGGAATCCGAAGACACCAGGTTTGGATATGTTTCACGCGATTGCGAAATTTTTTTTCAAAATTCTGTCAACGCCAATCGATAGTGTTGAAATACCTTAGAAAAAAATTTCAGCCAAATTAAAAATCATGAATTTCTAATTTCTAAATCATGAAAGTCCTGGCCATGGTCGAGTCTCTCGTGATTCCTCTCTTACAGTCGCGCCGGAAAGTATTCGTACACTTTGTTTTTCTTGTCTAACTTTCGCAATAGTTGAGCAATTGACCTGAAAATGTTATTGGAACTAGCCAATCCATTAACTAATCGGATGCCACTATTGCGGTGTTTGGAGCCAATCGTCTGGATTGGATAGTGATGACGCAACTAAGCATCACTTTTTCGAAAAATTATATCTCGGAGGAAAAAAATTCTCCTACATATCACTTTCACAAAAGTTGTAGATCTACCCATGGACTACCCACAAAAAAAATTTCAAAGATGCTGTGATTTTTCTCCTTTGCAGCAACCTTGCTGCAAAATTGAGGCTGCAAACTCATAACTCGGCTCCCAGATAAGCTAGAGACCCGTTCAAGTGTTCAAAATGATCCATTTGGTGAGCCCAGGCATCTCTGAAAGTTTGGTGAAGATTGCACATCATTTGCCCTCAGGGCTCAAAAAAGTCGTTTTTTTGCATACCCTAACTTTGAAGGTGCTCAACTCGAAGGGTGAATTTTCTAAAAATATGGTTCCTGTGTAGGAACGACCCAAAACCTTCCAAGAATCGATGCCCAACTTTTTGTAGCATCAGCATTTTTTTCCTGTATGGCGCGATCGCATCTCTGGCGCGCGCTGGTTTCCAAATGTACAGTCTCTCCCTTTGCATATTCTCGCCCCGCCCCCTTCCGAACACCAGAGCGCGCCAGAGATGCGATCGCGCCATACAGGAAAAAAAATGCTGATGCTACAAAAAGTTGGGCATCGATTCTTGGAAGGTTTTGGGTCGTTCCTACACAGGAACCATATTTTTAGAAAATTCACCCTTCGAGTTGAGCACCTTCAAAGTTAGGGTATGCAAAAAAACGACTTTTTTGAGCCCTGAGGGCAAATGATGTGCAATCTTCACCAAACTTTCAGAGATGCCTGGGCTCACCAAATGGATCATTTTGAACACTAGAACGGGTCTCTAGCTTATCTGGGAGCCGAGTTATGAGTTTGCAGCCTCAATTTTGCAGCAAGGTTGATATTTAGTTGCGTCATCACTATCCAATCCAGACGATTGGCTCCAAACACCGCAATAATGGCATCCGATTAGTTAATGGATTGGCTAGTTCCAATAACATTTTCAGGTCAATTGCTCAACTAAGGCGAAAGTTAGACAAGAAAAACAAAGTGTACGAACTAGCAGGGTGTGTTGAGGTTAAACTACGTTATGGTAGGGTGCGCACTACGTTTTCAAAGTATGGTTCAGGGGGGCGTTCAGTTGCAGGGCACAGTTCGGTCCAGGGGGAGCTTTGCAGCCGACTCCAGGCTCGGTCCAGGGGGGAGCTCTGTAGCCGGCTCCAAATTCGGTCCAGGGGGAGCTCGGTAGCCGGCTCCAAGATCGGTCCAGGGGGAGCTTTGCAGCCGGCCGAAGGTTCGGTCCAGGGGAAGCTCGGTAGCAGGCTCCAAGTTCGGTCCAGGGGTTTTTAGCCGGCTCCAAGTTCGGTACAGGGGAAGCTCGATAGCCGGCTCCAAGTTCGGTCCAGCGGGAGCTCGATAGCCGGCCCCAGGTGACATTGAAGCTCGACTTATGTTGGGGAGTGTTAATGTGCAAAGAGTACTGGCTTATTCCGTTGCAAAAGGCTCGTGAGGCTGAGAGTACGCCACTTCGTGGCTCCGTGGCAACTTTTTTCGATCGCTCTCAGCCTCACGAGCCTTTCACAACGGAAACGCAGGATACAGTGCGTTCAGAACTTTTAGAGCAATTTCGGAAACGTTTTCTATGATCCCCTACGCTCTCTGAATCATTTTGGAACTTTTTTGAAATTTTCGATTTTTCACGTTAGAACGTGTTAGAACACGTTCAGACACGTTTCTGACATCGCAAAACACTTTTCCTGTGATCCCCTACGCTCTCTGAATCATTTTTGGAACTTTTCGAAATTTTCGATTTTTCACGTTAGAACGTGTTAGAACACGTTCAAACACGTTTCTGACATAGCAATATACTTTTCCTATGATCCCCGACACTCCCTTCATCATTTGGGAAAATATCGAAAATTTCGATTTTTCACGTTAAAACTCGGCAAAACAGGTGAAAACGTGTTTCACGGTACTCAAAACCGTGTTAGAACAGTTTCTGGCACTTGCGAAAAATGCGGCAAAAGGTTTGCCCGCGGCGGGGATCGAACCTGGGGGTCTCGGATTCAAAGTTTGGCTCGTAACCCACTTGGCTATGGATTTCGTTAATTAAATTTTGTAAAATTTGAAAGGTATTCTGGTCGGGAATCATATGCAAAAGGATTTGGGAAGATAGCGCGATTTTGAAGCGAAATATAAGGAAAATGCGAAAAACGTGACCGCCGGACACACAGACAGACACACACACAACGTTTGGACACGTTAGAACGCGTTGGCATATGCTATAACACGTCTTGTACTACGCAGCATGTGTATCGCGCGATTCTTCACATCCTACGCCTATTTCCTAGAAATTTCGACAATTCCGTCGAAAAATGATCTGAAATAATAGTCTTTAGGAATACTTTCCGGCGCGACTGTATGTGTCAGTTTGTTATAATCTGGAATTTGAAACAAGATTCTTTATTATTTTGCTTTGTCATATCCTTTCTCATTGTAGTTCTTCTTATCATCGAACTCCCATCGCCCTCTCATTGAACTTTGCATCTTCTTTGTCTCTCGGATCCGCTGGTCCCCATTCAGCTTAAGTATCCATTTATTCGATCCACAGTTGCATAAGACTCACGAGTAGGCTTGAATAGATTCTTCCTAGATTCATTGTGGATGACAGAACGAGTGAATCGATAGAGAGCTACGAGAGGGAACAAACTGAGACAAATAATTATACGAGAATCTATTTGCAAACTCACGCGATACAACAAACTAGGACTATCCACGAAAAATCCTTGAGTTTGTTGTTAAGTATGATATTTCCAATCGATATATCCTCCCATGAATAGTAAATGAGCTCCATGATTAATGCCACTAAAGCACACCAAGGATACGATGTAAATGGGAGGATTAATCACATAGAAGAACAATGGGAGCGAAGAATATCCATGAGATCCACCAAAAGACGTTAACTGGACCACTTCCGCCGGTCATTGTACGGACATTACTGAAATCATTAACAAAATCGATTGATTCTATTGATTCGTGACTCACATTATGAATCTCTTGAACCCATATAGATGCATGAATGCAGAGATTTGAACTAGAGAAGTGAAGATTGTAGCAACGGTGAAGAATCTATCGAGTTGATGTATCTGGTAGATTCCACCTGAGATCACGCCAAATTATGGATTTTTTTTAAATGTAGGAGCCAAATCCATTTTTTTTTTTTGCGATAGGGTTTGCCAAACGAGAGAGTCAGACAGCGAAGTAGAAATTCCACAACTTGATATCAATCTCTACCTCGTCGTATGCCTCTCTCCTCCGGGTGCGATATTTTCTTTGAAATTTCCAAAAGTTGATATCAACTTGTGGTTGCGTCAAATAACACTAATTGTTACCTATGGGTGTGCGGCTAATCAATAATTCGGTGTCTAGCCTGGTGTGATGAGGAAGAATGATACATAGAAGGCAGATCCACAGAGTAGAATGAGAGTTGCTAATCGAGTGGTAATAGAAGGATCATCTACTCGATCAATAACACAAGTGTACACTACGTGCATCGATATAATCTGAGAGAGGCGAATACCACAATTGGAATGGATGACCATGACTTACTGTAGACTCGAACTCGAGAATGAAACAGGCGACAAAGTATACAGCACACATCCATCCAGCAGTATGTCGAGATGTTATTGTCTGAAATCAAACGATAATCAACAAGTAAATATATCAAACCTCAGCGATGACATTCATGAGTCCGAAATCACCGTGATCTACCCACATCTGCATAGTTAAACTTGCTTCGTATCCATATATCTCGTCTGAGATTTTTTTTAAACGCAATCATGCGTATTTGGAAAACATACACGCTATGTAATAGATGTATGGTAGTAATGTGATAGTAGTGAAGTAATTGAATAAGTATCTGATGGTAGAGGTATTGTGCGGTACAATATCTCAGTGAAAGTGAGTTTAGCATGAAAAAGGTGGAAGGCAGGCATGATTCAGCTAATTATGTGATTTTTTTGCGTGAAGCAGGTAGGAGGTAGGCATGCTGGCTGGCAAGGGGAAGACAGAAGGTAGAAGGAAGGTACAGGGCAGGCCTGTTTCAGCTATCTTGATGTTTTGTGTTGATTTGTATAATTATCGGAATGAAGTGTGTGATCGTTTCTATTCATATCACTGTATGCTGGTTAGACTCAAAGCGGAAGGTGGAGGGAAGGTATAATTCAGGTAAGAGGAAGGCATGATTCAGCTATTTCTACCTGATTCATGCCTGCCTCTTGCCAGCCGGTATGCCTGCCTCGCACCTGAATCATGCCTGCCTTACTTTCACTGAGATATAAGACGGGTTCATCTAATTTATTAACCATTTTTGTCTTGCCATGTTTTTTCCCGAATTTCACTGAGATAGAGTAGGCTGTAGTGTCTGGCAATATTAAACGTACTATCAAGCTAGAACACTCTAAAATCACAGGATATTTCGTGGACGTTGATGTTTGCAATGCGCAATTTATGGCACTTCTTCGAGCTCCTTGCCCCTTATACTTTCCACAGTGAGCTGTTGGTGTTTTACGCAAAAACACAGATGGCCAAGTTTCCACTTTCGCAAAAATGAAATCTCTACTTAACTGTTCCGTGCTTGGATTCGCCATTCTTTAACCGTGAGAAATTGTCTGTGTCCAATCTGCCAATTTTTCACCGTGGAAATTGGTTGTTTCAAATCTGCCAACTTTTCACCGTGGGAATTGGTTGTTTGTCTCTTCTTCAAACGCAGCAAAAGATGGCGTACTCCGCCAGAGTTCGAACCAACGGCTCATGGATTTGTAGCACACCGCTCTACCGACTGCGCTACAGAAGACAGTGTGGGAGCGGGCCAAGGAGAGACTCAGAACACATTTTCTCTGCCGAATGGTGTGGGTGCCTATCCGCTTTATCGAGTTCTACAACGTACATAAGTAAGAGTTTGAATAGTTTACCTCGCAGAGTGTGTTAGGAGTGTGCTATGCTTTACACATACATCTTTATCCTGACATCAAGGCAGGGGCTGCAGGAGGTATAATTCGGGGGCAGAGGTGGTCGGGATCTTCGAATTCGAGGCAACTGGGTCAAGGGAATGGATCTTGCTTGGCTTCTTTGGTCAATTGAAGTGTCGATCTTGGACGATTGACATTGAGCGTAGAAGTTTCCAGCAACCAAAAACGTCCTGAGAATGTTGGCGACTTGAATTAGATGTAGGCGATCCGGGTCCTCTTCTCGAAGTGGTACCAGGTGGGCGATATACAGTCGCGCCGGAAAGTATTCGTGCACTTTGTTTTTCTTGTGTAACGTTTGCAGTAGTTGAGCAATTGACCTGAAAAATTTATTGGAGCTAGCCAATCCATTAACTAATCGGATGCCATTATTGCGGTGTTTGGAGCCATTCGTCTTGATTGCATAGTGATGGCGCAACTAAACAACACTTTTTCGAAAAATTATATCTCGGAGGAAAAAATTCTCCTACATGTCAGTTTAACAGAAGTTCTCCTACATGTCAGTTTAACAGAAGTTGTAGATCTACCCATGGACTACCCAGAAAAAAAAATTCAAGATGCTGCGATTGTTCTCCTTTGCAGCAACCTTGCTGCAAAATTGAGGCTGCAAACACACTCTGCGAGGAAAAATATTCAAACTCTTACTTATGTACGTTGTAGAACTCGATAAAGCGGATAGGCACCCACACCATTCGGCAGAGAAAATGTGTTCTGAGTCTCTCCTTGGCCCGCTCCCACACTGTCTTCTGTAGCGCAGTCGGTAGAGCGGTTTGCTACAAATCCATGAGCCGTTGGTTCGAACTCTGGCGGAGTACGCCATCTTTTGCTGCGTTTGAAGAAGAGACAAACAACCAATTCCCACGGTGAAAAGTTAGCAGATTTGAAACAACCAATTTCCACGGTGAAAAATTGGCAGATTGGACACAGACAATTTCTCACGGTTAAAGAATGGCGAATCCAAGCACGGAACAGTTAAGTAGAGATTTCATTTTTGCGAAAGTGGAAACTTGGCCATCTGTGTTTTTGCGTAAAACACCAACAGCTCACTGTGGAAAGTATAAGGGGCAAGGAGCTCGAAGAAGTGCCATAAATTGCGCATTGCAAACATCAAAGTCCACGAAATATCCTGTGATTTTAGAGAATTGTAGAAAAGCCAGTTCCTACACAATGAAAGGACATGGCAAAGCAATAATGGTTAAAAAATTAGATGAACCCGTCTTATATGAGAGTTTGGGATACGGTAGTGCAGAAGATGAAGAGCTCACCCATAGGCACTAATGATATTGACATCTCGGGTGAAGGAACGCCCGAATTCGTTATGAGATGCCAACTTGATTAGACCCCCGTTGCCCAAACTAAAATAAATGAGTGTACTACGTTAGCTGAATATCTTTAGTGACTTGAGTGAAAAGACGACAACTGAGACTGCATCTGTCCACACACAATCCAACTTAGCCAACTTTGTCCAATCAAATTCGAAAGCTCGAAGAGACTGACTCGAATTTGGGATTGTTGAGAAACCTAGAGAGAGAATACTCTATGATTAATGTAGGAATTAATGATACAACCAAATATCATGAAGAAGAAAAATACGAGAATCGGAATTGAAATAAGATACGAGAGTTTTCCGAGTGCTCGAATACTGCAATCGATTGTTGATTAGATTGAAGTGGGATAGAGAGAGAGAGAGATCTCACCCGATGAAACACACCAATCCAATCAATATCCAAACTACGAGGAGAGACACAAAGAAGAGATAATGAGGCAGTCCATATTCTGCATTCTCTTGTGGCAACTGAGGATACTGTATGGTGAGATTCTCATCGAAATATGACGCTGTTTGCGTTAGGATCAACAAGTCGCTGGAAAAGGTCAAAAATGGAATTCGTTCAAAAGTTACTCCTTGGGATAACTTTCGACGCTGAACACGCTGGTGCCATCGATTTCGCAATAGGGCGCCTCTGGGCGCCGGTATGGCGCCGCGCACTTTCTGCGGAAAACGTGTTTTTTTCGATTATAACTTCGCAAATTCTCATTGAAATGGCGGAAAATGTCGCGCTTTACATCAGATTTTTAAGCTCTATCAAATGGCGATAATGACAAATCTTGATAATTTCTTGTTTTCGAGAAAAAAGGTCATTTTTTGATCTAGCCAGCATCGCACGAGATCTCACCTGAAGTTGAAAGAGCATTTTCTCCTGATCATTTTGGTATATTGGATGTGGTATTGTAGCCTGTGGAATATTGGTGTACAATGAATCTAAGATTTTTCAAGCGCGCGGAACGCGTGTATACGCGCGGCATCCGCTTGGTCGATGTGGTAATGGTCTAGAACTTCAATCCGAAGGTCATTGGTTCGATTCCCATCAGTTACCAAAGTTTTTTACCGAATTTTTTTTCATCGAAATTTCACCCCCTGACTATATTGGCACTTTTCCCTGAAATCTTGAAAAAGTGATTTTTTCGATGAAAAAAATTCTGCAAAAAACTTTGGCAACCGATGGGAATCGAACCAATGACCTCCGGATTGAAGTTCTAGACCATTACCATATCGACCATGCAGATGCCGCCCGTATGCACGCGTTCCGCGAGCGTGAGAAATCTTAGATTCAATGTAAAACAATGTTCCACAGGCTACAATACCACATCCAATATACCAAAATGATCAGGAGAAAATGCTCTTTCAACTTCAGGTGAGATCTCGTGCGATGCTGGCTAGATCAAAAAATGACCTTTTTTCTCGAAAACAAGAAATTATCAAGATTTGTCATTATCGCCATTTGATAGAGCTTAAAAATCTGATCTGAGTCGCGAGATTCCTCGCCATTGCAACGAGTATTTGCGAAATTATAATCGAAAAAAACACGTTTTCCGCAGAAAGTGCGCGGCGCCATACCGGCGCCCAGAGGCGCCCTATTGCGAAATCGATGGCACCAGCGTGTTCAGCGTCGAAAGTTACCCCTAGGAGCTACTTTTGAGCGAATTCGATTTTTGATTTGTTCCAGGCCTCTGTTGAGACCTTGTTGATCCTAACGCAAACAGCTTCATATAACGATCATCACTTACAACATTAAACTCAGTGAGGACGTGATCAAAGAAGGGAGTTCTTCTCAATTGAAGTGCTCCTGATAAGAGAGAAACTCGCTCAAGTTTATCACATTCTGCGACGGTAGACGATAAATTGCGCATGCATTCTTTCAGTTTGCTATAATATAGTGAGAAGTACGAGATGATGGAGAAAATAACTAACTCGACATTAAAGCAATGCGGAGAATGACTTGATCCATGACAAGTCGTCTCTCCTTCTTCGTATTGATGACCTAAGAGAAGAATTTATCTACTTCCCTATCATGCAGCGTTACTGTGGAATGTTGCAAGGAAGAAAGACAGAGTAGTCGCTTGAATTACACTGATCACGCACGATCGGAGGATTAAAATGAATGTCATACACGACGACAATCCTGAATGAAGGGATTGGAAGTATGATAGAATGAAGGGTGAAGATTACTGTAGGTTGCGTGACGGATTATTGTAGTGTTCCTTGCGCGATGCCTCGAACCATACAACAATCCGTCGCGCATGCTGCGCTAAAAAGCGGAGTAAGCTACGGTGAGATGAGTACGGTAGGAAAAAGAGTGAACATTGCAATAAGATTTTGGAAATTCTGCGCAAATGATAAGAAGGGTATGGACAGTGATTCACACCCGTGAGAATGGGGGCGATGTGGTTGAATACTCCGTAGTGATTGCATGAAGTGTACTGTCCAATTGCTATTTCTGCATAGAGTAAAGGCATTCCAACTGTGAGATAAACTATTGTGTATTGAAGAATGAAGACTCCTGGCATGAAAGGGATAAATGATCATTAATGATTAATGAGTGAGGGAAGGTTGATATCATATCAACTAACATACATGGCATTATGACGAGTCTATTCAAATTGAGACAGACAGTAAGAGTGCGAAAATAGCATGTCAATGGAAAATCCCCGGCATTTTGCCCTAGGGACGGGCAGCCGGAAATGCGAGGGACATAGAGCCAACAAATAGACTGTGACGCACCCACCACACCACGCGTTCAAATTCAAATATTTAGGTACTGTAGCTACATGCTTTTCGTCTTTTTAGAGAGAATGAAAGGAGTGGCGCTTGATTTTTCAACTTCTTAATATAGCGGTAGTGAATTAAAACGCATGGAAGAAGATAATCGAAAAACCTAGGTAAACGCTTCGAGAAAATACGTAAAGAGCACAATTTACAATTTTTAAAAGTCGTCGTTCAAGAATTCTAGAGCGTTGGCGCTCAATTTCTCGATTTGTACAGTTGCAGACGCAGCTTACGCGTCATCTCTGAGTGAAACACGAAAATCGTAGGTAAGACTTTCGCAAACAACCGGTAAGCACGGAGAGCCAGGTTTTAAGCCGTCAAAAAGAACGATGGCGAACCCGGGAAATACAAATCCTACCGTAAGACTGATCTCTTGCACAGTTGCATTTTGTTTCATTTTTTATGCTCACATTTGCTGTTGTTGCGTCCTTTTTCATGCGCCAGCAATCTGCCGAACTCAGATAACCGGATTACTGAATTTTCAAGCCATACTTACCACATTTCTTCGATGTTTACCACATTGTGGGTATTGCTCTCTTTATTTTTCTAATTATAATTACAATATTTGTCGGTGAGGGTGAAGATGCATTCCTTCTCTTCTTCTCACTTATCCCGCTTATATCATTAAACCCCTCCCCACATATTATACAGCTTTGTCACAGAAACTGTTCATTTCTTCTCTAATCTCATGCTGTGTCTACAGTAACCTAGCCGAAGGGGGTGAAATAACTGTAGTGGAGGACACACGTGTTGTTCCTTCCGTGTCAAAATTACGAGAACACGGTCAAACCCGAAAGAGAATACGGTAGATGTACATCATCCTTGGAAACTTGAGAGAGTTCATGCAAATAATTCTGACTCAGTTCTCATGAAAAAATATATCCCTGTTATTGCAGCTATGCTACCGTAGTCCAGGATACTGTATATCTGGGTCAAAGTATATTCCACAGTCAAATTTTATCCGAAATCTATCTCATACAGTAATCTCGACCCAGTTTCAAATGTTAAAAAAAAATCAGGTTATTGTACTTTGGGTTGTGGTAGGTTTGACAGAATGTCTAGGAGTACGGTGGTTGGGTTACGGTAGGTCACAATGGACTCAGCCAACTGGCAACTCGATTTTAAAGCAAGACCCTACGAAGTGCCTGAAAAAACACGAGCACAGCGAGTTGAGTTGGGAGAAGATACTACCGTCTATTTCGAATTTGCCTGCAGGTATTGAATGCTGGACGTTTCAAACGAACAAAATGTCGCACAACGCAAAAGTAGTAATTTTTATCATCACGAAAAACGGGTATCTATGATCAATTTCCCATCGAAGCAGCAGAAATACATATTGCCGCACCCGTAGTAAACTTTTTAAGGAAAAAATAAATTGCAGCGTACACTTTTCATGCAATAAAAAATGACTCAAAAAATGAACGTTGACACGCGGAACTGAGAAACCGCAACGCGTTGACAAGGCGGGCGTGAATCACAGGTTTGAAGTGGGCGGGGCTTAGTAAACATGCAATTTTCTACATGATTTTGTGAATTGCGTGAATTTTAACTATGAAATCACGATTCAGCATCGCCGATAACCACAACCAAACAAAAAGCGTAATTTTAGAGCCAGTTTGATATTTCGGCTGCCGTCCCTAATTTTTGCCCAGAACGCCGTGAACATAATGAAACCTTATATTGAACAAAGTTATCGTAAAAGAACCGACCTCCGTGCTTAAGTAACATCTCAGGGAATTTCCATAGACTCGCCACAGATGAGATATATGCAAGGGATGTTAGAGTACCTTCATATCTAAAGAAGAAAGAAAAAAAGAAATGATTAACAATCAGCATTTAATCGATACCGTGGATCCCATTTCTGATTTGATCTCTTGGGTGGAACATTTGATGTCGTTTCTCTCAATCGGATTGATTCATCCTCTCTTTCCTTCTCATTATTAGGTGTCTCTGGCTAAAAAATCCTCATTTTAAGATGGAAAATACAGTGATTCAGACCAATTTGTGGAAAGGTTTCTTCTCGTATTCACCCATCCCACACTCATTCTTCTCAATTCTCCCATCCAATTCATCTTCTTTCTTCTCATGTTCCGATCCTTCCACTTTATGACGGCTCTAAAATCAATGAATTGGCGACAAAAGTAGAAAATAAAATAATACATTCCTTTGATATAATTGACCTCATCGGATAGTTCTTGTCTTTCGACCATTTGGAGGGAACGACAACACTGAGAATGAAATGAAATCAATTAGTTGTCTAATTGTCCTTGTCAGCCATGGAAGTTCTCAATAGTCAAATACATTTATATTTCTCATCTGAATGGAATGAATCTGCATGAAACGAAAGAATATTAGATACAAAACATGAGTCAATCGATAATCTCAATGGATGTGTGACAAGGGTTAATAGGAAGGCACGGATAAAAGGGGAAACAATCAAAGAAGAAATGAGTCTATCAATTAATCTAAGGGTTCATCATTGGTGCGATCTCATGTACTCTTCCATCCGGGTTTTCCCCTCGAAATACATAGCCAATCGATCTCTACCGTACTCAGCGAATCCGAAAGCAATGGACGATTGTTCTGCATTGAGGAAAGCCCAACAGGACCAGAATATGTGAGAGATTGGCATAAAGAGATCAGCTTCTGTTTCTAGTCTTTCTAGATCGAGAGTACGATCTCCACTGATGAGATCACAGGGAAGACGGACATCTCGAGACTCCATCTAAACATACACAGGAATTGGACAAAGTGCATTCTCTATATGAGCCCGTTTGCGTAAAAGTTGGACAAGCGTCATCAGTCGTCAGTACAGTAAAAAAGTGATGGTCTGAGATAATATCTGATTTAGACACACTTGAATTGATTAGGAAGACTGGTCGAATTTCATGATCTGCAAAATTGAATGGAGGTCATTATGGAGCTCTGAAGATCCGATAAATTGGCGATTTATTGAAAATAACTCGAAACCCAGTGGACGAAACCGATATATCCAAAGAAGGACTCTCTCAGGCAACTCATCTTGAATCTGATCAGAAGTCGACCTAAATTGTAATCTGATCAGAAGCATTTAGCATCTGATCTGAATCTGATCAGATTCAAAACATTAAATTAGGATTTTGAATTTGATCTGAACCTGATCAGATTCTAAACATTCATCAATGAATCGGAATCTGATCAGAAGAATTTCGAATCTGATCAGATTCTAAAAAAAGCCTGTCAACCCCGTCTCGTGTAAACACCGCCTGGCCTACTAAACTCCAAATCTTCCGTAACTCAACACAGGATTTTTTCTTGTGGTAATATTCAGTGCTGATATTTCGGCCCTTTTTGGATTGTTTCCCGCTATCCCTCTCAATGGGAAAATGGAAAGCACTTGCCCATCTTCCAAATGCGGGATGTGGTGCCTCACACTTTTTGTGAGGAATATTAGTGATTCCTTGCAGAATTTATGTTAATAACATTGGAGGACAGTACATTTTACAGCCCAATAAGAAAATTTTCACATCTGATCAGAAGATTTTAGAATCTGATCAGAAGAATTTGGAATCTGATCAGATAATTTTGGAATCTAATCAGGAGATTTTGGAATCTGATCTGGCCCTACTTGGTGTTGAAATTGCTCGAATCAGATTCCAATAGTTTCTGATCAGATTCAAAACGAATTGCCTGAGCTGGTTGAATTTTTGAGAGGAACATCACCGTGTTTTTCAATTTTCGAAAATATATTTTATTTTGGAAATCAATTTTATATAAAACTCATAAAAGAGATAGCTGAAACTTTCACAGCATCTCGAGCATACATAGGTGATCCACGTTATTTTTCTGGTAGCACAAAACCTACCGGAAATTGAGTTATGATTTTTTAAATGTTCAGATATGAGAGCGAGTGTCTCAATTTGAGCGAAAGATGTTCGATTTGCATGGATTAGTCGCCTCATTTCTCATTTTCAGGCACCTCGCGGACTCGGGGATTAGAAATGAAAGGGTGATTTGATGCAAATCGGGCAATGTTCTCTCGAATTCGGCGTTTCATAGTTGGAATCGCAACAGTTAAAAAGTCATAACTCGATTTCCGGTAGGTTTTGTGCTACCAGAAAAATAACGTGGATTACCTAAGGTATACTCGAGATACTGTGAAAGTTTCAGGTATCTCTTTTTGGTTATCATTTTTATATTAAAAAAATTCAGAAATAAAGGATATATTCGAAAATTGAAAAAAACAATGATGTTCCCCTCAAAAATTCAACTAGAGTCCTTCTTTGGATATTTCGGTTTCGTCCACTGGGTATCGAGTTAATCTCAATAAGCCGCTAATTTGTCCGATCTTCAGAGCTCCATAATGACCTCCAACCAAATTTGCATATCACAAAATTCTACAAGTGTTCCTAACCCATCCAAGTGTGTCTAAATCGGGTATTATCTCAGGCCATCACTTTTTTGCTGTACCGAGTTTTTTGCTGTGCCTGACTCTTACGCAAACGGGATCATATCGTACCTCGTATAGTTCATTCATGTAGCCACTACAGAATCGTCGTCTCTCATCTTCCATTCTCAACTTCTCTGGATAAACGTTATAGAAGGGATGTTCCTCACAAGCGTAGTCTAGTCCATACTCACACAAGTGATTACCCAGGTCGAAGCCACTCAAATATTTGTAATTAGGGGCCACCGCGTAAAATTTAAAATTGCTTCAAAAATTCCAAATTCCGTGCCTTCGCGGTAATGAGGAATGCAGAATCACGATAGCGTTTCCAGATTTATCAAGTACTTCCAGTTCAACTAGTATCAGACAAGTTTTTAAGCCCCTCCCTTCGTGGTGTAGTCGCATCACCGAATTCATGCCGCATCGTTGCGCCATGAGTTCGTTGGGGCGATACATGTTCGTTGTGTCAGATCTTTTTACTCTGGTTTCTTTTTACGTCTCTTATGTGTTTTTTCTCGATTTAATTATATTTATTCCGATATTTGTAGCAAGATTAAGGAAAAAAACTAACATTAAACATAGAGCTGCAATTGTAAATACTCTGAATAAAATAAAAATCAATAAAATGTCCTAAAACGACATCTACCGTAATACGTTGTTTCTGAACAAAACTTTGAAGCCAAAATAATGACGGTTCGCTAACACTGATTTTCCCTTTCTTTCTCCCAACGACACTTTCGACTTCAAAGAATTAATAAGTAAAAAAAGTTCGTTGGCGCACCCCTGAAACGCCAGTTATTTAATATAATTTGAAAGCGATTTAAAACACATTCGCTCGAATTAAAACACATTCGCTAATACGGATTTTGCTAATTTCTTTTCCATTGCGTTGTATTCATCTGTACTTCATATTAAGGCAAAAAACTGATTGGCGCACCCACGGAACTTTTTTCTCCGACAGCCCGTTGAGGATCTATGGTAGGGATTTGTCAAGAATACTGCAGCTCTTGAACCAAATATCGCAGCCGCTAACCATAGGAATTTCTTGTTATGATGTTTAGCGATGACGTTCATGGCGCTTTTTACCGGATTGTGTTATGGCTTTCTTGGACATCTTCCATACAATTTTCGTTCTCTATTTAATTTATGTTATTTTTATTACTTTTTTCTTTCAAATATTTTTGTCCTTCGCTATCTGCCAATGTAGTTTCCTTTTCTTAATGACGCTCTAATACCTATTATTATACTGGAAGTTTCTAAAAGTGCTTTTCGAAGCTGTTACACTAGAGGTATATTTTGAATTGAATCTTTTTTTCTCGCAGCAGCGAATGACGTTTCATTGGAGTGTAGTTGAAATCAATCGGATTCGTTGAATGAGAACTCTGCGAATAAATGGCATGAGGAACCATGCGAGTCACCCGTCGACATGAATACAGCACAAATAAAGAGTGAACATGTTGAATAAATAAAGAAATAATATGAAAAATCGGGTAAAAAAAATTCCAAAATAGTATGATAAAATCAATGAAAGTGGACGAAAACCGTAATTCAGGCAGATGGGCGGCGTAAATTTAGCTCGTGTAGCTGAACATTTTCCCCCATGTGGTGTCGGAGAAAGAATTGCCGTGCGCACCCTCTAATATTCGAAATATCATTCAAAAACTGTTGTTCGGTGCAGATTTGAATTTCTGTCTTTTCCACGGATCTAATTTTGGATTTTCCGGTTCGGTGGGCCTTAATTTGTAATTAAAGGAGTACGACGAACATAATTAATCAGTTCTCGATAACTCAGTTACAGTATGCCGGAACACGAAACTGGAGCGCGCACACTAGCATTAGGGGAGTTTTCTACACGTTCAAGAGAACTATTATGAGGGCGTTCGCGTAAGAATCGAGCAGCTAGGTCTGGCACAGTAAAAAAAGGTCAATTTTCTGAAACTCTGTGATTTGTGGTTATCGAGGGTGCTGATGACGATAGGCATGTTCATTTTCCTCAGCGAGGTCGCGTTGGCGCCAGACGGCGTCACGTCGAAATCACGTTTTGTGGAATTTCTCAGCCCCAAATAAAGCTAATTTTTTGTCCTTGTCATGTCCGGTGCAGAATTTGATGGCGATTACGCCTGTCTAATTCATTTTATTTCATTATTAAAAAAAGGACGTTTGTTCTTGTACACCAATCGGACCGGCGTGAGGAGACGATTCCAAATCTATATTTTGAGCGAAAGTTAACATCAGATCGCCAAATGGGCTGGGGTATAGTGTTCTGAGATTGAAAGCAAAATGGGCAATTCTCTCTCCTCCATCCCCTCACCTCTCTTCACTCTCTCCATTCCCCACACTCTCTCTCACTGTAACCTCTTTTTTCCCCGTGGCGGTTCCTCTTTCTCATCTCACGGGAAGGCGCGGGAAGGCGAGAGAGCATGGCAAAATTTATTGTTAATAATGAAATAAAATGAATTAGACAGGCGTAATTGCCATCAAATTCTGCACCGGACAAAAAATTAGCTTTATTTGGGGCTGAGAAATTCCACAAAACGTGATTTCGGCATGACGCCGTCTGGCGCCAACGCGACCTCGCTGAGGAAAATGAACATGCCTATCGTCATCAGCACCCTCGATAACCACAAATCACAGAGTTTCAGAAAATTGACCTTTTTTTACTGTGCCAGACCTAGCTGCTCGATCCTTACGCAAACGCCTTCTTATATATTTTAAAAACCCGATAATATGCACATGGGAAACATTATTATATTGTCGGGAGCTTCATTTTACGTCGGTTGCATGTGTTTTAGTAGCACTTTTATGGCCATTTGATAGACCTTATCTCGCGTAAAAGAAAACGGGAGGATTTTAAGATACATTGCAATGTGCTCGCGTGAACATCCCCAACATAACTGCGTTGACAGCCTATGTTACCAAATATCCGAGGAGGACTTATTTAAAGAAGCGGAAATCATCAAATTTCAATATGCCAATACAATATATGACGCTGTTTACGTTAGGATCAACAAGAGCTCAACAGGGGGCTGGAACAGGTCAAAAATCGAAATCGCTCAAAACTTGGTCTTAGGGATAACTTTTGACGCTGAACACGCTAGTGCTATCGATTTCGTAATCGTACCCCTCTGGGCGCCGCGCCACTTTGGCGGAAAACTTGTTTTTCGAATAAAACTCGCTTCGGAGTGCCCGTAGAGGCACTCAATCCCGCGCATTCCAACAGAATTTGAAGCTCTTTCTAATGGCGTTTTCAGTTTCTCGATATCGATTTTCGCTCCAGTGAAAACATCTATTTTTGAAAGAGTAATTTACGTGTGGCACTTTAAAGTAGATTAGAAAGAGCTGCTCACGCTGATCATTTTTCTATGTTGCACTAAGCATTTGACCCCTGCATGGCCGAGTTATGCTATTTTTAGTGAATTTTCACGAGCGCGGAACGCGTTTACAGACGCGGCGGCACTACTGCAGTATTTGGGACTAGGCTCAATGAATCAGTGTCTAGGCAAGATATACTTCTCATTTTTGGTCTATTCACTCATTCATTGCAGCCAATCGAGGTTAGATGGTTCTTCGAAACAATCACCCGTTTCAAGATTTTCGAAAAAGTGACGATTGTGGCCGAGGTCGATTTGACGAGAAAAAAATGAGCAAAAATCTTTGGCAACCGATAGGATTCAAACCAATGACCTTCGGCGTTGAGTTCTAAGTCACTACCACATCGACCATGCTGCTGCCGCGTCTGTAAACGCGTTCAGCACGCGTGAGAATTCATTAAAAAAGCATAACTCAGAAATGCAGGGGTCAAATGCTTAGTCAAGTATAGAAAAATGATCAGCGTGAGCAGCTCTTTCTAATCTACTTTAAAGTGCCACACGTAAATTACTCTTTCAAAAAGAGATGTTTTCACTGGAGCGAAAATCGATATCGAGAAAATGAAAACGCCATTAGATAGAGCTTCAAATTCAGTTAGAATACACGAGATTTCGTGCCTCTAAGGGCACTCAGAAGAGAGTATTTTTTTCGAAAAAAAGTTTTCCACCAAAGTGACGCGGCGCCATACCGGCGCCCAGAGGAGCCCTATTACGAAATAGATGGCACCAGCGTGTTCAGCTTCAAAAGTTGTCCCTAGTGCCAAGTTTTGAGCGATTTCGATTTTTGCCTGTTCTAGCCAGTTGTTGATCCTAACGCAAACAGCGTCATATGGGCAAACGAAGATCGATCGCACACTCGAATTTGGGGCAAATTCTATGTTTTCCATTATAAATGCTAATATGTTTTTGATGAAAACCGAAATATCATGCCTCGGCTCAGAATGGCATTATTGGTGCACAGACAAACACTTTTCGCTTATAGGTAGGGTTATTTCACGGCGACCACAAGGGCGATTTCGCTGTGATGCTTACGTGCGTTGCGGCTGCGTCGCGGTTTTTTAAAGAAGATTTTCAACCTCAGTATTTTTGCTCCAAATCATCGCTATCAGCTTTCCCGGCGCATCCGATTTTGTGAAATCAAGTCGGATTTTATAAATATAACTGCTGCAACTAGATAAAGAGAGCGTCTCAGTTTATTGTGCTTTTGATTCAACGTGCATCTTCCGAGGCGACTAGAGCACCAATCTTTTTAATTTTGTGCTTAAACAACACAGAATGTTCGAAACCCCACGAAAGATGCATAAAATAGAGAAGCTGTAGGCTAATATAGTGAATAAACGGCAGAAACTAAATACTCGTAACGTTAGCCAGCGATCACACGGGTCCTATTTTGAAGACTAACTCACGCGCGAGTGACTCCTGCCACGAATTCCCTCAGTATTAAAGAACTCTACCGAATAGTTTAGATTCGCCCTTTTGTTCATTTTGTGGTCGCCGTGTATTTTTAAACGCTCTTTCGATCTCTGCAATTTATTTTATCAAATCATAAGTAAATTTACATAACATCACACTATATTGAATTATAGAAAATCTGTTCGGAAAAAATAATGTAATCTACACATAGGAGTCTGTACAATGTCACTAGGATGAGAATGGTATATACCCAACTCGGGAGCTGAGGCGGGCGAGGATTTTTTCATTGATATTCAGGGACTACTACAGTATTTTTCATTGTTGTTGCAGGGACTTTTTTTTGGTATTTTTGGTTGGAAATCCGAGAAAAAAGTAGGGGTCTTCAAAGATAAATATATACTCCGAATTTATCCACTTTGGCTTACCGATAGTTGTAGTCACAATATTCGAAATCGATAAGAGCGAGTTCCTCATCATTATCTCCCACCTCCTCTTTATCGATAAGCAAAATATTGCCCTCCTGATATTTAATATTAATGGAAATTTTGGACTGATCAAGCACCTGTAAGTCATTGTGTGAAAATATGACTGGCGAGTGAATTGATTCTAGGAATTTCTCGACGAAATCGATTTCTGCTGACAGAGAATCGATCGAAAGATGACACGGATACTGCAAATAACCATTACCCATATACAATAGCAACCACAAAGATGTACCTTTGATTGATCAACCTTAGCTTTTGTACACTTCATATCGATCCCTTCCTTTGATGCTTCGTATTTCGACCACTCAAAAATAAAGAATGTATTGAATACTAGTGACGTGATCGTCTACAAGAGAATGCAGTAAATGATGGAAAAATACCTTGTCGATCCAGGCACGAGTTCGATTAATCAATTGTGGTTCTTTTCCAATGGGAACATCGAGTGAATGGACACGTGCTACCATCGGAGAGATCTTCGATATCAGTCTGATAGAGAGACGCATACTAATCACTACACCTACATATATAAGCTATCTTTCCCACCCGTGTTCACTGATCTCTGGACATTGAAGGGGACGAGATGGAATGAATTGTTCGAATCGACCACCCGGAAACACTCCCAGAAGACGAGGTCCCAGATTCCTCAACTATTTCAATAGGGACAGAAGAATTGAAAAATAAAACGTATCAATCGTAATCTAACAAACCCAAAAAAGCAAGTGTATGGCTGGGCTGTGCGGCATGAATACGGCATACAGTATCGCTCAAAAGCATTCGTCCAAAAATTCGGAGTAGTATATCTTCCGAACCAGAAGAGATTCTTAATTTTGGAACAGGAGATACTCATAGCATAAGGTATAATTTCCGATTATTTCATCATGGGTCGAGTTTTACAGATTACGTAATGATGACGCAATAGTACAATGGTATTTCGGGAACGATTATTAGCTCGGAGAAATTTTTTCAGCCATAACGCTTTCTATGGTGGAAGTTGAAGTGGAGTGACACTCAAGAAAAAATAGTAACATATTGAACGGTGCCATATCGGTACAGGACCATAGCTCAAATTGAGGTAAACGCGCTCCCAGCGCGATCCCAACCGCTTATCTCAACGAAATCACAACTTTATGTTCCGAAAAAGTGTATATTTGGAATCAGCGCGAAGAGAACTCTCAAATGAGCCTATTCAGGCCTATTCGATTTTTTTCCCATTTCATGACTTTTTTTAAACATTGAGATGCAAAAAAATAAACCAATCATTTAAAAATATAAGAATAAAAAAGAATATAAATAAAAAATACATAAATAATTCGCTCTACTCATTTCCCGGGGAAAAAGCGCTTTTTTTCCTTTCTTAGCGCTCCCTGCGCAAGAGAGAGGCATTTACAACCCCCAACGCGCTCTGCGCTAGAAAGGGCCAAAAACAGCGCGAAGCGGGGATCCATTCTCGCTGCTCTAGTCTACAGCCATTTATCGAAATCTTACAAATTTGGTTGAAATCCAATCCTCATGACGAATTACATCGGATCCGCATAATATTTAAAAACAAGGAGCAGTGGATCAAAAATTTAAATTCTATGCCGCACAGCCCAGGAGTATGGCAGAGATATCTATAGAGATACATAAGAGGTAGCAAAATACGGGATACCTCTCAGAGAGAAGCGTGAATACGACACTCTCAGACAGCAGTTGATCGATATCAGACTGGCAGTGGATACTGTAATGGGAGATGGGTGAGGTGGGAGGGAGGGGGTTGGAGGGAATACCGGAGCAGTGCTCGTCGAGGCTCACAATGATGGAGAGACAACGTGTCACAAAGTTGAACCAAGAACAGCAGATTGGACATTCCTCCACTTAACAAATGATTAACATCTATTTTCTATTGATGTACACTCCTCACACTTCTAATAAAGATATAAAACTCGCGGAGATGTGTTGTGGTTAAATACATTCAGATCAAATGCTTAGTCAAATATAGTCAGATCGACGGATCTAAATAAATTGTGCTAGAATTTTTCAAGGGAGAAAAGACTGCCGGTCTTTAGCTTTTTCGATTCCTCTGATGACCCTCTTTTAAACAAAAATGTCGCTTACTGGCTCGCTGCACGGGAGGGCAGGTTTTTTTCGCGAAATAAATTTTCACTAGGAAATGCATTTTGGACGGTCTCTAGGTTAGTGCCTTGTCCCCGAACTTGTCAGGTCGAATTCAACCATTTTTAGAACTATGAATCCACTACTCTCTATGCATAGTTCTGGGTACATGTTCGATCCAGGTGGAGAATTTGACGCTCTATCTCATGGCGGTGTCCGTTTGTGGATATCGTTTTTGGCTCTTCGGCAAACATCAACTTTTGATCGAAGAGGTGGCGTGAGATGAGTTGATATACATTAGAAAGGTTTCTCGTTGACCATTTAAATAAATTTGACTAAGCATTTGACCTCTGCACGGCAAAGTTATACTCTTTATAGTGTTTTCACACGCGCGAGGAACGCGTTTACACACGCGGTAGCAGCATGTTCGATGCGGTAGTGCGTTAGAACTTCACTACAAAGGTCATTGGTTCGAATCCTATCGATTTTAATTTTCTTTTGCAGAATTTATTTTTATCGAAAAATCGACCTCGACCAAAATTGCCACTTTTTCGAAAATTTTGAAAAGGTGATTTTTTCGATGAAAAAAAATTAGGCAAAATTCTTTGGAAACCGACAGGATTCGAAAGAATTACCTTTGTAGTGAAATTCTAAGTCACTACCGCATCGATCATGCTGCTACCGCGTGTGTAAAAACGCGTTCCGCGCGCGTGAGAAAACACTAAAAAGAGTATAACTTTGCCGTGAAGAGGTCAAATGCTTAGTCAAATATAGATAAATGATCAGCGAGAGCTGGGCTTTCTAATGTATATCAACTCATCTCACGCCACCTCTTCGATCAAAAGTTGATGTTTGCAGAAAAGCCAAAAACGATATCCACAAACGGATACCGCCATGAGATAGAGCGTCAAATTCTGTTAGTATACGTGTGATTTCGTCAAAAGTTGTCCCTAGGACGAACGATTTCGTCAAAAGTTGTCCCTAGGACGAACTTTTGAGCGATTTCGATTTTTGACCTGTTCCAGACCACTGTTGAAACCTTGTTGATCCTAACGTAAACAGCGTCCTATGGAGAATGGGGGTCAGGGGCGAGAGTGTGCAAAAATGAGACTCCCTCTCTCACTCTAAATCCCTTGGCTGGCGTGTTGAATGATTTACCACGCTTCAAATGTAAATTTCGTGAAACTACGTTAAAAGGTGCTTATAATCACGTTTGTAACATCGCAAAACACTTTTCCTGTGATCCTCGATACCATACGAGTCTTTTAAGAGAAAAAAACGATATTTTATCACCTTGAAACTCGGCGAAACATGTTTATTCACATTTCACGTTGCTGAAAACGTGTGAGGACCACTTCATAACAAATACAAAAATGCGGGGATCGAACCCACGATGGTAAGATTCAAGAAACTTTCCTAGATCCGTGCCAGGCCCCTCCCCCTGTGCTCCACCCCCTCAAGAGGGGGTGGAGCCGGCCTCCCTCCCATCCAGAGGGAAGGACGAGAGACAGTCCAAAATAGCCGAGCAATCGGCCTTCAATCGGACATGGGTGCACCGAAGAGTTACAATACGTACTGAACTGCCTCTGATGCAAGCGAGCACTATCTATAGGAAACTCGTGCTTTACCCGAGACAGCAATGACAGGCGGGGAGAGCGCGGTCATGAGTTGGCGAAGTCTGCGCAGCTCCCTCTTTTCCGCTCCTCCCCGGTCTGCTGTCTCTCTCGTCTGTCAAACCCGTCTCGGGTAACGCGCGCGTTCCCTAGACATAGTCACTCGCTCGCATCAATGATGTGTGGCGTGTGTCGTAACAAAGCAGCGAAGCTATCGCCGATTGAAAGGCAATTGCTCAGCAATTTTGAACGCCTCTAGCCACTCCCTCGGGTGGGGCGGGATGTCCTTCCCTCCTCTCCTCTGGAATGGCAGGGGACGGGGCCTGGGACGGATCCAGGAAAGTCTCAGATTCAAAATCCACTTGGTAATGGTTTTTCTTGTAATTTAATTTTGAATTTTTTTCTGATCAGTCACCTTGTGCAAAAAGATCTGAGAAGATTGCGAGATTCTGAAACGATTTAGTGAGGAAAAACAATATAAAAAACGTCCGTCACGCGGAAGAAAAACAGACAAACAATGTCTCAGAGAATGGAGAAATTGGCGTAAATTTCAAAAAAGAAGAGTCCATAATTCAGTAGAAGCAACTCACGTAATCTGTTTAATTGAAAAACGATCGATAGTAGATGCTTTCCAAGCTCCTCCCAGATATTGTGCACATAGGAAATGAGCACGACTCACGATGTCAGAGGGAATAGGGGAATCAGCACGGACACGAGAGAAGAGATCCTATATATCAAGCGTCAAACGAAAAGTTGGGGGGAATCTTGGTTGTTTTGTTAATCAGTTCATTTCTGTTTTTGGAGGGCCAAAGGAGTCCTCGAAAAGACAGCCGGCGCTTTTAAGCGTCAGACAGTATAATGTCGTTGACAGACATCCTTGCATGTAATTATGAGGGGATAGGCTTAAAGGGGCAGTAATGGCACCCTTCAATTCCCGCAAATTTCAAAGGTCTCGTCACGCATTTCGTACTATGGGAAGAAATAAAGAAAATGATATGCGAAGGGTGGGCGTTGAACCCACGTGGGCGCGAGCGATCGTGAGACACGCGCTCTACCTCTGCTCCACATGGGCATATGACTTTCTGAGATACCTGACATTGTGGTGGCACTAAGCCAGAACGCGGAGATCAGGGATCTACCACAAACTTCTTTAGAGGGTAGTACTATGAGTGATGAACATTAGCCAAAGGAAAAATTACCGCGACGCGTCAATGACGCGCCCCGCGGCGCCAAATTTGAATTCATTTTTTTTCAGTCTCAAATCAAAGTGGAATCGTATTCTATTATTCATAGGAGATATTCGTAAGCAGAGAGATCTAGTTTACCAATCGATACGGACGAGAAAAAGACTGTCATTTAAAAAAAAAATTAAAATACAATAGAGAACGGCCGAAAAGCGCGAATTTTATTTTCTAACGCGCGGAACCGTGTCCCTACAACACTTTAAAAAATTATAAAAGAAAAAAATGGCCAAAGAAATTACGTAAAAGGTAGTTATGGTCGACCATAACTTTGGACCGGTCCAAAGTGAGGAGTGGTATTAAATTAATAAAATTATACGAACATCGAAGAAGACAACTCAGTTAAAACACAGAAAGATATTTCACGGCTCCGGTTTCGCTCTTATTCCGGTTCTGAATTAAGTGTAAACAGATGGATGAGTTAAATGACACGTGTACGCATAGGTGGGCACAGGGTACCTTGACTACCGCTTGCAGGGAGGTACTACTACCGCCTGCAAGCAAAATCCGAAAAAAATCTCTTTTTATCTGGTAAAAAAACTGAAAAAGGGGTCATATGACGACCGCATGCAGGACGAAATTGTGATCGGACGACCGCTTGCAAAACAATTGGATTTTAGCTGCCCATCTATGCGTGTACGCTCAATCGATAGCCCATGATGCCCTGTACCACGTTTTCAATTTGGATTTTGAAAATATTTGTTAAATTAGGCAAAAATACGAAAACAAAAAAGTGGTGTGCGCCTTTCTGTTGTTTTACCACATTGTCCTCGGTGGCTACGCGCGGAAACGGATAATACGGTAGAACAACACCACTTATATTTACAATATACTGTACTTTTCTGTCTTTTATCGATTTGTGGTGTGGATATTGTAAGAAAGTCGACTTTTACCAAAAGTCTGAAAATTGCGCCAATCGTAATTTCTTTCACTTACCGATTGTTTTCTGCATATTAGGCCGTCTCGGAATACTACAGTAGCCATCTCTGATAGAATGTTTTCATCAAATCCCTCATTTCATGCAGTCAGAAGCTTTTCCTCAGCTCATACGCTTTCTTACGGTGATTAAAGAATGAATGCATAGTGAAGAATAAAAGAAATTATGTGAAATTTTCAGACTTTTGGGAAACGTCGACTTTCTTACAGTATACACACACCACAAATCGACAAAAGACAGAAAAGTACAGTGCACCACTCCACACTTTGGACCATAACTACCTTTTGCGTAATTTTTTGGCCATTTTTTTCTTTTATAATTTTCTTAAGTGTTGTAGGGACAGTATTAGAAAATAAAATTCGCGCTTTTCGGCAGGTAATTTTTCCCTTGGCTAACGTTCATCACTCATAGAGTACTACCCTCTAAAGAAGTTTGGGGCAGATCCCTGATCTCCACGTTCTGGCCTAGTGCCGAGCGTCTGAAGAGATATGCAGGCGATCTCGGATATTCTCTATTATAGTAGATAGATCGAGTGCTACCTCTATCCCTACGTCTTACGGAAATTGGATCACATGAGCCAGATTTTGTGTGTTTACTTTCCCTTTAATATGAGGCTATTCGCGTAAGGATCAACAACTTTTGCAGCAATTTTTAGTTGCCTGAGGAAACTGCGCATGCAAGATGGCGTAAGTGTGCACTTTCAAGGGTTAAGTCCCGCCCACTAAGCGATGGACAATTCGTACATTTTCTCGATTTTTACCCTCGGATCGGGTTTCTGTCGCCGTGTATTGGCAAATGGATGAAATGAAATAGTTTCCATTCTCGTGAGAAGTCTCAATTAGAATGTTCCATTTTCCGAGATTACTTGATTGTCGTGTACCGAACGTGTTTAATTAGGGAACTATATTGTTTATCGATGTTGCTGGAATCCGATCCGAACTCCGATTCTTCGGGGGGGGGGGGGGTATCTTTCGAAATCAGAAAATGTTGGGAGCAGTGAAAGTCACTGCTTCTTATACAGTACTCACGGAGATATTTATCCGTTTTTGAAATACCTTGACATCAGCAGTGTCGGTTGTTCGATCGTTCCATGCCTTTTCTATTGAACTCTCCATCTCAGCCCGATATCTGCAATTTATTTTAAAGATCAATTTTTTTTCTGGGAATTTAGCAGATGATGTTTTCCTTATGATGCGGACAGTGTCTCTCCCTAGTCTTCACTTCTAGTACAAAAAGCGACTAGGCGGGTCGGTGTTGCGACTCAAACCCCCCATTCTCAAAAATAAACTCCTCTTATTTCGAATTAGACCGACACGTCTAGTCTCTTTTTCGAATAAAATTGAAGACTAAGGAGAGACACTGTACGCGCCATAAGAGTTAGGCAAGGGTACATTGAAAAAAGTGAAGATCCGAGATAATCAATTTTCAACGCATTTTGGCGAGTCCCAAACGCTGGTCAAAAAAACATACGATAAGTAAAAATGATTGTAGGTCATAAAGATTCATTGATGATATGCCTTTTGAGTCGTTTCTTGGTCATAATTGGATGATAACTTAATCCAAAAAAAGAGGATTTCTTGGTTGAAGAAGATTGATTTCGTTTGAAAAATTATTTAGTGTTTATAGACTTGGATCATACATTTTAAAACACGGACAATGTTCGTGAACATATTTTTGAATAAGGCAGTTTTCACACTCAAAAGCTTGTCTAGAAAAACGCGGAAGGATGAGATTAGTAAGAATCCATGTGAAATCTAACCAGTTTCTAAATTTCGCGACAAGCCGTATTATACGTGGGACGAAAATGTGAGACTTGGATGTGCTTCGGAGACATCAACCATGGCGTGCATCCATGAATTATGTGGTGTTAGTTTCTTGGAAAAGAAAATGGAAAAAGGAAAAAGAGTGTTAGTTTTCCGCCGCCTTTTTCGGAAAAAGCTCAAAATTTGAATTCCCGCATTTATCGATTTTCGCTTATAACTCGGTTCGCAGAAGAGCTAGGCACACAAAACTTGTTTAATGTTTTCTAAACGTTAAAATTAACCCTAAAACGAAGTTTCGCTTGTCCATTTTCACTGGGAGCCGAGATATTGAAAATGCGGGAATTCAAATCTCGGGCATTTTCCGAAAAAAAGGGGGCGGAAAAACTAGGGACGGAGCTCTGAATATTTGTGCACGCTTTTCGCGCTACTACCTGCGACGCTTTAGCTCCCAATCTACCGTATACCTGTGTCTGTATATTCAGTGACTGTTTTGGGCACTTTAGGCTGTCTATTTTTGAGTTTTATAAGTTATTGTGGATTGGGAGCCAGGAAAATAATACGTAAGAGCTAAAGAGGAAGACGAATACTTCCAGGCAAACAAGAACAACGGCTTGAAAAATTAGTGAATTTTAGAACTTGGAGGTATAACGTATTTTCGTTAGAGCAACTAGAATAGAGAGCGTAGATTGATGAAATCAGAGCAGAAAATCGATTAGAGGAGCCGATTCCGAGAACAAAGCTGAAAAGTTTCGGCTTTTACAACGGGAAAAAAATTGTTCGTGATATTAAGCATATTTGGGCGGCGTATTCGTAAGATCTTTTTTGATATGTTGTTTGGAATGCTACCTCCTAACTTATATCAAAAAAATTAAGGGTGAATACGCCGCCCAAAGCGACGAAATTACGCTTTGCAACTCAATTGAGGATTACGGTAATATCTTTTTGTTGTACAGCGTAAAGGTCTTTCTGTGTTCATTATTTTCATGGGTTGTATTCTAAAATTATTGTTCGATTTTAATTGATGTATTTGTAACAGAATAAAAGAAAGAAAGATTGTTCTACTGCGCTTTCAGTTTTGTCATCCTAATAATGAGTGTGACCTAGCGAGACTAGGGAGTCGCTCGGCTTGAACTAAAACGTCGCATGGGGAGTTCACCTTTCGAAGCAATTTTCTTGTTATTTTAGTTATATTTTGCAAAAAAGTAAATTGAAAAGTCGAAATAGGGCACACTCAGCTACCGATTGAGCACAAACTTGTAATTTACCTTTCGGTTTCATTTACACGACCCTAGGAAAAACTAACACCCTTTTTGCTTTTTCCATTTTCTTTTCCAAGAAACTAACACCGCATTAGTTTCTCTGTATGAGCGATCTCCACACCCGCCATTCATGTTCGGCTCAGTTGGAAAATCATGACTTGGTTTGGTAGACTTATATTTTTTGTGTGTATATTATCGCCGGAAAGTATTGGAATACTTTAATTTTCGGAGATATTTTCAACCATGCGAGCAATGGAGCTGACATATTCAGCGATTGTAGAAAGTCCACCAGTGAATACGATGCTGGTACTGCCATTTCTCCAGGAAATTGAGCAATTGCGTAGCGATGACGCAACTGGACGCCATTCTCTCGGGGAAAAAATCTCAGGAACGTGTTTCCGCCTTGGCCACAATTTTTGAGCGTTGAGACACTACCAAGGAATATTCAGAAAACAACTCAGTGCTTCTGGGGCATAGCTACTTCAGCTAGAAGACAGAAATCAGCTAGGAAGTAGCTAGAAGGCAGAGCTACTTCAGCTCTATATAGTTGAAATAGTGCTGCTGTCTAGCTACTTCCTAGCTGATTTCTGTCTTCTAGCTGAAGTAGCTATGACCCCTGCCTACAGTAGCTATGCCACACAAGCACTGAGAAGTATCAAGTTGCTGTGCTTTTTCTCCTTTGCAGCAGGAGCGTTACAAAATCGGGAAAAAGTTAGCCAGAATTTAAAATCGAATCATAACGTTTTATCAGTCTAACAAGGGGAGACCGCCTAGTCGATATGGAGTTTCCGAATGAGACCAAATGGGATCGATTACTCTCATAAAAGTAAGAAATAATCGGTGGTTCAAAACTGCTAAATAAGCCCCGCCTTTTCTCCGCCCTTAGTGAGATTCGCTATTTTTCCGGACATAGTCGCAATTTTAGCCACTTCCCCACAGAGAGTGCAGATATCACAAGATCTCTTTAGCAATTTTCAACCACCGATTATTTCTTACTTTTATGATAGTAATCGATCACACTAGGTCTCATTCGGAAACTCCATATCGACTACGCGGTCTCCCCTTGTAAGTTGAATCTAATTAGATTGTGTGGTGGAATCCCTTCCCTGGTATTTTTCCTTGCTGGATTCCTGTCTGATTCCAGGCTGGAAATATTCCGGGATCCAGGCTGGAAATCGTGCTATACCGGGATCCAGTCTGGAAACGCTTCCAGGCTGGATCCCTGTCTGATTCCAGCCTGGAAATGCATATTATACCGGGATCCAGCCTGGAAATAAATAGCAGAGTTCAGTATCGACCTGAGTGTCGGTCGTGGATGGAATGAGATGCGAGAGGAAGAGTGGACACAAGAGACAGACGAGTCGTCGTGGAGTCCTCTCTCAACCAAATACTATAGGGACTGTGTCAACCTGTGTCAAAATATCCCCCAATTTGCAGAGAGAAAAGAGAAAGAATAAGTTGAGAATCATCGATGAAGTGAGGGAACAGAATAAAGACACAAAGATCACAGTGAATGGAAAGAACGATGGGGAGAGGGGAAGGAAGAAGTGATAGATGGATTGGAGAATGAGCAGGAGAAGAGAGAGAGAGAGAGAGAGAGAGAGAGAGAGAGAGGACGAAAAGAGAGAAGTAGCAACTAGAGTGAACTATCGACGAATATTATTCGTGGCAGGTGAGAAAGAATAGAGAAGATGAGCACACAATATTGAATTGAATGATAGAGAGAGGGAAAATACTAATCTAGTTCGTATTGACAAAGGAGAGAAATAAAGAGAGCATCGATGAAAATGGAAGTAATTGTGACAGGAGAGATTGATATCTCCCACCTGACTGAACCTTCTTCGAATAACAAGGCGCTGGAGAACGATTATCGATTGAGCGAGTCTCATCCGACCTCCGAGTGGAGGGACTGGCTATAAATCAGTCATGAGAGGCCATTCAATGGTTAGTGCAATTAAAAGTGGCGGATTACAGTGAGTCCTTCATGATATTTTACAATCATAGTCCCCTATTTGCTATCACGAGCAGGAAAAATACAGTGGCGCAACAAGCACAAAGGATAGACAGAATGTACAAGTGAAGCATACACTTGCATCCGATTAATGAAGAGAAGGGGGAAAAGAGAAATGGAAGTGCAGGGACGAAGCATGACCAATAAGTTTAATCATCTTCATATATAACGTATTGTAAATAAGAGGGAGAGAAACATTCACTAGTACCAGATGCTAGAAAAGGAAGATAAATAATATTTCTACTAATATATCCCCAAATGATCTTCAGAAATATGTTAGCTCAATACAAAACGGGACACAATAATTAGTGACGAACCTTTCACAGAACCGAATGGGTTGATTATATGATTGCGAGATGGTTAGAGATTGGGGAGAACAAAAAAAAGAGACGACAGTTTCGAGAACACAATAATAACGCATTGAACAAAGTGGACTGTAGGAGAAAGTACAAAGGTCACGGCGACCACAAAATGAACAAAAGGGCGAATATGAACAACACGGTAGGATTTGACGTTGATCAAAATATTGAGAACAATTTATGTTTAAAAAACAGGACCCGTATGATCTAACGTGGTACGTAGGGACCGGGGGTCTGGTAAAAAAGACATCCTTGGCGAAGTTGCGTACTCAAGCTGTATTTCAAAAAATGAAGCAGGGGTTGCTTTATTTTTTATAACAACGATGATCTTTGGCGTGTTCCTCACCATTCTGCAAAGAACTAACAATGTTTCTTGCTTGATCAAAGGACAGTGAAAAATAAGCAGTTTCACGCGAAACCTTTTCTCATGTTTCACAGTGCATGATGAACTTATCAAATAGACCAATTAGCAGCTTATTAAATTCTGTTACGATAAAAGAGCTTCGCGTAGAGCAGAAAATGATAGTAAAAGAAAAACAGAAAATGATAAGTAAAAGTTATCGACCAACCAAAAAGTTTGATTTTTTTATTCGATGCAGATGAGACTGCTGATTAATAGTTCGAATAAGAAAACGCTTGAAAATAATCCCCAAATTTACTATAAGCAAGGAAAGGGTCACCCAGATACGCAATATTGATTAGTATACTGTAGCAGCACTTTTCATTTTCTCTGCTATTTCACGGCACAGGTTTAGGGACCGCAGCGCATACAACGAAATCGAGCGTAAAAGTCTAGCTTTCTCGTGAATGATAGTTTTAATTGTGCTGATTCGACTAATTAAAATTAAAATAGTCAATAAAATAAAACAAAGTGGCAAAAGGTCTTCGAAAATGTGTTGCAAAAACACATGAAAGTGGGCGGGGTTTGGTCAGTTCCATGTGTCAGATTTGTGTCAAATTCATAACTCGAAATGAAATTTCGAGAATTTTTCATGAAATGAATTTTTCTTTTCCTATGTTTTATGTATAAATCGAGTACCCAATACTAATGCAGTATGTGGAAGCAATGGTATTTGAAATAATATTCATACAACATCACAGGAATACATTTTCGAGTACGTGTGATATTTTGTCAGTTTATGTACATTTTGTTCAACTACATTTCCCGACTAACTTAGGATGCCTTCCTAAGAGTCCTACGCTAGTAGATCTTGGAAGAACATGCAGCGCTGAAGCTGCTAAATATTTTCTAAAAATGCAAAAGCACGGTTTTCGTTAATATCTTTTCAATTCGGAGCAGCTTCTCACTTTATTTATCCACAAATCAATATACTAGTGCTCCTTAACAGCTCCACAAACCCTTGAGAAACAATGAAAATGGTATGAAAATTTATAATTTTTTGAAAACACATCTCTTTACAAAATTCTCGTTGGCGGTTGAACGCGAATGAGCATGAACAATATCGAGGTAAAGTGTGATGTCGACACTACCCATTATATTAAAAAATATAAGAACCCTAGACCTCAACTATAGCAAGAAAAAATAAATAAAATAGAAGAAAATGGGTGGTAATGCGATACTTGAAATTCATGATTTTCGACGCTGAGGCTTTGCGCGTCATTGCGCACCCCTAGCTCCTGTTCTGTTTCAAGTACTAAAATCGACACATTATTATAGTATTCAAATTAGAGAACGGCATCTAGAGAGAACAGTGTTTGAAAAGTTCGTGTTTGGATCGCTCGCAAAAAAAGATATTCCAGCCCTCCAACGGGAACCTATAATGACGATATAGTGGAATGCTAGCAGACAATCGCGTAACGCAAAAGAAATAAAAAATAAACTGCAGGAAGTAACAAAAAATAAATTTTGAAAATGAGTACTTCACTCAGTTCGCGATAGAATTCGAAAGTGGGCGCCTTGTATACTGTAGCGGCGCTTCCACAAGTGTCGAAAAGTGGGCGGAGACTGCGGAACCTACACAGGTTCTTCCAAATTGACATTCAGTCAATTGTAGCTAGGGACCGCAGCGCATACAACGAAATCGACTGTTAAAAAAACTAGCTTTCTCGTGAGTGATACTTTTGATTGCGCTGATTCGACTAAGTAAAATTAAAATAGCCAATAAAATAAACCAGAGTGTCAAAACATCTTCGAAAATGTCTAACAAAATACATGAAAGTGGGCGGGGTTTGGCGAGTTCCGTGTGTCAAATTCATAACTCGAAATGAACTTTCGAAAAAAATTCAAAAAAATTGTTTCCTATGTTTATACTTCCGATTCTTGATATTTCCTGCAATTGAAGTTATCATCACCCTCGCCCTTCCATTTGTTCCGTTATCCTCGACAGTTCTGGCCTCGTGCTAATCATACAAATAATCGCAAGTGTACAATGGTTCGAAGGCTATAACTTGCGAACGAACGAACGCCGGGCTTGGCTGTTCAGTTGTGGAGGAGCGCAATAAGCTGTTTTGTCAGAATGCGAAGAGAAATTAGAGGGGACACGCGAAATAAATAGAGGAGAGAAGAAAGTTATTTGAAGTCACAAGAATATAGCAAGTTTTCAATGTCTCAACGGTTGCAGCAATCGAACGAACGAACACCGTGCTTATCGGTTGCGCTGTGGATAAGCGCCATAAGTTGTTTGATCAATAGGTGAAGAAAAATTGGAGGGGACACGCCGATTTCGAAGACTATACTAAGGAACGTGACAAAAATTATAAACACAATTTACTAAAGATGAAAGTTCAACCGGCACGGGCATCGAATCACCGTGAATCACTCTGTAAGCAATAGAGCGAAAGAAGGGCTATCGATTGAGCTAAAAAAAATAAATGAAACAAAGAAAAATCGACGAGTAATTTGGGAAATCGATAAAGAAAGAATAATGTGACACATCACGACATTCTGCGGTATACGGCACCGTATACCTACTATTACCCGGATGTTGATTATACAGATGTGACACTGGTCTGCGGTCCCTATTTATACTTCCGATTCTTGATATTTCCTGCAATTAAAGTCATTACCACCCTCGCCCATCCATTTGTCCCTCTCCCCTCGCTAATTCTGGCCCTGTACTAATCATACAAAAAATCGGAAGTGTTCAATGATTCGAAGGCTACCACATGCGAACGAACGAACGCCGGGCTTAGCGGTTGGTCTTTTCAGGAGCGGAATAGATTGTTTTGTCAAAATGTGAAGAAGAATTAGAGGGTACACGCGAAATAAACAGAGGAGAGAAGAAAATTATTAAAAATTACAAAAATTGCGCAAGTTTTCAATGCTTCGAAGGTTATACTAAGCGAACGAACGAACTCGGGGCTTAGCTGTTCGATTATGGAGGAGCGCAACAAGTTGTTTCATCAATAGGCGACCAAACAATAGAGGGTACACGCCGATTTCGAATACTATGCTAGGAGACATGACATAAATTAGGAATTCAATTTACTAAAGATGAAATTTCAACCGGTACGGGCATGGAACCACTATGAAGCACTACGTAAGCTATAGAGAGAAAGAAGGGCTTTCGATTGAGCTGAAAATTGAAATAAAACAAACAAACATACATGTGTAAAATTAAAAATCGATAAATAAAGAATTATGTTACACATCACGACGTTCTGCGGTATTACCATTCTATTACGCGGATGTTGATTATACAGATGTGACATGAGTCTGCGGTCCCTAACCATAGGTCAACAGTATCATGGCCAATGCATTGAAGGAAATACACTCGATGCACGCGTGGTGTGCTTTGCTACCGTATGCCGCGATAGAGTGGTTGAAACAAAAGCAAAGTCTCCCCCAAAAATCAGCAAGAGAAGTTGTATGGGGTGAGGGTCGAACCCCCGCCCCTTCGATTAACACTGTAGAAACTTACCTCTGAGCCAAGTGGGCCGATGTCACATTGACCAACTTAGCTCGCCCCATTCTTGCGGAATCGCCGTTCAGTGGATTCCTCTAGACACTGGTGGAAGACTAGCTACAGTACGGTAACATCCCGCGTGAGAGAAAATTGAAACAGCGTTTGAACATCCCGCGCTTGATTCACACCACGTTTTGTTTCTGCACTCTTTTGGTCAGAGTCATGATACTGTGGGTCGAAAGGGTGCGTTGCGGCAAGTCGAAAATGCGGGTTGGGTTTGTCAAAGATAGGGCATGAACACCCGAACATTTGGGTTGGGTTTGTCAAAGATGGCATGGACAACGGAAAATGCGGGTTGGGTTTTCATTTTTTTTTCACCTAAAATTTTCAAAATGCGGGTTGGCTTCGTCGTTTTTTACGTGCCTTTCGACCTATGTCTCCGGACAAAAGTCGGTCTCCGGATGGAGGTCTCTTATTTCTCCAATGCCTCTTTAATTTGAATATCGTAATGCATCAAAAGTTCATCTTCGAAAGAGATGTTGTGCACAGCGTTTTGAACAAGGGAGTCTGCGGGCAATCGTTTGAAGTTAAGTGAAATGGATGAACTGATTTGAAAGCGTAAGGCGAGAGAATCATTATCGATCTACGGTTGATCTACTTTCTTGGGGTCACCAGAACCGGTTGAACAGCCATTAACATCAAGTTACACAATACCATGTGTGGATATGACTATCACATTGCGATTGTGTTCGTATGCCCGCTGGAGAAACGCTTTGTTGCGAAGCAATATAACCTCACAATTTTCACTGAGGAGTTGGATATCATCCTTTTCCTACATTAAATATGTCGCAGACAATGGGAAACATGTCTAAAGGTATGCTAAATGACTGGGAGAGCGGGCCATTTCTCAGTGAGCGATTGAAAGATGCGGTGTCGAATGTTGAAAATGGGTACTACAAGAAGTTTTTCCATATGAAAACCATACCCAACACCCGAGTTGGGGGAGCATACATATATATTTTTTATCCTATTGACCTTGCGCAAACTCCTGTCACTTTATTCCGCCTTTCTTATGGTTTTTTTCTGAAATTCATGACATAGTGTTTTTTTAAAATTTGCAAAAAAAATAGAACAATGAAAAAAATGTTAACTCCAAGCGAAATGTCTTGTAAAAGAGAAAAGAGCGTTAAAGATTGCAAGCTGTTTCTAATTTATGCTGCTACTGATCGGAGATTGAAATTCAGGTCGTTACAAAATAAAGATAAATCTTGGCTGGACCAAACATAATCACTAAAAAAACATGATCACTAAAATCTCGTTCAATGCAACAATACTATCACTTTGATTCAGTGAGAGGCCTGATATGGGTGCCTAGTTTACTATCCCACGGCCCGAGACCAGCGAAGCTAAGATGTGCAGATTTGGGAATAATAGCAACATTTTTGATATGAAACTGTCTACAATGGTTGTGGAGGCCATACTTCATAATTGAACATTTGGTCTCGGATAAGCCGAGATTGTCCAAACCTGGCGGAAATGACATCAGGGGCACTTTGTAAGTCGTAAGTTCGCATAAAGATTCAGATCGTCGACATACTCGGAATATCGGATAGAAAAATAGTGATGATAATTATTTTCATATGGCGTTAATAAGAAGCTTGCAATTTTAAAATATCAATCTCTGCTCCTCCAATGCAACAAAGAGCACGTTTTAATGTACTCGAATATTGCACGCAGGAGTCTATCTCGAGAAATTGGGTGAGGATGTGATGAGTGCCGATCGATTCTATACAGAAGCTCTCGCATTCAATCCCCGTCAATCCACAGCCCTAACGTGAGAGAATTCGATATTTAATTCTACATTACGCAAACATAATCCTTATCTTTTCAGTGGTAGAGAAAGAACGAAATTAGTAGTCGCCGAGATGGACGAAAATGAACTTCACGAGTTACGGCGTATGGTGAGTTACATTGATCATATTTCAAGTTTGACCAGAGGACCTGCAGCCTTTCGTAATCCTACTGTAGTCGTTCAAGATATGAGCCTACTTCCCTCATTCATTCTGCCTTGATGTTTAGAGAGATGAATTTGCTTCCCTTCCTCATGCTACCGTGATCCGACGTGCTATGAGGGAGAGCTATTTCGCCCATGTATATCACACTGTGGCCATTGAAGGGAATACCCTAAGTCTGGGAGAAACAAGGTCACTATTTAATAAATGTACATTTTGGGGTTTATGAATCTACAATAAAACATAAGTTTAGATCAATCCTGGAGACCGGAATGCCTGTTATTGGCAAGAGTCTCATTGAACACAATGAGGTAACCGTAACACATTTATAGTAACTCTATTATATTTTCTCTCTCACCAGGTGCTCGGAATGGATTCGGCTCTTCGTTTTCTTAATAGATCTCTCATTGATACAAATGGATTCACGATAGAGGCACGTTGGTCACGCAAAGCGAGAGAGTTAAGAGTATCAAGCTTGCAGGATATTCTGGAGATTCATCGACATGTTCTAGGCCATGTTTCGCCTGCCGATGCTGGTAGAGTGAGATCAACTCAGGTTTATGTCGGCAGGTCAAAGCAAGCACATGTCCTTATAAATGAATTCGCGTAAAAAGCGCATACGTCATACGTCCCCAGATGCATACGTCCCCAGATGCTCATCTTTCGATTTTTCTTCTCAAATATTTATAAGCATTAAATTTACCCTCTAAACTGAAGAAACTGCACCGCGTCCGGGATTTAAAAAAAAACTCCGGATAGGCTGCACAACGTTTCAAACGCGGACATTGGCGGGCTAGAGAGCGGAGAGCGGCAGAGAAACTAGGAAACACGAGAGAGCGTGTGAAAGTGAGAGAGCGCCAGACACCAGTCTCCGCCTCTTTGTTGTTGTTTACTGTTCGGCCGCCCCGGATTTGAAAACCCTGCACATCAAAACCGTTCAAACGCAGGAGTCCCTATTTAGGGGGTGATGAAACGCTGTGCAGTAGACGGAGCCGAGGAATGTAGACGGAGCCGAGGAATGGAATGTAGAAATGTCTCGCCCACAATTCATTTTTCAAATGTCCTTTTAGACCGTGCAGGTCGAGTGAAATGGGTGGAATGAGGAGTTTCACTCTATTAGAACGCAATAGTTTTCTGAAAATTTGAATACTTACCCTCCCTCGATACTCCATGTGACTGAGTACAATCGACATATATGGTCATTGGTCACAACATGTCAAAAATCTGAGATGTAACTCGGCTTCCTTTTCGAGATATTCAACTTTGAAATTAGGTCGAAAAATTATAATAACAAATTTGAATAAACAAATGACATAGCCAGATGCAGCTCATCAAAAGGGTCAATATTGCTGTTGGTACCAAATCTGTATCTCTTCTCCTTGATGAGCTACACTCAGAAAACTGCAAATATACCGTATCTTTGACATGCTGTAATTATGCAAATTAGAAATATCTGGTCACGATTATAACAGAAATCGATGCAGCATGTCAAGGGCTATCAGAATTGGTGAAAAACTCAAGCGGTCACTTTTTGATGTACGGATTTGTGGACTATGTTTGCGGTCCTTACGCGAACACACTGATATATTAAATTTAGCAGCAGAACCCGGCTCTGCGAGGCTGCGATGTGTTGGCAGAGATAGGGAAGATGTGGGAGAAATGTGAGGACAAGAGTCGATACATCGAGATGCAAAATGCAGACAGACAGAGGTCCATTTAATATTCATTGTTTAGAATTTGTGATACGTTCCCGAACAGTCGTAAAACGAGTGAAGGGAAAAATTCGAAGAAACATGCCGTGAATTTAAATATTTTTATGCCGTATTTTAGGGGGGAAATATTATCAGTTTTTAGATACGAAACTGAGATGACAGCGTATCGAATGAAGAAAGAAGAGGAAGAAATGATGGGGGTATCTCATGGAATGTGATTGACTTTATGTTAATTAACGATTTTTGATTCCATTAAGATCTGTATAAGAACGTGTACGTCTCTAATATACTCATAATAACGTCTTTGTTGTTCATATAATTTAGATATCCACCAGTACAGTGTCGTATTATACATTTAACAATCCCCCTCATTCGAATTTGCGTCTATGTTTGATTGACATTTGCGTTCCCCATCTTTAAAAAAACAGTAAACCCATGTTCGTAGTCACTGTCCTTTATAGAATGCATACTCATCCATTTCCCGATCGATAGCAGCCTTTTTCATTGGATTTATACCTCCGTGAATAAAATATAATATTTTTCTCTTTCTCGCGGCCATATTTTCTTTGAAATATGAGGTTATATTCCTCAATTAATACCTTAATTTATATTGTCTCTAATATTAATCAAAAGCTTGAAGGCTCGACATCACTCTCTATTTTCATCTTGACTGCTTTTCAAGATGATGAGTAGTGCGTAAGTGAAGTTGTCCACATTGGATATTGCTAATTAATTTTTATCAGACCGTTCTTCAACCGGAATGCACAACCAGGCCATGCCACCATCCGACCTCAAGGCCAACCAAATGACCACAGTGCATTCACCACATCCACGAATGCGGCAGGAGGCACTCAAGATCAAGTATATTATCAGATGTCGAGAATGGTACGGCAACCTCCTCACTTATGGTAGAATAAGTGAATATTCAGGGATAAAATCGCGTTATAAGCTCTGCATTGAATCACGCCTCCGGCCACACGGCCCCCGGAGCTCCGACATTACACCAAAAAAAATGTCGCGGCAAAAAAAACGGAACAATAAAACAATGTATTTCTATTGTCTCGCTAAACAACGGAAAGACGTTCGAAATTCAAATTACATTGACAATCAGGGAGAGAACGTGCTTCATCACTTGAAAAATCACGCATGTCCGAAAAAGAGGAGTACTTTTTAACGGCTCGAAGCGCGAACTGATCTCGATAATCAGAAATCGTTGTGAGACAATTCAAAAATATTCAACACGATTCAGGGAACGTGATTCAGGGACTACGTTTTACTGTATACTTTTCGAATTCGCGGGGTTTCCCTGAGCTTTTTACTGATCCTTTGCGACATTTCTCAATGGCCTATGTCGGCGCTCCGGGGGCCGTGCGGCCATTATTCAAAATGCACGGCCCTACCCATTCTTGTCAGCAGCAAGAGCCGTTCAACAGATGGCTTCAGTTTGTAATAATAACGGTGGTGTGATTGGAAACGTTGAAAACCGACTACGGTAGAATTTAAATCCTATGAACCCACCCCGAATTGCCTGATATTCGAGCTTCCGATACTGTAAGTATTTTCATCGAGGCTATTTTCCCACGCTTGCCTCTAGGCGCGGTGTCTTGGAGGGCCGTGAAAATGGCACAGACCGAGTGCTATAGCTACAGTAGGAAGGGGGTATAGCTACTTCTCCTGTTTTAAAACGCACGGTGAGCGCACGATTTTTCAGTTTGCGATAGCACGCACGTTAGTAGAACGCCGAACGTGCGTGGTGTACTTGGGTAAGAAACATCGTCAATTGTGCATCGGGCGCACAAGAGGCACGCGTGCGCTCGACTAGCGCCCCCAGTGCAAACGACGAAATTTCTTACATAATTCAGGATGTACGCACAACGCACGTGAAACGCACCTTCTCCGGTTTTTCAGCGCAGCTTGTGCGCGCGATTTGTGTAGGGTAAGACGCGGCATGCGCCGCACCTTACGCAAATCGCGCGTTCTCTTGAAAGGTCTCGAACGGAACAAGCCAGGTCCGGCAAAAAGTCCGGCGCGCGTCTTGTACAATCCCGCGCGCAGCTTGTGCAATTGGAATCGCGCGCACAAGCTGCGCTGAAAAACCGGAGTTGTGCACATCATGCATGCACGCACCACGCATCTGCGGCGCCCGGGGGGTTTCGCGGGCGCATTTCGTGCGCTCACCGTGCGTTTTAAAACAGGAGTTCAGGTAGAAGACAGAAACCAGCCTACTTCAGCTCTATGCCGGCTGCAGTGCCCTGCCGTGGCACGGCCCCCGGAGCGCCGACATAGGCCATTGAGAAATGTCGCAAAGGATCAGTAAAAAGCTCAGGGAAACCCCGCGAATTCGAAAAGTATACAGTAAAACGTAGTCCCTGAATCACGTTCCCTGAATCGTGTTGAATATTTTTGAATTATCTCACAACGATTTCTGATTATCGAGATCAGTTCGCGCTTCGAGCCGTTAAAAAGTACTCCTCTTTTTCGGACATGCGTGATTTTTCAAATGATGAAGCACGTTCTCTCCCTGATTGTCAATGTAATTTGAATTTCGAACGTCTTTCCGTTGTTTAGCGAGACAATTGAAATATTATTGTTCCGTTTTTTTGCCGCGACATTTTTTTTGGTCTAATGTCGGAGCTCCGGGGGCCGTGCCGTGGTACTAATTCCTCTCAATAAGACAACTGACTTATCGGTCAGAGACGACTAGAGAGTGAGAGAAAGAGAGAGAGGCAGAGAGCGACCTACAACTCACTAGTCGCCTCGCGAAGGTACCGACAAGTGACTTGCGAGCGAGAGAGGGAAGTGAGTAGTAGGGAAGGACAGAGAGTCAGAGAAAGAGAGACCTATTGCACCTCTCCTTGCTTGGGGGTGCTTCCCAACAAGTGACTTTTCGCTTCTCGGCCTCTTCCCTCATTCCCCCTTATCTATCCCCTATCCCGTCGATCTCTATTGTTGGACCAGCAAATGACCTCTTCCTCTCTCTCACACTCTCGACATGTGCTCTCTTTTTTCCACACACTCTCTCGGTCATTTCTAGCGCAGATCTATTTAACAGGCCACTTGCTGAGGTCCCTTTTTGGGATTTAGTACCACGGCTGCTTTCTTGCCTTTTTTCTATCTGATTTCTGCCTTCTAGCTGAAGTAGCTATCCCCAACGGGCAGCGAGAATAAATATCGTGGCCCAAAAAGCGAAAAAAATATTGTTAGCAAACATAAAATTCAGCTAGCTTCAGCTTGGCTGTCTTGCACACCACGGACCGAGACCGCCCGCATGTGTTTGAATTCCCTCCATCCGCACATATGCGCGCGCGAAGAAATGCAATTTAAATTTTCATGCGTCGCGGCTCAAAATCCCAAACATAAAGCAGCTTATCCGCTAAACACAGTAAATTATAATCTCCTCGAGAATCTCGATTAAAATCAAGCAAATATTATTATTTTTTGGTTTTGATTCATGGCGAATCCATTTTTCTACAAAAATATGAGGAAAACAATAGTTTCCTAACTATAACTAACGCAAAAATCGAAAATATTGTTACGCATTCTGTGTTTAGCAGGATGTGTTGTACATCGGGATCGGCGGAACAATTTAATTTCTTGGCATTTTGCCAACCTGCACATCTTACCAACGATGCGGAGCTTTCTCAAGAGGTCTCGGTCCGTGACACATAACTCACAATGTTCGGATTGTCAGGGAAGCGGCCACGTAGTGTGTTTCCCTAATTGGGAAAAGGCGCCGAACAGCGGCTCTTGGGCGCCTTTTCCCAATTAGGGAAAGACACTCGTTGCTCGTTTGCCTTACATAACTTGAGGCACCAGAACATTGTGAACTATTTACTGTTGCTTGAATTCAAATAATAATAATTACCACAGTTGGGCAGCCTAAATCGGAGTCTTTTGCAGGCCTTGTGCTTATGTGGTTTAACATTTATAAAATTATAACATCGAAGAAGAGAATTCAATTAAAACACAGAAAAATATTTCACGGCTCCGGTTCTGCTCTAATTCCGGTTCCGAAATTTTTTGGATACCCCATGCTTTTCAATTTGGATTTTCAAAATAATTGTTAAATTAGGCAAAAAAAGGCGAAACCATAAAAGTGGTGTGTGCATTTCTGTCGTTTCACCACATTGTCCTCTGTGGCTACGCGCAGAACAGGATAATACGGTAGAACAGCACCACTTATATTTATAATATGGAATGTCGGGTCAAAATTTGCATCCAGGTGGTATAAATTTGATTAACAGAGTCCGAAGTCGACCTAAGCCTAATTCTCTGATAACTAGAGGATCACCCGAAGTGGGCGGAGACTGCTGCAGAACAAGACGTTTCACCGTGTGCGCCTCAGTGGTCTCAGCCCGTGGGCGTTTGTTAGCTATTAGTCGCGTACTGAATTGTATTATAAATACAAGTGTTGTTCTACCGTATTATCCGTTCCGCGCGAAGCTACCGAGATCAATGAGGTGGAACAAGAGAAAAGCGCACACCACTGTTGTATTTTGCCTAATTTAACAATTATTTTCAAAATCCAAATTGAAAAGATGGCACAGGGCATCATCGGCTATCGATTGAGCACACTCATGTAATTTAACTCTTCCATCTGTTTACACCGAACTCAGAAACGGAGCCGTGGAATATCTTTCCGTGTTTTAACTGAATTGGCTTCGTTAATGCTCGTATAATTTTATAAATGTAAGATTGTATCCGATTTTCGATATAAATCTCGAAGAATCGGTAACAACGCAAGAAAAAATGCGCATATGCTGAAACAGCTCGAACGAAGTGGTTGTCCTCACTAGCCATAACTTATTTTTCCTGTGCCATTAACCCCTTCAGTACAAAGATCTTATTATTGTCGACAACACTTCATTTATATGAAAATGACTAAGCGAGTTACATCTTAAAACTAACCTGGGTGTATTCAGACACCAACAGTATCAGCTGTTCCGTTCGCTTCTCCACAATCTCACGCACCCTCTCTTCCCTTCTTCTCTAATCCGGGAATTCATCCAGCAGCTGCTGCATATCACAGCTCTGCAGTTCCCAAGTCTGAGTATAATGGTCAGTCTTCGCACCGTTGGAACGAGAGCATCAGTTCGAACGTTAAGTCAGCCTTTCGAAATCCTTTTCTTTTCAATTATAATTGTTTTTAGACCGTTCAATCTCCGACGAGATGATGCGTCACATTCTTTTATCGGCGAACAATATGCCAACCTCCTCCCACCAACCACCTTCTCACTCGCTCAATTCCATCGGAGGAGGTATCAGAGGGCCTCTCCAGCCCGCCCAATCCGTTTTCTCGAATGGAGCGGGGAAAGAGAAGGATTTGCTACACGGCGTATTGACTGGAGGACCGAGAGGAAAGGGGAAAAAGGGAGGGAAGAAGGAGATGACACCCGGAGAGAAGCCTGTTAGGAAGAAGAAGAGAAGGGCATTCGAGTTCTATTGGGAGGAGATGAGATCAGCTTATGCCAAGACCCACTCCCACATGGGACACAATGACAGGAGAGCTGTAGCCCAGTCGGAGTGGAAGAATGTATCAAATAGAGACAAGTAAGTCAAGGGGTGTGGTGGAACTCCTGAAGGCTATAGTACTGTAGTGGTCTGGCAGGGAACTGAAGCGAGGGATACGGTAGTTTTCTAGCAGACAATTGAATCGATTTGTAGATCGACATTTGAAATATGTGGAAGTTTAAGTGAGTCTTTGAGATGGCAGAAGATGGCAGATGACTACAATGAGAAGATGCTGTCGGACAAGTACAAACTGAGACCGAAACCTCCCGTTACTGCCAATGCATTCTTCTTCAAGGAACAACACGGAGTGCTCAGGGTGAGTCAGAAAGCTAGAAACGGGGAGACGAGATATATGAGTTGCATACGAATGGCTACAATTTGCAGCAGCAGCGACCTGAATTGAAGGGAGGAGCAGTTCTATCCGAGATATCTAAGATGTGGGAGAAATGTGCAGATAGACAGAGATGGCTGGATATGCAAGCGGAAGATAGAAGGAGGTACTGTAGAGGGAATCATCACAGATCTACTTAGTACTTTCCTTTTCTCTCTGTATATATAGTCCAATCTCTGTATTGGTGGTAAGATAATCGAGGAGTGATTGTAGCTGTTGATTATGAACTTTGTAGCGTTGCGTGCGTATGTACGGTTGATTATATATTGGCACGATTGCAGATATGAGAGTGAGATGCAATCGTATAAGAATATGGCAGGCTGATTCAAGAGAAGCAAGATTTGAATTGATTTTTAACCTCTACCGATGAGTTATCTTTCACATCATGCAATTCTTATTCCTTCTTTCACGATTCATTCAAAGGCATTCTTCTCCGCTCATAATACTCGTATTTTGTACTAGCTTGTACTGCATTGTTGATCAACTCATCACTTATCAAGGGCCTTACGACCTCTCCTCAAGTGTGCTAACCTATGTCTTACCGCTCATCCTCAATCAACACATTCTCTTACTCGTTCCACTTCAATATCTACTAAATCCTCTAACGTTCTCTGTTGATACGAGTTGTCCCACTGTGCTTGATCTACCTTGTAATATAATCAGTACCCTTCCTCATTGACTGATCTGTTTCACGTTTCAACTTTCACTCTATTGTACCTAAAATAATCTCTTTCGAAGCCCAACAATAATATGTAAGAATCGAATAAGAATAATCGGTTCCGTAATGAGATAATTCTCGATTCGGGAATTCGATATTTGATCTCTTCGTTCACTATGTTTTCCCATTTGAGTATAAACTAAAATTGAGAATATATTAAATGGAGAAACCCCCTACAACAGACCTAGCGATTGACCTCTCCTCCTCTGTCTCTCTTGGATAGAGCACAGACATGGAAGTGATAAGAAAAGAGAGATTGGGGAATCGAGGAGGGGCGAGAGGTGCTAGAGGAGAAGAGAGACTGAGTAGATCAAAGAGAGCGTTAGAGAGGAGAGATGACCCTGCATCCAGGGAATCACACTAGTCCGGAAAAGAGACGGTGAGAGAGATATCTCGTGGCGAGACGTTGCATATGTTTCATATACATGCATGCATGCCAATGAGCGAAATAAATTGCAAGAGTATGCTCAATAGATAGCCCATACACTATTCCGACTTATCAGCATCGTTTTAGCCAATTATGTCAAATTAATAAGAAAAATGCTTGGAAAGTCTCTGTGTCACAGATCTTGTGAGATGCTGAAAGAAAACAGAGGTACTTTGACTAATTATTTCGAAAAAATATCATTGTATGCATTAGCAATCGATTTTTGGGAACTTTCATAGATCCGTGTCAGTTCCAGTACGCACTGAACACTACGTTCTACAAGGGGGTATGCGAGAGAAAGAGGGCATAGAGAAAGAGAGAGAACTGCAAGTACCGTAACCCTGGCATTTTGCCAATTTCTTGAAAAAATTGTGCACAGATTCCCCTGATTCGATTTTCCCTGTCCCATAACTCGCAGGAATAAGAGATTTATCGATTTTTATAACAGTGATTCAGCATTTAATAACAATTTTGGACAATATTAAGCTCTCCGAAAGCTTAAAATCGGTGGCTCCGTTAGCCTTGCCGTCAGCGGTGGGAGCAGACTTGCGGATACGGTAGATCTTGTTGTTCATATCGGTACGGTGATGGTATTCCTTCTGACCTTAACGGGCAACCGTGAACCGGACGCGACCTATTAAAGGAAATATAAATATAAGCTTAAGCCAAATTTTATCAGCATTTACCCGAATGGGCTAAACACCGATTATTCTATCAACAAGCATAATTAAGTTAGCTACTTTCAGTTGTTTACGCATTGCAGTTTCGATATTATATCCACATATAAACGCAACATAAATTACCTTGTGGGTCTTGCGTGGAAGCTTCTTGGTGTGCTATCTGATAGTGACACACGTGCATGACACACTCCGCGGGTAAAATCAATGATGTCGACCATCTCGTCCTGGGCGAAAACCTGATCGACGATGACCTGAAAAAAGTAAAGCTTGAACGCGTATTCGATATAGATATAGTAGAACAATAATTAATAAAGGTATGCAGCAGAGGACTGGATGATGTTTGTCAATTCTATCGGACAGGCGAACAATCTTTTGATAATCGCAAACGCGAAACTAAAAAAGATTCCGTCCTCACCTGCTTCTCAAGACGCTCACGCGCCCATTCGACCTTATCGGCGATGGCGCCTCAGTTAAGCTGGAGTTCCGTGATGTGGGCCTTCTTGTTGCGGTGCTTGAGGAGCTTCTGCTGAAAAATGAAAAGAATAAAAAGGTCATTTGAAAACGTCGAAACGACGGAAAGATATGCGTCGAGACCGCGAAATACTGACCTGATGGGCGATGTAGTTCGCGCCAGCCTTTAGTCCCTTGAAGGCGGTGATACGAGCCGACTTGGAGGCCTCGCCGTTCCCTTGATCCCTCCAAAACTGAACGAGAACTTAACGAATTTGAACAACAATGATAAAACGGAACTAGATGATGACAAAACAAGAGCTTCCCCTTTCAAGCACGTTGTAATCGAGAGTACTGGACAGCATCTCACTTTGAGCAAGATAAATAACAAACACATCGCGCAAATATACAACAAAACGATAAATAAAGAAAAATAAAAGAGGAAGATCACACTGGTCCGAATTTTCAAAATTTTGGCAAAATTCCAAGAGCGCGCGCGATGCTCGCACGATACTCGCGCGATAGGTCTCGCAACGAGCATTTCCCTGGCGGCCGTTTAAATTTATTTTTGACAGAACGTAGTGACTGAACTGCCCCTGAGCGGGCGAGCACTATGTCTAGGGAACGCTCGCTTTACCCGAGACGGGGTTGACAGGCGGGGAGAGCGCGCTCATGAGTGGGCGGAGTCTGCGCAGCTCCCTATTTACCGCTCCTCCCCTCTCTGCTGTGACTCTCGCCTGTCAAACCCGTAGCGAGTAAAGCGCGCGTTCCTTAGACAATGTCATAGTGCTCGCTCGCATCAATGATGTGCTGCGGGTACTAGGGTGGCGAAAACGAATCATCGAGTCAGCCTTTTATGACCCCTCTCTCGCGTCATCGCGTCTCTTTCGAGTGAGTCGTTTTTCGAGTCGAAAACGAGTCAAGGGGTTTCTCAGCTCTCAGTGGACGAAATGAGATAGCAGAAACATATTCGGATTCAGCTCATCGAGCTCTGTATGAACATATCATTTAGGGAAATTAAAAAGTTTTCATTTTTCGAGCTGCATTCCAGCCACTTTGTTCTTTGCTGGAGAACGTTATAATGGTTATTAAGTAATCTACAATACCTATATTTAGTATTCTGACGTTCGATATTGATGTACGATACGATAAATCACTGAAAACGGTTAATTTAAAAAAAATATTTTTTTTGAATTAAATGTTCTAAATGTGCATGTTTTGGATAGAGTTCAAAGCGCTGATTTCAAATATGTTACTCTCATCTCATTTGGTCAACTCACGGCTGAGATAAACAGCTCGACTCGTTTCCGACTCGAAAAATAGCAACTCACTCGAACCCTGATAGCGTCTTTTCGAGTGCTCGATAGAGAGGGATCGTAAAGGGCTGACTCGATGACTCGTTTTCGCCACCCTAGCGGGTACCGTTTCAAAGCAGCGAAGCTATCGCCGATAGGGCGGGAGGTCAGCTCCTCCCCTTCTCTCCTTTAGAAGGGAAGGGGGCGGGGCCTGGTACGGATCTAGGAAAGTGCCGATTTTTGTAACAAATCTTCGAAACGACGGAATTTAGACAAGGACACGGATTTAGAAGACGAAATTTAGACACCTAATGCTCAGGCAACTCGTTTTGAATCTAATCAGAACATCGATGCATTTATAATCTAATCAGAGCAGTTTTACAATCTAATCCGAATCTAATTAGATTCCACTGCTGAAATGGGCAAATTAGAATCTAATCGGAGTGTTAGAAATTTGGAATCTAATCCGAATCTAATCAGAATTTAATTAGATTCAACTTAGATGCTGAGAATTTGCTTGCGCACCATTGGTTTGACGCACTTCGTTATTTTTTAAATTTTCAGTATTGTCAATTACTTATCTTGTTTATATTGCATTTTAAGTTGTTTTTTTTCACTTTTTACTTGTTACAATATATTGATACATTCTCAGCAATGCGTCGCGTACGAGTAAGTAATCGAGATCTTATCGATAGTTTGTCATCAACAACGGTAAAGAGGATGCGAAGTGGATCTGATGCAGCCAACGGTTAGTTTTAATAATATTTGTTATTTTTAAATGATTAACTTTATATATTGTGAATATTTTGTGACTGAGATTATTCATTGCGTTAGTAATATTCAGATTCGAGCAAATGTGATAATGATGAAGAGGAAGAACTGAAGACTAATGAGCTTGGAGATGAAGGATCATACGGTTCGTTAAGCGATCATGACGTTGTCTGATCGCGCAACCTTCAGCACTTCACTAAAGCCTCAGCAGCCTCAAATCACTCTTCCCGCAAGATTCATCAATGCGCCAGTTGGTGAGTAACACTAACGATAAATTATTTTCCGGGGAATTGGCAGGGTTTCCACCGAAAACAACTATTTCAGCTCTTCTCCTCAGTGGACTGAAGGCAGTTTCGAGCACTGCTACGGTAGACGTAACGGCAGTCTCACTCCTCTTCGCCCGCCATATCAACTACCTCTTGTGAGTTGCATGCGGGGAGAGGAGAGGGGTCGATCAGTGGGATATACAATGTGTGTGAAGAGGGGGGGGGGGAGAAGGGAAGGTAGGGGTGTGGGAACACCACTAATACAGATATTGCACCTTTCTTTGCATGGGACTTGTTAATTTGAGATGTTAAAGAGTTGCTTTGCAGCAATTCTTCACGAGCACAAGAGAAACTGGCACAATTAGGAGCAGGGCCGAGCAAGAGAGGAAGAAGTGGAACTGGATCCATGGCCGATATTTGAGTTCATTCGTTCTTTGTTTTGCTAATGCTCAATTATTGATCGATTCAGAAGTATTTACCCTTATTCTCTCTAAAATCGTTCGTTTTTGTTGCTTATTTTGTTGAATAAAGTTAATTATCGCGTATTTAATAGTTTTAATCGATACCGGTTCGATTACCGGTTACTGTATCTATAATCTATTTCGAATCCATTCAGAATCTAATTAGAATAATTTAGAATCTAATCAGAATCCATTTAGAATCTAAATAGAACAATTTAGAATCTAATCCGAGTGGATTTAGAATCTAATCAGAACAAGTCAAGATTTTAGAATCTAATCCGAATCCATTTAGAATCTACTTTAGCCACGGTTAGTGTTAAAATTACTCCAATTAGATTCCAAATGGTTTCTGATTAGATTCAAAACGAGTTGCCTGAGTGGAGAAAAATGTAAATCGACCTCAGGGATTGGAGAGAGGGATTGGGATTGGCAACAGAATAGGAAAATATGAGCAAAAATATTTTGATCTGAGATAATTCGAGCACTAGTCAAAAAAAGAAGGGACTGCGTGGCAGCCCTGCACAGCGTTTCAACGCCCACGCAAAAGGGACCTGCGCGTTTGAATTCTGTAGCGTGTGTTGATGTGCAGCGAGGGCTTTGAATTGGCTACAAACTACAAATTCTAGCGCGCGTCGCGGTTTTGTTGAAAATGCCGCGCCACGCAAAGTTTCGAATTTTTGAATCTTTTACATGTTTTATTGATTAATTTCATTCTTTCTGTGGTTACACGGGTCCCCTGTCGCAGGTGGAATACCCCTGTGTCCATAGGAAGGTGGAATTCGTGATGTTTGGCCAGCCTCCGTCCTTGCGAATTTCGGTTCCGTTTTTTCACCCATTTCTTGCTCTTCATTATTATTTTCATTATTATTATTGCTTATCTTCGTGAAAAACGATCACCCGAAATTGCAGGAAGCGCTGCCCGCTCGTGCTCGTCGATAATCCCAAGTGATAAGGACCACGTTGAGCCGATTCGCGTGAGTGAAATATCAGGGTTTTATCGATTGATTCTGCTCTCTCTCATTATTATTGTTGATTATCTTCGTGTAAAACGATCACCCGACATTGCAGGAAGCGCTGCCCGCTCGTGCTCGTCGAGAATCCCAAGTGATAAGGACCACGTTGAGCCGATTCGCGTGAGTGAAATATCAGGGTTTTATCGATTGATTCTGCTTTCTCTCATTATTATTGTTGATTATCTTCGTGTAAAACGATCACCCGACATTGCAGGAAGCGCTGCCCGCTCGTGCTCGTCGAGAATCCCAAGTGATAAGGACCACGTTGAGCCGATTCGCGTGAGTGAAATATCAGGGTTTTATCGATTGATTCTGCTCTCTCTCATTATTATTGTTGATTATCTTCGTGTAAAACGATCACCCGACATTGCAGGAAGCGCTGCCCGCTCGTGCTCGTCGAGAATCCCAAGTGATAAGGAGCACGTTGAGCCCATTCGCGTGAGTGAAACGCTAGGGATCCAGCTCTGCTGCTCAATTGATTTGAGATTGTACGGGTTTTTTTTCAAATTTCACTCCTTCACATACCGTAGACACGAAGGCAATATCGAGCATAACATGCGGTTGCTTTTCACAGATAGATAGGTCCGAAAGTTTGATTGTGTTCTCGACCGATATTTTCATGGTCAAAACGATATTTTCGATTATCGATTAGTCTACCCATTAGTGGGATGACACAGTATGATCTACAGTAACCTCAAATCGATATTTAGGGTTACTGTAGTTTTCGTGCCGATTGCCAGCTCATGTAAGCAATTCCGACTCGTTTGGCGCAACTTTGAAAAATAGTGGTCCCGCAGCGAAAGGTACTGTAGCCTGTAGGAACGGTGTACCTTTCGAGCAAAGTCGTATCGATTGCCAACTCATGCAAGTAATCCGACTCGTTTGGCGCAACCTTGAAAAATAGCGATCCCGCAGCGAAAGCTACAGTAATCCTGATCATCGATTCGGGGTTACTGTAGATCATACGGTGTCATATCACAATTGGGTAGACAAATCGATAATCGAATTTTTTTTTATTTTAAGCATGATCCCCGGGTCATGGTAGCGGTGTGCCTACAAAAACTTTGGTAAAAACGACGCAATTTGACGACCGTGCAATCGTTTGTCACACATAGTTTCCGGTATTCTCGACACGGCTGTATTGATTTATTTTACGAAATCCGAATCTTTGAATTTGAAAATGTTAAATAAAGAATCCATTTCCTTTAATTCAAACAATTTAAACTGTTAGGAAAGCGGAAAGACATTTGTTTCCTCTTTATCAATGAGTGATTTGTTGCAGGCTCGAGTCGCCGCCCGCCAAGCGCCTCCGAATATGGAAGAGCGAAAGAGAAGACTGACTGAGGAACTCCTCCAGTTCGCTGTAGACGGACTCCTGCCGCATCCCAAGCAAGTTAATAAGGGCGAGAAAAAGAGGAAGAAGGAGTGAAGAGATGGGATTACTGTAACTACGGTGTAGATAGTACTGTATGCAGACTAATGAATATTACGAGAAGTGAAATCACGCTAATATTCCACGATTAGGTTTCGCTGATTTGACGTATGCGATTCAGAATGTCTTTCGTGGCTGTAAATTCATGTTGAGCAATGTTCTTATTTTTTTGTTGTGACTTGGAGAGACCCGGACCAGCTCTTATTTCGACCCCCGATTTCGTCGTGTTCGATATTTCGGAAGATGCTATTGATGATATTTCGTGTCCCACTATCTTCCATTTCATCTTACGTTTGTACATCTCTCTCAATTCTCCTTCTTTGTTTCGCATCGAAGATGCACTCTAGTAGATATTTAGTATTTCATGCACACGTTTGAAGTTACCATGATTGTTGCTAGTTATCGATTTTCGTTGATCCACCAGTTTTCATTTTTTCTCAATGTTCAGATAGTTGCATTTGTTGTTGGGGGCCAAATCTATTACTGAAGCGTCTCCTAAAAATGTATCCCCAGAGTATTCTCATTCCATCATTCCCCTCACTGTGTCCGAGAGTGCATTACTTCGGAAAGGTCAGTGTCAGTGTCGAGTGAGTGATCTAGATCGAGCACACTCAGGAAAATAATTGCTAGGATCAGGATGAAAAGTAGCATGGTTCACTAGCTTGTAACGAAAGATCACTTACTTCAAGCGAATTGCGCTTACATGTATGTGAAAATGCTCACTTTCTGTCCTCATCCTAGTGACTATTTTCTAAGTTACATTGAGTCAAACATTATAGTCGAATATGAGAGACTATCTGAGTGGATCAACTTATTTGTTCAGATGCTTGGCACAGTGCGAAAAGTGAGAGATTGAGTGAAACATAGCATGATGCTCAGTGGCCCAGGAGGAGTTGCCACGTGATGTGAAAAGTTGCGAAATTGCTTCTACGCCTCAGGGCATTACGTCACCGAAACTTCCGGTTTTCAAAAACTTCATCATTCGGCTTCATTAGTGGTACCAATCGATTCCTCATAAAATTCTAAGACTTTTTCGACTCTATACATTTTTCGATATTTATCGATCCAAGGCCAGAAAAAGCGGAAATGTGAATATCATTTTCAATTTTAATTTATTCTATCTATTTCCCACCGCCAACTACAAAATTTAATTTTCGTAAAACATTTCAATAACAACGAGTGACATGTCGTATTAATATTGACAATTTTAATTACGACGAAAAATGTAAACTTTACGATTACATAGTGCCGAACCATTTATGGTGTGCCTACTTTAAGTCGGCCGAGATTTGTATTTCTGTTAAACGGCGTCAGGGCAGATATTTTCGTGAGCATTATTGACTTGCCTGATGTAATAAGACTCGGTCATATGTAGTAATTGGATTACCGTAATCGTAAAGTGAAAATGTGAATCTCGGCAGGCATACTGTAGACACACCATAAATGGTTCGGCACTATATTATCGAAAAGTTTACATTTTTCGTCGCAATTAAAATTTTCAATATTAATACGACATGTCACTCATTGTTATTGAAGTGTTTTACGAAAATAAAATTTTGTAGTTGGCGGTGGGAAATAGATAGAATAAATTAAAATTGAAAATGATATTCACATTTCCGTTTTTTCTGGCCTTGGATCGATAAATATCGAAAAATGTCCAGAGTCGAAAAAGTCTTAGAATTTTATGAGGAATCGATTGGTACCACTAATGAAGCCGAATGATGAAGTTTTTGAAAACCGGAAGTTTCGGTGACGTAATGCCCTGAGGCGTAGAAGCGATTTCGCAACTTTTCACATCACGTGGCAACTCCTCCTGGGCCACTGAGCATCATGCCACGTTTCACTCAATTTCTCACTTTTCGTACTGTGCCAAGAATAATTCGACTGAGTCAGATAGTCTCTCATATTTGACTCAATACTTTAATGTGCGGGGGGAAAATCAATCTGCGCACTGCATTCGGCAATGCATATACTCTGCGAGAATTGTCTGTCCTCTAATCGACGCGTCAGTAATTGATATTGGTCGACATTCCTCGAAAATCATAAAAAAAATTGCCTATTCGAATTGTACAAATGATTGTATTTTAGACCTGTTGCGAAGTTCTCCCGCTCTTTAATTGGGTTTCACTCGAGTGCTAATTTTTTACGTGTTAGATTCATGATCCCTTGCCGATTTGAAGTGTGCAAAAATAACAATAAAGTTCATTTTAATTAATTATTACAACAAACAACAAACGAACACTGCAAAAAATTAGTGCAGAGGAGCGGCATCGAACCCGAGATGTGCGACGTTACCAATACACCACGAGAAGGGGGCGGAGACTGGTGTCTAGCGCTCTCTCACTTTCGCACGCTCTCTCGTGTTTACATGTTTCTCTGCCGCTCTCTGCTCTCTAGCCCGCAAAAGTCCGCGCGCGAAAGGCTGTGCGGTCCCTAATTGTAGCTGCACCCTGCAGTTGATTACATGCAAGAAATCTTAGTTTTAAATAGCAAATATATGAACAAACTTGAACAAACTAGAAAAAATGAATTTTAAATTCGCATCTTTAGCTACATTATATTTTTTTTTAAAATGTTTTTCCGAGTTTGACCATATTTTTGCTATTTAAAACTGAGATTTCTTACATGCAATCAACTGCAGGATGCAGCTACAATTGCCAGAATGTCAATTTGAAAGAGCTTGCACCGTGAAATCAATATTTCCGATCAGGGTGACCATTTCCGAGCTTATAGTAAATTTGGGGCTTCTTTTTAGGGACCCCCAAAAGCGCAATGAAACTGACTCTAAAATTCCAGTTTTAGAATTGTTGGCTGCTGACGGTATAGAGAATCATTGTTTTCATAGTTAAATTCACGCAATTTCTATTATCACTTAACAAATTGCGTTGCAATTAGACTCCTTTTATGTAGGTACCGCAGTCTCCGCCCACTTTTCAACATTTGTGAAAACGCCGTGACAGTATGCCAGGCACACAACTATGATTTTATTGCAAACTGAACGAAAGTACTCTTTGTCATTATTTTATTTTTATATATTGCGGAAGGAATTTAGTTAATTTCATTTATTTTTCGTGTCTCTCTCGAGTTAGCCTTGACGCTGATCATCTTACATATTATAATTCTTTTTCTCTGAAGTAGTTAAAGAGCAGTGATCTTCACGATTTTCAAACCTTAATAACTTTTTAGTTCCGCAAGGTTCTTCTTAGCTTCTTTTTGCATAGTGTAGAGTGATCATTGCTGGTATTTCTGACAAACGCCTGCGTTAGCCCTCGTCAGCCAAACTTCGCAGCATTGATTTTTGTATACGTAATAATTATGATTAAATCATCTTTTTCATAATTTTCAAGAAATAGATGAGTATTACCATTCTTACATTTTTATTTAGGTTTATGTGCCTCGACACTAAAGTTTACTTCAAAATAATTATTGCTTATTAAGTTGAAGGGTGCTAAAACATTTTTGGAAAAGGCGCATGTCTTCACAATTACGTAAGTATTCCGAATATTTTTGATGCCTGTTACGTATCTAATGACATATTTAGGAAGACTAGTAGACTGTACAGTGAAAGAAAGAAAAATAAGCGCCACGAAACTGCAGAAATCTGATCGAAAAGCGCGTTTCTGCTCCAATTAAAATTGTTTAGCAGCTTCTGCATTACATTAAAATAGCATACGTATATCGGCAAGGCATAGCTGAAGGTTACCTGAGTGAATTAGAAAACACCGACGAGAAACCCCCACGAAAACTGTAAAAATTCGACGCGCATTCGAAAACAGTTTGCTGTGTTGTTGTACAGCTATTATTTCCAACCTCATTCGTCGAGCGTACTGCAACACTATAGAGTATTCAAATGATACATAAAATAAAGAAAACTAAAATTCATTTAGTAGAAAAAATACGAAAAGTTAATTTTGAGTCATGAATTTGACACAAATCTGACACGCGGAACTCGCCAAAACCCTGCCCATTTGTAGGGGCCACCAAGTAAAATTGAAAATTATTCCTAAAATTGCAATTTTGGTGCCTTTGAGGTAATGAGGAGTGCAGAATCATGACAGCGTTTCCAGATTTACCAAATATTTCCAGTTCAACGAGTATCGGAGAAGTTTCTAAGCCCCGCCCTCCGTGGTGTAGTCGCCCCACCGTATTCGTGCGGCATCGTTGCGCCACGAGTTCGGTGGGGCGACCACGGGTCAGTTAGGTCAGACATTTTCGGCTGGACAGTTTTCTTGAGTTTTCCTAGATACATTTTGGTATTTACAGTATGAATACCGCTTTGGCTGCTCCTAGGGAGCAATTCATAAATACAAAATAAATTTATTATATGTCTCATCAAATATAACTAGTTCGTAATCGATAGCTACCGTATTCAACCCATAATATTTGAAGCCAAAATTGATAAGGTTTGCTTTTGTGAATTTTCCTGATTTTTCTTGCAAATGTGCTAATGAGATCATACAATGAGCAGGTTACCAAATCTCGTTGGCGCAGCTCCTAAAACAATAACTGTTGAATATAATAAGAAATCGCTGAAGTTCACACACGATTTTAAACATGTTTGCTCTTGTCATTTTTTTCTAATTTTAATTTTGTGCATTGCCTTTCTTCCGAATTTCAGAGTAAGCAAAAAAACTCATTGGCGCAGCTACATTTAATCGAAAAATATCGAGAAAAAAAACGAATTTTCTGTGAAGATTTGAATTCCCGGGCCGTTTCTGTCTTTTCGTACTTTTCGTCGGCTCTGATTTTGGAATTCCCGGTTCGGTGGGCCCTAGCCCATTTGCTCTATTTTTGGAACTCATTTTCGAAGATGTTTTGCTACTTTAGTTTATAAATTTAATTATTTTAACTTAGATTAGTTGAGTCAGCACACCCAAAAATCTCATTCACGAGAAAGCCAAATCTTAACGTTCAACTTCGTTGTATGCGCTGCGATCCCTACTTTTATGACGTACGCGAAGCTCTTTTAGCGCGACCGCAACGTGCTGTACGCTGGGTCAACTAGACTTCGCTGAGTCAGATCCGTCGTTTTTAGCTCATTTTTCATTTAGTATAATCACTAGATTTGTTTTTGATACCTAGTAGCCTTCTACACTGCATCAGCCACAGATATTTCTATATTTTCAGTTTGAACCACGATCAGTAAGGGTAAGCGAGGAATTACTGAATGTCCTGTCTTGTTTTCGTTGCAGCATGTCAAAGGAGGAGCGAAGAACGCTATTTTTACGATATGTTGTAGAGCATGCTTTGCAGATGATCGTCACAGCAAGAAAAAAGGCACAGAAAGCACTTGATCGAGCTTACACGCAAAAAATTCAAGTTCACTGTAAGAATGCCCAACCTTTCGCAGCGAATAGTAAAAAATTGAACTTGACGGCATTCTCAAACTACCTATAGGGCAATGCGGTAGCTGTAGGTGATCATGAAACCACACAAATAAGGGTTCTCCCATATGCTAGTTAAAAAGTTATACGCAAATTACCGATTGAATAGTAACAGTATCCGATCTTTGGAAGCGCATAGCAAAAAATTGAACTTGATGGCATTCTCAAAATACCTATAGAGCGATGCGCGTGTTCTAGGTGGTCATGAAATCACAAAAATATGGGTTGTCCCATATGCGGGAAAAAAAGTTATTCGCGAAAAACATGATTTTCACTATTTGAATTGCCGCAAAAAATAAATGTAGGAAAGGAACACACCATCCTTGTCTAAATGCCGGTCAAAAACCTGGTTTGGTGGTCCCTACTTATTTTCAGGCGTTTTATTATTCGAACTAATAATCAGCTGTCTCATCTGCATTGAATAAAAAAATATCGAATTTTTTGGTTGGTCGGTAGCTTTAATATAGAATTTGATGGAATTTCACTACGAAAAAAAGAGATTTCAAGACGGTCAGCATCCAAGAAATCTGGAATTTTAGCTTTGATTTTATTGCGACTTTGAGGCTCCCTAGGGATCCAGCTCGGAAAAAATATCAGAGTGAACTCGTATCACTCGATCCCAAGAAGAAATCGGCCGCGTATACACTTCCCACAAGATCAAGAACGGTGAAATTTCTACAATTTATAAGAGAAGAAGTGATTTTTTTCCGGCAGGAAATGCTTTCCGCAGAAAGAAATTCACCTCGATGATCTTTGCGAGCAGAGTCGGAATAGTCGAAAGGTAGCACTGGCAAGTTTGGGAACCTACAAGAAATGGGGCTGGTAGGTTAAAAAACGGAAAATAAATTAGCGAAAGTTAAACTTTGTATTATACATTTAAATGCCGTTGGAGGCGTGGCCTGGCGCAGTAGGCATTTCGACCCTCACGGGTTACTGTAGCCGCAGAATCCTTATTTCGTACACACTTAATCAGTAACTGGTTTTATTTTATTTAATTAAATATTTATTTAAATTGTTTTTATTATTTTGTAATATTTAATTCATAATTATTTATCAAACATTGAAATAACGACTCAGGCTGTACAACAAGTGAAACAAAGGCAGTAATTTCGAATAATCTGAATTACCTATTCAATCTCTTTGTAGATCATTATACCGTTCCTACAGGCCATACAATGAGTTTCTAGGGGGCAGCAGAATTCATGGTAGAAGAGGCCACAGAGTTCATTGCTGCACGCTACCCACGTGTCATTTCCATCTTCGGTCTCTTCAGTGGGGGGAACACTCTTTCTACAGTATCCACAGATTGAAATCTCCTCGGGTGGTCGTTGATCGAATCCAATCGGTCTCTTCATCTCATCCCGTTTCCTCTTCTTGATCATCCCTCTCTGAAAGGAGAGGCATCATTGACTAAACTTAATAAACCAGATGGCAATTCAACATTGGAGATAAAGAGTGGGGTGCTTACCGTCTCTCTGTTCAGCAGTGATTGTCCTCTCTGTCCTTGTCTCTTCTTTATCCTCTCTCCTCTCACAGCTGCATCGTTCACTCCAATATTTACTCTTGCGAGTACCTCAGTGAGTCCCTCATAGAGTATCCTCAGTTGAGTTTCATCATCGTCGTCCTTGTAGATCCTTGTAACAGTAGAAGTTGTCTTGTTCAGCGCCTCAATAGATACGGTATTAATCAATGAGAAAATTTTATTTGCCACTTAGATTGCTTATCTCAGACAGAACGGATATTTACCTCGAGGCAGAGATTACGGAACTTTGATTTTTCATCTTTCTTCCTGTCTTCCTCCTCCTTCTCTTTCTTTCTCTTCTCTCTCTCTTCCTCATCGATGCCATCATCTCTGAATTGCTCGGGAGTCGCATCCTGCAAACACAGTCTTTTATTTGTAAGAGGCAAATAAATTTGAAAATAACGGAAATTCACTCAGAATTACCTCCGGGATGGGTTGCAGAGGAGGGAGATCCCAATAGTCGTGTTCCCTGTCCAGCGCAGCCCCGAGCTCGATTGGATCAGAAGTAGCGGGGACATCAGCGTCGTCTGAAGTGGATTTCCGGTTTTTTTTAATATTGGAAACATCAATCCAATAATACTGAAAGGGGTCAGGGCGAGAGAGTGTGAAAAATCGAGAGAGTCCCTCTCGGTTTCACACACTCTCACTTCAAATGTCATTATGTAGGATCAACCTTTATTGGAGGAGATGATGGCCCAGTGAGTGTGCTTGCAGTTGGTACCGGGACGATTTCCCTCGGGACAATTGCAAGTGAATCGACGAGGACAAACGCCGCATCTGAAAGGAGAATGTAGATGAATGTGTTACAATAGTGAAACAATGAAAAAGACAACTAATCAGACTACTCACCTGATGCAGTGAAGATTTTTCGCCTCGCAGGTACAGTACTCCTCTCCGTGGTCTCTGACAGTGTAGCTTTTTCCGTCCTTCTTCTCCGACTGCATCTTCCAATTGCTGGCTCCATCTCGGGTTACGGTAGGCCCGTTGTTTCCATAATTGACCCCTTTCTTGTGCGCTGCCATCTGTGCTTGCAGACGAAAGACCCCACTGACGTACTTCTTCCGATCCTGGAAACAATCTATATACCATGAGACAGTTAGCTTGAGTAACTACCCCCCCTCCGAATTACCCCACTGGCCGGATTTAGAGTGAGAGGGTGTGAAATCGGAAGGGGCTCTCACTTTTGCACACTCTTTCGCCCTGACCCCTTCCTGTAGGCTTGGAATAATCAAGTGCCTCCCCCTCTCAATTGAATCAGAATATTTAACTAACCGCTATTCTCAATTCCTCTCCGATATCAGTTGGCAGTGTGATGAGAATGTGAGCGAGCCGGTCGATTCGAGAAAGAGTGTTATCTCCCAGTACACTCATCTTTAACTTGGAATGGAAGGACTCGGATATCATAGTCGTGTTGAAAGGCGCGTGTACTCTGTAATAGTTCCAAGTAGACGCGCTCTACTCTCCTTTCCGCGTTATCTCTCACACTGTCTAACCAACGATAGTGCATACAAGAGAGAGAGTCGTCTCACCTCATAAAAGGAGCCCAGAGTGAGAAAGATTTCAGGTACTTCTCAAAGTATTTCGCGTATTTCTTGTCTTCATCCCGATCTGTGTCGAGATCCGAGAGAAGAGAGGTTGCCTTCTGCCAGAACTCCACACGTTGAATTGTCCTAGCAACGTTGCGTGCTGATGTTGCCACAGTCTTGCCCCTCTCATCCTTCGACCCGTAGAGATCGAGTGCGTACTGCTTGAGATTCTACAATACACTTTATCTCCCATTGTATGAGATAGTCAATTATCCGAGTATTCAATCGATCAATCAAGTGAATGGATTACGGTAATTGTGAAAGAGAATGACGATTACCTTGATTACGTGCCATTGGCAATGGAGTGGTTCCGCCCTGGTTTTGGGGAAACAACGTTTGTATCCATTGAAGAATGCGGGGGCATCGTCGCTCATCACCCACTCGGTGTCAAACTTCGGGAGGAGATCCTGGATGCACTGAAAATGGTAACAATCTAAATATTATTTTCGTTGGTAAGAGGTTCGAGATAGCATGGGAAAATGAGAGAGTGCATACCTTGAAGAGAGTGAACACCTCCTCTAACGTTGTATGACTGGACAGAAGGAAAGCAGCAGGAAGGCCTCTATCTTTCTCGTCCAGTACCATGTAGTCAACTTGTATGGCCATTTTGAGGTGTTGAATGTGTCGTCCAGTGAGATCCCGCGATGACCGAATTTCCGGAGCCATTCGAGTTGGAGCGGAGTGACGACAACTGAAAACGCGAAAATGAGATCATTCCTAATCACTCTGATAATGAACCATAAGTTCCGATCTCACCGAGAGCGAATTCGGATGGAGTAGTTCTAAGAAGCCGAATTCCACTCTCCGATCTTTCTTCCTCAAATCTCTTCTCTAGTGACAGGTGGTCATCACTCTCTTTCTCCCACGGCTTCTCTTGCCGAGTGGACAGAAGCTTTCTGACTGCTCTTTCAGACGAAATCCAGAAGAAAGGGTGAAGTTCTCCATATTCTCGAAGTTTCTCCTTCGTCTTGGCGACAGTAAAGCCCTGAAAAGTGCATATTGCCCTTTTGCAGAGGGGAACAGTGTCCCGCACTCCTCGGGTCACACGCTCTCTCGCCGGTCAGAGAAACGAGAGAGCGCGCAAAATGAAGAGACCACGCCCCCTCATCGATCAACGGTCTATTCTATTCTGAAACAAACCTGAGTGAGAATAACTGCGAGATCCTCCCTCTGTGACGGATTGAGTGGGAGACAGGCAGGGTCGAGTTCGTGCTTGATATGGTCGAGACAGGCTTTCACTACTACGCTTCCATCAGATCGAAGAGTCACCTTAATGGGAGACTGACTACTTTAGTTTCACTATTATTGCCCTCTGATCCCCACTGTCTAGATTTTTCGGTTCGGTTTTCGGGAAACGGCCTTTCATTACCCACTGGCACTCTGTCTTCTTTTCTCGGGAGGGGAGGGGTCAACTCTCTTCCCCCCCCTCGCCGTCTAATCGATACATCAAGTTACCGTACAACCACTCACATTAATGAACGCACTGCAGTGGCTCTGCACACGAGATGAATTCCGATTGATTTCAGAGTCGTGAGTCCGTTTCTTGTTTCCTCGATTACACCAGTAGTAGTGACGACACCCCTGGTTGCTGTCCTTTGTGAATGCAGCAGTCGAGGAAGACTCCATTTGGTGCTTCCATTTCTGCAATTGTGAATTTATCTAACGAATATTCAGAAATATGGGTGAAACACTATAGAAAGTGAAGTTTTCTGTCTCACCTCCATTTCTTCCATTGAAGAGAAGATTCTCTCGACAATCTCGAATTCGCCCATGTCAGAATGCTCGATCCTACAATGGTCTGCCAACTCTTCCCTCGATCGAAGCCCGCCCATGGAACAATCTTCAATAGGGCAGCGGACGTTCTTGGATACAACCTGAATCACGGAATCAACATATTATAATCCACCACTCTTACAACTATCAGGATTACTGTAGCTATTGGGAAGAGTACTGTAGATAAGCAACAATGAACTAACTATCGGGTTGTCCGGGTCCGGATGCTTCTGTCGGATATGGTGGCTCAGAGATGGCTTAGAAATGAATCTGAGAGGGCAGCTAGGACAGAGGAACTTCCGAGTGTCCACATCGAGTAGACGGGAGGCAGCTTTTTCTTTCTTCCTCTTGTCTCTCAATGCAAGAATGGAGTCGTCGTCGTATTCATGCTCCCTCTGGAAACGTGAAGATGTACGGTAAACGATAGGGCTACGGTAGGGGATAGGGGGTACGGTAGGCAATCTGGGTACGGTAGGGGATAGGGGGTATGGTAGGCAATCTGGGTACGGTAGGGGATAGGGGTACGGTAGGTAATCTGGATACGGTAGGCAATCTGGGTACGGTAGGGGATAGGGGGTATGGTATAAGACACTAACCCTTAGATGGCGATCCAGGTTATCCAGACGGTCGGTGGAGTAATTGTACTCATCGATAGGGCAGGTGTTCATTGTTGTCGATTGATTGTTTCATATTTCCATTCTCCTTTTATACCCTGCTTCACCCCCTTTGGGAATTGACTCATTTCCCATGTCTGATTCCCACGACTGTCTTGCACTCTCTTTGATGGACCTCTCCGACTAGTCCGATTCCCACGAGAGATTTTTCTCTAACCGTCTGGTTTTCCCACGATAGATGGGGCCGTGATGTAATTCCTATACTGTCGTTGAACTACAGTAATCATGTACTGTTTTTTTGTCATCTCCAACTTCAAAGTCTGAAACAATCCCTGCCTTTCCGATGATGATTGGATGACCTTTCAATCTGTAAGCTGTCAATTCTTCCCTTGCCAGTCAATATTCGTGTGTGAATAATCTCACACAGTGTCTGTACCTTGTATGTGGACAACCATCAACATTATATTACTCTTATTCAGTTACAGGAGATTTTCATCAATAGACGATCATGAAATGATAAAGAAATAATAAAACAATAATAAAAACAATTTAAATAAATATTTAATTAAATAAAATAAAACCAGTTACTGATTAAGTGAGTACGAAATAAGGATTCTGCGGCTACAGTAACCCGTGAGGGTCGAAATGCCTACTGCGCCAGGCCACGCCTTGCCGTTGGCAACCGACCCATCAGAAATTAACGGCAATATGATTGTGAGATGCACGAGTGTCGGTTTAGTCGAAAGGTAGTGAAGAACAATTTCGGAACAGACGAGAAATGGTGTTGGTAGGTCAAAACGAGAATGAAAATAAATACCGGTGCTCTAAGTTCACGTCATGGGTGAACGGCCAATCGGAACTGAACGGCGAAGGGCTTGGAAGATGCGCAATACTCGTTATCATTAGAAATAAGGCAATATATGTTTGGACACCAACAGGGAAACCGATTGGAAAATGGAACAACGAGAAACAGTTCGCAGTGTCGACAGTTTCAAAGTTCCAAACTGATCGAACTACCCATGGAAAGCGAGCGTTGATATGATTAAACAATGCAGAATTGTCGATATAATGATTAGGAATTAGGCAAAGCTTTGGTACCTACGCAATATTAAGATAGAGAAGCGCTTCTAGAAGACGAAGTAACATTTTTGAAAATAAGTGCAACATTGTACTTAAGATTTTAGAATAGCACGAGGCGGAGGTACTCGAACAATAAGTCGCGGACATAGCTAATGGCATGGGTGAAGCGCCGAGACTATAAATCAGATGGAAAATAAACGTTAATCCCTCATATTTAATAAAATAGTGTAAAACACGGAGAACCGAAAGTGCATCGATTACGGTAGCCGCCGCACAATAAAACCAATCAGTTCGCGATAACAAATCTCGACTTGGAGTTCTCCGGTATTGCAGCGCATCTTGTCCGCGGAGCATACATCACGCTAAAAAAAGGTCAAGGCAGCTACAACCGCGGCTCAGGCTGGACCGTTCAGACGTTCTGCGGCTGTCCGAATTTGCAGTACTTCCGTTCCCTGGCGCATCTTCCCAGACAAATTCAGAACAAAATGCTTCAATTTTGTACTCTAAAAACGCAGAGTGTTCGAAAACCCTGGAATGATCCACAAAACATATAAACAATATACTACTTTTTCATTCAATACACGTAGGGACCGCAGCGCATACAACGAAATCGAACGTTAAAAAACTAGCTTTCTCGTGAATGATACTTTTGATTGCGCTGATTCGACTAAGTAAAATTAAAATAGTCAATAAAATAAACAAAAGCGGCAAAACATCTTCGAAAACGTGTTGCAAAAATACATGAAAGTGGGCGGGGTTTGGCGAGTTCCATGTGTCAAATTCATAACTCGGAATGAAATTTCGAAAAATTTTCATGAAATGTTTTGTTTCCTATGTTTATACTTCCGATTCTTTTTATTTCCTGCAATTAAAGTCATCACCACCCTCGCCCATTCATTTGTCCCTCTCACCTCGCTAATTCTGGCCCTGTACTAATCATACAAAAAATCGCAAGTGTTCAATGATTCGAAGGCTGCCACATGCGAACGAACGAACGCCGGGCTTAGCGGTTGGTCTTTTCAGGAGCGGAATAGATTGTTTTGTCAAAATGTGAAGAAGAATTAGAGGGTACATGCGAAATAAACAGAGGAAAGAAGAAAATTATTTAAAATTACAAAAATAGCGCAAGTTTTCAATGATTTGAAGGTTATACTAAGCGAACGAACGAGTGCGGGGCTTAGCTGTTCGATTGTGGAGGAGTGCAACAAGTTGTTTCATCAATAGGTGACCAAACAATAGAGGGTACACGCCGATTTCGAATACTATGCCAGGAAACATGGCACAAATTAGGAATACAATTTACTACAGATGAAATTTCAACCGGCACGGGCATGGAACCACTATGAAGCACTATGTAAGCTATAGAGAGAAAGAAGGGCTTTCGATTGAGCTAAAAATTTAAATAAAACAAACAAAAATACACGTGTAAAATGAGAAATCGATAAATAAATAATTATGTTACACATCACGACTTTCTGCGGTTTATCATTCTATTACGCGGATGTTGATTATACAGATGTGACATGGGTCTGCGGTCCCTAATCAAGTTCAATTTTTTGCTATGCGCTTCCAAAGATCGGATATTGTTACTATTCAATCGGTAATTTGCGTATAACTTTTTAATTAGCATATGGGACAACCCTTATTTTTGTGGTTTCATGATCACCTACAGCTACCGCATTGCCCTATAGGTAGTTTGAGAATGCCGTCAAGTTCAATTGTTTACTATTCGCTTCGAAAGGTTGGGCATTCTTAAAGTGAACTTGAATTTTTTGCGTGTAAGCTCGATCAAGTGCTTTCTGTGCCTTTTTTCTTGCTGTGACGATCATCTGCAAAGCATGCTCTACAACATATCGTAAAAATAGCGTTCTGCGCTCCGCCTTGGACATGCTGCAACGAAAACAAGACAGGACATTCAGTAATTCCTCGCTTACCCTTACTGATCGTGGTTCAAACTGAAAATATAGAAATATCTGTGGCTGATGCAGTGTAGAAGGCTACTAGGTATCAAAAACAAATCTAGTGATTATACTAAATGAAAAATGAGCTAAAAACGACGGATCTGACTCAGCGAAGTCTAGTTGACCCAGCGTACAGCACGTTGCGGTCGCGCTAAAAGAGCTTCGCGTACGTCATAAAAGGAGTACTTTTCGCGCTCTTTCAAGATATTCCGCGCAGGGCCTAGCTTTTCTATTTCAAATCGTCTCCCTCCCAGCCACCCTGTTCTGGAGATTCTGCTGGGGCGTGGAACGATGTGACTTGAGTCCACCAAGCTCGAATCATCAATCAAATTGAGAATTAGCGAAACTGGTGTCTGAGTAGCCAACATCAAACGGTCATACTCATCCACGGTGACCAGGCCGGCTAGGACGGGGATTCCGATCTTGTCGAGTCGTTGGTAGAAAGACGAGGGGTCCGGAGGGAACTAGGGAAGTCCCCTCTCCATCAGTGCAAATGGAGAGGGACCGCTCACGACGACTGACAGAAACGAGAATCTGGATACACAGTAGATAAAACAAAAAAGTTCAAAAAGAATGTCTTGTCGAATTTACATGGGCAATCTTACTGCACTCTTAGAAATGCAAAATAAGTAATGTCAAAAAATGAAAAATTTTAACTCAAGAACTAAGAAAATCTGAACAGCAAGCTAAGGACAGGATCTGGAGCGTACTCTAAGTGACTTACAAAAAAAATTTGGAGCAAAAGAACTTCGCCAAACGGAGTTATGATTTTCCAAACACTGTGATCTCGGCATAATTCAAAGTGGTTTACAGTGATCACGTTTCCGGGGAGATTAGCTAGTGATTTGCATGTTCCAACCCCTCCATTGCGGCTGATTTAGTTCCCCTTTCCGTTGTGCTAATAACATTTGGATAAAATTTTATTTTATTGAAAATGTATATCAGAAAAATGAAATGCAATGTTCTATTAAAGAATCGAAGTTGTAACAAATCAATGAAAAATCACTAACGAGGCGATTCGATGACTGATATCAATTAATACAATATCGTAAGGAATAATCTAGGCAATCTGGAAAATCGAGCCTACAACTTTTGAAATCGCCTTTTCCATCATTTCTCTGCTTAATTGAATGATTGGTTGATTGAAAAAAAACCAAAAAAAAACGAGACGAGGTAGCGACTCGCTTCCTTCGCAATCCACAAAAAAATAAAATTTAAAATAAGAAAAAAATTTTAAAAAATAAAAAATAAAATTTATTATTTTCCACTTAGAAAAAACATCATTGCGATGAATCCTTAGCGACTATATTTAAATACCTCGACTCAGTGTACATCAAATGTTCAGTGTACATGGTGTACGGTGTACCAGTGTACAGTGTACAATTGTCGGTGTACATTACTATTTGCCCCTCAGATCAAACTGGTCCTATTTTTAATCAGCAGTTGGGCTCCCACCACGACTTCTCTGAATATTTTGATCAATCTGAAATCCTATCGTGTTTTTCACACTTACCCTTTTGTTCATTTTGTGGTCGCCATTTTCAGCGCAGCTTGTCCGCGGAGCATACGTCACACTGAAAAGGGTCAGGGCAGCTACAACCGCGGCTCAGGCTTGACCGTTCACACGCGCTGCGGCTGCGTCGTGTTTAGCAATTGCATTATTTTAAAAAAAATAAGTTAATTCCACTTCTAACCTATTTCCCTAGTTTTTCCAGAACCCCCCCCCATTTACTGAAACCACATTAGATTTGTACAAAATGTCGAACAAATCGAGATAATTTGTTGGTCTCGTCCGGACGACCGTCCTTAGTCTTTCCCTCTGCCAGTCATCAGCTCATTAACAATTGCTGATCTCTCTGCAATTTTTATTAATCGCGAAATTACCCCCTCCCCTGACATCAGACCCAATTCACCTGCTGAAGTTCTACACGTAAGCTAACTACATCGTTCGAACTTTCCTAGATATGTGCCAGGCCCCGCCTCCTGTGCTTATACCTGCGCCAGCGTAGTCTATATATTAAATTTGGCAAAAAGTGCGGCACGCCGGAACCATTTTTTCTCACGAAATATGCGGGAGGCCGCATTTTTTCATATTAAAAAATAGACAATTGAGAAATCTGTGTTTTCTTCTTTCCTCTTTGCACAAATTGAGCGATTTTCAAATAGAGATATTTTATTATTTTAAAAAAACTGATAAAAAGATAAAAATAAAAGTAGTGAGGAACTGATAAAATCAACTAAATTAAAATAATGCAATTGTGCAATAGGCACCACCGAACCGGGAATTCCAAAATTAGAGCCGACGAAAAGTACGGAAAATTCCGATTTTTCTGTAAAATTGGGTTTCTAGAAGAAAAAATCGGTACGAGCAAATCTGTGAGAACTTCAGTGATTTTAAATTATATTTAATAATTATTGTTTCAAGGGTTGCCGCTCTGAGATTTTATTACTGTTGAATTCAATGAAATCGAGGCCAGCTTTAAGAGAAAAAAAAAGGGAAAATCGGTACGAGCAAACATAATTTATATTCGCTTCAAAGTTGAAGGATTTAATACTGTAGTCGTGGATTGAGAACTAGTTACATTTACAGAACATATAAAACAGTTTGTTTGTTTTGTGATTTATATATCCATTCTAAATGTTAGATGTTCAGAGCAACAGCAAAAATAAAATAACGTCGATGAATGAGTAAGAAGACACCAAAAACGAAAAAAAGTCTGACCCAAAAAAAACAGAAATCGCCCCCACCGAACTCATGACGCAACCTTGCGGCACGATTTCGTTGGGGCGACTACCCCACTGAGGGAGGGGCCCCTAGGGGCTCCGAACACTTGAACAATTTAACTGGAGAGATTTGCTAAATCTGGAAGCGCTATCGCGATTCTGCATTCCTCATTACCTTAATGGCTCCAAAATTGCAATTTTAGGAACAATTTTCAATTTTACGTGGTGGGCCCTAATTGTGCAAGGCCCACCGAACCGGAAATTCTAAAATGAGAGCCGGGGAAAAGACAGAGTTTCGTGGGGCGCACTTATGATTAGTGGTTCGAATTTTTTGTCGGCCCAAATATCCTTCAATCAGTGCATTTTTTTTTCATTATTCCGGCGTACCGGTTGCCATCTACGAATTATTTGGAATATAATAAACCAAAAAAATAAAATATTTGACCAAAAATGAGCAATTAGGCACCATTTTCGGTATGCGGGACGCCGGCTCCGTTGGAGAGCTCCGAATGTGCATTCAAAACGAATGTTTAAAAAAATCATGAGATCGATATGACGGAATACCGTAACAATGTTCCCTTTGAGGAGATCCGTTCGCTACCAATTTCTTCCAATGTCAAAACGAGCAGCAATAAATAACTTTGTCATTTTGGTGGCAAATACACAATAATCGACTAGTCACGTACTATGCTAAGGACTCTATGAGTCAATATTAATGTACCTCGTGAGGAGAATAAATATCGCACAATCGACAATCTTTCACAGTTATGGGAGACTATCTCGTTCCAAGTATTATATTATATTCACAATCAAATATTTGGGATTATCTGCTCACTGTTTGTCGCTTCCTTTGCTAGTTGGCATTCCATTGAGGTGCACGTTGATCCAAGTAGGATGTACTTCTAAAAATATCAAATATCGATTGGATGGGCTTAGCAGATCAACAGACGTTTAGAGTATTCCTCGTGTGCTTAGCGACGAATCGAACGAAAGGACGGAGATCTCCCATATTAGCAGTGTGAAGAGTGGCGTAATACTGTAGATGAAAATAATCAAGGATATTGACGGTAGGGATCATTTAATGTGTTGTATATATATATATATATTGTGCAGTTCAAAAACTTAGCAGTCTCCGCCCACTTACGGTCGTTAGCGCGAATTAGTCCATGTTTCGGAACATTATATTCCCTACTAAGGCAGACATCTTCTCTAAAATTATTTCATTCCTATTTCATAAAACGTGCATTCTACTGCTATTGAAAGCGCATAATTAAATCACGGAAATATTAATATGGCGTGTTACGATTTCGCCGACTTTTTGCACAGTAGTTTCGTTATTGTCGGAACGGAAAATTTACGCACAATATATATATATATATATATATATATATATATATATATATATATAACCTATGGGAGAACTGATTTCTAGCGGCAATAAGTGTTTCGATTGGATTCCTTCCCGCGGCGATCGATTTCCGGAAGGACCCTGGTTTGACCACGCCCATTTTCTGCCCGTTGACAAGGTTCTGACTTTTGAGTGTATCTCGGCACTGAGTAAACAGAGAATGCTGGCAGACCCATCAATGGAGTCAGCTTGTTGGCTCTATAAACTCATTCATAAATTTCATCATCACCATGCAATATTGCAGCATCCTTAGGCAATACTCCTCAGAATGATAAAATATTGCATATTAATGACGTAATTTGCGCTCTAGAGTGGCGGAAAGATCAATTTTATTTGATTGGCATTTTTTGCACCCTTAACCCTTGACTTACAGCTAAGAAAACGCAAAAAAATTACGAGCTTGACTAGCAATCCGAGCGACGCAGGTTCGACCCCCACCGCGGGCAAATCTTTTGCCGCATTTTTCGCAAGTGCAAGAAACTGTTCTAATAAGGGAACTGCAAAACTATACGGAGTGGAATCCCAAATCTGCCAACGGTAGTTGATTGGGACCCCCAAGAGATACTCTAATCAGTTGTAAAATGTCGAACCTTTTACTTGCTAAGTACTGAAAAATGCGGCAGAAACTTTTCCACTCGAATACTGGTCGGGATGAGTGGATTCTCTCTCATCGGCTTTTGTGGCGCAGGTGGTAAAGCGTCCGCCTTACACGCAAGGCGTTTTAGACACCGGGGGTTCGATTCCCTCAACCTCTATTTCTCTCTTTTGCTGATTTTTCGCAATTGTATTATTCTGCAAAAAACTTTATTAGACGCCACAAAAGGACGGCATAAGGTCTAGTGATAAAATTAGAAATGTGACTCGACGAAACTGAAAACGGTGCAGCTTCTTCCAGTGGTAAGATGAGCATAATTACTTTTGCTAATTTTAAGCTGGTAGAGGATGCCTGCCTCCAATTTTTCCTACAGCCAAGATCGTGGAGATTAATGGAATATTCGTCTCCGACTCTTTTCCTAGCGACACTTTAGTCTCGGTACCAAAAAACCGGGTTCACTAATCGCATACTCTCTTACGAGCATTTTATGTTCGACGAGGTACCCTTTACGTGCAGTCGGCGATGCAGTCGGCGTAGGAGCAGGTAATTACCTGCTCCTACGCCGACTGCATCGTCTGCCCTCGTTATAAAAATGCATTATGCTTCTTTCGCTATTGGCAGAAGCTGCACCATTTTCGGTTGCGTCGAGTCATAGTTCTAATTTTATCACTAAACCGTTTGTATGCTATCCTTTTGTTGCGTATAAAGTTTGTTGCAGAATAATACAATTGAGAAAAATCAGCAAAAGAGAAATAGAGGTTGAGGGAATCGAACCCCCGGTGTCTAAAATGCATTGCGTATAAGGCGGACGCCTTACCACCTGCGCCACAAAGGCTGATGAGAGCGAATCAACTCATCCCGACCAGTATTCGAGTGGAAAACTTTGTGCCGCATTTTTCAGTCCTTAGTAGGTTCGACATTTTGCAACTGATTAGAGTATCTCTTGGGGGTCCCCATCGACTACCGTTGGCAGATTTCGGATTCCACTCCGTATAGTTTTGCAGTTCCCTTATAACACGTTTTTGAGTTCCCTGAAACACGTTTTCAACTGTTTTGCCGAGTTTTAGCTTTAAAAATCGAAATTTTCGAACTTTCCCCAAACGCACCGGTGAGCGTAGGGGATAACAGGTAAAGTGGTTTATGATTTGGGGAACGGGTCTGAACATGTTCTAGCACGTGTTCACGTGAAAAATCGAAAATTTCGACAAATTTTCAGAACTTTTCCAGAAAATTTCCAGCCTCACGAGCCTTTTCCACAGGATTAAGCCGGTACTCTTTGTAGCGATTAACATTCCCCAGCATACTTCGAGCGCCCTAGATCAATCCTGGAGCAGGCTTCCGAGAACCTAGACCCGAAACTATTCATAGAGCGTAGTGTGCGCGTGGAGTGTAGTGCATTTAACCTCAACACATTCCGGCTAGTTTGAAATTTCAATGACAGGTGGATGCAGCTCCACGAGCTGAATAAGCTTTGTTCGGACGCCACCAGCACTTTCTCAAAGCTAATGGAGCTTGAATCGAAAAACTGTATATATCTATAAAAAAATTTGCAGCTAATTATCTAGCAAATTTTATGCATATAAATATTTGTGAAGTTAAATCAAAAGAGGAGCATCTGGGGGGGGGCATCTATTGATGCCAAAATTCAAAATTAATGTGCAGGACGTGGTCGTTTTTTACGCGACATAAAGATAACGTGGAATAATGGTTGAATACCAACCAATGCTTTATCTTCAACTGGGAGAATAACAGGAGGGAATCCACTTCGCATCAACAATAAATTCATCAATAGTCGGGATGTTCTTCCATTCCCATCAACGAAAGGATGTATTAGCACCTGACGTCATCCTATTTATTTTTTGAGTACGCATTATTTTGTTGTGCATAAATATACTAGACGCAGTGACAAATAGGACGATGAAAAAAGTTCCATACCAGTTTATAGTGAGCGATAGCTGCTCTCTCCACTGGTTCCATATGGGAAGTTGATTCATCATTCAACCATTCTATTAATTCCTCCATCTGACTCATCACTTCCGATGGCGAAACAGGAGTGAATCTGAAACCAGTTCATTCACATCGCTTTCATTGTCCTAATAGTAAGACGATAATATGTATAACTAGAACTTTTTACACATTAATTTTGAACTATGTCTAATGCATGCATAGAGTCGAGAAAATGCATAGAGTCGAAAAAGTCTTAGAATTTGATGAGGAATATTAGTGCGTCTGCACATCAATTTCGAACTATGTCTAATTTTGGTATCAATCGATGTCCCAGGTGCTCCTCTTCCGATTTCACTTCTCAAAATATTTCTATGTATGGACTTTGCGCAGATGCTGAGCTGAAAAGATGGTAAATTTCTGCAGTTTTCGATTATGTGTCGTCTAGCCATTAGCTTTGAAAGAGTGCTGGTGGCGTATGAACAACGTTTATTCAGCTCGTCAAACTGCATCAACCTTTAAATTTCATATATTTCTAAAAAGTGGAAATTTTCGGAAATTCATATTACAAATACCAGTTGTGAAGGTTTCTTGTGGATTGATATCTTACGCAACTCCACGATTCTGTTACCAAATTGTCATGTACCTTAGATCATGAAAATAACAATGTTCTTTTACCTTGTAGTGTTCTATAATTAAATTACCGACCGCGCTAGTCGACTGAGAGTGAGCCATTAATGTTTTCGGTCATTCAAACTCTACTCAGTCGGCCAAAAAAGTGCAGTGTAACTTACACTGTGTAAGCAGCCGAGGTAGCAGAATATTGTTATTTTCACGATTTTCATTTTGTGAACTTTGATTTGACAACAGAATCGTGTTCTACGAATGGAGAAAAAAAATTACAAAAGATATCGACTTTACTCAACCGGTTTTGGAAAATAAATTTTCAAAAATTTGCTTATAAATCAGCAATATTTGAAACTGCACAAACAGATATTTAAAAAAGTTTGTGTGTTCAGATGTCACTAGCATGTTTTTCAAAGCTAATGGAGCTAGAATCGAAAAACTTCACAAATAGACAAAATTATTTAAGTATCCTCAAAACGGAAGAAACCGCACCGCGTCCGGGAAAACTCCGGGCAGGCTGCTTAATTGTTGGTTCTCAACGAAATCGTCCAAAACTTGGAATACGAAGGTTTCGCCGAAATTCGAGGAAACTACTTTTATAATTAAGAAAATTATTGATTGGAAAGTACTGTATCAGGAAGCGTAGTTTTCATAGTGTGTGATGCCAACTTTGGTTCGGTAGTGTTTTCATGCACATCCCTGTTTGTTTCAAAACGTTTTCTGTATTCTCCGGTATTTTGATGAAATTCTTGGTTAATTCATCTCGTACACAATGGTACTATGCTAGGAAGTCAATGTAATGATGAGTATCATAAAAATAAACGAATACAAAGAAAACTTGTTCAAACAAACAGGGATGTGTACTCGGACTTTTCAACGCGCGATGTGCGCCGGATTTTAGCTGCACGCGATGTGCGCCGTTGCAACGGCCGTTGTTGTGAAATCCGGCGCGCATCGCGCGCAGCTAAAATCCGGCGCACATCGCGCGTTGAAAAGTCCGAGTACGAAAACACTACCGTACCACAGATGGCACACCACACACTATGAAATGTGTTGTTTTGCGTATAAACACATTGAGGCGTATTGGCGTTTTGAATTGCCGCGCAGTTACGTTAGACTGCGCGTTAGCCACTTATAGCGTGCCTCGATACTCAGCAACGCTAAAGTGGCAAGAGTCGCTCTGCTCAATCCATTCTGGCTTTCGCAGAGCCTACCGACCGGTGTTTTCTTCTTTTCTTTAGATATTTTTGCGTAATTTCGTCATTTCGCGTAATCGCGTGTAACTTTTCGCTCAGATGGACGGGAGTGCGTCTTCTCTCGGTGTGAGCGTCGCGTCAAGCGTGCCGTCGAGCGTGTCGTCAGTCTCGTCAGCATCGATTCCGTCGTTGTCGTCGAGCGTGTCGTCAGTTTCATCAGCGTTGCCTATCTTCTCTTCATCCTCTATCGTCATGGGAGGTTCGTCGGTATTCGTCAGTTCTTCTTCGGGTTTCGATCATCAGTTTTCTTCGGTCATCAATCGTCTATTGTCTTCCAGTTCGTCATCGTCAATTTCGTCACTTGCAGGTCAACCGAGGGCGAGCGTAGCAGTTGCGCCTTCGGGCTTCTCAGCCCAAGCCGGTCACCAGCAGCCCTTCGTCCCCGGGCCAGCGCCCCAAGGAGCAGTTCGCGCCCCCGACCTTCCCCAAGACGCGCTCTCCTCCCTCCTACAAGTCCTCCGCCCCCATCTACAAGCTGTCCCTACGCACACCATCCCTCGCGTGTCGTCGCAGGAGCTGCAGGAGAGGCTGGCGACCCTCACGGAATTCCTCAACCAGGCAGAGCGCGTCAAGCACGGATCGGAGGACATGGATGCGCTTCTTGCGGCCATGAAGCAACGCGTCCAGCTCCTGGTTGCTTCTGAGAAGACGCCGGGTCTTCTCGATTCAGTCGCGCGTCTGCGCGTTATCCGCGACGCCAGCGATGGTGCGGACGCGGGACTGATCGCGGCGGCGCTGCAGATGTCGGAGAGGGAGCGGCCCTTCTCTTCAGCGCGGCGAGATCGTTCGAGATCGCCCTTTCGAGCAAAGGGGGAGGCGCGCGGCAGCTCCTCCTTCAATGCGCGTCGTTCCTCTCCGCCTCGTTTCGACGCCAAGCTCGTCTGCTTCAGCTGTGGCCGCAAGGGCCACAAGTCTCCCGACTGCCACCAGTTCGCCGGCCGGAGGTGAGTGTGTGGCATTCGAAGGATTGAGAGCGTCCTATCACTTCTGGGAGGGCATTGGCGCTTCTTCTTTTGTTCTGTCAGTAATCAGAGATGGGCTATCTCTCGATCTCCCGGATGGAATAGACCCCAATTACTTCACGTTTACAGGTAATCGGAAGTCGGCTGTGGAGCAGGCCGAGTTCGTGGCGGCCACTGTGCTCGAGTGGCTGCGATCGGGAGCGGTGGTGAAGGCGGAGCCCGACGAGCCCCTCGCCGTCTTCCCTCTCTCTGTCGTCAGCAATGGTGAGAAAATGCGCCTGATTCATGACTTGTCGGGGCTAAATGAGTTCATCCCTAAAACAAGATTCAAACTAGATGATTTGCGTGTCATGTGGCATCTGCTACCCATAGGCGGGTTCATGGTCTCCTTCGATCTCGCGACTGGCTATCATCATGTAGGGATGAACGAACACGCGTGTCAATTCCTTGGTTTCTCGTGGGAATGGGAAGGGGTTCAGCAAAAGTTCAAGTTCAAGGCTCTGCCGTTTGGCCTGAGCCCGGGCCCCTGGGCGTTCACGAAGCTGTTGAGACTCCTTATTAGCAGATGACGAAGGATGGGAATTGTATGTGCCATCTACATAGACGATTGTGTAGTCTTTGCAGACACGAGAGAGGAGGCACAGCGGGCAGTCACGATTGTGCACAGCGACATCCAATCGGCCGGCATGCGCGTTAATGAAGGTAAGTCGCAGTGGATACCTTCCCAGAGTGGGAAATGGCTGGGGTTCGACATAAACCTGAAGGAGGGAGTGGTCGAAGTGTGCGAGAAAAGACTCAGAAAGGCACTCGAGTGCATTAGGGGAATGTTGGTTCTGAGGAAGGTGTCTATGAAGATGAGACAGCAGGTTCTCGGCCACATTGCTTCAATGTCTCTGGTTCTAGGTGACGAAGCGTGTCTGATGGCCAGGAGTATGCAGCTGGAAGTTGTGCGGATGGAGGAGACGAGCGAGAAGGCGACTTCAATGGGCGACGGAGAGAGAAGTGAGTTGACCTACTGGGAAGAGAGGCTGTTGGGCAGAATTTCGCGGCCTCTAAGACTCACTGAAGAGGAGTGGTCTTGGGTTCTGGAAACGGACGCGTCGGCTGTCGCCTTAGGCTGGATACTGAGAGGCCGAGAGACCCTTAGAGGGTCCCGAAACCTAGACGAGAATGAACGAGCGGGATCTAGTACGTTAAGAGAGTTGTTGGGAATTCGTTTCGCCTTTCAATGTGTGCGGGAGAGGGTAGTCTACTCCTCAATACTCATTAGGAATGATAATCAGGGAGCGATTGGCATAATGAGAAAAGGCAGCATGAAACCTGAGCTGAACAGATTGGCGGTCAAAGTGTTTGTGGAGGCGAAACGGGATAGGATCGCTACTGGTTTCGAATGGATTCCTAGGGATTTGAACGAGGAAGCGGATGAGATGAGTCGGGAAGTCGATTGGGATGATTGGGGTGTCCAACAAAGAATCTTCGCCTTGTGCTCTCGCAAGTGGGGAACTCCAACTGTTGACGTCTTCGCAGACGACAACAATACCAAGTGTGATCATTTCTTCTCCAGGTCTGCAGTGCGAGGGTCGGCCGGGATCGACGGTTTCAAGCAAGCAGCACACTGGAGGAGCAGCCTTCTCTGGTTAGTGCCTCCCGTCTCGCTTCTGGGGCAAACGATTAGAATGGGAAAGGAGAGGAGGAGCAGGGCAGTGCTGGGTTTCCCACTATGGGACAGTTCCCCAGCCATGCCCCTCATCCGGAAGAACGGAACGTGGGCTCCGTGGGTGCGAGACAAGTTAGTATTCGGAAAGGGAGCGGATATCTTGACACCAGGTTCCGCCCCCGAGTCCACGTTCGGTTCGCCTAAGACTACCTCTGAGTTTGCGTTTGTTTTGGCTGATTGGTCCCTCTAGACAACGGGGATGTGCTGTATATATGGTGTACAAATAGTAACCTCTTTGCATTTCTGCTCTCAAAAAGCCAATTGCCTCAATGTGTTTTGTTGCAAAACACAGTTTATCCCGTACTGACGGAGAGAAGGAACAGAACGAAGGAGGGGAGGGATAAGTGTTGTTTTGCGTATAAACACATTGAGGCGTATTGGCGTTTTGAATTGCCGCGCAGTTACGTTAGACTGCGCGTTAGCCACTTATAGCGTGCCTCGATACTCAGCAACGCTAAAGTGGCCAGAGTCGCTCTGCTCAATCCATTCTGGCTTTCGCAGAGCATAAAATTCCCGAAACCCACCACCCCTAAATGGAAAGGGGAGAAGAGGAGTGCTGTAAGGAAGTGTCATGTATCGTTGAATTCAGGCATCCGTGGCGCGCGTCTGGAGGAGCTGCAGAGGGAGTTTGCTGGCGGCGGACTCGGAGAGCTGGGGGAACTGGCGGAAGAAGCGCTTCGAGAGAGTCTCGCTCCTTCCACTGTCACCGCCTACTCCAATTCGGATCGAGCGAGGAAGGAACTGGCCAAGTCTCTGGGGATGGAGGAGGATGCGGAGCTGTCACTCTGCGCCTTCGTCCTTCAGAAGCTGCTCAAGGGTCAAAGCAAGGCGTCTCTCGGTGTCGCCGTGTCCGCCTTCGGCTTCATGACTGGCGTCTCGCCGCTCGGGACGCGCTACGGTGACATCATTGGGGCTGCTCTCAAGACTGCAAGCAGGAAGCGGGCGACGGTCAGCCACGGGAAAGCCGAGATGCCCCACCTTCAAGCGATCCTTCTGTGGGCCGGAAGGGAAGGCGGGTCGAGGAAGGACAGAAGAATCGGTAGCGTGTCTCTCCTCCTCTTTGGATATCTCCTTCGAGTGAGCGAGGCATCTGCCCTCAAGAGAGAAGAGGTCATTGTAACCATCGGAGACGAGAACACCATCTCGATTTCGGTGCGTGTTGCTAAGGCCAAGAACGACCAATTGCGCCGCGGGCGCAACACCTTCCTATGCCTCAAGAAAGGATCGCCGGGAAGAGTGCTCTGGGAGGAGTACTCGCGAGACCTGGCCTCTTCCCCCTCCCCCTGGTTCTTCCCCTCTCTTCAGGACCCAGCCCGAGCCATCACCACGGACGGGATCAGGGCGGAGCTGAAGCGTGTCTGTGAGGAGCTCGGCCTCCCTTCCCTAACACCCCACACCTTCAGAGGAGGAGGCGCGTCTGCAGCACTCGAGAGTGGAGTCCCTCTCGAGAAGGTCCAACGACTGGGACGATGGACGTCTGCCCAAGGTATGACCCCCTACATCCGAGACTCAGTCGAGAGTCAAGGGGGCACCTTCCTGCTCTAGCCCCCTCTCCCATATGCCATATCTCCCTCTTCTCCCCTTTTTAGCATTTTCCCATCTCGCTGTATCATTGTCCTATCTTTCCTCCCATTGATCTTCATGTAAATTGTCTCCATATTCTTCTATCATCATTTCTTGTTTATTATGTTCCGGTCGGTAGCGCTAAGCTCGATAAAAGCCAATTGCCTCAATGTGTTTTGTTGCAAAACACAGTTTATCCCGTACTGACGGAGAGAAGGAACAGAACGAAGGAGGGGAGGGATAATCATACTTTCTGTTGCAGTACTTCCCAATCAATAAGTTTCTTAATTATATAAGTAGTTTTCTCGAAATCGGTGAGACCCTCGCACTCTAAATTTTGGACGATTTCGTTGAGAACCAACGATTACACAGAGAATGAACACTGAGTTGGGGCATCTAGTGTATGATACACTCAGTATTGAGTGTATTCGCGCGTCGAGAGAGCGTACGAAAACGAGGGATTTGTAAGTGTATCATACACTAGATGTCCTATCTCAGTGTATGATACACTCAATAGTAAGTGTATTTATTCTGGGTGTAGGCAGCCCACAGCGTTTCATCGCCCCCTAAATAGGGACGCACGCGCTTGAACGGTTGATTTCAAATCTGGGGCGGCCGAACAGTAAACAACAACAAAGAGGCGGAGACTGGTGTCTGGCGCTCTCTCACTTTCACACGCGCTCTCGTGTTTCCTAGTTTCTCTGCCGCTCTCCGCTCTCTAGCCCGCCAATGTCCGCGTTTGAAACGTTGTGCAGCCTATCCGGAGTTTTTTTTTAAATCCCGGACGCGGTGCAGTTTCTTCAGTTTAGAGGGTAAATTTAATGCTTATAAATATTTGAGAAGAAAAATCGAAAGATGAGCATCTGGGGACGTATGCATCTGGGGACGTATGACGTATGCGCTTTTTACGCGAATTCATTTATAAGGACATGTGCTTGCTTTGACCTGCCGACATAAACCTGAGTTGATCTCACTCTACCAGCATCGGCAGGCGAAACATGGCCTAGAACATGTCGATGAATCTCCAGAATATCCTGCAAGCTTGATACTCTTAACTCTCTCGCTTTGCGTGACCAACGTGCCTCTATCGTGAATCCATTTGTATCAATGAGAGATCTATTAAGAAAACGAAGAGCCGAATCCATTCCGAGCACCTGGTGAGAGAGAAAATATAATAGAGTTACTATAAATGTGTTACGGTTACCTCATTGTGTTCAATGAGACTCTTGCCAATAACAGGCATTCCGGTCTCCAGGATTGATCTAAACTTATGTTTTATTGTAGATTCATAAACCCCAAAATGTACATTTATTAAATAGTGACCTTGTTTCTCCCAGACTTAGGGTATTCCCTTCAATGGCCACAGTGTGATATACATGGGCGAAATAGCTCTCCCTCATAGCACGTCGGATCACGGTAGCATGAGGAAGGGAAGCAAATTCATCTCTCTAAACATCAAGGCAGAATGAATGAGGGAAGTAGGCTCATATCTTGAACGACTACAGTAGGATTACGAAAGGCTGCAGGTCCTCTGGTCAAACTTGAAATATGATCAATGTAACTCACCATACGCCGTAACTCGTGAAGTTCATTTTCGTCCATCTCGGCGACTACTAATTTCGTTCTTTCTCTACCACTGAAAAGATAAGGATTATGTTTGCGTAATGTAGAATTAAATATCGAATTCTCTCACGTTAGGGCTGTGGATTGACGGGGATTGAATGCGAGAGCTTCTGTATAGAATCGATCGGCACTCATCACATCCTCACCCAATTTCTCGAGATAGACTCCTGCGTGCAATATTCGAGTACATTAAAACGTGCTCTTTGTTGCATTGGAGGAGCAGAGATTGATATTTTAAAATTGCAAGCTTCTTATTAACGCCATATGAAAATAATTATCATCACTATTTTTCTATCCGATATTCCGAGTATGTCGACGATCTGAATCTTTATGCGAACTTACGACTTACAAAGTGCCCCTGATGTCATTTCCGCCAGGTTTGGACAATCTCGGCTTATCCGAGACCAAATGTTCAATTATGAAGTATGGCCTCCACAACCATTGTAGACAGTTTCATATCAAAAATGTTGCTATTATTCCCAAATCTGCACATCTTAGCTTCGCTGGTCTCGGGCCGTGGGATAGTAAACTAGGCACCCATATCAGGCCTCTCACTGAATCAAAGTGATAGTATTGTTGCATTGAACGAGATTTTAGTGATCATGTTTTTTTAGTGATTATGTTTGGTCCAGCCAAGATTTATCTTTATTTTGTAACGACCTGAATTTCAATCTCCGATCAGTAGCAGCATAAATTAGAAACAGCTTGCAATCTTTAACGCTCTTTTCTCTTTTACAAGACATTTCGCTTGGAGTTAACATTTTTTTCATTGTTCTATTTTTTTTTGCAAATTTTAAAAAAACACTATGTCATGAATTTCAGAAAAAAACCATAAGAAAGGCGGAATAAAGTGACAGGAGTTTGCGCAAGGTCAATAGGATAAAAAATATATATGTATGCTCCCCCAACTCGGGTGTTGGGTATGGTTTTCATATGGAAAAACTTCTTGTAGTACCCATTTTCAACATTCGACACCGCATCTTTCAATCGCTCACTGAGAAATGGCCCGCTCTCCCAGTCATTTAGCATACCTTTAGACATGTTTCCCATTGTCTGCGACATATTTAATGTAGGAAAAGGATGATATCCAACTCCTCAGTGAAAATTGTGAGGTTATATTGCTTCGCAACAAAGCGTTTCTCCAGCGGGCATACGAACACAATCGCAATGTGATAGTCATATCCACACATGGTATTGTGTAACTTGATGTTAATGGCTGTTCAACCGGTTCTGGTGACCCCAAGAAAGTAGATCAACCGTAGATCGATAATGATTCTCTCGCCTTACGCTTTCAAATCAGTTCATCCATTTCACTTAACTTCAAACGATTGCCCGCAGACTCCCTTGTTCAAAACGCTGTGCACAACATCTCTTTCGAAGATGAACTTTTGATGCATTACGATATTCAAATTAAAGAGGCATTGGAGAAATAAGAGACCTCCATCCGGAGACCGACTTTTGTCCGGAGACATAGGTCGAAAGGCACGTAAAAAACGACGAAGCCAACCCGCATTTTGAAAATTTTAGGTGAAAAAAAAATGAAAACCCAACCCGCATTTTCCGTTGTCCATGCCATCTTTGACAAACCCAACCCAAATGTTCGGGTGTTCATGCCCTATCTTTGACAAACCCAACCCGCATTTTCGACTTGCCGCAACGCACCCTTTCGACCCACAGTATCATGACTCTGACCAAAAGAGTGCAGAAACAAAACGTGGTGTGAATCAAGCGCGGGATGTTCAAACGCTGTTTCAATTTTCTCTCACGCGGGATGTTACCGTACTGTAGCTAGTCTTCCACCAGTGTCTAGAGGAATCCACTGAACGGCGATTCCGCAAGAATGGGGCGAGCTAAGTTGGTCAATGTGACATCGGCCCACTTGGCTCAGAGGTAAGTTTCTACAGTGTTAATCGAAGGGGCGGGGGTTCGACCCTCACCCCATACAACTTCTCTTGCTGATTTTTGGGGGAGACTTTGCTTTTGTTTCAACCACTCTATCGCGGCATACGGTAGCAAAGCACACCACGCGTGCATCGAGTGTATTTCCTTCAATGCATTGGCCATGATACTGTTGACCTATGGTTAGGGACCGCAGACTCATGTCACATCTGTATAATCAACATCCGCGTAATAGAATGGTAATACCGCAGAACGTCGTGATGTGTAACATAATTCTTTATTTATCGATTTTTAATTTTACACATGTATGTTTGTTTGTTTTATTTCAATTTTCAGCTCAATCGAAAGCCCTTCTTTCTCTCTATAGCTTACGTAGTGCTTCATAGTGGTTCCATGCCCGTACCGGTTGAAATTTCATCTTTAGTAAATTGAATTCCTAATTTATGTCATGTCTCCTGGCATAGTATTCGAAATCGGCGTGTACCCTCTATTGTTTGGTCGCCTATTGATGAAACAACTTGTTGCGCTCCTCCATAATCGAACAGCTAAGCCCCGAGTTCGTTCGTTCGCTTAGTATAACCTTCGAAGCATTGAAAACTTGCGCAATTTTTGTAATTTTTAATAATTTTCTTCTCTCCTCTGTTTATTTCGCGTGTACCCTCTAATTCTTCTTCACATTTTGACAAAACAATCTATTCCGCTCCTGAAAAGACCAACCGCTAAGCCCGGCGTTCGTTCGTTCGCATGTGGTAGCCTTCGAATCATTGAACACTTCCGATTTTTTGTATGATTAGTACAGGGCCAGAATTAGCGAGGGGAGAGGGACAAATGGATGGGCGAGGGTGGTAATGACTTTAATTGCAGGAAATATCAAGAATCGGAAGTATAAATAGGGACCGCAGACCAGTGTCACATCTGTATAATCAACATCCGGGTAATAGTAGGTATACGGTGCCGTATACCGCAGAATGTCGTGATGTGTCACATTATTCTTTCTTTATCGATTTCCCAAATTACTCGTCGATTTTTCTTTGTTTCATTTATTTTTTTTAGCTCAATCGATAGCCCTTCTTTCGCTCTATTGCTTACAGAGTGATTCACGGTGATTCGATGCCCGTGCCGGTTGAACTTTCATCTTTAGTAAATTGTGTTTATAATTTTTGTCACGTTCCTTAGTATAGTCTTCGAAATCGGCGTGTCCCCTCCAATTTTTCTTCACCTATTGATCAAACAACTTATGGCGCTTATCCACAGCGCAACCGATAAGCACGGTGTTCGTTCGTTCGATTGCTGCAACCGTTGAGACATTGAAAACTTGCTATATTCTTGTGACTTCAAATAACTTTCTTCTCTCCTCTATTTATTTCGCGTGTCCCCTCTAATTTCTCTTCGCATTCTGACAAAACAGCTTATTGCGCTCCTCCACAACTGAACAGCCAAGCCCGGCGTTCGTTCGTTCGCAAGTTATAGCCTTCGAACCATTGTACACTTGCGATTATTTGTATGATTAGCACGAGGCCAGAACTGTCGAGGATAACGGAACAAATGGAAGGGCGAGGGTGATGATAACTTCAATTGCAGGAAATATCAAGAATCGGAAGTATAAACATAGGAAACAATACATTTCATGAATTTTTTTCGAAAGTTCATTTCGAGTTATGAATTTGACACACGGAACTCGCCAAACCCCGCCCACTTTCATGTATTTTGATAGACATTTTCGAAGATGTTTTGACACTCTGGTTTATTTTATTGGCTATTTTAATTTTACTTAGTCGAATCAGCGCAATCAAAAGTATCACTCACGAGAAAGCTAGTTTTTTAAACAGTCGATTTCGTTGTATGCGCTGCGGTCCCTAAGTATAAACATAGGAAACAAAACATTACATGAAAATTTTCATTCCGAGTTATGAATTTGACACATGGAACTCGCCAAACCCCGCCCACTTTCATGTATTTTTGCAACACGTTTTCGAAGATGTTTTGCCACTTTTGTTTATTTTATTGACTATTTTAATTTTACTTAGTCGAATCAGCGCAATCAAAAGTATCATTCACGAGAAAGCTAGTTTTTTAACGTTCGATTTCGTTGTACGCGCTGCGGTCCCTACCTATGGTTATGATTTTATCTAACTATTGAAGTAAATTTTAATTTTTTTGTACTACGTGTTTATTTCATTTATTGCATGATATGGCACACGGCGACCATTAATTTCACAGTAATAATAGTTTCCGCGGCTTTTTATCAGTGAAATGGATGGTGGTCCCTATCTCGAAATGCTGCGAAACCCAATGTTCCTTCAAGTAATTCGAATAAATCGCAAAATTAGCGTAAAAATGCATTGCATCCAAGCTAATTTAAAAGGATTTCATTGTTTAGAAAAAAAAGTGATCGATTTTCTGTCGGGGATATTATACATCTGCCTGGGATTTACTATAGTTATAAAAGGAAGACCCGCGACATACCGTATTCCGCAAGGATATCGGGATGATTTGGACTTAGAGCGAGTGCGTGATCCATAATCATCTTGCACTGCAATAACGTAATGAAAATAGACGGATTGAATTAGAGTAACCTTCTTTGAATTTCCATTCTGCATCGCTTGTATGGCTGCAGAAAGGGCAGTTAAAGCTTCCGATTCACGAGCTACACTCACTTCTGTATTAGCCTCATTGAATTTCCTGCGAATATTGTTTGACAGTAAGAAAGAGCTCATTGTATTTACCTGACAACGTCCTTATTTTTGACTCCTGTCCACCTCTCGATAGGGAACGGCTCCTCTAGGTAAGCGGCCCTGATCCTCGTCGAATCTTCGCCGATTGCAAGTAGTTTTCCACCATTTTTCCATCGTTTTGTCTTCACTAAATCAGCAAGGAATGACTGGATGGAGGGTAGTACGCACTGAAATACAATGGTTTAATTGAATACAGAATGATGCTTTATAAAGAGCCTAAATACTATTAAATGGCAGTTTTCTAGCTGACTTTGATCGTAAAGCACCACTTGCCTGAACAATGATTGAAACAATGATACAAATCGAGACGACTTTCCACCACGACGTTGACCAATGTTCTGACGAACTATTCCGACGTGAACGAGAAATGCGTATCCGCCCGCAATCGTCGACCATCTCAAGTACGCATTGGAATAGCAAATAAAAAAAATTAGAAGACACTAAACAAACATCACATTTAATCACATACAATATACACTTCTGCAGAATTACGTACAACAATTTGAAATGCATGATTCCCACGCGGAATACCCTTCCGTCATATTCAACAAGATAATATAGGTGGCGTCTCACGTGCACGGTACTGTGTTCAAGCGCGTGCAGAGCTTCTTTTTTAGGGTCGCTTCTCGCTATATTTGCCATTAGACGTTTCGACGTCTATTTCGTGAACTAAACTGAATAGTGATTAAACATGCTGGAAATGTTCACACGAGTCCAGCCCACTACCCTTTCTGGAGCTGTCCCCTCCTTTAAAGAACGTCGTCCATTCCGTGAGTGCAAATTTTAAAGATTGATGGACGGAAATGTCGTGTATTTGTTTTTTTCTTCTTAATTAAATTATCCATTTGGTCATAAATGGTGTTTAAAAATAGTTTATTATTGCCTGACTTCTAGCTTAAGCCCATCGGTTAGCTGATTACTGAAAATAAAAAAAAGAAATACATACATTATATGTATATTTTTATACGAAAGTGGAAGAGTACAATTGCCCGCTAAATATTATGACATAGGAATAACCAAGTGATTTCACAATCCCGGAAGGGGCGGAGCCACGGCATGGCGTTTCTCGTCTATTATAAATTCAGAAACACTCATCCCAAATAGTAAACACCTTCCCGCTCCTAAACAACAGATACGGATGTGAGAGAGAGCATATTAACAGGAGTATATACCAACGGCCGTGTATTAACCGGTGTATATAACACCAAGTATATTTATAAGGTGCGTGCTTCCTTTTCTTACTAGTATGGTGAGAGAGTGTTCAAATGAATGAAGTGATGATTTCTTTTTATACAAATATTACAACCATTGCATCTTCCTGAAGGTGATTTGAATTATATAGCGTTCATATTTGTTCGATAATTAGTTCTTCAGATGCTCGTAAAAATGATGTCGCCGAAATCAGAAGACAGCAACCGAACAAGGTTATAAACGTCACGTGTTTCTTCTCGTAGTAGTTGTTAATGATTGGAGAAGAGAACTAGAATTGTCCTTTCTCTTTTCCTCCCGTTCACGCATCATTTGTAAAGTTACACAAGCCATCATTGAACTCATTGTTACAGTGGACCACAAAATGAGCCATACTGACGACCATAAGAAGATCATCAATCATTTATCATGAAATTTTTTTCATATTGCAGGTTCCCTTGATAATCGAGAGATTCGAGGGTGAGCGTTCTCTTCCCCTCATGGACCGATGCAAATTTCTTGTTCCCGATCATATTACCATCGCCGAGCTTATGCACATCATCCGACGACGGTGAGATTGATTTTAAACGACACAATGAATACCGAATAAACAACTAAAGCGGCGGTATTTTCCATGTGAATACAATGCTTTATTCAGTCTGCAACTGCATCCTGAACAGACATTCTTCCTGCTCGTCAATGAGAAGGCGATCGCTACTAATTCGATGACTCTCTCTCAGCTTTACCAATCGGAACAAGATGCCGATGGATTCCTCTATCTCGTGTACACTTCCCAGCCCGCCTTCGGTTGAATGTTCATCCCCTAGTCACTCATTATGTATATATGTGAATACTCCCAGTTCTCTCAAACGAGCCAATCAATCGATTCCTCATACCTCTCACTACGTCTTTACGCTAAGAAATCTGCATCGTGACGATCATAATGTCCCTGGCATAAATGTATATTCAAACCAACTTTTGTGCTCAGAAGATTTCATTTAAAAAGTGGTAATGTGAACATAGCAAAGTAAAATTACAAGCTGTAATGACTTCTCATTCTTCGGCATTTTGGAAGGGGTTTGGAATCTGTTCCATACCATCGGAAGGTGCGACGACCGTGATAGCCGTTCCTCGTGCAACAATCAGCCCTGTAAAATATATATGTATTGGGGGAGGTGGTTCAATACCCTCGTTCGAAAAGCCATCGTCTCACAAAGCGCCCGCAAATAGTAAAGTTACCCACCACCAGGGAAAACATGTGATATATGTTTTAAATGCTTGGATACGAACACGGTTGGACGCGTTGGGATGAAATAGAACACGCTTGAAATAAAACTTTCCATTCTTGCTCGGTCGACTTCAGTTACTCATCCAAATACACGCTGAAAACCGAATTTCTAACTACAAAATCATATTTTTCTCTAAATAATTGGTCAATCTACCTCCGTTTTATTGCGGAATCTGATTTATCGTACCGTGTTACCCATTGTAGTATATTTCGTTTGGCCCATATCTGGGAATATTTCTCTGCACCCTTAGCAACTTCGCCGACTTGTACTGTACTTCTTGTACATTTTCGAACTTACGAGGTCATACTTGATCATAACTCAATGTCAGCTCAAATTCGTCCTCATGGGCACACTCGGTGTTCAATCGAAAGATCATTCTGAGCCTGATAAATCATTCTATGACGTTCTAGACGAAACAGTCAGCTGTTTTTGTGTTACAGCCAAAAGACTATAAGAAGCCGCCACAACGGCGCCCAGAAGAATCAGCTTGCGAAATTGATGCCAACAGCGTGTTCAGCGTGGAAAGTTATCCCTAGCACCAAGTTTTAAGCTATTTCAATTTTTGAACTGTTTTGTTCAATTTGTTAGATCACGGCTGGGCGTAAAATGAAAATTTTACGGATTCGTAAAACCGTAAAATTTACGAATCTTGAATACCGTAAAATCCGTAAATTACGTAAAAATATTTATACTTTGATATTTATCTAACTATTTAATTTAATTTGTTCTCCAAATAGATGGGAATGTCGTCTTAGGATAATCCTTCCAGCAATAAAACGAATTTTCGCATATTCGAAAAATTTCGTAAACTTGGAATGGTTATGCTACTCCTAGATACGAACAAAACAAATCAAGACTACATTTCTAGTCTGAATAAAATAGCTATTCAAATAGAGAAGTTCAGGAAAAAAAATACTTTCAGAAATTTTCCTCAAAAAATGATTAGTATAGCATTTTGGTGTAAAAACAACCAAAAAAATAATTCACGGATTTTACGGATCGGTAAAATAGATATTTTACGGTTAAGGTCGGTAAAATCCATAATCGTAAAATCCCAGCCCTGATACTGACGTACATAGATACAGTGCTTGTTGCATTGTTTTGGCTGTAACACAAAAACCGCTGACTGTTTCGTCCAGAACGTCATGGAGCGATTTATCAGGCTTAGAACGATCTTTCGATTGAACACCGAGTGGGCCCATGAGGACGAATTTGAGATCAGTTATGATCAAAAACGTCTACGTAAGTGCGAAAATGTACAAGTCAGCGAAGTTGCTAAGGGTGCAGAAAAATATTCTCTGATATGGCATAGTATCATGGCCAATGCAAAGAAGGAAATGCACCCCATACACGCGTGGTGTGTCTATCTACCGTATCCCGGGAGCGTTTTTGAAACAAAGGCCGAGTCTCCCCAAAAATCAGCAAGATAAGTTGCATGGGGTGGGGGTCGAACCCCTGACCCCTCGACCAACACTGTAGAAATTTGCCTATGGACCAAGTTGTCCGAAATGACACAAGTCATGTTACCTCGCCTCACTCTTGGGGAATCGATGATCAGCGGTTCCCCCTAGACACTGATGGAACACTAGCTACATTACGCTTGTTTTTGTGGTAAGAGAACATTTCACTTTAAATCACTCTGTTCGAACAAAAAGTACTGTAAGTACGCCACGTTTTGTTTCTGCACTGTTTCGTTCAAAGTCATGATACTGTGATGGGCGAAACGAAATATGTCACCATGGGAAACACGGTACTATAGATCAGATTCCGCAATAAAACGGAGGTAGTTTGACAACTTATTTCGAGAAAAATATGATTTTGTAGTTAGAAATTCGGTTTTCAGCGTGTATCTCCGGAACCATTAAAGTTAGAAAACGGTGCTAATTGAGAAAAATGTAGAACTCGCCGCTCGCTACATTTTGAAAAAAAATATTGAAGAAAAATATTTTGAACTGACGGATATATGATTCAAATAAGTAAATCACAAAAATTTCGAAAAAAAATGAAAATCTCTTCTATTTACTATCATCACTGACATCGAAATCGGTGACATAATTGTTTTTGACTTCAGAAGGCTGATTTTTTCTACGCTCTCTCAGAATATCTGTGGTAAAAGCTCTGTGAAAATCTGGAGCCGGGATATTGAGCAAGGCGCAAATTCGAAATGATGTCCGCGTTCACGGAGGCTCAAAACCCCCACTCCCCCACAAGAAAAATGAACAGCGAAGGTCCGCAGACCTGATTGTATGAAACATCGGGAAGTCAGGGTTTTCGCGCTGGGACCGGAGGTGCAATCGCCAACTGAAATTGGCGCACGAAAGGCGCATGATGCTTGCGCGTCGCACATGGCACATTACGCTATGCGCAACTGTTATGCGCAACGAGTTTCCAAGACCTTTTTTATACTCCCCGTGAGCCGCCGTGGCATTTGTTGGTGATAAGGCATTTCGGAGAAACCTATTCGGAAAAGCACACTTGGGAAAATACATTTTTGAAAAGGACGTTTCGGTGAGTCATTTATTTTCGAGTCATTTGCTTGTTACCATCGTGTTGTTTGAATTGGGATATACAAAAGACAAAGAAGTAGTTGATATTTATGAAGAAGACAGCTTTTAAACTGATGTGCCGAAAATAGTTCATGCCGAACAGCCCTGATGAATTGATCGAGAAAAAATGTGTTAACTTTTTTTTCTCCTGTCTCTCTCAAATTCAAGAGCCCTTTTCAACAAAAATAGCCACTACTCTTAGTAGCGATTGAGAATTTTCCAACAATTTTTTTTTGCCTGGACTGAATGTGTTCCCGTAACCGAATTACCCCTGGACCAAACACAGAACGCCCGCTGGACCACAATTCTGAAAACGCAGTGTGCTTAACATGTACCAACCTCGCTAGTTTTCCATTTCACTTCGTGTGATTTTGCACTTTTTCTGTCCCGCTTTGATAAGACGATGATTTTTCTTTTAATAATTTTATAAAGCAGTAGGAGAATTTTTTCTTGAAACCAACCAAGGTTTCTTGTCTCATCTCCGATTATGGTGGGATCTTCGGCATCTCTGAGATGTTCTACAGCTCCATCCAACACCAGATTCAATAACTGATCGTATCCCTTGAGAACACCCGTCGCTGCATCAAGTCATGGTATATAACTGTGTTAGGTTATTTATTTGGACACGAACCTTCACGACCCCCTTGGAACTTAACTCGTACTTTCTTGTCAAGGAACTTGGACAGATCAACGATGGATTCTTTCTTCTTTCTTTGAGAATCGTCCTTCTCGTTCACCATCTCAGAAGCAGATACTCTCAAAATAGTGTTCATGCTGATCGAATAAGCAAAGACGACATAAAGTAAACACCGTGTCAAGCGAGGGAACAAAGCCCATTTGCGTGGCGCGCACGGCATTTCAGCTCTACGTAAAATAAAGACAGAATCAATTGAATACCGTACATTATCTCACGGAAACCCGCGAATTTCAAACAACTATGTAGCTGCCCAGCATACATGTAGTGCTAAGAATCCTTAAGAATTGCTAGCCGCGAATTTCACAATGATTAAATTCAAAATTATATTCTTCCGCCCTGTCTTCTATTTAACCGTTGTGTTAAAAGCCGAAAATCGCCAATCGGCCCTTAAAATGTCGTGCCGCGTTTAGAATAAAATGCCTATGGCTATGCAAAGTAGATCCAAACAACAATAATAGTGCCACGAGCTTTAGCGTATAATTACATAGTATCTAAATACAACAATAAATAAATTAGATTTTTATTTGAATGTTTTAAAATATGTTTGAAATACACCACAAATAAGCTAACTCACCAAAAACATAGACTAAAAGTCGGCCCGCGGCCCGCGGCTGGCCGCCATAGACTAAAAGTCGGCCCGCGGCCCGGCCGCAGGTGACTAAAAGTCGGCCCGATGGTAATTAATATCAATTAATTAATTAATTATATTTCCCTATCTGAAAATTCACTGACACAGTGCATACTTGCAACTGATCATGATTTGAACACAATTCAAAGTATTTTTTTCACTGTTCTTTCAGGAGATTAATCCGACTACACCGATGAGATTATCCGATTGATAATATTTTATGTGTCTACTTTTATCATGGTATACTATAACAAAATTAATGCCGGAACAGAGGAGGTGCACCTCGAGTAGGTCATGCCTGGCGATAATACCGTATTGCTCTTACAGTATCCTCGACTGTCGTAGCGGGTTTACAGTAAGCCGGAAATTTGAAGTAGAACAAAATTATTCTGGAATTGACGAATGAGCAAGATCTCGAGTAGTTATTGCTGGGAGGCTATACGGTAGTTATGGTACCGTATCGCGATTACCGTAATCCGTCTTACCGTATATCGGAAATTACCGTAATTCATTCTACCGTATACCAAGCACAGCTCTATAAAACTTGTCTAGAGTTACCTCCCACCGAAGAGTCACAGGAGCGATGAGAAACACGCGTCCCACTACTTCAGGTTGCTATCTCTACAACGGCCTGCGGCCGGCCGCAAGTGACTAAAAGTCGGCCCGCGGCCCGAGCCCGATGTTCACAATAGAAAAAAAAATGTGATCTAATGGGGTCTCTTTAATGAATTCAATCAGAATTATCCCGTGAGATAGCAAATATTTTTTTCATAAAAATATTTCTCATCAGTCGGTTTTTATCGGATCATCCAACGTAGTACCCCGTCCACAGATTTCATTGTACATCTGACCGATGTGATTAGATGGAATTTGAAATATTTTTTTCTGACGACTTCTTATAAATTTGCCAAGCCAATTAGTTCAATTTCAGAAATTCGCTACATTACGGTAGCTGCCTTTGATATGATCAGAGATCAATCACATTTTCATGAATATCTCTTAGCCAATCTGATGACCATCTCTTCCCCGCACTTTCGCCTCTTTCACAACACTGATGTCAAGCAGTGCTGGTATTTTTGATCTTAATTTTTTTTGAATTTTTTGACCAATTCAAAAAATTCAAAATTAAATTTTTTTTTGATTTTTTTCAAAAAATATTTGGAATGTGTTTTACAAAAAATAGTGCTACATTTAGGGACCGCAGCGCGTACAACGAAATCGAACGTTAAAAAACTAGCTTTCTCGTGAATGATACTTTTGATTGCGCTGATTCGACTAAGAAAAATTAAAATAGTCAATAAAATAAACAAAAGTGGCAAAACATCTTCGAAAACGTGTTGCAAAAATACATGAAAGTGGGCGGGGTTTGGCGAGGTCCATGTGTCAAATTCATAACTCGGAATGAAATTTCGAAAAATTTTCATGTAATGTTTTGTTTCCTATGTTTATACTTCCGATTCTTGATATTTCCTGCAATTAAAGTCATTACCACCCTCGCCCATCCATTTGTCCCTCTCCCCTCGCTAATTCTGGCCCTGTACTAATCATACAAAAAATCGGAAGTGTTCAATGATTCGAAGGCTACCACATGCGAACGAACGAACGCCGGGCTTAGCGGTTGGTCTTTTCAGGAGCGGAATAGATTGTTTTGTCAAAATGTGAAGAAGAATTAGAGGGTACACGCGAAATAAACAGAGGAGAGAAGAAAATTATTAAAAATTACAAAAATTGCGCAAGTTTTCAATGCTTCGAAGGTTATACTAAGCGAACGAACGAACGCGGGGCTTAGCTGTTCGATTGTGGTGGAGCGCAACAAGTTGTTTCATCAATAGGCGACCAAACAATAGAGGGTACACGCCGATTTCGAATACTATGCCAGGAGACATGACATAAATTAGGAATACAATTTACTAAAGATGAAATTTCAACCGGTACGGGCATGGAACCACTATGAAGCACTACGTAAGCTATAGAGAGAAAGAAGGGCTTTCGATTGAGCTGAAAATTGAAATAAAACAAACAAACATACATGTGTAAAATTAAAAATCGATAAATAAAGAATTATGTTACACATCACGACGTTCTGCGGTATTACCATTCTATTACGCGGGTGTTGATTATACAGATGTGACATGAGTCTGCGGTCCTTAGCTACATTTTGCCGAAATGAATACGAAATACGTAAAATTTAGCACCTACTTTGAAATAGTTATTCCAATTGACCTATTCACCTGATAGATGTGTGATACGCCTATGAAGATCCTGTCCGAGAGCATCACTCATAGATGATTTTTTGACATACGGAAAACCTAACAGCCCTTTAAATATATTTATTCATTATACATAGCCAGAGGGAGAACAAGAGTAACAGTACAATATTTCAGTTTCTTTTTATCACAACGGTCAAATCTACAATGAGATTTGTAGACGGGCCGCCAATGGGAGAATGGGCCGCACACCCTCCCGTTCATTTCAGTCATCTCTCATAATGTTAAAATATATTTCGATTATCGAGACTTAGTGTGAACCGTCAACACGCGATGAAGTAAAAAATGAAAAAAAATTGAACCTCCGACTCGGGCCGCGGGCCGACTTTTAGCCATCGGGCCGACTTTTAGTCACTTGCGGCCGGCCGCAGGCCGTTGTAGAGATAGCAACCTGAAGTAGTGGGACGCGTGTTTCTCATCGCTCCTGTGACTCTTCGGTGGGAGGTAACTCTAGACAAGTTTTATAGAGCTGTGCTTGGTATACGGTAGAATGAATTACGGTAATTTCCGATATACGGTAAGACGGATTACGGTAATCGCGATACGGTACCATAACTACCGTATAGCCTCCCAGCAATAACTACTCGAGATCTTGCTCATTCGTCAATTCCAGAATAATTTTGTTCTACTTCAAATTTCCGGCTTACTGTAAACCCGCTACGACAGTCGAGGATACTGTAAGAGCAATACGGTATTATCGCCAGGCATGACCTACTCGAGGTGCACCTCCTCTGTTCCGGCATTAATTTTGTTATAGTATACCATGATAAAAGTAGACACATAAAATATTATCAATCGGATAATCTCATCGGTGTAGTCGGATTAATCTCCTGAAAGAACAGTGAAAAAAATACTTTGAATCGTGTTCAAATCATGATCAGTTGCAAGTATGCACTGTGTCAGTGAATTTTCAGATAGGGAAATATAATTAATTAATTAATTGATATTAATTACCATCGGGCCGACTTTTAGTCACCTGCGGCCGGACCGCGGGCCGACTTTTAGCCATCGGGCCGACTTTTAGTCTATGGCGGCCGGCCGCGGGCCGCGGGCCGACTTTTAGTCTATCCCACCAAAAACATGCGACACCACAATTGCGCATACGGCCTATGGCCATGGCTATGGCGAAAACGTGCCGCAAGGGCCTGGACCTCGTTCAAGTTGTGGAGGACACCAGCGCAATTATGTTGTTGTAGCTGGTAATTTGCTTGCAGCTTGCCAAATTGAGAAACTTAAATAACTTTCGCGCGTATTGCGTGATACTCAGTTCCAGTTCGCGCAATGATAAAGCAAATAAGTTTGGTCATGGGTATTTACTTGCTATGGTGTTCCCTGCATACACCATACACCATATCTGCTGATCCTTGCTGCAGACTTGCGCAGACACGAAAGTACACAATAACTACATTAAAGTTACCGGCAATTTGCTTGATCCTTGCCCGAAATCGAACTGAGTATCACACAATATGCGCGCAAGTTATTTTAGTTTCTCAACTTGGCGAGCTTCAAGTAAATTTCCGGCTACAACAACATAATTGCCTGTTCCACGCAACTTGCACGGGGCCCAGATTCTTGCGGTAAATTTGCACTGGCGTATCCATATATATTTGCTCTACGGAGCTTTATTTTTACGTGCATTTCAACTGATCATTATATATTGAATCTTTTTTTTCAGTCTCCAATCGTCGTCTAATCATTGTAGACATCAATGTAAGAGTGGGAGATGGTGGAGCTTACGGATAATGGGCTGAAGGCGTTCGAGAAGTACGAAAAATTCTACACGAGCTACATACGTCCCCCATTCGCCAAAATTTATTATCCGTCTGCTGAAGAGTTCCTTGATCCAATCGCTTACGTCTCTCAAATCAAACCCGAAGCCGAAAAGTATGGAGTAGTCAAGATTGTGCCACCAAAGGTGATTAATGTCTCAGTGGTACTGCCGAGAGATCTTTTTCGCTATTTATTCCTTCGGTGTGTGGCCCAATATAATATGTGATGGTTTGTAGGATTTCAAGCCATCGTTCGCTATCGATAAGCACACGTTTACCTTCACTCCGCGCATTCAGAAACTCGGCGAGGTGAGTTATTCTTGCTTCATGCACAATCGATTTTTTTCTCTCGTTTGAACAATTGATTTGGGTGTCCATTGGACATTATGTTTGACACACAATGAACCCTCTAAATTTGAGATCGATGCATTCATGCGTGAGAAGAATGCGTTCACTGAGCGGATCACCAATTACTGGGAGTTGCAAGGCTCTACATTCCGTCAACCAACACTTGAGAATCGACCAGTCGATCTATTCAAGGCTCATGTAGTTAGTTGTATTAATTTAAAATATTTTTTCACCGCAATTGAATCCGTACACAACTATATTTACAATAGCCCATTATTATGAGAAATTGAGCTGATTCGTTCGGAAGGAGGATTCGAGGCAGTTTGCATCAACAAGAGATGGACTGCGGTGGCAAAAGCTCTCAATCTCAAGAGCAATCAAGTACGTCACTTTAAATTTATCTTGTTTGTGAATATCACGCGTGTAACATACGGGTCGAGACAAGTGCCATACTCGAGACAAGTGCCATACTCAAAAAAAAATCGAAAATCACTATTTATCATTTTTTGGATAACCCTTTGATGCTCGAATACATAGCGTTTCGCTTTTTTTCTTCATAAGATCAATATTGACGTCGAGAGACTTCGTTTACTGTCTCACCCTGAAAAATGATCTCTTCTTTGCGGCTTCAGAGTGAAATTGGCAAGAAGATCACAAAGACATAAATTGTAGAGAATCTTCCGGAGATTACAATTACCATTTCTTAGAAATTTTGCAATTAATTATGAAATAAATTAATTGGCATAAATCTGGCGTTTGGACCGCTTTTGGAATCCAGAAAATTTTTTAAGCTGAAAGTCTGGAGCTTGTAATGACGAATCGATTGGTATACTACATTAAGGGTTGAATAGTTTGATAAATCTCGGTTTGATCCTAAAAAATGAACTTAACCCTCGATTTCAGCGATTTCCCACCCTCAGAGGAGAGACTCCGCTTTTACAGCGTAGCTTGTGCGCCGGATTGGTGCCGGGTTCGACGCAGCGCGCGCTTAACCATACACCAATCGGGCTGCGTTTCTGTTGAAAGGTCCCGAACGCAAAGGCGCGCGTTCCTATTACATTGTGACATTGATTGCCACATTTTCCTGAAGTTGAATAATGCATTATTTGAGGCCGGGAGCAAACTGAAGGATCACTACAGCAAACTGGTGCTACCATTCATTGAGAACATCGAAGTAAGAATATCAATTAGTGATAATTAAAAGGTAGCAATATGCGTTGTAGCGGAAGGAGCTGAAGAAAGAGTTGGAGGAGGATGAGGACGAAGAGAAACAATACGAGGGAAATAGAGGATTGGGAGAGGGACGGAGCGGTATGCAGGGAAGAAGCAGCATGCAGGGTGGAAGCACACTTTCCAAGGCTAAAAGCACCAAAAAGAAATCCGAGTCCAGAGGTGAGTGTAACAATACTTGTAATTTCAAAAGCTTGCTCAAATGCAGCAAGAACCTGGACCTCGTGAAAGTTGCCAGGAACACCACGTTTAATATACTAAATGACACATAACATATATGAAGCCATTTTCCAAAGAATCGAACATTTCCGCGGTAAAAAATATCGATGAAACTCTGTGATTTGGGGTAATCGAGTGTTATTTATTATTTTTTTTATTTATCGTACACCACAAGGGTGCGACAACATGTACAAAAATGAACGAGTTAAAAATTATATTTAATAATGGGTCATTCGCAGGAGTGGGGAGCGGGAAGGGAGTGATCGGGGCCACCGCACGGGAATTAGGAGTGAGGGGAGGAGCCTCAAAAGCGGTGGAGGAGCCGCTTATCCAATGTATGTCTTATTGGATCTCCGTGTGGTGCCCAAATCGGGGAAGTGTTCGGAGTTGGGGAGGGGATCTATAGATTGGGAACAGGAATACCTAGTGATGATGGGAGGTCAGCAATTAGCAATAAATGATTTTTGATAGTGGGGATGGAAAGTTTAGGGTCACAAATTAAGTGTAATTTATTCAAAAAACGGGCAGTTCTATGAGCGAACGATGCTTTGAGATTTTCGCGGGAGGCTTTCGGGATATGCAAAACAAATGCATTATGACGCCTACTTATGGAACGAAAAGTGTAGAAACGATTGACCGGTAGATCAACAGAACAAGCAAAGATTTTCAATGCAAATACAAAATCAGCAACGATCCGACGAACATAGAGACTACAAATATTGTAGTAAGCCAAACGATCAGAATACGATGGAGAAACTAATTGGGAGCGAGAACAACGGAAAAAGAGAAGACGAGTAAATAGGTGTTGGACAGATTCTAGTCGTCGAATTCGGCCTTTAGATGAAAGGGGCCATACAGGTGATGCATATTCTAAGATGGGAACGATAAAAGATTTATATGCTTTAGTGTAGGGCTCAACCGTTTTTTGTGTTCTGATGACAATGGACATACTCATTTTCCATGTGCGGCCCGATCTGTGTACATGAACAAGAAAACTATGTGCTCTACACAAAGTTTTTTTCGAAATTTTTTGTTGAAAATCATCAAAAATGATGTAGATAGGCGTGATCGCCATCAAATTCTGCACCTGAGACAACAATGATTACAAAAATTGCATTTCCAAGTTGAGAAATTCGATAAAGCTTGATTTCAACGTGTAGCCACCTGGCGCCAAGGGCGCTTCACATGAAAAATGGATGCGCCCATCGTCATTAGCACACTCGACTACCCATTAGGTCGAATTAAGATCCCAGAGAGTTATTACGTCTCCAAAATCAATACCCGCTTTGAAACTTTTACTGTTAGTTGTAGCATGCCAACTTTGAGGCCGTTTTTCAATGTTTCAACACAATTTCTGAAAGAACTTTCTTCTTAGAGCTATGACTACTTTTATACGCTCTTTCGACTAGCGTTGATTGTTTTACAAAATATCTTCTAATTTGCATAATAACAAACTTTTTTGATTCTACAAAAATCTGTTCGAAAGTCCTTATTTTGTATTCTTTAGAAGTATGTACAAGGAGGCGGGATGGCCGAGTGGTGTAAGGCGCTATTTGACAAAAGAATGGTCACGAGTTCGATCCCCGCCCAGGTTCACCAAGCCTTCCATCCCCCTCATTTTTACATTTTTACATTTGAACAAGTTTATCAGCTGATTTGGTTGTTAGGTCAACTGGGTCGCCATTAGAGTTCCTTGCGATTTGCATGAAGAGAGGTCCAGCTGCCTTTACGAAATCATCTCTCCATCTCTTAGCCGGTCTTAAACGCTTCTTCTTGCCTCTTGGGGTCCATCCGAGCACTTTCAGACTCCATCGATTATAGCATAATTTCGAGAGCCTCTCTACCCATATCCATTTACGCATTTCCGCCTCTCTCACAACATCCTTCAAATTCGTAGTTCACGTATCCGCTCATTTGTAATGTGATCTAGTACGGTGATCCCTAACATTTTCCGTTCGAGTTTACGCTGAGTGATTCCTGGTTTCGTTTTAGTTAGGTACCAAGTTTCAGCACCATATATAAATGCCGGGAGAACTACACCATCGAATGGGAGCTTTTTAAGGTATTGTGCATACATTTTCCGTTCCGTCAATAACGAAACTACTGTGCAAAAAGTCGGCGAAATGCTAACACGCCATATCAATATTTCCGTGATTTTATTACGTGCTCTCAATAGCAGTGGAATGCACGTTTTATGAAATAGGAATGAAATAATTTTAGAGAAGATGTCTGCCTTACAGTAGGGAATATAATGTTCCGAAAAATGGACTAATTCGCACTAACGACCGTTTCGCCAAAGTGGGCGGAAACTGCTAGGTTTTTGAACTGCACAATACATTGGACTCCCCCCTTTTCGGGAAAATTATTATTTTTTAACCCCCCTCGGTGGCGGTAAAATTGGTAGCAACATTGATTGCCTAAGGTAACGTGCCCCAGCACATCATTCCACCGGCCGGTCAACCTTACAGAAAGGCCTTTGGAGTGAGAGAGTGTGCGAAATCGAGAGGGACTCTCTCACTTTTGCACACTCTCTCGCCCTAACCCTGGTCCGTAGGTTTGGAATCATGTGCCAGAAGCCTTAGCAGCAGGGGATACGTAGATCTGTTCCGCAACCGGCCTTACCGGAGGGCCCCGGCAGAGTAGTCGCTTGTCGGCGTAAAGTCCTCTTGATTCCGGTATCAACTTTACCTTTTTACAAGGTCATAAGGATTCGAATGATTTGTCTATGCTCTCCCAACTCGAGAGTTGGCACTGTATTTCATCGGAAATCCGTTATGTATAACAGTCTCCCCATTATAAACATCTGGCACCGCTTCATTCGAAGGGAAAGAGGGCTTTGAATGTTCAAGAATAATAGATTGCCGGATCATTCTTCACGTGAAGTACGGGTGAGTCGGAGTGAAATGCCGAAAGTTACAATAAATTTCACTATTTCCTATGAAATACAGTGCCAACTCCCGAGTTGGGAGAGCATAGACATATCATTCGAATCCTTATGACCTTGTACATACTTCTAAATAATAAAAAAATAAGGACTTTCGAGCAGATTTTTGTAAAATCAAAAAAGTGTGTTATTATGCAAATTAGAAGATATTTGGTAAAATAATCGACGCTGGTCAAAAGAGCGCATAAAAGTAGCCACAGCTCTATATATATCTATGTATATTTATGCGTGTTCAAAGAAAACGCGGTTACAAATAGAAAGAGGAAAACGATAAAATGAGAAAAGAATGTGCGATAACGAAGTGAGATCCTGAGAGGTCGGGGGTCATATATGAATTTTGCTCATGCAGAGAAACTGATTTGATTACCGGGTTTTGAGAAAAGCCGAGCCGCTCTGGGAAAGGAACTATGGTGTCTATAGTTGGCATGAGAGCCAGCATTTGCGAAATTTATACCATTTCGTGTGTAATAATAACTGAAATGATGCGGTTTGAGTTTAGAGATTTTGTATTTGCCTCTCAGAAGATTCATGGCTGTCTTCAAGTCTATCGCTTCTCTACGCTTTTCTAATTTGTCTAATCCTAATTTCTTATTCCTTTCCGCTACTTTCGGGATGGTTTCTCGTGTCATATTGAAGCAACGCATGAAAAGTCGGCGAGTGAAATAATTCTGGACTTTTTCAAGTACCTTTTTGTTTTGGATCATGTAGGGGTTAAACACAGTGGAGGCACTTTCTAGGATGGGTCTTATGTATATCACGCCTGTCACGTAAGGATCGAGTCAAATCAGAGGGGGCCTGGTACATTTTGTGACCCCCCAATATTGTTTCAGTTTTGGATAGCCATTAGGGTCCCTCACAAGATAGCGTCGAGCTTTTTCCCCAGAGATCGATTTCCTCGACGATAGACGACGTCGAAGTTGGCGGAGGCAAGAAGGAGGGCCTCTTTGGAGCTCTGTATCTTTCTTCAAAATGAGTATACCGGGAAATTTCCAACAGATGATCTGTGCAGGATCATCTGGAGAACAACTCTATGTAGTTGGGCCCACGATATCACCTAAACTAATTAGTCCAACTATTGTGCAGTTCAAAAACTTAGCAGTCTCCGCCCACTTAGGCGATACGGTCGTTAGCGCGAATTAGTCCATGTTTCGGAACATTATATTCCCTACTAAGGCAGACATCTTCTCTAAAATTATTTCATTCCTATTTCATAAAACGTGCATTCTACTGCTATTGAAAGCGCATAATTAAATCACGGAAATATTAATATGGCGTGTTACGATTTCGCCGACTTTTTGCACAGTAGTTTCGTTATTGTCGGAACGGAAAATTTACGCACAATAATTAAAACTTTTAATTTTAGTTGTGTTTTCGGGCCCAGGATAATCTCGGCGTTAATTTGTAGAGCTCGTCAAGACGAATCGAATGGTATGCTGAACTATGTGATTCATTTTGCATCTCTGCCTTTCATGGCCGAAAAACTATTTCGCACAATCCCACGCGTGACCTCGTGTTGTGTGAGAGAGAGCGAGAGACGCGCCGTCCCACAGTTCATGTGTCCACGGGCTCTTCCCTCCATGTCCCCAGCATAGCTCAGTCGGTAGCATGATAGACTGTCTTTTTAAAAGTTGTGGGTTCAATTCCATTTTTCGTCTATAATTTTTGCACATTTTTTGCTGAATCCAATAGGCATTGTTATTGAATCCGAACTTTTTTTACAAATAGCACAGTTGGATGAGCGCTTGACACCCGAGGTGTTTGAGTGGTCACTGATCCGCATTTTGTGCACGAGAGAGGAAAATGACCGACATCTTGTTCGTCCCCTGATTCAGACGTAAAAAATATATTTCAATCACATTATTAGAGCTACTCGTTTTCTCATTCTTAACTCCCTCTTTCTCTCTCTCTCTCTTCAACAAATACACGACGATCGAGACTCAGCAAAAATGTGTCAAGCGCTCATCCAGCTGTGCTATTTGTAAAAAAAGTTCGGATTCAATAACAATGCTTATTGGGATTCAGCAAAAAATGTGCAAAAATTATGGACGAAAAATGGAATTGAACCCACAACTTTTAAAAAGACAGTCTATCATGCTACCGACTGAGCTATGCTGGGGACATGGAGGGAAGAGCCCGTGGACACATGAACTGTGGGACGGCGCGTCTCTCGCTCTCTCTCACACAACACGAGGTCACGCGTGGGATTGTGCGAAATAGTGTTTCGGCAATGAAAGGCAGAGATGCAAAATGAATCACATAGTTCAGCATACCATTCGATTCGTCTTGACGAGCTCTACAAATTAACGCCGAGATTATCCTGGGCCCGAAAACACAATTAAAATTAAAAGTTTTAATTAGTTGGACTAATTAGTTTAGGTGATATCGTGGGCCCAACTACATAGAGTTGTTCTCCAGATGATCCTGCACAGATCATCTGTTGGAAATTTCCCGGTATACTCATTTTGAAGAAAGATACAGAGCTCCAAAGAGGCCCTCCTTCTTGCCTCCGCCAACTTCGACGTCGTCTATCGTCGAGGAAATCGATCTCTAGGGAAAAAGCTCGACGCTATCTTGTGAGGGACCCTAATGGCTATCCAAAACTGTGTCAAACTCATTTTCGACTTTTTGAATGTACCAGCGTTTATTCGATCCTTACGAGGCAGGCGTGATATCGAGTAGGCTTTCACGAGGATTTCAACATTTTTCGTTCTGAGTGCTCTGAGTATAATGTGACAGGCTGTTTTGCCTTTCATTGCAGTTGTTCTACAGTGCTTAGTGAAAGTAAGGGTTTTCTCAATTATGAACCCTCGATCTTTAACTTCTACGTTCTGGGCTGATTTGGAAGTGCCGATACTGTATACCTTTTTGGTATTGGCCCGTCCTAAGTGAAGAGAGCTGCATTTATGCGATGCAAGGGGGAGCTGCCACTCTGCAGACCAATTTGCTATACTATCAATAGCATTTTGTAGTGGGACAGAGGAATCACCCTTTTTGAATGCTCGATATATTTTTATGTCGTCTGCATACATTCGGGCAATAACACCATTGTTTTGAACTAGGAATGGTATTTCGGAAGTGTATATTAGGAAAAGCAATGGTCCACGCACAGAACCTTGTGGGACTCCACTAGAGACGGGATGGGGGTTTGATAATTTGTCGCGTGCTCGAACTTGGAAAGATCTATCATTTAAGTATCCTGATATCCAATTAACTGTTTTCGAGGAGAGTCCAATATTTCCCAGTTTTAGTTTTAGTTTGGGATGGGAGACTCTATCGAACGCTTCGAACGCTTTTGCTATGTGAAAGTTCTTTCAGAAATTGTGTTGAAACATTGAAAAACGGCCACAAAGTTGGCATGATACAACTAACAGTAGCAGTTTCAAAGCGGGTATTGATTTTGGTGACGTAATAACTCTCAGGGATCTTAGTTGGACCTAATGGCTACCAAAAGAGTGAAAAAAATCAACATCGAAATTTGGACCTGCGCCAAAATACTGTCATTCTGTGCCGAGCCTCTCGTGAGAGGCGTGATATGGTGTCTTATCCGGCAATTTCTATCAAATTATCCGCAAGAACTTCGCGCGCCACTGCAAGCACTCCCAACACTTTCTTTGTACAAAAAAAATTAGCAAACTTACCGGCAATTTGATTGGTCCTTGCTGGAAATGGAACTGAGTGTCACCACGAAATTTACACGAAAATCCCACAAGGACTTTGCCAAATATGCAGGGAACACCACCACAAGTGCATTCAACTCTTGCTGCAAGCTTGCGCGCACAATGGCAAAATAAAACAGCAAACTTACCAGCAATGCCTTGTCCGAACTGGAAGTGAATATTGCTCAATATGCGCGCAAGTTATTTCAGTTTGGCAATTTGGAATTTTCCATGCAACTTTCCGGATACAGAAAGGTGTTCCCTGCAACTTTCTCTTGCTCCACATTTGCGGAAAAAAATTCCGTGGAAGTCCAGGTCTTGCTGTACCTCAACTAACGTGTGCAACGAAATGTGTGTTTGATGTTCAAATAAATGTTAAAGGGAAGGAACAACAAAAAAGTAATATGTGGATGGAAAATAATTTATTGAGATGACAAGGATGCTGTAATTACGTGTTCTCGCTGCTTACGAGGAGACGAAGGTCATAAATTGATCAAGTGTGAGAACTGCAAGAAAGCACTTCATCTTTCGTGCATGAAACCTCCTTTAAAAGATCGACCAAAGGTATGCTTAATTTTATTGTATAGGATATAATTATACCAACCATACACTAAAAGGTTATGCACGAAAAAGTCCTAAAAGTTGTCTAATTTTACGATTTTTGTGTGAAAAATCGATCATGTGGGTTGATTTTTCAACATTTCACCTAAAAAAAAGTCAAAATGCTTCCAGTCTGTGCTCTCTGGAGCGTATGTGAACAACACTGCATCCACCAAATGCGAAAGAATATTGGCTGTGCGTTTCAGAATGGGTGGCATTGTCCTAAATGCACGGAATCGCGTGTTCGTATGATGGGTGAGGACCAGGGTTTCACTGATTCCCAGTGCAGTTACACACTTGACACATTCACCTCTTATGCAAATGACTACAAGAGGGAACTGTTTGGAAAGGAACCGCAAGTTCGTTCACTTTATTTTATCTTTCGCAAATTAAAAGGCTGAAAGCTTTGATTGGATGAAATTTGTGGTGTTCCATCTCGAGATTATTTAGGACGTGGAAATAGATGAGATGGAAAAGATGTATTGGAAGAATATGCTTGATGGACAAATGGATTTACAAGTGAAATACGGAGCCGATCTAATGGTTACCAAGGTGAGGAATGGAGCCAAATAGTGACGCCCTTCACATTTTATCACTGGAGGCAAATGATTTAATATTAGGTTGGATCTGGATTTTGTCGGAAGAGCGATGTGAATATGACACAGAAGGACAGAGCAATGGCTTCCCATCCATGGAATCTGAATAATATGCCTGTTGTAAGAGACTCCGTACTCACTCATATCGACTCGAGCATTTCTGGTCAGTTATTGAGAAAGGAGGAGATGGTTCCAATGATATATGTAGGTATGATGGTCCCTTGGGTCTACGTGGGCATGGCATTTTCGACATTTTGTTGGCATACTGAAGACCATTGGACGTATTCTGTAAACTACAATCATTGGTCAGTATATATTGCTTTCCTTTTATTTATTTATTATTTTGCATGTGATGAATCATTGCCGATGACTACTGTGGTCCCAACACTTCTTTCAATAATTTTTTTTCAGGGGTGAGCCGAAGATCTGGTATGGAATAGGTGCTGATGAAGCTACTAAATTCGAAGAGGTTTGAAGGCGTCTTGGGTGGTCTTATAGTACCGTAAGAATTGAGGTTGTGGGATCGATGTGCCCCTCTCTGTTTCGTCTTCATTCTGATCTACTACATCACATGACAGTTGCTGTCAATCCTCATTTACTTCGCTCTAGAGGAGTTCATGTTCACACAGTTCATCAGGTAGGAAAACGAATAATCGCAATCATGACTCATACACTGATTACTAGCACAATTGGACACTACTGCTGAAGCCCGGAATCATCATAAAGTATCCAAGAACAATGTTATTTAAAATGGTTTATTACAAGAACGCCTCGACTATTTTTTGGCCTGTTCCGGGCTTCAGTAGTAGTGGCCTAAACTGTATTTTCGAATTCTACTAAATATGTACGCGTGCCACCTAATGCTCAGAACAACTCTGGTAAAAATGTGTACCAAATTTCATCTAATATATTATTGGGTACCCAGTCCTCGAAAGGTAGCTTTTTTTGATCGATATTTCGTCGATAGACGTATGGGAGTGACGAAACTTAAGGTACTGAAGAGTTGATGAAGAAAATTCGTAGATAATTTTCTACATATTCTAACTCTTCTTTCGAAGGATCGCTAAATAGATATATTGAAGAGCTTTGGGATATAAATATGGAGCACCATATTTTCGTTCCCAAGCTGAATTTTTGAATTGTGTCAAACACAACACGAGGATAGCCTCGCAACAGACCGCTGATCATCTCAGGACAGGCTCTCGTTGCTACTCAGGCATAGGGGTGGTCGAGACCGCCTTGCGTGTAGAAGACCTAGCACCTTTACCCTTTTACATCGATCGATATATTATGTGGGGGTTATTTTGCCCAGTGTCTAAAATAGGGGTTATTTTGCCCAGTGTCTAAAATGTAAATCACCGGGTGATATCACCCCCTAAAATGTTTGACGTGAATCGAACATAAATAAGCGAGAAAAAAAGTTTTTTTTTCGGTTTTAACCATGGCCCCGTTTCATGGTCTTTTCTCCGAAAATATTTTTCTTCTCACAGTTGTCCCTTCTTCCGCCTGTTGATGTAGCCCCATAAGTGGAATATAGGACCAGAGGTGTGCGAATTTTTCCCTAATTCCCGAAGCTTTTCGGGAAAATGATCTTCAGATCAATTACCTCTCTGCGCTTCTTTAATGATTCCATTCCTAATTTTTTGTACTTTCATGTATTGATTAATAAAAATAATAAATGGTTTCTTTAATTTTTATTCGATATTGCGAAATACAGAAAGTACTATTTGAAACAAAAATATAGAAGCTAAATTGAGATTGATATTTGACAAAATTTCCAGACTTAAAAAAAGTTTTTTCCCGAACTTTCGCGAATATTGAGATATAGGGGGAGGAGAGGGGTGAGATGAGAGATCGGGCGCTCTCTCATTGACAAGGGCAGTGCATAACCTCACGGAAGTCAAACTGAAAATTTCCCTCAAATGTGAAAACTGGACCCCGGGACCAACTCAAAACAACTTTCAAAAGCAGGAACAATCGCTTCCTAAGAAATATTAACCCGGCAACAGTAACTCACACGTTGGTCAGCTCGTTTGCATGTCTCTCGCGGTGACCTACGAAAGTGTACCTCAGTGGCTCAGGCAGTAGAGCGCCAGTGCTACCAATTTTGCCCCGCGGGTTCGACTCCCGGCAAGCGACATCATTTTTGCTTAATTTTTGGAATATTGTATGAGTATTGAACAACTGATTTCATCGGGGAACGACTCATTATTTAATATTCAGCCTGATGACTCCAAATAAAATCATAAAAGAAACTATCGCAATCCCACAGTATTCAAACAGCGAATGATCAACAACAGTGCATTTTATTCCAATTCCAACCGAAGATAACGAATCTCTTGAATCGATCCGATCCGATAACGCAGTGTCGTTTCGAATAGAACCGGATGAGAGTTTCTCTCTGTGGTACGGTAGTCCTATTTGCGTATGAAAACATTCTGTGGCAAAAAAAACGAAAGCATCAGCTGCAAAGAGCCTGGCGTTCTGTTTGTCCCCTCATTATTTCATGTTATTTTCGAATTAAGGTAACTGTTGTTGATCATTCGCTGTTAGATTACTGTGGGATTGCGATTGTTTTTTTTATAATTTGATTGTTTGATTTGCAGATTCAGCAGGCTGATATACTGTATAAATATTAAATTATGGGTCGTTCCCGGATGAAATCAGTTGTTCAATACTCATACAATATTCCGAAAATTAAGCAAAAATGATATCGCTTGCCGGGAGTCGAACCCGCGGGGCAAAATTGGTAGCACTTGCGCTCTACAGCCTGAGCCACTGAGGTACACTTTCGTAGGTCACCGCGAGAGACATGCAAACGAGCTGACCAACGTGTGAGTTACTGTTGCCGGGTTAATATTTCTTAGGAAGCAATTGTTGCTGCTTTTGAAAGTTGTTTTGAGTTGGTCCCGGGGTCCAGTTTTCACATTTGAGGGAAATTTTCAGTTTGGCTTCCGTGAGGTTATGCATGCACTGCCCTTGTGAGAGAAGCAGAATGTGGAAGGCGGATAAGGGGCGGAGACTGATTGTGAGAGGGGAGGGAGAGGGACATCGTTTGGTAGGGGCGGAGAGGCGTGGCCTAGTGCGGAACCAGGAAAGTGTCGAAATCTCTTTGTCACGTTTATATGAATATCTTGTACTTTGAATTTCAGAATGCTGGTGAATTTGTTATCACTTTCCCTCGTGCTTACCATGCGGGATTTAACCAAGGACTTAACTTTGCCGAAGCAGTTAACTTCGCACCCATCGATTGGGTAAATCACTTGATATTGAATGATTTTAATAGTTCTTCTTAATGTAACATCAATGTTTCCCTAATTGCAGTTATCGATGGGTCGACACTGCATGCTCTCGTATGGAAAAGTGAAGAGGAATTGCGTATTCTCCCATGATGAACTCGTTATGAAAATAACAAGAGCCTGCGATAAGCTGAGTACAAGTATGGCACTCGCGACTCTAGAGGAGCTCACTATTGTATGTTCATTTGAGGCTATTAAGAATCGAGTAGGAGCCGGCATAGTCAAAAAGGTCGATTCTAAGAAACTTGGAAAATTGAGCAGAATTTGCTGGAAATCACGTCTATACAGCGTACAGTACATTAAAATTATGTGGTGTACGTTAGAATAAGAAAAAATGACTGGAACAGGCCAAACAGAGGTAAAAAAGTAAAATTGCATGGAAAATTGGTTGGGCAAGTTAATTTTTTTATTTTTTTGATGGTCTACTGGGGTTTCTACATTTCGGGGGGTTTTAAGGAGACCCTGGCGGGCTGGGCTGGTTTCGTTTTTAGGGGGTCTAATTAATCAGGCATTAATTTTTCGCGCTCTCCTTCGGCGGACAGGATATGTCGAAATCTACTCTCTTTTTGACCTATGAGGCCAAACATCGCAATCGCTCTAAGCTTCACTCTAAGGACAACTTTTCACGCGAACAAGGTTGTTCACACCGTGTGGGCTCCTCGCGTGTTGATTTTCCGACTCCATTTTATTGGCACTTCATCCATTTCACCACTCTTCCATTCGATACTAGTTGCATAGGTCAAATAGGTCTTCGCAAGCGAAGAAAAGCACTTCTGCTTGGGGCCCTGACCATGTCGGCAAGCAAAATTGAGCAAATAAATAAAAATAAATAAAGCAAATAAAGAAGGAATAAGAGAAAAAAAAAGTAGAGGAGGGAGAGAAGAGCGGAGGCGACCGGAATAGGCTGGAGCCATCAAATAGGGTCGCGCTACTGTGTTTAGCGGCTATGCGCACTCTAAAATGATGTATTTCTATTTTCGCAAGGGAAACAATTAATTTCTCGCTCATTTTTGCATTATAATTTTTATTTAAATTTTTTATATAAAGAGGAATGAATTATGCACCGAACGTATACCATGCCGTTCCCTGAATCGAGCTAGAAATGAAACGGCATCGTGTTAAAGGTTGACCGAAAATGTATTCTCGCAATAATCTTCGCGGAGTTTACTCCTTGGTTCTAAGTGGCCAAGGCTGCGCATGGGTCAGGTTCATGTTATTTTAACTAATTAATGCATGCTGAACACAAAAAATGCATGCTTTTCATCCCGTCCTCCCTGGTGGTTACAGTAATCAGATTCTTTGGTTCTGGACATTTGCAGGGCCTATCAGCAACTGATTTTCTTATACTTTCTTATATTTCAGAATAGTATTTCCGCAATGTACTTTTTATTTCGTCCACGTTTTAATTTACTTAATTAATTTAAAATATTTTTTATTTACCTTTATTTATTTAATCAAATTTATTTTAAAATATATTTTTTTTATTCAGGACACTCGCCAATCACTCTTCTATATTAAAAAAAAAATTTATTGTAGTCGAAAGTTAACTACTGAAAGGCCACAATACTGAAAATAGGTGAACGATGCTAACCTTGATTTATGGTGCTTGGGTCTCATTTTAATTGATATAAATCACATTACCTTCTCTCACTTTCTTGTTCTTTAATCTATGCGTAGTGGAATATATCTACAGATTATTTGAATCCCTTAGGATTTTTATTTAATGTGCAGACTGTAATTAGAACAAATTTCACGGAATATATTTTACTGGAAACAGTGCAATGAAAGGTAAGCAATGAATTCCACGATTCCACACGGGATAAATAAAGCGTGCGATAAACAGGACAACACAACACAAGCGATGGTGAGATTGGTGGGTTGCGTGCATCTGACAGTTCGACCAACTTCAATAGTCGAGTGCACGTGCGGGGATGCATTGTAAGAAGGCACACGAACACAAGAAGCTGTAAATAATGTGTTAGCACGCTCGTGTCTTGTGTATCGTTAGTATCTAAGCTTATCTTATACCATTATATTGCGCAGACAAAAATTCAAAATTATGGCCTGAAAGCACTTCTGCGTACGATTTTAGGCACTTCTGCACGAAGTGCCGCGAAAAAGGCATTTGACCTATGACTAGTTGATTTATGACATTTAGGAAGTGCTCGTTCTCAAATTAAAATAAACCAATCGACGCAATTTTTCGTTTTTGAATAGTTCTGACCAAGGCGAGCAAATGGAAGAACCATTTTGAAGGACACGAGGAAGATGATTTGAACAACCGCTTGGCCTGATCTTTCTTCCTGCTCCCACTTTTTATGCACCTGTTCGGCATTTGTATGTGACGATCAGTGATTGTCATGGGCCCCGAATTCTGGGAGCCGCGCGAGGGGGTCTGACGACCGGTGGAGGGAGGGGGAGGTCGCCAGCGCGGGAAATTCAAATTTGATTTTTAAATATTATCACAACAAAAATATGATAAACACAAAATTACAATTCAAAAAAAATATTTTCAATAATCACCAATGTTGAGAAAAACGTTTACATTGATTTTTTCAATCAAGAATTTCACCATTATGCGACTCCCTTTAGCCCCTCGCAATCACTCCCATGTAACTAGACATGTCGTACGACAACTCCTGATATGTGTAAGAGTCCCAGTTGGGATAAGTTTTGAGAAATTGACGTCTACTTTGGCAGGATTCACACTTTTCTTAATTTTAGACCACCCATATCTTCTGAACGCAATCATACTCCCACCTGTGCGGAGGGGTTTTCTTGTACTACTCGGCAAAACCTATCGACTGAAAAAGAAATTGATCGAAAATCTTTTTCCAAACGTGAGATATCTCATTCCCTAGAAACACCCGAAATGGAATATTTTTAGGGCGGATTTCGGGAATGCAATTTCTCGGCAGTAACACGACGTAACTTCGTACAAACAATTTAAAATCACATATATATATACCATGGTTATCGATTTACCCCTTCGCAAAGCCATAATATTCACAATTATTTAACAATTGCAAAGTATAGGGCAACAAGTGAAATATAAATAGTTGGCGATTCACTTCGTTCGGTATACTGTAAATCACTTCGTCTACCTTTGCGAGGGGGTTCCCTTAATACGAGACCATGAAAATCACTGGTGACGATTATGTTTTTGAAACGGGATTCCGATGTTCCCTTTTTATGTTTTCTCGGACGTAGCCAGTTCTTCATTGAAATTGTAGTGGAAGTGTTCCTCTTCAAATGCTAGAGAATAATCAGATAAATTAAGACAGCCAATTAGCACTAGAATGTGATTCCTTCGTGTATTTCATTCTTAACTTTTACTTTCCCAATTCATAAAAGTGAATAACAGGTATTGTGCTTTCGAAAGAATTAGATGAAACCCTTTCTTTTCCGGATACAACCACAACTGTTGAGTAAATCCATAACCATAACAGCGGGAAAAAATCTGAACAATCGGACGTTCGCCCGAATACACTCATAAACAATGGCCAACACAATCCGAGTCAGAATCTCGCCCTCGCAGTTCGGAAGTTGTTTTTGTCCGATTCCGTAACCCTAACGAATTAACAGGCAATGGGAAATGACAAAATAATTGTTCGAAAAATGGGGCAAAAATAATTTCGACACCTGGGATCGAACTCACGGGAGAAAAGTTCATCGGATCGCTAGTCGAACGCCTTATCCACTCGGCCACCAAGACGGATGTGTCAGACCGCTTCGAACGCGCACAAGATGCAACCGAAATTTGGAGTGCGATCTTTCAATCGATATTCTGATGCCGCCAAGGGGCTTTGGCAACTTTTGACAGAAGAATTTGCCTCTCCAATCTGGATACTAGTTTTGAGTTTTCAGCGTTTTCAGAAACCCCACGGACACTTTGCGACTTTCCATAGTAAGATACACGAAAAAATCGAAATTAGAGCTGATCAGCGATCATGAAAACATTGCAAGGTCGCAATTCCCCTCCCCTCCGCCCAAAATTGTGGCGCTGAAGTTGTGGGCGGAGCTTATTACAACATCACATAGCCGCAACAGTGATGCTCATAGTCCCTAAATTCGGCGTTTTCGATAGATCTGATCCAAAATAATGTGATGACTGATGTCCCCGCTGCCTGTATCCCCCCGAAAACCAATGCCATTCTGGTGGAGGCAGTCACTCATGACCTATATTCATCCTTCCTCAATAGTCTATCAGAACTCGAAGAGCCCGAAGCTACAAAATGCCGTCAATCACGACCCTTTCGCTGTCGCGGAAAAGAAACATACTAATATGCATCGGGGAGTTTTCTACTGTGGGTCGAACGCAAGATGGTCCAGGAGAGCAATATGGATATAGTGGATCATGTACGACAGCACATACATGATACTGGATCGATTGCATGCAGGAGAGAAGTCATATCCGGTCACAAAGAAAAAAGACTACAGAAAGTATGAATTGCTTAGTTTATTCTCCTCTATTTTGGTCCTCATCAACTAGGAGCTCCTTCCTCATAGCATCAACATCATGTACGACCCTTATCTATCCAATTTGAAGAGGTCATCGTCCTTCTTGGTCTCATAAGCTAGGAAAAATTGAAATTATGATCGACTGGTCAATACCTAATTTTTCGAAATTTATTTAGAAAACAACTTTGTTTGACCGATACTACGATGGCGCGATGAAATTTCGAGTAGACTAGGAGTCAATTGGGAAAGCATCTGCAGGAGACACCCCGATGTATGGAGCAATTGCATCGTTCAACAGGCCTATTCCCTGAGGATTGAATAAATGATTTGATTTGATTTGATTTAGAAAACGTTAGACGATTCCAAATTAGAGATGCCACTGTATAACCTCAATACCAGTCCCTGCAACTATTTCTGTTTCGACACGTTTGCGGCCATTTGCACTGGAAAATATTCCTTTAATCGGACCTATCTCGACCCTGAATTTTAATATTTAATTTGACTCCAGAATCAGTCCTTCTTGAGTTGACGTACCATAGTTTTATCCGATCAATAGGAGAAGGTCACTAGTATAAACGATGACTACTTCGATCTCTGGCCGTTTACACGTCTTATAACGAAAAACCTCTTTGTTGAGATTTGGTGACAGAACTTTTGGGACACCCGAATATTTTTGTCCATTTTCATCAATTTTTCAATAAAGAAAGCCTGTTTAAATATTTAACGGATTTATTTTTTAAAAATTTAAATTTGATTTTTTAAATTTAAATATTTGTTACAGGAAATTCGGGGAATAAAATTTCCAGATAAATGAGGGAAATCGGGTATACCGAAAAAAAAACATTTGGGAAATTGTGCGCACTCTTGATCAGCACCCTTGGTAACCTCAGTTTTCTAATTGTAAGTTTCAGAGAATCGTCTTTTTTTGACTGTGCCAGACTTTCCCAGATTCACTTGCTTCTTAGCCGAACGGCCTCATATTCATTCGAATGCGTTTAGATTCATGATCGAGAAGGATACAACAGAGAAGATGTCAAGAAAAGAGGAGTTAGCAGGAGAGATCGACTCAGATTCGAAGATATTGAGGAAGATGATGAAAAGATGTGCAGGTTAGTGGTCAATAAAGGAGGGTGTATGAATGAGATACGATGAATTAATTGAGATACTGCAAGACAACTCTCTTCATGTCTGCTCTTCGTTGTTCACATGGCAAATGTGTATGTCTCGACCATTCGGATCATCTGTGCAACAAGTGCCCATTGGAAGAAACTGTTTTACTGTCAGTAACGATCATTATTCAAATAACATCGTAATACTTACCGTCCATGATTAGCAGCTCCCTCCCTCTGAGTCGGGGTGCCGAAAAGGCCTTCGGGGTGCCTAAGATCAAAAAATTACAGTTAAATATAATTTAATAGTACGCCGCCGTGGCAACTTTTTTTTCTTGATCGTTCTCAGCCTCACGAGCCTTTCACAACGAAAACGCAAGATATAGTGCGCTCAATTAGTAGAGTGTCCTGGGAGTGTCGAATTAGAAGTCCGGCGCGTTATCCACTTGGCCATGAAATAAAAAAAAGAAGGCGGATTTTTGTATTATAATTTTGAATGGTATTCTGATCAGTTGTCAAATGCAGATGGTTCTGAGAAAAGCGCGAATTTGAAGCAATTTATAGGGAAAATTAAAGGAAAAATTGTGTCACGCGAGCAAAAAAACGGGCAGACAGACAGATAATTCAATTTTCTATTAGTGGAGGAATATTAAAGGGTGGTGCAAAATTGCTGTAACAAATTTGAATCCTCAACTTTATATATGAATCGTTCTCAATTTTGATTCGAAGTTACATATGAACATCGAAATTTCGGCGCGCAAAGTAATGTGTAAAAACGGATAATTGTCAAGAACTAACGGGGTGCGTGGAGGTTAAGCGCACTACGTTTCAAAGTACGGTCCAGGAGGGCTTCGGTCGCCGGGTACAGTTCGGTCCAGGGGGACTTCAGTCGCCGGGTACAGTTCGGTCCAGGGGGACTTCAGTCGCCGGGTACAGTTTGGTCCAGGGGGACTTCAGTCGAAGGGTACTGTAGATTACGGTAGAAATTATTGATTTATTGATTTTTCGTGTTTTTAACAAAAATCATGTATCTGACCCGAGGAACTTTGGTTGCCCCAGCGAACTTTTTACTGTAGATTACGGTAGCAATTAATTATTGATTTATTGATTTTCGTGTTTTTGACAAAAATCATGTATCTGACCCGAGGAACTTTGGTTGCCCCAGCGAACTTTTTGAGGGTACTGTAGATTACGGTAGAAATTAGTGATTTATTGATTTTCGTGTTTTTGACAAAAATCATGAATCTGACCCAAGGAAGTGTGGTTGCCCCAGCGAACTTTTCACTGTAGATTACGGTAGCAATTAATTATTGATTTATTGATTTTCGTGTTTTTGACAAAAATCATGTATCTGACCCGAGGAACTTTGGTTGCCCCAGCGAACTTTTTGAGGGTACTGTAGATTACGGTAGAAATTATTGATTTATTGATTTTCGTGTTTTTGACAAAAATCATGAATCTGACCCAAGGAAGTGTGGTTGCCCCAGCGAACTTTTTGAGGGTACTGTAGATTACGGTAGAAATGATTGATTTATTGATTTTCGTGTTTTTGACAAAAATCATGAATCTGACCCAAGGAAGTGTGGTTGCCCCAGCGAACTTTTCACTGTAGATTACGGTAGCAATTATTGATTTATTGATTTTCGTGTTTTTGACAAAAATCATGTATCTGACCCGAGGAACTTTGGTTGCCCCAGCGAACTTTTTACTGTAGATTACGGTAGCAATTAATTATTGATTTATTGATTTTCGTGTTTTTGACAAAAATCATGTATCTGACCCGAGGAACTTTGGTTGCCCCAGCGAACTTTTTGAGGGTACTGTAGATTACGGTAGAAATTAGTGATTTATTGATTTTCGTGTTTTTGACAAAAATCATGAATCTGACCCAAGGAAGTGTGGTTGCCCCAGCGAACTTTTCACTGTAGATTACGGTAGCAATTATTGATTTATTGATTTTCGTGTTTTTGACAAAAATCATGAATCTGACCCAAGGAAGTGTGGTTGCCCCAGCGAACTTTTCACTGTAGGTTACGGTAGCAATTATTGATTTATTGATTTTCGTGTTTTTGACAAAAATCATGAATCTGACCCAAGGAAGTGTGGTTGCCCCAGCGAACTTTTCACTGTAGATTACGGTAGCAATTAATTATTGATTTATTGATTTTCGTGTTTTTGACAAAAATCATGTATCTGACCCGAGGAACTTTGGTTGCCCCAGCGAACTTTTTGAGGGTACTGTAGATTACGGTAGAAATTATTGATTTATTGATTTTCGTGTTTTTGACAAAAATCATGAATCTGACCCAAGGAAGTGTGGTTGCCCCAGCGAACTTTTTGAGGGTACTGTAGATTACGGTAGAAATGATTGATTTATTGATTTTCGTGTTTTTGACAAAAATCATGAATCTGACCCAAGGAAGTGTGGTTGCCCCAGCGAACTTTTCACTGTAGATTACGGTAGAAATTATTGATTTATTGATTTTCGTGTTTTTGACAAAAATCATGAATCTGACCCAAGGAAGTGTGGTTGCCCCAGCGAACTTTTTGAGGGTACTGTAGATTACGGTAGAAATGATTGATTTATTGATTTTCGTGTTTTTGACAAAAATCATGAATCTGACCCAAGGAAGTGTGGTTGCCCCAGCGAACTTTTCACTGTAGATTACGGTAGCAATTATTGATTTATTGATTTTCGTGTTTTTGACAAAAATCATGTATCTGACCCGAGGAACTTTGGTTGCCCCAGCGAACTTTTTACTGTAGATTACGGTAGCAATTAATTATTGATTTATTGATTTTCGTGTTTTTGACAAAAATCATGTATCTGACCCGAGGAACTTTGGTTGCCCCAGCGAACTTTTTGAGGGTACTGTAGATTACGGTAGAAATTAGTGATTTATTGATTTTCGTGTTTTTGACAAAAATCATGAATCTGACCCAAGGAAGTGTGGTTGCCCCAGCGAACTTTTCACTGTAGATTACGGTAGCAATTATTGATTTATTGATTTTCGTGTTTTTGACAAAAATCATGAATCTGACCCAAGGAAGTGTGGTTGCCCCAGCGAACTTTTCACTGTAGGTTACGGTAGCAATTATTGATTTATTGATTTTCGTGTTTTTGACAAAAATCATGAATCTGACCCAAGGAAGTGTGGTTGCCCCAGCGAACTTTTCACTGTAGATTACGGTAGCAATTAATTATTGATTTATTGATTTTCGTGTTTTTGACAAAAATCATGTATCTGACCCGAGGAACTTTGGTTGCCCCAGCGAACTTTTTGAGGGTACTGTAGATTACGGTAGAAATTAGTGATTTATTGATTTTCGTGTTTTTGACAAAAATCATGAATCTGACCCAAGGAAGTGTGGTTGCCCCAGCGAACTTTTCACTGTAGATTACGGTAGCAATTATTGATTTATTGATTTTCGTGTTTTTGACAAAAATCATGTATCTGACCCGAGGAACTTTGGTTGCCCCAGCGAACTTTTTGAGGGTACTGTAGATTACGGTAGAAATTAGTGATTTATTGATTTTCGTGTTTTTGACAAAAATCATGAATCTGACCCAAGGAAGTGTGGTTGCCCCAGCGAACTTTTTGAGGGTATTGTAGATTACGGTAGCAATTATTGATTTATTGATTTTCGTGTTTTTGACAAAAATCATGAATCTGACCCAAGGAAGTGTGGTTGCCCCAGCGAACTTTTCACTGTAGATTACGGTAGCAATTAATTATTGATTTATTGATTTTCGTGTTTTTGACAAAAATCATGTATCTGACCCGAGGAACTTTGGTTGCCCCAGCGAACTTTTTGAGGGTACTGTAGATTACGGTAGAAATTAGTGATTTATTGATTTTCGTGTTTTTGACAAAAATCATGAATCTGACCCAAGGAAGTGTGGTTGCCCCAGCGAACTTTTTGAGGGTACTGTAGATTACGGTAGCAATTATTGATTTATTGATTTTCGTGTTTTTGACAAAAATCATGAATCTGACCCAAGGAAGTGTGGTTGCCCCAGCGAACTTTTCACTGTAGATTACGGTAGCAATTATTGATTTATTGATTTTCGTGTTTTTGACAAAAATCATGAATCTGACCCAAGGAAGTGTGGTTGCCCCAGCGAACTTTTCACTGTAGATTAAGGTAGCAATTAATTATTGATTTATTGATTTTCGTGTTTTTGACAAAAATCATGTATCTGACCCGAGGAACTTTGGTTGCCCCAGCGAACTTTTTGAGGGTACTGTAGATTACGGTAGAAATTATTGATTTATTGATTTTCGTGTTTTTGACAAAAATCATGAATCTGACCCAAGGAAGTGTGGTTGCCCCAGCGAACTTTTTGAGGGTACTGTAGATTACGGTAGAAATTACTGATTTATTGATTTTCGTGTTTTTGACAAAAATCATGAATCTGACCCAAGGAAGTGTGGTTGCCCCAGCGAACTTTTCACTGTAGATTACGGTAGCAATTAATTATTGATTTATTGATTTTCGTGTTTTTGACAAAAATCATGTATCTGACCCGAGGAACTTTGGTTGCCCCAGCGAACTTTTTACTGTAGATTACGGTAGCAATTAATTATTGATTTATTGATTTTCGTGTTTTTGACAAAAATCATGTATCTGACCCGAGGAACTTTGGTTGCCCCAGCGAACTTTTTACTGTAGATTACGGTAGCAATTAATTATTGATTTATTGATTTTCGTGTTTTTGACAAAAATCATGTATCTGACCCGAGGAACTTTGGTTGCCCCAGCGAACTTTTTGAGGGTACTGTAGATTACGGTAGAAATTAGTGATTTATTGATTTTCGTGTTTTTGACAAAAATCATGAATCTGACCCAAGGAAGTGTGGTTGCCCCAGCGAACTTTTCACTGTAGATTACGGTAGCAATTAATTATTGATTTATTGATTTTCGTGTTTTTGACAAAAATCATGTATCTGACCCGAGGAACTTTGGTTGCCCCAGCGAACTTTTTGAGGGTACTGTAGATTACGGTAGAAATGATTGATTTATTGATTTTCGTGTTTTTGACAAAAATCATGAATCTGACCCAAGGAAGTGTGGTTGCCCCAGCGAACTTTTCACTGTAGATTACGGTAGCAATTATTGATTTATTGATTTTCGTGTTTTTGACAAAAATCATGTATCTGACCCGAGGAACTTTGGTTGCCCCAGCGAACTTTTTACTGTAGATTACGGTAGCAATTAATTATTGATTTATTGATTTTCGTGTTTTTGACAAAAATCATGTATCTGACCCGAGGAACTTTGGTTGCCCCAGCGAACTTTTTGAGGGTACTGTAGATTACGGTAGAAATTAGTGATTTATTGATTTTCGTGTTTTTGACAAAAATCATGAATCTGACCCAAGGAAGTGTGGTTGCCCCAGCGAACTTTTTGAGGGTACTGTAGATTACGGTAGAAATTATTGATTTATTGATTTTCGTGTTTTTGACAAAAATCATGAATCTGACCCAAGGAAGTGTGGTTGCCCCAGCGAACTTTTCACTGTAGATTACGGTAGCAATTATTGATTTATTGATTTTCGTGTTTTTGACAAAAATCATGTATCTGACCCGAGGAACTTTGGTTGCCCCAGCGAACTTTTTACTGTAGATTACGGTAGCAATTAATTATTGATTTATTGATTTTCGTGTTTTTGACAAAAATCATGTATCTGACCCGAGGAACTTTGGTTGCCCCAGCGAACTTTTTGAGGGTACTGTAGATTACGGTAGAAATTAGTGATTTATTGATTTTCGTGTTTTTGACAAAAATCATGAATCTGACCCAAGGAAGTGTGGTTGCCCCAGCGAACTTTTTGAGGGTACTGTAGATTACGGTAGAAATTATTGATTTATTGATTTTCGTGTTTTTGACAAAAATCATGAATCTGACCCAAGGAAGTGTGGTTGCCCCAGCGAACTTTTCACTGTAGGTTACGGTAGCAATTATTGATTTATTGATTTTCGTGTTTTTGACAAAAATCATGAATCTGACCCAAGGAAGTGTGGTTGCCCCAGCGAACTTTTCACTGTAGATTACGGTAGCAATTAATTATTGATTTATTGATTTTCGTGTTTTTGACAAAAATCATGTATCTGACCCGAGGAACTTTGGTTGCCCCAGCGAACTTTTTGAGGGTACTGTAGATTACGGTAGAAATTAGTGATTTATTGATTTTCGTGTTTTTGACAAAAATCATGAATCTGACCCAAGGAAGTGTGGTTGCCCCAGCGAACTTTTCACTGTAGATTACGGTAGCAATTATTGATTTATTGATTTTCGTGTTTTTGACAAAAATCATGTATCTGACCCGAGGAACTTTGGTTGCCCCAGCGAACTTTTTGAGGGTACTGTAGATTACGGTAGAAATTAGTGATTTATTGATTTTCGTGTTTTTGACAAAAATCATGAATCTGACCCAAGGAAGTGTGGTTGCCCCAGCGAACTTTTTGAGGGTATTGTAGATTACGGTAGCAATTATTGATTTATTGATTTTCGTGTTTTTGACAAAAATCATGAATCTGACCCAAGGAAGTGTGGTTGCCCCAGCGAACTTTTCACTGTAGATTACGGTAGCAATTAATTATTGATTTATTGATTTTCGTGTTTTTGACAAAAATCATGTATCTGACCCGAGGAACTTTGGTTGCCCCAGCGAACTTTTTGAGGGTACTGTAGATTACGGTAGAAATTAGTGATTTATTGATTTTCGTGTTTTTGACAAAAATCATGAATCTGACCCAAGGAAGTGTGGTTGCCCCAGCGAACTTTTTGAGGGTACTGTAGATTACGGTAGAAATTATTGATTTATTGATTTTCGTGTTTTTGACAAAAATCATGAATCTGACCCAAGGAAGTGTGGTTGCCCCAGCGAACTTTTCACTGTAGATTACGGTAGCAATTATTGATTTATTGATTTTCGTGTTTTTGACAAAAATCATGAATCTGACCCAAGGAAGTGTGGTTGCCCCAGCGAACTTTTCACTGTAGATTACGGTAGCAATTATTGATTTATTGATTTTCGTGTTTTTGACAAAAATCATGTATCTGACCCAAGGAAGTGTGGTTGCCCCAGCGAACTTTTTGAGGGTATTGTAGATCACGGTAGCAATTATTGATTTATTGATTTTCGTGTTTTTGACAAAAATCACGTATCTGACCCAAGGAAGTGTGGTCGCCCCAGCGAACTTTTTGAGGGTACTGTAGATTACGGTAGCAATTATTGATTTATTGATTTTCGAAATTTATTTTTTGTGGATACGGTCACTATGGCGAAGGAAGTGAGTGGCTAGCTCGTCTCGTTTTCGAGATATTCGCTAGTGGCGCATGGATGGACAGACGAGCTTACAGACAGACAGACAGGGCTTGTCGTTTTAGTTTAAGTAGTAATAACTAGCAATGCTTGCTGTTCATATCGTGGGGGAAATAAATGCCACACCCAATTGTTAACCGGTGTTATATATTCTCCCATAATCCACAAAAACGGTTGTGCAGTTCATCTGAGTTCATGAAACTGTTATTTCTGCGATTAAATATTAACATCATTTTTTTTAACGTTAGACTAGTCTGATTGCACATATTCCATCTAATTTTATGTATGGCTGACATCAATGACCATTTGTGTGTGTTTTTCCTTTTGTAAAAGTGTTATTCATGTCTTAGTTTTCAATTCGGTTAATGCGGATGATTCTTCCATATTCAGATATAGCTACGAAGTGGAGGAACTTGTCCCGATGATGGACCAGTTGAAAGAAAGGACTAAAAAACATGAGGAATGGGAAAGGAAGGCAATCAAGTTGAGTGAATCCATTGAGAAGGGAGAAAAGCCCGGTAAGTATATTTATGCACCCGTGTGCGATAGAGTCGGACAAAACACTACGGGCGCTGGAAAGTAGAAAATATGAAATATCACGCGTGTCGCCTAGGATCGAGACAAATTAGAGGATTTGACCGACATTGATCGATTTCATCGTCGCCAGACAACCTCGAGTGTATAATTGAAAACGATTCGCATATCTTGAATATCTTTTCCCTGAATTGCTGCTGAAAATTCGGGTTGATCTACCACTCTCCTCTCCGAGAGGTCAAATGCCCTCCTCATTTACTGCACTCTCTCACCCAAATCAGAGAGGGATAACACACTGAACTCACTCTTTCGAACGAAAAACTTCAAGGTCTTGAACCCGTTTTTGTCATGAAACAATGCCTCCGATAGGAAAAATCGAAATTGCGATTTTACCCCATGTTCAGCATATCAATCGGTGCGTCTTGTCCAGCTTTATAATATATCACAAAATTGCGTCTGGTTCGGATTTGTGGCAGAAACGTCAGCTTTGCGCCACCTAATTTGGCTAAAAATTAATTTAGGGATCTCTAGTTGTGCTCATTGAATTCCCCACAAATTTTCTACATTTCATCTCTTAGTCAATCTTACGCTATGATCACTCTGAATCGAGTTATTCACTCTCAAAGTTCCCGTCTTCTCGCTCAATTAGACATTCGAGGTTGTCTGGCGACGATGAAATCGAGCAAAAAAAGCGAAACGCTATCTTTTCGAGCACTATGAGAGCTCTCCAAAAATGGTTCATTTGAAAATTTCGATTTTTTTTCTATCGGGAATTTGTCTCGATCCTTACGCGACATGCGTGACTAGGGATCCGCAAAAGTAGGTCTCGGTCCCGGTGAAATTCACTATCACAGGTCGAAAGAGACTCCTCAGGGGATCTCAGAACAGTTTTCAAAAGTTCCCATATTTGCTTCCTGAATACCGAAAATCGATTATGAAAATTGGATGAAAATTTGCGCGCGCGTCGGCGGGAATACTCTTCGAGATTCACAGTCCTCCGCTCGGGCGCGTCTGTCTATCAGTTTTGGGAGACGAAGTTCGACTCCCACCCACTGCAGCTTCCTTTGCCGCATTTTTCTTTTGCTTATGTAGTAACTCTGGTTAACTCCTTTTTGGCAAAAAATCATTATCAACTTTTCAACAACATAAACAACAATTCAAAAACGATGGAGGTGACCCAGAAGCAGTGGAAGCAGAAGGGCTTCTCACAACGAGGGCAGATGGAGCAACCGCGAGCAGAGCAGACAGAGCAGGCAGCCATCGATTTTCCAAAGATGAACTCCTTTGGACTGATGAAGCGAGGTGGGCGGTTCTTGATGAAGCCGCCTTTGAAGAATCCATACTGGATGAACGGCTTGAAGCGATTGGCACCCATGCAGAAATGAAGTTGAGAGACGAATTTCAGCAATTTGTCTCTATGAGAAACCTTGTATTCGATTTGCCTTGCCATGATGAAGCTCTTGAGTATTTTCTGGGGACCAGTGGGCAGGACAAGGGGAGAACGAACTGATGAAACTAGCTTCTGCTGCACTGACCAGGACCGTGGGAAATACGTGAATTCCCATGGTCAATTTCCACGCACTTTCAACGTAGAACATAATACAATAATGAGAACAACAGAAGAAGCAATCGAAAAATGCGGCAAAAGAAGCTGCAGTGGGCGGGAGTCGAACTTCGTCTCCAAAAACTGATAGACAGACGCGCTATCCACTAGGCTACGGCTGCTACGGACTGTGAATCTCGAAGAGTATTCCCGCCGACGCGCACGCAAATTTTCATCCAATTTTCATAATCGACTTTCGGTATTCAGGAAGCAAATATGGGAACTTTTGAAAACTGTTCTGAGATCCCCTGAGGGGTCTCTTTCGACCTGTGATAGTGAATTTCACCGGGACCGAGACCTACTTTTGCGGATCCCTAGTGAGTATTTTATTCGATAATGCTGATCACGATTTAAGATGGGCCTCATTTTTCAACTATTTTGTCAAATTTTATAAAATAAGAGCCCAATATGTTGGTATACACACTGTAGTAACAAATGAAGTCTTGAGAAAAAATGTGCATATCTATGGGGATAAATTGAATTATCTCAAGTTGTTTTGGAGTTGAGGCATGAAATTCACAAGGGTTGTGGAAGAAACTACTACCATTTAAATTTGGATACTCAATTCCGTAGGAAAATCGAGTTGAGTGAGAGTATGTTGCACAAATTTAAATTTAAAAAAAAATTTTTTTTCTCTGTATTTCGACCGACCGTTCTCGCGATGTGCGATGTCTCGAGGTTAAATGTATAATATTGCCGCCCGCGCGGACGACAAGAGCTCATTTTCGTCAAGGCCCTCTCACACACAAGAATTCATAAATTGATTGGCACTACTGAAGTTTTTGGGACCAGCCAACCTCGGATGAGTGAGTAGACCAAAATGAGAACGATAGATTGAAAATGAGTGAATCTCTGGTCCACGGCAGGAGTTCCACTTGATTTGCCCACGAATTTGAGTGCCCAAAATTTAAATTGCAGATCGGGAGAAGTGTGTTCCACATTCCATGTTAATTTCATGCCCCACTAATCTTAGACACTCGAGATTGTTATTCACTAACACCAAAAAAAAAGCAAAATTTATATTTCTGAAAACTTCATTTTGTTACTAGTGTGAGCAACACGGCTCGTATTTTCTGAAATTTGAACAAGACAGTTATGATAAATCGACTATTATTATGAAACCATATTTTTAAAAAAAATTGAATTTGCATATGTGGTCGGCACATTTTAAATTGAAAAAAAAACTAAAAAACTATGGTAAAATGCAGTGGCGGTAAATTCAACGGGCGCATTCTAACTAGGGTGGCGAAAACGACTCATCGAGTCAACCCTTTACAATCTCTATCTTTCGAGTACTCGAGAGGAGCCATAAACTCCCTCCCTTTCCCCTCGAGTGCTCGAAAAGACGCTATCAGGGTTGGAGTGAGTTGCTTTTTTTCGAGTCGAAAACTAGTCGAGCTGTTTATCTCAGCCTTGAGTGGACCAAATGAGATGAGAGTAACATATTTGAAATCAGTGAATTTAACTCTATCGAAAACTTGCTCATTTGGAACATTAATTTCAAAAAAATATACATTTTTAAAGTTACCATTATCAGTGATTTATCGTACGTCATCAAAATCGTTCGTCAGAAAACTAAATATAGCTAATGCACATTATCGAGCAACCATTATAACGCTCTATAGCGAAGATCGAAGTGGCTGGAATGCAACTCGAAAAATGAAAACATTTGAATTTCCCTAAATGAGATATATGACGCTGTTTACGTTAGGATCAACAAGGTCTCAACAGAGGTCAGGAACAGGCCAAAAATCGAAATCGCTCAAAACTTGGTCCTAGGGGTAACTTTCGACGCTGAACACGCTGGAGCCATCGATTTCGCAATCTGACCCCTCTGGGCGCCGCTATGGCGCCGCGCCTTTCAGGAGGTGAAAATTCGATGAAAAAATAATTCGGCAAAAACTTTTGCAACCAATTGGAATCGAACCAGTGACCTTCGGATTGCAGTTCTAGACCACTACCGCATCGGCCATGCGGATGCCGCGTCTACACACGCGTTCCGCGTGCGCGAAAATCAGCAAAACTTGAATAGTTTTCGATGGAGGGCTTAAACCTATTAGTGTTATATATCAAATTGATCAGTATGACGAGCTCTTTCATACATATGCGTAAATTCACTTTCTACTCTCTGGATCAAAAAATCGCATTTTCTCAAAAACGAGAAATCGCTTCTACCAGCCACCTAGTCCATGAGATAGAGCATCAAATTCTGTTATTATGCGCGAGATTTCGGGCCTCTACGGGCACTCCGAGTTTTATTCGAAAAACAAGTTTGGCGCCAAAAAGGCGCGGCGCCATAGCGGCGCCCAGAGGGGTCAGATTGCGAAATCGATGGCTCCAGCGTGTTTAGCGTCGAAAGTTACCCCTAGGACCAAGTTTTGAGCGATTTCGATTTTTGGCCTGTTCCAGCCACTTGTTGATCCTAACGTAAACAGCGTCATATTTATACAGCGCTCGATGAGCTGATTTGGACCACTGAGAGCTGAGAAAAGCCTTGACTCGTTTTCGACTCGAAAAAAACGACTCACTCGAGCCTTGCGTGCTACACTGCCACGGGGTCAGGCTCACTCGAAAGAGAGCGAGTGACTCGAGAGAGGGGCCATAAAAGGCCGACTCGATGAGTCGTTTTCGCCACCCTAATTCTAACCTGATATTTGAATGCGTGATACTTGATTTCGCGGGTAACCGTATGCCTTGTGCACAGTACGTACATCGGTCATTTGATTTTTGAATTTTGGCTGGCGCGCTGCAATTTTTAGTTTACTGAGGAAACTGCGCAGGCAAGATAACGTAAGTGCGCACTTTTAAGATTTAAATCTCGCCCAGTTTGCGATGGGCAACTCGTACATTTTCTCGCCTCGATTTTTCCCTCGAGCCGGATTTCTGTCCACCGTGCACTGTTCGATGCTATCGCATACGGCCTTTTATGATGACTTATTTGTGAAAATTGTGGATTGCAGCATTCCGTGAGATGGAGATTTTATTGGATGAAGCCCGCATTCGACATTATCCTCTATCCGGAATATACGACAGTCTGAATAAAGTGATGGCTAACTGTAAGACATGCATCACACAAGCACAGACACTGATGGACGATGGAGTGAGACTACGGTAAGTGGAGAGAGAGGCGAAAGAAATGGAAGGATGAATGAATGGGCAGGACAACTACGAGGATGCAAAGAGCCGATACTAGGAGTGATGTGAGAGACATCAGACGAATGGATGCGAGACTGGAGGAGTTGCCTGTGAGAGTAGGAGAGATCCATCAAATGATCAAGGTATCGTACTTACAAGGGAAGACCGCATATTCGATATGGAGTTTCCGGGTGAGACCCAGTGCGTTCGGTAGGTTACCCAGATGCATTATGATATCGGGCACTCGAATCTGCTAAATGCCCCCAGGGCTCGAGAAAACTGAGAAAAACTGGCGACGCGATTGAGCGCAAGCATAACACCCGAGTCTGCCTCCCTCATTCCAACAGTCCTGTAGCTCAGTAGGGTGAGGCGGGGACCGACGACCTTTCCCCCTGTGTTCGATGCCCGTGGTGTGCATTACATCTTTTGCCGATTTTTCTTTGCTTTATGTTGAACAATTAAACAACAATTTTCACGAATTAGCATAGCTTCTGGTACTAATACCATTTGCACGAGTCAAAAAATGGTCATAACCATTCCAGAAACCTTTGGAATTTTTTTCCGAAGACTTGCTGGAAATCACTGGAAGAATCAAGAAGGTTCGAAAAATTTGTCCTGCTTCTCCCGTAAAATCTTAGGGACAAATCGCAAATAGCGAAAGTGATCCTAATCATTCAAGTTTTCTTAATTTTCATATTATTTTTCATTGTATATTTCATTGGTCAACATAAAGCAAAGAAAAATCGGCAAAAGATGTAATGCACACCACGGGCATCGAACCCAGGGCACACGGTCGTCGATCCCCGCCTCACCCTACTGAGCTACAGGACTGTTGGAATGAGGGAGGCAGACTCGGGTGTTATTCTTGCGCTCAATCGCGTCGCCAATTTTTCTCAGTTTTCTCGAGCCCTGGGGGCATTTAGCAGATTTCAGTGCCCGATATCGTAATGCATCTTGGTAACCTTTCGAACGCACTGGGTCTCACCCGGAAACTCCATATCGAATATGCGGTCTTCTCTTGTTAGGGACATCCATCTTCTAAAAACAATATCTGTACTTTTCTAAAGCATTGGTCACAGTATGAGAGAGGATAGTGTATTGTGTATTCAATATCATGCAATGTATCAGGTTGGTGCAAAAGTTTCGATCTTTTTGGGGAATCATAATTGAACCACCGTATCTCAGCCCTACAAAAAGCAATCGACCCATGTTCAAACTATGTGGTGAGGTAGTTGTTGTACTTCCTAACCCTATACTTAAGGTAGGCATCACACTCATAATCGCCCAGAAAATTTAGAAATAAAATTTCGTGTAAAAATTCGAAAATCAAGATCAATTTCGATTCACTCACAATCAAAAAGGAAATTTCTCCAGCATGCCTCACTATAAAAAGGTGAGATCCCCTTGTACCCTCTGTCGAACGATGTGATTGGCTTAGTGGTAGGATGCCGACTTCATGAGATATAACTGGCCAAATTTCGGACATCCATAAAATACATGTACACAACGAGATATCAGTGTTTGTTACCAACTCGCATGAGGTCTAGGTAGGGGCGCTGTATTCTACACTAACTGTGTCACTACTGAACGTGGCTGTTTCGGTAATTGCTTCTTTAATATCCAGAATATCGAAAAATCCTAATCACAGTTCAGAATCACAAAAGTTCTCAAAAACACATATCATAGTGGATCCGTAGAAAAGATCTCAAATTCGCTCCAAGTGAGTTCAGCTCGGCTCTTTCACAGCATCGAAAATCGAAAGATAATTTACAAAAATCGAATCTTGATTTGGGTAAAATTGGAAAATTTTGCGCCACAATTAGGGTCAAATTGTTATCAAATTAATCTTCGATTAGACCAAATTATGTTTCGATCCAACCAAATTATGCTTCGATTTATTAATAGGCAACGGAACGATTTAATAGTACAAATGAGAGGAATGCTTCCTACGAATTTCGTGTAATTACTCCTATAAAAGAGTGGTTATTGACATAGGTCAAAAGGGTGCGTTAGGGAAAGTCGAAAATGTGGGTTGGGTTTTTCAAAAATGGGCATGAAACACTAAAAATGTGGGCATTTTTTTCTGAAAATCCAAAAATGTGGGTTAGTTTTTTCAAAAAAATGGCTTTGATAATGTCAAAATGTGGGTTGGCTTCGTCGTTTTTTACGTACCTTTTGACCTATGGTTATTGAGTCAAATAGTAACTGAAACGATGAAATAGCGTAGCTACAGCGTCTAGAAAGGTTCGGAACATGAATGTGAACGTTCCATAAATGGACATCTTGAGGCTTCCCTTGCCTGCGCACTTCAAAGAGCGTAAGTATAGTTGTAGTTTATGTGATCGATAAGTCGACCAGAGACGATCCATTCTATTGGGAATCTCTGGAAAGAATCTCATATTGGAAAAGGAAAACACTCACCTCGCAAATCGAAATTCTCCTCTCAGACTATTTAAATATACACCAACATTAAAAAATTTCCTGGTCCAGCTGAAAGGCATTTTGAAAGAAAGCGAACTAACCTGCATACGAATATTGAATGACGACGACATAATATAATCGATAACCTTGCTGAAAATCGAAGGAAACAGTGAAAATGTGCAATACGCACTCGAAATTGAAAACGCACCTCCTGCGCGTCAGTTCACCCCTTTTGCGCCAAGATGCCTAATTTTGATTCGTTATTCGGATTTTTCCAAATTAGGTTTCGTTATTCTTATTTTACATAATTAGGTTTATCTATTCAAACTTTCCATAATTTGGTTCCACTGATCATTTTTTTACCAAATTATGTTTCGGTTGTCGATGCTGTGTTCTTAGGATTGGTTTGGCTATGACTCCTCTTCAGAATAACTACGTGATCTCATTGTTTCATCGCCGAACAATTATTTTGCATAAAGTAAAACATCGTTTTCAACACCACAAAAAGACCACCAACTTCTGATTATTAAATATTGTACCGCAAAAGCTTTATCAAGAAACAAACTAAATGAATAGAACATATTGTCAATATACTACGTAACATTATAATATCAGAAGATATGTCATCTGTATACTGAAGTACCATCCAAAATTGTGTTTTCATCAGATGTGCTTAATGGCGGTCTCAATTCAAGTGCTCGAAAAAAGTTTCCCCGAATCAGCACAAACGTAGTGTCGGGCTAAATATATATGTATACTACCACTCTTCATAATTCTAAGCTTTTTGTAGGCATTCATTTTGCTATCGTAGATTTATAACTCCAAAAGTGCGAGGTATCAATTCACAGTGCATCCACTACATGCATTCATAAAGTTGTACATTCTCAATCAATGGATTCCACAAAGTGGGCGATAAATAGCGCAAGCACGGGCCTTCAAAATATGAATAACCATGAGACGATCTGATTTTCCAATCGAAAGATATTTCAGAAATTCGTCGAGTCGAAAAAAGATCGAAACTTTCGCAACCCTATACTATCACGGCTATCTCACATCAAAAATTATAGAAATTAAAAATTGTACTGGTGTTGGTCTTGCTAGAGTGAATGGAAGATCAAATGTGTATACTAATTAGCCTACTTTTATATTTGAAGCTAGGGACCACCATCCTCATGAACGGAATTGAAAAGCTGGGCATGAAAATAATGACATAATGTCAATCTGGTGTGTTCAATCACGTTTTTATGTCCAAAATATCCACAAAAAAAATCAGACAATTCGGCCCGCTCTCTATTTTTCCCACCATTATTATGTTTGATATTCAGTGATTTTCATGGTCTCGTATTAAGGGAACCCCCTCGCAAAGGTAGACGAAGTGATTTACAGTATACCGAACGAAGTGAATCGCAAACTATTTATATTTCACTTGTTGCCCTATACTTTGCAATTGTTAAATAATTGTGAATATTATGGCTTTGCGAAGGGGTAAATCGATAACCATGGTATATATATATGTGATTTTAAATTGTTTGTACGAAGTTACGTCGTGTTACTGCCGAGAAATTGCATTCCCGAAATCCGCCCTAAAAATATTCCATTTCGGGTGTTTCTAGGGAATGAGATATCTCACGTTTGGAAAAAGATTTTCGATCAATTTCTTTTTCAGTCGATAGGTTTTGCCGAGTAGTACAAGAAAACCCCTCCGCACAGGTGGGAGTATGATTGCGTTCAGAAGATATGGGTGGTCTAAAATTAAGAAAAGTGTGAATCCTGCCAAAGTAGACGTCAATTTCTCAAAACCTATCCCAACTGGGACTCTTACACATATCAGGAGTTGTCGTACGACATGTCTAGTTACATGGGAGAGTGATTGCGAGGGGCTAAAGGGAGTCGCATAATGGTGAAATTCTTGATTGAAAAAATCAATGTAAACGTTTTTCTCAACATTGGTGATTATTGAAAATTTTTTTTTTGAATTGTAATTTTGTGTTTATCATATTTTTGTTGTAATAATATTTAAAAATCAAATTTGAATTTCCCGCGCTGGCGACTTCCCCTCCCTCCACCGGTCGTCAGACCCCCTCGCGCGGCTCCCAGAATTCGGGGCCCATGACAATCACTGTTGATATTTGATCTACTATGGAAACCGGGGGGGGGCACCAACCGAATTGGCTGATTTTTGGATATGATATGACGGGTACTACTTCATAACTTAAAATTTAGTAAACAAGCGGCCTACTTCTACAACCGATACTAGAGTGAATGTAACGTGGTAGCTTCACTTTTTAAAGAAGTTTTCAAATTTGTTGTTTCCTTTAAATTTCTGATACTATTTCTCTTCCGAAAAGTGATTGAACATATCGGGTTGACAATATATCATGGTTGTCAATTCGGTTCAGGCGGATTGTGGTCCCTATTTCGTACTGCGTAATATACATTAATTTATTTTGTTATTACGGTTTACCTATTTCTAGAGATTATGTTTTCTTTCTTATTTTGTTATCTTAATGACTGAATGTTTATCAGAATTTGTTGGCACGTGGTGAGGATTGGGAGAGAAGAGTGGAGATTGTAATGGAGGGAGAAGTCGATGAAGAAATGGTCGACAATTTGATACGAGAGACCGATGACATGAAGAATATACGATTTGAGCTTGCTCCATTGAAAGAGGTAATCTATTTCACGCATTTCTCTTACTTATCACTTTATTTATTGTTACCTTGAACTATTGTATTTTTTCAGAAGGAGAGACGAACGAATTGGATTAATGACCTCGAGGTGAAAAATTTCATGGAATGGAAGGAAGGAGAATGTAATGAAATGAGTCGAGACTGGATGAATAGAAAAAGGTAAGCGCTCCTGTATGTTATTATCCCTATTTCACGCATTTCTCATCTCAATTCCCGCCGGTGTCTTATAAGTATGGTGGCACTTTTCATCATTCATAACTCATATTATGACTGGTAGGAGTTCTTACTTTGCATGGGTTAAATCAGTTGACTCTCATAGTTGAGCTAAAATGCATAGATCCATTTTCTCGACGACACATACATGACGTCGCACTTTGAGATGGTCAAAAGTATTACCTCACTGGAGCTCTGTAGCTCGCTCAAGAGTGAGGATCTCGGAGAATCTAGAATCTGCAACAGACAATCTGTGAAAAAAGTAACCTGCAACAGTTATTTGCAATTGCGCCCTCGATATTCTCATAACTAATAAGTCAGAGGTAATCTATTTCTAATTTAAAACTTCTCATTTTCATTGCAAGTTCGGTCCCAAGAAAACCTCGACGGCATTATCTGGAACTTGTCGAGACGAATCGAATGACATGATGTACTATAGGGTTTGGGTTATACCCCGCTCTGCCATGGTCATTCTCGTTCCTGTCAGACGTCGTGAGCGGTCCCTCTCCATTTTGGTCTGATGGAGAGGGCACTTCCTTAGTTCCCTCCGGACCCCTCGTCTATCTACCAACGACTCGACAAGATCAGAATCCCCGTCCTAGCCGGCCTGGTCACCGTGGATGGGTATGACCGTTTGATGTTGGCTACTCAGACACCAGTTTCGCTAATTCTCGATTTGATTGATGTTTCGAGCTTGGTGGACTCAAGCGCAAGAAAGATGCGTCACCCGTTCGTCAGGACTGCCTTCAGCCTCACGTAACCTTCCCTTTCCTCCCACGTCCATGGTCCTAAAAGAGATCTCGTCTATTCCTCCAGCAACTTCAAAGAAGATGGTCTGTGAATGGGAAGAAGACCGATCCTCTCCCAGCCGAAATGATCCGTCTATTCTGAGAACAGAGATCCTGACCCCTGAAATCACATCCTCACCTGACGTTATCGTCTGACGTGATAAATATTGTATTGTATTGTATTGCCATGGTCGAAAAAGTAATCCGCGATTCCCCTCGTCGTGATTCCCTTGCGATTCCCCTCGTCGTCGTGTCGTGAGGGAGACAAGGGGAGACGCCTCTTTTTGACCATCTCAAAGTTCGACGCTTCGAGAAAATTGATCTACGGAACAACAGCTAGCGCTATCTTGTGAGGGATCCGAGGCATAGCTTTAAAAGTGGGTTGAATTCGACCTGGCAGGTTCGGGTACAAGGCGCTAACCTAGAGCCGGGATACTCACATTGTCTTGTAGCTACCACTGCCCCATCAATTAAAAATCTTAGGCGGATTGTGAAACTTTGCGGCACTCGGAAATAAACCTGCCGACCGTCCAAAATGCATTTCCTAGTGCAAATTTATTTCGCGAAAAAAACTTTTATTCATATTTTTGTTGTAAAGAGGACCTTCAGAGGAGTTGAAAAAGCTACAGACTGGCAGGTTTTTCTCCCTGAAAAAATTCTATAAAAAATATTTACATCAGTCGATTTGATTTTTTGGGCTATCCCAAAAAGTGCTTAATTTCATTTTCGGCTTTTTCGTTTTCCAAAGCTGATCCGATCCGAGGCAGGCGTGATATTCTTCTTTTCTTTTTATCACTGTTTTTGAAAAAAAACCCAAAAAGAGCCTTTCCTCGGCTTGTGTAAAATGTGTATTATGCAAACTTCATAATCAAATCATAGAAAACATATCTATCCTGTCACGTAATGATCTAATATACTCTCCCGTCACGAAGGATCGAATTATTAGGTGGTACACTCAAAAAGTCGAACATGAGTTAGCTAGAGTTTTGGTTAGCCCTTACAATAGAAGCCGTTGTCGAGTTTTTCGAATGAGACCTAGTGAGATCGATTACTAATATAAAAATAAGGTAACATAAAAGTAATCGATGGTTTAGAGCTGCTAAACAATTCCCAAGGCTTCTCCACTCTTAGTGAGATTAGTGAATCTCTACGCATGAAGTATGCCGGGCCAACTTTGCAGGAGAGGTTAATTTCCGCATGTACGGAGCCATTTCAATCCTATCAGATATTTTTTTTTCATTTTCACTTAATGTCAGAATTTTAAAAATTAACTTTTGCGTTTTTCTTACTACGGAATCGCAGATTGGTGCCCTGATCTGAAATATTTTGCAATTTCCGCGCTTTTCGCATGAATTCTGTAGTGGCGGGTGCATTGGTGACATTTTTTTGTTCTCGAGATTCTGATAATGTTTTCACTCCTTCTGCTACAAATGCGATTCTCTACCACATTTTTTCAAAATATAATGCAGTGCAATCATTTTAATACGATGATGTAAAAAAGCACAAAATCAAATTTTACAGATCAGAAAGCTAGTTTTCGGCTTTGTTGAAAATTGAAATTTTATTCATTGCTTTTAAAATTAAAATTCATATAGGAAATGCACTCCCGTTGATTAAAAATATTTTTAAAAGCTCGAATTTGCCCTTGGCGGGTAGCGTAATTGGAAAAAATTGAGATGGACATTCGGTTGTTTGCACTCATGGATCGAAGAAGGAAGAAGAGTGGGAATGGGAAGATCGAGTAGAGTAAAGGAAATGAAAAGGAGAAGAGCTAATGGAGTCGAAGCCGACCTTATGGTATAATAATACTTATTATTTCATTCCCGATCGGTGGTAGGGTTATTTTTAGCGTTGACTATTCGGCCTATGGGGAATGCAATTCCTCCACATTTCTCTATATGTACTAAGATGGGGGGGGCCTCGCGCGTCTATTTTCCGGCTCGGGCGCTCTCTCTCCCTCTTCCTCACCCTTTCCATTAGATCTTTCTTGATTTACTGGATTTTGTAGGTTCTTTTTTCTCAGGTTAAATTTAAATAATCGAAGTAATTTTTTGTTTGTGAATAGTTCTGACCTAGATGATCAAATCGGACCGGATTTTCAACTAATCCCGATTCATCCCATGGAGTTCCGAGAGGCTTTAATAGACCATTTTTATGCACATATTTGTTGACTATTAATTCCTCTGCCATACTTTATCATATTATTCTCTATCGCAAATATAATTAAACTTTTCTGAATGTGTGAGGTATGTAATCAGAATCATCATCAGATGGCTCATTTGCGCAACGGAAACAGGAGGCGCGATATGCGCGGAACAGACACAAACTACCGCCTTAAGAGGCGAAATAATGTCAAACGGTGGACGTGATCCGATTCTCCATGCTTGGAAATGGTTAAAATGAACTTTTTGTAAAATTTCATGACATCGAATATTTCCACTTTTGACCGCAGGGGGGACCCTTATGTGCATAAAAATGGATTATTCTGGCCTCTCAGAACTCCATGGGATGAATCGGGATTAGTTGAAAATCCGGTCCGAGTTGATCGCCTAGGTCAGAACTATTCACAAACAAAAAATTAATTCGATTATTTAAATTTAACCTGAGAAAAAGAACTCACAAAATCCAGTAAATCAAGAAAGATCTAATGGAAAGGGAGAGGGAGAGGGAGAGAGAGCGCCCGAGCCGGCAAATAGACGCGCGAGGGAGCCCCCCCCATCTTAGTACATATAGAGAAATGTAATTCCTCCACTCTCCTATTCGAGGCCGCAATAAGCTCCGCCCACAATTTCATTCCGCAGAGGGAATTCTATTCGAGGCCGCAATTAATTGCGGCCTCGCAATTTTCCCCTGATCGCTTATTTGACCTAAAATGTGATTTTTTCGTAGTTTTCTTTGGTAATTTCACGTTCCCATGGATATGAATGAATCATAAAATATAACAATGGTTGCTACATCATTACAACGCAAGAATTGTATTTGTTACCGGATATGGAATTCTATTCGAGGCCGCAATTAATAGAATTCCCTCAGAATTGCGGAATACAATTGTGGGCGGAGCTTATTGCGGCCTCGAATAGCCGCAATCGTTTAGCCATCCCTAGTTATTTTGGCGTGAGGGTTGATTCTTCGGTTCAGGATCGATCACTTTTTTTGTTTCGGTAGTCAGGCAGTGTTTGTGTTACAATAACAACTTCGGGAGGTGGTCGTAAATAATTTGGATTTTTTTCGGAGCTCTTTTGACAAGGGTTTTTTGGGGCGGTTACTAGGCGGGAGGGGAGGTTATTCCACAGCGTAATATGTTGACTTGCAAAAGTATAAGTAATGATGCATGGTTTCAGTAATGTAATATATCAGGCTGACTCATAAGTTTTGCACGATTTCGAGATTTCAGAAAAATTGTTCACACTCTCATTAGAACTTAGCAGGCAATATTTGTATAGTATAGTTATATGTAGCGAGTCTTCGACTTTTTATCGGCCACTACCATATTGCTCATTTCCCACATTGACGAAAGAGAGAAGGTCGGAAATTTGTCAGGGTCCTTATCGACCAGATTCTTTCAATGGCTTGCATATCACCAGCGGATCGAGATGCCATTCCGTTCAAGTTACAATTATGGAGGGTGATCTCAGATGAATGCAAAAGCACTCCAAGCATCGAGCTATCTCATTGGGCGTGGCAGAAATTCTACATCAAAAACGTAATTTACTTGCGGCATATCTCAAGATTGACAACATTCGGGTCTGTGGCGTTCCCAATGAGTATTGAATTCCCATACTACCCTCATGTCTCATACATCCCATAGGTATTTCAAAAGTGTTATTCATTTAACTTCTACTTATCCTATTGCTCAGATGCGTTGGACGCCATAAAATGCTAGAAATAAACGATCGAAAATCAGGCTTCACGAAATGCGACGAAATTGGTGAAGCCTCTATTGATCCGCTGATTAGCTCATTCTATAGATAATGTCTACTAGTGTAACTAACAAACAGGGTATTGCTTGATTTCCCCATACTTGGATAGGGCACATCTTCATACGAAGGACCAAAATACGTAATTTTAGCGAAATTTAGCACATTTCCGATTTTACCTTTTTTTTGTAAGTACGAAAACTATACGACATTCGTACCTCAAACGAACCACTGTGGCAGAAAGTCAAAGTGTCAATGAATATAACGGACGATATGGGATCTCGATCGCTTCGCATTGAGAAGCACCATTTGAATTCACACAGCCACTATTTTCCGAGGAGTACTCTATGTTGGGGAAACAGAACTTTTGGAATAATCGATGCAGCTGTCTGATCTTGCCATAATTTTAAAGAAGACTTCAAATACTCGAATATATTCTAGGTAGAACTTTTGATAAAAGCAATCTATGAGTCAACAAAATTCGAAAAAAAAAGTCATTTTCTTCATATTTTCTCAAAACATGTTTCTTATTAAATCTCGAGCATTCAGATAGAGTATAATCATTCTGATGTTGGATGTTGTTATAATGTGTTCCCGCCACAACATACCCTGACTGCAGGGGCTGTCCATTTGACATCACCGAAATCCGAGAGACCGAAGTTCACAACCCAAATCGTGCAAAACTTATGAGTCAGCCCTATATTTCAAATTCACCGTATGGCTCATGAAACTGTGATGTTTACATAGGGTCATACGGTCATAACATTATATAGTTTATTATCTCTGACCGTCATAAACAGGATGACATACAGAAGTCGGCCAGATAAGCGGTGGGTGATGTACCGCAGGTATTTTGCGCCAATAGTATCCCGTGTTTTTACGAAGACTATTGAGCGAGCCCTCATTCGGAGGGATGTTAGAGCTTCCTTCTACAATGCTGGCCACACAATGCTGACCCAAGCCGTGCGAATTGAGGTTCGAGGATTTGGGAGAAATTCCGAAGTTGGATTAAAATCACCTAAATAGCCGGAAAAAACATGGGATACCCCCGATACAGAGAATTAAGTAACATCAAAATGGGCTTTAGCGGGTTTTCAGCCACAAACGGCGCGCACAATATCCATCATGCATCTTTCGAGGAGTTTGTTGCATATGCGCCGCAGCATGGCCTTTTCGCGCCGTGCGGAGGTATGAATACATGTCCAGAATTCACCATGACTGCCATCCATCCTCTCAAGGTTCCGTGCTAGAAATTTATTTGTCCCATAAACTGATGTGAGTTGCGTTTTTTCATAATTCTCTCGACGTTCACCTTCTTGCAGAAGACGAATCTCGGATTCTACCAAATCTGGGATAGTCATTGGTATAACCTATCCTTTTCTGTCGTAAGATAGTACGGCGAACTGTCCGATGGGAGATACGAAATTTATTTCTGATGGATGTTACGACCTCTGAGAGAGTCCACATTTCAATGTTCGATTGACTCATATTCTGTGGGCGTGCCATGACTATAGGAAACTAGCCAACTAGTGTCGCTTAAACAAAAAACAACAGTGCCCCTCCCCCCCTAACATGTTATGGTAGTTTTTTTTCCAGAACGCTTTTCGAGCTGAGATTTGAATATCTCAACATCACATCAATACTTTTTGGGCACCATGTAGAAATTGAGACTGGTAGCCTGCTAGAAATCGAAATGTGCACACCATGAGTGAACCGCAAAGAATGCTCCAAAGGAACTAATAGGTTAGTGGCGTCAGAGTGTGAATGCCCTTCTATTGGATGATAAATAAACTGCACAGAATGTAGGTCCCTGCGATATTCAAGGATCTCTATATTGAATAGTTTTACGCGTCCAAGTTGTTGCGCAGAGGGGTGGGGAGGTGACTACGCTTGAGAACTCTTTTAGTGAACTCTCGCTGAACATTCTCTAATCGATTTACTAGGTCGGCAGCAGCAGCAATCAACGAAGCGTGCTATCTTTTTAAATTAAAATATTACATGCATGGAACTGAAGCGTGTTGCGTCTGTAAACACGAAAGTCAAACACTCTCTGTGGCTTAGACTTGAACGTAATACAAAAAAAGTAAAATGAGAGAAATTACTGTAATCGATCAAGTTACCAATAACCGGATCCGTGGCATCACAAACCTGAAGAACTTGGGTCTTCCCGATTACAAAGGGTGCTGTTACCACTTGGACATGGTTTTGTTTAATTTGTAGATAAAAAGTGGGCATTTATAAGTTTACACGTTCTGGCGAAGGAACTAAGTAGATATTAGAGTAGCGAAAACGGATCTACATACCCTGCTGTTATTCTCCCTCTCTAGCACTATCCGAGAGGGTGTAAATTCTCTCGAGAGCGAGCGGAGAGCGGATAGACGAAAGATCCGTTTTTTTTCCCGGGAAATGCGGGAGGGGAAATCAATCAATTACTTTATCAGAATCATGCTTAGGGATTTTGGGCATGCTGATCTCTTCTGGCGTTGTATTCACTTGATGGTATGGACCACCAGTCATTTCCCATGATACGGCCTAAATCATCTCTCTACCGGGCTCTGGGGTGGCCTCTGCTGCGGGACAAATTTATGGTATCCATACTGTGATACTATCCATAATGTCCATCGAGGTTCTTCCAAGTTACGTACGCGATTTGCCCAGTCGATCTTCTTTTGCTGTGCCTGATGCACCCAGTCTTTGAACTTGGTGGTGGCTCGTATTCGTTCATTAGTCCATCGATGAATCATAGTTGTTCTGAGAACTTTCATTTCCATTTTCCTCTGCGCCACTCTTGACATAGTCGATATGGAGTTTCCGAATGAGACGAAATGGGATCGATTACTCTCATAAAAGTAAGAAATAATCGGTGGTTCAAAACTGCTAAATAAGCCCCGCCTCTTCTCCGCTCTTAGTGAGATTCGCTATTTTTCCGGACATAGTCGCAATTTTAGCCACTTCCCCACAGAGAGTGCAGATATCAGAAGATCTCTTTAGCAATTTTCAACCACCGATTATTTCTTACTTTTATGATAGTAATCGATCCCACTAGGTCTCATTCGGAAACTCCATATCGACTACGCGGTCTCCCCTTGTCAGCTCCGTATAAGGCTGCGGGGGAGAGAATGAAATGCACGGCGTTTGTGTTCGATGGTCAATTTGGGGAAATCATCAGGTCGTGTATTTTACTCCAGGTGCCCCACATACACCTTATTCTTCTGTCGATCTCTAGGGAAGAGTCGAGTGGGAACGATAGAGTTGTTCCACGATAGGACGCTTCGGCGACGAATTTGAATTCTTCCCCATGCAGTACAATCGGGGCTCGGGTGGAAGTACAATTAGATATGACCATTGTTTTCTTTGCATTGATGGCGAGACCGTATGCAGCCGCGTTGTATTTCAATGTTCTTAACATTCGCTCCATTGCTGACTTGTTCTTTGCTGTAATTGATATATGATCTGCATAGGCAAGATGTGTGAGGGGTCAAAACCAGGGAACCCCCGAGCGGAACATATATTGAAAGACTCCAGAAATATTTTTTTCAGAAAATGCCGGTTAATTGGTCTGAAAAAAATGAAAATGGTAGGGCTTTGGGAGCGGAAAAACGAATCCCAAAACGGATGTTGACGACCCCCCTCCCCGAGACGCGGGGTACCGCCTCTCTTGCACTATCCGCATTTGGGATGTCAACAAGCAGGGTGCTAGGATCTATTTTCACTACTCTAGTAGATATATGATAGACACACTCACACTACATACAGGCGATCTGAAATAATAGTCTTTAGAAATTACCTTCTCAGGCTCGGAATGTTATGGAAGGAGATGGCGTGTATATTGAGGAAGTGGAAGAAACATGGAGGAAGGCGAAAAATACCGACTGGTTGAATGCACCAGGTGAGCACTGGGTCATGCTTCGGAATGAATGGTGTATGTTGTCTGCGTAGGGCATAAAGGGAGGTGGTAGAAAAATACCAAAATATGTGTAGGATTTTTGTAAATGAGGCATGAAATGCCAAAGTTCGAGTAGGTTTCTTAGATTTTACGTACCTTTCTAAACGTGGCGTGGGGAGATGCTTATTATTTACAATGAGAAGGTCGAAGAAGAAGAAGAAGAAGAAGAAGAGGCATATAATTGCAATAACTTTTATCTAACATGTTGATGATTGAGGTATGAATGGACTGAGAGAAGAAGTGAATCACGTTGTGAACATCCGCAGTTACGAATTAGCCAAAGAGTTGAGTGTATTCGACTTCATTTCATGGATGGATCATCTGCAGAGGTGCGGTAGTCTATTGATCTAATAAAGAGACTGAATAGCTACAGGAGTTTTTGTGCGAATGCATCTGAGAAATCTTCTATTCCACGGAAGGAAATTCAAGCAATCAAGGAGTACACTGAAAAACTGAAGAAACTTTTCGAATTGGACTACTCATATCACTCGCTTTACGAGGTATTTCCACCTTACATATGCATTGGTAGGAAATGGAAGCCTATGCAAGTTTAAATCTATAAAAGAATGTGCAGAATAGCACGAAAAATATCAGATAAGTTCAACTGTGAAATATCAAAATTATTTTATTTTTCACAAAGTAATCCCGCGCTCACGTTTCTTTGTTCCTCCACTAATAGAAAATTGAATTGTCTGTATGTTTGTCTCTCTCTCTGTCCGTTTTTTTGTGTGAAAAAACATTTCTCAGTCAAATTTTCGCAAACGCCTCACCAGCGAGCCCCGGCTGAGTAGTAGCTTGTCGACGTAATGTCCTCTTGATTCCGGTTCAAATTTACTTTTACCTTTATCTATTTCTCAGTCACAAGTCACACAGCCACCGGGGCCCGTACTGTACTTTAAGGAGCACAAGAAAAGCCCGAGCTCTAGGGCTAGGCTGACAATTACGATCATATGAATTAGCGGTCGCTATATTTGTGGTGGGACGCAAAATCATGACCCCCTTCGCATTCTTCTCAACCACTTAAATTTCGACTTTTTCCAGACACTCAGTTGCCGAGAAGACTTGATTGCTCTCTCCGAGGGACAACGACCAGTTCTCAGAAGAGACAAGGAATCGTCCTCTCTCATCGTCTGGTATATTGATTTATTTCTTTATTTCATACGTCAAAAAGTGGGTAGACTTCAACATAACCTGCGAAAAATAAATGCCTGATCAATTAGACCCCTAAAAACGAAACCTGCCCGTCAAGGTCTCCTAAAACACCCCCGAAATGTAGAAACCTGCCCGGTAGACCATCAAAGAAACAAAAACCTGCCCGACCAGATTTCCATGCCTCTTTACTTTTTGACCTCTGCTTTATTTTGAGCATTGCATTTAAATTGTAAGATCTACTGGTAGCATCAGTGAACAATAGATATCCCGCGTGTCGCGTAAGGATCTAGACAAATATGAGGGGTTTTACCGACAGTTTCTGACACCCACATTTCAGATCATTTTTTTCGGTAGCTCTAAGAGTGCTCTAAAATATATTCTATTTCAATTACGTTTTTATGTTCAGCATTTCAATCGATGCGTCTGTTCCAGCTTTATAACATACCTATAAATTGTGTCTGGTTCGAATTTGCGGTAGAAACGTCAGCTGTGCGCCGCCTAATTAGGCTGAAAATTAATTTAGCATTGTTTAGATTTGTTTATCACATTCTTCAGTACTTTCCCTACAATTGATGTCTTAGTCAGTCTTACCCTATGACCATTCCGAATCGAGATATTCTTTCTCTTCGCTCTTATTGTTCGATCTGACAATCGAGGCTCGAGGATAAAATCTATCTGAGGCAATACATTTTCGCTGTGACACTAAGAATGCTACGTCGTAGTGCATTGGGCGATGGTCACAGCTGTGCTATATTATTCCGTTCCACATGCAGCCATCGAAGAAGACGTGCTGAAACAATAAATGCGCACACCGCGTGTTTCTCTTTTCGTGTTTTTGCCTTATTTTGCAATTATTTTCTAAGCTAAATTAAAAAGTGGTACAGGGTATAATGGACCATCGATTGAGAACAAACATGCAATTTATCACTTCCTTGTGTTATCACCGATATCAGAACAAGAATTAAAGCCGTGAAATATTATTCTGTGTTTTAACTAAGCTGCCTTCTTCAATGCTCGTATATTTTTAAAATGTAATAAATGGTGTATTTTTATAGGAAGCCTGTCCACATGTTCGACTCGTGTCAGCAAATGATAGATACTTTATGTTCAAAATTCGACAGATTTCCACGAGATATTGACCAATTGAGGTGAGTTTCTTCTCTCTCTCTCATTCTAATTATCGTATTTATTGAGATGGTCAAATGAGAGTATCTCATCTTCATCCACATGTCCATGTGTCTCTCAGAGGGACGATGAACCAACTCTGATCTGTCTCGTATGCAAGGCAAAGACTCATCGTCAGTCCATCTTCAGCTATTATATTGTATATTGTGGATACTGTGATGTGAATCGATGTTAGGGTTTATGATTAGTATAAGAATGAGTGTATTGCAGTGAGTTGTGGATGGTGGGATGAATGGATGAATAGACTACCTCCTGGTTCATTCCTTTGTGTGAGATGCTTGAGGAGTCGAAGGCCTGCCATCGGAGAAGTGAAGACTCTGATGGAAGGAACTAGTCAACAGGTAACTGAACAACATTCACACTCTCATTCTGCCAATTATTCATATGACGTATGCCGCGTAAGTATCGAGACAAGTGTTGTAATCCCAAAAGAAGCCAAATTGTGGATGTAACATAGTGGTCGAAAAGATAGCGTTTTGCTTTTTTTAAACATTAGATCGATTTTGATGATAATAAACGTCGATTAAACGACCAAGGAAAAAAATTATATATATTTTTATTTGACGTAAATGAGACTGCATAAATGGAAAAAAATTATATATATTTTTATTTGACGTAAATGAGACATTAGTTTGCATAAGAAAACACCTAAAAATTTGCCCCAAATTTAATGTACACTCAGATAAGGTCACCCTTATCGGTAAGGTAAAAGTACTTCCGGTCTTCGAGCTGGGCTCGTGGGAGAAAACTACTAGGTCAGTGTTGCAAGCGTTAGTATGTACTGTTTTATTTTAAAGTATACCGTCGCAATTTAAATTATTTATTTGTGTCTCTGCTACGATTTTGACGGTGGGAGATCTTTCAAATGTACATTCGTGCATAGCATTGTGAAGTAGCATGCATGGAAGTAATATCAGTTTGAACTTGCAAAACAGAGAAAACGAGAGCAACCTCTACGCGCTTTGAGGGAGACTCGTTTCGAGCTCGGGGGAGGAGAAAACACCCCGCTGCTACCGTCTTCTTCTCTACTCTTACAATTTCTCACACATGAAATGTCTCTAATACCTAAATTTGTCATATCCTACCTTATTTAAGTTTTAATATATCATCTTCATGTAATTTTGTTCGATTCTGTCGCCACCCCGAGCTCGAAACGAGTCTCCCTCAATGCGGAGGTTGCTCTCGTTTTCTCTCGTTTCCGCGCACTCTCTCGCCACCCCGCACCCTTGAGCTCGGGGGAGGAGTGGTAACTCACTGTCTGCCTCTCTCGTTTCCCCGCATTATTTTCGTCTCTCTGCCTCCCCCCACCTCCGGGGTACTTAATACGGCGGCTGTAGGCACCCTTGGCGCGCTCTGCATTTTCAGGAAACCTGGTGGCGGGGAACTATGCAAAAGTTCAAGAAGTGAAAAAAAGTTGAAGGTTTTGGGAGTTGCTCCATGCTGGACGCACTATGCAATCGCAAGAAAAGCACTATGCAAAAAATATTTGTTATGTTCTGCCCACGTAAACTTAAAAACCGCTTATCTGATGAGGAGAATCCATGTGTTTAATACAATTTTATGTTTCAAGCGAAAAATTTCGAGCAATTATCGATTTTATAAGAGAGACAATGTGAGTGGATCGAAATATGTTTGGCACAGGGCTAAATTTTTGATATTATACTGTCAGTACGCTATGTTGTAGTTGCTGCTGGACCATACCTGTAGTTCAAAAACGCATCTACGCCTCAGGGCAAAATTATTGGCGTGTGTGACGTCACAACACATTTTCGTCAGATCAAACAGAATCTTTTCCACTTCTGGTGTTATCTATGGCCCATCAAAATATCAAGGGCTCTTGCATCTTTTTTGATCAGACGTCACTTGGGCGTCTGATCAAGTTATGTGAAGTTATGTGCAGTTATGTGCCAATTACTGCTTCAATCGACAACTCGATTTTTTTCAGCAAAATACTCGCGTCTACCGGTTCCTTTTTTACACAATTTGCATTTTGATGGACTATTGATTGCACATGAAATGGAAAAGATAGGATTCGTTTTAGCGAAATTGTTTTGTGACGTCACAAACGCTAAGCATTTTACCCTGAGGCGTATATGCGTTTTAAACTTCCGGAATGGTTCGACTGCATGCCTCGCCCAACGCACTAGAACATAGTGTTATCAATCTCATATCAAAAATACGTCAAGAAATAGACGATCCTCTCAGGTAGGATCTCATACCTAAAAATCGTTTTTTTTTCTTCACTGAAGCGCATTGACACGAATGTACCCAAAAATTTAAAAAAAAGGATTATTAAAACTTTTTTAAAAAAAGTATCCTACAAAAAAACATCACTATTTTTTAAATTTAAAATTCAAATGTTTGAAAATCAACATAACGGCGAAAGAAGTGAGTCTTTAGCTTGCTCCGTTTTAGGGATATTCGGTTGTGGCGCACGCACGGGCATTGAGAGATACACACAGAAAGACAACGTTTCAAATATTAGTAGGTAGTAATTGATGTATTTCACAGTGGATGGAGGCTCATTTGGTTCGTTTCTCTATCGAAAGATTCGAGAGAACAGCAAGTGAAGTGAGGAAATGGAATGGAATATGGAAGGACAATAGAGAGAACTGTGAGGTGACACAACGGTGAGCTGGAAATAATTAAGAGATTTGTGAGATTGAGCGAAGAAGGATACGATGTCGTGTAGGGTTGGCCATTCGGCCTTAGCGCCCTCGCAATTCCTCCCCTCCCCCGCACGCGGCTTTGCGAGGTTGTAATAAGCTCCGCCCATAATTTCGAGGGCGCAATTCTGAGGTGATGCTATGCGAGGGCGCAATTAATTACGACCTCTCAATTTTTCCTGATCGCCGATTGGCTCTAAAAGTCGATATTTTCGTGTATTTCATTTTTAGAAATAACATTCCCAATTCACAGAAGTGGATAATGGATAGTAAGAAATGTTTTTTCCACCATTGTCAGCCACTATTGTTGAGTTGTGATGATGAAACCTCATTTCTTACTACCTATTTTCACTTCAATGCATTCGGGATGTAAATACTAAGAATAAAATAAACGAAGAATTCGCATTTGGGTGATAATCGGCCATCAGGAAAAATTGCGAGGCCGCAATGAATTGCGCCCTCGCATAGCCTCCCTCCCCTTCCCCCCGAATTGCGCCCTCGCAATTGTGGGCGGAGCTTATTACAACCTCGCAAAGCCGCAATCGTTTAGCCAACCCTAATGTCGTGTATTACAGTATTTCGTCTCTCTTGATCTCACTTCTATCACTCGAAATGACCGACTCATCTCTACTGGCACTTATGACCGAACCAATATCAATCTTGTTCAGAAGCACTCTAGAAAGTCAAAGAGAGCAATGGGAGGCTCTGAGGTTGGTGTAGTGTAGTCTGCGACAGATGACATTTGGATAGTATATGGCGCTCTGCAATTAATACTCAGCGCTGTTTCAGAGTGAGTCGAGGTTCTTATCTACGTGGGGAGATTCTCTTCAGTATGAGGGGAAGGGGAATATCTTTCTCACCTTCGAGGAAAAAGAGGAGAGATGAGAGGGTTCTAATTGAGAAGGAAATGGAATGCGCCCATTCGGACTGCCTCTTACCTGTCTGTAAGTCATTTTCATCATTTAATTTGTTTGTCAATACTAGTTATGTATTTATTCAGCGACTCATCTCCAGTGGGTGAAGTGCCAGTTATGCAAGCGATGGTATCATGTAATTTGCACTGGCCAAGTAATCGATCCCGATTTATCTGATTACAAATGTTGTCATGAAGATTGGTCACCAATCGTTTAGTCCATTCAATATTTAACTTCATTGGTCTCTGTCCCCAACTTCATTGGTCTCTGTCCCCTCATGCCCTTTTATCGAAATTGTAATCTTATTTAACCATATATGCTTCCCCTGTTTTCCATATTTATTGCACCCTTTCCGTTCTTTCTATCAGATTCTCTCATCTCTAACAATAATTCAGCTTTATTCGAATCTTCCCGCGTTTTTTTCCAAATTTTATTTATTCTCTACGATATGGGTACAAATTGCGTAATAACAATTGTGTTAATTCATCCCACCTGCTTTACCCTCGAAGTATCCTACAATATAACTAATTGATGATGCGAACTTACCAGAGGTGCACAGTATCATTTTATGCAAAGCATCCCCCTCACCCCTCATTGTCTCTTTTCCCAACCCCACCAATATAAAAATTGTGAATATCAATATTTTGAGATATTTATCTTGTGCTAAACTCTGATCTCTCTCTGAGACTGAGAAAGGTCTGAGACGACTACATTACATGATAGATATTAAATTGGGAGGGTATAAGGTGACAGAGACGCAAGTTATGATTTTTACAGCCGAGTGCATTTCTCAAAGTATTGATATTCAAATTTCGTATGCCCTGTCCTTTCACATGATTTTATTATTCTTCCTACTTACAATTACACGAATAACTTATCTGGACATGAAGCCGTCATCACAGAATAAACAATGCAATAAAAGCAAACTAGTGCACATTATGAGTAAATCGATTAGATATAGTAAGGTCAAGCGGTGGTGATCCCCCACTTGGAGCAGATGTCCAAGAAGGTCTTCGAGTTGATGTTCAAGTCACTCTAAAAAAATAACAAATTTGAGGAGATCAAGATGGCACAGTTCACCTCTCCAATAACTTTTCTCTTCCTTTCCACTTTAATCAGCTGGGGAATATCGACTCCCGGGTGATTGCGAGTCCAATACTCATGAAGTCTACTTCGACACTGAAAGACATTCACTATAATAGGGTTGGTTAAATCGGCGCGAGCCAAAGATGCACCTCGGCCCGTGTCCGGTTCGCAATCGGGAGAGAGCGCGAAGGCTTTTTTTTAGAAAGAGACGTTTCAGAAATTATTAATAACCAAAAATTTTTCAACCATTTCAGAGATTTTGATTTTTTGCGACTTGAAATTGTGGGGGGGGGTGACAAATCCGCAACGGCTTATAACTTTGCTCAAAGTCGAGAAATCTATGTGAAAGTGTTTCCCTGTTGGTTACTTGCTAACCTCCATCGATTCGGCTTGTTGCTGTATTTTTCTGACCATTTTGAATTTCCGACTAAAGAAATTTTAATTAGCTAATTAGTTAATTTATGGATTCCAAAGGCCTCGCGGTTCTGATCATGATAACACTTTGGTGGAGTTATGCAGATAGGTTTAGAGCAGTTAAAAACCTCGTTGCGGAAATGTCGCGTTGCGGAAATGTCGCGTTGCGGAATTGTCGCCCCCTCCCCCGAAATTGTGGACCGATCAAAATGTTATGAACAGTAAACTTGTTTTAAAAAACATCATACGCATATTTTGAGGCTATTCTCGAAGGAGTGGGTTCTCGTAGGAACGAAATTTTAAATGCCCAATTTTGGAGTCGTAGATTCTAGATGAAAACATTTGAAATTCTTTGATAAATTCAAGAAATGTATCCAAATTTGGAGTTTCAGAACTCACCACACATGCAAAAGAAAGAAAATTAGGCCTAAGGTAGGCACCCCTAAAATATATGTTTTTGTTCCTATATGTAAAATGTATGTAAAATGAGCAATGATCTCACTACGATGGCACCGAAAATTTGCAAATTTCAAACCGGAAATTTGATCACATAGCTGCTGGCATAACTTGTCATGCTCAATCGAATGATATATAATACGACATCAAAACCAAAAGTGTGAAAAAATCGATTTGGTAGGTCAAAACTTGAGATTTGGGGTCAATATTATGGTTGTAGTATACATTCCCTTAGGGGTCATGTTACCAAAGTTTGAGCCCCGGGCGATCATTTTGACCGAGTTGTGCAAATTGATCCGACCCTTCACTGCGCTCTTACGGAAAACGCGTTTTAAATTCTGCGCATCTTCAAATGTGACATATCCCTGAAAAACCTGTTTTGCCGAGTTTTTACATGAAAAAATGAAAATTTTCAAAATTATTTTGGGAGTGTAATATCCGAAAAGTGTCGTAACATTTTAAAAAAAACATGTAACACGTTCTAAAAAAATGGAAAAAAATATTTCAAAAAAAAATTCGTTTCCGTTGCGGTGGGAGGATGGCCTAATGGTGTAAGGCACTGCTTGCCAGACGAAGGGTCACGAGTTCGATCCCCGCCCAGGTTCACCAAGCCTTCCATTCCCCTCGTTGGCGGTAAAATTGGTAGCAACTTTGATTGCGAAAGGTAACGTGCCCAGAAGCCTGATCAGCAGGGGATACGTAGATCTGTGCAGCAACCGGCCTTACCGGTCGGCCCCGGCAGAGTAGTCGTTTGTCGACGTAAAGTCCTCTTGATTCCGATAGCAACTTTACCTTTACCTTTTCCGTTGTGAAATGCTCGTGAGGCTGAGAGAGATCGAAAAAAGCACGGAGCAGTTAAAAAAAAGTTGAAAAACTGGAGCTAGCTACAGGGCTCCCCCTGAACCGTGTACGGAATCATTCATAGAGAGTAGTCCTCTTTAAGAACAATACATCGCGATCTGTTCATAATAGCAAATTGAGCAAAATTTGTTCAGAGCATAATGACAAATTTTGAAAAGTAACAGAGATACTGAGGTCCGAAGCTAAAAATATGGAATCTTGAGAGCTAATTAATTGTCTTTAAGCCCGTTTGCGAAAGAGTCGGACAATTCACAACAGATCTCCGTACAGCAAAAAGTGATGACCTGAGATAACAACGGTTTTCGATACACTTCGGTGAACTGAGAAAACTGGCCAAATCTCATTGTATGCACATTTGATTGTAGGTCACTATGGAGCTTCAAAGATCGTTGCAATTGACAGTTTTTCGATCATATCTCGATACGAATTTGCATGGGGAATCTCACTGCACCGCTAGAAATTTAAAAAAAAATTATATTATCAAAAATTGAAAACTTTTAACTCAAGAACTAAGAAAAAGTGGACAGCCATACTACGGTCAGGATCTGGATCATACTCTCATTGACCTATAAAAAATGTGGAAGCAAAAGAACTTATGGGAACTCAAATGAAGTTATGGGTTTTCAACCGACGGGACTCGATGGTCTGGACACTCATTTCTATCGTAGGAGAAAAAGCTCATTTACATCCCTCACTGTCTCTGTGCGGTGTCTGAAAGTTAGAAATGACAGGGTGAATATATGTAAATGCGTTTTTTTCTCCTATAAATGAGTGTCCAGACCATCGAGTGTCGGCGGCTGAAAAACCATAAATTCATTTGGCGAAGTTCTTTCGCTTCCAAATTTTAGGTCACTGAGAGTATGATCCAGATCCTGACCGTAGTATGGCTGTCCACATTTTCCTAGTTCTTGAGTTAAAAGTTTTTAATTTTTGACAATATATTTTTTTAATTTCTAGCGGTGCAGTATATGATCGAAAAACTGTCAATTGCAACGGTCTTTGAAGTAGTGACCTACAATCAAATTTGCATACAATGAGATTTGGCCAGTTTTTCTCAGCTCTGTATCGAAAATCGTTGTTATCTCAGGTCATCACTTTTTTTGCTGTACCGAGATTTGTCCGACTCTTACGCACATTTTATGTGCAAAAATATTTTGAAATGCGGGATCGGAAGAGCAGAACTGGGAACCAAAATTAGGAAGACTAAGGAAGGAAGACAATTTTATGTACGGATTCTTCCTCATTTCGTGCAGTTTTTACGCGAACGCGTTGTTATATTCCCCACGAGCCTCCGTGTGTAGGGCTAAAAAAATGATAATTTAAACGCGAAGCAGAAATAGTCGGCTTATGTTGAAAAAATGCGCGAAATCGAAATAAGGTGACTCAAGGTTCGAATGTTGACACACCGGGCAAAGGCATTACGGTTGCACCAAAAACACATTCTTGGTGGCCCCTAATAAGTTCCGATATTTACTTTAGTGCCATTTGTATGCAATGCGATACTTACACATTCAACTCTGAATTGGAACATCTCTCGATCTTTGATCCATTGCGTCCTTTCTTCCTCATTTTCTCTCCATGATTTGGTAGCATTTGGAGAGAAGAAAGCGAAACGAGATTCCTCCTCAACAAGAATCATACAATTTCATTGTTTGTAATTACTCATAGGTCAAATAGGTTCTCGCAAGCGAGGAAAAGCACTTTTGCACGTGGTCACAATCCCGTCGGCAAACTCATTTTGGCAAATTCTCATTAAATTGATCGAAAATTGTGCAATGTGCACAACGGCACTCATTTCTGCGCAAAGTACCTTCGAGAACACCATTTGACATATCTAATTACCACATCTTGTGTTATATTTAAGAGTATTTGTTTCTTCTTCTACTAACTGTATATCAGTTATTCGGAATAGCTATTTAAATTCTTACCCTCGATAAATGATTAGCTTCCGATTCGATTGATTCCAAACGAGAATCTCGAGAATTCGCATTGATATGAAGTGAATATGGACCACAAACAGATTGAGAGATGGGCAAAGGAGAGAGTGTTGAAGAAGACGCCTTAAGGGGGCTCTTCCACATTACAACCCTACTCACTCCCTCACTCACCTTCGCTCGTCTCATTTCCAATGTAGTTCTCTCCAAATTCGCTCTTGTTTCCTTTAGTAGATTAGCGAGAATTCCCATCTGACAATGCAATCAATAAGTCCCTCTACCGTATCCATTGCCCTCTTACATCAGCTCCGCCCATTCCTCCATGCTCTCCTCTCACAGATAAATTTGCTCCTCTTGATGGTGATGACGATCGATTTTCCAGATTCTCCATATTCTGGATGCCCTGTAATCTCATTACTAATCTATTATTCGCCTCCCTCTCTCACATTTATTTCTTCTTCTTTTCCTCAATAAGACTTAAAGTTACCGACCAAGGAAAAAATTAGATTTATTTATTCAACGCACATGTGACTCCTGATTATTAGTTCGCATAAGAAAACGCCTGAAAATAAGCCCCAAATTTACTGTAAGCTCGGAAAGGGTGTCCCTGATCGTCAGTATATATATATATATTAGGGTGTCCCAAAAGTTTTGCGACTGTTCGATTTTTTCTCCTCTGCTTATCCCGAAGGGAACTTAGTATAGTTCTATAATGAGACCAACATCTCACCATCAATTTTAAATTGTTACTTGAACTGTAGATCTTAAGCTGCGCAGTCGCGATTACTGTAAAGCACTCAACTCATTCGAGTTTTACTATTAGGAATGACATGAAAATTCCCATTTTAGTTGCAAATAGCTTCAGGGAAGGAAATACATAGCTGTGCGAAGTAACAGCAAATTTCGTCATCCCTACGCAATTTTAGGTTTTCCACGTAAATCTTAGAAAATTTTAGAAAATCACTTCGCAATCGATATGTAAATTATTGTAGCCATTAATAATGAACTATAAGCCATGTCATATTGAACAAACTCCAACAAGACATCAGATAATTAAATATGTTGAAAACATTGAACCTTGCAGCTTCAGGAGCTTTGAAAGTGATTTTTTATTTCCTTTGCAAGTTTAAGAATTCCACTGTTTAGTGTATGAAATTATTGCTGAACGTATGCTCTACGTTGCAACATTATTGGGAATTTTTGGCTCTCATATTCATCTAGATTTTACTTGTCGAAAATGGGGTCTAAAAATTGGCATCATTGAGCATTTGCTAACATTGCGTCATTACTATGCCATCTTTACTCGAAATTAAGATTTTGTTAGATAGACCAATGGTGTGTTATATCATCGTGGGAGAAGGTTCGGAAGTACAGGTTGTAGTTCGCATGATATCATCTCAGTTTTAAAAAGTAAAATATGAATAGCGACTGCAGGGGCAAAATTCAAGGTACTTCCTAAAATTTTAATATTAAGCCTATCCCCTCATAATTCGAGTGCTGAATCCAATGAGAGCACAAAGAAATTAAAAATCACGAAAGAAAATAACATTAAGGCGTTTTCAAAATTGAACGAAGTTTCACTGATCCTACCGTATTTCCCATCAATGGACTGTTCAATGGGTTGTTCGACTGGGTCAGACTTTATACTAAAAATATTTTTTTCTCCACATTTTGCAGTTTTATACGCCCGATTCTTGGTATTTCCTGTAATTAAAGTTATAATCACTCTCACCCCTCCATTTGTCCCTCTCCCCTCGACGTTTCTGGCCAAAATTTATTCATAAAACATCTCAGTGAGCGTCTGCGAAAACACAAAAGTGAAGCGCGTGTCACGGACAAACGACCCATTGGAATTGAACGGCGTTAGGTTAGAAAGAAGCGCAAAAGTCGAAATATTAAAAAGGAAAAGAAGAAATGTTGGGGACATTGCATTAAAATGGTCTGGTAGGTCAAAGCGCCGAACATGTGGTGTGATTCGAAAGAGAGCGATCTTCCAGAGGCCGCTGCAGACAAACGACCCATCGGAAATGAACAGCCTTAGGTAGAAAGAAGCGCAATAGTCGAAGTATTAATAAGGACAAAAAGAAATATTGGGGACACCGCATTAAAGTGGTCTGGTAGGTCAACGCGCGGAATATAGGATGATTCGAAACAAAACTATCGTTCACAGGTCGCTGCGGACAAACGACCCATTGGAATTGAACGGCATTAGATTAGAAAGAAGCGCAATAGTCGAAACATTGATAAGGAGAAGAAAAATGTTGGGGGCACGACGTTAAAGTGGTCTGGTAGGTCAACGCGCGGAACATGGGGAGTGATTCGCAACAAAACTATCTTTCACAGGTCGCTGCGGACAAACGACCCATTGGAATTGAACGGCATTAGATTAGAAAGAAGCGCAATAGTCGAAACATTGATAAGGAGAAGAAAAAATGTTGGGGACACGACGTTAAAGTGGTCTGGCAAGCTTTTTTATGTAAAGAAAAAAGGAGTCGAAATAAAACATCAAAGTATCAAGCGAGCAAGGGCGGCGGTAGGCGAACAAACACTCAGAATGGTTGCTTATGTTGTTGGTCATGTGCTCATACGAGAAACACAACAAAAAAATTAACTTTATTAGCGAAAAAAGTCAAAAACAAAAGTGATATATGAAAGAGGCGGGTTACTGTAAGTGCATTTTGTGGCACACCAAAATACCTTTCACACGTTTTTTTCGGAAATTTCGGAAATCACACTAGGACCGCACAGGCGGTCCCACTTCGCGGATTTTAAATATGAACAAACTTGAAAAAATAATCTTAAATTCGCATTTTCAACTACAGTATACTTTTTAAAAATATTTTCTTTTTTCCCGAGTTTGCTCATATTTTTGCTATTTAAAATTGAGATTTCTTATATGCAAACAACTGCAGCATGCTGCTACAATTGCCTGAATGTCAATTTGAAAGAACTAGCCGGGATGTGTTGAGGTTAAATACACTACGCTCTATGCGTGCACTACGCTGTATGCATAGTTCTGGGTGCAAGTTCGGTCCAGGGGGAGCTCGGTAGCCTGCTCCTGGTTCGCTCCAGGGAGATTTCGGTAGCTTACTTCAGGTTTGATTGCGGTCCAGGGGGGACCTTAGTAGCCGGCTCCAAGTACGGTTCAGGGAGAGCTTAGTATGTTGGGGAATGCTAAACGCTAGAGAGAGAGTACTGGCTAATTCCGTTGCAAAAGGCTCGTGAGGCTGAGAGCGATTGAAAAAAGTTGCCACTTCGCGGCTCCGTGGCAACTTTTTTCGATCGCTCTCAGCCTCAAAAGCCTTTCACAGCGGAAACGCAAGATGAGTGTGATAAACTTTTAAAATAAGTTCAGCCACGTTTAGATACTTCTCTTCAATTGCAAAACACTTTTTATGTGATCCCCGAGACTCCCCTGTACGTTTAGTGAAAGTTGAAAATTTCGATTTTTCATGTTAAAGCGTGTTAGAACATGTTGAGACACGTTTCCGACATCGCAAAACATTTTTCCTGTGACCCCCCACGCTCTGTGAATCAATTTGGAATTTTTCGAAATTTTCGATTTTAAAACTCGGCAAAACAGGTGAAAACGTGTTTCACGTTACTCAAAAACGTGTCAGGGCGCTTTCTGGCACTTGCGAAAAATGTGGCAAAAGGTTTGCCCGCGGCGGGGGTCTCGGATTGGTAGTCCGGTGCGTTATCAACTTGGCCGTGAAATAAGCGGATTTTTATATTAAAATTTTGAAAGGTTTTCTGAGCAGTTATCATATGCAAAAGGTTCTGAGAAGATAGCGCAAATTTGAAGCGATTTATGGCGAAAATGGAAAAATGTCTGTCACGCTGCAACAAAAAAAAACATACAGACAGACAGACAGACAGACATACACAATGATTTCCTATAAGTGGAACTAATGAAATGCCAATGCAGTGAAATCGCAAAAAAAAGAGAAGAATTTGGAGCTGCTACAGTATACCAATCAGTATTGCCGATCAGGGACCCTTTACGAGCTTATGGTAAATTTGGGGCTTCTTTCAGGCGTTTTCTTATGCGAACTAATAATCAGGAGTCTCATCTGCGTCGAATAAAAAAAATATCGAAATTTTTCCTTAGGTAACTTTTAAAAACCTGTAATACCTGTAGTAATGCCTTTTTACTCATGCTCTTTGCACGTTCTTTCATCTCTGAATTCTCAGTCTCTGCATTCCTCAATTCCTTTTGGATTGCATCCAGCGTTTCCTCGTATTCACTGCAATCAATATTTCTTCATATAGAAATCAATCAATAATACTCTCATGTCGGTGTGGTCGCCCCCATAACTCCCCTCCGCCTCCCGCCCAATATATTCCCCATTTTGGAAAATGTTGACGCACTCTTGCAGAGAATAATGATAGATGAAATATGATATGGGACTGACTACCGAACACTCACTTCTTTTGCTTCTTCAATTCGATATTCAATTCGTCGATTCTGTGTTGTAGATGCGACTCCTTCTGTGAATCAACCTTCGAGAATTGCTCCAATCGCGCATCCGCCATTTCCAGACGAAGCTCAAATGAAAAAAATAGCACTATAGAAAAGAAGATTACGATATATATACATATTCACTACGTATCAAGAGCGGGAGGAGTGGCACAAGTTTAAGCTGGATTAGCGAGAGAGTGAGTAAATAACTAAATTACTAGAGAAAATAGAAAAATCAGCAACCCCTGTAAAAAAACTACTCTCATATCTCCCCCCAGAGGAGATAGTCTTTGAAAGATTCATTCCGTATCTCCTCTTCGGGGTGAAGGGACAAATATGCAAATTTTAGAGAAACAGTTACGGGAGCCGAAATAGGTCAAATGGGTTTCTCGCAGATCTCTCGTGCAGAAATGCCTAAAATCGCACGGAGAAGTGCATATTGCCCAATTTTCGATAAATTTTCCAAAAAAATGGTCATAAATGCACAAAACATTCAAAATTTTGGTTCGCCGACATGGTCTGGACGCCAAGCAGAAGTGCCTATCCTCGCTAGCGAAAACCTATTTGACCCGATTTCCAGATTTAAATGTTCTTATTTAGTTATATATTTAAAAAAATATCATACACACCGACCGCTCCCTATCCCTCTTCCTCTGTCGCTACAAACACTCCCCCCCCCGCTTGATACAGTGTGTCATAATGTCGCCTACGACTTTTATCGACATATCTATGAGTTATTGATGACCAAAATAGTCTCACCTTATAATTGGACACATCATCTATCCTCGCCTTGATGACCTTCTTTAATTCGATCATCTCATTCTCTTTCTTTTCTAATTGCCATCTCAGTCCTTCTGCCTCTGCAGCTGCTTGCTTTCGAGTATGAGCACGCTCGATCAAAGGAGGATACTGTAAACGAATGTCGATTGATTGTAAAACAGTATTCACCATTAGGGTGCAAATAAGATCAGTCTACAATAGCAGTGACAGCTACCTTATTGTCCTGTTTGTTGACAATATTGAGTGAACCCTCATCGATGATATTATGAACGCATTGGATGGAGGTGCAAAGAGTAGATACATCCTTCCTGAGATCGTTCCCCCTTGTCTTCTCTCTCACATTGTAATACAACTCACTCTATTTGGTCAAATACCTTCTCGAGAGAAGTCTTTCCATATGTCTTCTCCACTACATTGTGAATCATCTCTTTGACACGAGTCGACTCAAAGCCAGACGACTCTCCTGTACAGTATCAATAATTCGTTTACGATTCAGTTGCATCAAATGGCATAGCGACTCTAACTAAATGATTGACCTGATAGTAGAGTGATCTGGGTAGCAGCAAGGGCACACGTGTCATGTAGGATAGTACACACTCGATCCACTAGCAATAGTGCTCGACTCAGACTCTCCCATAGAATATCAGTGAGAACGATAGTTCCACTCGATGGAAGACGGCCCTGCCATAACAGTATTTATTCTGAATAGATTTCACTTGTTAAAATTCCAAATATAAATTAAGACAATTCGGTATATCCGCACAGTCAAAAATGGATACTTCCATGGGTATAAAATAGCGGTAATTTTCACAGAACCCCAGAATAGAGGCAAAATAGCTTCACACCAGGGAAAACATTTGACAGAGATACCGATTACGGGAATACAATTTTACTCACCAGTAAAATTAGCGCAGAATTACTCATAACTCATTGACTCACATTTATCTTTCTTGTGAGTGCTTCCACATCCATCATCTTCTCTCCGACACTCTTCACCCAAATCTTCACATCGCTCGATTCAGTCTGACATCATGTGCAATACATGTTTGATGACTATATATGTGTTACAAAAAGGAAGTGAGAGTAGACTGAAACAGCCAAACTTACGGTGATGAGGAAGTAAACTCGCTGTTCATTTGTGTTCCACCATTCGATTGACGATATAATCGATTGAGAAGAACGAGAGATCCAAGTAAGCGCATCGAAGGAATCACGGCCAGTCAATTGATCGTCCATTATCTGCAGTCGTTTCAATTGCTCCCTTCTTGATTCAAATTACGCGCCCGCCCCCTCCCTCGAAATCAGGAGATACCAATTGACTCTTACTAATGTCATCCTTCCCGCATTCCAAGATAGCTTTCGAGTGAGCCAAAACAGAAATGTGTTCACACACATTATCCGGATTAAAAAAAAGAAATTACCGCTGAGAAAGAAAGAGGAATATGAGGGGAGACTTACCCTCTTTGATAGATATCTGTGGATTGACTCTAGCTGATCGAGAGATGAGTTCTCGTCCATCCTTCCATTCTTAAGCAGATCAAGATAGTTGTCGAGATGCTTTTCTTGGAGTGACAAGTCAGAGTGAAGAATAGCTACACACGACAGACGATCCACAGTGCAAATCGAGAGACCGCTGTAAAGAAAAAAAGTATAATTGTAGAGAAATGAGAGGGGAAAAGTTACACACGATTCACAAATTTTCAACTATATGTCGTATTTTGAGGCTTACCGGCACGTGTTTTGCAACAAGAACATTTATACACTGGGCCCAGATTAGATATCACGCGCGCTACGTAAAAATTGGTACAGATTCAGGGATATGGTGTATAAAATGTAAAAGGCGTTCTCAGTAAGAGCGCAGTGCCCGAACGAAGAACGAAAAAAGTTGCGCCACTTCGTGATTCCGTGGCAACCTTTTTAATCGCTCGTCGTTTGGCACAATTTCGAAATTTTCGAGAAATCACGTTTACACGTTTGTGCAATCGCAAAACGCTTTTCGCACGATTCCCCACGATCCCCGCTTCGTTTGGTAGATTTTTGAAAATTCCGTAAAAACACGCTAAAACCTGTTCTGACACGTTTGTGGGGAAAAAACACTTCTACCGTGATTCCCTACGATCCTCGGATTTTTCGAAAAGTTTCGAAAAAATAGCTCTAAAAGTGGCTTGAATTCAGCATGGCAGGTTCGGGAACAAAGCAGTAACCTATGGTCTTACAAACTGCAGCTCATATCCAAAAACATCTCGAAAGATGCATGTTGGGTTTTATGCGCGACTTAAACTGCCTATATTCTATCGTTATTCCATATAACTATATCATATTCCATAGATATCAAAATACCATACCTCTCAATCTGACCACACACATTGTAGATAACACCACATAGATGAGTTGTTTTTCCCACATGAGCCCATTGCTCGCCTTTGTGAGACTTGGTCACGTGTTCAGCACGCATTCCACCCGGAACCAATGGGTACTGTAAGAGTTGAAGATATCGATTGATTGTGAACAGTGTTAAAGTTACCCGATAGGGAAAAATCGGTAGTTATTTTATTTTTTTTAAAGGAAGCAGATGGCATCCTTGATAGTGATTTAGAACCTGGAAATAACCGGAAAATTAAAACCGAATCTACTACCAACTCGCAAATATCGTACCCTGATTTTCAAATGTATTCGTCATTACCACGTTTTTCGAGGTATACTGTAGCTCAAATTGACATCGATTTTTTTTCTTATTTTTACGTTTTTGCAATATTTTCTTTGTTTTTCATTTCTTGATTATTTATTTTCTTTCTTGTGTTCGGACGAATCAAGAAATAAGTCTCACATGGGAGTGACCTGAACTCACATTTCCCGATCTTTTTGATTTTACCATGGTAGTATACATGTCTAAAGACTAGGACGTCTACGAATCGAGCAGAATGAGAAGATCGTTGGAGGTCGTCGATGGAGTGAAGAATACGATTCCAATCAATTCGTGAGTTGGGGTGGGGTACGGTAGGTAATAGAGGGGCGGGGTACGGTAGGTAATAGAGGAGTGGGGTACGGTAGGTAATAGAGGGGTGGGGTACGGTAGGTCAAGGAATGCGGTAGAAATGCTCACCTTGTTCACCCACTCTCGCATGTGATTCTTGGTCATTATGTGACTGGTTCTTGCAGTCACAACCAAGTTCGGAGCGTCAAAGATCTTCTTCTTCTTGGGGAACGATCCACCCGGTTCTTGGAGAACTACGAAGAGATAGTCGCTCATTGATCCATCGGCGAAGATGAGGGGCATTACGGTATAGCTGTGAGTGAGGGACGACTTGGATTGGACACAGCGTACCACTGTCTTCTCTCCAATTGGTGCAAGGCTCCTGCGAATTACAAAATAACCAAAGAAAAACCTGTTGGTGCGGGAAATTCAAAGATCAAAGATCACTCTAGTACCTCATAGAATGCAACTCTTTCAGAAATCCACTCTGATCGCTGTTACAAATCTGATTGAGTGGTCGAGTCTTCATCTCTTCTCTGATGGAAGCTACAAAATCTGCGGCTGCCGTCTTGATGACCTTGTCGTCATCGTGGTTCACTTTCGACACGAATTTGGTTGTCCGACGAGATCCAATCCGACGCTTCCTCTTGAATCGCGTGACCCACGACTGTGACGCCTCGAACTTGTCCAGGTATTTCATCTCCAAATTGACATCGATGGCTATAACTTGGAGATCGATATCGTGAAGAGAGTAACCTTGAATAGAGAAGTGTGCCCCAATTAGTAGTTCTATTGACTCTCTCCCCTATTGTCATATCGTTCCTGATCTCTAGAAAAGGAGTCAGAGAAGAAAAATATTTAAAACCAGAGACCATCTCTAACTCATTCTTTCTTGACCCCTTTCTGGAGGTACGAATAAACGTAAAACAATGCATAATTGTATAGCCCATAGGATGGAAATACGATCAAAAGTGACACACCTTCTTCCATCGCCTTCATAGCTTGCATGTACACATCGTCAGAAAGATTCTGGAGTGCAATGATTCGATTGGTGCGTCGGGTTGAGTTCTCATCGGCTTCCTTTGCACACGCCTCCATCTTACGGAGATCGTTGGAGTTGGCCAGAAATCGATGCTTGGTCTTCATGCTTTCGAGTGTCTGATGAGCCAACGCGAATCGTTTTGCTATCTGGTGGGGGAACATCATTCACAAGATCCAAATCGTCCTCGGTCCAAGTTGGGTCCACATCTTCTTCGTCATTGGGGTCAAATGGCACGAGTTCTTCATCCTCTCCGTACACCATAGAATCCAAACCAGCTTCATTGTGAAGATGGGCGAAAGTTCCGGCAAGATTCCGTTCTTCTCGGGTGGCAGAAGCAATATCCGAATCGATACCGAGTTTGGCAGCGAGTAGACCTATGACGCGAGCAGGGGAAAACATGAAGAGAATAGTCTTCTTGTTTCATTTTCCGCCTTTTGTACCCTCATTCCAGTCGATCAATACGGGTAGATCAAGTAGCAGATCTCGAATGGTCACGTACGATAGTACTACAATGAGCAAAGAACGAACAGTAGCACATGAAACTACATTTGCTCTCCAGAAATATTCAGGGATCACCGAAAAATGAGCAAAAGAAAAATTCTGGGGAGCGAACCCACGACCTCACTTCTCCTCCTTCTCCTGCCGCCGTAGACCACTCGGCAACCGCTGCAGTTGGAAACAGTGCGTTCTTTCGATCTTATGAGGCGTGAAATCTGCTAACTCGCTTCCCAGACGTATTCTGCAGCTTTTGAGATAGTCTTTAGACATGTATACTACCATGGTAAAATCAAAAAGATCGGGAAATGTTCAGGTCACTCCCATGTCAGGTTAGTACGAATTTAGATGATTTGAATCGTTTCTTAACTAAAACAGGGGATATGCTTTATGTTCTCATTTGAGAAATGTCTCAAATGCACTCCAATCCACATCCTAATGATGTAGTGGTGTGGTCGAAAGATTATTCGACCGAACACACGTAAAAAAAAATATGAGAAAAAAACAAAAAAAATATTATAAAAGCGCAAAAATGAGGAAAAGTTGACGTCGATTTGAGTTACGGTATTCTTTGAACAGCGCGGGAAAGACGAATATTTGAGAATCTGGGAACAACGTTTGCAAGCTCGTTGTGAATTCGGGAATAATTTCCGGTCATTTTCAGGTTCAACACCGCTATCAGGGATGCCATCTGCCTAGAAAAATAATTTAAAAAATACTTATTTTTCCATGTCGAGTAACTTTAACTGTGAATTGTGGAATATGAGGATGTTCGCACGCGAATCGAGAACTTCCGGAAAGGGCGGTCTCGTACATTTAAAAAATGTCAATTCTCTGTAACTTTTTTACATTGGGGCTAAAGCCTGGCGCCAGACGGCGCATCTAAATCACATTATATCAAATATTTCAGTCACAGGCAACGCTCAATTGTTGCTTTTGTGGTTTCATATGCCGAATTTTACTTCGGCCACCCTTCATTTTCCATGCGATTTTTTAAATGCAATTCATCCAAAGCCCCCCCCCCCACTCCTCCTACGAGAGACTATCTGACTCGGTCGAATCTTTGCACAGTACTATAAATGAGTGGTTGAGATCTTGGCACAGTACTATAAATGAGTGGTTGAGATAAACATGTCACGTTGTAGTGTGGACGAGGCTGAGTTGACACGTGATGTAAAAAGTTGCGAAATCGCTTCTACGCCTCAGGGCATTACGTCATAGGAATTTCCGGTTTTTTCAAAAACTTCATCAAATGGCCTCATGAGTGGTACCAATCGATTCCTCATCAAATTCTAAGACTTTTTCGACTCTATGCGTTTTTGATAAACGTCGATCTAAGGCCGGAATAATCGAAAATATGTTTCACTTTTTACCTTTCTGCAATTCTAGGCACTTTCCCTCCGGAAGCGTTGAAGTTTTATTTTCGCATTGCGCTCGTAAAACAATAAGAGTCAAACCATGTGAGTATTATAAATTTTAATCAGGGTGTACCTTGTTCAGGGATCGAGACATTAGTAGGGTCTCGATTTATTGTGTGCATGTTCGACATTTACCTCCTGCATTCTGTTCTATTTGACGGCTCTGACTTTGACGGCTCCAATGCTTTGAGCACCGCTATTTTCATAGTTAATCGATATTTATTAACAGTTAGATATACGAATGCGCCGAATGCAATTGACAGTTCACTGCACTTCGATAATTAGCGGTTAAAAGGCAAAAACTCCGCCCTTTATTCACTTTTTCAAATACCGGCTCACAACCCGCTCATTCTAGGGAAAGCATACGAACGTATTACAGAACGATGTGGCAGTAATGCGCAGAGAACGGGGCAAATGAGAAAGCAGAAACGTGAAAATATTGCAAACTGCAACCCACATAAAAAGCATGGAATCGTCAAGAATCGTCACAAGTACGATCCACACGCATTCGCAGTCAGAGAAGATGGATTAGAATAGTGAACTACGACATACATTACTACGGTTAATTAATATCGATTAACTATGAAAATAGCGATGCTCAAATAGGGCCCACCGAACCGGGAATTCCAAAATCAGAGCCGACGAAAAGTACGAAAAGACAGAAACGGCCCGGGAATTCAAATCTTCACAGAAAATTCGTTTTTTTTCGATATTTTTCGATTAAATGTAGCTGCGCCAATGAGTTTTTTTTGCTTACTCTGAAATTCGGAAGAAAGGCAATGCACAAAATTAAAATTAGAAAAAATGACAAGAGCAAACATGTTTAAAATCGCGTGTGAATTTCAGCGATTTCTTATTATATTCAACAGTTATTGTTTTAGGAGCTGTGCCAACGAGATTTGGTAACCTGCTCATTGTATGATCTCATTAGCACATTTGCAAGAAAAATCAGGAAAATTCACAAAAGCAAACCTTATCAATTTTGGCTTCAAATATTATGGGTTGAATACGGTAGCTATCGATTACGAACTAGTTATATTTGATGAAACATATAATAAATTTATTTTGTATTTATGAATTGCTCCCTAGGAGCAGCCAAAGCGGTATTCATACTGTAAATACCAAAATGTATCTAGGAAAACTCAAGAAAACTGTCCAGCCGAAAATGTCTGACCTAACTGACCCGTGGTCGCCCCACCGAACTCGTGGCGCAACGATGCCGCACGAATACGGTGGGGCGACTACACCACGGAGGGCGGGGCTTAGAAACTTCTCCGATACTCGTTGAACTGGAAATATTTGGTAAATCTGGAAACGCTGTCATGATTCTGCACTCCTCATTACCTCAAAGGCACCAAAATTGCAATTTTAGGAATAATTTTCAATTTTACTTGGTGGCCCCTAGTGCTCAAAGCATTGGAGCCGTCAAAGTCAGAGCCGTCAAATAGAACAGAATGCAGGAGGTAAATGTCGAACATGCACACAATAAATCGAGACCCTACTAATGTCTCGATCCCTGAACAAGGTACACCCTGATTAAAATTTATAATACTCACATGGTTTGACTCTTATTGTTTTACGAGCGCAATGCGAAAATAAAACTTCAACGCTTCCGGAGGGAAAGTGCCTAGAATTGCAGAAAGGTAAAAAGTGAAACATATTTTCGATTATTCCGGCCTTAGATCGACGTTTATCAAAAACGCATAGAGTCGAAAGTCTTAGAATTTGATGAGGAATCGATTGGTACCACTCATGAGGCCATTTGATGAAGTTTTGAAAAACCGGAAATTCCTATGACGTAATGCCCTGAGGCGTAGAAGCGATTTCGCAACTTTTTACATCACGTGTCAACTCAGCCTCGTCCACACTACAACGTGACATGTTTATCTCAACCACTCATTTATAGTACTGTGCCAAGCCACTGAAGAAATATGTTGATTGAGTCAGATAGTCTCTCCTACCTTCCTCTCCCTTGACCTCTCTCTCTCTGTGCTCTCTGAAACTACTGCTCTCTGAAACGAGAGGTTCTTGTGATTTGTGAGGACGCATAGAAAGGAGTAGAGGTAAGAAAGGAGACTCACCTCCTTTCTTACCTAGACTCCTTTACTTGTTATGTTGGCACAATTCAAATTCCTATGACATAAATACAGGTTTCGAATTGAATCGTTACGCCGGTCAGATCCGTGACTTCAGAAATATTTATGACAGAAACAAGTCATAAATATCTCTGAAGAAAGTCAAATAAATAGAAAAATAATGCAAAATGAACTAGATATTAGTGATTGCCATAAAATTCTACCCCATACCTTATCTGGGAATGAATAATTCGACAAAATGCTATTTTGACGTGATACTGTCTGCACCAACAAATGCGGAAATTGAACATGCCTATCGTAATCAGCAAAAAAGTAGCACAACACAATTATAGAGAATCAACATTTTTCACATTCTTGTTATTTCACATAACTCTCTCATATCAACCTTTTCTTTGAGCAGTAGTGATAGAAGAAGTGCCTTCTCTCCCATTCTGGGGACGATGAGAGATACAGAGACACAGTCGTTATCCCCTGAGCGAACAACTTTATGCAGTGAATTGTTCAACAACTTTCGTACCTCCGGCCTTAGTGAAGTTATCGGGAAGGAATGCCTTGAGATACTTAACGTGTCTATCTCCATATTGAACTTCCATTCCACGAGATCGCCATTCTGCCATCTGGAGGACATATTTAACAGGGAAGGAAATTGAATCCAGTCATTCACCATTGAAAATTGTCTGGCAGCGCCGATAAGAGCAAGGGAAGCTTGTCCCGCCCTGTCCTTCTCCTCCTCCCTACCATCTACCACTTCCTTCTCCAATGAAAGAATCTAAAGAGATAGGGTAATATCGACTCTCTTCCATTATCGATTTCTCATCTAAATCAATAATCGTTCTCACTTGATCTTTGAGATCCTCCATCTCTCCATTCAGATCAGCAGTTTTCTTTCTGAACTTGATAATAGTGTCACTCAATTGTAGCGAGTGACTCTCATCTAGTCTCTGTCGCAGCAACAACTGCAATCACTCCATCCAGTGCTAATTACTCCAATTCAACCCATCCCCCAATTAGTCTCTCCCAGTGAATAATTGGAGGAATGGTACTAACCTCATTGATGGATACTTGCATAGCTTCAATCTCATTTCTAAGACTCTTTTCTACTTCTTTTTGTTCGTCTGCAATCTGTTCATCCATGTCTCTCATTACTTCAAGATCTTCTTTCTCCAATTCGAGTCCTCTTAAATGTCAGCAATTATTGGTTAATCATATCATTTTACTCTTCTTCAACTAATACTCAATAAATGAAGTCAGGAATCGCAATTAATTCCATAAATGAAGTCAAGAATCGCAATTAATTCCATCCACAAATACCCAAGAAATTGCATCACGTACTAAATGCTTCCGATTCTACCCCGCTGGTATAAAAAGAAAAATTGACCGAATCTTTTCCTCCATGTGTAGATTCTTATCCGTGAGATGTTGGATAACGTCCTCCGATGCAAGAAAAGCGTCCACCTATAAATAATTCATAACATATCAGTGCGTTCGCGTAAGAATCGCACAATTCCTAGAATTTTCGGTACAGTGTAAAAATGCAATTTGAGTTTTTCACAGTTTCAGATAGCCTTATGGATGGTCTACCGATTTCTGATAGTCTCATGTGTTGATTCATCTCATTTGCATAATTACAGCCTGTCAAAGTTGAGCTGTTTTTCAGTATTTTGAACGCCAGTTGGTTAAATTTAACGATAATCACTCATATAGATAGCGAAAAATGATCGCCAAAGTTTGCTTGACAACATGGTGTCAACGGAATTCACAATTTCTGAAATTTGCATATTTCCCAAAATTTCGACCCCGATTATCTCGAAAACAAAGAAAAAAAACCCGCTGCATTTTTGATATGTTGTGGATACAGTCGATATCTATCGAATTCTGTAACATTTGTTCGATTTCGAGGGGATCCACATAGTTAAATGCATGGAAAACCGTTGAGTTCTAATAGAGGGAAACCCCTCATTTCGTCTCATTCCACCCATTCTACCCCACTCGTGCGGTGCGAAATGTGAAAAATGACAGAGAGAGAGAGTTGACGTGACGTCACAAGCCATTGTTCTTCTCTCATTTCGCACCGCACTGGTGTGGTAGAATGGGTGGAATGAGACGAAATGAGGAGTTTCCCTCTATTAGAACACAACGGTTTTCCATGCATTTGTGGATCCCCTCGAAATCGAACAAATGTTACAAAATTCGATAGATATCGACTGTATCCACAACATATCAAAAATGCAGCGGGGTTTTTTTCTCGGTTTTCGAGATAATCGAGGTCGAAATTTGAGGAAATATGCAAATTTCAGAAATTATGAATTCCGTTGACACCATGTTGTAAAGCAAACTTTGGCGATCATTTTTCGCTATCTATATGAGTGATTATCGTTGAATTTAACCAACTGGCGTTCAAAATACTGAAAAACAGCTCAACGTTGACAGGCTGTAATTATGCAAATGAGATGAATCAACACATGAGACTATTAGAAATCGATAGACCATCCATAAGGCTATCTAAAACTGTGAAAAAACGAAGGTCAAATTTTGCTGTACCGCGGGGGGTGCGATTCTTACGCGAACGCACTGATATTACTTTAAATATATCCGGCACCGGAAATTGATAGGGGCTCAGAAAATGCAGATGTATTGGGCGATTGATTCCCGGTCGAGACGCCGCCACCGCCTCACCAAGGCGATTGATTCCCGGTCGAGACGCCTCACCAAGGCGCCCACCCCAATTCGCCGAGACGGCGAATTAGTAGTCGTGAACAGATCACGCAGGTAAATAGGTCTGGTGAATTTGCCCATTGTAACACTGGCCTAGCAGTGTTCTCCCGCGAGCATAGATGGGCAGCCAACATCCAAATTTTTGCGAGCGGTCGACCGATCACAATTTCGCCCTGTCATATGACTCAAAGGACCCCTTCTTTCAGGTGTTTACCAGTGAAAAAGAGTGATAAATGGTGTTTTAATGCTTTCAGGGACAGTACATAACGCATACTACTAAATGCAATCAATAGTAATGAAAAAATGGGGTAGGTAATGTATATATTTTTTTGGGATCTTTCTTGCAGGCGGTAGTCAAGATACCCTGTGCCCACCTATGCCCGCGAGCCCCGCTCTACTTCGGGACATACCTTTACTTTTTTGTTAAAAAATGTTTCGACCTCTTTTTACATACTCTCAAATTTGAAAATGAAAATGACCTGAAAAAAACCCCCAATTTATATAATTTTTAAATGTAGGAAAAATGAAGTTCCTTGATCCCATGGCCACGCGCGAAATTCAAACATTTCAATCAAGAATACTGTATCGAGAGTATCTAAAATCCATATCAGACACCGCTCCTTTTGAGATAATCATCTGTGGTCGGAGATGTAAAGAGCACTCTTCTCATAATTTGAGCATCTAATAATATTCGAAAGAAATTATAGAAAACAATACTTTTTTCATAATTTTAAGGAATTTAACATTTCTATATTTATTTTCGAAGAATCTTGAAGGAGCGGAGCCGATATTGATTTTAGATACGCCCGATACAGTATGCTTGATTGTAATTTTTGAATTTCACACGTGACCACAGGATCAAGGCACTTCATTTTTGCTACTTTTAAAAATTATATAAACTCGAGGTATATTTCCGGTCATTTTCTTTTTCAAACTTGTAATCAGGGACATCATCAGGGACATCATCCACATCGAAATAGGAAATAAAAAGGGGTTAAACATTTTCCCTGAATCAGCGGTACATGTGATCTGTTTCCCAAGTACCGGTGTATACAAGCCGGCTCCTGCCACGAATTTTGGAAATTGCAGAAAATTAAGGGGAAATTTTTAAAATATTTTTTTAAAATAATTTTTGAGATCGCGCAAATCGCCTGCATTGGCCACTACAATCGCTTCCATCTCTACCATTATTCATACTTCTCTCGACTCATTCTCGCGTACAATTTACCTGCTCCTTCAAATTCATAATAGCTCCTTCCGAGTCTTCCACTTTCTTCTTCCACAGTTCTCCTATAATAGATACCATCATTCAATTCATTTATGTTCTCTATCAATTATCCGTCGAATATTTCACTCACCCATTCTCAGTAATTCCATGTTTTCACCCTTGAGTCTCTCTAATTCTTTGTCAGCACTCAATTTCTCTTCCATGGCATTTCCATTGACATCTCTCAATCTGTAATATCATCTATCTTCTTTCCATTCTTCTCCTTCTTTCATTCCTTACTTAATCAATGCTTCTCGAAGTCTCTCATTCTGACTCATAATCTGTTTCATCTGTACACTATTTCCCTTAGTTCCTTCTCCATTTCCACTTCCTCCACTCTCCATTTCTTCTCTTAGAATGGCCAAATCCGCTTCCAATTCCTCACACTTTGTCTTCAGTTCTTCCACCTCAAATATTCGCCGTATCAATTCCGTGTAATCATAACTAATAGTAAGAATAAAATGATTAACTTATGCCGCAATTCCAAATTAACTCACAGTATCTTGTAGTTGATCAGCTCTTTCTTCAGCCATTTCCTTATCGAGAGTCATCATTTCCATTTGATCATTTGAATTCATAAGTTCTTCACTCTTCGATTCTTTCCACTCTCGTAGTCCATCAACTTCCTTAAAGAGGCCATGCACAAAAATAACTTATTTTTAAATAAACGCAAAATGAAATTTCAACGTGTTTTTTTGAACCGCTAATATTTTCTACGTAAAATGGCTGGCTATGAATTCCTATTTACTTAGAAGTGTTTATAAGCCATGTTTTGAGGGAACTCGAGCAGAAGATTTGAAATTTGGCAATTTGAAATTGTGGCATAAATATTTCAGACGATATTCAAGTTTTCACTTTTGACAACGAACTTGAATTAATAGCAAAATTCACACTGTTGATACTAATAAAGTTGTACTTATCTGCTTAAATATTCATCTAGATAATGATTAGCAAATTGGAGTTTTGGAAATCGCTTAATTGCATATTGCATCACTGCTAGGTAATATAACGGCAATACAACAGCATAACAAATTTCGCCCATTTTTTGCATTGATATAACAAATGAAAATTTGTGGACAGGAAATGCAATATTTTCTAAAATTTCGAAAAATGTGGTGCAAAAACTTTCCGGATACCCGAATTAGTAATTTTTGATACAAAGTAGAAGCCAAATGAATCATGAGAGGGCATATGTATTGTTTTTGGTAATACTACTACCTTAAATTTAAATAGAAACCCCCCAATCAGTTGGGTAAGTGAAAGGAGCGCGACAGCCAACGAAAATCCTGGACATAACCGGGGTATGTGAAAAGGCAAGCATGAAATGAAGAATGAACATTAGTTTACTAACATTTTGAAGGAGGTAGTTTCTAGTTTCGTAAATTGAAAAGTAAAAGTCGGTGTTCCTATCAAGATTAAAGAGATTGGACAAAATCAATAGTTTCCTATACTCATCAATATCTTGCGGTCTGTAACCAATATATTCCCAACATAAATAACTATTTTTTCAAACCAACTAAATATTTTAATATAAAGGAAAAATGTGAAAAAAAGAAATTAAGTAGATCGTCTGACACAGATCACCAATAGATTTATGGGAGACGAATACAATATGAGCTTAATTTTTCAAATCGTCGTGATGTTATTTTTCTTATTAATTTCTAATTTGTTTTTTTTTCTGCAATGGATTCAGCGCTATCGAAGGTGCGGTATTCCACTCTGATATTGCCTACACAAGGTTTGCCTTTACTTTGACTAACCTGTTCTTTCTCCCTCAATTTCCTCTCCAAATCGAGTCTCACATCATGTGCTCTGTTCTTGTATTCATTCAGTCCATGCAATTGTACCTTCATTCTCTCGTACTCAACGAGTTTCTCTCTGTCTTCTTTTCTTTTCATCCTGAAATCACATATTACAATGTGTGCCTAATACAATATATTTTTTCTAGTCTGCCCGGCACAGATTAAAGAAGGCGTCCAACGAATATAAAAAAATCGGAACCCCAAAGTCTTTGTTTTTCTATGAAACACATTGCACCGCTAAATCCGGAGAGTTTACCACAGATGGGGAAATGAGTGTTTAAATCGCGCATGAAACTATGATCGTTAACGCGCGAGATTTTAGTTTTCAAAAATGCTGTCTACCCCTCTCTTCCCAGCGAGAACGACAGACGACCATAATCTCTCTGCGTTCCTGCCAGCCGGGGCAGAGACGCAGAGAGAGAAGGGTAGAGCGCCTTACAACCCGCCTCTCTCTATTACTTGTCAGATTATCTATTTTAGTAGGATCAAGGTTTGCCTGAATCATCAATGATTGCCTGCGTTATTTCAATATTTGATCGACAGTATATCGCATCAACGGATACAGCAGCACATCGGTTAAACGGGCGCGTGATGAACATCCCCAACAACCCTGCGTTGGCAAAAAAATATTCGTGGGAGGCCTTTAAATAGTTCCGTTAGCCTACCCACGTTGTGTGATCAGATTCATTCGGCAATTATACCTAAATGTCCCCAATACCTTTATACATGCACTGTTTTAAGTTCGGTAGCTTTTATGAAGAAAGCGGTATACAGCCTACAATGTTGTCGGGAAATGGTGAGATTAGACCGTTAGGGGCCTATCTTATTCTGGCAAACAAGAGAACAAGAGCAGTCTGGTTTAAAATGTAATAAGATGAACGGTATGTCACGAGTCTAATTAAGATACAGGTGCAACTAAAAATAGCTTTGCAACAAGGCAGGTTCATCGGATAACGGAACTTTTAAAACTGTGCTGCCCGGAATTAACTGAACACGAAGTAATAGCTGATAAAGGAGTAAACCTGAGTGTCTCCAGCTTCTCTGAAAGATCTTTCACTTGTACTCTCATGTATTCCAATTGTGTTCCCTCGTCCATTCCTTGTGGTACAATCACAAGAGGAGTAGAGGGAGGAGCGACAGTCGAAGGATCCTTCAATCACTACCAATTATTGGAGAGAGAGAGAGAGAGAGAGAGAGAGAGAGAGCAGAAGAATGAGCAGAAACACTCCAAGTTAGCAACCCATACCAACAGTAACCACATTGCTAAAAAAAGTTGGAATATCAACGAGTATAGTACTACGAAATGGAGTGGATTCTGGAGAACAAGTGAAATGTGATGATATTACGCTCTTTATTGAATAGATTATGTGCATGTGTCTCTTTTCCCCTATCTCTCTCTCTCTCTAATCCATCTACTCGCCTCTTCCATTTTCTTCACTCTTGTGAGCACATTAGGAGGAGTGGTCGTCTTTTCTTCCTTTTCAATATCTTCTTCCCCTTTGACCCCACTTTCTTTTCTCTTCACTGGCTTCATTAGTGACTGCAATATAAATAAATAGCTTGATAAGATAGATACCAATACAGCGCTTCAAGCAAACCAATGCAAGAGGGCAGGCATTAGGCACAGTTATGAGAGACTATCTGAGTGGATCGACTTATCCTTGTCACAACATCTAGTTTTTTTCCCATATGAGACTGATAACGTTATGTTGAAGTGCGCTGGGCGAGAGTTGCGGCTGGACCATTCCGGAGGTTGAAAAACGAATATACGCCTCAGGGCAAAATGATTGACGTTTGTGACGTGACAAAACATTTTCGCCAAAACGAATCGTATCTTTGCCATTCCATCTGCGATCGATAACCCATCAAACTATAAATGTATTTTTTGGCTCTCGCATATAGAAAGGTATGTTCCAGGGAACAAACGCAAACATAATTTAATATCCCGGCTGTAGATTTTTACCAAGCGTCTGCAGATTTGACGTAATCGGACATGGGCTTTCAGCTAAACACAAAATTGGGGAAAAAAAATTTCAAAATTATTTTTGAAAATATAAAATTTTGAAAAAAAATTTTTTCTACATTTTGAGCGCAAGGTGGGTTTTGCAACAGCCAAAATCTGATAATTGATCCGTTTCAAGCGTGACAGACTAAAAATAACACACTTTAAATTCTCCATTGAACATACCATTTTGGACTACGCTCTTAAGGCCAGATATTGGACAATTACTGTTTCAATCGTGATTTTCAACACTTCCAGCGATGTCGGAAATTTTTTACTCAAGTGTCAATTCGCCGAACTATTATACACATTCTATCAAAAAGTGGTAATATAATATTTATAGAAGGAAGCCAACTTCTGAAAAGTGTGATGACAACTCCAATTAAATGTTATCGATAGTACTTTTTCGACGAAGTTACGGTAAGGACTAGCGTCTATTTCAACTATAATTGTTTTCTTGGGTTATTTAAGCTATTTGTTCATTGTGTGAACCCTTCCAGTATCTTTTGATAACAACAGAGCTCAAAAATGAACGAAAGAGGAGGAAATTATTTTTTAAAGAAAATGGTTGACACATACCGTGCATACCGTAACATCGCCAAAACAATACCATCGATAACTGATTTAATTCGAGTTGTCACACTTTTCAGTAGCTGACTTCCTTCTTTGAAATAGTAAACTACCACTTTTTAATAGAATGTGTAGAACAGTTGAGTGAATTGAACACTTGAGTAAATATTTTCCTACATATAAGTGTTCAAAATGACGATTGAAGCAGTAATTGGTAGATAACTGGCCTACATCACGGCTGATCAAAAAAGTAGAGAATTTTTTTGAAAAATACAAAATACCAAGATAAAACATTTTTGTATTTTGATGGTTTATAGATCGCACTAGAAGTGAAAAAAAGTTATTCAATTAGACGAAAATGTTTTGTGACGTAACAAACGCTAATAATTCTGCCCTGAGGCGTAGATGCTTTTTTGAACTTAAAGGTCCAGCCGCAATTCTCGCTCAACGCAGGACAAAATAGTGATGTCAGTCTATATCGAAAATCTAGCCCTGTGACAAGCCCCTGAAAAAAATATGACAACCCTCTCAGATAGTCTCTACGGTAGATGTATTACTGTAGCTCTTCTCAACTCTCAAAGAGATACAGAGAAGCTACAGCAATTGAAGAAAGGAAAGAGCAACTGATTCATTCGGGGACAAATTGCGTCATACCACTGGTGGAGGTTTGAGTTTGGACTTCCCCGGGGTAACAGGGACAGAGGAAGGTCGACCACTCTTAATAATTTGGAGATGATTATCGATTATTGATCATGCACTTGTAATTGACTCACGGGTGTGGCGCCCACTATAGACTTCTTTGAAGTTGAAAGAGGCATTCGAGAGAGATTCTCGCGTGAGGCAGTTGGGCTCATCACTGGACTTGACTGTAAGCATCAATTCACACTCTCAAAACTTACTGGTTCACTTCTAACATTAAAATGAATGAGTACATGACCGACCCCACTAGAAAGTTTCGAGGAGGAACCGTGGGTAAGCTCCTTCCGTAGACCAGACGAAGGAGTCTTGAAAACTGATGGAAGAGGCGTCCCTTTGCCAAGCTCCATTTTCAACTGGAATTGATTACTCCTTCTTGCATTTGATTGACTTAGTCTACAATACCTGAGCGGGTCTAATGAAGAGTCCATAATTCTGTTCACATTCGAAATACTGTACTCCTTGTACATTTCCATTGTTCTTTCCCTTTGCATCATCGAGTATCACTCCAATCCATTCTCCCTCAGAAAATTTAGTAGTTCCCACAAAAGCCACCTTCCCGGTCCCGTTCTTATCTGCAATATGAATAAACAATGAAAAGCGTACTTAGACATCGGATCAACTGCGGTATCCCCTTCCAAATCACCTGTATCAACTCGTTGACCGACTTCGAACGACATGTTGTCTTCAATTGATAGTACGATCTGTAAAAAAATGCAATTGCCCCAGCGGCGGCAGATTTTTTTCCCTCCAAATTTGTTCTAAAAGAGAGTTTGCAGCCAAAAAACATAATTTTATATTATTTAACTCTATTTTTATTTAAAAGAGCTGAAAATTCTAAAAAGAGCTGCGATAACCACATATTTAAAAAAAATTAATTATAAATTTTCAAAAAAATATTTTTCAAAAGGTATACTGTACCTCCTATATCCACAAAACTTACGCTTTTTAGCGACTGTTTTTTAGAAAGGCATTAGAAAAGTGAAAATAATTGTTTTTTGGCAATGGAATCGACTATGGCGAGTCGACTGTGGGGACGAATCAAAAGAAAAAAAAACGCAAAAATATTAAGGCATCATCCCTTTTGAGATTCTACAGCCACTAAACAGCGTAAGTCTCGCAGATGCAAGAGTTACCGTATACCTAAATTTAACAATCTTTGAAAATTCTTTTTCTTTAATTGTAAAAAATGCGGTTTTCACAGTTATTCTTAGAATTATCTGATTTTAAAAATAATGTCTCTGTTGACCAGAGATCATCTCTTATTCATCGCTTCTGCTTATCTATCTTGATCGGTTATTTCTCCCTCTGTCCTCTCTTCTCTCTCATTGCACCCCCACAATTCGCTAGTATATAAGCCCCGCTATCCTATGATAAAGTATCTTCCACTGAATCATCGAATTGCACACAAGTGCATCGTCCATTCCCCTCCGGCGCTTCCGCTAGCGCTGGAGGGTCGACCCGAGTCGTCATCTGTGTCTTCTTCGTAGTCTTCTCTACCTGGAATCGCCTACCGTCACCCAATCCACGCCGATCGTCTACGGAATCGTCAACTGCCCTGGATCCCTCCCCTGTGCACCGTCGATCATTCGGATCACAGACGGGAAGTCACTCGAGGGACAATCGAGGGATCCATCGATGAGCACGTGCAACGGAGACTCTTCGCCCCGTGGAGGGACTACATCTGACGGATGCTATTCTGAAGGAAGGATGAGAGGAAGACGGGAAATCGGGAGGACGAAGGACAGTCGCCATCGAAGAGGTCGAGAACGTCGTCGACCCAGCAACGTACAGGGACTAGTCAAGATCACGATTTTATTGTAAAGCATTTCGCCCGCTCGTTTTTTTCGCCCCTTTGAGTGTCTCTGTTGACCAGAGATCATCTCTTATTCATCGCTTCTGCTTATCTATCTTGATCGGTTATTTCTCCCTCTGTCCTCTCTTCTCTCTCATTGCACCCCCACAATTCGCTAGTATATAAGCCCCGCTATCCTATGATAAAGTATCTTCCACTGAATCATCGAATTGCACACAAATAACTTATTTTTCGTTGCCGTATCCTTTTAAGCGATTGTTTTTTTCTCACATTCCCGAAATTCGGGAACACCCTCGCGCGCGAGGGGGCGTAGGGTTGGAAGGGAAAATTTTCGATAGATTCCATCGAAAATAATGTGATGGCTGATGTTCCCGGCCCCTGTATTAACGAGTACACCGCACGTCTAGTCGACGCGAGGAGGTCAATATTCCGGTAGCGGAAAATTTCGGGAACCGCTCAAATCACTGTCTTAAGCAAATATTATGCACTTTAAAATAACGTTTTCCGATTTTCACGAAACTTCTTATTGTTCGAGTACCCGCGTGTCAAAGCTCCTTTGATGTTTAAAGTTACCGGGAATCTAAAAAAATCACTCTTTATTTTGTCCCGGAAATGAATGGAAAAGTGTCGAAATAGAAAGGAAGGAATATTTAAAAATATCAAAAATCGATAATCAAGTCCTGAGAAAGGACGGAAAGGACGAACCCGAGAATCTTGTCTTTCAGATAAAGCGCGCAAATTCAAAATGTGATTTTTTTACTACGGAAGTGCGCTGTGTCACATTTGTGATCTTTTATTTTACGTATTATCACTTTTTGTATTCTAGTTCTTTTTTTTGGTATTAAGTCCCGGCGGCGGATGTCTGTCATCCTGCGCTCAGAAAGTAACGTAATCAAGAGAAGAAAAGGCGCTGAAATTATAACCGCGTCGCAGACCGCAACGCGAGGCGAGCTTTCTGAATAGGCCCGCCGCAACACGCACGCACCACACCAGATTTTCGTCCTCCCGCGAATTCAAAAATTTCGGTTCGATTCCTGGTAACTTTAACGTCGAGCGTGCCACAGCAGGAAAAAATCAACACTTTAAAAAGTTAGGCAGAATCATAGGTCAAAAGTTACGTAAAAAATTACGAAGCCAACCCACATTTTGAGATTTTGGTTGAAAAAAATTATAATCCAATCCACACCAAAGGAAAGAGGTGGGGGTTGGGAGACCCCGCAGGTAAGACCGGCCATGGAGCCAGCGATTGTCCAATGTGAAAAGCGCGAAACGTATCCAAGTCACACAACATTGTCCCATTCTGTTTAATTAAGAGCTTCGTTAAAATAGAAATGACATTACTTAACTCAATTTTTAATTATTTGAAATTTGATCAAATGAATTTTGAAGAGAATCTATCACAGAATAAGATTAATCAACCACAACAAATTTGTAACCAACATTCGAACGAAGGAAATAGTTGAGGCGACGTAATAGAACGTTAAATACTTCATATTAATAGTGTGTTGTTGGTTTTTTTTTGTATGTGGTTGATTAATATTACTAAATCGACCACGGGCTTTCACATGGTGCATGCTGCCACATTCAAATACCGATGGATAATGATTATATTTAGGCGGAATGTAATAACACTAATGCGTTATTTTTAATAATTGTTTTAATTTCTTTAATTTATGTTTTTCGTGTGTCCTAATAAATTTTCGCGGGTGTGTTATCGATTTTGGGAATTTTTTTTAAAAAATCAACCCACATTTTCGGTTTTCAAGCCCATTTTCGAAAATATCAACCCACATTTTCGACTTGCCCCTACGCACCCTGTTGACCTATGGGCAGAATGCTATAGTTTTGAAAATTCGAAAGATTCTCCCTCATTTTGACCGCCACCGTGTCATTCCTGGATAAGCGGCCATTTGGGAGTGGTCACTTTTGTAAAAATCTTCGTACCTTCACAAATCGGAAAAACTCCGAAAATCGCCTATGCGGCTTTTGCAGACCATATTAAACATTTCAGCAAGATCGGATTATGCGGACAAGGGGGGGAAAAGATCTTAGAACCCCTTTCAAAAATGCAGATAATTGCTTCCTTAAAAAGGGAAAATTGATAAAGAAAATGTGATGGAAATGTGTGTGTGCCTCGCTCTGACTAGACGTCAAGTTTTGGATCGCTCAACCCGTTGATAGCGTAGCCTAGGGGCTAGCGTTTTGCAAGAAGTGGGTTCGAATGCCACTGCAATTTGCTTTTTTCATTGAGTTTCAGATTGTTTTTCTTGCCATTTGTTTCAAGTACTTGGGAATCTGCTGTGGGAAAAGAATCTAATCCGCACGATTTTGAGCGGGAACGTTGTTACAAATGAAGCTTTTTCATCAAAAAAATGGGCAAAACATCTTGCAGCGGCGGGGATTCGAACCCACTACAAAAGTCAGATAGCAGCGACGATAGCAGCAGGCTGAGCATTTATAAACTTGGAGGTTTTGGGACAATAAACCTGTCAGCCAAAAAGAGCGCAAGTTTATCTGATGATATTCCACTTGAAAGATTCGCTAAAATCGGTAAAAAAAAGAGTGAGGGTTCGGATTTGCGCGCGCTCTAGCTGCCTAGCGCTCTCTCACTTTAATTTATTTTTTTTACACTTTCACACACTGAACATATCGCTGTGCTCAAATAGTTTGACTAGCATGGGAAAAATACATTTAATAATAATGTAATTCTTTAAAGAAGGCCTCCCACGAGTTTTTGGTCACATAGACTAACGCAGTGCTGTGGGGAACGCTCACCCGATCACATTGCAACGCATCCCAAATCTACCGTAATCTATAAATCGATATATTGTCTCCCAAATGGCTACAAAAGAGCCAATAATCGACAGGCAACGCGTGTTAGGACATGTGAGAATGCATGCAATCGACGTAAAAAGAAGTTGCAAACAGCATAATAATGTTCCCCCTGTGAATAATATCGGCTTTCATCAAAAATATAATAGTTTGCTTAAAGGAACGATTAGAAATTGCTCGTATTCCGAGTGTGCGCGCTCCATTTTCGTGTTCCAGTATACTGTATTGACTTTTTGAAAATCAGGCTACGTTGGACTCGTGGAAGGCCTTCTTTTAAAAAAAGCTAAATGAGGAATGAGGAATTCCGAAGTACTTCAATGCGCATTAATGCAACTATAATAATCGACGATGTATTTAATGCGCAGGAGATACAGCCGATTGAAAAAAGTGACCACATATTTATGGGCGCTACTTTTGTGACTACATATGAGACATATGAGACGAGAGAATTGACCACCAGAGCCCCTTATGAGGAAATACAAAATTCATGGTTTTCAAAATGGACGAAAAAAATTAGTTAAGTACTAAAAATCAAGGCGGTTCGAACTACGTTTACCGATTTTCGATTTAAAAAAATTATTCACGATCTGTAAAGCCTCAAACATGACGAAATAGAGAAAACACCGAAAACCACCCCTCACGTAATTGATCATATCTCGCTTCAAAAATGAGCTAGACACTTTTTTCCAAAAAAAAGCAATTGAAGAGCTATAGATTCTCTAAAACTTTTCCCATTATGTCATAACTCTAACTGTGAAACCCGGATCCTGGTCGATCATCGGCAAAATGGCCATAACTCGAACAAAACAACACAAATTTTTTTTATATGCGCGAGTTGTAGATCATATATGATAGTATTTAGACCCCATGTATTAGATTTTTCGACCTAGGTAAAAAATAAGCAGGCTCGATTTAGTGGAGGGCTGTCGTAGTTACCTACCCAAAAATGATATTTTCTGATCTCCATTTCAACTCATTTTAAAGAAAAATTTGTAAAAATAAACTAGAAGCACTTTCTTGTTGTTCATTTGCCTCAGAAATGTTGTAGTTAGCTGAAACACGAATGTGAAGGGCAATATTTCAATAATCAACAAACCTGGTAGTTTCATGTTTCACACCTGTAGCTCGTACCTGTACATATAGCCTGTACCTGTACATATAGCTCGAAATTCACGGTGTGACCTCCGCGCCGCCGCACGTTTTATGCGTAAGGGAAAAGACAGAAAGCCGAAAAAATGCGGGAGATTCAAAATAGCGCCCACAGTATATGGAAAAGTAGCGTGTGCCTAAAATGTGCCCAAGTACGGTATTCAGGGCTTTCCATATGAGACTTTTTCAATATTGATCGCTGCTTTTCGGACTCTTCTCCGGTCCTGGTCGTGGTGTTTCTCGAGAATACAGTACATTTTCGAAAAATTCAAATTTTCCGATGAATTCAAACGGAATTTCAATGTTTTCTCAGGATTTTTTTCAGGGTTTGTGAATTTACGGTATGTTTAATTTTTATTACACCAAATACTGACCGGCCATTTTTGGGGTTTTGTCACACCGTGAAATTGACCAAACGGATGCCATAATGCCCCTCTATTCTACTCATGCAAAGCGGAACCTTATTTCGGGAAACACTTATTTTTGAAACCAAAATTTGGCAGGTTACTGTAATATGTAAAATTCAAGGTATCCGTGTATGTAAGACGCATAGGAACGTTTGTCTCATGGTACTGAACAACTTTGATTTTGAGAGCGAGCGATTATCTTCACTCTGAAGCGAGCTACAGGTTTCAGAAAGTACAACAACAAAGGTCAGCCGCGCGCTCTCGTTTTTTTGGATGGTGATCCCAAAAAAATCAACGGAACAACAAGAAACAATTACCGCATTGAGATGCATAATACATAATATTCATGTCAATGCAGTAATGGTTTCTTGTTGTTCCGTTGAATTTTTTGGGATCACCATCCACTGGAAAAATTGTCCGTACGATTCGAAAGATATTATCTAGATGTCGTTCACTAACCTTTAGGATTGTCTGTGCGATTTGATAAGACAATGGCGCCTTCTTTCAGATTGAATGATATACCGAAGTTCAGACGATGGCCATATTATCTGTTCATATAGGTATTAGATGGTCAATTATCGCTGTACAGATTGTACAGCGAGAATTGCGCAGTTTCTAGGAATCTCAATCGTTACTATATTTCAGGCCATTCGCAGAACTTCTATTCAGCTTGTAAACGTTGTTCGAACAGCACACAAATAAACTAGATCACAATAAATATATATTGTATAAAATACTTACTGAAAATAATGAAGATAAACAACAGACAATCAATATTGGTCAATGAATTCATATGACAAACAAAGTGATAGTTGACTGCAGTCCAATTGGGCAAATAGTAATGTACACCGACAATTGTACACTGTACACTGGTACACCGTACACCATGTACACTGTGTACACCAAGTTAGGGACCGCAGCGCATACAACGAAGTTGAACGTTAAGATTTGGCTTTCTCGTGAATGAGACTTTTGGGTGTGCTGACTCAACTAATCTAAGTTAAAATAATTAAATTTATAAACTAAAGTAGCAAAAAATCTTCGAAAATGAGTTCCAAAAATAGAGCAAATGGGCGGGGTTTTGGCGAGTTCCGCGTGTCAGATTTGTGTCAAATTCATGACTCAAAATTAACTTTTCGTATTTTTTCTACTAAATGAATTTTAGTTTTCTTTATTTTATGTATCATTTGAATACTCTATAGTATTGCAGTACGCTCGACGAATGAGGTTGGAAATAATAGCTGTACAACAAAACAGCAAACTGTTTTCGAATGCGCGTCAAATTTTTACAGTTTTCGTGGGGGTTTCTCGACGGTGTTTTCTAATTCACTCAGGTAACCTTCAGCTATGCCTTGCCGATATGCGTATGCTATTTTAATGTAATGCAGAAGCTGCTAAACAATTTTAATTGGAGCAGAAACGCGCTTTTCGATCAGATTTCTGCAGTTTCGTGGCGCTTATTTTTCTTTCTTTCACTGTACAGTCTACTAGTCTTCCTAAATATGTCATTAGATACGTTACAGGCATCAAAAATATTTCGTATACTTACGTAATTGTGAAGACAAGCGCCTTTTCCAAAAATGTTTTAGCACCCTTCAACTTAATAAGCAATGATTATTTTGAAGTAAACTTTAGTGTCGAGGCACATACACCTAAATAAAAATGTAAGAATGGTAATACTCATCTATTTCTTGAAAATTATGAAAAAGATGATTTAATCATAATTATTACGTATACAAAAATCAATGCTGCGAAGTTTGGCTGACGAGGGCTAACGCGGGGGTTTGTCAGAAATACCAACAACGTTCACTCTACAATATGCAATAAGAAGCTAAGAAGAACCTTGCGGAACTAAAAAGTTATTAAACTCTGAACATGAGTAATCTATCTGTTCAAATATATCCGTAAATATCAATCATCGAATAAATCTAATATGACCAACTCTGAGGATGGGAACTGAGGAAATTAATAAGAACAGGGAAGTGGCCAATTAACTTACGGAACGCAAGAAATACTGATTTGAAAACGAGTACTTAGCTCAGTTCGCGATAGCATTTGAAAGTGGGCACCCCTGTGTACTGTACCGGCGTTTTCACAAATGTTGAAAAGTGGGCGGAGACTGCTCCGGAGTTTCAACGCACGATGTGCGCGCGATTTCCACTACTAGTTTCGCGTCATGCAAAACGAGTAGCGGAAATGTCGCGCGCGTCGTGTGGAAATCGTGTGCTCTGTTGAAGGTCTTGAACGGAAATTACGGTTTCAGGATCAGGCCCGCGCGCGACTTGTGGAAATCTCGCGGCGCGTCATGTGAAAATCGCGCGCGCACGATGTTTTCCCGGAATCGCGCGCACATCGTGCGTTGAAACTCCGGAGTGCGGTACCTAGGGGCCGCAGCGCATACAACGAAATCGAGCGTAAAAGTCTAGCTTTCTCGTGAATGATAGTTTTAATTGTGCTGATTCGACTAATTAAAATTAAAATAGTCAATAAAATAAAACAAAGTGGCAAAACGTCTTCGAAAATGTGTTGCAAAAACACATGAAAGTGGGCGGGGTTTGGTCAGTTCCATGTGTCAGATTTGTGTCAAATTCATAACTCGAAATGAAATTTCGAGAATTTTTCATGAAATGAATTTTTCTTTTCCTATGTTTTATGTATAAATCGAGTACCCAATACTAATGCAGTATGTGGAAGCAATGGTATTTGAAATAATATTCATACAACATCACAGGAATACATTTTCGAGTACGTGTGATATTTTGTCAGTTTATGTACATTTTGTTCAACTACATTTCCCGACTAACTTAGGATGCCTTCCTAAGAGTCCTACGCTAGTAGATCTTGGAAGAACATGCAGCGCTGAAGCTGCTAAATATTTTCTAAAAATGCAAAAGCACGGTTTTCGTTAATATCTTTTCAATTCGGAGCAGCTTCTCACTTTATTTATCCACAAATCAATATACTAGTCTCCACAAACCCTTGAGAAACAATGAAAATGGTATGAAAATTTATAATTTTTTGAAAACACATCTCTTTACAAAATTCTCGTTGGCGGTTGAACGCGAATGAGCATGAACAATATCGAGGTAAAGTGTGATGTCGACACTACCCATTATATTAAAAAATATAAGAACCCTAGACTTCAACTATAGCAAGAAAAAATAAATAAAATAGAAGAAAATGGGTGGTAATGCGATACTTGAAATTCATGATTTTCGACGCTGAGGCTTTGCGCGTCATTGCGCACCCCTAGCTCCTGTTCTGTTTCAAGTACTAAAATCGACACATTATTATAGTATTCAAATTAGAGAACGGCATCATGCGGCACCTAGAAAGAACAGTGTTTGAAAAGCTCGTGTTTGCATCGCTCGCAAAAAAAGATATTCCAGCCCTCCAACGGGAACCTATAATGACGATATAGTGGAATGCTAGCAGACAATCGCGTACATTTATTTTTTGCGGCAATTCAAATAGTGAAAATCATGTTTTTCGCGAATAACTTTTTTTCCCGCATATGGGACAACCCATATTTTTGTGATTTCATGACCACCTAGAACACGCGCATCGCTCTATAGGTATTTTGAGAATGCCATCAAGTTCAATTTTTTGCTATGCGCTTCCAAAGATCGGATACTGTTACTATTCAATCGGTAATTTGCGTATAACTTTTTAACTAGCATATGGGAGAACCCTTATTTTTGTGGTTTCATGATCACCTACAGCTACCGCATTGCCCTATAGGTAGTTTGAGAATGCCGTCAAGTTCAATTTTTTACTATTCGCTTCGAAAGGTTGGGCATTCTTACAGTGAACTTGAATTTTTTGCGTGTAAGCTCGATCAAGTGCTTTCTGTGCCTTTTTTCTTGCTGTGACGATCATCTGCAAAGCATGCTCTACAACATATCGTAAAAATAGCGTTCTTCGCTCCTCCTTTGACATGCTGCAACGAAAACAAGACAGGACATTCAGTAATTCCTCGCTTACTGATCGTGGTTCAAACTGAAAATATAGAAATATCTGTGGCTGATGCAGTGTAGAAGGCTACTAGGTATCAAAAACAAATCTAGTGATTATACTAAATGAAAAATGAGCTAAAAACGACGGATCTGACTCAGCGAAGTCTAGTTGACCCAGCGTACAGCACGTTGCGGTCGCGCTAAAAGAGCTTCGCGTACGTCATAAAAGGAGTCTAATTGCAACGCAATTTGTTAAGTGATAATAGAAATTGCGTGAATTTAACTATGAAAACAATGATTCTCTATACCGTCAGCAGCCAACAATGCTAAAACTGGAATTTTAGAGTCACTTTCATTGCGCCTTTGGGGGTCCCTACGTGTTGACTGGACGAAATTTTAAGGTTCCGACAACTCCTACCACGAAATACACTTTCTCGCAAGCTCGCCTGGTAGTGCCTCTCCGCCTCGTGAACATCTCTCTTCATTCTTCGGGGGGAGAATTATGTCGGTCCCAGTCGATAATTGTACAAAATTCAGTTGATTATCATTATTGGAGATTACGCACATTAGTATTTATTCTCTTAACCACCGTCCCTGGCAATTTTTTCTTCCTATAATCGTAGATTTATTTTATATTCTTTCACTGCTCATAACTTTACTGAATGCTCATGTGTTCGCAGTTAGTGAATAGTATTCATTTTCCCATTTAGGAGTTGTTGATACATAATTGATATATAATGTTTTTATTCTAAAAGATTTCAAACCGTTCCAGAAGTTCGTTTCTAAACGTATTTTCTACTCGCCGTCGTCTTGCCAGATGTCCTGCAGTAGCGATGATCAATCTGATAAGGAGGTGTGATAAGTAAAGACTTTTCGTGAGAATCGGGAGAATGTGCAATGCACCGGAACATAACATGCACAACCATACTTCCGTCAAAACGCTTTTATGCAGTGTCCACTGTGTATGGAGCAACTCGAAATCGACGACTGGAATTTCTACCCGTGTAAATGCGAGTACCAGGTATTTAAGAAAAACATTGTTCGGCATTTTGGGATTGTTCTCAGATCTGTCGCTTCTGCTGGCATCGGTTGCGGACGGATGAAAATGGGCTGTGCCCCGCATGCAGGCAACCTTATCCTGAGGAGCCTCTCAATTTTAAAGTAAGACGCAGGTTTTTTTTCGCAATGGAAGTTCCATTTGGTAAGATTAGTTAAACTTGTGTTGTCCAGCCCTTGTCGACTTCTGACATGGCGAAGATGAAGAGCGAGAAGAAGATGAAGCAGCAGGCAGAGAAGCAACGAATCTCCGAGAGCAGGAAGCATCTAGCGTCTTATCGTGTTCTGCAAAGGGTATCTTGCTTTCCTGTCTTGCCTCACTCACGATACCTACTTCCAGAATCTTGTATATGTGATCGGATTGAGTTCAAGAGTGGCGGATCCTGAGATGTTGAAAAAGCCCGAATATTTCGGGAAGTACGGCAAGATCACTAAGGTGCGTAAAATATAAGTACATCTGTCTGCAATTGAGCCGTATTGCAGGTTGCAGTGGGAACGACAACGTCGGGTGTTGTGGGTAGTGCCAGTCACACGGCATATGTAACTTACATGAAAGTAGAAGAGGCTCTCCGAGCTGTCCAGGTATCCTCTTTGTTGTATTAACATTTTCATCAGCCTTCTGTCAGGGAGTACAAAACGCCCTAGTGGATGGTCGGGTAGTGAAGGCGTCATTGGGTACTACCAAATACTGTTCGAGCTTCTTGCGGAGTCAAGCATGTTACAAACCGGTCAGTGCACATCTTAAATTTTAAAACATGATGTCGGTTACTCATTTGCAAGAAGGCCGTGTTGACACTCTCAACCTGTCTTAGACATATGTGCCTCAAACCTCGGCCCGAATCTATACATTTGCGTTTGAGCCATACCTGTGCGAGATGTCCAGCTGACAAAAACTTCAAAGAATACGTCTCCCGGCTCAGTTTTTATGAATATTTCTACATGTCCCCGCGATTTAAGAGGGGTTCCAGGGAAAATTCAAGGTGAAAAAGTACGGGTAACCGCATTTTCTGATTAACGGGGAAATGAGACTGCCCGTACTATTTTTTTAAAAAAACCTTGAATTACTTGTAGATAAATCGCTGGGGCATCTACAAATATTGGATTAAATTAAGCCGTAGACACGTATATTTAAAAAAAAAACGTTTTCGTTAGTTGACCATCTCGTATAGCACATAGGCATATGCATCGATATGTATGGCCTTTTGTAATGAAGTCGGATTTCTACCCAGCCAGAAAAAAAACATCAAATCATACTGCCACGGGCACAGTTACTGCCAGAGGTACTGCCACGGGCACAGTTGAGCTGGAAACCCGCAGCAGTAGGAAAACGGGACCGGGATTTCGAAATAATCAATAAGTCGAGAAAAGATGTTTTTTTGAAATCTAAAAATCAAAGCACGCCTAGCCAAGAAACAAAAAAACGGAGAAGAGACAGAGTGAAGGAGGGACCACCGGATGTTCCAGATCGGGATAATGGCGATGGTGATACCTTAATCCCCGAGAGTCAATCGCCAACTGCTAATAAATTTAGCGACCGCAGGGGCAAAATTCAAGGTACTTCATAAAAATTGTAATATTAAGCCTATCCCCTCATAATTCGAGTGCTGAATCCAATGAGAGCACAAAGAAATTAAAAATCACGAAAGAAAATAACATTAAGGCGTTTTCAAAATTGAACGAAGTTTTACTGATCCTACCGTATTTCCCATCAATGGACTGTTCAATGGGTTGTTCGACTGGGCCAGACTTTATATTAAAAATATTTTTTCTCCACATTTTGCAGTTTTATACGCCCGATTCTTGGTATTTCCTGTAATTAAAGTTATAATCACCCTCACCCCTCCATTTGTCCCTCTCCCCTCGACGTTTCTGGCCAAACTCTATTCATAAAACATCTCAGTGAGCGTCTGCGAAAACACAAAAGTGAAGCGCGTGTCACGGACAAACGACCCATGTGAATTGAATGGCATTAGATTAGAAAGAAGCGCAATAGTCGAAACATTGATAAGGAGAAGAAAAATGTTGGGGACACGACGTTAAAGTGGTCTGGTAGGTCAACGCGCGGAACATGGGGAGTGATTCGCAACAAAACTATCTTTCACAGGTCGCTGCGGACAAACGACCCATTGGAATTGAACGGCATTAGATTAGAAAGAAGCGCAATAGTCGAAACATTGATAAGGAGAAGAAAAAATGTTGGGGACACGACGTTAAAGTGGTCTGGCAAGCTTTTTTATGTAAAGAAAAAAGGAGTGGAAATAAAACATCAAAGTATCAAGCGAGCAAGGGCGGCGGTAGGCGAACAAACACTCAGAATGGTTGCTTATGTTGTTGGTCATGTGCTCATACGAGAAACACAACAAAAAAATTAACTTTATTAGCGAAAAAAGTCAAAAACAAAAGTGATATATGAAAGAGGCGGGTTGCTGTAAGTGCATTTTGTGGCACACCATAATACCTTTTCGGAAATCACACTAGGACCGCACAGGCGGTCCCACTTCGCGGATTTTAAATAAATTAATAAAATATGAGCTTATTATTTTGTATTTGTACATTATTTAGTTTTTGGCGATCCACCGCTTTCCTTAGCCATGGCGAAAACTATATGATTGCGTGGTATACAAAATTTTAAAATACGTAAGAGTTTTTAAAAAAATAACGCCCGCTAACGCGCCAATCTGGGCAGTTAGCGGAGGCTAGCGGGTAATCTGTATCTCGGCTCAAACTAAATATTTTTTTCGAATTTTTCCTTTCATTTTTTTCTCAATCGTGAATACAGAAAATCCGGGGGAGCGCATTTTGACTTTTAAATAATTGTCTCGGCTGTCCGCTGCCTGAAATTTTATGTCTCATCTTTGGGCACCGGGTGTGTTAGAGAGTCGTACTGTACAGCGCGGCCACGCATCTTTTCATCCTTATCTCGACATTTTGACATTTACATTGTTCAGTATGTTTACACCAGGGCTTCAACTATTTGTTTTTTTACGTATTAAAAAAAACAAAATGCTGTTAATTACATTACTGCAATTTTGTAGTCGGTGACAACGGGACCGAAAAAAAACACTCCAAATTTCATTTATCACTCATTTTCGACAAGCACACTTGTATTTGCTCCTTTTGAGCCAAAATGTGGTCCGACATACGGGCTGCCAAAGACTTCCCAGCTATGGTGAAGAGATCGAAATTTTGTTCCCTCAGGAGTGTATGTACCTGCACGAGATGGCGGACGCGGACATCTCCTTCACTAAGGAGGATATGCACGCAGGGAAGCACGCCGACTACGAGAAGCGACTTATGGACACTCTACTCAAGGCACCTCCTCCACCTCCTCCGATTCCCCAGTCCATCGTGCCGCCTCAACCACTCATCAGCAGTACACTGCAGAACACACTGGCTACTGCTGCCGCTAAGTGAGATTTAGTAGTGATGTTAATTTACCAGCGATGTTCACGGTTCCCTAAATTCGGCGACCGTCCACGCTAACCCAAAACCAAGAAAATATCATTTTCACTTTTCCTCTCCATTGCAAAGAAATGCCGATTGAATGGATTCTCTCGTGAGATGCATGATATTCTTGCTGTTTGTAGGAAGAAGACCGACTCGAACGGAGGTATAACGGACATGAAGGTGCCTGAGGAGGAGCGGGAGGAGGATAGGATACGTGAATCTTCTCCTCCTCTAGCATCTGTGCCCCTCCCCGTACCCATGGTCATCGCACCCCGTCCTTCTAGTCCTGTCCCATCTACTGTACTATTGAATATCAAGCCAAACGGAAAGGTGAAAAAGGTAGGGTGTTGATTATCGTGGTATAATATTTTACAAGATTTGTTTGACTTGGTGTAAGCTTTATTTCCTAATCGTAGTATGCGGTTCAAAACTCAGCAGTTTCCGCCCATTTTGTCAATACGATCGTTAGTGCTTTTTTTTGTTTCGGAACATTATATCACGCGTGCCACCTAACGATTACAACAATTATCGGGATTTTCAGTGATGCCTTTTTGGATACCTATGAGGGTCCTTGAAAAGATAGCGCGAGCTTTTTTGCGTCCGATCGATCTTCTTGTCGATAGACGTCGTCGAAACGGCAGAAAACCCCTTCCGTTCAGATTAAATATCTTATTTGTGGGTGAAATTGCTGAAAATTCGTTAAGACAAAACTTGTAGAGAATTTTCTGGAGGTTATTATCAAACAAAAATATCGATAACTCAATAAATGGTAATGAGATGTGGCGCAAAGCTGGTTTTGCACCACATATTGTTGCCCAAGCTGAAGTTTGTATTTATGTTCTGTAGTTCTGAAAGACGAATCGAACGATATATATTATGTGGGGATTAACAAACAATCTTTTTTAAACTTCTCACATATGAGATATTCTACCTGAAAGGAAAGGTGTTTTCTGCCGCTTCAGCACTCGACCACGTCTATCGACGAGAATATAAATCGGACGCAAAACAATATGTTTTCACTCTTGTGGGTACCCAAAAATAATGAAACATATCGAGGTTAGAGTTTGTATCTTCTACCTCTGAATTTGTCCCTGATTTTACGTATCAAGCGTGATATTTCCCACGAAGGCAGGAGTTTTCTCTGAAATTATTTGTATATGGAGTTAGCGTGCCGCGTAGTTTTCGCACAGTAGTTTCGTCATTAATTCGTCATTAAGAAATGGAACGGAAATGTATTCACAAGTCATCTTCAATAGCACTGACATTTTAAATATTTATATGACTCAGGGTGAGGAGAAGCCGAACGGGACGAAGGTTGCAGTGAAGAAAGAGAAGAAAGATAAGAATGTTGTTCCATCCAGTCCAGCAACCAAAATACCCAGAGATCTCGTGGCTATTTCTCGGGAACTTTCCGCAAGTCCTCCAGGTGAGAACGTCTATTACTATAATAACAGGAAATTATATTTAATTAACAGCGATAAAAGGAGTGGTGATGATTGATTTGTTGCTGATCAGATGACTGGACTTCTCGTGACGATGGTCCCTCATGCTCTCCTCCTCCTGGTTTGCCTGCCCCTCCACATCTCGTGGCTGCTAACTCATCTACCACGTTGACACCTCCTTCTGAATGCAGGCATGGCTAAGGAATCGTCGCTTTCTTTCTTAATCTCTTTTGCAGTGTGTCACCTCCTCGAATGGTAGCTCCATCGGTGGTGTCAGTCCCGACTCCTGAATGGCAGACTCTTCTTGGTCTAGCTCCTCGCCCCGTCTCTCCGCCTTCTAATGGATTCTTCTCTGACGATGATCTCGGATTCGATCCCTTCCATGAAAGCAGTCGAGAACTGGCAGCTCTTGTTGAGGAGGAAAGGAAGGCCGCTCCTCCCCCTCCTTCGATGGTACCTCCTCCGCCCTCACTCCTCCCTCCTCCTCCAGCACTTCCTCCACCCCCTCATTTGCAGAACCATCACCAACAGATGAATGGAGGTCCAATGGGATACAATACGTGGGTTTCTGACATCGCTTTTCGTCGTCTATTCGACACACCGTGTCGAAGTTGGGAGAATCCTCATTTTGCGTGGCTCTAGAGTATTCGGGAGAGGCAGGGAGGAACGATCGGAAATATTGTATTTCCGATATACTGTAACCCCGATACCGTGGCCGGGAATTAGGTATTCGAGAAACGGCATATCACTCATACATTGGCTATTCGGGGTCCTGCTCATACAATAAAATCCGAGTTGGCCTTCCCGGTACCTGCAGCATGCATTCCCTTTGTTGATACTCAGTTTGCCAACCGGAAGCATCCCTGCAATTTACCTGCGACCACAGCGAGTTGAGTAAGAGCAATGAGATCACTCTAGCAACCGCGACGCGTAACGCACGCCTTTGCCCACACCACATGCTAATGACGGCTATCGTGCCGGCCCCGTTGAAACTCCATTTCAAATTACGTTTATTGAAATATGTAAAAGGAAGACTGCCTTTTTTTATGTTTTTGCAATGTCACATTGTGCTCTAGCCATGTTAGAACACACTCTCTGAAGCCGCTGGTCCTACTTGGTTGATTTCACAAGAAATAGACGTTTCCGTGAAAGACAGAAATCACTCTTTTTGGCACAATAATTGATTTGTCTAGATAACAATCAAACATTTTGCAATTTTGGCAATGTCAGTTTGTGCAGAAACCCTGGGAGAACACACTCAAAGTAATCAATACTCATGAATTGTCCATTTTTTCTAGTTATAGGCACTCGCGCGACGCACCTACATAGAACGTGACTCTTCACTCTACTAGGATGGGGCATCGCTTCGGCCTATGGATCGAGCCAATGGCTCTCGGGATATCTCGATTATAGCTCAGTGGTAGTGCGCTATCATAGCTATCCGAAGACCAGCGGTTCGACTCCGAATACGTCATTCGTTCTTTTGCACTTCGTCTCCGCATCTAGATGAATGTTACTAATGCTGACCCTGCGAGTACGGATCGCCCCAGCGAGCTCCCCTGCCGCGACGCGCATCTCACACGCGTTGAGCAGTCCCTACCTAACCCTGTAACTCGCTGTGGCGACTTCTATGCTTTTACGATTTACCTGCGGCTTCCATCCTCTGGCGAATTGGTTCAACTTCTGAAATTACGTTAGAGTTACTGTAGGTTACGGTAGTTTGTTTTCGTTGCGGGACCCCTGTGGTTAAGGGGACGGAGACTATAGTGAAATAAAAAGTAGGGTTTTTGGAACGTATTTTTGTAGAATTAGAAATGTTTGTTTATATGCAAATTAAGCCACCAATCGAAAAACTACTGACATAGCTTAAACGAGCACAGAAAAGTAGCCCTAGCTCCAAGAGAGAAGATTTCACAGAAACTAAGTTGAACACCCGTAACAAGGCATTACAGATCACGGGCTGCACCTTACTTTTGCGCCACGCAAAGGAGTATTCTTCCCCCACTTGAAGAAAACTGAAAAAAAATGAGCCTCGATATGAATGGGGTGTTTCTTTCAGATTCGGAATGGATGCATTCGGAAGTGGCCACTTCTCATCGATGGGACTTTCTCCACTGTATTCGGGAGGTCTCCATGGTCTTCATGGCCTCGATTCCTCTCCACTCGATGCTTTCTCATTTGGAATGAACGGACTTGGTGGGGGTGGCAGTTCCTTCCCCTCTCTCTCTAACCAATCATTGGGATCGAGTCGATTCGCTTCGTTGAACATGACTAATCAGTCGTTGTCTTCTCGTCCATCTTACGACGGAGGTCCATCGTCATTCTCATCCTCGTCCATCTTCCCTCCTGCACCCCCACCGGGACTGGGACTGCCTCATGGTCTGGCTGCTCCTCCTCCTCCGGGACTTGGTCCTCCTCGATCGATGATGGGAGGAGCACCACCACCAGGCATGGCTCCGCCCTTCTCTCGTCCCACGCCCCCCTCCACTTGCTCTACCTCCTCTACTCGTGTCTCGATGTCAAAGGCGGAATGGCAGGAGGTACTCTTCCTCTTAATTATTTTCATTTAAAAGTATTTGTTTAGGGCTTCAAGTCATTACTACCGAATATCAACGTCCGATTCGCCGCTGAATTGGATCGAGAATTGAGATGATAGATGATATGTGAGAAGACGAGGGATTGGTCAATGAACAGATTGGCTAGTCTTTTCCCCTTTCTCCGCCTTCCCCTTCTCCTTCGTCTCCGAGATCGACGATACTAACTTTGGCTGTCGAGTGATTGCACGCGAATGAGCAGATTCGTGTTGATAAATCCTATGACAGATCCTCAATTGGCGAAACGAGTTTTAAAATATGCAGCTGAAATGATAGCCAGAGCCTTTAGGGACCCTCAAAGGCGCGATGAAATGAAAATTCCACTTTTTAGCATTGTATGCTGGGTCAACTAGACTTCGCTGAGTCAGATTAATCGTTTTTAGCCTCTATTTCATCGGAGAAATTCTTTCGAGGTATTTTTGCCTTCTCTAGTGATCATAAATTTAATAAGATGCTAATTCTTCTATTCGTTAGGTCGTTAGTTCTATTATAATACACTGTGAAACATGAAAGAAGGTTTCTCGTGAAAGTCGTCATGTTTGGCTCACTGTTCTTTGCTTAAATGACGCGGAGAAATGAGGTGCCAAAAAAAAAGTTTTTCCCGTGGCTCTGGGGGCCAATTTGCGAATCATCTTGTTTTATTTGGCCCGTGAAATGCATCGAGGAATTTCACGGACAAGGATTGTAATCATCGTATTTATCGACAAATTAGCGAACAACATAGAAAAATAGGAGAACGACTAGGAAAGGCAAGTTCGCCAAAAAAAAATAACAAAATAATAACAAAAACAACATAGAAAAAAGCTTAAATTAGGAAACTTTTTTGTTTTAGTTGTTCCGTGAAATTCATTGAGGAATTTCACGGAACGGAAACCCCGCCTCTTCGCCACGGGTAAAAAAAATTTTTTTGCGACCAGAATTTTTTTTGCGACACCTTATTTCTCCGCGTCATTTAAGCAAGAAACACTGTTAATTCATTGAAGAAATCTACATGACCTTAGCTTGAATTGATCTAATAATTCGTACAGGCGTGAGATCTCATTGCGCAGCTTCTGGCATTCCGGTTTTAGTGCTTGTTATCACGCATGTTATCATGAGGAGGTTCCATTGAAAGTGTCAACTCTTCCATCACCAGCAATAATTTTCTGTTATCGGCTCATATTCAGAGTGCCGGTAGAGACACGATATATCGCGAATTGTAACAGAATTTGACGCTCTCTCGTATGGCGTCATCCGGTTGTGCATATCGTTTTTGGATCTCGTGCAAACATCAGCTTTTCATCGAAGAGGTCGCGTGAGACGTGTTGATAAACATTAGAAAAACGTTCCGTTGATAATCCGTGCTAAACAACAGACACGGCTGCGAGAGAGCATGGCAAAGTGAGAGACACGTCGAGGTATAGAAAGAGAGTACACCACCAGTAGTCCATTTCATGAACGTATCATTTTAAAATTGTAATAATCATTTATCTATATTTGGCTTCTGCATGGTAAAGTTATGCAAGAGCTCACGCGCACGGAACGCGTTTACAGACGCGGCAGCCGAATGGTCGATGCGGTAGTGACTTAGAACTTCACTACAAAGGTCATTTGCTCGATTCCTGTCGGTTTTTTTTCATCGAAAAAAAAACCTTTTCGGTATTTTCGAAAAGTGACAATTTTGGTCGAGGTCAATTTTTCGAATTAGGATAACTTTCGCAAAAGCGAACGCTGCGCAGCAATGCATTGGCCAGGAATAGAATGCCAACAATAACATTTTGAGCTAAATCATTTTTTTTTTCAAAAGCGAACGTGGAGGCCGTTCTCAAAAAGTCATCATTTGCTAAAAGCGGTCTGCACCTAATCCACGTGCCATCACTTCCCACAGCTTACACCGGTCGAAGTGAATCAACTTTTTATTGGTGGAAAGCGACTTTTTGAGAAAATGATTTTATCAAAAGCCACTTACTTTTGACACTATAGCCAGGAATGATGTGTCGTCTTCAAAGCGTCGAGGAATGTCTACCCTTTCATATAATTCTGAGCATGAGAAGGTATTTTATTTTTAACAAAGTTACATTATTTTGCGTGAAAATTGTTCGTGTAAAAATTCCAAATCACTTTGAGACGACTGCTCGCGACAGCAAATTTCTTTCATGGGATATAGTGTCGGAATTCGATCAAAGCAGGCCCGAAAATACCTTAGATTTGATTTTTGCTTAAATCAATTTGTATTTCCAATTGCCCTCTCCGGTGATCGATTCTCTCGCAAACGGCCTCATATGAGGAGTCTTTCCATACAAAAAGCATGTGTCTCTGCTCTTCGTCGTGTAGAAGGAACATTCGCCTCTTCTGCTTCCGAAAAATAAACCGCATCCCAATTCACCCCTGTTTTCACTGTTGATAACGGTATTCGCCATTCATTCCAGAAGTATTCCTTGCTAAAGTGTCCCGTAAATGTACATTAGGTATGTCCTGACGGTTTTCCATCCATTTTCCTCGAGGAGTGTCGCACTTGCCTTGCTCTCTCACTTTCTCTTATCTTTCATTCCTCACTTCTCAATGGTTCCGTTCCATCTCAATAGACTGATGAAGTTGTTTGTCCTGTTTTCAAAAAGTGTGGGAAACTTGAGAACCCTTCCAAGTTCCGTCCCATTTCCCTCACTTCTCTAAACTATTCGAGCGAGTCATCGAAAGTTTGCTCACCTCATTTCTCAATTCCCATAATCTCATAACTTCTAATCAATACGGCTTCAGAAAAGGAAGACGTACAACTCATAAATTAATTTTCTTCTTATCCCAGCTTGTAACTAGGAATTGCTCCACCGATGCCGCTTATTTTTTTCTATAGATTTTCGTAAACCTGGAGACTTGAAGCCACTCAACGATCTTACAACGGTTACTGTAGCTCCCAGAGCTGGTTTGCTATATTATTGTGTTACGCGAATACAACCTTTTCTTTCCACAGGGAAATTGCTTCAAAATTTTTATATTTCAAAACCAATTGGATAAATCTATGACGTTGTGCCGTGAAACATAGATGCGATTTCACTCTCTGTCTGTCTCTCTATCATGGGTAAAGTTGTCACACTATATCGTACCAAGTTAATCTCATTAACTCATTTTCCGCCCTGCGCCAGGGATTTTTTTATCGAGTTTGGTAGTCTCTCTTAAAACGCGTTCTCCGCAGTAGCGGGAAAAATTGTGTAGGGGGACCGCACAATCTTTTCAAACTCATCACCAATGATCCATACTTTGGGTATGGAGTCCCCAGGGGCGAGATACACTTCAGCCAAAAAAGTTTTGAAAAATTTCAAAATTTGGCTCGAAAATCGAGAAAAAATTTTTCGGAGTTGTGTTCCGAGACATATATCATTCGAAAGAGCGTAAAAAGTTATACTTGAAACTCGTTCAGTTTTTAAATTGATCCTCTTTGACACAAGTTATGTTTCGAAAACTTCGAACATTTACACTTTTCTCGAAGCAACGAGTCACATCTCAAGTTCTTATGAAAAATAGATCGGGAAAAGTTTATATATTGTGTAGTTTTCATCGTAGAATATGATAGCGTCGAGAAAATTGAAGATATCGTGGACAGGACATACTTTTTTTGCTAAACAACATGACTCGTTTGTCGACGCGGGTTCGATCCCTGGCCAAAACACAATCTTTTGCAAACTTTTTTCATTGCCTAAACCAAAGTTTCCTGTGATTTCAGTAACTTTTATGATATTTGCAGACATAATATGATATCTTCAAGAAGAAAGGAACAATTTAGCGGTGTTTTATTTTTTGGTCCAATTTCAAGATTTCACACCATGAACCCGTGTTCATGGTGATTTTTCGCAAAAATATTTTTCTCTCAAATCGGCTGGAAAAGTTATTCATATCTTCAGTACGTCAAAATGTGAAAATATATTCAATTTGGTGCAACATTTGAGAGAAATTTTTTTTTGAGAAAAATCACCATGAACCCGGGTTCATGGTGTGAAATCTTGAAATTGGACCAAAAATAAAACACCTCTAAATTAATTGATTTCTCCTTGAAAATATCATGTAAAGTCTGCTAACAACATAAAAGTTGCTGAAATCGCGGGAACCATTGGTTTAGGCAATGAAAAAAGTTTGCAAAAGATTGTGTTTTGGCCGGGGATCGAACCCGCGTCAACAAACGGGTCATGTTGTTTAGCAAAAAAAGTATGTCCTGTCCACGATATCTTCAATTTTCTCGACGCTATCATATTCTACGATGAAAACTACACAATATATAAACTTTTCCCGATCTATTTTTCATAAGAACTTGAGATGTGACTCGTTGCTTCGAGAAAAGTGTAAGTGTTCGAAGTTTTCGAAACATAACTTGTGTCAAAGAGGATCAATTTAAAAACTGAACGAGTTTCTAGTATAACTTTTTACGCTCTTTCGAATGATATATGAGAGAATATCTGAGTCGATCGAGATACGGCCGTACAAGCGAAAAGTAACCTATGCTAAAAAGGTGCTCCTAGGGTAAACATTGACCGTAGAGACCGAAAATGACCATAAGAAGTTTCATAGATCAAACCCGGCTGAGATATGTTTCACCATACCTCGAAAAGTGAAATTTTCAACTTTGGTTAAACGCATCCAAACCCCTTACATAGCTATATTTTCTGAAAGATCTCCTTCCAAGGAGTATTTCTTCTCTTACAACTAAGTTTATATCTCTTCTTCGAAAAAAGTTGTCGTCGTTTGAAAAGTCAAAATGAAATTTTCGGTATTCCATCGTTGTCTAGAGCACTTCTAATTATTTTCATTCGATTGCGCGTGGAAAATTACCCCCGAACGCTGAAAATAAGCAAAATTAATTACGTGGTACGGATCGAAAATTCCCAGTGAAAAGCGGATGTCTCACCGCAGCACGCGGCGCGTTTTCCAAAGAAGTAAACAACATTGTTGCAATAAGGCTCAAAATGACATAATTGATGCGTAAACATGATTTCCATCAAAATTATTCGGAATTTCACTATAAAGTACAATTTTCAGCAATTTCGCAAAATTTCAGATTTAAATATTTTATGCTCTGATATGGAAACGAAAAGCACAGCAACAAAATTGCTGGTATAGTTATGCACCTGGTAAATATTTCAGTAAGTGGAAAATGCATGCCATTTCTTTTTCCTGATTTTTCCCTTCGGTATCAAGAGCCCAGCCCGGTAAGAACTGAGCACTGCCGGACATCCGCGCCAGGAATTTCGATTAGCCCCATCATTCTCGGACCATGAACACTATTCACAAAAGTATTCGAATTTGTGCCCTGAGGCTCAATCCCGGCTCGCCGAGGCGAAACTGGCCTCAACTGGCGAAAATTGATTTTTTCAATCCATGAGCTAGGATCAATTTTTGTTCGGCAACATTTTAGGCATGCACACTGAATCCAAAAAAAGAAAAAAATTTCGTTTTGTGCTGTGAGTTGAAATCACTAAAGTTTCATTAGAGTGCGAATAGAGAACGTTTGTAAGAGTAAGATACCTGAGTCAATATGGGATTAATGATTTGTAAACATTTTATTTCGAAATTTATTTTTTTAAAATATGTCCTCAAATATAGAAAGACCCCAATATGTTCATGAGCAAAAAAAAAGATTGGTGGTGGATTTCATATTGCGTACCATAATCGATTTACTCGTAGCACGAAATTTATTTTTGCATTCAGTGTGCATGCCTAAAATGTTGCCGAACAAAAATTGATCCTAGCTCATGGATTGAAAAAAAAATCACTTTTCGCCATTTGCTGCCAGTTTCGCCTCGGCGAGCCGGGATTGAGCCTCAGGGCACAAATAATTATCCGATATCTTACCTCAGAAGTTTCCGACATCGTAAAATACTTTTGTAGTGATCCCCTACGCTTTCTGAATTATTTTGGAACTTTTCGAAATTATCGATTTCTCACGTTAAAACTCGGCAAAACAGGTGAAAACGTGTTTCACGGAACTCAAAAACGTGTTAGAACGGTTTCTGACACTCGCAAAAAATGCGGCAAAATGTTTGCCCGCGGCGGGGGTCGAACCGGCGTCGGTCGGATTGCTAGTCCAGCGCGTAACCCACTTGGCCATGGATTTTGTAAAATTTTAGAGCAATTCTGGTCAGTTATCATATGCAAAAGGTTCTGAGAAGATAGAGCGAATTTAAAGCGAAGGAAAATGAGAAAAGTGTGACCGGACGGAAGGAAAAAACGGACAAACAAACAAACAAACAAACAGACAGACAGACAGACAGACGTTAGCATTTTCTAATATATATTAATGATAAAGTTGTTCAATTAGGGTTATGTAAATCACTCGTTGACTTCTTGGATATCGGATAGTGCGCGAGGGAAACAATGAGATGTCGGATTTCGAAACTCTAGTTCTTACCGGGCTGGGCTCTTGATACCGAAGGGAAAAATCAGGAAAAAGAAATTGCATGCATTTTCCACTTACTGAAATATTTACCAAAAAACTATACCAGCAATTTTGTTGCTGTGCTTTTCTTATCCATATCAGATCATAAAATATTTAAATCTGAAATTTTGCGAAATTGTTGAAAATTGTACTTTATAGTGAAATTCCGAATAATTTTGATGGAAATCATGTTTACGCATCAATTATGTCATTTTGAGCCTTATTGCAGCAATGTTGTTTACTTCTTTGGAAAACGCGCCGCGTGCTGCGGTGAGACATCCGCTTTTCACTGGGAATTTTCGATCCGTACCACGTAATGAATTTTGCTTATTTTCAGCTTACGGGGGTAATTTTGCACGCGCAATCGAATGAAAATAATTAGAAGTGCTCTAGACAACGATGGAATACCGAAATTTTCATTTTGACTTTTCAAACGACGACAACTTTTTTCCAAGAAGAGATATAAACTTAGTTGTAAGAGAAGAAATACTCCTTGGAAGGAGAGCTTTCAGAAAATATAGCTATGTAAGGGGTTTGGATGCGTTTAACCAAAGTTGAAAATTTCACTTTTCGAGGTATGGTGAAACATATCTCAGCCGGGTTTGATCTATGAAACTTCTTATGGTCATTTTCGGTCTCTACGGTCAATGTTTACCCTAGGAGCACCTTTTTAGCATAGGTTACTTTTCGCCTGTACGGTCACTGTTGAGAGAAACTCAATCGACTCAGATATTCTCTCATATGTCTCAGAACACAACTCCGAAAAAATTTTTTCTCGATTTTCGCGCCAAATTTTGAAATTTTTAAAAACTTTTTTGGCTGAAGTGTATCCCGCCCCTGGGGACTCCATACCCAAAGTATGGATCATTGGTGATGAGTTTGAAAAGATTGTGCAGTATTCCTCCCGCTGCTACAGAGAACGCGTTTTAATTTACCTGGCTCATAAAGTTCGTAATTTTAAGATAAAGTTATCCAGCTCGTTTGATTGGTATTTGGACACAAACACTGTAATCTTGGTTTGATTCCATATAACAAATATAATATTATATATTATACAAGCACACACATGCCACCTAAGTTGCTCGAGTGGCCTTTTCAGGAGGTTGCAGTATGGATGATGTGTTTCTGTCAGCAGACTTTGACCCTGAAGCTACTTTGAAGGGAGGAATCTCCCCTGGATTTTGTGATGAAAGTCTTGAGCGGTTTGAAAAGTAAGCATGCGGAAACGAATGTCACTCTTTCTGACTGGATGGAGATTCTGTCTGAAAAGGTCTGTACTAGTAAAAATTAACTTATGCTGAAAAGTTGCCTGAAGGGTTAACTTTTTGCGTAAAGTCCGAAAATCGACCTTAAACCCGGCTGAGATATGTTTCAAAATTTATGAAGAAAAAAAAATATAAATAATTTTCGAAAAAAATCGAAAAAGAAAATTTAAAAAAAATCTGAAAATACAAATTGTGTCTTAACGAGTACTGTTTCTAATGGATAGTGTGATTTGCGCAGAAAATAATATTTCTTTGATAAAATTGAAAAAAAAACTGAGCTATAAATTTTTTTTCGAAATTTCTTCTCAGAAAATGATAATATTTTCCTATTTTTTCGAAAATAATTCGAAAAAATTTTCGACTCAAAAGTTTTTCGAAAAAAAGTCGTAAAAATCGAAAACGACAAATGCACAGCCCTGTTATAGCTACTGTAGGCAGTGGTTATAGCTACTTCAGCTAGAAGACAGAAATCAGCTAGGAAGTAGCTAGAAAGCAGCGCTACTTCAGCTATATAGTAGCTATACCCCAGAAGCACTGAGTCGTCACGCAGGGACGCGAGAGAGCGTTTTAAATAGAAGGAGAATTGCTTCTTCTACTTTCAAAAAATATATATAGATTTGGAATCAATCGTCTCGCTAAGCCGGTCCGACTTGAACATCTCTACTTTTTGCTAAGTGAACATTTTTAAATGTTATTTTTATTAATAAAATAAATTGGATTAGGCAGCGTGATCGCCATCAAATTCTGCACCGGACACATGTCGACATAATAAAACAAAAAAAAGAAAAATTTAGCGTTGTTTGGTGCGGAGAAATTCGCCAATATGTTATTTCGATGTGACGCCGTCTGGAGCCAACGGGCGCTCCATGAGAAATATGAATATACCTATCGTCTTCAGCACCCTCGATAACCTCAAATCATAGAGTTTTAGAAAATAGACCTTTTTTCACTGTGCAATGCTGTTTCGAATTTGCTCCATTCTTACGCGAACGGTCGTACATATTACGATTCTCTGATAACATAATAAGAAATCAGAAATACATAATGTATTATACATTAAAATAAGAATAAAAACAAAAAATATTTAAAATTTTCCTCATAATTCTCAAACGATGATTTTTTTCTTCTGAAATGTTGACCCATGGTGTACTTTTTCAAGAAGATTCTGAAATGAACTTTTAAAAAATCATGACGAAATAGAAAAAAATAGTTGCCGCACGGAAAATTAGCAGTAACTTTTGGAACGGATTTTAACCATATTTTGGCCCCGGTACTTTTAGGTACTGGTGTTGAGCACCAGTGCACGATCGCCAGCACAAAAAAAAACTCCTCTCGTCGATATATCTATTTAAGAGTTTTCGGTGATTTACCTTGACAAAAATTGAAAAAAATTTGGATTTTCCATAAATGTTGAAACATTTCTCAGCCGGGTTTGACTGAAGCCCGTTTTGAGGTCGATGTACGGACTTTGCGCATGAAGTTTACCCTACGGTAATCGTTTTCAGTATACTTAAATTTTCGCTGGTACGGACCCATCTTGTCAGATAGTATCTGATGTTTGATGTGTTTAGATTTCTCCATGAAGAAGATGATGGACTAGCTAAACTAATTTTCGAGAGTAAAGAGGAGTCACATGAGACCAAAAAACTGTTGAGCAAGAAGGAACAAAAGAGGGGAAGAGAATTGCGATTGAAGGAGATGGTTGGACAACGGTGAGAATTAGGGTCAGTGAAAACCCCGATTTAAAAAAAAATCAGTGCAAATGTGTGTATCAGTACTTTTAGGGGGGGGGGGAGTGAGGAATTGAAAAGAGAGGAAAGGAATACTAAATATATCACGCGTTTTATTTACATAAAGATTGGATCAAGTTTGTCGCATGAAAAAAATTGTAAATGATTTTGACTCATTTTTGGATAGCAATCAGAGTGCCTCACAAGATAGCGCAGGATTTTGTCCCAGAGATAGCTATTCTCGGCAGTTGACGATGCAGAAGTTGGCGAGTGCAAAAAAGAGTGCGCTTTTGAAGGTCTCTTTCAGCGTAATATTTCGGCAACATTAACTGACAAAGTTCCTGTGAGAGAGAGAGAGAGACAGACAAACAGACAGACAGACTCACCCTGCCCGAGACCATGAAAATGGAGGTGCGTAAATGGGTATATTTCGATAGAAGAAACCGGGTGCACATCGATAGACCCCATTGCTGTGAGAGGCCTCGGTCTGTGTTGGAGTGCCCGCCAGCTTTGAGGAGAAGATACGAATATTCTAGGGAGATATTCGAGCAAAGGGGAAGAAGGAACAACGATACGATATTGGAGAAAATGAATAAGATGGACGGACCGCTTGCGGCTCTCGCATCGGCAGTCACCAATGGAAATAGAATTGAGGTGGTATTTAAAGATAGGTACGTACGGTATATTAGTAATGTTTATAGGTGCGACTGAGAAGTGTAAACAGAATCGATAGAGTGATGAGAGGACTTCCGGTAGCCTTCGACAAACACTGGAATATCGTACTCAAGGAAGTGCAGGACTGCCAGAAACCTAGCAAAACTCAGGTGGATAGCATATAACAACTCTCTAAACGGTCAGCCCACTTTCAGGGTGGTCTTCATCTACTTCATAGATCAATTCTGCCCCCATTCGCCCAATGGATCAAACCCGACCCTCCTTTTAATCAATACCGTAGGAGAAACTTGCCGTGTACTTTTATTAAGGGCGATACTGTATGTATGATTCGATTACTTTGATTGAGCTTAAACTGACGCTCACTCCTTACACGGACACGTCTACACTCATCGACTCGATATTCTTAATACTTTATAAAGAAACCTATTCAACTATAATTCAACATTTGATAAATCTAGCACAATGATGAAAGAAAGAAAGGGGCTCGCAGCAATAACATAGAGGAAAATATATTATTTCATTTACCTAAACGAACCGTGTTATTACATAGAAGAGGGAAACACGATAACTCTGTACGTCTCTGAGATGCAATTGAGAGCTAGCGGGGGAAAAGAAAGAAGGGATGAACCACCCGGTGTCAAACTAGAAAGGAATTAAGTGAGCAAAACAAAGGTACAATCTAAGCAAGAGATAACAGTAACAGTGAATAACAATCAATTAAATTATTGAGTATGGCATCTATGATTCTCTCAGTTGAGTGTATAGCATAGTGACCGCCCGATCGGCATCCTGCAATAAATGCCATACAAAGTTATTTCTTGGCTGATGTTCTTCTTCTCAGTGTGAATATTGTGCACTCGACTGCCCACCTTTCCATTCATAGTCCCCAAAATGTTGATCATCTGCTGCGCGAAATCAGTGGGGAAGTTGTTAGTGATGAGAGCGGAGGTAAGAGGGGAGGAGAGACGAAAAGATTCTATTAGAGTTGTAGTAACCTCGTGCATCACCTGCATCACAATGCTAAATTATTTCCATGGTGACCGCAAAAGTCAGAGGCGCTACCAATGAAATTCGTTAACATAGGTGGATGTGGACCCCTAAGGGTACCTTAGGATAATTTTGAAAAGTTTCGAAATTTGCTCCACTGCAGAATGTTTTGCCATTTTTATTCATAGATTTTCTGATGGTTTATGTTTCCCTTTATTTCGAGTGCGAGGGATTCATCCGTGGAAAAAAGCATAAAATTCACACACTGTTGATCAGGGACAATGCAGAACATAAAAGTTTCTTTCTTTCGATCTCATGTCCCCTCCCTTCCTCTCCTATGGAGTTCGCGGTTTCTGCAGTCTGTTTCTGCCCATCTTCGATCTTTCTTTGATCTCACCTGACAGTCCAGACACCCTCAACCAATCCTAGAAGAGGTGGGTAGACCGGAATAATGGGAGGGCTTCTCGCAACGAGGGCAGATGGAACAACAGTGGGAAGAACAAGATAGAGAAAGGTGCCATCGACCCTCTTGCTACGATGAATTCCTTCGTTGTCATCACCAAGGCCGTCATTGATCGTCTCCACCTTCTCATCCATCGAAAATTCTGCCGTGGGATTAATTGGGGTCGCTGTACACCTCGCTGTTCTAGCAAGAGAGCGCGGGGAAACGAGAGTACGCAGACAGTAGAGAGAACAGCGAGCTCCCTCGAGTGAGGGAAGGGAGCTCGCTCAAGACGAGAGACAACCGTTAGGTCAGAGAGGTTAGAGAAGCAGAGACATCGGCTATGGTGCTCGCTGTTCTCGATCGAACCTCGCTGTACCTAAAGGGACAATTTGATGGAATTTCGACTCCGTTCTTTCTACAATTTTTTGTGTTGGTTACGGTAGCTCTAACGGAAATCCCAAATAACTATTTGGACCATGTGTCAGTAATTTTGTGAACACTATCTAAACATGATGACAAAATTAATTAAAAATTGCCCAATTCGGTATTGGAGGGTTCCGGAAGACTTACCGTTACCCACACAAAAAATTGTAGAAAGAACGGAGTCGAAATTCCATCTAAATCTCTCTGTATAGCGAGGTTCGATCGAGAACAGCGAGCACCATAGCCAATGTCTCTGCTTCTCTAACCTCTCTGACCTAACGGTTGTCTCTCGTCTCGAGCGAGCTCCCTTCCCTCACTCGAGGGAGCTCGCTGTTCTCTCTACTGTCTGCGCTCTCTCGTTTCCCCGCGCTCTCTTGCTAGAACAGCGAGGTGTACAGCGAAATTAATCCCACGGCTGCTTCCACGCCCCGAAGCATCATGCCGATCCGGTCTACTCACCTCTTCTAGGATTGGTTGAGGGTGTCTGGACTGCCGGGTGAGGTCAAAGAAAGATCGAAGATGGGCAGAAACCGTGAACTCCATATTATGAATTCACAAACACTCGTCCAAAATAATGTGAGAGACTTTCTGAGTGGGTCGACATAGTCTTGGTTGGCACAGGGCTAAATTTTCGTTATGAAAATGACTACTCTATAAAATAGTGCGTTATGTGAGGGTTACGAGTGTGCCATTCCGGAAGTTCAAAAACGCGTCTACGCCTCAGGGCAAAAAAATATCTGTTTGTGACGTCACAAAACTTTTTCGTCAAATCGATTCGAATCCTTTCCTTTTCGGGTGCGATCGATAGCCCATTGAAATACAAATATTTTTTACTTACGCAACTTTTTTGATTAGTGCTCGTACAAACAAGTTATTCGGCATAAACTAGTTTACGGTCAATTTCCAACTTTGCTCCTGCCACTGGAAACTTCTTATTATCATAGCGTATACCTTACACTGAGGCACACTTTCACTGAGAAAGTGGATATTTAAAAGTGGCCCCAAGGAAGTTAATTTAGGAAAAATGTTGCGGCAACTTGAATATAATCAGTACTCGATTGACATATTTGAATTAATGATACGGTATGTATTCAAATTTTCTTCATCTAAACCTGTTTGATTAGAATATTTTCGCGTTTAACGATTGTTTTCAATCACAATGGACAAATAAATGAGTAAGAAACGCTGAAAATTTGAATATTTCTTCAAGTTAATTGCATACGACGCGAAAACTTACAGTACTATTGTTGAACATGTGTGATCGAGTAATGATTTAATTCAAGTTGCCGCATAATTTTTCTTGTACGAGAAATAATCAAAAAAGTTGCGAAAGTAAAAAATATTTGTATTTCGATGGGCAATCGATCGTACTCGAAAAGGAAAGGATTCGAATCGATTTAACGAAAAAGTTTTGTGACGTCACAAACAGATATTTTTTTGCCCTGAGGCGTAGACGCGTTTTTGAACTTCCGGAATGGTACACTCGTAACCCTCACATAACGCACTCTTTTATAGAGTAGTCATTTTCATAACGAAAATTTAGTCCTGTGCCAAGCCCACTGAACAAATATGTCGATCCTCTCAGATAATCTCTCATAAAACGTTCCGCTCCTAAACAACAGATACGGATGGGAAAGAGCATGCCACAGTAAAAGACACGCCGAGGCATAGAAAGAGAGTACACCACCAGTAGTCCAATTCATGTACGTATCATTTTAAAATCGTAATAGGAGAGGAAGGGAGAAGAGAACGTGAGACCTGTTCTACATAGTGTTCTACATACTTTTTCCACGGATGTGTCCCACGCAATTTAAATAAAGGGCAACAATGGAGACAATAGGGAGCACTTGGTTATCTTCATGTTGAATCAGTTAGTAGTATCCATCCCTTTTTACCATAGTTTGATTCAGCTCATATTAAATAAAGGGCAACATAAACTAAAGAAAATCAATGAAAAAACATGTAAAATATTCTGCAGTGGAGGGCGACCGCAAGTTTTCACCATTGATTTTCAGTACTCTGGAAGCACATATCGAACCTTTTCCAAATTATTCTTTTAAAAAAAAGAACCCTCATGGGGCTATGTTAACGAATTTCATTGGGTCCGCCCCCGACTTTTGCTGTTCCCTAGCAAGTGAGGGAGAGAATATCTGGGGTTGACATATTTGTTCAGAGTAGCACATGGCTAAATTTTCGATATGAAACTGACGATGCTATATGACGCCGTTTGCGTTAGGATCAACAAGGTCTCAACAGAGGTCTGGAACAGGTAAAAAATCGAAATTGCTCAAAACTTGCTCCTAGGGGTAACTTTCCATGCTGAAGACGCTGTGCGGTCGATTTCGCAATAGGACCCTTCCGGGCGCCGGTATGGCGCCGCGCCATTTCTGCGGAAAACGTGTTTTTTCGAGTAAAAATCTTCGGAAACTCGTCTAAATGGCCCGAAACCTAAAGTTCTAGATCAGAATTTGACGCTCTATCAAATGACACTAGTGTCACATCGTGTTTGTTTTTCGTTTTCGCCAAAAAGTCGATTTTTGATACAGGCCGCATTGCGGAAAAAGCCAGTCACAGATTATAGAGAATTTTTTTCTGATCATTTTGATATATCGGATGATGTATTTGACCTCGTGGAAAGTAGTTTTTCTTTGCACCGCACGAATTTCACGCGCGCGGAACGCGTGTAAACACGCGGCATCCGCATGGTCGATGTGGTAGTGGCCTAGAACTTCAATCCGAAGGTCATTGGTTCGATTCCTATCGGCTACCAAAGTTTTTTGCCGATTTTTTTTCATCGAAAAAATCACTTTTTCAAGAATTCAGGAAAAGTGCCAATATGGTCAGGGGGTGAAATTTCCGCGTGTTTACACGCGTTCCGCGCGCGTGAAATTCATGCGGTGCAAAGAAAAACTACTTTCCACGAGGTCAAATACATCATCCGATATATCAAAATGATCAGAAAAAAATTCTCTATATTCTGTGACTGGCTTTTTCCGCAATGCGGCCTGTATTAAAAATCGACTTTTTGGCGAAAACGAAAAACAAACACTATGTGTCACTAGTGTCATTTGATAGAGCGTCAAATTCTGATCTAGAATTTTAGGTTTCGGGCCATTTAGACGAGTTTCCGAAGACTTTTACTCGAAAAACACGTTTTACGCAGAAATGGCGCGGCGCCATAGCGGCGCCCGGAAGGGTCCTATTGCGAAATCGACAGCAAAAGCGTCTTCAGCATGGAAAGTTACCCCTAGGAGCAAGTTTTGAGCAATTTCGATTTTTTACCTGTTCCATCGCCTTGTTGATCCTAACGCAAACGGCGTCATATGTGTGCTATGTGAGGGTTACGAGTGTGCCATTCCGGAAACATACCTGAGCCCCATTTTCGTTACGACAAGGGCGACCCGCTAAAATAGGGATGTTCTTGGCAATGTACGGCGTCCCGCATTTTTATGTAATAAATATTGATAATATAAATCTTGGTGGATTTTTTAAAAAAATAGTTAAAATTAAAATAATATAAAGAAAATATTTTAAAATAAATTAATAATATAATTATTTTTAATAAAATAATAATAATATTGCAATTTATAATGTCAATTAAACGTTCCGCTTGTGACGCTTATGACGTTACGCGTACGCGTCCAAGCCGTGCGCAACCTGTTTGTTGGGTCAGGTTGTTGTTAATTTCGTTAAATTATGCTCAAAAGTGTATTTTCACCGATCGGGCGTGCCGTTTGCCATCTACGAATTATTTAGAACATAATAAGTGAAGAAATGAAAAAAAAAGTCCGAATATCGTCCGAATATCGCATTTTGAATTTCGGCGTTCTTTTGCTTGAAAGACATTTCTAAAATGAGCAAATTGGCAATTTGGTCTAAAATGAGCAAATTGGGCAAATTTTCTGTGGGCAGCACGCCCTCTCCGTTGGGAGCGTCCAACGGAGAGGGCGTGCCGCCCACAGAAAATTTGCTCAATTTGCTCATTTCAGGTCAATTCTTTTAATTTCTTCACTTATTATGTTTCAAATAATTCATAGATGGCAAACGGCACGCCCGATCGCGGATAAATGCTATAATTGAGCATATTTTAACTAAATAAACCGTGCGCGCTCCAACAAACAGGTTGCGCTCCGATCGACAGCGTACACGGGTCACAAGCGGAACGTTTAATTGGTAATGTAAATTATAATATCATTATTATTTTATTTAATAATTAAATATTATTATTTTATTAATGCAATTTTTTCTTAATTCTATTTTTTAATGTGTTTTCACTATTTTGCGATTTGGGGTCGAGCTATCCGGTAATTTTGTTTAAAAAACTGAATATTATCGAAACAAAAAATATTAGAATTGTGGTCGGGCGTCCCGCAGATTTCGTGACAAAAATTTACTCGGGGCTGCCGCACTTTTTGGCGAATTTTTGTTGTCAAAAAATATCGACTCCGTTGGCGCAGGTATGTCCGGAAATTCAAAAACGCGTCTGCGCTTCAGGGCAAAATATTTTGGGACGCAAGAAAAGTTTCTCGTCAAATCGAATCTAGTCTTCTCCATTCCTAATACGGCCCATCGAAGTACAACTATTTTTTACTTACGCATTTTTTGTGTTCATACAAACAAGTTATTCTGTATAAACAAGTTTACTTTCAATTTTCAACTATGTTGATGCCACTGGAAACTTGTTATCTTGATATCATAAGCCTTATACTGTTGCAGAAATTCGCTGAGAGAGCGGATATTTAAAAGTGGTCCCAAGGAAGTTTATTTAGGAAAAGTGTCGCGGCAACTTGAATATAATCACTACTCGATTGTCATATTTGAAGTAATGATACGGTATGCATTCAAAATTTCTCCATCAATGTCGGGTTGATTATAATATTTTCGCTTTTATTGATTGCTTTCGATCATTATTGATTGCTTTCGATCACATTAAAAGGGTGAGAAAAGCTGAAAGGTTCAGAATTTCTGCTCAATAAGTGAGAAATGCTGAAAGATTGAGCAAGTCAATTTCATAAAACGCGAAAATTTACAGTACTTTAGCTATCCGAATACTGATTATATTCAAGTTGCCGCGAAACTTTTCCTCAACAAACTTACTTGGGCCACTTTTAAATATCCACTTTCTCAATGAATTTGAGCAACAGTATAAGTTTAAGGTATCAAGATATTAAATTTCCAGTGGCGAACATAGTTGAAAATTGAAAGTATACTTGTTTATACAGAATAACTTGTTTGTATGAAAATTAATCAAAAAAGTTGCGTAATTAAAAATTAGTTGTATTTCGATGGGTTATCGATCGTATTAGGAATGGAAAAGACTAGATTCGATTTGACGAAAAACTTTTCTTGTGTCAAAAACATATTTTGCCCTGAAGCGCAGACTTTTTTTTTTGAATTTCCGGAATGGCACACTCGTAACCCTCACATAGCACATATAGCTTCGTCAGTTTCATATCGAAAATTTAGCCCTGTGCCAAATCCCGGAAAAATAGTGTGTCATCTGTGATAAGTGTCGCTGACCAGTTGGGATGCAGCATCCTTGAATGAGAAGTGAGGTGCAAGAGGGAGAGAGAGAAGAGAGGAGGCAACTCTCTCAACCACAGATGATCCCCCTGCAGACAATAGACGATGCAGCACTGCCACTGCTGTCTTCTGTGTAGTAGAATCAGAATCGAGACTGAGATGACGAGTTGATTCGAAGAGACGTTCACCCAGTTCATCTGAAAGAAGAGATGAGAAGAGAGGAGAGAAACCCTCCTCCATTCACACAATTAATATTACTCTCATTACGAGATTACTATTTTTGTTGTCTATTTATGATTCGCCGCTTTCTTTTAAGTTTTCTTATTGTACCACGTTTCCTCATGACTATATTATTATTATTATTATTATTATTAAGGATAAAACATGCATAGAACCCGAAAATTGACAATGGGCTCCGCTCAAACCCGGCTGAAGATGCTTCAAAATTAATGTATCTGGTGACTATTATTTCGTTGAGAGTATTATTTCGTTTTTTTTTGGAAATTTGTTAATAGCTCATCCAGTTCATTTTGCGTCAAAACAAAAATGGTCGCCCTGAAAAAATTTTCGGGCAAATTTTATTTCATTTTCGGAATCTCCTTTAAAATCTGCTCCAATAGCCAAAACCTCGTTACGAGATATTATTCGGTTCTTGCTCGTTTGGCGGGATATCGGTGTTTTTTCGAACATATTTCGGTATATGAGGGCGTTCGCCGAAGAAACGAGCAGATGGGCCTGGCACAATGAAAAAGGTCCATTTTCTGAAACTGTGATTTTGAGGTTATCGAGGGTGCTGACGACGATAGGTATATCCATTTTTCTCATAGTGCGTGCGGTGGTGCCAGACAGCGTCACATCGAAATCAGGTTTAGGCGAATTTCTCCACTCTCCAACTGTTTTCGCACTTTTTGTATACCCGTTGGGCCAATCGAAAATTTGAGTGTACATTTGCTGGCTAATAATCCAATCCGTAGGTCTCAATTTTAAAAGAAGTTATGACCATTTGCAATTTGGTGAAATACTTTTTACGGTGTTGTATGTTCCTCATGCACCCTCGACAACCTCAAATTGCGAAGAATCTAACTCATAGGTCAAAATGTCAGATCGACGGATTTAAATAAATTGTGCTAGAATTTTTCAAGGGAGAAAAACCTGCCGGTCTTTAGCTTTTTCGATTCCTCTGATGGCCCTCTTTTAAACAAAAATGTCGGTTACTGGCTCGCTGCATGGGAGGGCAGGTTTTTTTTTCGCGAAATAAATTTGCACTAGGAAATGCATTTTGGACGGTCGGGCAGGTTTAATTCCAAGTGCCGCAGATTTTCGCAATTCGCCTCATGTTTTTAATTGATTGGGGCAGTGGTGGCTACAAAACAATGTGAGTATCTCGGCTCTAGGTTAGCGCTTTGTACCCGAACCTGTCAGGTCGAAAAAACGAAACACTTTTAGAGCTATGATCTAACTCTTTCAATTGTGATATACCTCGCCGAATATGCACTTACCATTAATAACAGCTCCCAGCATCTCATTGGAGAGAAGTGTGAGTATGAGAGTGAGGAAGGCTCTCTTTAGATACATGAATGATCTTCCAGTAGGATCCATGGTAGAAGGAGCCACTTCACCCATACACAGACGACAGGAGGCATCCACGATAGAAGATACGTCTATTCCAGATGAGAGCATCACAGTCTTCAATTATATGTTTGCACGGCGTTTCACTACATTTACCTTATCAATAAACGAGATAAGACGAGTTTTACAAAAATCCTTCAATTTTTTTCAAATCCTTTCCAATGTTGGCACTTTTCCTGAAACTCTTATTGTTTGAAGAAATCGATAAAAACGGAAAACCGATATTTAGTTGAACTAGGCATTAGACAGTGATAATATTACCAAACACAAAACGTAAAGCCTCTCATAATTCGTAGGACTTCTACAGTGTATCGAAAATTACTTATCGATGATTCTATTGTACTAAATAATTCCATTCATTCTCGATGCTGATTTCTACGCGAATAGACGTCCGTTGCCGGGAATTGATACCGCAGAAGGGGCAATGCCCCCCCCCACCCCCCGGGGGGGGGGGGAGAATACAGAGAAAATAATTTTGAATACACAAGAGTGAGAATACGTAAAAATGAGAGATTTCAAAGGTGACAGAGCCGTAGTACCGAAGTCCGAATATCGCATTTTGAATTTCGGCGTTCTTTTGCTTGAAAGACATTTTTTCTTGGCTCGAACTTTCCGTCCTTTCCCATGCCTCGATTATTGATTTAAAAAAATTCCTGCCTTTCAAGGTGTCCCAAAAGTTCTGTCGTAAATTTCATCTGCATTGTAGAGCTTGATATCGATCGAAAGGCATGATGGTGTAATACATTTGGTACATAGTCCACTCAGTAACTGAACAAGCCTCAGTGTATTTGCTTTACTCACCTAGTTTTTACATCAACTCTACAGAAGTGCAGATTAACGGCCTTTCGCTCAATTTCGATCTAGTAATTTCTCAACGGAAAGAAAAGAAATAAATGAATAACTGGTGCTATCGAAACTAGAGGAAGCCCCAAAAATTATGCTGTGTTAGTGGTGGCATTTGGCATTCGCTTTCAGAGACCACGTTCGCGAAAACAGACCCCACTATGCCCCCAACTCCGAAACCGAACCTCCGTTCTCATTGCGTTGACAAGCAATCTCAAAACCAATGCCCTTCTGGTGGACGCCGTCACTCATACTCCCATATCCGTCCTGCAACAAATCGCCTAACATAACTGGAAGAGTCCGAAGCCACAAAATGTCGAAAATCATGACTTTTTGGCTATCACGGAAAAGAAACGCGCAAATATATGTCAGGGATTTTCGACTATCGGGCCAACCGAATATGAAAAGTAATCGATATGGATATAAAGTGGATAATGTACATGAGACCGGATCGATTGCGTGCAGGAGAGAAGTCATAGCGTACACTACGCTCTCTGCATAGTTATGGGTGCAGGTTCGCTCTAGGGGGAGTTTGGTAGCCATCTCCAGGTTCGGTCCAAGGCGAGTTTTGTAGCCGTTTCCAGGTCCGGTCCAGGGGGAGGGAGTTTGGTTGCCGTATCCAGGTTCGGTCCAGGAGGTGCTTGGTGGCCTGCGTCTGGTTCGGTCCATGGGGGAAGCGATCGAAAAAAGTTGTTCACTTCGTGGCGAAGTGGCAACTTATTTCAATCGCTCTTTGGGCACGTTTATGACATCGTAAAACGCTTTTCCAATGATCCCTCACGCTCCCCGATTCGTTTGGCAAATTTCGTAAAAACACTTTAAAACGTGTTCTGACACGTTTGCGCACGTTTCCAACATCGTAAAATACATTTTCTATGATCCACCACGTTCCCCGGTGTGTCTGGCAAAATTTCGCAAAAAACGGGTCAAAACGCGTTTAAACACGTTTTCCGGTGTTAGAAATTAAGTTTGCTGTCCTTTACCGTGTTGCGAAGAATGCGGTAAAAGGTGAAAGGCCCGCGGTGGGGGTCGAACCTGCGTCGGTCGGATTTCGCGCTCGCTATCCACTTGGCCATGAAATTATAATGGAGAGAGGAATTATAATCGAGGGGTCAAGACCCCATTTTTCGAAATTGATTCAGAAAAAGTCGGACGATCCGATGTAGAGTGAAAAAAAAACCGCTCAATACTCTCGATACCAGTCTCTGCAACTAAAGCTGTTTCAAAACCTTTGCGGCCATCTTCTCCGGTAAAAAAGTTGTCTAATCGGACCGATCTTGACGCTGACTTTCAATTTTGGTTTGCATCAAGAACCATGGTTCTGTCCAATAGATAGGAGGAGGTCATTATTATAAACGGTGGCTACTTAAATCACTGACCGTATATACCTCTTCAAGTTATAACGATAAATCTCTTTGTTGAAATTTGACGACAGAAGTTTTGGGACACCCGAATATTTCGACACTTTATTCATTTCCTGGACCAAATAATTTTTTTTTGGATTTTTTTTCTCGTTTCGCCGTAACTTGAAGAGGAGGACCTAGGGTATAAATCTAAGTAAAAATTATACAAAAGAATAAATAATGTGCCTTCAACGTGTGATTTCTACGCGAATGCGCTGATATGGATGACAGTGGAAAAAATATTCAATCCCGGCTCGGAGGCTGAACCAAGCGAGTATAGACGAAAAAAGTAGATGGCAGATCACTTAGCTGGACAAAATATTTGAGTTTCATTTATAAAAAAAAAACATGAAAGTTACCTTGTGCTTCTGGACGATGTTATTTGTGAGTATGAGCAAATGAAGCATGGAGTCAAAGTCTACTGCAAGAGAAGCGAGCGAAGAAAGGAGGAGAGAGAGGGAAGGAAACAATTCTTCCTCCAAACACAGAGTCAAACGACCTGAAAGAAGAACAAGACAAGATAAGGCACATAATCTCTCTCACGATAACTACGCTGAGCTAATTTGTACCTGCCAGTTGTCTCGTTGATTCGGCCAGGAACGGGCGAGAAGGGCACAGTGCAGAAGAGAATAACTGCAAGCACCAATCATTTGCACATCGCTAAACACGGCAGAAGGTGGGCCATTACGTATTTGTTATTCATAAAGCAGAGAAATTGATCGTAGATTGTATGGTTCCAAAAATAAAAATTGTTAAATTATTGAAGAATTGAGAAAAATTCGTAAAAGGTAAAATTGCAAGATGATGTAAAGATTGAAATCATTTGGTTTCCATCAAATATGAAGTAGACTCATAAATACGGGCTATAGTCTCAAACAAGTAGGTGGTGCGGAAATTCATATCACGTTTATCATAGATCAAAAGGAGATTTCCATGAAGAAATTAAAATGTCTTAATCTTTGTCGGCCAAACCGATGAATAATAAGAATTTGAATATGTTTATATATTTTTTACCCTCCGGGCACATATTCGAGTACTTTTATAAATACGGTGAAGAGATGGTCCTCGTGTATGAGTATGATGGGCAAGATAGAAAATTTTCGCGCGAATTTCCGACAATGCTTAATTCTTACCGAGCCGGTCTCTTAATGGTTTTAGCAAAGTGGTGAACCAAAATCTGACCCCCCCCCCATTTTGGGGGGGTCAGATTTTGGTTGCGCACCCGTGCTTTGAAATGCCGTGCAATATCTCTGTACAGAGACGAGCTGGAAACTACGCCAAATTTCAGAATGCGGACCGCCGAAACGCTGTAAAAGTCAAAATGCGACCTCTCGGATTTACTTTTCGTGATTGCGAATCGAATGCAAAAAAAAAATTAGAAGCAAGATACAGATCTCCCGCTAGCCCCCGCTAACTGTGAATATTGGCGCAGTAGCGGGTCCTAGCGGGCGACTCTTTTTAGCGCCATTGCACACTTTAAAATTATGCGAACTGCGCAAACATATAGTTTTTGATATGGAGACAAAAATCGGTGGGTCGCCAAAAACTAAATAACGTAAAATTATTGAGTAATTAGACAATTCATTTATAAATTAATATTAGCAGTTCTCGATAAAGTTCTCGGGGATTACGGTATCTCAATACCCGGCTCCGGTTCTGCGTTACATCCTTGACTCCGTTGCTTCACCCTTCTGTTTTTTTTGCTTATCCATGCCTGATACATTTTTCTATACATTTTGGATTAGATTTATTGATTTTCCCGAAATCCCGGAGCCCCGTTGCGGGCCGCCGACCGCTGCGGGTTTCTAGCACAACTGAGCATAGAAAATAGAAATTAGCAGCATAGAAAATATCCTCCGGAGATAATTTTTGAGACCATTTCAGAATAGAGATCTGATTAAAATATGGAAGATTGCGATATCATCCTACTAAACAACCTAGAGGGATAATTCCATAATGATAACTTACATTGAGCAAATCAATAAAGATATTTGCACATCCACACTCCTTCATGCTCTTATCCTTGTTAGATAGACCAAACGCCTTCGTGATCTTGCTGAAATAAATTCACCCATCATATTACAGAGCGCTCATGGAATAAAAGAAGGAGCATTCCATGAGAACAATTCCTAACAACCGCTTGCCAAACTTTCACAATTTATCCATCTTCTTTAAAAAGTGTTTTCACAGGCAAGTAAAAATTTCACAGTTCATAGAAGAAAATTTAACGGGGCGTTCCGATGCCAACTCGTAAAGTCGTAAAGAGGACCAATATACCCTTCGCAGAAGAATAAGGATCAAGTGATTTGCACTAGCCGGGGTTGAGGCGCGCGTAGAGAGGGAGAAAAGCAGGTTTTACTAAAACCTGCCAGTTTTTATTATTATCAATTTTTTTAAAAGTCTTACAGCTAGCAGGTTCTATTCATACGTGGGCACGGGGGTGTAGGGGCACCGTGCAAATTGGAGTAAGAGTTTTCGGGGGCACTGTGCAAATTGGAGTAAGAGTTTTCGGGGGCACTGTGCAAAAGTCAAAATAATGAAAATCGACAAGGGGAAAAAATAGTTTTCGGGTGCGCCACGCAATGGACTCTACTGGTACGAGAGGGCACTGTGCAAAACGGCTCGGAAAAGTGCTGCCCACCTATGGTTCTATTTAAAATAGAGACGAGCTCCTTCCGAAATGAAGTGATTTTGGAGCGATGTAATTTATTTTGTTTGATAATTTTCTTCATAAATTCTGAATCACGTTTCTCACGAGAGAGTCGGACTGGATCTGCAACAGCTGCAATTTCCAATGTGGAGAATTTCACGCCACTAGGTCAAACTAAAATTCTTCTAAGCTATTATGTTATGTCACAGCATTCATCCCCCTCCCTCCCCCCTAGATACTGCTACTGTAAGGTGCCGCCGTTTAATTTTGGAGTCGTTTTTCGATGTTTCAAATGATGTCTCAATGACAATGTTTGACGTGACCTCCAGAAGAAATGAGTGCTCTACTATCCCTCCCATTCTGCTCGAGAGTGCACCAAGATAGGGGCTTTGAAAAACGTGAAAGAAATAGGTTGATACAAATTTATGAGCAAAGGGTACCGCGGAAATACGAGAGATTATTTGAGAGGATTTCGATCCTTAGTGCGATGGATCGCCCATCGAAATACAAGTACTATTTAGTACTTTTTAAAAAGTTTTTGCATTTTTTTTTATTAGAGCCCAACCAGCAATTTGTCAAAACACTTAGTTGTAACTACCTGGAAAAGTCGTGCAAAATTGTCACTGCTCGTGCTAAATCATTCAACCCATACGAATAATTGATGAGAAAGTGGGATTATAAAACTTTCTGGCAGGAAGTCAAATACAGAAAAGTGTGGACTCAACTTGGAATAAATTCGCTTTATGATTGTGAAAATGAGTGTGTATACGGTAAATCAATCAGATGTAGTAGTATTGCGCTTATAGATGACTATTTTGACCCAGTTTTGCATCTTCACCGACGTTCCTATGTTCCCGAAAGGACGGGCGGAGGCTTTCGATACAATATGCTAGATTGATTTTTCTTGAATTTCGCACGTGGGTGGATCAAGGTACTTCATTTTTTACTCTTTTGCAATGACCCCCCCCCCCCCGTAGTAATACTCTTTCAAAAAATATCTTACATTGTATAATATACATTGGCAGGAAGCGCTTCCTCCATAATTCCTTTCGCCTTCTCATTAATTTCTCCTCTCGACTCCATATCTTCCATCCTCATTACCATGTTACGGAATCGATTTCCAATCGTGGACGCTAGCTCAGTCATGTATTGCGCCTTGATTATTGATTATTGCTCGTCTTTGCATTGTTCGTTCTAACCTTGGCCAGTACATCAATTTCGCTGTATACAATAAGCGTTGCAGTAGCTTCGAGAAGATAACCTTGATCCTCTTGAGAGAGGAGTGTCGAGTCATCTTGGCACGACGCCAACAGCGGCGCGACGCTCATTATCACCTAAATCATACGTCGAAGGTACGTACAAATTAACAAGCCTTCACACATTTTGGTATTTCCATGTGTAATTTTGACATTTCTCATATGTACTGAGATAGGGTTCATCGCGCGTCCATTTTTTTCGGAGCCGGCTCTCCCTCTCGCGGATGCAGTGGCAGCAGGAGCTCCTCAACTATTCTCGAATTGGCGCGCAAGTGAGGCGCTCGTGCGGAATTGCACTTTTCAACGTTTCGTTCAATCGTTTCGCTGATTTATCGATTTTCGCGTCTATTTCTAGCTTTATCGCTGCCTGATATTCGGATACTACATTTGATCAACAGCGTATTCGATAAAGACGTGAGTTGGCTCTACTTCATGATGAAATATTTGTTCACAAATGAGAGCACAGAGTTTCGCAAAAATTGGTACTCAATTCCTGCTAATGCGATTAAAGCAAAATGATTGTTTTGTTGATGTTTTATTCGAACCGGCGCCCTTTGGGTGGCAACCCTGGGTCGTTACCCACTAGGCCACCGGGCCAGTTGAAACTGTTGCAGAAAGTTCTCCTTACACCTCGCGTGAAAAAAAACGGGATATGTGTCCTCAGACATTTTCCATGTGAGTATTAGCATTTACAAAATGGTGACAAATATGGGAGAGAGATGAGAATAGGTGAGGGGCTCCGGCTGTCACTAAAGCGCACCCGAAAGAGAGAGCCGGCCCCGGAAAATAGACGCGTGTAATACATATGAGGAGGATTGCGTACGTCTCGGATAAGTGCCGACACAGAGGAAAAGTTACAGTTGAGGAAACACTAGGTATGCAATACTATTTTATGTACTTATCATCATGGAATAATGACATGACATTCAGATTCATGTGGGAAAAGAGCATGTGAATACTTCTGCAGAACGTGCATGAAATCCTTAAAACCTTCCTTTTAAATCGGGGGCTATATCGATTCCGGCAAAGAAATTTATTATTTTTCTACCGAAGAAACTTGAGGCAAAACCATGTGGAAGAGGAAAGAATTGATCGATATCAGTGCGTTCGCGTAAGGATTTATATCCCTCCGAACAGCAAAAAGTGACTAGTTGTTTATTTCACATATTCTGATAGCCCTTGGTATGCTCTATCAAAATATGCTTCATTCATGACCTGATGTCTCTAATTTTCATAATTACAGCAGGTCAAAGTTGAGCATTTTTTTATATGTTGTGGTCATGGGCACTAGCTATCGAACAAGCACAATCACAATCGTTTTGGAGGACGGGTATAGACTGAAATCATGGAAAAACGGATTAATCGAGAGGAACGAAAAAAAATAGATTCAAATGAGAGGAAAGGTGAGAGAAAATTCACGTACATCTGCCATTTTAGACAGAGCAATCCGCGTCGAATGGGTGGAATGAGGGCGAAATGAGGGGTTCCTCTCGATTAGGAACGATCCGTTTTTTTCCATGATTGCAGTCTATACCCGCCCTCCAAAACGATTGTGATTGTGCTTGTTCGATAGCTAGTGCCCATGACCACAACATATCAAAAAATAGGAACCCTTTTTTGCTTTGTTTTCGAGAAAATCGTCATTGAAATTTTCATGATTTTTAGAATTGGAAATTTGCATAAATAAATTATACACGTAGATGCAGCTCGTCAAGGCGGTCAATATTGCTGAAACAACAAAATCCCTATCTCTTCTCTCTGACGACCTACACTTCAAAAACCGTGAATATAGCTCAACTTTGGGCTGCTGTAATTATGCAAATTAGAGACATCAGGTCATGAATGAAGCATATTTTGATAGAGCATACCAATGGCTATCAGAATATGTGAAATAAACAACTAGTAACTTTTTAATTGTGGCAATATCTGCGCTCCTTACGCGAACGCACTGGTATGCAACCTACACTTCAAAAACCGCTCATTCTCGACAACTCGGGTCAACGTGGTGGCTGGAAGTTAGAAATTAGAGAACGATTGCACGCAAATCACACAATTCTCTTCTCAGAAAGCTATTCTCGCGTTAAGTTGCTTCAGTAGAAAAATCACAATTTCCTTTTCCGACCCAGATTTGAAACATAGGCTACCGAAGGTTTCAGGCACCTTCTGCAGAAGTACATGATTTGTCCATTACCGCCAGAACAATAATGCGCCTTGAAAAGAATGTCAGATAGCATCCTATAAATTTTACCATTAGATATTTTTATCAAAAAATAAGTTATGGTTAGTGTTCTGAAATTTTGGAATGAGCCAATCGAGGGTGAGATATAGCAGGAAAACTGCAAAATAGTTGGATCTTCGGAGCTCCAGATCGAACTCCACATAAATTTGCATACAATGTTGCATCATGTTGTTAAGCACATCAAATAGTATAGAACAAGTGTTTCCCCAGAGTTAAATTTTTGCATCTGTACCGAGCGCTGTGGCTATGTGTTAGGCTTATACGCAATCGGCCTCATATAGAGAAATGTGTAATTTAGGCAAACCCTGCCCGCATTTTCACGCCTAATTCTGAATTTAAAAAAAAACACTAGTCACATGTTCGGATTTTCAGCAAAAAAACTTACCCACATTTTTGAATTATGTTACCTACCTTTCTATCTATGACCTCAACAACCAATTGATGCAATCCTATTACTGTATGTATTTTTACTCACCTCGGGGACCACGGTTGCCAACTGAGAACGCTGAGTCTTAACGAATCGAGAGAATAGGTAGATGACTCGTGATCGAACCTAAATAATCGAATATAAAATAGGAACGTTGCAGTAAATATGTTATTTTTGCATAGTCTCTCTTTTCCCTTTTTTCGATTTTTTTGTATTTTTCGAATTTTTTAGTCACAAACTCAACTCATTAACCGATTAGATAAAATACAAAAGAGGCCTTGTGGTCTCCATAGCTAGATCGAGTGATGTTCAAACTGACGGTGGCATTCGAATGGCCCATTCCATAATCAGCAATGAAGTGAGGAACGAGAGAGAGCATCACTGATGAGTCCTTGCACACCAGCTTCTCATATCTACAACATTATTACAATTCTGGGAGCAATCGCGATAGAATCGAAACCAGAGGGGGGCAGGTGAAAATACAAATCCATTTGGCTAAAAACTAAATCTAAGGTACTTTCGGATCTGTTTTATTCAAATTTGGACACTACAGCGTATGAAAATCGTTCGCTGCGGAGAGCTGTCGCTTCAAAGTCAGAGCGTTTGGAATTTTAGTTCGGATTTTTCTCTCGCTCAAATTAATATAAATTTGTTTAAAATTGAGATATCTTTCCATACTAAGAATTGTATGAAATGGTATCCTCAACGATTCGAAGACGACCACATCATTCCTGGCCCATGCGGTGGCGCGCCGCTATCACTTTCGCAAAAGTTACCATAATTCGCCAAATCGAAAAAAACCAATGCCCCGTTCTAACAATAAGGCATATTACAGAGTAATGTATGAAATTCCTTCGCCCAACTTTTCAGTCAGATCGTTCCATGCAAAAAAATTACGCTCTCCCTAAAGTGGAAGCGATCAAAAATGACCTTCGCGAAAATGACTTTATATAATTAATTCAGACATATAAGAGATTTTTTTTTATAATTTCGAACCATTTGGTATTATTTAGCGTACAGAGATCACTTGAAAAACGATTTTCCTCGTAATTAATAAGACTTGCGACCATTTTCCACAAAATGTGACTTTTGATGCTACGTGTGGCCCTATCTATATGAAAATATTCTTTGTTGTGTACCCAAACAATATTCAATGATGATACAACTTGCATCGATGGTCAGACATACGTATTCGAAATGACAACATTTCGTTACTAGGTTTCACGCCATAAACAAAATAAACAAAAAATAAACAATATGTTCATTGAACCCGAATTGTTCGAAATTGTCTCTAAGAATTTTTTTTCAATCGTCGGGCCTCTCTCTTATATGTCAAAATTAATAATATAAGCTCATTTTCAAGATTTTATTTTTATTTTTGACCGTTTCCACATTCGGGAGAACGTAATTTATTTAAATGGCCCACCCGGCTGAGAATTTGAGCGAAGTAACTTCATATATGTGTACCCGAGAACGGAGCACCAGTTTTTTTCCCGATTATGCGATTTACGATAACTTTTATGAAAACATCCCTTCGCAGCAACGTAACAGCCAGGAATTATGTGGAGGATAAGGCAGGTTGCGTAAGAGTCGAACAATGTTGTACAGGAGGGGGGGGGGGGTCCGGACAGCGATTTTCTAGAAATTTCACATTTGATGTTATCGAGGGTGCTGATCATCATGGTTAGCTTCATTTTGCATGAAACTGACCAATACCCTCATGCTATGAACATGAACTTTATCCATTTTTCCAATAGAAGTCCTCACTGCCCCCAATCATCTAATATTCAAGAAAGGGTTGACAAATCACCCCGTCGTCAAAGACCTCCGTCACCCCAAGTAAAATTCGGAGAGTCATATATATCTACCCCTTATTTCTTGTAAAATTTCGAATCCTGTTGCGCCTCGGGCGTAGATAAATTATTATTTATTTATTTTTGATAATTTCTCAGGAACCCGCCTATCAATTGCCACCAAACTTTTATAAATAGGAAATGTTGATATTGCACACTACACAAACCAATCCGCACAAGCTTTTTGCATGTGATAATAAACTTATCATGCAACACTAAAATCAATATCACGTGCCTCACTTAGAAATGTGCAACTCGTCGAGACGATTCGTTACCATACTTCAAAAATTCTCTTCAAAAAAAGGTGCGCTATTATATATTTTTCATGTTTTAGTTCTTGAAACACTCATTTTTGAGCTTATTCATCCTCATTCCGATAGCGCAGTCCGTGCGCACTCTTCACAAAATGAGTTCTAAGTGGATTCCACTTGTTCGAGTGAGTCACGGACTGCGCTAATTCCATCGGAATAAGGTGGAATTAGCTCAAAAATGAGTGTTTTAAAAAGTAAAACATGAAAAATCCTTAATAGCGCACTGCTTGAATTTTTGAAGTATCGTGTTCATAGCCTGAGGAAACCGATAAGCTTCATGAAAAATAAAGCTAACCATGATGATCGGCACCTTCGATAACTTTTGTAGACTTTAAATGAATATCAGTTACTATTTCACTGTACAACTCATTGTTCGAGTCTTAGGCAAAATACCTCATGTGAGCCCGTTTGCGAAAGAGTCGGACAATTCTCAGCAGAACTCGGTACAGCAAAAAAGTGATGACCTGAGATAACAATGGTTTTCGATACACTTCGGTGAGCTGAGAAAACTGGCCAAATCTCATTGTATGCAAATTTGATTGCAGGTCACTATGGAGCTCCAAAGATCGTTGCAATTGACAGTTTTTCGATCATATCACGATACATAGTTGATGAAACACAAAAGTTCAAAAAGGATGCCTAGTCGAATTTGCATGGGGAATCTCACTGCAGTGCTAGAAATTTAAAAATTTATATTATCAAAAAATTAAAAATTTTAACTCATGAACAAAGAAAATGTGGACAGCCACACTACGGTCAAGATCTGGATCATACTCACAAAAACCTACAAAACCTACAAAACCTACAAAACCTACAAAAAAAATTGAGACCTACAAAAAAAATTGAGAGGAAAAGAACTTCGCCAAATGAAGTTATGATTTTTCAACAGAAGCGAATCGATGGTCTGAACACCCATTTCTAGGAGAGAAACCTCATTTACATGTATTAACCCTGTCATTTCTAACTTTCAGACACCGCGCAGACACAGTGAGGGATGTAAATGAGCTTTTTCTCCTAGAAATGAGTGTCCAGACCATCGAGTCTCGTCGGTTGAAAAATCATAACTTCATTGGCGAAGTTCTTTTGCTTCCAAATTTTTTTTGTAGTTCACTGAGAGTATGATTCAGATCCTGCCCGTAGTGTGGCTGTCCACATTTTCTTAGTTCTTGAGTTAAAATTTAAAAAAAAATTTTTTACAATATAAATTTTAAATTTCTAACACTGCAGTGAGATTCCCCATGCAAATTCGACCACACATCCTTTTTGAACTTTTTTGTTTGATCAACTGTGTATCGAGATATGATCGAAAAACTGTTAATTGCAACGATCTTTGGAGATCCATAGTGACCTACAACCAAATTTTCATACAATGAGATTTGGCCAGTTTTCTCAGCTCGCCGAAGTGTATCGAAAACCATTGTTATCTCAGGTCATCACTTTTTTGCTGTACCGAGATTTGTCCGACTCTTACGCAAACGGGCTCATATCGAAGAGGAAAGGATACCCTTTGAGTAAATTCGGAGGATGAGAAGATATATCAATTTTGAAGAAAAAAGTAATAATTTGTGCGAAAACTTTCCGAACTAAAATTCCCAAAACCCTAACTATGAGGGGTGTTCTGTGTACGCTAAGTAAGACCCCAATGGTAAATAAATTTAATCGACTGTTCACATTTGTATAGAGCAGATACCTTAATTCCAATAGCTTTCGTAAAAAAAATACCTTGACACAATCTCGAAGTATATGAGAGTGAGTGCAGGGGAAGTAGATTGAGGGGATATATGAGAGAGTGCAGCAAGAGGAAGACGACCCCCGCGTTCCATCCAACCTAAATATACAGTAGTGTCAGAAAGTATTGCTATTGTTAACATGCGTAAACGGAAGATAATCTTTTCCCCTAAAATGCTCAATAAACAGAAACATCAATCAATCAATTACTTTATCAGAATCATTCGGCATAAATCATCTCTCAATCGCGCTCAAACATAATAAATGTATAATTTGTTGCACACGGCGATCTACACCGGTGTGCAACCACAAGTTGATATCAAGCTCATTCACAAGTTGGCATCAAGCTTGAAGGCAGCTTGTGAATAAGCTTGATATCAACTTGTGAAACAGCTTGATATCAACTTGTGGAATCTCTGTGGGCCCCGCGCTCCCGTACCCTTGTTTGTACTCGTGTTATTTCATGTTTTTCAGGCAAATCAAACAGTTTATCATGCACAAATTTTTTACATGGTGATAGGGCATACAAAATATGATTCACTTCTTCTAAGTGGTGGTTCTTCGTATAGAAAGGACGCCGAAGTTATTGAAATAACGGCCCGATATTGAAATATGAAATTTCGGCTGCTTCCTGAAAGGAATATTGTAGGAAACGCTTCACTTACCTTGAGTATCGACTAAATCTCCAACTTGATGATTAGAAATAGCGCAAATGGTCACGCCAATAGAAAAAAAAACATTGTATTAGAAAATGTATAAAATGGATCTGAAAAGAAGATTATTCTTCACTTACGAACCTTTTTGTGACGAAAACTGCATAAAGATCAGAGGCCTTCATTTATGGATGAGAACGCACGGTGTGACCTCCGCGCCGCCGCACGTTTTATGCGTAAGGGAAAAGACAGAAAGCCGAAAAAAATGCGGGAGATTCAAAGTAGCGCCCACAGTATATGGAAAAGTAGCGTGTGCCTAAAATGTGCCCAAGTACGGTATTCAGGGCTTTCCATATGAGACTTTTTCAATATTGATCGCTGCTTTTCGGACTCTTCTCCGGTCCTGGTCGTGGTGTTTCTCGAGAATACAGTATATTTTCGAAAAATTCAAATTTTCCGATGAATTCAAGCGGAATTTCAATGTTTTCTCAGGATTTTTTTCAAGGTTTGTGAATTTACGGTATGTTTAATTTTTATTACACCAAATACTGACCGGCCATTTTTGGGGTTTTGTCACACCGTGGAACGTGTAGAAATTATAAGTATTCCACCAACTATCTATTTCGGACATCTTCACATTCTGAAAAGACGAGAGTTTCATAGGAACTCCGCAGTAAATAATACCTCAATGTGAATGTCGCCGTTCTCCACGATTCCCGTAGTAATTTTAGATAGAAAATACGATGAAATTCGATAAATAACAGTAGAAAATCGATAAATTGATTTGAAAATGAGACGCGGTGAACGCGCCCGTGCTTGGAGTGCACTGTCTGGAGTTGTTTACGAGTATTTTCCCCGGTTACGGCAACTTGATATCAACTTGTGAAACTGCTTGATATCAACTTGTGAAATCGGGAGCTTGATATCAAGTTGATATTCGCTCTAGGCTTGATATCAACTTGTGGTTGCACACCGGTGTATGCAAGATCTAAAAGAGGAGGAAGAAAGATAAACCAGTATGAGGATTACAATAGATCGACGATTTAAAAAAAGCGCTGCGTATACGTTTGGGAGAGATTTCCCATGAGCTAGCGTGCGCAACTAAATGCAAGAGACCGCCGAAGGTAAGGCTGATGTTGCTCACCCAGATAAAGTGGCAGGAATTTCATACAATCTGAAACACGGACAAATTGCGAGAACCAATTTTGTAAGCAGACCGTTTTGACAAAAAAAATCCTATGTAGGAATACGCGGAAGTATGATATGACTCCGTTCGCCTAAGTATCGAGCAAGAACTGGCACAGGAAAAAAAATATATTCTCAGGATTTTATTTTCAAAAATAGTTACTTTTATTTATTTGCTTTAAAAAATATAAATAAAACATTTAGAAGAAGAAAAATAAATTATTGTGCGAAAATTTTTAGTTCCGCCCTAAGAATTCCTCTTCACCATAAGGTATGATGCAGCAGCGGCGAAGTTGTTGTGCAAAAGCTCCGCCCACTGTGCATAGGCCAAAGTAAGGTAGAAGTCGATACCAACCCTCTATCGTAGTTTGGCGAACTTGGGAACTTATCCGAAAGATATCGAAATTTGGGTCGTGGCCCGGCGCGCGTTACTCGAGAAGGACGTCCTAGACGCCGCTCTCCCTCTCCCTCCCTCTCTCTCTCTCTCTCTCTCTCTCTCTCTCGCCGTGGCAAAGCCGGTTCGCGTAGCGCACGCTCTCCGACCACATGATGCAAGCAGAGCAACTTTCGTGGGGAAATGCATAGTCCGAAGCTGATCTAGGTCTAATTCTCTGGTAACCAGAGGATCACCAGAAGTGGGAGGAGACTACTAAGTTCTTGAATGGCACAATAAGCTTTTAAGTTTTATCCAAATAATCAATTTACCCGATTTGGCGTTGAGGAGCCCGTTGGGGAGCAATTCTGAAAGTGAATAGACGAGATGAAGAATTGCTTCTCTCTCCTTCATTGTGACTTCTCTTCCCTCCATCTCTCTCAGTCCCGTCTCCAATGGCTCCACAATCAGCTCCGGTCTCTTAAATACTTACTAACTATAAATGGAATTATCATTGCACAGTAAACAGCGCGTCAAAGTGCTGGGAATGCCCCGTTAATGGTGGTGAAATTTGTGAAACTAATCCCATATGTCGGGTCAAATCTGGAGTGGGACCTATCGAAATGAGAGCGATTTCCAAATATGTAAATTCATAATTAATTAGGATAAAAAATCTAAACACGTCAAATTGTTGGAATATACAACGGACATGTTAGGTAAATTTTGCCATCTCACCACCTTTCATCTTCACAGATGATATAGCTATTGAAGTTTTTTGAAAGTAATCTCCTCCTCGATCTGAAAACCTAAAACCATGCTGACTGTTTGTAACATACGTGGGCACGGCCCCCCGGGAGCACTCTGCACACCGCGAAAACCAGCCGGGGGACTATGCAACTCAGAAAATAATAATGAATGACGGAGAAAGATTCATTATTGACTCTCACAGATCTGTTGAGACTGCACCAAAATAGTCCGGAAACTTCAACCCCAAGCAGTACGCAGCCAAATGGATCCTACAACACCAGTGTTCAGACTATGGAACAGGAAGACATACACTAGATTCGGAAATACGCGAAGAAGAACCGACGATCCCCAAACAAACACCGACTTCAACGTCTTTAATTTCGATATAACTCTCTAGTCCCCTGACTATCAGTAGTCGTGAAGAACCATGTTCGATTAGTCTCAAAGTCAGATAAATTTGTTGGTAAAACCGTAGTAACTTCAAAAAACACAAATTATAATATTTTTTAAAATAAAAAAAATCGAATTTTCGGCATGAATTTGTTTTAAATTTCATAATATCGCACAATGCCAATTTTGGTTTTAGCATGTGCGAATAATTAGTATCCATTGAAATGCACAAAAAACGGGGCGTGGGAGTGCTCCCGAAAGATTTCCAGTGCTCCCGACTAAAAACACGACTTTTTGGCTTGAAAAAGTCGGGAGCACTTTATTCGCTCATTTTCGAACAATACAACGTCTGTAAGCTACAGCAGTCGTGTTCCTATGCCGGCCACCTCCCCTGTTCTTAAGAAATGAAAATATTATAGCTGGACACCTAAAAAAATATACACGAAATAATCGGACGCGATCTAGACGTTGAAATCGATGTGTGAGGATCCGGACTATTTTTGGTGCAGTTTCAACAGATCAGTCAGAATCTTCACAGTTAGACGATGTGAAAATAGTTGATCACCGAAAAAAACAACGTTCAACTTGGGAACTCGAAATTGGGAGGGAGATAATACAATCTAGAAGCCTTTTTGCGAGCCTTCGGAGATTGTAGCCGGGGGCACTCTGCAAACCGTCCGAATCGGACCCGGGAGGACTGTGCAGAAAAGTTCTATAATATGCTGCCCACGTATGGTTTGTAACCCCCAAGACACGTTCAAAAAAAGTTCTGATTTTTCGATTATGACTTTGCTGATCGCTTATGATTATTTTCTTTTCAAAATTTGCATAGATTATTATAATTGATTAATAAAGCCGAAAAATTAGAACTGATCGAGTTTTTGGAACGTGTCTTGGGAATGTTTCCAAAAATCTGCATTGTTGTAGCTTTTTAGGTCGAGGAGGAGATAACTTTCGAAAACTTCAGCAGCTATCTCATTAGTGAAGACGAAAGATGGTGACAAGGCAAAATTTAACTAACATTAACATTGCATGTTCCAATAATTTGACTAGTTATTTTTTTCACTTTTATCCTAAATTATGAATTTACTTATGTGAAAATCGATCTCATCTCATTTCGACCGGTCCCACACCAGGTTTGACCCGTCATATGGGATTAGTTTCACAAATTTCCCAAATTTGGGAACTTTTGAAATCTGTTTCATTTTTTTCTCACTATAAATTGAAAGAGATGCTATAAGGGATTCTTAGCTGAGGCTCTGGAAAAAAATTTTGACGACAAGAGAACCATATACTTTTTACTCGAATTTTAAAATTTTGACATAATTTTGTACTGTGTTATATTCAGGAGCCCGAGAAAGTTTGAAATGAAACCAAATATAGAAGCTGTTACTTAACATTTCTCCTACAACATATCATGAGCACAAGCATAGGTCAAAAGGGTGCGTTGGGGAAAGTCGAAAATGTGGGTAGGATGTTTCACAGATTGACCTTGAAAATGCCACAATGTGGGTTGGCATCGTCGTTTTTACGTACCTTTTGACCAATGAGCACAAGGCGTGGAAATTAGAACTGGCCGAAAATCGAAAGTGTAAAGTTCGCACATCAAATAGTGCAAGACTTTCCGGCCACCGTTAGAATATGAACCATTATTTCTGAATGCTTGATAGCAAAAAAAAATGGCTATTCACCAACCTTGAGTGTAATGGAATGTATGATAAGTCTGAGCTCCTTTCGGTATTCATGGAATTGAGCCTCATCCTCTCCAGTTCCATCTAGATCCAATTCTTCCCCCATTTCATATCTGCAACTCTTCTCTTTTTTTTCATAACTCTGCATTCACTCACTTTCTCAAACAAGCCCTTATTATCTGCACGAGTATTACGTCTCCTTCCTACAATTATTGATTACCATATCTCTCAAACTTTAATCGATATCTCACCTTTGACTGTTTTTGCTGAATGAGTCCCACGTAGTTCTTAACTAACTCTGTGACGCTCATTGACACCTCAAAACAAAACTTACAAATTTTAATTAAAATAATAAATTTAGACAATTGCCTTTTAAAGGCGATAAAAATAGAGGCGGCAGGGGCCGGTTGATTCCTATAATCGTATTGTTCAGCCAACTCCACCTATTTCGATAGCGCTGAATCCACTGCAGCAAAAAAAAACAAATTAGAAATTAAGACGAAAAAATAACATCAAAACGATTTCAGAGATTGGCGAAATTTCCCAGGACATGGACATCTCACATCAATCGATGGTCGCCTGTGTCACACTTTTTAATGAATTATTTATTCCACATTATAGCTTTAATTTAAAATATTTAGTTACTTTTTTAAAAAAGTATATGAGAGACTATCTGACTCAGCCAACATATTTCTTCAGTGGCTTGGCACAGTACGATAAATGAGTGTATGAATTAAACATGTCACGTTGTAGTGTGGTCGAGGCTGAGTTGAGCCATGATATGGAAAAAGTGTGAAAATGCTTCTACGCCTCAGGGCATTTCCGTCATAGGAATTTCCAGTTTTTCAAAAACTTTATCGAATGGCTATGTGAAGGGCTATTTATATGCTGGTGCGCTGGTGCGTTCGATTTCGCATCCGGGCGCCGGTATGGCAAAATGTAACAAGTCGACATGTTAGTAAGGACTGGAAAAGGTTAGCAATGTGGAATGATGAGGCCGAAAAAGAGGGAGTGAAACTCATTTCTTCCACTGATTCCGAATCTCGGTGTGTATAGAAATGAGGTTGACTTGTTAATATCTTGTCAACTTTTTTAAAATTTCATTTTTTTTCAAAAGATGAATCGTAATTGACTGGTTACTAGCAACGCGTTGACAAGAAATGAATCAAAAAACCATTTGTTTTCGAGACACTAGACGTGACTAGTACACAGTAGTTTTTTTTAAACTTCGGATTTAAATTTAAAGATAGTAAAAAAATATTATTTTAAATTCAAGTTGGTGCAAGATAATTAGAAATTTCTTCACGGATTATTTGATAAATCTGTATGTGAGTATATAACTAGCAGGGTGTGTTGAGGTTAAACTACGTTATGGTGGGGTGCGCACTACGTTTTCAAAGTATGGTTCAGGGGAGCGTTCAGTTGCCGGGCACATTTCGGCCCAGGGGGAGCTCGGTAGCCGGCTCAAAGTTCGGTCCAGGGGAAGCTCGGTAGCAGGCTCCAAGTTCGGTCCAGGCAGGCTCCAAGTTCGGTCCAGGGGGAGCAAGATAACCGGCTCCAAGTCCGGTCCAGGGGAAGCTCGGTAGCCGGCTCCAAGTTCGGTCCAGGGGGAGCAAGATAACCGGCTCCAAGTTCGGTCCAGGGGGAGCTCGGTAGCCGGCTCAAAGTTCGGTCCAGGGGAAGCTCGGAAGCCGGCTCCAAGTTCGGTCCAGGAGGAGCTCGGCAGCAGGCTCCAAGTTCGTTCCAGGGGGAGCTTGGTAGCCGTCTCCAAGTTCTACCCAGGGGGAGCTCGGTAGCCTGCTCCTGGTTCGGTCCAGGGGGATTTCGGCAGCTTACTTCAGGTTTGATTGCGGTCCAGGGGGAGCTTAGTAGCCGGCTCCAAGTACGGTCCAGGGAGAGCTTAGTATGTTGGGGAATGCTAAACGCTAGAGAGAGAGTACTGGCTAATTCCGTTGCAAAAGGCTCGTGAGGCTGAGAGCGATTGAAAAAAGTTGCCACTTCGCGGCTCCATGGCAACTTTTTTCGATCGCTCTCAGCCTCACGAGCCTTTTGCAACGGAAACGCAAGATACATTGCGTTCTGAACGTTTTTGAAAACGTTTAGACACGATTCCGACATCACAAAGCGCTTTTCCTATGATCCCCTACGCTCTTTGAATCATTCTGGAACTTTTTGAAATTTTCGATTTTTCACGTTAAAACGAGTTAGAACACGTTCAGACACGTTTCTGACATCGCAAAATACTTTTCCAGTGTTCCCCGACAATCAGCGGTGCGTCTGGAGAAAATTCGGAAATTTTGATTTTTCAAGTTCAAACTCGGCAAAACAGGTGAAAACGTGTTTCACGCTACTCAAAAACGTGTTAGGACGGTTTCTCACACTTGCGAATAACGCGGCAAAAGGTTTGCCCGCGGCGGGGGTCGAACTTAGGACTTTCGGAATCGAAAGCAAGCGCTTTAGCCACTTGGCCATGGATTTTGTTTAATTTTTTTTATTGAGCAAGTTACTCTTGTGGAGATGCATGTGATGGCGAAGGAACTGAGTCGATATCTATATCCGTTCGCGAGATATTTGAGTGAACGCATGGACAGACACACAGACAGACAGACAAGCAGACGTTCTGAAATAATAGTCTTTAGGAATACCTCTTGATCCTCAGCACTCAATAATCGTATGATCGAGTTGAGATGTTTCTCAAGTACTTGCATTGCTTCCTCTGCCTCTCTCTTCCCTTCTTCCGATGCTTCCTTCCTCAATCTCAACGACAACAATTCCATCCATTCAATGTGCATTCACACTTTTCCCTAAAACATTAGCACGGGGGCTCAAAAACCCCTCTACAAGAGAAATGAACAGAGGATGGAGAGAGGGGCCCGTGTAGTGACCCTTCTCGAGAGTCATTCAACTCTAAGTATATAGCGAATGTGTCGATCATAGTGATGGACGGTTTGACCTCAATCCGTTTCCATCATTCCATTTAAGAATTCCCCCCCCCAGTATGCTTCTTCTTCTTCTTTCCCTTCTTCCAGTTCTCTCATCTTCTCAATCTTCCCACTCTTTTTTGAGGCTACAAAACCCAACCCTCATTTTCGACTTACCGCTACGCACCCTTTCGACCTATGGTAATAACAACCTATCGGACCAGGTTATATCACCTTGCGGGATAGATCTGACAAGTTTTGTTGTGTTATTTTTTAGATAACGCTATTTCTAATCGGAAAATAATGTATGAATAATATTAGACTAACTGAGTGGATCGACATAGGCTTGATACTGGGCTAAATTTACCATGAGACTAGTAACGCGTTGTTGTAATGCGTAGGTTGAGGGTTCTGAATGTGATATTCCGAAACATCAAAATTGCATCTACGCATCAGGGGAAGAATCGGCACTTGTGACGCTACCGTTCGTTTTCGCAAACTAGTACCAATTGTGTCCATTCATAGTGCTATTGATAGAACATCAAAATGCAAGCAATCACAAGTGCCGATTCTTTTGCTATGAGGCGTAGATGCAATTTTAAACGTTCGGAACGGCACAGTCAGTGTGAAACTGAGAGAAATGAGTGAGAAAAAAATAAGAGAGGCCTAGTCATTCATCGCTAAACCTTGAACTGATGTGACATGCTGAGAATCTTTTTTAATGAGGAAGTGGAACTTTTTTCAACGAAAGTTAGTCGATCCACCGAGTTGTGTGAGCTGCAGTACTTCATTCGAATCTTTATAACCTAGCGGAGCTTTCCAGAAAGAGAGATCTACTGGATTTCGAGCAGATCTTTGTAAAATCAAACAAAAATCGGTATTATGCAAATACAGATATGTATCGGAAAAGGAATCGCGTGAAATATAGTCACTTCGAATAGGAGTCGATAACAGCAATTCCGACTGCAGACAGAAGAGTTGCCACTCTCACTTGATCCTCCTCCGAACTATCCTGCAAAAAAGTAATTATTTTTGACGATTCCTATCTCTCTCTCTCTCTTTCTTTTGATTTTAGTTTTTTCCTGCAGTCAAAAAAAGTTCTATTTTGTCAAGTATAACTCATAATTTCCAACCATGACGAACACAACCACTCTTGAGGCCGTCACTGACGAGTTCCCCCTCGGGAGGGGTATGATTGTCTGACGTTAAGGGAGTGAAAGAAGTGCAATACGTTTGATTTTGCTAACGATATGAATATTTTCAATTACTTACAGTTTCGATCAAAAGTATTCGCCCAAAATTTCGAAGTTGCGTAACTTCCGAACCAGATGAGCAATAAGCTTGTTTTTTTGAGTAGGAGGAACTCATAGCCCATACGTGGGCAGCACTTATCCGAGGCCTTTTGCAGCTAGCCCCCGATCGCCTACTGCGTTTGCACACAGTTTCCGAGCCGTACTTTTACAAAAAATTAAAGAAATGAGCTCTACTTTTCACTATTTTTCTTTTGCACGGAGCCCCGAAAAATCCCAGCCCACATTCGCACAGTGCCCCTGCCCCCTGCGTGTCATAGCCTATTCCTGATTATTTCATCATAGGCCGAAGAACTAAGACATTCCCCCTTAATTTGTTAGCAATATTATTTCATTTGCCTTCAGGTTTTTTTTCTGTTTTCAAGGAGTTCTTTCGGTCTGAGAAGGCTATCTTTTTGCATGGCATCTCTTCTCCTGGTTTAATGTATCCCGCAACCACCTCGCCCCGCCTAACTTCTACGACCAAGTTCACTTTTTTCTATCTGAATGCTTGTGATATCGTTTACTGATCGATATTATATTAAAGGCGGAGAGTTGGGGAACTATTGAAGTTCGGACCGAGAAAGAACCGCATCGAAAAGAAGGAATGGCGGGCGGGGCGAGGTAGCTGAGGGATGCATCAAACCAGGAGAAGAGATGGCATGCAAAAGGGAAAGTGCTACACATACGAAATTTTCAGTGATCATTATATAATGGGTTCTCAAAGTTTTAATCGACAAAACAGATTTTTAGATCATCTTCTCACACCGAAAGAGCTCCTTAAAAACGGCTGATCCAAAAAAAGAGAATTTTTTATGCCCTGTGGGCAAATTAAATAATATTGCTAAAGAACTATGGTAAAATTCTTTATATGTTCATGGCTGCGATCACTTTTAACCTAAACACGATGCTCTAGCACACCTATAAAAGAAATTCTTTTTTTCGGGTACTCAATATGAACAGTGGTCCTGATCGGGCACAGAAACCAGAGTTCACTGTGGTATCAATTTTTGTTAAAGTTACCATATACCAAAAATGTTGTTCCCGAAAGTCCAAATAATCTATGGTTTTTAGGGTTTTAGGGTGGAAATCGAAAATAATGTCTGATTTTCTTTTTTCAGGAGATGCCGCGCCTGGATGCCCCCCCTGCAAAAATTGATTTTTTTTCTCTGGTCGGTAAAGTGTTCCTCCACCAAAATAAGCGCTCTGCTTGAAAGTTTTTTCTAAGAGCAAATAATCGCATCGGAAATATCATTGTATATTTGCGTCGCCATTACGTCTTAACTGAAAATTGGCCTATGATGAAATAATCGAAAATGGGGCACTAGGCTATGAGTTCCTCCCACTCCAAAATTCAGGCCGATTGATCATCTAGTTCGAAAGTTGCGCAACTTCGAACTTTGGGCGAATACTTTTGATCGATACTGTAACTCAATTAGGTCTACCATTAATTGCTCACACATGTGTAACCCCTCCATCTCGTCAAATAATCATTATTATCACCTCTTCAAACTCTAGCAGTTTGTGTTCATTCATAACAGCAGCAACAGCCATCACGAGAGAGATCTTCTTCGTTGCAGCCATCTTCTTGCTAAGGAGTGCACACACCGCACCTTGACTCGCCTCCAATCATTACAATTACTAACTGTAACCCCTTTTCTTCTTATTATTATCACACGTTTATCTATGAGATATAATGTTTTATGTCGCACCTCAGTCGTTGGAAGATGGATGAGTCTGTCGACAAGAAGGGGCACAAATTCATAGTTGGCCACCAATTCTACGTCTATCCAGTCAACGTACGCAGCAATCACATCGAGAGCGAGGCATTGAGTGCAAATATCCGTCATTTGAGTCTTAAAAAGAACTAATAGAAAGGACTAAAATGACGCAGCTGGAAAACATTGTTGTCTTGAATAACATACAAGAATATGGAGCCATGATCTGACACAGTCATTCATGCAGAGATCTCTCATCGCATCCTTGATCTTCGTATTTCGATCGAACACCTGAGTTCATTTTAACATGAACAAGATTTTGTGATACATTACCAGTAATTTTGTAACGTTTTGATGTCTCATCTACCTAATTTTATACAAAATTAGGTTGAATATTTTTTTAAAATTATGGATGATATAATTGAAAAATATTTTTTACTTTTGAATTTTTGAATAGGTAAACAAATTTAAATCCCAGCCCTGTTCATGATCGTACCGCCACGGATTGCACATGGAAGAACATAATAATGTTGATAGATTAGTGCTTATCATTTCTCATTCGAAAGCATTCCATTTTTCTTACGAGGCCAACAATCATACACCAGAAGCAAAGGAACGAGTTTGAATTAAATGGGTACCTCTGCCGCTCTCTGAATTTCCCTATCGACGACTTCGCTGTCAATAGCAAGAAGAGACTTGAGGTAAAACTGTATGGCACGAGTGTCCTCCAATCCACCATTGAGGAATACCTCAAATTTATACTTGTTCTCATTCTCCTATACAAAAGAGTAGTCATACACCATTAGGTACATTCCATAGAGCAGACTTTTAGCATTTTGACTATTTCAGGTGAAATTTCGAGAAAAAAATCAGGCAACATTTCAGAATCGCAAGATCTCAACAAAAAAAATTGAAGAAAAAAACAACACGTTTTCGATTTTGACGAAAGGATATGCAAGTAAGTATCAAGTAATGCTCTCTTTTTCACCCGCGATTGACCACTTTACTCATTTACACCGATGTGCAACCACAAGTTGATATCAAGGCTAGGGCGAATATCAACTTGATATCAAGCTCCCGATTTCACAAGTTGATATCAAGTTTCCGCAACCGGGGAAAATACTCGTAAACAACTCCAGCAAGTGCACTCAAAGCACGGGCGCGTTCACCGCGTCTCTTTTTCAAATCAATTTATCGATTTCCTACTGTTATTTATCGAATTTCGTCGCATTTTCTATCTCAAATTACTGCGGGAATCGTGGAGAACGGCGACATTCACATTGAGGTATTATTTACTGCGGAGTTCTTTGGAAACTCTCGTCTTTTCAGAATGTGAAAATATCCGAAATGGATATTTGGTTGAATAGTTATAATTTCTACACGTTCTCATCCATAAATGAAGGCCCCTGATCGTCATGCAGTTTTCGTCACAAAAAGGATAGTAATTGAAGAATAATCTTCTTTTCAGATCCATTTTATACATGTTCTTATACAATGTTTCTTTCTATCGGCGAGACCATTTGTGCTGTTTCTGATCATCAAGTTGGATATTTAGTCGATAATCAAGGTAAGTGAAGCGTTTCCAATAATATTCCTTTCAGGAAGCAGCCGAAATTTCATATTTGAATATCGGGTCGTTATTTCAATAACGTCAGCGCCCTTTCTATACGAAGAACCACCACTTAGAAGAAGTGAATCATATTTTGTATGCCCTATCACCATGTAAAAGATTTGTGCATGATAAACTGTTTGATTTGCCTGAAAAACATGAAAGAACACGAGTATAAACAAGGGTACGGGAGCGCGGGACCCACAGAGATTCCACAAGTTGATATCAAGCTGTTTCACAAGTTGATATCAAGCTCATTCACAAGCTGCCTTCAAGCTTGATGCCAACTTGTGAATGAGCTTGATATCAACTTGTGGTTGCACACCGGTGTAAATATGTGACTACAAGATCTAATACTAGAACCTATGACAGTGGGAGGATACATCATTACAAGAACTCGTAAAGAGGGGAGTGCGCCGGCACTTTCCTAGATCCATGCCAGTCCCCGCCCCCTTCCCTTCCAGAGGAGAGGAGGGGAGGAGCTAACCTCCCGCCCAACCCGAGGGAGGGGCTAAAGGCGTTCAAAATAGCCGAGCAATCACCTTCCAATCGGCGATAGCTTCGCTGCTTTGTTGCAGTACACGCCGCACATCATTGACGCGAGCGAGCACTATGTCTAGGGAACGCGCGCTTTACTCGAGACGGGTTTGACAGGAGAGGGACACATCAGAGGGGAGGAGCGGTAAAGAGGGAGCAGCGCAAACTCCGCCCACTCATGAGCGCGCTCTCCCCTACTGTCAACCCCGTCTCAGGTAAAGCGCGCGTTCCCTAGACATAGTGCTCGCCCGTTCAGAGGCAGTTCAGTGCGTACTGCAACTCTTCAGCGCAGCCATGCCCGATTGAATGCCGATTGCTCGGCTATTTTGGACTGCCTCTCGCCCTTCCCCATGGATGGGCAGGAGGTCGGCTCCACCCTCTCTCGAGGGGGGTGGAGCAAAGGGGGCGGGGACTGGCATGGATCTAGGAAAGTTCCAGTGCGCCTATAGCGCAAAATATTTGGTACTTGGAATTGATCTCGCATCCATATTTTTAGCCAAAAACGTGGAATGTGACAACTTTTTTGGTACATATTCTTTTGGTCTATACGAATAATTCATGTTAAAAACGTAGCTATACCACAAAGAAGAAGAGAACTATGAATACCTCTTGCATAAAATTCGGCCATCTGACAGGGAAGTCAACAGCAAAGACAAGAGCGAAGATTTGAGCCATCTTATTGATGAGGAATGCAGGAATATCCTGAAAGAGAAAATAATCAGAACGACAGTGGGAGGATACAGAATTACAAGAACTCACTAGTTCTCTTCACCGGACGAAGTTCTAAAATTTCGCAAAACAGTTCAAAAGTGCGAAGTTACTTGACAGTCCTGTCCTGTCCTGTCCGGTACAGTGTTGCGACAAATGCGGAAAAAAAGGTTCGCCCGCCGCTGGGGTCGAACATAATTTTTTTGGAGATACAGGAAGAGTCGACAGGTTGCTCCGTTTTCAAGATATCGGTAGTGGCACACGGATTGACAGACACACATATGCAAAGAGAGCATTTCGAATAATAGTAAGTAATAACTAGCAAAAGTTACCCTCCCACCAAAACTTTCGACCCATTTTTTTATTTGATATTCCGAAGACTGGAAATAATTCCTTGAATTTTTAAAAATAGCAAAAATGAAGTGCCATTATCCTAAGGCCACGCGCGAAATTCAACCCCGGGTTGTTTGGCCCGATAAAGAGAACTAGTGCTAATCACGTTCTCAGCTTTTAATAAAAAAACTCAAACCTCTTCTCCAACTTTGCGCAAAAGGTGCGAGAGGAACTGCTTGATGAGAAGAGTCGAGGAATCGTCGCCCGTGGCATATCGTGTATTCACGTAGTCTTCTACTACTTGCAGCATGATAAAACACTCTTCGGCACTACTGAAAATACAGACAAATCGAAAACTGATATATATATATATATATATATATATATATATAGCAATTCATTGAGGAGTGTTTTTAAAAGTGAGAAATAGCTGCTGATAGATCATCGCACACATCTGTAATTCTCAGTAATACGCCTAAGAAAAAGCAGTCAACTTGAGCACTAATGAGAATAAAAACAATATGTATATCTAAGCACTTAGCACAACATTCTGCTAAGACTGCTTTAACGTGTACTACAAAAGTGAACGCCTCATACCGTGCCTTTTCATTTTCAAAGTACTCGACTATCTGAGGTATCCGGATCGCGACAAGTGAGGTCGTATGCATGACTTTGGAAAACGTAACGTCATTTGCTTAGGAGAGTCCGTATCTCTTTCCCGCTCCCCACGCAAATAACGTCATGTTTACCAGGAAACCGTTTTCAAAAGCCAAGAATCCTCTGAAGAAGTGATAAATGTAGGGGAAACATACCGTAGATCATTTGTAACAACATTCTCGATGGATTTCCTCCATCCGCTCTCATCAGTTTTGAGAGCCTCCAGATATTCGTAGATCTCAAAGTTAAATAATTATCTAATCTTGTTTAATTAAATAAAATATTAACATAACGACAACTAGAAAATAATTAAGCAGAAGGCAATCACCTGAGCTTGCTTCGTCGGATCATTGAGGGCAGTAGTGAGGAATTTGCCATCGACCATTGCGGCAGTGCCGGCCATATCGCGCTACTATAAGAACTGCTTCTTTACGCAAATTAGGCGGGAAATGCGGTGGGGCAGGGCTGTAAACAATTTTTTACAATTCTGATGCAATAGATTCAGTTATGAAGTCGAAGATGGATAGAAGGGGGCATACGATCAATTTGTATATAGCATCCGATGAGGTTGCACATCTACTGAGGCAGGAACATTTTTTTTCGAATATGAGAAATCGATAAATATTTTTTTTGCAGTGACCACGAACAATCAGTATACAGTACTCGATTAAAATCACACTGTTATATGATTGCTTGCAAATGTACGTATATTAAATATGTTTTAATCTCATTGTCTATTTGCTTGGTGCGGATATGAATAAGGCTTCTAACTCGGAGCCGCGCGGGGGACTTCGCTAGGGACTTGTCAAAGGAGTTACGAAAACCCCGGTCTGTAACTCCTTTGGAAACGCGCTCGGGAACTCCGTCGGCCGCGCGTGCGCGGGCTGTCGCGCGATCTGTGCGCGGTTTTAGCGAATCTCCGCCCACTTTCTAGTTGCTAGCCTCTCGTTCGGAAATACCGTAATATTGTGTGAATACTTCGTTACTTATTGCATTTAGAACACTTTATCTGCTTTTGTTGCAACAATCAAACATAATATTCGGAAAACAAAACTAGTCATTGTACAGAGATCAATGAATTTACAGCTATTACAGTGAAACCGAGTAGTGTGAATGCAGCACCGAGATTAGATGAAAGGTGAGTCAATTGAAACAACAGAAATTTCACAAGAATGATCAACTCACACTAACGAAACCAATTGAATTGGTGAGATGGAAACTGTAAATGTACTTATGATAATGCAGAGCCTGGTTTACATAGAATTACAGGGGGTGAAAAACAAGATCACTGCAGACAAGTTTAGGGAATCGATAAAAAAGTGAACAATTCAAAAATAAGGAATCATACCTAAATATAATATTCGAATATCTCTATCTACGTTCAGCTATATTAGGGGCACTCTATCTAAAATTGGCATCCTCAGTCTCAGGCTGGGGGGAAGGATTTTCCTTGTCGATATTATTGAACCTCTCATGTTCTTCTCTTCCTTCATCATCTCTCTCCTCGTAGGAATAGTAATCGGCGTCGAGAGGTTCATCTTGAATGTACCGACCGTATTTATCGAGAGCACAGTTCGTCAGCCACGTTACGCCTCCCAATTGACGACATCGAAACATCTCACTGAAATAATAAATTGACGGAAATATAATCTCAACACCATGGCTCTCGATTACATAATTGTGGTGCTAAAAAGCAGATAACTGATAGCATTATTTTCGAATAGAACCGCTGGTAAGTATGTAACGTACGCAGCTCGATTTACTATCTCCATTTATAAAGAGCATCCTAATGGTAAAGTGTTTTTCCTAAATGAAACAGGTTGTCTTCGACGATGGTCATCCTATCTAATAATATATTAATATTTCATACCTCAATGGGACGTAGACACAAATGTGATGAATTCTATCGGCCCAATCACTTCTGAAGGTTGAATATCGAGAAGATGGATCGACTCTCGAATGACCACCGAATTTAGCATCGTCATAACACAGAACAACTGCGAATCTGAAAGAGAATTAAGAACGATTAGAACAAAATGAGTGAATGATCCATGGCAGAATCGTTATCACACTTTGAAAACTAACTATGCAACTTTTCTCCATACACTCTTCATTTCTCGCGAAATCGGTCGGCTTCTCTATTATTCAACTAGTTGACTTGTTACTTGTCAAAGTCGAAATTCTAGATGCTCACTACGACGCCATCTCATCAGTCTCTCCTTCTCATACTTACCCATTCTCGTAATTGACTCCCACTTTGTAGTCAGCGAAACTCTTCTCGTGGTGGAAGTTGAATACAAACACGAGTGGTCCTCTCTCGAATGCAATCACTTCGTCGCCCTCGTGCTTCCATGAGACGTACGCCTATACACAATGACATTAGTTCATGTATGCATATTTTAACAATGCAATACATTAGTAGTACTCAAGTACTAGATTCGACAAACTGGAATAGAACTTACAGGTCCCTCATGGAGGAATCCTTGTTTCTCTTCAAGCAGATTCATCGATCGATCCCATTCATTTAGGAATTTGTATCTGAACAATGGAATGCACTTCTAACTACAACACTTCACTCACACTCCTTTTCATCGAAGAAAATTAGAACCACCCTTCCTTTCTGCTTAGACATACTTGAGATTGTGATCATCAGGTAGATTGAATTGTCTCCTTGCATAGTGATAACTCTCTCCATTTCCAACTCGAGGGAAATCCAACAACTCGGGGTGACCGAATTCATTCCCTACAGTTATTGAATATTAGTAAATGACACATAGAAGACATCATATTCACGAGGCAATTAGCAATCTAAAACTGTCGCCATAGGCCGAAAGGGTGCGTTGCGGGAAAGCGAAAATGCGGGCTAGCTTCGTCGTTTTTTACGTACCTTTCGTCCTCTGACTGTCGCGAAATGTATTATCGCCATACACATAGGTCGAAACGATTAACCCTGTCTATATTTTCGAATTTTGGGATCTTGAATTTGACTGGAATCTTGGCAAAATTAAATTAGATTTCAAAACTCATACCAAAAGTGGACGTTTGCCTGCCTACACCTTTTATTGCAAAAAAACCTAGACGGATATAACATTTTATAATAATATTCTACCGATGAAATTGAGTCATGCCTCCCTTCCGAGTTCAATTGTGAGCATTCTGATCATCTTGTGAAAAAGCAATTCCTCTTTCGATGATTGGAGTCAATGGAGACAGAGTAGACATGTTATCGTACATCTCTGAACGAAATACACTTAATCAAATCCTTCACCGAATATGCTTAGACATCAGCTCAATAAAATCATCTTCCACAGCAACACCTTCCATCCTCTACCGTAATCCTCTTCTCACCCTTATCAATCAGCCAAAATTCGATAGTCTCCTCCCGCGAGTGCCTGATCGTGAGACTCCGCGTACGTAACGTTATCTCAACAAAATTTCATAAATATACGACATAAATATAAATAATTCCTTTAAATGACAATATTGACAAAATCTCTTCAAACCGGACATTCACTAATCTACCCTATCATCTTGCCTTCCATCTTCTTCTCACCTTCTATTCTCAAGAGTGTGGACAATCTTGGCCTCCCAGTCCTCATTCTTCTCGTGTTTCAGCAGTTTAATCCACATATCGTGAATGGCCATAGCCAATCGATAATCGAATCCCTGACCTCCCTCTTCCACGGGACTACACACTCCAGGGTTGCCAGAAACTTCTTGCATAATCATACTCTAGTATCGCACACTTCATCTGCCGTAACCAAGGTTAAAAAACAATCAGTATATATCAATATAAGAAAATCACTCATACCTCTGCAATTGTGATGACATTTGGATACTTCTTGAGGAGGAAGTAATTGGCGCCCACGAGATAGATGATCGAGCCCCTCAGCAGTGAGACCAAAGTACATCGGATAGCAACCAGAGAAATCGTCGCCTGAATGGTTACGGTACTCATTCAACAGATAACAAGATGCGGTATTTTTATTTTATTCCACAAACCAGACACCACTCAAAAACTGCTATAGATATCGATGTACCCGTAACAAAAGGAAGGGCGCAGTTTACTACAGTGAAAGACAGCCACTCCTCGCTCTAATTCCAATTATCAACCTCTTAACAACCTCGGGCAACCTTCACAACAGAAAATATAAATATAACTACATATCCTTACATCGTTTTCAAGTCAAGATAGGAAGGACGCTGCAATCAAAAATACCTTTCGTTCGACCCGCCGCCTTTCACAGCCAATTCGCGCTCGGATTTCAGTGGAGACTTCTGCGACTGCCTGGAATAATATGAAAAAAATTGCGCGCTATAATCGAGAGGTAACAATAAATAGAAAACTTATAGCGACAAGCAAATAAATCGATTAACACGTAACATTCTTTGAATTCATTTCATTTAACGAAAAACCGCAACACATCCGCAGCGCTTGACCCACCGAACTCCCCAAACCTACAGTAAGAACTCCTTTGCTAACTCCGTAGCGAGATCGCGAAGGAGTTCCCGAAGGACCCCCGCGGAACTCCTTCGGTAAGTCCCCGCAGAACTCGCCCGCCGCGTTCGGAGAAATCGGTACTTTTAAGATTACAAAAAATAGGAAAATAATGTTTGGCAGTTAGTTTACTCCGGTTTTCGTTTGCACGTTGTGCGCACGTCTCTCTTACAGTCCTTCGCTCTCTCGCCGCGCTGATACTCAGCCGAGAGAGGGAAGAAATGAAGAGAGTCAGTACACGTAACGTGCAATGGACGTGCAACGCACAGCCGTGGTGCATGCGCACACCGTGCGTTTCAAAACCGGAGCTCGGACTTTTCAGCGCGCGATGTGCGCCCGATTTCACAAGCTGCGCGCCGGATTCTGCAAGCTGCGCGCCTTTTCATGCTTTTCCGTTCGGGACCTTTCAACAGAACGCGCGATGTGCGCCCGATTTCACAAGACGCGCGACGGATGGGTGTATGGTTCGGCGCATCGCGCGTCGAACCATACACCCATCCGGCGCACATCGCGCGTTGAAAAGTCCGAGAGTATTACTTAGGAAACGTCGCATTTCGGAAATAGCAGAATGCTAAAATGTCGTGATGTCAATTTGTTCTCTTCTTTGTTTATTCTCCCCGGGATAATTCTCCCTCAATTTTGCTCTTTCATTATTTTATATTTTTTAAATATCTCCTATATTGACGGTCCTGTTAAGGAGGCCGATGCTTAGCCCGTTAAGGAGCCCGATGCTAAGCCCGTTATATTTTCCTTACGAGAGCCTTAACTCATATTCTTACTTTTGGCCTATTCTTTCAAATCATTCTTAGTTTAGTGGATAACATACTAGCCTGTCAGTTCATTGCTCTTGATTCGACTCACGTTGTAGTCATTGTTCTTTTATCGGATTCTTTTCGATAGAGCCCGATGCGCAGCCCGTTAGAGAGCACGGTGCACGACCCGGGCTCCGCACCGGGCTCCCTAACGAGCTGCGCATCGGGCTCTTGCGTTTCCGAGATTATATTGACATGCCGTTATTAACGACACTTCAGATGGCCAAGTCACTTCGTTCCAAGTTCAAGAGAAAAATGAGAACTCTCAAGCGAGAGAAGAATGCAGGAAAGGCCGACAAGATGCTAGCGACGGTGGTTGCAAAATTGGCCGAGCACGAGACTAAGCAGGATGCGGTTATGGGGGACGAGCCGGCAAAAACAATGGATGGAAAGGTAACATAAATGCGAGCCTTGTGATGAGTTTTACTACTTAATGAGTTCTAGTCTCTTACTCAGTTGCTCTTGTATCGATTTTTCTCTCTTAATTTGTAAAAAAAAGTGTTTAGCGATTACGCACAGTTTTCGGGCTTTCACCGCTAGTAATTCGAAGAGTGACGTCTCGTGAGTTCGATCGCCGAGGCCAACCAAGCCTTCCATCCACCAAGGGGCGGCAAATTGGTAGCAACTATGTGAGGCCCACCGAACCGCTAATTCCAAAATCAAAGTCAAAAAAAATCAGAGAAATAACGAAACGACAGAAACTGCTCTGGAATTCAAATCGGCGTCGAAAAACAGTTTTTTTAAAGGATATTTCGATTATTAGGGAATGTACATCAGATTTTTGCCTTTATATAGAGTGTATATGAATACACGGCAGTGGAAAAGAAGTTACCAAAATCCGTATTAGTAAAAGTGTTTTAATTCTTGTGAGAAGTTCAACGATTTCAAATTGTATTGTATAACTAGCGTACCAGGAGGTGCATTTCTGAAAGTGGTTTACTTATTGATGATCCTTATTGATTCGGCGTCGAAAAACAGTTTTTAAAAGGATATTTCGATTATTAGGGAATGCACATCAGATTTTTGCCTTTATATAAAGTGTATATGAATACACGGCAGTGGAAAAGAAGTTACCAAAATCCGTATTAGTAAACGTGTTTTAATTCTTGTGAGAAGTTCAACGATTTCAAATTGTATTGTATAACTAGCGTACCAGGAGGTGCATTTCTGAAAGTGGTTTACTTATTGATGATCCTTATTGATTCGGCGTCGGAAAACAGTTTTTAAAAGGATATTTCGATTATTAGGGAGTGCACATCAGATTTTTGCCTTTATATAAAGTGTATATGAATACACGGCAGTGGAAAAGAAGTTACCAAAATCCGTATTAGTAAAAGTGTTTTAATTCTTGTGAGAAGTTCAACGATTTCAAATTGTATTGTATAACTAGCGTACCAGGAGGTGCATTTCTGAAAGTGGTTTACTTATTGATGATCCTTATTGATTCGGCGTCGAAAAACAGTTTTTAAAAGGATATTTCGATTATTAGGGAGTGCACATCAGATTTTTGCCTTTATATAAAGTGTATATGAATACACGGCAGTGGAAAAGAAGTTACCAAAATCCGTATTAGTAAAAGTGTTTTAATTCTTGTGAGAAGTTCAACGATTTCAAATTGTATTGTATAACTAGCGTACCAGGAGGTGCATTTCTGAAAGTGGTTTACTTATTGATGATCCTTATTGATTCGGTGTCGAAAAACAGTTTTTAAAAGGATATTTCGATTATTAGGGAGTGCACATCAGATTTTTGCCTTTATATAAAGTGTATATGAATACACGGCAGTGGAAAAGAAGTTACCAAAATCCGTATTTGTAAAAGTGTTTTAATTCTTGTGAGAAGTTCAACGATTTCAAATTGTATTGTATAACTAGCGTACCAGGAGGTGCATTTCTGAAAGTGGTTTACTTATTGATGATCCTGCAGTGAAGTCCTGAATATGGTGTAGAAAACGTAAAATAACTGAATTGCTTTATATTTGAAGTTTTCTTCGTCGAGTTATCCAAACGTTAAAAACTGTAAAAATAATGAAAGTACTCTCACCGCGAATTTACTAAGAAAAGTGACTGCTAACTCATATCTAGAAAATTCGCTGCGACGCGGAAAGGCGCTTCTCTGTTGCGATAGGCGGAACAAATAAATAAGTTTGTTAAATATTTTCGAAGAAAATGCCAAAAATTTTTTTAAAAAATCACAGTATACTTTAAAATATACCCTTTTTACCTATGCTACTACACTTATTGGGAACAAAGTTTACTGTCGTAAATTTTGAAAGAATATTTACAGTTTCACTTTTTTCGTATTCGAATTTTTGCCATGTTTTAGGGAACGCGAGCATCGCTGATTATGTGTGTTGTCTTTGTAGATGGAGACTGGTGAGAAGAGTTCTCTGAATCTGAAGACAATGAAGAAGGCCGATGGAAACTACCCCTCATGGATCTCTGCCAAGAAGAAGAGAGATGTATTTTTTTTTAAATTGTGTTTCTTATTTCGATCTTTCTATGCGCACATTTTCTAGTCAATAATGATCGGGAATTATGAGAAACTTCCACCAATGAGGCGCGATTGTGAACGTTTTGGGCAAATGATAATGAAAACTATATAAATTCCACTCTATTTTCAGTTAGCCAGAAAAGCTCGTGAAGAGAAAGCAAAGAAGAAGCAATTGGCATCTAAGAAGAAGAATCAACACTGATATTGTTATGTGAACTCGTTGATTTGTCTGTTCGATTTGTTATTGATGAATGCGTCTTCTTTTCATATGGGTTTTCTCTTACTGCAATACTGAGATAATAAGTGGCCGAGCAACGGTATACCCCTTCGGCATTGTCTTCTGAAGGTCTACCTTATACAAAAAGTTCCGAGTCAACTTGTTCAATTTCATATTTGCTGATTACGGTGGGTATACGGTAGACGGGAGTACGGTAGATGATATACGGTATGGCTTTCAAGCAATGACTACTCGAGATCTACCTCATGCAACTAACAATGGCATAATTTGATGAATATCAGAAATCCGGGTTATGGTAACTTCTCTACAGTACCTATAGTGCCGTGGTATTGTTACTGTACGTCACTTGATTTTTGTCGACATATTTCCAACCCCATCTTGGACCATGAACGGTGGTTCATGGTGCCAAAAAATCGATATTCAGTTACCGTATACCGGGATCAGGGCATCAGGCCCGTGCTTTCTCGAATTTACTACGGGCTAAATATCGATTTTAAAAGATACCGTGTTCTTAGAATATTTTTTTCTTTTCAATAAAAATGTAAAAACAGGGGGCCAGTTTTTGGTTCACCACTAACTTTAATCTCTAGTAATTCTCTCGATTGTCTAGTGAAGTGTGTGTATCATAGAGATGGGGAGAGTAACTCCATATACGGTAATCTATATCGATAGATTGAATTCCTTTGAGCATCTTGCTGTGTCCCCTGTCGTCCCACTCATATCTGTCTCATCTCTTCAAGTAATGCGAAATGTTTAATCTACACTGATTACTGCCCAACATTCAATACAGTAATCAACTTTCCAAGTCAAAATTTGTCGATTACGGTAATGAAGTGGAGAGAAGAGGCTGGAGATTTAAGGCATTGGACTCAGTGCTCTTGGAGTACAGCTACTTGAGCTAGAAGACAGAAATCATCTAGTAAGAAGATAGAAAGCATAGCGACTTTAGCTTATAGAGCTGAAATAGCATCGCTTTCTAGCAGCTTGATGGCATCATTCCCTAGCCTACAGGCCGGTCAGTCCTGCTGAAAGGGCTTTGGAGTGAGAGAGTGTGTAAAATCGAGAGGGACTCTCTCACTTTTGCGCACTCTCTCGCCCTGTCCCTTTTCTGTGGGATTGGAACAATGTGAGAGAGACCACCCAATCAACACTTTTATCATTAGTTTATCGTTTGTGATTGGATACGAGGTCAATAAGGAAGAGGAAGAAAGAGATCAGCCGTAATTAAAAGATTGACCCTTTGTGGAGTTTAAGAGAGATCTGAGAGAGAAGGGTCATTAGATATCCATTTGAAGGTGATTAGTTCATCTGAGTATCGTTGTATTGGACATCTGGGAGAGAAAGGTGAGGGGGGAGATGGGAGGGGGAAAGGGAAGGGAGAGGAGAGAAAGGTGAGGGGGAAAGGGAAGGGAGAGGAGAGAAAGGGAGTGATTGCAGAGTGTTCGATGGATGTCTTCTACTCTGGTCCATTAAAATGCATTCTGACTTCTCGGGAATCGATATTTCAATAGCGTGCAGACACGTGAGGCAATTTGATTGCATGCTGTAAACACAATTGATCTGCATGATGGCTGATATTTCCCCGCACTTCACATTTCTATGTTCACACCTCTATGTACGGAGAGAATAGATGGTATAAATGATAACCTGGTAGGGAGGAGGAGGAAGAGAAAGTGAATATGCAGGTGGTGGGGAGGGAGGGGGAGAGATCTTCCGGAGGATACTCTATCCATACAATTCTCCGTTTCATGCGTCTGAAAGAGAGAGGGAATTTGAATGATACAAGGTCGAATAGAATCGATTGAAGATGAACAAAGAGAGGGGAGTCTAGAGGTATGAAGAGGGACCTACCTTCCAAGAAAGTATAGAAAGATGAGAAAGAAGATAGACGCGACCGCTCCATTCAACAGAGATTCCGATCGATACATTAGATAGAGATGGGAGTGTGTTAGTGGGAGGGTGGAGAGAGAGAGGAGAGTCTTAAAAGGGAAGGGGGAGGAGACAAAGGACACGAGTTGGGTTAAATAAAGGGTAAGAATTCGTGTGAGTGACGACTGTTCTGAGGATCATTCAATCGATTACTTCATTAAACTATATCATTTTCATTTTTGAACTACGAACTCAGACTCAATTGACGAGTGTAGCCATTGGCATTTCCCCAAAGTTTGTCTCAACTGACTGTATTAGAAACTTTTATTTTCGAATTGTTTTGAGATGGGAGTGTTAGTGGGAGGGTGGAGAGAGAGGAGAGGGATTTCTTTTTTTTGTGTGTGTCCGTCCATCACGCTCTGAAAAATTATTTTCCTTATAAATCGCTTCAAAAACGCCCAATCTTCTCAGAACCTTTTTTAAAATGATAACTGACCAAAATTGTCTCAAAATATTTTAAAAAATCGGTATTTTCATGGCCAAGTAGGTAACGAGCGCGAAATTCAAATCCGACCCACGAAAGTTCGACCCCGCCGCGGAAAACCCTTTTGCCTAATTTTTCGCAACAGGGATAAGGGCAGTAAACATTTTTCAAATATAGGAAATAGTTTTTTTGCGAATTTTTCGAAAAATTTCAAAGGAATTTTTTTCACAGGCGAAATCTGGTTCTGACGCTAGATCACGTGCGAAAAATTCAAAAGCACTCCATCTTGTGTTTCCATTGTGAAAGGCTCGTGAGGGTGAGAGCGATCGAAGAAAAAAATTACCTCGGAGCCACGAAGTGATGTAGCGAGTACTCTTTGCAATTGGCATTTTCCCAAAGTTTGCCTCGACTGAATGCATTCGAAACTCTTTTTTCCGATTTTTTTAGATCGCTCTCAGCTTCACGAGTCTTTGCATCTCGTGAGGCTGAGAGCGGTTGAACCGTGGACGGAACAATCTACCTATAGAGCTTAGTGTACGCATAGAGAGTAGTACATTTAACCTCAATACAACCCCGCTTGTTCTTTCAAATGACTTTTCAAGTCTTCTTCTGTCAAGCCAGTCACCTTCTCAAGTCTCGTCTTTAAATACACACTTGTCAATTAAAATTACATTTATCGATCTTTGAAATACGTAACAATGTTGGCAATGTGTAACTATCTGTTTTATACTATCCATTTGGTTTGTGAACAAAGTTATCGATTGAGTATGGGTCATTTGTACATGGGGGAGGGAGGGGGGGGGTTAGAAGCAAACAGTGTGAGTTTGATGTCTGAGATGGAGGTCCTTACTGATCATCTCTGCAGTGATTGGATGCATTGAGTGACGAGTTCGAAGGAAGTTATCCCTCACTTCCTTTGCACAGAAAGGCCAATTGGAGAGATCACTCAAAAGATTGTCAATTAAAAGATATCGATTGGTGATGGGAATTAATGGATGGAAAAAACTTACCGATAGACGGGTCTACAATATTTCAATCTTCCTTGACTGTTGAGGAATCGAAGAGCTCGAGGGAAGATTGGCTCCCATCGAGATTTGACACATAAACGAATCCAACTGTAAGAAATACATTCAAATTAATAATAAAGTGAGTTAAAGTGACCTACAAAGGAAATATTTTTAAAAATTGGCGTTGATGGGACTCCTGATTATAACTTTGCATAAGAAGACATCTTAAAATGAGCTCCAAATCTATGACGCGGTCGGAAAGGCTCACAGCGATCGTCAATATTTTAATACACACTGTAGATAGAGGTGAAAATTTAAAATTCTTTATTTAGAGAGACTAAATGCCGCAAAGAATTAGTTTTAAAAGCCGGTGAAAAAATGGGTTGGCGCCCCCTAATAAAAAGATTGAAAATAAAAAAGAGTATCACGTTTTATACACTAAAACGAAAATAAAGAACATTAAGTTTTAATCTTTAACTATAGTATACGTAGAAATATAGACGATCAAGGTAACACTTTCCTATCCCGTAGTAAATTTGTGGTATATTTAAGCAGTTTCTTATGCAAAATAATAATTTGAAAGTGGGAATAAGTAGGACAACTTCTTGTTGTCCTGAGTGACTCACTTGAGAAGTATTTCACAATTCTCACTGTTAGTGAGTGCATAAAGTGAGTCGAGAGCGTCCAGTTTGTAGTGTTCAATAGGAGGATTGTGCTTCAACATTTAACTCATTAGGGGAACATAGAGAATATTATGTCCTTTCTAGAAGAGAGCCGCTCGTTTTTTTGTGATAAAGTATGTATCCACTCATAGCATGTCCAAGAATCAGAAGATTCGGTGGTCGTCCCCGGTTTCTACATCAGAACAAAGATCAAACATGATGACTATCATTGGCATACTCTAAATCCGAGGGCGACTGTCGCATCGGCTTATTTGTGAATATGTTGACAAGGGATACGCACTTTATCAGTTGCAAATGTCAAAAGAAGCCGACCTCTGCTAGAATGGGTTCTTGATCACTTCAACTGTGAAACTAGCCCGATGTATGAGCACTTTTAACCATGTATGTATAAGGAAAGTGAAGGCGACCACACAATTCTCTATTTTTTATACGAATTAGCACTGATAGTGCATTGAATGATAGGGGAATAAGAACACGCGGCTCTTTTTTCCCGTGAGCCACAAGCCTTGGAAACAGTCATGTTTTCAGTGCATGGTGGTCCTTAGATCAGTCGACGAACAAAATATTATCGATTACCTGCCACAGTTGGGAAATGAATTCGATCTGTTGAAGGGGCTTCATTGATACGTACATCTCTTTCGTAATATCCTGAGATTCGTAGACAATAAATCAATACCCTCAGTTGTACTGTACTGGAATGATAATGAATGGCTATATTTGCCCACCTTAACCGTGGTCTCATCAGCATCGATCCATTCTTTGAGCAATTTGTCACAATCTACGACCATTTCTTCGTCGTATCTAAAATGGTATTTCATATAAATTTCTTATTCGTTCTTGTTTTGTATTATTGAAATTAAATTTTGACTGACTTTGGTTTGGAAGGAGGCATTCCAACATCGAATAGCCAGGAATTCATATCGAAGGAGTCAAGAATTTCCTTTTGATCATGGAAATAAGAATAGAGATGATCTCTCCATTGATAAGTATCAATAGCCTTGTGGGAGAAAGTAGAGATGTAATCACGGAGATACAATTCGAACACTTCTGCAACCACATCAACTTTCATACGCATCACTACTTCATTTCATTTTTTTCACATTTTACTTTTAATTTAAGATACTTAGTTATTTGTTTAGATAGTATGTATTTATGTTAAGAATAAATGCCAGAAGCATAGTTCGTTATATTTTCTGACTGTACCAGATCCTCCCGGATCTGCTTTTTTTACAATTAGGAAAACGGCTTCATATACCAAAGGGGGAGTGGATTACTAAGAATATTTGATGGTTGATAACTGACGGGAACCTCCCAGACGTTGTTCCAACGAAAATAGAAGAGACGATCCTTTCTCATAGGGAACACACGAGAATGCGACATCTAAATATCAATCTTATGATACTATTTCTACTTTCATTTCAAATCACATGCAGTTATTGTATAAGAAGGGACTGACCAGGATCGACATTTTCGTGTTCCTGGACGAGTTTAGTGAATGGATGAGTAGGATGGAACTGTTCGTGAACCTACAATCACGCCAATTATAATACGGAAGAAATTATGAGAGAGAGACCATCGGATTACACAATTTCAACGCGCACGCAATCTCTCGTTTCACGCACTCTCTCGCCTAGAATTGCGAAAGCTCAAGGGGTCAGAAATGTTGGTTCAACTGCGCCGATGTATACCGCAAGTTGATGGAAACTGGTCCGAAGTAAAATAAAATAAGATTACTGTTCTCAACCTCCCGCGTATGCTTAGATAGTTTTTGAATCGCAACACTGCGTCCATCGTCAGAAAACAAAATAAATCGAAAATTGTCTTTAATAGTATTATTTATCTATTGGAAATTTGTGACGACACCACCCAATTAAACGTCAAGATAGAAAGGAGTCGTTCGAGTGAAAGGCGAGAGAGTGTCTACGAATCATTCCACTCCCATTTTTGTACTGCTCGACCTTTGATGAATTCTATGGCAAACGGCCGTCCAATGCATTCATTTGACTCACTGCAGGAATAAGATTGTTCGTCCATCCATTAAATGCCATGAATTGTCGATAACTTTCGCTCACAAGTCTTCCACAGATTTTCCTCTCGATGAACATTGTGAATCCCTCATTGAGCCTGATCGATATTATGCATCTTTCTTTCATTTCTCTCATCAACCAACCAGAAGTGCTCCCAACTTGAGTTTGTCACCAGATTTCCCGACCAAGAATGTGCAATTTCGTGTGCAATCACGGAAACGAGAGAGCGGTCTCCAGCCTGGAAGGGGTAGAGTGACTGCTTCATGTTCCGTGAACATTCTCAATTGAGACTCACAATGAGTGTGGGAGTGAGGAATGTCAAGCAGGGGTTCTCCATCCCTCCGAAGGGAAACGTCGCCGGTAGACACACCATATCATATCGGCCCCATATGTATGGTCCCACGATGGACTCAGCACACGAAAGAATATCTTCCGTCTCGAAGAAATGAATATATAACAAAGTAGGACGGAGGTACCGTACCTCAGAGAACTCCCAATGGGCCTTATCGACAACTGAGGGTTCTGCCCATACAGCACATCTATGAGAAATGTCTCTCTTCTCCAGAAGACCGACAACAATGGCAAGTAGATAAGAGGGAATGGCCACTGGCTGAGAGGGCAACATTACGGTGGATTACGGTCCATGATTGAATGGATAATCGATAACTGGTGAGGCCTCTTCCCCTTGATACGACGATAAATGTACCTGTTTGAAGAAGAAAGTTGTTCTCTCTTCATCGCCTTTCGATCCTTCTCCAATGGAAGACATGAGACAGGTGAGTCCCGACGGGACCGATACCTGTAATTAGAGTACTGTAGTCGAATACATTTATCGATCCCCACCTCAGCTTCGTAGGTCTGCTTCACAGAGGGAGTGTCCATGCATGGAACTATCGATCGGGCATGAATTGCCTAGAGATCAAAGACTAGCCATGTAGAATTAATTATGTATAATTGGGTACCTGACACTGTGAGAATAGATAGGGGGCCTTCCCATCGGTAGTCTGTTCTTTCTTCAACCATTGAAGTGCCGAAGCTTCATTCGAAGTCGTGTAAGAAATGTGCATCACACTCAACACACACAGTAATACAGTTATCGTATGGTAACTCATTTCGGAATCCAAGTCCCTATTTTTTATTTACATTTGTTCCTCCCCTTCTTGGGTGGATCCAATTCTAATATTGGATGTAAATGAGTTCACATTCTCTTTTCATTGTGAGACCGGCTTAACTCTTAGTTCCCGTTATTGGAATTGCAATAACCGAAGGAATTCGACCACCAGACCATTTCCAATGGATGAGCTCTCTCACAACGAGGGGCTATTGGAAAAGAAGAGGAGACAAATCGAGACCGAAACTCAATTTTAGCGAACCTCGCGACAGCAATTAATTGATTGACGGAGTAGGCTATTCTACACTATCCCAATAAGGGAGTATAATATACAATATCTGATCGAATGAATATTGTATTATACAGTATTCCATCGAGATAGAGTACGATATCCCACTCACATCTCTGTTCCCGCAGTACTTTTGTCCTCAGGGAGATAAACGCATAATTTGGATCCAAAGAAAGTGTACGAATTTGGGGCGATTCTGAATTCGACGTCAATTCCATCCACATTTATTGATCGAATCGATAGGTCACGAATGTCAAGAAACTGAAAATATCGATTGGATGCTGTGAATGTGAGGGGATAGTAGATAGATAAGAGGCATAAAGTCTGTATCATTCCTCAGATAACAGAGGTCATAATTCCTTTTCAAGCGGGGTTAACAGAGAAAATTTGATCAACGAATCAAAGAAATCAAAACTCACAACTTTGGTCGTATCCTTGAGAAGCTTGACATGCAAAGCAACAGATCCAACGAGCATTTTTAGTTGAAAATGGACGTCCCACTTGATCGCCATGTGAGTTACCTATACAAATTATGACGTCATTCATTATTCATCTATTTTATCAAAGAACTCTAATAAACGACGGACACAAAGGTATCCTGAAAAGATATGTTCTAAGAGAATGTTATAATGTAAAAAAATGAATATACGGTAGCATGGTCGATATTGGCACAACTGCATGGATCCTTCCGCGGTCCTTTTCCCCCCTTCGGACGACGCACTGACGGTGGCTCTATCCTGCACATGATTATAGAATGAAGGAGTGAATCGACCATTTTATCTATTCCACCCCTTCACTAGACTCCGCCTCCTTTAATCCCTTCTTTGTCAGTCTTTCTCCTCCTGAGAGAATATGGAAGAGATGATGACATCACTCGCCCATCAGCAGACATGAATTCAGCAGATCAATACATTTAATCGAAAGAGAGAGACAGACAGAGAGACAGACAGACAGACATACAGACAGACAGACAGACAAACAGAGAGACAGACAGAAAGAGAGACAGAGAGACAGAGGCTCTTTGACACATTCCCGTACATTTAATTGTGGTTATATCTTGTGTGGATTCGGGAATGGAGAAGATCATTCGGAGTGTACATTCTCATTGTGATATTCCTGGAATGAATGGGTCGTTATCAGTGATAAGAAGTCACGAGTCTCCACACTATCGAGATAAGTGTCAATCAAAGAGCGAATTTCGTATAGAGTCAGATGGAAGATGGAAGTGGTCGCCACTCGCTAACATATTCTCACGTACCGCCTCTTTTACACAAACATAGAAATGCAAAGAAAATCGTGGGTGGGGTCTTTTGAGAGTCTCGAAATAGTGCAAAACTCAACAAGCCGTTTGGGAAAGAGTCGCACAATAGGAGTGCGTGGAAAGCGGTCACCCATTATATTTCCATAGTTCGGAAAGAATCGCCTAAGAGGTGCTGTTAGACGTCCCTTCACCTTCTCATCTGACGTGTAAAAGTAAAGAGAATAAGAGGAAAGCTAAGAGATGGAGAGGCGACTTCGTCAACCCTCACGCCCCTTAATTCTTACGTGTCACAAAATTGGCAGCAATGGAGGATTCCCATGGCAACTCAGCTGACATAACACGTCAAACCAGCTGATAAAGTTGTTCAAATGTACAGGGTGTCTCAAAAGTATGGTGACAAATTCCAACCCTCATAATTTAGCAGGCTTAGGTCGATAGGAGTTCTCATTCTGTACAAACACAATACTCCAGCATTCGACAATCAAAGTTTTTTTTGGCATTTCATATATACAATGCAATTAGAAGTAAGACCGAAAAACCAATTGTCTGAAATTTTCGGGAAAAAATGTGCATCGCATCTAATTTTTGTGATTCCGAATTTACTGCGTCCTACTCCAATGTTCAAAGTTCAAGATCAAACTATAATGTTGATGTAAAATTATCATCCTATTATAGGTTGGGCCCATCGTTTCACGGGCGGAAATTGGGGGTACAAGAGAGCAGAGATTGGCAAAGAGACGAACGAATGCGAGAGAGTGTGTGCAAAAGAGAGAGGACCAGACAGTAATCTCCACCCCTTTGTTGTTGTTTATCGTGTTTCTGTTCACAATAAACCGCAGACGCAATACGCGACGCCCTCGTTTTCAACCGTCGGTTTCGTGTCGATTTTCCCATTTCAACACTGTCATATAGTGTATTTTATACTATCAAGAATACAGAACCAAATTTATCCCGTTTCTATTTACTAATAAAATACAAAGAAATACGATATGCATTATGCGTCTTCTGTCAAATAGTATGCAACGCCAATACATGGCATTTCTCTATTTATACAAAGATAAAGCGGCTCCGAGGAGCGTCAGGCGTATCCTTTTCTCCGGATAAGGATCTCTCATTAGGAGAATTCTTCATGGTTTACAATAAAATTAAGAAATAGTGTAAAGTTAAGAAATTGTTTTTTTGCATAAGAATGCAAAGGATCATATTCGAATTGGGTGAAAATGCTAAATAATCAGGAGGAACAAACACTACAGAAACGAAAAATTGCATCGTTCGGTTCAGTAGAGAAAGAAGCACAAAAATTTTAGATTTATAGATGGAAGAGGGCCGATAACGGAGACTTCGAAAGAGAGCCTCTACCGGAGAAAAGGACTTGTATCTTTGTACGAATAGAGAAATGTCAATATATGACATCTTGAACCAATAATTAAGCAACACAATGAATTATCTACATCGTTCCAATATAATGCAGGGGTTACTTGTATTTGTTGAGAAGAGATTCAACTTGCTGAACTGTGATAGGGTGCATGTTGACTTTCTCTCTTTCGAATTGATCCATTGCAAGCACACGAGATTTCTCCCATGCGAAGAGAAGACTGAAATAAACACATAACACTCATAACCAATATGAGACGAGTCTCAATATGGTCACAGGGATCCACACTCTCATTTTATAGAATTTTCAATTGAGGTTTTCGAGGGTGCTGATTATCATGGTATGCATAAAATCAACCAGAAGATTTAACATGCATGTATTTGTTTTTTTTGCGATTTTCGTGGGAACGTCTTTTTCGATTTATGGCCGGATGCATAACTTCACGTAGGTTCTACCAATTTACCGTCCCAAGTGGATGGAAGGCTGATTGGATCGAACTCGCACTGCGTTTCACGAGTACGGGGAGAGGAGACATAGGAAAACACCCGTTTGAATTATTGCACATCAACCAACCAGTGATATAGGAATGATCCCCCACGCGAAAGTTGTGTGTACGGTACTTGCCGCGGTATTGATCGAGCGCGCGCCTCTTATATAGGAAAGGAGAAAGCGGTCTGTACTCGAGCCGGGTTTGACACTAGAGGAGAGGCGGCGTCTCGCCCCGCCCCCTCGCTTGATCGATCTCATCTCGCCCCTCCCCCTCTGATTTTTCTCCCCCAGTAGGGCACATAGGTCAAATGGGTTTTTCGCAAGTTCGCAATTAGCATAGGGCGAGGGATGTAGGCAGAGGCCTTCATGTGTCTGTCCTGCACTCTCTCGCCACGTTAATCCGGTTTACATGCAAAGTGCAGAAGTGCCTATCTTCGCACGCGAAGACCTATTTGACCCATGGTAGGGCACCAGGCTGCCTCCCAATGGGGTAAAGATCAAAGATTCCGTGGGGCCCCACTGGGGGATTCGCCGGGACCCCAGTCGGGGAAACTTGAGCGGGCGCTCTCTAGAATTTGTCTAGCCGTCTAGCCCGCATGACCGCTCTCGAAATGCTGTGACTCGTGACCATTCGAATTACTAGCGGCTACTTACACAACTCGGCTATTCCGCCAACAGAGCTAGAGCTACCGTACTGCCTGTCAACCCCGTCTCGGGTAACGCGCGTCATATAAAGGCCATTATGGTATTTCGTCTTCTGGCCTCTCTCTTCAGCGGACGTTCACTAGTGTTTTTTTTGTCTAGCCGTCTAGTCCACATTTCCACTCTCGATATAATGTGTGGAGTAGTGATTACAAGATGAGAGTACAACTAATTGTGCGACAATTACTCAACAGGTCTCATATCATTCCCCCTCTCATTCAATCCTATTCTACAAATATACTAAATATCTGCACTCACCCGTACGTCTTCTTACAGTACTTCAGTCTACCGTACTCTTTGGCGAACTGGAGAGCGACAGGAATAGAAGGTTCCCTGTAATAGAGATTTACTAGTGAGAGATAGAAAGAACCTCTATTTAATTAAAGTTAGTGGCCACTGAAAAACTGACCCCCTGTTTTTATATGCTTATTAGAAGGAGAAAAATTTCTAAGAAAATGGTATCTTTCAGAAAAAAAAATTAAAATCAATATTTAGCCCTTCATACATTTATGGTGTGCTACAGAAACCCAGCCGAAATTTCCCAAAGTCGCTCTATGAGCTTTTAATGCAGCATTCGAGCGGAATTGTTGACGTCGTGTAAACCTAGGTCAGCAATCCAGCTCGCATGATGTATAACGAGCCCGGTGAATGACAATGAAAACTCTCGGCTGGCTTACTGTAGCCACACCATAAATGGTTTGACGGGCTAAACACTGTTTTTTTTAAAAATATTTTTCTAAAAATACCTTATTTTTAGAATTTTGCTCTCATTCTATGAAACATATAGAAAGAGAGCAAAATGAGTACAACAGGGGGAGGGGTCAGGTTTTTTTTCAGTGATCACTACCTTTAACGGCCGATCCCGAGTGGAGAATACATAAAAAGTGGATGGGAGAGAGAACAGTTATTGTATAAGGTAAGAAAGATAATTACCATTGAGAGGTGAGTCCCAATTTGATCCATGGAGAAAGAATCTCACAATTGATACTCGATGAAATGCCGAAAGGAGCTGAGGCTAGCACTTCCATCTCAATAATTTATCTGATGAGAGAGAGAGAGAGAGAGAGAGAGAGAGAGAGAGAGGAAGAGCGGCGTCTAGGACGTCCTTCTCGAGTGTATACCGTCTCTTTTGGAGTATACAACTAACCTTTGCGTGATCGAATGGAGCCTTGGCACATAGAGAAGAAAGAACGAATATCTGTATAATGAGTAGATAGATATTAAATGGAGTGATAATGATAATAATGAATACCTTCTGAGTGGTAGTGAGGGAAGAGAAGAGTTGAGAGGAGGGAGAAGAAGAGAGAACATTATCGATCACTTTATTACACTCCACAACCATTGAATCATCAATGAATCTCAAATCTTTTTCGTTTATCGTCATTAAATGGAGTGGGAGTCTGTCTTCTCACTTGGGAGTTCTAGGCGGCATTCCCTCTCCATACAACCATTCATTCACAATTTCCTCATGTTCCTTCATTCGAGGGAATCTTTCCTTCATTGAAGTTAGCCATGTCTCAGTATCGAGTCCTTTCGAAGAGAAGAGTCGAACATGATCACGAAGGAACGATCCACTCTCGCCCTCACTCAATACTTCTTGTTCCAGATACAACAATAGAGATGAACCCTGAAACAACCAGTCCATTCTGAGGAGAGAGAGAGAGAGAGATCCATTCCTTTGGTATTCACTCTGTAATCCGACTACAATACGTATCAAGCATGACGACACCATATGAGAGCACAAAGGAGCTCCTTATCACACTGCGAAAGAAGAGATCTCACTATGATAAAAAGGGATCGAGAGAGAGAGAGAGATCATGTCTCTACGATGACTCGGTTTCACCTTCTCGTATGGAATAGAAGAGAATGCGTCATCGGGATCGATTCCTCCAAGATGCTGTCGAAGTTTGGAATGTTCGGGAAGGACGAACTTGAGAGTCTCACCGAGACTCTGCAATATCACTGTTAATATGTATATCTAGAGAGTGATACAAAGAGTAATGCATACGATGACAACGATAGGTGATACATTGCATCACTCAATTACGGTGCATTTAGTGTCACTGGTCTAGACGAGACCGCCCTCTCAAAATGAAATGATCTCTCGCTTACCCTCAAAACGAGAGATCATTTCATTGTGAGAGGGCGGTGACACAATGCATTCATCTCATATCATTTACTAAACGAGAAAAGAGTGGAATACCTCGAATCCCTCCTTAGCATCAAAATATCTTCTAGGTCTTCCATATACTTTCTCATTGATCTTTCGTTCCAGATAGACTGTGAATCCTTCGTTCAGCCTAAATTATTGATATGAAGCTCGCCAAATAATCGACCACGGACCGGAACAATAAAAAATGTCAATTTTCTGAAACTGTGTCAATTGAATTTGTCCAGGACGCTGCTGTCGATAAGCATATTAATTTGTTTGATTGCTAACTCATCGTGATATTTGATCATGAAATGTTCTCAAATTAAAGATTTAGAATCCTCTCGTCATTTTGGTTCGACATGTGGTGGGCATGACAGAACCGCAACGACAAAAGCGCAACGAGCCATATCTCGGTTTAGAATGATCGCAGAACAGTGTTCTGCGATCATTCTAAACCGAGATATGACACGTTGCGCTTTCGTCGTTTCTGTTTGAGGGGTCATAAATTAATCGATAATCTGATTGCCGAGATCGAGAGGAATCGAATGCACCCAACAAGAGTGTTCTGCGATCATTCTAAACCGAGATATGACACGTTGCGCTTTCGTCGTTTCTGTTTGAGGGGTCATAAATTAATCGATAATCTGATTGCCGAGATCGAGAGGAATCGAATGCACCCAACCAGAGTGTTCTGCGATCATTCTAAACCGAGATATGACACGTTGCGCTTTCGTCGTTTCTGTTTGAGGGGTCATAAATTAATCGATAATCTGATTGCCGAGATCGAGAGGAATCGAATGCACCCAACCAGAGTGTTCTGCGATCATTCTAAACCGAGATATGGCCCGTTGCGCTTTTGTCGTTTCTGTTTGAGGGGTCAGAACTTAATCGATAAACTGATTGCCGAGATCGAGAGGAATCGAATGCACCCAACCAGAGTGTTCTGCGATCATTCTAAACCGAGATATGGCTAGTTGCGCTTTTGTCGTTTCATTTTGAGGGTCAGAAATTAATCGATAATCTGATTGCCGAGATCGAGAGGAATCGAATGCACCCAACCAGAGTGTTCTGCGATCATTCTAAACCGAGTTATGGCCCGTTGCGCTTTTGTCGTTTCTGTTTGAGGGGTCAGAAATTAATCGATAAACTGATTGCCGAGATCGAGAGGAATCGAATGCACCCAACCAGAGTGTTCTGCGATCATTCTAAACCGAGATATGGCTAGTTGCGCTTTTGTCGTTTCATTTTGAGGGTCAGAAATTAATCGATAATCTGATTGCCGAGATCGAGAGGAATCGAATGCACCCAACCAGAGTGTTCTGCGATCATTCTAAACCGAGATATGGCTAGTTGCGCTTTTGTCGTTTCATTTTGAGGGTCAGAAATTAATCGATAATCTGATTGCCGAGATCGAGAGGAATCGAATGCACCCAACCAGAGTGTTCTGCGATCATTCTAAACCGAGATATGACACGTTGCGCTTTCGTCGTTTTTTGTTTGAGGGGTCATAAATTAATCGATAATCTGATTGCCGAGATCGAGAGGAATCGAATGCACCCAACCAGAGTGTTCTGCGATCATTCTAAACCGAGTTATGGCCCGTTGCGCTTTTGTCGTTTCTGTTTGAGGGGTCAGAAATTAATCGATAAACTGATTGCCGAGATCGAGAGGAATCGAATGCACCCAACCAGAGTGTTCTGCGATCATTCTAAACCGAGTTATGGCCCGTTGCGCTTTTGTCGTTTCTGTTTGAGGGGTCAGAAATTAATCGATAAACTGATTGCCGAGATCGAGAGGAATCGAATGCACCCAACCAGAGTGTTCTGCGATCATTCTAAACCGAGATATGGCACGTTACGCTTTTGTCGGTTGCGCTTCTGTCATGCCCCCGACATGTGTACATGAGAAACTTGTAATTGGCTATACGAAAAATTTTCTTAATTTTTTAATAATGAAGAAAAAAAATAACCAGACAGGCGTGACCGCCGAAAAAAAAACTTGCAAATTTAATCAGAGGGGCAAAAATAACATTACCTGACAACGGAGAATTAAACGACGAAAGGCTATACCAGCACAATAATAACCTCAGTTGTCAGAGAATCGATTTTTTTTCAGAGTGTTAGAGACATACGTGGGCACGGCCCCCGGGAGCACTCTGCACACCGCGAAAACCAGTCGGGGGGGGGGGGCGAAAACGGGGGGACTATGCAACTCAGAAAATAATAATGAATGACGGAGAGAGATTCATTATTGACTCTCACTGATCTGTTGAGACTGCACCAAAATAGTCCGTAAACTTCAACCCCAAGCAATACGCAGCCAAATGGATCCTACAACACCAGCGTTCAGACTACGGAACAGGAAGATATACACTAGATTCGGAAATACGCGAAGAAGAACCGACGATCCCCAAACAAACACCGACTTCAACGTCTTTAATTTCGATATAACTCTCGAGTCCCCTGACTATCAGTAGTCGTGAAGAACCATGTTCGATTAGTCTCAAAGTCAGATAAATTTGTTGGTAAAACCGTAGTAACTTCAAAAAACACAAACTATAATATTTTTTTAAAATAAAAAAAATCGAATTTTCGGCATGAATTTGTTTTAAATTTAATAATATCGCACAACAACGAGCGCCCTACCGCCACTGGATGACGCGCGCTCGAGGCAGAAGCAATTGGAGGAACTGTGATCCACGCGGCTTCGCCGCTGAAGATGGATCTACTAAGTAACTAAGTAAGTAAGTAATATCGCACAATTGTGTGCCAATTTTGGTTTTAGCATGTGCGAATAATTAGTATCCATTAAAATGCACAAAAAACGGAGCGTGGGAGTGCTCCCGAAAGATTTCCAGTGCTTCCGACTAAAAACACGACTTTTTGGCTTGAAAAAGTCGGGAGCACTTTATTCGGCCATTTTCGAACAATACAACGTCTGTAAGCTACAGCAGTCGTGTTCCTATGCCGGCCACCTCCCCTGTTCTTAAGACATCAAATATTATAGCTGGACACCTAAAAACAATATACACGAAATAATCGGACGCGATCACAAATGTGACCAAGTCTCTGATGATACCCTACCGTAGTAATCAGTTCGCAACCCCTTCAAAGATCCATTCAGATATTGTACCGTAATATTACTGCAAGTATCGGGTAATATTACGGCAAAGACGGTATCGTCGGAGCAGAGACTTGGTCACATATGTGATCGCTTCCGATTATTTAGTGTTATTTCAGTGTATATGTTTTTAGGTGTCCAGCTATAATAATTTGATTTCATAAGAACAGGGGAGGTGGCCGGCATAGGAACACGACTGCTGTAGCTTACAGACGTTGTATTGTTCGAAAATGAGCGAATAAAGTGCTCCCGACTTTTTCAAGCCCAAAAGTCGTTTCAGTCGGGAGCACTTGAAATCTTTCGGGAGCACTCTCACGCTCCGTTTTTTGTGCAGTTTAATGGATGCTAATTATTCGCATATGCTAAAGCCAAAATTGGCACGCATTTGTGCGATATTATGAAATTTTTAAAAAATCGTGCCGAAAATTCGAATTTTTAAAAAATATTATAATTTGTGTGTTTTTTTAAGTAACTACGGTTTTACCAACAAATTTATCTGACTGAGACTAATCGAACATGGTTCTTCGCTTCATCTGATAGTCGGGGGACTCGAGAGTTGTATCGAAATTCTAGACGTTGAAATCGATGTTTGAGGATCCGGACTATTTTTGGTGCAGTTTCAACAGATCAGTGAGAATCTTCACAGTTAGACGATGTGAAAAAAGTTGATCACCGAATAAAAACCACGTTCGACTTGGGAACTCGAAATTGGGAGGGAGATAACACAATCTAGAAGCCTCTTCAAGGGATGTTGCACATGTGTCGAAGTGTGTGCATAATGAATCTATATTCGGATTATCCAAACGAGAAAACAACATGGAATAATTTCCGGCCAACAATGGAAATTATCACAGAATTTTTGTGATGTAACGCTGAATAAGGAAGATAAAAATTCATGAAGAAACTACGCTTTATTAACGCGGAAATTATTTTTGCGAGCCTTCGAAGATTGTATCCGGGGGCACTCTGCAAACCGTCCGAATCGGACCCGGGAGGACTGTGCAAAAAAGTTCTATAATATGCTGCCCACGTATGGTTAGAGAATCGAAATTTTTCGTAGTGTTCCAGATCATGCTGATTCTGCTACATACTCAGACGAATGGCGCGACATTATACAAATGTTAGATATCAGTGCGTTCGCGTAAGGAGCGCAGAAATTACGAAAACTCCGTACAGCAAAAAGTGACTCCTCCACTTTTTCACATATTCTGATAGCCCTTGGTATGCTCTATCGATTTACGGTTCATTCATGATCTGATGGCCCTAATTTGCATAATTAAATGAGGTCAAAGTTTGACAAAATTTATAGTTTTCGAACTCTAGCTCGTCAGGGAGAAGTGCTACACGGTTGGCTGTAACAGCAATATTGTCCGCTCTGACGAGCTCTATCGGACTGTGTAATTTGTTTATTCAAATTTTTAATTCTAAAAATTTCGAGAAGTTTCAAAGACGATTATCTCGAAAACAAGGCAAAATATGGTTTCAATTTTTTGATATGTTGTAACCCTTGTCAAGATCTACAGGATACAGTAGCGGACAAAAGTCTTCGGGCACTTTTTATATCTGATACAACTTTTTAACCCAAGGGGGCTTTGATACGATATGGTAAGACCATATACCAAATCTATTGGAGATTACGATGCAACTATTGGGGGATAGCGAAATCGTTCAGTAATTGCGTCGTGATGACGCAATCGATGCACACTTTTTTGAAGTGCCATTATTCTTACATGGATTTTTTCCCGCTCGTCTAACTTTCAGGATGTTGAGACCTGGCCACGACCTACCTAGAAACTTTTTTTCAAGTTGCTGCGGTGCCGCTACTTGGCTGCAGCCAAGCTGCAAAATGGATACCTGAAAATCATATCTCGCCGTTTAGACATCGCCCAGACCCGATCAATGCACCAAAATGATCGCCATCATGACTACCGATGATCCTGAGAATATGGTCGCGGTAGGTCACCAATTGTCCTCAGGACACGAAAAAATCACTTTTTCGCATTATTGTGGTCTGACGAAGGGGAAGTCTATAGGACGTGCTCGAGAGATCTGGTTTGGGCGTGTATTTGGTTGAGAATCTATGAGAGAACCGATTCCTAGCTGCAATAAGCGTTTTGATTGGACTCCTGCCCGCGACGATCGATTTCCGGAAGGACACTGGTTTGGCCACGCCCATTTTCTGCCCGTTGACAAGGTTCTGACTTTTGAGTGTATCTCGGTACTGAGTTAACGGAGAAGGCTGGCAGACCCATCAATGGAATAAGCGTGGCTGGCTCTATATTCTCATTCACAAAATTTCATCATCACTATGCAATATTGCATCATCCTTATGCAATATTCCTATTTTTTTGCGTTTTCTTAGCGGTTAGTCAAGGAATAATGGTGGAATAAATTCCAATCAAATTAATTTGATATTTCCGCCACTCTAGAGCACAAATTACGTCATTAATATGCAATATTTTATAATTCTGAGGATTATTGCCTAAGGATGATGCAATATTGCATAGTGATGATGAAATTTTGTGAATGATAATATAGAGCCAGCCACGCTGATTCCATTGATGGGTCTGCCAGCCTTCTCCGTTAACTCAGTACCGAGATACACTCAAAAGTAAGAACCTTGTCAACGGGCAGAAAATGGGCGTGGCCAAACCAGTGTCCTTCCGGAAATCGATCGTCGCGGGCAGGAGTCCAATCAAAACGCTTATTGCAGCTAGGAATCGGTTCTCTCATAGATTCTCAACCAAATACACGCCCAAACCAGATCTCTCGAGCACGTCCTATAGACTTCACCTTCGTCAGACCACAATAATGCGAAAAAGTGATTTTTTCGTGTCCTGAGGATAATTGGTGACCTACCGCGACCATATTCTCAGGATCATCGGTAGTCATGATGGCGATCATTTTGGTGCATTGATCGGGTCTGGGCGATGTCTAAACGGCGAGATATGATTTTCAGGTAACCATTTTGCAGCTTGGCTGCAGCCAAGTAGCGGCACCGCAGCAACTTGAAAAAAAGTTTCTAGGTAGGTCGTGGCCAGGTCTCAACATCCTGAAAGTTAGACGAGCGGGAAAAAATCCATGTAAGAATAATGGCACTTCAAAAAAGTGTGCATCGATTGCGTCATCACGACGCAATTACTGAACGATTTCGCTATCCCCCAATAGTTGCATCGTAATCTCCAATAGATTTGGTATATGGTCTTACCATATCGTATCAAAGCCCCCTTGGGTTAAAAAGTTGTATCAGATATAAAAAGTGCCCGAAGACTTTTGTCCGCTACTGTAGGCTCGATTAAATACTGTTTCGAGGGAGAGTATGTACTCAAATCATGGAAAAATCGAAGGATCCTAATCGAGAGAAACCCCTAATTTCACCCTCATTTCACCCATTCGACGCGGACTGCGCGGTCTAAAATGGCAATTGAAGGTGATATTCGGCCGATTCCTTCTGGATTCCTCTCATTTCAATCAATTTAGACCGCGCAGTCCGCGTCGAATGGGTTGAATGAGGGCGAAATCAGAGGTTTCTCTCGATTAAGACCCTTCGGTTTTTCCATGATTTGAGTACATACTCTCCCTCGAAACAGTATTTAATCGAGCCTATCCTGTAGATCTTGACAAGGGTTACAACATATCAAAAAATTGAAACCATATTTTGCCTTGTTTTCGAGATAATCGTCTTTGAAATTTCTCGCAATTTTTAGAATTAAAAATGTGAAAAAACAAATTACACAGCTAGATGCAAATCGTCAAGGCGGTTACAATTGCTGTTACGACCAAATTTGTAGCTATTCTCGTTGACGAGCTACAGTTCGAAAACTGTAAATACAGGCTAACTTTGACCTCGTGTAATTATGCAAATTAGAGAGATCAGATCATGAGACAAACATAAATCGATAGAGCATACCAAGGGCTATCAGAATATGTGAAAAAGTGGAGGAGTCACTTTTTGCTGTACGGAGGGGACGAAATCCTTACGCGAACGCACTGATATACATACTCCATCGTTATTCGATAAAACTATCAATTCGAGAATATAAATGTTTGTACAGTACCAGAAGTGATCCCAATTGGCAGTAGTAACTAGATTGCCAGTCCATGAATGAGCAATCTCGTGAGCAACCACTGAGACAAGAGAACCATCTCCCGCCTGGAAAAGAAGATCGATCAACTACGGTAGGGAAAGATGGAATACACGTCATTCATATAATGTCTCTTCTCACAATGATAGTAGGAGTGACGAAAGTGAGACACGGATTCTCCATTCCTCCGTAGGGAAAAGTCTTCGGAAGTACGACAAGATCATATCTCAACACATTTCAACAATATCAACCATGTGAAAACGTCCCCCAATGATCAATTGATGGCAGATGTTCTATGACTTTTAATTACACCCTATTCACCTTTTCCACACATATTCTCCACAGATCTCCTCAGCAGCTTTGAGAAACTCTTCCGTCTCCATGAATTCCTTCAATGTCATACATCTCTTCACTATTCTATGTGCCTCTCTAGGGACGAGCGAGTAATTTTTTTGAGTATGCGGTATAGATGGACTACCTGCCACGCTTATGTGTTCGAAATACCCTAACCTCCGTTTTCATTTTTTGTTAGCTATTTTTTTGTATGTCGGCGATATATTTCTAACGTGTATGACTGATTTGGATTGAGGAGTATATCACACCTCTCACGAGAGGCTCGGAATAGAATACAGATTATCCGGCACAGTTCCAATTTTCAATCTTGTTTTAAAAAAATTGTTCGGATGCGTCCAGGTCAGAGAATACGAAATGCGGTAGAATAAGATATCGAATGATGATACTCTTGTAATTAATTTGATTGATAGGAGTGCATCCAAGTCGTCCCTCTCTTGATGGCTGACTAACCTTTGCAGCAGTGTCTACTACACTCCCTTCTGCCCACACTGCCGATCGAGGACCGATTTCTCTCCTTTCAAGAACTCCCACCACGATTGCTATGAGATACGAAGGAACCGGAATATCCTGAGAATCATCCAATTACTTTACATCAATCAGATAATCGATCGTACCTGATGGAATGAGAATGTCCACTCCCCTTGACCACTCGTATCTTTTCCAGTAGAGATCGCACTCATGAGACAAGTGAGACCAGCGGGAACCGTCACCTGCGGGCAACACTCATTAACCACATTCTATATCAATACTCATGTGACGTTAAAAATCAACGAAACGTTCCGAAGTATCTCACTTACTTGTTAAAAAAATTCGGCCAAAACGGTGATCGAGATAAGGATTTGAATTGTCGCACTTTTCGTAATTGTTATCTCGATCACGGTTTTGGCCGGGGATTTTTTAACAGGCAAATCGTGATATTTCAAATATTTCGTCGTTATTTAACGTCTCATACACATTTGTCCTTATTACAGTTTTCCTATCACGCGTACACATTTGTCCTTATTACAGTTTTCCTATCACGCGTACACATTTGTCCTAATTACAGTTTTCCTATCACGCGACTCGCAAGAAGGCCTGGGTTTGGGGAAGACCTAGCTTTTTGACATGCATCTTTTTCCCATTTTTCGTTCGTCCTTTAATCCAAGTAATACCCCTGTGAACTATTATGACATGCGAGTTGTCCTTCCCCGAGATGTTCCTATTATTAAATAGCTGCAGCACCCGAAGTTTGAGGCCGTTTCCCAATGTTTCAGCGCAATTTATATGATAATTTTTTGCCTCAAGCTAGGGAAAATTTTCAACGCATGTCATTCATTTGGTGATAAACCTCGAAATTAGCGTTGATTTTACAACAAAAAAAGATCGAAATCGAACAAGTTTCTCTTTCTACAAGGCTCCAGTATTCGAAGTATAAAAAGATTCGAATGATATGTTGGAGCTCTCATAACTCTCTCGATGAAGTGGTTGAACAATATTTTAAAAAAACTAACACATTTCTTTTGTAATTTCTCTGTTCACTTCCTTTGTTCTGCACTGCTTCCTTCGCCTGTCCCACGACGAATGTCATGTTATTTTCCAATTTATGAAACCAGTTTTACGCGTTTTCTTTTACATTACCACTTAATCTACAGAGTGATGAGAGCTCCAATACTTAATTCGAATCCTTTTGACCTACCTACCGGAGCCTTCTATAAAGGGAATGTTGTAGGTTTTCGATCGGATTAGTGTAAAATCAATTAATTTTGATACTATGTTAATTTAGAGGTTTTACACGCTCTCTCTCGCGAATTAACTGGTCGAGAGAGTATGTGTAACGGAGAGAGATTTGAGCCCTCAAAGCGATAGGGCATCGTAAATTAGCACAGCTTTATTGGAACTCTGGAATTCCAATAATGCTGATGTGGAAATATGAAAATGTATATTTCTGACGAAGCCATTTTGTTACTTGTGCAAATAGCAACCCAACGATGGAGTCTGGATACTGTACGAAAGTCGAATTTTCGGATAAGTTTGTAAATTGTTCTAATTATAATTTCTTTGTGGCTTTATTAATCAATTATAAAATAATCTATGCAAACTTTGACACAAAAAAATTTTAATCGACAAGCAAGGCCAAAATAAAAAAAATCAGAAATGGCCAAATTTTGGGACGTGTCTTGCGGATGTTACGAAAAAAAAAATATTTTCTCGAAAAATCGGCATGGTTATAGCTTTTCTCGTGGAGACGGAGATAGCTTTCGAAAACTTCAAAAAAACCTCCTCCATGGATATGAAAGATGGTGAGGCAAATGTACCGGAATTTTACTACATCCGTGCCAAGCCCCACCCCCTTAGTTCCGCCCCCTTCACAAGGGGGGCGGAGGGGGAGGGGATGGGCCACACCCCGAAGGGCGGGACCATGCCCATCCAAAAATTGCCGAGAGGTTTCCCTCATGCAGGCATTACGACGGCAAGCCGTGATGTATCGGTCGGTGGGTCATTCTAATAGGGGATGAGAGGTTTACACGAGACGGGTATGAGCAGATCACGATCAGGAATGGGACCGGGCGAGAGAGTGTGTGGAAACGAGAGAACGCATGATGTGAACGTGAGAATGCGCTAATCCGTCCGATCTGTCACGTCAAGCAGCGGTGGGCCCAGTTAGTACTTGGTTCGGCGATAATCAGTGATTTAGTCTTTCACCTCGAAACAATTGCTTACTAAGTAGGAGTTATGAACTTTAGGAACCCATAGCTGACACTGGTTGTCTTTATCACTTCTACAGCGCTTGAAATAGGTAATTTCTGCTCCCCCCCTCACCGCCTAAATACATACGTTTGAGTTTCACAAATTCGTATCTTTACTGTATGATGTCTAGAATGGGTGAATTGATTACATGTTTTGTGAATATTCGTAAGATGCGAATTCACACATGTGAAGCGGGAGGGCAGAGGAGTGGCAAGGGGCGAGACGAGGGAGGGATGGGGGCGGAGGGGGCGGAGCTTGGCGTGGATGTAGTAAAGTGCCAATGTACCTAGCATGCCCAATATATGTTCCAACAATTTGACCAGTTCATATTTTTTCAATTTTTTTTCGACCGGTCCCCACAACGCACGATCATTTCTCATAATATGAGTTTTTTTTCTCCAATTTTCGGTCATTTTTCGCACGAGGCAAACTCTAGTCTGTATCCCTTATTCATCTTACTCACTTTACTCGAGTACTTGGCCTTGACAGCGGGAGTGTCCTGACACGGGACAATGGATCGAGCATGGATAGCCTTAAGACATTCAACATTGCATGCCTATCACGTAAGGACAGAATCAACTGTGGTTCAAATTAGCTTGACTCATTTCTGGATAAACCTCAGTGTCCATCACACGATTGCGCGGGCTTTTGTGTCATAGATCGATCTTCTCGAGGATAGGCAATGCCGAAGTTCGCGGGTGCGAAATGGAGTACCTCTTTGATGTTCTGTGACTCCGTTCACAATGAGAATAAGTATCTCAGTAAAAGCATCGTATTGTCGCTCTTTTATAGAGCTCCAAGGTATACTAATTTTTGACCTGCGAACTTCGACGTCGTCTATCGTTGAGAAGATCGATGTCTGGCACAAAAGCCCACGCTATCCTCTAACGAACCATACGGGTTGTCTAAATGTGTACACATTATGGGGTGAGAACATATATCAGATACCCCCCCCCCTGATATTATTTGATCCGTATTCAACAGACGGGACAGACCATTGATCGATTGGATTGGATACCTGACACTGAGAGAAGAGAAATGGGCCCTTGTTATCTGTTGTCTGTGCTGGAGAAAGGAATTGGAGAGCTCTAGCAGATGACGAAGTAGAGTAGACGATGGAGAGAACACCCCGATCTCCCTTTGACACGAGAGGAATCGAAATAGAGAGACGATCTCCCAGAGAAGCACTTATCTGAAGGAAGAGAGGGAAACTACAGGGAGGAGAAGAAGAGAGTCATACCTTGTCATACTTGAATGGAGTCTCAAGTCCCTCCCACAAGACTCGTTCCACATTGAGATCTCTCGCATCAAGAATCACTTCCTTTGCATCTGTCAAACCTTCCACCTCGTGTTCAACACTTCCACCCAACTTTTTTCCTTCCATATCAACCTCAATGATTTTCATGTGTATCCTTACAGTACTCATCTCTTACCTTCCAATCCAATTTGGTTGATCGAATAACGACATTGAGATGGTTAGAGAAGGACGAGGGGTCGGCCATCTCACAGTACGTTGACACGGCTGCAGTCCAAACACTTTCCATCCCTTATATATGAGCAATACTTGGTACACGTGTTATTATCTATCTATGATGCATCATTTTATGATTCATTTTTTTACATTTTTACATTTAAACAACTTTATCAGCTGGTTTTGGGTGTTAAAGCTGGGCTGCCATGAGAGATCTCCATTCCTTGCGATCGTTTCTTGCGAGTTGCACGAATTGTGGTCCAGCAGCGTGGACGAAATCATCTCTCCATCTCTATGCCGGTCGGCCGCGCTTCCTCTTCCCTCTCGGGGTCCAATCGAGCATCTTCCGATTCCACCGATCATGGCTTTGATTCGAGATTCTCTCTACCCATATCCATTTCCGTCTTTCCGCCTCTCTAACTACATCCTTCAATTTAGTGATGTCACGGATCCGCTCATTTGTGACGTGATCAAATACGGTAATTCCAATCATTTTGCGTTCTAGTTTGCGCTGAGCGACGGAAAGAATTTGTTTTTTCTCGTTTACAGAGGTACCAAGTCTCGGATCCATACAAGAGTGCGGGTAGAACTACACCGTCGAAAAGGCGCTTTTTGAGTGACATGGGAGACCCACGTTTCCGAAAGAATTCGGAATATTTGTAAAAATGCCCAATTCGCGCTTCTAACCCGCCTGTGAACTTCTCCCACAAACCTATTGGGACCGAGAGTGACTTCTTGCCTCCAGATATACCACCTTTTCTACCGTTTGTACTACCTCACTCCCCACTACGACCGGCCTGCCCATTGGATTTGTCGTTAAAGCGACAGTTTTTGAGCCATTTAATTTCAATCCCACCTTTAGTAGTTCCCGTTCCAGTTCCTTTACCATAGGCTGGACTGGGCGTGAGTCATGGGAGATTATTACACAATCATCTGCATAGAGAATGTGGGAAAGATATTCGCCGTCTCTGCATACTCCCTTTCGATCCCATTTTACTCTAGTAAATACCTTATCAAGCACCGAGACGAAAAGACGCGAGCTTAATCCATCACCTTGGCGCACCCCCCTTCCGATGTTAACCTCCACCGCTTTCCCATTGACAACTATGGAACTTTTACTCTGAACTGTGAGTGTGTGCAAGAATCGGGAATACGTTGAATGCACACCGTCATTTTCCAGAGCAGATAAAACGGAACTACACAGGACAGAGTCAAAAGCCTTGCTAACGTCTAGGAAAAGGAAGTAGAGAGGGCGCCTGTATTCCCTGCAGTTTGATATGAGAGTATTGAGAATAAATATACCATCTATAGTGGAGTGCCCGGCGCGGAATCCCTGTTGCTCTCGCGATCTTTGATCATCGAGTGAGCGACCAGTTCTATTGTTGATAACGGCTGTGAGGGTTTTTTGAATAACCGGGAGGAGAGATATGGGACGGTAGTTTTTGGGAGTTGTTTTATCCCCGCCTTTATGGAGTAATATTGTTCAACTATCGCCGAATCCGCTTGGAACAGTACCCTCTATGAGAATTCTATTGAAAATGGAAGCCAGGTACGGTGATACAATATTGGACCCCAGTTTAAGCATTTCTCCCGCTACCCTATCCTCCCCGGGTGATTTGCCCGATGTAAAACCACTAAGCAGGATCTCAATTTCGTCTCAACCGATGGGGATGAATTCATCCTCCGACTCTTTCACTCTGTAATTCCTACCACTGTTACCCCGATATAATTCGTTGTAGTAGTCTCTGAATACCTTTTCCAGCTCAGCTTGAGTACTTACCACACCGCCTTTCCCTTGCATTTTTACTATTCTCTCTCTCTCGACACTCTGCTTTCCCATGGCCTTTTTGTAGTTTCGTCCCTCCGCCACTGCTTTTTCTACCATCTTAGTCATTCAGTCTATTCCATCCTGTTGAATGCTACCCCTGAGTGCCTTATTGATTGCACCCATCTAATCCTATCCCTTCCCTGCACTGTCGCCTTGAGTTGAGATCTCTCAGCGAACAGTCTATTGGTTCTGGGGGAATATGATTCACGCCTGCAAATTGAAGAGGAAATAGCTATAGCTACTATATCTATAATAGTTTTTCCAACAGTACTACGCGCAAACCATTGAAAAAGTGCGCTGTGTCCAGGATTTCCCAGGAAAAATGCGAACAGTGCGCCAAACCAGTGGTTCTCAATGAAAATTTCGGTGACTGAGGAATTTATTGAATGGAAAGTACGGTATCAGAAAATGATTTTCGTGGATCGTTGTGTGACAACTTTTACACATACTATAGTGTTTTCGTGAACAACCATGTTTGTATCAACACGCGTTCGTTGTTTTCCCCCCTATTTTGTTGAAATTATTTCCAATGCTAGAAATGTCAATAACAGAGCGGGGAACCATTTTTACGGCTCTGCTCCTTAGTTTCCCCCCAGAGTTTTCGTATTGTAAAAAAAACTGGCCATATTTTTATAATGAATTTGATCTAGAAGTATTTAAAAATATACTGCTATACGTCAGCGGTATATTTATTCCACCCGCCGACCCAAATCGATTTTTAGATTTTTCGAACAACGAACGACAGAGGCGTAATGTAATTTTCCGCATTTTTTTAAAAATTATCCGGTTTAATATCTCTACTACACTGCTCGCATTGATTACATACAGAATGGAGATTGCTTTAGTTAAGAAAATGTTTCGATCAGAGGTGGATAAAGGGTACCTTGACTAGCGCCTACAGGGGGGGGGGGGGGGGGGGGTTCGCCTACCGCCTGCAAGCACAATCCCAAAAAAATATACATTACTCATCTCATTTTTTCATTATTATTGATTTATTTAGTAGTATACGTTATATATTGTATGTGAAAGCATTCAAAACACCAGTTATCACTCTTTTTCACTGGTAAGCACCTAAAAAAGGGGTCCTTTGAGTCATATGACGGCCGCCTGCAGGGCGAAATTGTGATCGGTCGACAGCCCGCAAAAAAATGGATTTTGGCTGCCCATCTATGGTTTCGATAATTGTTAAGAATTTGGATGTGTGATGGATACGAGGCTATTTAGGATTTCAGACATTTATGGAACAAATTGATCAATAGCGTGGTGAAAATAGACGTGAAAGCGTACGTGCCAGATTGGAGATTTGATTTCAAAATAATTTTGGGATAACTATCAACATAACTGGGTCTAGTTGACATTAAGTATGCAAACGTCAACTTAAAACGCGTTCTCTGTAAGAGCGCAGTGAAATTTGAGGTAACGGGCACAACTCCGTCAAAGTGATCCATCCGGGCTCAAACTTTTTTCACAATGAGCCTTAGGTACAAAGCAAATTTTAGTTGTGAGAAATTCACGAAATGTCAACTTTTGAAAAATCGATAATTTTTTTCCAAAAAAAAATTTTTTTTTTCAAATTTTTTATTTTCCTGTCTTGTTATATATCATTCGAAAGATCATCAAAAGTTATGTATAATTCCATATTTTCAGAAGGATTGGACCACTAGGAGTGAAAATCGATGAGCGTATCTACCGAACTTTGCCGTTTTCATGAAACTTACTTTTGACTAAAATTGTTCCCATGATTTCTAGGTCGTGGTTTCGACATATATTATGTATTTTTCATTGTGGAGTCGAATAATCAACATCTCATTAGAAATTTCGTTTTCAGGCTTTCAACCTAAATCACTTGCATACCATTCGAAAGAGCGTCAAAAGTTATGTATAATTCTATATTTTCAGAAGGATTGGAATACTAGGAGCGAAAATCGATAATCGCACCCGTATAATCTGATATTTTTAGTAAGGCTAGATATTCAGCTCTAGTATCTTTCAAAGTGATCGACCAGGGCTTAAACTTTTTTACTTGCAGTCGTATGTCCATATTAAACATGGACCATGAAAAAGTTATGAAAAAAATAACTTTTGAAAAATCGATAAAAAATATTTTCAAAAAAAATATCAAAATTTTTTTTTCAAATTTTCCTGTTATGTTATGTATCGTTCGAAAGAGCACAAAAAGTTATGCCGATATAAATTTTTTCATGAAGAATGAGCCTCTAGGAACGAAAATCGGTGATTGCTAAAACACTATCAATTTCGAGGATAACTCACCGAACTTCGGTACTAGTAGCTCATTATTCTTTGAAAAAATACTTTCTGCATAACTTTTGATGCTCTTTCGAATGAGATATAACACGACAGGAAAAGTTGAAAAAAATTTTCAATATTTTTTTTTTGAAAAAAAATATTGATTTTTCAAAAGTTATTTTTTCTTGACTTTTTCATGATCCAGGTTTACTATGGACATAAGACTGCAAGTAAAAAAAGTTTAAGCCCTGGTCGATCACTTTGAAAGATACTAGAGCTGAATATCTAGCCTTACTAAAAATATCAGATTATACGAGTGCTATTATCGATTTTCGCTCCTAGCGGTCCAATCCTTCTGAAAATATAGAATTATACATAACTTTTGATGCTCTTTTGAATGGTGTACAAGTGATCTAGGTTGAAAGCCTGAAAAATGTTTTCAACACACTTATTGATTTAATCTTAATTAAGAGTGGGGTCAGTCTGGTAAAGACTGGAGTACTTTTATGCATGAAATTTCTAATGAGATGTTGATTATTCGACTCCACAATGAAAAATACATAATATATGTCGAAACCACGACCTAGAAATCATGGGAACAATTGTAGTCAAAAGTAAGTTTCATGAAAACGGCAAAGTTCGGTAGATACGCTCATCGATTTTCGCTCATAGTGGTCCAATCCTTCTGAAAATATGGAATTATACATAACTTTTGATGCTCTTTCGAATGATATATAACACGACAGGAAAATAAAAAATTTGAAAAAAATTCTTTTTTTTGGAAAAAAATTATCGATTTTTCAAAAGTTGACATTTCGTGAATTTCTCACAACTAAAATTTGCTTTGTACCTAAGACTCATTGTGAAAAAAGTTTGAACCCGGATGGATCACTTTGACGGAGTTGTGCTGCCCTCTCCTATGGTCTTACAGAGAACGCGTTTTAAGTATTCAAAATCCTCAATCTTCGAGAAAAAAATTTCGCTTTCTTTCGTTTTGAGGTAAGAAAATGGTATTTTTAGAAATATATATAGATAATAAAGTAGAGTAGTTCGAGGGAAATAATAGAATGAAGGCCACTTACATCTGGACGAAGTTATGTGGCGAGCAAATGGAAAAAGCCGATTGAAGAATGAAAACATCTCGAGTCAATCGATGCCCGAATGAACAATATTCAAGAGGTATGCAATGGTCTTCCAACCAATTGTCGTATCAATACACATAACAATCACGCAATAATATTTACTTGTGGATTCGAAAATTAAAAAGGTGATTATGATGGATGACTCAAGAAGAAGAGATGTATGTCATCACATGCGAATTCATCCAATTCATCCTTCGATACCTCTTCCAAAATGAATTGATCGCCTATCTGCTTCATGAACCTCTCCTGCGCATCCATTGGCTCTCCTATAACAAGAAAACATTCAATTGTAAAAACCGCCCTCTTATATCTTATCGAAAATTTTATCTTGAATAAAGGTGTCGACTTCCTCAGCTAGTCTCTCATATTCTTCTCCCAAAAAATACAATAAAATATCCATTTAAAAACATGATTTTTTTTCGCTCGCCAGCAACTTTCATATCATTAGTATTGATTTTTTTCTTTTGAAATCATCTTTCATGACACTGTATTTGATACTCTATCAATAGTAATTGCAACTGAACAGGAGTCTGTGCGATTTTTTTCTAGCAAAAAGGGAGATGTGACACACCGATATCTCTCTTCTCATATGCAATCAAAGTCTTATTTGCTTTGACTCCTTTGATAGTCTTGATGAGAGGATCGACACTCTCCATGTAGTACACACAATCGACTGCAATCAACAAATCGACCGAATCCATCTGCAGTTATCAATGACAAATGGATCTACAGTAACTATCTCACCTTACGATAACCATCGTTCCAATCCAATCCTTCAACTTCCACATTTCCCGCCATCTTATCCTTATTCAAAAGATTATTTTTGTTGATGAGATCCAATCGAGCAGGTAGATCAGTTGCTATGGCATTTGCACCCATCATACCACACACAATCGACACTGCACCAGTGCCTGATCCCAATTCAAGGACCTAAAGATAAACAACAGTTTACGCAAAAATACATTAATCCCTCACCTTCTTTCCTTTTACTAGATGAGCGTTCTTGGATAGATAGTGAATTGTGACTAGTGCTGAATCCCAGATGACACCATTCACATCTCAAATACTTACGGCCATGGAAATCAATCATCTACAATACGGTACATGCATCTCATTGGCAGGCGTATACGACGATAGACGCTGTATACGCCTGTCAAGTTAGGATCGGATAAAGTCAAGGGGTACGTGGTACATTTTCTAACCCCCTATTTTTTGCAATTTTGGATATCCTGTATGGTATCTTTGAAGGCCCCGCGGGCATTTGCCCTAGAGATTACCTTCCACGAAGATAAACGACGTCGAAAATTAGAGTGAGGCAAAAGTGTTGGCTCTTTGGAGCTAAGTAGCTCCGACCGCAGTAACAATTTTGAAAAGTCGTCAAAATAACTTCTGCTTGGAATCACCCGGAGAATAACCCTGACCGATTGGGTCAAACTTCTAATGAGCACTAATTAACACTTCTGAATTGCACCAAAGTTTCGGGACCAGTATAATCTCAACGCCGTTCAATGCAGCCCAAGGAGACGAGTCGAATGATATAAAAACAGCCATATTTCATGGGGGGAATTACCCTTTCGCAAGCGAAAAACACTTTTAAAATTCTCATGTTCCCTTTGATCTCTCGCGTGGAGACATACCGAGTGGGCCGATCTCGCTAGCGCATTCTTCCATCTTTAGAACATAGCTCAGTCGGTAAGGCGTCAGTCTTAAATTTTGAAAATTATGGGTTCCATTCTATTTTGAGTAAATATTTTTTCACATTCTTCGCAATAAGATGTGACGTTAAAAAATCACCGGTTGAGATAAAGATTTGAATTCCCGCTATTCCATATCTCGGTTCCCCGTGGAGCTAGAGAGCTGAACTTTTGTTTTTGTGGTTTTCCGGTCCAAACAAAACTTATAAAACAATTTTCAAGTCTCTAGCTCAACTGGGAGCCGAGATATGGAATTGCAGGAATTCTTTAATCTGTGATTTTTAACATCACATAAGCGGTCTCTTTAAAAGAGTTGGAAATTATTATGGATGACTCCGACTACGAATTATTCTTTTTACGAAAATCCGATCATTTAAAAAATCCAATCGAATCCACTTTCGTGAAAAGCGAGGCCGCCGCATAAACAACTGAGATATGCAGTGGCGAGACAGCTCGACATCTCCCCCAGTAGCGCGCGTATCTTTCTCTCTCTCTCTCTCTCTCTCTCTCTCTCTCAATTAGACGTCACATGGGGAGAGGTGGCGTGCGAAACAGATTTTCGCATGCGAAAGAGTAGCAGGCTCTCCCTTGCCGAGAATGTGGAAGGTGGACAGGCATAGGGCATTCGGAGCTCCGTCCATACATAATTTTTGAGCACCATGCAAATAGTTGAGACCGGATTATGATTTCTCAATACTGGGCGAGAACGTGTGAAACGAGGCATTGTCAATGGGACGGAAATATTCGCCAATACCTGATTCTAGCTGTTGCTTGATCAGAACACTTGAATTTCCAACATCGATTTGTCTGTCGAATGACATTCCTATGGATAGATTAAGGTTAGCTGTAAGCATATGAAACAGAGGTACATAGAAGGACGCAACTTGTATACAGCGATGTAATTCATTAGTGGGATACAGTTTATAACATAATAAGAATACAATGGTGAAGTGAGAATAAGGAAAATAATGGATAACGGATGTTTTATTTTAGTCACTCTCTTCATCTGAAGTGACGATCTGCTTTTTCTGCTGCTTCTTCTGACGAAGATCCTGAGGAAACAAACATTATCATTTCTAAATTATATTTATTCTGGAACACATTTGTTACATTACACAACTTGTGAAATTTAGTACCTTTTTCTATGAACGTAAATATTTAAAACTGTAAATAAATAAGAAATACAAACAGATTCATCAGAATCGGCATCGGAGTCCCTTTGTGCATCATTGAGTCTCCTCTCTCCATCACTATCTTCAGAGTCGGATGCTCCAATCAGAGGTCGTCCCTCATATTTTCCTCCATCTCCTCCTCTTCCTCCTTTTGTATAAGCACGTTTGATAGCCCCCGGAGATTCATCGTCTACAACCAACATATCATACTTGGATCGACATAAATGAGGGCGGGGGGGGGGGGGGTGTTCAAAAATATACATACCGAGTGTTGTTGTAAAAGTCTACAAGACGTCTAGGTTTGATGGAGTTTCATGCCTATGTTAGTTGTTTTCTATTTTTTTTGTATCAATGTTTTCTTTTGTTCGAAAATATACTCATTTATATTTTACTTTGCCAAAGCCTCCGGCAGGTCACAAAGATAGGAATGATATATCTACTCAAAAAACTATTACTTCGCCTATTATTCATTACCTATATATACCTATTCATGAAACCAATTCTGAAGAGTGGTTTCCCTTTGATGCCGATGGTAGCAAAATATTACAACATGTAAAAAATAAATACCAATTGTTGTTGTACTGACGAAAAATAGATAACTCATTAGATGCTCTCTCATTGTCTGTCGATATTGTCTTATCGTCAGTTGCAAAACGATCCTGTTTCTTGTTTCAAAATTTTCTCTGGTATTGTAAAGATTGAACCCTCTTCCAAGGAAACTTTCCCAAAAGTATATTTGATCTCTAATTGTTGTAACTTGCCTCAAGAAAAAAAAACATAAAATTAAAGGGACCAGGCAGCGGAGCAAAACACATTTTTAAATCAAGTGATTTTGCAGTATGTTATTGTACTATCCTTAAAAACAATAAAGAAAGAAAAAAATAAATTTAAAAAAAATTGTATATTTAAGAAAAAATGATTTTAAAAAATGGTATACTGTATCAAGATTGGTGAAGTGTTGATGTGTGTAATTGTTGTATTACGGTATTTGCGTGCCGCGTGTATTGTGCGTATTGCATTTTGCCATTTTTCGCGCGCTTTTTTGTTGTCCTTTCAACGTGCGTTGTTCACGTTCCTTCTATGATTTTCTGCTTTATACTTGTCACTAATCGTTATTGTAAAGCTTTTCCAATTACCCATTCTACCCAGTCCCTCTCAGTTACTAATCAATAATTTCCTTCTTCCTCTGCGCCAATCAATAGTTTTTTCCCGTTACCGTAATCAATTTCTCGCAATGTTACGTGTCCTGCTACGTACTTTTCTCGTTGTGCGAGATTTATCTCTGCCGATTATGATTTTTTCGCTGTCGTCATTGTGTTTTCCCGCTTTTTCGATCTGAAGTTTTTCATCGTACCAGATCGAAAAGTCCATTAGTACCCCCATCTTCTTTGCTCGTGCAACGGGTTTCAATGTGCTGAAGTGATTTCGAATTCTGCTTTCATCCGCTAAATTTATTTACTTTCCCAATTATTAAATCCAATTTCCAATTCATCGATATTGACGTCATGTGAATAAAGATTACAAACGAATATTTATAGCTCTTAGTAGTGCTCAGTATACAGTGCTCAGTAATGTCCGCTAATAGCCTTTCCTTGTTATGATCCGGCTACCGTATCCTAGTCGGATATTAGGATATCAATTAAACTGCAATTACGAAAGCACGACCAGGTACGGTGTATGTTCTGTTTCATTTCTCGACTCTTCTGCCGTGCGTTGAACCTCCACAGGGCATACTATAGTAGGAATATATTTAACAATAGGTGGTGAATAGCCAGCATAGATGGAATGAATACAGCACGTGCTGCATTCATTCCTTCTATACGTTGTCAAAGCGGATCTTTAGAGGGGGGCGGAGCGGAAGGAGGGCGTGTCCTTTTTAAAGTTGCACATGTTTATATAATAAAACTGCATGCACACCTCTCGACTATGAGTCAATTTACACCCTTTGCCCTCCCCTGCTCCGTCCGCGTCTGGCGAGAAGCCGCTTCCATCGTCACCTCATCCGCAATGTGGTTCATTTGATGAATCCATTCCAGCTAAAGGCCCAACAGGAGCAGCGGTAAGCTGCACATGAATGCGCAGCTTACCGCTGCATCTGTTGCGTGCTGCATGAATAGCACGTGCAATCGGTCATCTCTAAAGTAATAAAGATAACGAATCTGTCGGCAAGCCGAAAAAAACGGCCAAAAAAAAGTTGGCCCGCAAGAAGGGAGAAATCAAGCTTCTTTCGGGTTAAATTCACATTCGATTATGACAAATGCGATCGTAACGGGGAGTACAACTATTAGTACATTTTGGCAACAAAGAACAAACGAAATATCACTGAAATTTAATAAAACCGCTAGGAAAAGGGTGAATTTGATGACCGGCCCGAATCTCCTACAAAGTCTGCATGCAATCGCGAACTGAACAATTGTTGTGTTACCGCACGGCGGGCAGAAACCCGACCCGAGGGTAAAAATCGAGGCGAGAAAATGTACGAGTTGTCCATCGAAAAGTGGGCGGGACTTAGATTATGCTTGTTCCTCAGGCAACAAAAATTCGCTGTGCGTCAACCCAAATTCAAAAAAGCACAGTATGATTTGCTAGTTGCACATCATACTGTGAATTTAAATTCCCGGTATTGAAATATCAGGCATTTTCCCGCGGTTTCCGTCAAATTCAAATATCAGGCATTCAAATATCAGGTTCAAACATGCTGTTTGAATTTGCCGCGACTGCGCGCCGGTCGACGTTTTTTTGCCACGGATTTTGAACTTCAGTCGGGTTTTTGCCTGCCGTGGTTACCATAGAAACCTCGCAAAGGAACCAATCTTGAGTCTAAATAAATAAGGTAATTATTTTTAAATGCATTTTTATCGATTTTTTCCGTCTTTTTTTTGCTTAATTCGATGAGAAACAGCATTTCGAGCTCTATGAAATAAGCTTCACTTGTTTTCGACTGCATGCTCCCTTTAAATATATATATATATATATATATATATATAAATGTTCCTTCAAATGGTCAAAGTAAACAAAGTAGCAATTGTATTTTGAAAGGCCAAGTCAAATTATGTAATAAAAAATTGGCACTAAAAGAATTGGTAGGTAGGAGCAAAAAAAAGAAACTTTTTCCTTATCGACTTTTGTAATATTCTGCGAAAAATCACATAATTTAGCATTTTGAATTTCCCGTTCATAAGGAAGTTTTGAACATGAATGCTGTTCAGAATATCCAGTGAAGCATTGTAAGTTCAATCGCGTCATCCTATCACAATATTGAGCAGAGAAGGTAAAGATGGATGTGAAACCGGATTTTCCTCTGTCAGTTCTGAGTCAAATGATCCAGACCACAATTCTCAGGTTCCTTAATAATGCATAGTACATTTATTTTAAAAAATTGCTTAGACCAGCTTTCGGTGATTTTTCACAGAATGTTACAAAAGTCGATAATAAAAAAAGTAATTTGTTTGCTCATACCATTTTTCCGGATCAATGTTTTATTGCATAATTTGACTCGCTCTTTCAAAATACAATTTCAACTTTGTTCACTTCGACATTAATAGTTCTAAATTTTTAATTTTATGTTATTTTCATGACAACTTCTCCAGATACAGGTTTAACAATTAATTTTCAACAAACTACATTTCTCAAAACTTTTTAGGGAGTTATTTGAATTTTGTTGCCACACTTTTGACCGATACTGTAAAAGACAGAAATAAGATAGACAGTAACTCTGCAGAGCTGAAGTAGCGCATTTTTGTGCCGTGGTCTACATAGATCATAGTTGGACCTAATGACTTCTGAGAGAGAGAGAGAGAGAGAAAAATGCATTATAAGCCAACCTTCTCGTGAGAGGCGTGATATGCGTAATTGAAATAAAGAAAAGAAAGAAAAAAACTGACCAGATGCATCGTCTCTTCCCTCTAAAAATGAGGAGGAGAGTCCCGAATATCTTCCCTTCATTCTTGACTTTCCCTGTGCAGTATCTCTTCGAATAGCAGCTCTCAGCGCCTCTTCCTCCTTTCGAACCAGATCCTCAAATTTGCAAAATGTTATTTAAATAATATAAACGTATTAGAAAAAAATCCTTCTTTAAAAATATATTCTTGACCGAATCCACGCCGACCCAGATCTAGCGCACATCGTATAGACTGCCCTACTTTCAGACAACAATGATGCGAAAAAGTGACGAAAATGTGTCTGTGTTTTGTTTAAAAGACGAGATCTCATTTTGGGACACCGATTTGGCAGCATGACAGCGACACCGCAGCAACTTGACCATTTTTAGGTGTGTCTTGTGAATAGCTCAATGTCCTGAAAGTCAAGTGAGTAGGGGAAAACATGTAAGAATAATGGCCCTTCAAAAAAGTACGCATTGATTTCGTCATCACAATGCAATAAGAGAAAGATTCTGCAATAATTGCATCGTGTTCTCCAATGGATTTGGTATATGACTGGGCCATATCAGATCAACCCGTTGGCTTCAAAAGTTGCATCAGATGTAAAAACTGCACGAAAACTTTTGACCGCGATTGAACATTTAAATGTTCAGTACACTTATCTTAATATTAGGCCGTTTGAATAAACAATGTATTTTTTAATGCATTGACCTGTTTCTCAGAATCGGGATTCTTTCCAACACTCGATATCATCTTGACCTGCCCCGATTTGCGTGTCTTCTCTGCCATAGTCATCGTCATCTCAAAAGAAGCTATTGGAGCAAACGAAACGTGTACCGTCCGTCTAAAAATGCCATTAGGCACACAATGACAACTTGCCTTCTTGTGAGTAACACTCTCGGTCGAATGTGGTCGAAGGTTGATCTTTGTATTGAAGACTGCCTGTCCCACGAGTCCTTGTCCCTACAATCACGTCACATTATGAACAATAAACAACTTCCATCTTTTCACAGACATCTGGTAATAATGCAAAATTTGGGTTGAAAATTCGGTCGTAGGACTGTCTGGACCCTTTGCGGATTTCTGTTCGATATGAAATTTTCAATTAAAATTGTATCTTTCAAGATGGACACACAATCCAATTAACTATAAGTTCCTTCAGAACTCATAAAGGTAATTTCAATGATTTATTTTTAAACAATCCAACCTGTCGTATATAAAGATGGTTGTAGTCATTGACATCCAAATGCTGAACATCGAATATTTCGTTACCGAGATACATCGACATTCTGCAATGAATCCACCTACATTTTTATATTGTACCGAATGATAAAAAAGATGGAGAACGACGCTCTTTACGTAAGGACAAATAAAGTTCGGCGGGGATGGACACGAAACGGCTAAAACGTTAGCGCACGTGGAAACGAGGAACAGGGAAGCTGTCATGGCTATATATTACGGACTGACCAATGATTCTAAAATTGTGGGGTTCGTAGAGCCCCTACAAAGAGAATTTCGGTTCCTCGAAATGTGCGGTAGCCGTGAACCAGCGAAAAACGGCGCTTATTAAACCCATCATAAATATTTCGAGGCACATCTCATAGATCGCTGTGGGCTGCGTTTTCATCTGTCACATCACGTTTCTGTTCTCGTAGATGACATCAGTTCGGAGTTGCAGTTCCTATGCTCTTGTATCGAGAGACAGTACGGCGAACTGTCCGGTGGGAGATATGAAAGTTCTTTCTGATGGAAGTTACGCCCTCTCCGAGAGTCCAAAAATCAATTTTTACTGACTGGAGGGAGCTCACCAAGTGCGTCGTGTGGACAACAAGAGACTTCCTATAACGTGCTATAACCTCCTTGACAGACCTTGTTTAGGCGGATAGTTATGCAAGTTCCAATATCGGGCCCGTACCTTATAGTCATCCTGTGCAACCATGAACTATTCACATTACAGAAATCAAACTCTTCAAAGCTTGATTTTTGTATAGATTTGTTGGCGTGAGGAAGAAAGTGAATACATTCAACATACGTTCCATCACTCCATTTGACCATCTTAGCATTGCTCTCTTTCATTTCCTCTCCTTCCTCATTTATTGTGCTCCTCCATCGGATTGTGTTCTCCACCTGTACAGAAATCAGTATAAATCAATAAAATGTTCGAAAAACGATCCAATACCCAAGATTATTGTCCAATTTCAAGTCCTGCTGTGCATAGGGCGCAGAGAAATTATTTGTATTATTATTATCAGGTCAGGTGCGTTGGGGAAAGTCGAAAATGGGGGGGGGTGGAGTTTTCAAAAATGGATATGAAACACTGAAAAATGTGGGTTGGGTTTTCAATTTTTTGCTGAAGATCAAAAAAGATGGGTTTGATTTTTCAAAAATTGGATTCGAAAATGCCAAAATTTTGGGTTGGCTTCGTCGTTTTTCCTACCCTTTGGCCTATCATTATTATTATTAAACGGCTACAGTACGTGAAGAGTAGTAAGGAAGTAGAAAAAATTCCAAAAAAAACTCGAAGAGAAGTAAAATGTGACCTTAAGCTTAAGTCTGTTCCTTCCTTCAGCATCTAACGCATCATCGTCATCATCTTCTTCGTAGTAAGCAGGATCGAAGGGACGCTTAGCCACAGAGAGGAAATTGGGAAGACGAACGAATACAGGATTGTGCGAGGCCATGTCCATGTTCACCTAAAAACCGCCAAAATATTGCCAGCCTCTATCACGCCTCAATATTTAAAAATTTCACATAAGTTGGGGGAGCTTATCATTAGAATCCTAAAATTCTACAAAATGTGATTAACGATTTTTTTCTCGGACATTTAGAGCTGTGCCATGGCCTAATTATCGATTTTTTTGACATTTTTTGCTTTAACTAGCTTTATTTTACGTCACTTGCTTATTGGATTCCGTTGTAAGATCAGTCACAAAAAGTGGATTCCCGGAAACTTTAACCTTAGCACATTCTGTTAGTTTGCAGCGAATGTGAAAGTGGTCCATACCGCCACTCCCTCTCCATCAATAATAGTTGGAGGGAGATCTTCGTAGTCCTCTGGAAGTTCTTCATCATCTTCTCCTCGTTCTCTTCGATCTTCTCCTTCTTCATCAGAATTTGCAGCTGAAAATACGATTCAATGTAAACCGTTAATAACACATTTCTCTATATGTCCAAAGATAAGGGGGCTCCCAAGCGCGTCTATTTGCCGGCCCGGGCGCTCTCTCTCCCTCTCCCTCACCCTTTCCATTAGATCTTTCTTGATTTACTCCATTTTGTAAATGCTATTTCTCACACTCATGTTAAATTTAAATAATCGAAGTATTTTTTTGTTTGTGAATAGTTCTGAAAAGAGATGGAACTCGGTTCTATTGGTTAACTCAGACTTCCCCCACTCGAAGTTTCCAGCAATTGGGTGCAACAGGATGGCATGTCTGCAGATGGACTGTAGGCACGTTCCAGTCCAATTGCAGTATAGCGAAAATGGTCGGAGTATTTTTTGATAAATTAAGGCAAAATATGAATCCCGAAATGAACTGACGCAAAAAACCAGTTAACAAGCGAATAACTGTCTTAAAAGGCGAGAGCATGTGAAATGGATGTAGAAATCAAGTTCCCCATGCTTGGATATGGTTGAAATATATTTTATATAACAATTCATAACATCGAATATTTCCACTTTTCACCATATGTGCGTGAAAATGGCCTGTATTGGCCTCTCGCTATTCCTTAGGATGAATTGGGATTAGCTTAATTTCCGGTTAGATTTGATCGTCTTGGTCGGAACTATTCACAAACAAAAAATTACTTCTATTATTTAAAGGGACAGTAAACACACAAATTCTTGTTCATTTGATCCACTTTTCACGAGCGACGTAAGGATAAAGATAGTGTGCGCCCTATCTGACATCAGCCCAAGTGGAGCAGCGGTAAAACGCTTGCCTAGCAATCGTGAGGTCGCGGGTTCGAATTTCGATGAAAGTCGCGGTGAGACCTTGAAATTTGCGGGAATTCAACGGTGCCTTTACTGTCCCTTTAAATGTAACCTGCCAAATGCATTTACAAAATGAAGTAAATCGAGAAAGATCTAATGGAAAGGGCGAGGGAGAGAGAGAGAGCGCCCGGGGCGAAAAATAGACGCGCTTGGGAGCCCCCTTATCTTTGGACATATAGAGAAATGTGTTAATAACGTTTTTTTTTAAACTAGCTTTACTACTATGCAAAAACTGCGCGGAACGCTGTCACTCCATATCATATCATATATATTTACGTGATTTAACCATGTGTTTTCAATAGTCAACTGTCTATAAAATAGGAGTGAAACAATTTAAGAAAAAAACTGTAGCCTTCATGAGAAATATAATCATAGGTCGAAAGGGTGCGTTGCGGAAAGTCGGACATTCGGGTTGGGTTTCCCAAAAATGAGCATGAAAATCGAAAAAGCAGGTTGGGTTTTTCAAAAACTGGGCATGAGAAACCGAAAATGCGGGTTTGGTTTTCATTTTTTTCACCAAAAAATCTGAAAATACGAGTTGGCTTCGTCTTTATTTACATACCTTTTGATCTATGAATATAATTCTCGGAAGCATGGACGATTCGCGCTACATTATACTTCGCGCAATATAATACGTTCAATTGAAATCGGCTACATTGCTATAATATACTTCGCGCAATATAATACAATCAATTAATTTCTCTTTTGCAGCAGATCGTTCATTTCTTTCTCCCACACCGTCTCAAAAAAATATTTGCGATATGAACGTATTCGACAGATAAAAAAATCGAAATCGCTCAAAACTTAGTCCAACGAATAAGCTTTGACACTTAACACGGCATATATTTCTCAATCATACTTTATACCCATTTTTTCTCGTTCTCGTTTTAAGAAGAAAAAAAACAAGGATCTTTGACTCAGGCGGAATATTGCGGAGAAAGCTGACAAATTTTTATATAGAATTCTTCCTGATAATTTTGGCGTGTTAGATGAGGAAAGTAGTTTGACATTGCATCTAATAATTTTAACGCACGGGGGACGCGCTTACAGATGAGATAGCCGAGTGATCCGGCATCTGCCTAGAACTTCCGAAAGTCGCGGGATAAATATGGTTAGATTTATCGGTTGTCAAAGTTTTTATTCGCAGAATTGTGCGGTTCTTGCTCTGTTAGGCTTACAGTCTCATATATTGGACCAGTTTTCTGACTCTTATCAATTTCCTGAGAATACGGATAATCACCTCTGGCGCTTCCTCTCTGGTGCCCTTCGCCGTCGGATGAATCATCGCCAAAGAGATTCTCCTTCAAATAATAAAAATCTGCAGGCACATCGCTCAACATTTCCTCCAAAAAAACGAGACATTGGTTTTCAGAACTATAGAAAAGGGATTTATTGAGTGCGCATAATTCTCCAAGATTTCAGGACTATGCCTTTTCCTTTTCGAAACTTTTATATGATCTGAAATAATATATTCACAGTACACCACGCGAGTACCAGCCGCATTGAGACATGATTTTTGTTCACTTTGTGCACATGCAACCTCATGGCTAATGAAGAAACATTAAAATAATCAATGAGAGAAAAATAATAGTTAATGTGTATTCGGTTAACTAAAAACTACCGGAAATAATTCCACAAATCATAATATAATATCGATGCGAAAAAAATATAATCAGGGCAACTAATGATACAAAGTTTGCGAGATTCTAGTATGATTTGAAGAATGATTTCCGGCAATTTTTTTTAGTTAGCCCATATCTGGGTCGAAAACGGATACAAACATACGTGAGCCCCCAATCCAGTGTCATAGATCGGGGGCATTTGCCCATTTTTTAGTACGCGAAGAAAAAAATTATACTGTTTCTTAAAGAAGGAGAAAGCAAGGACGGCGAATGAGATTTGGAAGAGTCGATAAAGAGATATTTATAAAGCAGAATTGCATTGAGAACGAGAAGAAAGTACGAATTCAAAGAATAGTTGTGAGGCCATAGACCAAAAGGTACGTTCCAGGGAGCGAACGCTAACAGCCCTTCGGGTTTGCGCCTGCATTGATATTCCGGGTCTGATTACATTTTTCAGATGTAATCGGACATGGGCTTTCAGCTAAACATAGAATTGGGAAAGAATTGAAGCAAAATTTCGACAAGATACAGAGAGAAGATAGATTGAACTGGGCAAATACGTGCAGAACAGACTCCTACGCATGGAGACAATGTAGTTCAGGTACCATGTGAGTTCCCTGTCAACGTGAATACAACATAAGTAAAGAGAAAAAAGTGAACACTCCAATTCGATTTTTTTTGCTTAAGCGGTTTACTACTGATTAAGCGAAATGTATTTGTTTTGGCGTATTCCGACGTGCTCGGTTCTCTCAAAGGGAGGCTATAAATTGTACTCAAACCTGATTTTGATTTAAATTCCTTTCTTCATCGTCATCATCATCTGATGAACTCATTACTCGCCTCTTCACTGGAGAACCTTCATCTGGAAAATGCAGCCTTCGTTATCCAGAACAGGAAAGCATATCCTTAGTTTTCCTAGGACGGGCGGGATGGACAACGAACGAAAAAAATACACATGTATGATCACTCGATATTCCATACTACACCATTCCGACTTATAATATTCGATTTAACACATTACTACTTACCATTATTTAAAACCATGCTGGGTGTAAAACTGAAATTTTACGGATTTTATGGGACATGGCTCATAAATTTGGTAGATCACAAAAATAGATAACATGCATATTTTGAAGAAGAAAAAATGAAGTTCATAATAAAATGTAACTTGATTCTTCTATGTATGGCCAAGAGAGGGACGAGAGAGAGAGGACGGAGTACAACCTAATCATAATAAAATGTTCTATTTAATATTATAAGCATATTAAGTTACATCAAAATCGGTGGCTTTTTTGCTACCAGTGATCCTACGCCGTCACAGAATATCTGTTACATGAAGAGACACTTTTGATAGATTAGATAGATATAATTTGAATAAAAAATGGGATTTAGGATTGAAGAAAAGGGATGACGATAAGATCGTCATTATTTAATTTTTCAACAGCCTGCCCCTGCAATCCTTCTTGTGAATATGGAGCTACCTTTAAAAAAACAAATTGTAGAACTCAAACCTTCGGCTTCTCTCGGCTGCGGTGATAGGAAGCGATGAGATGGCGCGGAATCAGAGTCATTTCCACTTCCGAGCTGTTCTGCTTCAACTTGAGGAGCTTCACCTCCATCTCGCTCACTCACTTCGGAATCGGAAGAATTTGAGGACATCTGGAAACTCGAAAAAATAATGACGATAATATTTAATGTCGTCGTTGTAGATAACTACGTCTGAGAGACACGATAACATAGTCTTACTCCCATGTGGCAAACACAATACAAATATAAATAATACGGGGGAAAACCAACCATACAAGTAAATTACAACTTTTTAAAAATATTTGAAAATTTCAGCTAGACTCGACCCAGCATCCCGTACTCCCGGGCGGTTACAGAAAAGAAAGATTTTTTTTGGAAATTTACCAACAAATGATCAGCAATTTAATTTCTTATTTTGTATTTATACTATATACACGGCAACCACAATGACGCTTTTGACGGTATGCTTACCTGCGCCGCGGCTGCATCGCGGTTATAAAACAATATTATTTAAGTACAAAAGGATGTTCAGTAGGGACCCCCAAGTCTCAGAGCCGTAAGTCAGAGCCAACGAAAATACTGTGACGCGTGTGGTGCACGCACTGATTGCGGGAGTTCAAATTTTAGCGTTGAAATTTCATTTTTCGTGCTTTATTGATTTTTGAAAGCGTGCGCATCTTAGCTTTGTTTGCAAGCGTCGCCTAAATATACTTGCTAGTTTGCTGCCCAAAACTAAGGGAATTTCGTGGTGGCGAAATTCTACAAATTGCGTTTTAAGGTGTTCACTTTTTCCACGAATTCGTCTATTTCCGCTCGCATTTGCTTGTGAAAGCGTGCCCCTCTCCAATTTTCTGGCTAGCAGAAGTTCAACACTGTGCCCGTTACCTGACAAGGAAAGAAGAAAATCCGTGGTGGCGAAATTGCGCTGTAGTTCGTTGAACATCGAGTCTTTTACGTTGTTCTTGTTCAACCATGACCCTGGGTTCATGGTCCAAAATGACGTTTGGGTTGTTGCAACCAAACCCCTAGTGGCATACTCTAATGTAACCATCGTAGTCCAACTACCGTACACAAGCTACCGTAACCCGACTACCGTATCCTGGTAGTCGTCAGTCGCAAAATTACGACTGCGTATGTTGTTTGAGTTGGGTATCAGATTATTACTGCCTCATTCGTATACCGTAACCCTGCTACAGTATCCCTATAATGGAATTCTTGCTACAGTATCCGAAAATAGACAGATCGGTCAAATTTATTATTTTTTCAACGCTTTTTTCTCACCATAGTTTACGGTTTTTTAGTCATTAAAATTTTTTCATTAAAAATATTTCATTAAAAATATGAGAAAATCAATTGCTAATCCTCCGTCTGTAAATTTCCAAAACCCTTTGATTACGGTAACCACACGGGAGGACGGGATGTAGATTCGAGTAAAATAGGTTACTCCGGTTTTTCAGCGCAGCTTGTGCGCGCGATTCCAATTGCACAAGCTGCGCGCGGGATTGTACAAGACGCGCGCCGGACTTTTTGCCGGACCTGGCTTGTTCCGTTCGAGACCTTTCAAGAGAACGCGCGATTTGTGTAAGGTGCGGCACATGCCGCGTCTTACCGTACACAAATCGCGCGCACAAGCTGCGCTGAAAACCCGGAGTATTGTGCAGGGCAGTTAATTTTTCGCACCCCGCACCCTGCACTCTGGCTGTGTGCGGTATTCCGCACCCCGAGTGTGAAATATCGCACCCCTTGTTTTAAATTTGGTATTTAGTTTTTCTACTTGTTTTTCAAACTACTGAGGTGCCAACTAATCAATTTTGATGAACCTGTCAACCCTACTTCTCCACAGAAACTCCCAGTACCAAACCTACATAGTACACATGTTGTCTCGGATCACACATTTCTTGCAATCCAAAGAAAGTTTGCAATGACATTTCTATAGTGCAATTTGTTCAATCCTCAAATTCTCGATCTTGAGAATGGCAATCGAATGCGTTGAAAAAATCTTAGTTAAAAAAACGTGCTTCCAGCCCACGGCATTTTACAGGTGGTGTAGGAGGGGCAGATCAAAAGAGAGCGTATACAGCACCCGTCAATACTGTCACCTTTGTATTTTCGACGATATCTCGGTTCAGGCTATATCTAATGTTTTGAGAGTATTAATATTTTACGATCCTTGATGATATAGTAGGGTCGAGGTCGGTTCACTTTGATCGTGCTACCACTTGCTGCTGCTGACCATCATCGACGGCCGTTCGTATGTTATCGTGTCACATACAGTGCCCCAAGTAAAGTATTCTTCGCATAATACACTGTGTTTCAGACTTGCGTTTGAATTTCCATGATGTACAACGAGGGTCGACCTACTCTTGCTAACATAGAAACACATTTTTATTTGGAGGCTCCTTCCATATCCCGAAAATGGATGTGATGGCTTTCTCGAGAACTAGGCACATCTCAACCTGCACGTGCATGCACACTATGAGAGAGAGATGAACTCGAGGAGCTTGGAGATTCGCCGTCACTAACTCTTGGTTGATCCCGTACTGGTCATCCGACGGGCCAAGCATCGATGGGCGGGTCACGTATTCCGACGGGACGACAGATGTTGCATGATCATCACTCAGAAGTTCCCTCTGCCAGACGTAGAACGGCCCATTCGATAATTCCATACCATATAGTTCACACACAGAAATTGACCACTGTGACTGAATATGACGGATCTGACCGACTCTTAGGTAAACGGCCAATTTTTCCCATACAATAAGGAGCATACTTCTTATGATCTTACATTTGAAGTTTGAACAAATTGCACTATTGAAATGTCATTGCAAACTTTCTTTGGATTGCAAGAAATGTGTGATCCGAGACAACATGTGTACTATGTAGCACAGTATTCCGCAAACAGGGGGTTTGTTCAACGAACGAGAATTCGGGATTTTGGTTACATTGGTCTCTCGACACGAAATCCCCTGTTGGATCATGGGGGTACTGTAAGTTTCAACATTGATGACGTTTCTGATTTCCTCCTTTTTTATTATTTTTCTCCGTTTATTTTGTTATTTATGTTGTGTTATCCTTGCTAAACTGGTCTAGAATATTGCGAAAATAGTATGCGAATAACGTAAATCCATCATCGACTTTTGAAATGAATATTTCGCTCGTGAAACATGTATCTTTGCTCTAAATCACTTTATTTTCTTCTTTCGCTAAACTGTTGTGTCCTCTTCAGTTCCATTGATAGCACCAGGCCATAATCGACCGGGCGGGACCCTCGCACTCCGAATATGGATGTGACATTGGAGGACGTCATCAAGAGTAGCCGGCGGGACTTGTGAGTTTACTAATTGCATCGGTATCGATTGATTTATTGGTTTATTTAGGAAGGCTGCGCGTGCTCGGTGATTAGCGGACAACCAGAATTGATGTGGCGCGGGGGCGCACTACGACTTACGTGACCAATCGAGACGAAAAGAAGTCAAGAAGGAGATATTCAATTGTCCGCAAAGGTGAGCTAAAAATTTGATTTAGTATGTTTTATGATTGAAAAACATTCTCGGGACGATAATGTGGTAAATGTATAGTAAATTGATGACTGCGGTATTTAACCTCCGTTGCACTGGGCACAATGATATTTATAAATACGGGGGAACCTATGCCCATTTTTTCCAATGACAAACACGCTATTGGTAATTCCAGGTCTCTGCAGTCTTCAACTAAGGAGACACTTATCATCTGCGTCGCCACCAACCCGAAGAAGATGCCGTACTGCTCATGGAGCGACTATCAATTCCTAACCCCCCCCCATTGATCACGATAAAGCATAATTTTGCAATAGCAGTAGAGTATTTGGGATTGAAATAGCATCCTGAAAGTCTCTAGCATGCTTTTCCTTTAATGTTGCATAATTTATTACCGGTATTGTTGATAATGCATAAATAATTGATCATACTACTCTTGTTTCGTAATGGGCAGATGGAGGATTGTGCATTATTTGCGAAACTCCGATTCTCCCAGTATGCCACCTACTCGATTTTATCGTAGAACGCTTCAAACTAGGCCCCCCTACGGCTCTCAAAACTGAGCAGTCGATGGGGTGTACAGAAGTTACGGTAACTCTGGGCAATTTTGTGGTCTGGCTTGTTTTTCGAACGATTGGAATGCTGTGGTAGGTTTGGTACTGGAAGTTTCTGTGGAGAAGTAGGGTTGACAGGTTCATCAAAATTGATTAGTTCGAAAACAGATAGAAACAATAAATACAAAATTTAAAACAAGGGGTGCGATATTTCACACTCGGGGTGCGGAATACCGCACACAGCCAGAGTGCAGGGTGCGGGGTGCGAAAAATTTATTGCCATTGTGCAGTTCAAAAACTTAGCAGTCTCCGCCCACTTTAGCGATACGGTCGTTAGTGCGAATTAGTCCATCTTTCGGAACATTATATTCCCTACTAAGGGAGACATCTTCTCTAAAATTATTTCATTCCTATTTCATAAAACGTGCATTGCACTGCTATTGAAACCACATAATAAAATCACGGAAATATTGATATGGCGTGTTAGCATTTCGCCGACTTTTTGCACAGTAGTTTCGTTATTGACGGAACGGAAAATTTACGCACAATACTAGATTTTTTTTGATAGCTGGTAGCCTTCAACAAGGCATCAGCCACGAATTGTTGTATATACTCAGTCTGAACTACGATCAATAAGTGCAAGTGAGGAATTATTGAATGAACGATTTCATTTTGATTGCAGCATGTCGAAAACAAAACGTAGAACGCTATTTTTATGATATGTTGTAGAGCATGCATTGTAGATACCTCCCTTATCAAGGAAAAAGAGGCATTGAAAGAACCAGGCGTAATACAGCCGTAGACAGCGGAAATTCGTCGAATTGAGCAACTTCGAAACAGTATTGCAAAAAACGGCTGGGAGCATTTCCTCTTCATTTCCGCCATTTAGATGCGCAAGATGATGTAGAATCAGGATCCGAATAGATCATACTTGTCCCGGGGGGTCGGGAAAGAACTATGGCGCTTTAACTGCGAAGACACTGAATTTACCGTAAGTTTGGAAGCTCATAGCAAAAAAACGGCTGGGAGGGATATTCCCAATCTACCCATACAACGATGCGCTTGGTGTTGCTGAATAGAATGGCACAAAGAATAGGGTTGTCCCGGGGGGTGGCAAAAAAGTTATGCGCGAAAAACATGGTTTTCACGATTTGAATTCCCGCAAACGTAAAAAATACAGAAAGGATTCACTGCACCCTTACCTAAATGCCGGCTTTAAACACGGTTCGGTGGTCCCTAATTATACGCTTTCGAAAAGTTGTGATGCTACTCTTTCAATTACAATGTTTGCGTGATTAGTTTATCTCTTTTTCATGCTTATAAAAAAGTGTTATTTTTCCTGTCAGGTCTCTTCACTCACATGCATGTCATACGATGGCAACAGCAGAAGATCTGAGAAAAGCGGCAGAATTCCAGTTCACCGGTGACAATGGAGATGTCTCCCCTGAGGATATTGCTACGTTCAATATGTAAGTCGAATTATATCATTTCGGTGTAAAAAGATTGAATTGCAGTCTGATATCACAGCACAAAGAACCTCTTAATGTTCTCGCGCTTAAATTGTTGACAGTGAGTACTTTCCCCTCATTGTAGTCCACATTAAAAAAAAGATCATTAAAATGTTTAAAATACTTCAGACATTCAAAAGACGCTGTAGCTGGAGCATCGCTGTTGCTCTCATTCAGATCTATGAGAACCTGTATAAGTCAAATCCGTTGGACGTACACTCCCGTGTCATCCTCATCTATCTCATATTCAGGTTACCTAACATTAAGATTCCCCGAACTCTTTCAAATTGATCTCTTTGAGAGTTGCTGAACTGGACGGGACGGACGTCAACGGTCGCAAGTTGATGCACGAAGGTCACTTATCTTTGCCTTTTCTCTTCCGAGTCGCAAGCGGAGAGGAGATATGTCGAGAACGAACGAGTGTGTCCGTAGAAAAATTTCTGGCCAAGGTGATTCTCTCCGTCCAAGTGGATGCTCTTGCTGCTAATTCCGCAGAGAGCATTATCCAGTTGGTCGATGCGAACTCGCATGAGGTAAGTCCATCTGAAGGAGGTTAAGGTCAGAATTTAAATAATTACAGGCCATTTCGTTTGACGAAGTGGTTCGATTCTTCGCTCTCGAATCTGCGCGATTTCCTCATAACTCCGAAGAAAAGGATAAAGAAGAAATGTTGGATGCTATCACTTTCAAATTGTTTAGCGGGAAAGTCCTCAAGTTAGTTCTGTTCGTAATCATGAGTTCTATTTCGTATTGCAGTATGAGTGAAAACCGAACTCTGGTCGATGCTATTTCCAAAGCTGCTCTCGACTCCACTCTAATTCACAAATTTGGAGAGTTACCTATGAAAAGTATTTCTAAGCTAATCGGTAAGCTCCCGTAAATATGAAGTGTTAGGAGAAAAACTATTTTAGAGGAAAACGTGAAAATCGCTGCAGAAGTCGTTTACAAACTGGTGGAGAGAGAACCGGACACCATCCACTAGTGAATCCATACTTCATGTTTTAATTTACCTTATATAATTTCAGTTATATGTCGATAATGATGGAGATGGAGTTAAGTGTACAGTGCATTGAAAGTGTTCTCAAATTATATACGGTAATATATAGTCTGAATAATTTATCTATTAGATCAATTTTGAGGGAAGTCTGTCTATCGATAGAGATCCGCTTCGTGCATTCGTCTCCCATTGTCTCGCAGCGTGCGATGATGTGAACACAAGTGCATCCAAGCAAAGTCGGCAGGTATGGTAGCTAAATACTGTAGTTATCATGTTGCTCCATAATATTTCATACTCCTGCAATTTAGCAAGTGTTGACATGATAAATGATTGACTGATGATTGAACTGGTATATCTATTTGATCAATTATTTTTTTACCTCTTAGTAGTGGTGTAGACGTAGGCGGTACGGTAGTTAAGGGCTCGGTTGTAATAATATAAGAAGTAATTTTAGGTGCGTATGGTGTGTCTCTTCGTTTCCTGTCTTCTCAAGAAGGATATACTTCCTGCCGAACAACAAATGACGGAGCTATCCAATTTCGTACTCAACCATTCTAATCATAGAGATACTACTAATCTCTATCAAGTAAGTGATGCTATTACCAATGTTTTGTTGTTTGCACCTTTGAAATGAAAAATTTCATATCACAATATGTAACATTTATTCTCGTTTTTGAGAAAAATTACAGAAATAACAATCGGTAATATTAGCCTATACTAATTATATAAAACTTTTTAAAATAAAATGTTCCGAAATGTGTCCTTTCCAAAACAAGTTCAACGGACAGTGTTGGGCTAGAAACCCGATATCGGTCGGCGGCCCGCAAAATATGGATCGGGAGTCCGGAAATTTGAAAATATGGCTAAAATTAAGAAAGTTCAGATATTATTCAAATGGTGAATGAAATATAATTTTTAATAATATTTTTCGATCTCCTTCGTAAAATGTTTTGCGTCCATAAAGGGGTTGGGAGGAGCATGCAAATTCGATTGGAACTGTGTCTCTAACACACATTCACTCACCCTCTTACCCTGGCCCCTTTCTGGAGGTTGGTAAAGATAACGCACAACTTGCAGCTTGTGGCCGTGCGCCGTCCGATAATGCACCCCCACACGAGCACCGTCCATAAATTGAAATTGAGCCAACTTCAAGATGCACGCTATACACAGATCCACTATCGCTTTTCTTTCATTGACTTGTTTGCTTCATTTTTTCAGGTGTGGCATCGCCGTATTGTACAAATTCTCATTGATTGGATTGGTGTAATTGCATCTTCATAACGATTCTAATTGTTTTCTCTGTTAGCTTTTTGCATAACCAACACTTTATTTTTTTGCTATATAATTTTAGTCTCCTTCCTCATTGTCATGTCGAATATATAATATATAACATAAAATATGTGTGTACTGTATAAAGTTTGCATCTTCTTATTGTTGTCTTGTTTAATGCATAGGACACAATACAGATTAATGAGCACATAGTATTTCAAAGACAATGTATTTTTTTGTGTGTGAAATAGTTTTATAGAAACATAATATAATGAAAGAAGCACGCAAAAGAGTCGAAGAAGAATAAAGCAGAAGAAAATTTTTACAAAATACAGTTTTACCCGAAAAATCACATAGTGATCGCAAACTGATGTTAAATTCATTCAACTAACTTTAAACAGCCAATAACCCTTTCATTTTTTCCCCTGGAGTTTTTGCGATCCTGCGCTTTTAATCAGCGTAAAAAATGCTCAAGAAATGTGTATTTCATTTTATGTTTACTTCAAAATTGACGAAATTAGAGGAACCCTAGATCGCACCGAGATCTGCTCATTTTGACCAGATTTCGGGGCATCTCGTGGACCTTCTATTTTTGTCAATTTTGAAGTAAACATAAAATGAAATACACATTTCTAGAGCATTTTTTACGCTGATCAAGAGCGCAGGATCGCAAAAATGAAAGGGTTATTGGCTGTTTAAAGTTAGTTGAATGAATTTAACATCAGTTTGCGATCACTATGTGATTTATCGGGTAATACTGTATTTTGTCAAATTTTTCTTCTTCTTTATTCTTCTTCGACTCTTTTGCGTGCTTCTTTCATTATATTATGTTTCTATAAAACTATTTCACACACAAAAAAATACATTGTCTTTGAAATACTATGTGCTCATTAATCTGTATTGTGTCCTATGCATTAAACAAGACAACAATAAGAAGATGCAAACTTTATACAGTACACACATATTTTATGTTATATATTATATATTCGACATGACAATGAGGAAGGAGACTAAAATTATATAGCAAAAAAATAAAGTGTTGGTTATGCAAAAAGCTAACAGAGATACAAATTAGAAGCATTACGAAAGTGTAATTGAACCAATTCAACAGAACATGCGTACAATACGAAGAGGCCACACATGAAAAACTGAAGCGAACAGGTCAATACAAGAAAAGCGATAGAGGGTGAAAGCTGCGTATAGCGTGCATCTTGAAGTTCATTCAATTTCAATTTATGGACGGTGCTCGTGCGGACTTGCATTGTCGGACGGCGCACGGCCACCAGATGCTGCAAATAATCTTTTCGTAATCATTCCAAACATCCAGAAAGAGGCCAGGGTGAGAGATTGCATAAAGGTGTGTTCGAGAGAAATTATCGATTTTGCATACTCTTTCACTCTCAACCCAATTCTGGAGGTAAAATATTTGACGAAATAAATCGATTTAAAAAAATTCATTCTCAATTTTACCAATATATGCATTGTATTTATTTAACTATTTTAAATTATATCTGATCAAATTTTTACATGGATGCATATTTCCATACATATTTAAAATATTTTTCCTATAAAAGAATAGAACTCTGAAAGTTTCAGAATTTACTGAAAAAATTGAATAGAACTCTGAAATACATAGTTTCAGATTTTTTTAAATTTTCGATTTCGGTAATTTTTGAAAATTGCAAAACTTTGGAAAATTGTATCTCGAATTAATGACTTGCATACTTCCTGTAGAATCCAAAATTCTAACCATATTACAGAAGTTTTGAAAAACGGTATGGTAAGAGGAGCACCTAGAGTATTTATTTGTTTGCATCTCGAAAAAGATGCACCCTAACATATACGATTTTTAAGCTATTTGCCGGAATTTAAAAATCTACTTGTCCGATCTGGAAAGAAAATAATTAAATTTTAGCTTATTTTTCACATCATATCACGCCTCTCACGAGAGGCTCGGACTGGACTTGGCACAGTTGTAAATTTCAATGTTGAGATTTTCACGTTTTGGGGTGCCATTAGGTCCTACTAAGACCCCTGCGAGCTATTATGCCACAGAAGTCATTCCTCGGGTTGCTACTGCTACTGTACGGTGGCGTCTGCTACCTTTGAAGCCGTCTTTCGATGTTTCAAAGTGGTTTCTGAGAAAACTTTTCGATTAGAGCTAGTGTTACTTTTCTATGCTCTTTCGACCCATGCCGCTCATTTTCCCATTCGTGATTGAATTTGCATAATAACTAACTTTTTTGAATTTCTAAAAATCTGTTCGAAAAACCCGCATTATTATTTTCTAATTGCCTCCGGCAGGTCACAAGGATTCGAATGATATGTCTATGCTCCCCCAACTCGGGAGATGATGCCACATTTCATATGAAAATATACAATTTATAGTGTTTCCACTCATTAGTTGCCAATCGCACCGCTTCATTCGCGTGAAATGAGTGCTCAGATCGTGCGAGAACAATGGAAGGACGAGTCATTTCTCACTTGAAAGTCGAGTGATTCGGTGTGAAATGTCGGGAATCGATAGCGTGGACACATTTTCACATGAAATATGCGATCATCTCCCGAGTTGGGGGAGCTTAGACATATCATTCGAATCCTTGTGACATTCTGTAGACTATGGCGAATTAAAAATGCGGGTTTTTCGAACAGATTTATGTAAATTTGCAAAAGTTAATTATTATGCAAATTCACAGACCTATCGAAAAACAAACGAAATAGGTCGAAAGAGCATGGAAAAGTAGCCCTAGCCCTAAGAGAAAAGTTTTCTCAGAAACTTCATTAGGACATCGAAAAACGGCTCCAAAGTTCAAGGGTAGCAGCTTACAGTAGCTGTATCTAAGCGGGAAATTATTTCTGTGACATAATACCTCACGAGGATTTTAGTAGGACCTGGTGGAACCCAAAAACGTGAAAAAATAACTATCCAAAAATGGGCTCTGTGCCAGAATAATGCTATTCTGGGCCGAGCCTCTCGTGAGAGGCGTGATATTTATTTTAAATTGCAAATATTATTCTGATAATAATTGAAGTAGTTACTTTAATGTAAATAAGGTATTCAGAGTTCAATTAACCGATTGGGACCGGAAAAAAACTAGTTTGGCCGCCTCGGCGGCCCGCAAATTTTTTCCTCGGCGGCCCGCAGCCTGAAAAAAGTCCGAGTTTCCAGCCCAACACTGTCAACGGAGCACATTTTAAACTAGCTGCTTTATGAATGCTCTCCAGCATATTGTGGTAGATAAATAATTAGTTGTCCGTTACATGCCCGGGACCATCACTGACCATTTCATCCTCAAAACCACCTGCGGCGCACGGCATTCTACATGGGGTTAGGAAGAGAGGTAGATAAATGAAAGAGCTTCTCTCGTCAGATCTAATCGATAGAGCGAGAGACGGGAGGTAATGAGATAGTTTGCATGTTGGCATTCTGCCACACGTAGCAGGGTGAACCTGGTTCCCACACGGAAATATTCAAAATAAATGCCGCCAAAACGCAGTGCGGTGTGCGTGTTCTTTATTCTGGTTTTTCTGCTCCATTGGGGTCCCAATGGGGAGGTTGAACGGCTTGGGATCCCATTGGGGGAAATTCTCGGGGGCCCATTAGGAGAAGGTTGGGATCCCTTTGGGAAGGTACCGCTGCTTATTTGTCTGTGTGCGATATTTCGCTGGTTAATTGACACAACGTTTATCTTCAAATATCGATACAAATGTGAGAAACTCTCAACAATGTTACATCTGAACATTCATGAATTACTGATTGGTCGTCGTCCCTTTATAAAATTCTAATAGTCTTCTATAAAACCGGTACATCTGCTTGAATAAGCACGAGCCATCTGAAATGCAGTATTCCTCGCGAGATAATGGGACCTACCTGTGGCCATTGACTCCTTTTGAAAATAAAATGAAATAGAAGCGAAATTATGAGTGGTCGCAGCCGGGGGTCGACGGATCAATCAAAAGTGTACGTGATGAAAAGAGCAACGCATCATCAAGCGCGCCAAAATTGATTCTCGCATTCGTGAACATTGGTATCCCAGTTGGGCGAAAAATGGGACAGAAATACCAGAGTAACTGCTATTTACCCTCCACCTGTTTAGTACCTGCGGCAGGCACATTTTAGGTACCGTTTTCCTGTGGCATCCATGCCCGGATATTTCTGAGTGCATTTGCTGGCAGAATGGGGGTCTATTGTGCGGCCTTTTAGTAGAGGATCAATGGGGGGGGATTTGACCTCGGAAAGTCCCGATTTGGAGTGAGGGGTTAGTAAAAAAATAGAACCTTTATTTGACCTATTTTATCCAGAGTTGTTTTTTTCTCAGAGCCACTCGAGTAGGGATAGGCTATGAACTTCGAAGACACTGTTTCAAAGATTTTCAGTATGGGGACCTGTGAATTTTATACCAAATTATTATTTTCGAAAAAAAATTTCTTTTGTTATTATAATCGCGGATCGCCGCTGTGGAATGATCTGGCCCGATTCGGGCCTCCGCTCGATATGAAGCCGTTTGCCTAAGAATCGAGTGAGGGTCGGCACAGTAAAAAAATGTCGATTCTCTGAAACTCTGGAAATAGTGCTGATGACGATTCAAGGGTGCTGATGACGATGGTAATATTCATTTTTCATCTGGGGCGCCAGATGTCGTCGCGTTGTAATCACTTTTCGGCAATATCTCCGTTCCTGTTAATGATAATTTTTTGTCAATTTAGTCCCTAGTGCAGAATTTGATGGCGGTCATTCTTTTTAGTTTAGTTTATTTCATTATTAAAAATAATTTTTAAAAATACATCTTTTCTCAGAGCCAAGACTATGTCTGTTAATATACACAGATCGGGCCGGCGTGACGAGAGGAATACTGACAAAAATCTTGAGAAAATTTAAGGGTCAGATCTCGATTTAAGCACAAAAAAGTGTAACGAAATTGTGAGCAAATGGGCGATCTTCCCCCTTCTTCCTCCTCTGACATGTTTGCACCCTCTCGCTGATGCACGATCTCTCTTCATCCTCTCCCCTCACTCTGGCAGTGTCCTCTCTTCCTTGGCATCGTAAGGCGAGAGAGCGTGTTGATTGAAGAGGGTGCAGACAGGTCAGACGAAAATGGGGCGAGATGATCTCCCCCAAAACTTACAATCTCAATACACTATCTGTGCTTAAATCGAGATCTGACATTAAAATTTTCTCAAAAATTTTGTGTGGATTCCTCTCGTCGCGCCGGTCCGATATGTGTATATTAACAGACAAACTCTTGGTTCTGCGAAAAGTTGTATTATTAAAAAAATTATTTTTAACAATTAAGGAAAATAGACTAAACAGGAATGATCGCCATCAAATTCTGCACTACGAACTGAATTGGCGAAAAATTAGCATCGACAGGAACTGAGAAATTTGCTGAAAAGTGATTGCAACGGGCGCCCCCAGATGAAAATTGAATATTACCATGGTCATCAGCACCCTTGACAGAGTTTCAAAGAAACGATTTTTTTGACTGTGCGAGACCTTCCCGGATTCACTCAATTCTAAGGCAAACGGCATCATATCGAATATATAGCCGAACTTTGCTCTCGCGGGTGGAATTCAGAGGGCACTTTCAGACGCACATACACGAGAGAAAAAAGGCGTTTCATGAAAAATCGATAGCAAGCAAAAAAAAACCCTTTCGAACGATAATTTGCAAAAACACCTTATATTTTTCAACGAATTCGGTAGCAAAAAAATCCACTGCTGTGCTATGATCGTTTATCTGGATTCCTTTGTTATAATATGAATCTTGTTTCTTTCAGGCATTAACCGAGGCGAGGTCACGGTTCGGATCTACTAGTTAATCTGATAGATAGATTGGAATAGATTTAGATGGTTTATTTATGAAATGTTTCTTATTTCTCATTGTTGTTGCCTTATTTATTGAATACGTTGCAATGTGTCCATTGGGCAATGAATGGTTCTAGTATGTGTGATCTGGTGGTTTTTTTCTTATACTACAGTACCTCTCCGTATGTTATGCTCACTGTGTGTATTATGCTCATGCAACTGAATTTTCGTATCAAATTGTAAATCAATCGCGAGCCGGACAGGTTTCTTTTGTTCCCAACAAAAGTTAAAATTTTGTAATTATTAATCAAAGATCCCCGACATTCTGTGATAAATCTAGGATAATATTTTTGTATTCTTCTGTTGTCTTAGTGAGGATCTCCTTGTCATGTCGACCATTCTTACAGGGGTTTATGGAATAATTGGATCAGTATGTAGTTTGAAAGATTGCAGAAATATTAGTATCTTTTTTTCAGAATGGAGGAGTGTGAGACAGCCCCCTTTATCTCGTTCCTTTCATCTCTTCCACATGATGAACGGAGTATTCTTCTCTCCGATCCTCCATCGTGTCTCTTCTTATTCCGACTTCTCTCTCCTTCCACTCAATCATTCATTCTCACACTCATCTGGGAATCCACTCAGTTAGTTACGCTGCAATCTCATAATATTACACATTTTTCAATTTATTTGACGTTAAAAATCGTCGAAAAGGACCGAAGTATGTAAATTTTCTGTAAAAAAAAAACTTGCTAAGGACTGACGCGTTGCATACCTATGCATATAATAATAAATTGTTGTATTTCGTTTTATTTTTGTTTCTGTAGGATCTTATGCGAATATCACATGCTTTGTTGATTCTTTTGCAGTCCCTCAATATTGCTCAGGCAAATCGTTTGCAATCTAATCAGAAACTATTGCGATCTAATTTGAACAATTTTAGAAGCAACCATGGCCAAATTAGATCGCAAAATCTCCTAATTAGATTGCAAAATTTTCTGATTAGATTGCAAATCTTCATATTCGTCTAATTAGATTGCAATATTTTGTTATTAGACTCAAAAAAATTCTGATTAGATTGCATAATTTAATAATTAGATTGCAGAATTTCCTAATTAGATTGCAAAATCTTTGAAATTAAAATATAATATTTTCGAATTAGATTCTAAATTTGTAACACTACTTTGGTAATTTACTCCCCTCATCATATTCTCCAAATGGGCCGACCACTCATCCCGTAGAGGGTGGTCGGACCCTGATCCCACTATCCCATTGAGGAGATGAGTGAAATCAATCCAAAAAAGGCTGTTTAGATTCAACAATTCAGCCTTGAGTGAAAAAGAACAGGAAATAAACCTGCCTGAATAACATCGCAACTTAAGGTTTGTGTACCCTCGGCGTGTCTTACACGAGACGGGGTTGACAAAAAAATTCGAATCTGATTAGATTCAATTTAGATTATAAAAACTTCTAATTAGATTGCAATGTTTCGAGTTTACTTTTGAGTCTAATTCGATTCAAATTAGACTCAACTTCTGTTTGAATCTAATTAGATTCGAATAGCTCTCCAAAATAATCTTATTAGATTCCAAACAACTTCCTTTTCTAATTAGATTGCAAACGATTTGCCTGAGTGATTGCAATCCAACAACAATGATTTGTTTTCGAAATAATTCGCGCAAAATACCAGGAAATTTGTTTCGAAATTAACAACAGAGGTATATGGTATTTCGAGTCCAACGGTATCGCAAGTAGTGCGGGAATATCGCGTATTCATAAAATCACACACCTCCCCCCAGTCCTGACCAAAAACGTGATCGAGATAAATATTTGAATTCCCACACACGGTTTTCTCTAATGTATCCGCTCCCATTGATTATATTCATTTGAAATTCGGAGAATAGAATTTGTAGATCAGGGCTGGGCGTAAATTGAAAATTTTACTGATCCGTAAAATTTACGGATATTGAAAACCGTAAATTCCGTAAAATATTTCAACCCTGATATTTAAATGACTATTTTTAGGATGGTTCCTTCGAGTAATAAATCGAATTTACGCTTATTAGAAACATTCCGTAAACTTCGATTGGTTATGCTACTCCTACTTACGAAAAAAACAAATAAGGACTACATTTCTTGTCTGAATAAAATAACTATTCAAATAGAAAAGTTCAGAAAGAAATAATTATTTTACGGATTAGGTCCGTAAAATCGTAAAACCCGTAAACATAAAATCCCAGCCCTGTTGTAGATGTCTTTGCATCTATCTACAGTCAAAATTTGGAAAGTCTACATTCAAGGAGATCCCACATATTTTTTTAACGAAAACGAAAAGTACGGGATTTCAAATCTTTCCATCGATCTCGGTTTTGTCCGGGGATTTAGGAACGGGCGCGTGATTTTATGAGTACGCGATATTGCCGTAGTACCAGCGACGCAGTTGTGCTCAAAATTCAGTATACCGCTGTTGTCAATTTCGCAACTACTTTTCTGGTATTTCTGTGGTAAATTTCGGGCACTTATCTCCTATACTCGATTTTAGAATATCAAAATAATCAGCAAAGCACTCGATATTCACATAACACCCTTCAGTTACAAAAAATAAACGATTTCGATATTCGTGAATTTCGATTTTTTTTCAAAAAAAATTAAGGTCGGTAGAATTCGTAATGCAAATCACGGATATCAAAACAGAAAATCGAATGGAGTGACCATTCTCGAGACACTCTTCCTCAAAGTTGCGCATTTTATAGCGAATTTCGGTCAATTTACCCGGCGAAAATGGCTCACCGTAGGGTTACTGTAGCCTAGTTCATTCAATTCTTTATTTATTCGTTCTGCGACTTCTTTGAAAGGAGATATGATTTTTCAAAGCTCGGCATTGCATTGATGTACCGGCGCTACGGTTTTTATCCCGCTAAACACAGTAATGGAACGCGAGTACCTTTTAAAAAATCTTAACTCTTTTATAAAAAAAAACGTTAAAAATATGCGATTTGTTGCATTCTAATCAGATAAGAATTTTCGTTAAAATAACAATTATTTTGCAGTGCCAGTTCCCTTCACATAAGTCAACTCAGTGCAATTGCAAGCTAGAGTTATCTTGTGGAAATGGTTAATTTTGCAGATCGATATCTTTCTCTTCGCGGAGAGATTCGGATACATGTTCCATTGCTCTTCTGAGAGAACTCGATATTGTGAATGAGGATGAGAATGGGAAGATTGTACTCAATGTGAGTACTTTTAATGAATGAATCTAAACAATCATATCACTTTTATCACGAGAGGTCCCACTCACAATCATAACAATCCGGCCCTCCCAAGTTTTTCGATATGTATATTTTTGCACTTTCGGATGCTCCATGGTCTAACTAAGATTCCTTTCCGTTGAAGGAAAATGTATGGTAGATGTATTTCCTAGTAATTTCGAAATATTAAACTTGGAAACCTTTAGCCTTCGTTCCGTCGTGGATATTTGAGTGGAGCAGTGCAGGGATCTCATCGATCTTCTCAATTCTCTCCTCATTCTGACACTGGAAAAGACAAAAAGAACAAGGAGAAAGACGTTGTCAAAAAGAGCAACGAGCGTTGGGAATGTGTATTGAGGTGAGTAGCTGCTACTGCTGTCCGATACTCTGGTTTCTCTCCACCAGTAGTACCACTAGTGCAGCGGCTTCTACGAGTAGTACCACCAGTTGCTGAGGCGGGCATATCGTAGACTCATCTCACCAGTGGTACCACCAGTTGCATCCACTAGTAGTACCACCAGTTCAGCTGGCGCGCTCTAGGTGAATTGGCGCGCTCAAGAAGTGCGCTAGTGCGGAATTGCACATTTCAACGTTTTCTTCAATTGTTTGGCTGATTTATCGATTGTCACGTCTATTTCTTGCTGTATCGCTGCCTAATATTGGGATACTCCATTTGATCAAGAGTGTCTTCGATAAGAATGTGAGTTGGTTCTACTACTGCCATGATGAAAAAGTATGTCTTCAGATTGATCTACCGCTCTTTTTTCACTTGAAATACGGAGGTTTTCTACATTACCATGTTGGTACTATGTCTACATAATGCAGGTTAGACCTTTTTGTTTCAAAATGTGCCTTTCAGAGGCTACTCTAACTATTCTGGAGACATAGAGGAGAATATCGATGATATTGCTGATTATTTTCGCTGCTATTGAAGAAGAGCTTTCTATTCGCCTGAAGAAGGATATTGACCTCATATAGAAGCTCTACTAGCCATCATACCATCACTATTGTATCGTATAATTGCGAGATTCGGTTGATAAAGCACATTCGTATTGCTCGATTCCACTAGTAGTACCACCTGTACGACGGGGCCACTAGTAGTACCACCAGTGCGCGCACTAGTAGTCTACCCTATATGTGAGCAACTGGTGGAGATACTAGTGGTACTACTGGTGGAGAGAAACCAGAGTAGGAAAGAGTGACGTCACAGGATGGTTGCCTCGATATCAGATTCCTCGCCCTCCCTTCTGACTCCACAATGACAAACGTGTCATCGACAACTCGAGATGTTCTTAATCATGCGGGATTCACAAGTGGCCATGGGAATGAGATGGATATCACCAGCAAAGGCTTCCAATTTCTTCTTCTTTCTCCTGTCCGACAGATTTGGAGTTACGTAATTGGTGAGTATTGCAATATCACTGTTAAATTGGGATGAATTTATTTTTCATTTTTGGGATGAAATTTTTTCCTGTCTTCGATTTCAATTTAACTTAGTATATCTGATGCCGTTGCGTACGAATCGTGAAGAGGCCGGTACAGTAAAAAAATGCAAATTTTCTGAAAATCTGGGATTTGAGGTTATCGAGGGTGCTGAGACGATAGTCATGCTCATTTTTTTCTCGTGGAGCACCCATTGGCGCCAGACGGCGACGCGTGGAAGTAACTATTTGTTGATTTTCTCGGCCCCAAATAATGCTAATTGTCTGTCCTTATCTGGTGCATAATTTGATTGCGGTGACGTCTGTCTAGTTCAACATTCATTTTTTCTCTAGTTTTTCCGAGTTTGTTTAAATTTTTGTTGTTATTTAAAACTGAGATTCTTTACATTCAATCAACTGCAGGATGCAGCTACAATTGCCTGAATGTCAATTTGAAAGAGATCGCCGCGAAATCGCAGAAAAAAACGTTTAAAAAATAATAAGAATTTTGAGCTGCTACAGTATACCGATCAGGGTGACCCTTTCCGAGATTATGGTAAATGTGGGGCTAATTTTTAGACGTTTTCTTATTCGAACTAATAATCAGCAGTCTCATCTGCGTCGAATAAAAATATTTTAAAATATCTAATTTTTCATGGGTCGGCAACTTTAATATAATAAATGGCGGAGATTGTGTAGAAGTAAAAGGACGCTTGTTCTTGCAGGCCAATCATACCCGCGTGACAAGACTATTCTAAATCTATATTTTGAGCGAAAGTTAGCTTCAGATCGCCAAATGGGCTGGGGTATAGTGTATTGAGATGGTACGAAAAATAGGCAATTCTCTCCCCTCATCTATTTCCTACGCTCTCTCGCCTCCTCATCAAAAGAGACAACGGAAAAAGTTACAGGGTAGACGGGAAGGTTTGAGAGAGCGTGGGAAATCGAAAGAGTGCAGAAAGACGGGGGAGGGGGAAGGAGAGAGGGAGAATTTCCTATTTTACTTTCAGTCTAAATACACTATGCCCCATCCCATTTGGGGATCTGATGCTATATTTCGCGAAATATATAAATTTGAAATCGTCTCATCACGCTGGTCCGAGTCATCGCCATCAAATTTTGCACCGTGCATAATAACGGCAAAAATTAGCACTTTTTGGTGCCGAGAAATTCAACAAAACTTGATTTTAACGCGACGCCGTCTGGCGCCAATGGGCGCTCCACGATAGAAATTAGCATTCCTATCGCCATCAACACCCTCGATAACCTTAAATATATGACGCTGTTTACGTTACGATCAACAAATAGATCGAACAAAATCGAAAATCGAAACGCTCAAAACTTCGTCCTTGGGATAATTTTCGATGCTGAACACGCTGGCGCAATCGATTTCACAATCAGACTTCCGTGGGTATAGACCAAAAATGTATGTTCCCACAAGGCCCAAATGTTGTTTGATTTTACAGTTTTAGGGTGAAAACCCGAAAATGATGTCTGATGTTTCGAAGTTTCACCTCAAAAATTCAAAATGATGTCTGATGTTTTGGAATTTCACCTCAAAAAGTCAAAATGATGTCTGATGTTTCGGAATTTCACCTCAAAATGATGTCTGATTTTACGAATTTTCATCTCAAAGAAGTTAAAATTATGTCTGGGTTTGTTCCGTGGGACGAACTTTTTGGTCTATGTCCGTGGGCGCCGATATGGCGGAAAACTAGTTTATTTTTGTTAGATCAAGGTTTTTTGGGGAAAATGCGAGGGGAAATGTTCTCATCGAACAGAGTTATGACCCTTCAAATAAGTTGTTCATAAAATCGATAATTTCTCGTATGTATGCCAAGGTAAATTTAAATCGAGCGCGCATTATATTTTGGCAGCATTGTCTCCTACACTTTCTCAAAAGATGTGTGATATATCCAGAGACTGGTTATAAATTCGTGAGAGGTGTTTCTGTCTTTGTACTCGTTATTGAAAGGTGGGAGGTGAGGGTGTTTGATGGATTGGGGAATGCATACGAAATATAGAGACGAATGGTGCCAATTTGTAGAATTACTTCGGATGGAATTGGGAGCAAAAAGGAAAGTGAAAGATCTGCTAGACGTTCTACTCAGAATGACGCTTTGTGTTGATGGTGAACCGGAAAGGAGGAGTTTCAAGGTAAGTGAATGGAGGATACTATATATCACGATAATATTGTTTGTGATATATTGTACAAATCGTATATCAGTTTTCTTCAGTTTCTAGTACTACTTGTATTGCTCAATAAGGGCATGTGTATATGTGATCCTTAGCTGTTTCGCCAGCTCCTGCTCACTGCTGCAAATTTTTGATAGTAGCATTTTGCAATGTGAAAACAGCCTTCAAACTGCTTCAATTTAGATGCAACGTGAGTTTTAGAAACCCTATAATAAATATACATTCGATACGTAATCATATTAATTGTTGATAGGTTGTTGTGTTTACAATAATTTATTGTCCCGGGAAAATCATTTTTTTATAGATTTAACATTTGCAGATGGATAATTCGTGGAATGAGCGACAGGTGAACTTTGTGAATCACTTGAGAGAATTAGGACTCATTTTCATTCGGAAGAGGAAGGATGGGTTTGTTATTATTTTATTTTATTCCATATTTATCTGATATTGTGTGAAATATAAGTTAAACTTTTGAGATTCTTCTATTTAACTCCACTTCTCGCCAATCTTTGCCTCGCTCATCAAAATGATTCAATGGTTCACAAGGTATAACAAATCACATTTGGAGAGAACAAACGATTGCGATATTTAGAGATTGACAAGTTATCACTACTTTTACCTCTTTCGTGGGATAGTACGATACATCTGAATTTTTTTAAAAATCATATTATGCAGAGTGGGTCTTTGATGGTGGAAACGAATTTCCGTGTTTATGCGTACACGTCCTCCTCTCTTCAACTTGCAATTCTATCATCTTTCACAAGCATGACTTACCGGTGAGTTGAAGAAATGGACGAAGGCCAATCAATCAATTCTATCTAGATTTCACGACATGTCAGTGGGAATTCTAACTCGAGATTCAGTAAGGAAAGCTCTTCAGGTGACGTTGTCAATTTTTTCTCAATTTATCATGTTATTTGAGGTGGGAATCACGGCAGATCAGATAATATCATTCCTCAAGACGAATTCGCATCCCGAATCTGCAAATTCAGCACTTCCCATTCCCATTACAGTGTCCGATCAGATACGGTAATGTCGCGTTAAGACATAGGAAAAAATTCCGAAACGTTGAGATCTTCCTGTTTAAAAAATCCACGACCAAAAAGTTGAATGTATCTCAATTCTGAATACCCGCATTTATCGATTTCTTCAATGGGAGACGAAACAATCGATAGAAACACATAATTCGGGAATTCAAAAATTCCATCTGTCGATCGGAATTTTGAACAGGCAGGTGAAAACTTTTCGGATCTTTCTCGCATGTTTTAACATCTCATTATTTACTCAAACCATTTTCGAAATGATAGACCAAAAGGTATGTTCCAGGGAACAAACGCAGACATCATTTCGGGGTTGCGCCTGGTTTAATATCCCGGCTGCAGATTTTTAACAAGCGTCTGCACATTTTTCTGATGTAATCAGATATGGGCTTTCAGCTAAACACAAAATTGGGAAAAAATATTTTCAAAAATATTTTCGAAAATATTTTTGAAAATGTAAAATTTTGAAAAAAAAATTTGTTTTAATATTTTGAGCACAATATGGGTTTTGTAGTAGCCAAAAACTGATAATTGATCCTTTTTGTCGTGACAGACTAAAAATAACACATTTTAAAATTCTTCATGGAACATACGATTTTGGTCTATGTTCGAAATAGTCATGATACATTTAGACTGTGGGAAGACGAAAGGAAGCGATTGCTATATCAAGATGCCACTCTCTATTCAGGATTCGAGAGTGAAAAGGTTGTATTTCTTATAAAACCACGGGTCTCTTATAATGTAGATATTACATTTTTTAAACTATAGTTGTTATTGAGTTAGGATAGAATGCTTCTCATGAGAGGGTCAAACTACTATTGTTTATTTTAGTGGCTTTTCAGATACCTTAGGGTCTAGCGGAGATCCCATCACATCGTTTATCGAACAGTACTACAGTAGTGGTCTTACAAGAAAACACAAAATAAAATAAGGGATCAAATTATTCGCATTTTTCCGTTCGTAGTAATCTTCTCTCCCCTCAAAACGGAAGAAACTGCACCGCGTCCGAGATTTTCCGGGAGAAAATCCGGACAGGCTGCCTAATCGTTGGTTCTCAACGAAATCGTCCAAAACTTGTAGTACGAGGGTTTCACCGAAATTCGAGAAGACGGGCGCGAAGAATAAGTGATCAATTAGACCCCTAAAAACGAAACCTGCTCTCCAGAGTCTCCTTAAACACCCCGAAATGTAGAAACCTACCTTAGACCATCAAAAAAATCTAAAACCTGCCCGACAAATTGTCCATGCTACTTTGCTTTTTGACCTCTGTGTGAGTTTCGTAGTGTGTTGCGCGCCACCAGTAGTACGGTAGAATTTTTGTCAATATGCACGAGCTATTGAACACGTTTTTCTTGTATTTCCTCCATTTGATTATATCCTTCTCTATTTTGTAAATAATAAAGAGTGCCTAATAAGGGTGTTCAAAATCCAAAATAATGAAGAAAAACGTCAAAATAAAGGAAATACAGAAAAAACACACATGAATTTTCGGGGGGGGGGGGCGTGACAAAACCGCAACGGACAAAAACCGCAACGGTTTATAACTTTGTTCAAACTTGACGAACCTGTATGAAATTTTTCCCTGTTGGTTACATGCTAACCTGCATCGATTCGGCCTGTTATTTTTTTTTTATTTCTGACCATTTTGAATTTTCGACTAATTAGAGAAAGTTTAATTAGCTAATTGGTTAATTTGTGGGTTTGAAAGCCCTCGCGATTCTGATCATGATAACACTTTGGTTGAGCAACGTAGGTAGGTTTAGAGCAGTTATAAACCTCGTTGCGGTTTTTGTACGTTGCGGTTTTGTCACCCCCCCCCCCCCCGAATTTTCACTAAACTACCGTACTACTGACGGCACACTACGCACTACGAAATTCTAATAGTCTGATACAGTACTTTCCAATCAATATTTGTCTTAGTTATAAATTTCTCTGAATACTTCGTACTCCAAGGTTTGAACGATTTCGTTGAGAACCAACGATTAGGCAGCCTGTCCGGATTCTACCGGGAAATTCCCGGACGCGGTGCAGTTTTTTTCCGTTTTGCTTGGTCAGCTGGAATTCCCCCATAAATGTTGCCTCTTTTTAACACTACACGAACCAGGTTTGAGCCTCAGGGCACTAATTCGAATAATTTTATAAATGGGTACTTGGGGTGTTCCCATGATATGCTGGTCCAAATCGAAAGTCCCAGCACGGATGTGCGTAAGTATCTTAGTTGGACCCTAAGGTGAAAAAACCTTAGTTCGGAAAAGAGTATGTGGTCCAGGATGTTGAGAAAATGCTTCGATGTTGGTGAGAAGCGTGATAGATAAATAGAGGAGAGTGTGATGAACGAATTGCTTTGAGGAATATGAAGATGTTCTTTCGTTTGCTGAGAGGGAAGATATTCTTCTTCTTGCTGATTCGAGTAGAAAGAATGTCGTTGTGACGAGTGAAGGACACGAGAAGGTCAAAGCATGGTGGAAGAGAAGAAATGAAGCTACTTAGAGAGAGATAGAGAGTCACACGATAAAGTATTACTTTTACTCCCCTGATATACAATAACTGGAACAAAGAGATATAGTCTGAATAGCGACATCTTCTTTCCGATAAACCAATCAACTCTCTCCACCTTTTCCTCTTTGCATCTCACGGTTAAATGATTCCATGAAGCGTGGAGAGGTCTCGAATTGAATGCTTATTCCGCCCCCCTTCTTTCCCCTCCAGACCCTAACCCTCCATTCCTACCTCCCCCTCTCACTCTCCCTTCCCCTCCTCCCCCGTACTCACAACCTACTGCCATTGATCTCTCCGTCGAATATCGAACACCGCCAGTTTCTCTTTCTATTTCGTCTTCCTTCTCCGTCCATTCAAAACAAAAAGAGTGAGAGAGGGTGAGACTCGATTCTCTCCCCCCCCCTCCCTTCCTCCCCTCTCCTCCCTTTCCCCCTCCCTTCCCTCTCTTCTCCCATCCACAGCAGCCGACACCATGTTCCTCTTCACTCTTCTTCACATTGTGTCATTCTCAATGGCAGATCGTGAGTTGTATCCACTCATTGCATCATCACTATGTAATCTCAGGAGATGCACTGCTCACTACTCAAGGAGAGTTCCTTCCTCATATCAGATTGGCTAAGGATCTCACCGATTCGAGAAGGTTCTAATAATGAAAGAATTCTCTTTTGAAATAGTATTCTATCGACACTTATGCACTTATTTATAATAGAGGTTCAAAATTCCGATTGAAATGTTGAAAAATTAGTCTGGGCGGCGTTTAATAGTCGTGAGACGGCTCATTTATGGGAGAGAAACGAGAAAAGGGAAACAATTTGGTTCCCTTTGTGAGAACTCGCGGCTTGTGATGGAGGATGGAAGAGAAAGCGGCGAGATCTCAAGGGAAATAGAAGAGGAACAAAGGAGGGGAAATGAAAAAAAATAACCAGTGTACAATCATTGTATTTTACGAATTAAGAATTTGTGATAATAGATCGTTGTGAGAGTGATAATATTGTGTAGATATGATCGTCGAGTTCGACCAGTTGTCAATCATTCTCAACCCACAACCGTCCAATTCTCAATGAGTCTCTACCAGATACTATCCATCGTAAGTCTCTTTCCATCTCCATTCTCAAGACCAAAACAGGGTGAAATTGTCGAAAATAGAGAAGGACTGTGGTTTGCCTCACGGAGCGAGACACGTACCATATTGTCGATATTTTAAGATGAGTATTCTTCCCTATGTAGAATTATTCGACTCCAACATTACGAGTATCCATTAAATTCCAATGTGAAATAACAATATAAATTAGGATCACAAGGTAAATGAAAAACCTTTTGCATGAGAAGGAATATTTATGAGCTGGGTAAGACTGGGGCTGGGAATTGAAAGAAAAGTATGAACGCAGCGACATTCCCCGCTCTCTTTGACACTTTGCGTCCACTTCCATTCACATTATTGGAAGGGGCGACTTTTCATTCGTTTGAAGTGGAAAAGAAGGCGTCAAAGTTGATTACACCCTCCAATTCATCGCTCTTTCTTTCCTTTTCGACCATTTCTACCCAATCTAATTTCCATTTCAGAATGAAAAACTACAGAATGTGGACCTGAATGTGTGGGTGATTCAAGTAAGGAAAAAGTGGAGAAAGAGAATAAGAGAACTACATTTCAGAAATGGAGAGACGACTTTCTAGGATGGAATCCGAATAATTACGGATATATCAATCAGACGATTCTCCCTTATGATCATATTTGGCTACCAGATACTTATCTCTACAATAGGTGAGATAATCATATATGAGTAAATAAATATGTAACTCAAATATCGCTCGATATTCGTGCGCATAAGTCGTCGTCCACTTTTCAACCAGCTATAATTTATGAGACAGGAACACGCTCCGGTTTTTCAGCGCAGCTTGTGCGCGCGATTCCAATTGCACAAGCTGCGCGCGGGATTCTACAAGACGCGCGCCGGACTTTTTGCCGGACCTGGCTTGTTCCGTTCGAGACCTTCAAAGGGAACGCGCGATTTGTGTAAGGTGCGGCGCATGCCGCGTCTTACCCTACACAAATCGCGCGCGCAAGCTGCGCTGAAAAACCGGAGCGGCAGCTACAACCGCGGCTCAGCATGAACCATTCATACGCGCTGCGGCTGCGTCGCGGTTTTCCAATTGAATTTCGAAAATCAGTTAATTCCACTTCTACCTTATTTCACTGGGTTTTCCAGGGCCCTCGATTTACTGAAATCACATTATATTTGCACAAAATGACGAACAAAGCGAGTTATTGGAAGTCGGTCCATTTCGGATATGACAGTTCAAACGGGCCAGATTCTAGGTACGTTGAGAATTTCATGCAGATCTTTCACCCAATTAGAACATCCTTCTGGTTGCTATTTTATCTCTATAATTAGCAGACAGCCTCAAACTCGTTGAAAGATCGAAAGAAACAAGCAAATTGAGTATAATTAAGGAGAAAATCGCCTTATACTAGAACAGCCTTTGAAGGAATTGAGCGACATCGACAACTGACTTATTTAATGTATATTCATAATCGCGTTAGGTCCCGCCTGGAATTCCCTTTCCTTTTTCAGTTCTCGATAGAGTTTTTCAACTCCGCATTTCTCCCGTTTTGTCTCTGCTGTGAGGAAGGGATTCAATCTTTTATTTTGCCATGATGTACCAACTGTATCGGCGAACAATATGATGGTATTGAGGTATTGCGAAATTCGATTACTATCATAAAAATAAGTGGGATCGATAACTATAGCATAAAAGTAAGAAATAATCGGTGGTTTAAAACTGCTAAAGAGATCTTGTGACATCTGCACTCTCTGTGGGGAAGAGGCTAAAATTGATGTCCGGAAAATTAATCTCACCAAGAGTGGAGAAGTAGTGAGACTTGTTTAGCAGTTTTAAACCACCGATTATTTCATACTTCTATGATAGTAATCCATCCCACATTGGAAAACTCTAAAACAACAATTTCTGGATCTCTATGCTCAAAAAGTTTGGGTAGTAGGAAAAATACGTGTAAGAGAATAATGGCCTTCTATTAAAATATTCTTCTATTGCGTCATCGCTATGCAATAACTGAAGAATTTCGCAGTCTCACAATACCATCATAATATTCGCCGGTACATTTGGTACATCATGCCAAAATAAGATATTGACTCATTTCCTGGCTTACAAAATAATAACCGGTTGAAAATGTGGACGATGAATTATGCACACCACTGTGTATTTAAGAGACCGGCTCGGTAAGAATTGAGCACTGCCGGACATCCGCGCGAGGACTTTCGATTTGGCCCACCATACTCATACCATGGAAGTGTCTCAGGACCCTATTTACAAAAGTACTCCAATATGTGCCCTGAGGCTCAAACCCGGCTCGCATATCGCGCGTAACCGAAGAAAAAGTGATTTTTGCAACTTTTGACGTAGATCAGCTAGGATCAATTTTTCTTCGGCAATATTTTAGGCATGCTCGGTGTGCACCGAAAAACTACTTGAACAATTTTCTGAGCGATTGGAAATATTTTATCCGAATTGATTTCTCGTGATTTTTGAAATTTCTCCTTAAAGATTTAAATTCGGCAAATAATTTCACGGTGCGTATTGTAGCGCAACATAATCTGCACACTGTGGTGGATGCCATATTACGTGCCATCATTTCGCATGAAACGAAAAATTCGATTTTACATTTTAAAAAATCGTCCTGAAAAAAATCTGTCAGTGGAATGCCATCATCTCATAGAATTATTCTGCATTCATGGCACTACATTTACTGAGGAAGTATCAAATTTATCCATCAAGTTTGAAAGAAAATATTTTTTTGAAAAATCCATGACCATGGCCAAAATCATGGCCATCATGGCCAAAAATCAGAAAATATTTTTGTCGCCTATCGTCAATCCCATACTGCCTCCGTTATCTTACCCATGCATACGTTCTGTATTCACACTCGAATGAACCTTTAGTGGCTTCAACCCGTACCACGAAACGAAAAACGATTTTGATATTTTGGACCATGACCCCGGGTTGGATTTTTTTCCAAAAAAAAATTGTTCAAAGTATTGATGCCAAAAATCATCATTTCGCCGGTGGATGAAGAAATGATAAATAATTTTAACCACTTCAAAAATAAATATTTTTTGGAAAAAATCCATGAACCCGGGGTCATAGTCCAAAATATCAAAATCGTTTTTCGTTTCGTGGTACGGGTTGAAGCCACTAAAGGTTCATTCGAGTGTGAATACAGAACGTATGCATGGGTAAGATAATGGAGGCAGTTTGGGATTGACGATAGCACGGGTGCTCAAGACCAGTATCTAATTCCGTCCGGAACGAAATAAAAATTAAAGTGCGCGGCATTACAGTAAGAAAATGATGTGCAGGCGCGCCTATCACATTTGCCGCGTCGCGCGGTCGCGTTGCGGTCGTGACTATTTGTCTTTTGTGATCTTTGTTGTTTACTTTTTGCTTGCTTATCGATTACTCATATTTTTTGTTTGTGTTTATTGCTAATGTAACGTGCTGTAAATAATAAGAGTTGATCCAGGCGTGTCGCTCATCTGAGAGGAGGCATGCAGATCTTCGTCAAAACCCTCACCGGCCAGATCCAGGACAAGAAAGGAATCCCCCCTGACCAGCAGAGACTCATCTTTACCGGTAAGTATTGATTCATTCTAATTATATTTTGATATAAGAATGGGTTGCTAAAAAACACATTCAATTAGCGTCATTTTTACGTAATCATTCTTCCCTCCTGTACCTATATTTTTTTCAGATCGATGACGCAATTATCCTCGCTATCAACACCTCCAAGATCACCGACTTCGCCAAGTTCGACACTGGAAACCTCGCCATTATCACCGGAGGTCGAAACCGTCGGCGAGCGTCTCCCATCTTTCGACGTCGTCCACGTCAAGGACACTGCTGGACAAACCTATTTTAATCGTATCTTTGATAAACAATGTCTTGGTTATGTACACTAGGTCTGCGTCAGTCTGAAATAGTGGCTTGACGCGATCTAGTCGAGTGAAATATGCGTTTACAACTGCAGATTTTTTTGTATTTTTTAAATGAATGAATCTTTTTTCTGTACGCGTTTGAATAAATATGTTGAAAGGATCTACTTTGCACGTCAAATGAAATGGCCCAGAGCTAAACATTTTTGGTTTTCGACTTGGCAAAATTCCAAAAAACGGTGGAGCGGGGTCGACGCTCATTGGACAAGTGTAGGCTCCGCCCCCCGGACGCTCCCTGTTCAAGTTATCTATAGATGTAGGGAACAGGCAACTTTGAGCACCCGTGGATAGGCGACAAAAATATTTTCTGATTTTTGGCCTCAGGGTCATGGCTACCAGGGTCATGGATTTTTCAAAAAAATATTTTCTTTCAAACTTTGGATAGATTTGATACTTCTTCAGTAAATGTAGTGCCATGAATGCAGAATAATTCTATGAGATGATGGCATTCCACTGACAGATTTTTTCAGGACGATTTTTTGAAATGTAAAATCGAATTTTTCGTTTCCTGCGAAATGATGGCACGTAATATGGCATCCACCACAGTGTGCAGATTATGTTGCGCTACAATACGCACCGTGAAATTATTTGCCGAATTTAAATCTTTAAGGAGAAATTTCAAAAATCACGAGAAATCAATTCGGATAAAATATTTCCAATCGCTCAAAAAATTGTTCAAGTAGTTTTTCGGTGCACACTGAGCATGCCTAAAATATTGCCGAAGAAAAATTTATCCTAGCTGATGTACGTCAAAAGTTGCAAAAATCACTTTTTCGCCGGTTACGCGCGATATGCGAGCCGGGTTTGAGCCTCACGGCACATATTGGGGAACTTTTGTAAATATGGTCCTGAGACACTTCCGTGGTATGAGTATGGTGGGCCAAATCGAAAGTCCTCGCGCGGATGTCCGGCAGTGATCAATTCTTACCGAGCCGGTCTCTTAACAAAGATGCAATAAAAAGGGATATTCATTTAATATGTTCCTTTATAGCGTGGTAATGAATCGCGAGGAGACGGAACGATATATCAATGTCGTAATTACAACAAATTACTGGGATGGACAACCTGGGGCTGAAGTACAGTTCATGTACCCTGCGCTCTACAGGTTCGCACTAAATAACAATAACAATAGCAATAACTATTAGTATGAGGAAAATTCAATTTAGTTCCATAGGTTTAATTTCAATTTAGTTTAATCGTAATTTTCAGTCTACAAAAATTCATCAAAAAAAATCTCCAGAATCTTATCGTACTCATCTCACATCAATCGATTCGCCTGTCACGCTTTTTACTAAATTATTTCTTTCACTTTTTATCTTTTAAAAATATATTTAGTTATTTTGAAATGCTAGAAATCGCTATAGCCATAACGCATCTATTGGTTACATACTGCAAGATAATGATGAGTGTATGATCCAAATGTGAGCGTTTATATCGGACTTCGCAACACAGCCTTTCACACCTGTCGCTTTTTGGACTTTTGGTTTTGAATTTCTTTGATGTGCATGTCAGCGGGGATGTCGAAATTGAGAGCGAAGCGGACGCGTTGCGTGCGCTCCGGACAGGCCATGCAAAACTCAAGTGGAAAGATGTGCCGATGAACCATGGAAATCAGAGACGTTGTCGCTAATTTGCACGCGCTGCATATATAGCATAGTTGGATAGCGCGAGTTACGCGAGACGGGTTTGAGAGTAGGCAGACGGAGGGAGAGAAAGGGGCGGAGAGTGCGGGTGTCTCTCGTTTCTCTGCCGGCTCCACTCTTTCGCCTCAATGTCTACCCGTGAAACGCTGTGCGCAACTTACATGAGAATTTTTGTCCAATTTCTTTAAACTTTATTGGTCCACCGGCTTTTACTTTTCAATTTACGAAACTATGCATTATCCCCTTTAAAAAGGATAGTAAACTAATATTTAGCCTTTATATAGGAGTCGCAAAGTGTTTTGCCGATTTTTCGAAACTGGTTGAAAAATACAGACAGACATAACAAAACAAACTCCCAATTATATTTCAATTTGTTATGCTTTTTTTCAAACTTTAACTACTAGACATTCGACTAGAAAACATCTGCGCCCCTCTCTCTTCCCCTTTGATTTGATGTCTAGTCCATTTTCTGCAAATAGATTCTAGTTTATAATAAAATTTTTGTTGGTGGAAAAAAATTGATCTAACCACTCCTGGGGCCGTCATTGACGAGCTCCCCCCCAGGGGAGGTATGACTGTCTGACGCTAAGGGAGCGAAACAGTCATACCTATTATAGTTTCTAACACTGTTACTTGTAGTACTCATCGAAATAGACATAGATAATTCAATTACTATTATGTGAACAAATTCTCGAGTATTTCACGTGAATACGAAATTTATTATCAAAACAAAGTTCATGGACTCGCAAGAATCTTGTGTATTTCCACTTTAAGTAATTTTTGATCATACAAAACTGTTATGTATTTATTGTTTTTGTAGGACAAGCTGTCAATTGGATATCAGGTACGTTCGAGAAGAGGAGTCAAAGATATCACATATCTACAGAATAAATTCAATTCTCTAGATCCGAACTTTTTTCAGATTCTTTCCCTATGACCAACAAAATTGCACACTCGTAATTTCTTCGTGGACTTCGTCCAAGGTTCGATCTACTAAGCTGTTGCATAAGTCTTGTCGCGTTTCGGGGTACTAACATATTTATCCCTATCATCTTCAACGATGAACCAATGAACTTGGGAATAGTCTACGTTCACACCAGTAGTACCCCTCTATAATTCGCACAACTTATGGGTACCACCCTCATAGAACGCCGGGGTCTATAATTTGAAGAAGCCGGTCTACTCGTTTACGATATCGACTCGGGTCTTGAAGTGCTGTTCTCTGAGGAAGTTGGTGATGGTGGGGAACAAGTTATTTTCTGAGAGGGTAGTGTCTGGCGACTAAGAAGGATATATTAGGATGGTGCTGCCATACGCCGCCAATTCAGAATTGATCGTCCTCGCAGTAAGGGGTGGAGCAGTGCCATTTTGGAAGTAAACATTTCCCCACAATCCGCGTCTCTTAACGACTTTGATCTTGCCTTATTATATATCAATGGTGTACACCTGTGCCATGATAGTGGTACCTTCGAGTAGGAGCTCCCATTCCTGAGCGCCCCGGGCGATCCACGAATTTCTCAACATCATTTTTTGGCTACCGAAAACTGTTTGGAAACATCGTCTGCCTTCTAATCTGCATCAATACTCTGGTGTTTCGGTACAACGTTTTTACACTTTACCCATGCATACTCCCCCGTCACCATTCGTCCAGATAGTTGAAGGCCCTGTGGAAAATTAGGAAAATCAAATACATATCCACCCTCGAAAAAGTGACTGGATCCGAGACTTCGTAGTAAATCAACGGTCCCATATTTTACTTCGTTCCAATTTCGTGAATTCCCCAATGTATGGTGGTAAAGTCTGCCCCGAGTGTGTCGCCCACTTTGCGCATGATTTTATAGGGGTCTGTTTCTTGCTTTGTGCACAGAGTGCCGAAACACAAATTGAGGATTTTCCGGATCCTCTTCGGCCAGAGAAAAGTCCATATTCTCGATAGCGAGAGTCCAACTTTTCACGATTTGCAAAGAGGTTGCATATGACTGATGACTTACATCCACATGGCGTTCAAATTCGGGTGACTTTGAGCCAAACAGGAAGACAAACAAAACTACCTCCCAAAAGTTGTGAGGGACGTTAGCAAAACAATTCGTATTTCTCCATCAGAGAACTAAAAGGGACTAATCATAACCGTGCTTTAGAGAGAAGGTATGGACCCCCTTCTACTGTATACTGGAAGGCACATTACAAAAAGAAACAGAGCCGAGATGACCCGCGAAAGTGAACGCTCAAAAAACGACAGGACTTTTGCAACAGCCTGATACTTACGACATTCACTCTGCTCTTCCCAACAATACCCTTTCTTGTCTGACTCTCTCGTTTCACGCACACTATCGCTGTATTTATAGTTCGCGAGTTCTCTATTACACTCTCATGCGTGCTAAAAACATAAACAAAAATCCAAAACCTACGACGAGTGCATAATTTTGTGAATATCATGAGTAGGTCGTTTCGGATCTGGTCATTGTTGTGGAATATTGAGTAGTATGGAATTATTCAATTTGAGTCTGATATTAATTACGAAGCTGAATTCGCAAGTGTCAATCTGGACAATTTTATTCCCAATGAGGAATGGATTGTGATCTCATTCGAAGTTCGACGGATTGAAGTTCGTTCTCGTTATCGGTTGAATCTCTCATGGAATTGTCATTCCAGTCTAAGTTTGTATGCTGTCCAGAGCCATGGGTTCTTCTAGAAGCACATCTCGTAGTCAGAAGGAAACCGTTGTATTACATTGTCAATCTGGTCAGTTGTCATCTTCCATTCTTTAATTAGTTGTTGTCTCAGGTAATTCCAACGTCAGTGATCACAATGGTTGCTGTCACAGGATTCTTCACTGCAGCGTCAACTTCTTCCGAGAGGTCTCATTTATTCTCTCCTCTCTCATTTCCTTCTATTCTATTGTAGACGTGAGAAGTTGTCATTGGGTATCGATTCTCTTCTTGCAATGTCCATTCTGATGATGATGGTCTCTGAACAAATGCCGACTACAAGTGATTACATTCCCTTATTCGGTCAGTTATTTATTCATATTCGGAACGTCCGTACTTCTTAAATGGAGAAAGGGATGTCTGTGTAATTGCAGGTCTGTTCTATCTCACGATAATTCTTATAATATTCATGGGAACTCTATTCACTGCCTTCATTCTTAATGTCCATTTACAAAAATTGTATGCCCACCCTGTTTCTCCACTCATCTCTTACATTTTCTTCCATAAGGTTGTCATTTTTACTTTAATTTCTAACATTAAAATAACGCGCACATTTATTGAAGGGAAAATTGACAAGCCCATTTATCTGAAAATTTAATACCTTTTTCCGCTTCGGAAACATTCAGAAAAAAATTGTGAGATTAATAATTTGTTTTGGATCGCAAATTGGCTTTCCCTTCGACCTCCGACGACTCTCCTTGAATTATGGAATGAAACAGGAGTCAGACTTCGGCACAATAAAGTTAAAACCAAACCAAAGGTAAGTTCAATGCACACATCAAGTTGTTTTTACCCAAAAAAATATTTAAATGGAAAAAAAATTATGGCAGTGCGTATACATAAATAAAACAAATGCGAGTTATGGATATGCGCAGGATGTGGAGGAGAGATTGGTATCGAATGGTCATCAAGAGGAATCGATTATTATGAAAAGTGGAAGTGAAGTTATACCAACTCTTTCACCTTCATCAACAGCATTAATGACTGCAAGAAGTGAGGGAGGAATGGAAGAAGTTAAGAACAAATGGAAGAGACTTGCGAGAACAGCCAGCATTAAGAGTTAGTTTATTTTTATAGATATGATATGACGCCGTTTGCGTTAGGATCAACAAGGTCTCAACAGAGGTCTGGAACAGGTAAAAAATCGAAATTGCTCAAAACTTGCTCCTAGGGGTAACTTTCCGCGCTGAAGACACTGGTGCGGTCGATTTCGCAATAGGACCCTTCCGGGCGCCGGTATGGCGCCGCGCCATTTCTGCGGAAAACGTGTTTTTTCGAGTAAAAATCTTCGGAAACTCGTCTAAATGGCCCGAAACCTAAAGTTCTAGATCAGAATTTGACGCTCTATCAAATGACACTAGTGTCACATCGTGTTTGTTTTTCGTTTTCGCCAAAAAGTCGATTTTTGATACAGGCCGCATTGCGGAAAAAGCCAGTCACAGATTATAGAGAATTTTTTTCTGATCATTTTGATATATCGGATGATGTATTTGACCTCGTGGAAAGTAGTTTTTCTTTGCACCGCACGAATTTCACGCGCGCGGAACGCGTGTAAACACGCGGCATCCGCATGGTCGATGTGGTAGTGGCCTAGAACTTCAATCCGAAGGTCATTGGTTCGATTCCTATCGGTTGCCAAAGTTTTTTTGCCGAATTTCTTTCTTCGAAATTTCACCCCCTGACAATAAAAAACTACTTTCCACGAGGTCAAATACATCATCCGATATATCAAAATGATCAGAAAAAAATTCTCTATAATCTGTGACTGGCTTTTTCCGCAATGCGGCCTGTATCAAAAATCGACTTTTTGGCGAAAACGAAAAACAAACACGATGTGACACTAGTGTCATTTGATAGAGCGTCAAATTCTGATCTACCCTCAAAACGGAAGAAAATGCACCGTGTCCGGGATTTTCCGGGAAAACTCCGGAAAGTCTGGCAAATCGTTGTTTCTCAATGAAATCGCCCAAATTTTGGAGAACGAAGGTTTCTCCGAAATTCAAGAAATCCGTTTTAAGAACTAAGAAATTTATTGATTGGAAGGTACTGTATCAGAAGTTGCGATTTTCGTTGTGTGTCGTGAACCACATACGATACGGTAGTGTATTGGTGTACATTCCTCTTTCTTCCAAAGCGTTGTCTTTGTACTCTTCTATTTTGATGCAATTTTCTCGTTATTTCGTTTCATGAACACTCTCATTAGGAGAAGAAAGCAAAATAATGAAGAATATTATCAAAATAGAAGAGTACAAAGACAACGGCCATTTAGACGAGTTTCCGAAGACTTTTACTCGAAAAAAACACGTTTTCCGCAGAAATGGCGCGGCGCCATACCGGTGCCCGGAAGGGTCCTATTGCGAAATCGACCGCACCAGCGTCTTCAGCGCGGAAAGTTACCCCTAGGAGCTAGTTTTGAGCAATTTCGATTTTTTACCTGTTCCAGCGCCTTGTTGATCCTAACGCAAACGGTATATATCGTCCGCATATTCCAATATAATACAACACATGAAAAGTGCAGTTTCTCAACATTCTATTTATTTCCAATAGTCACAATTTGATGACCTGCGTAATAAGCCCGTCGTTCAATCTCACAGTGATCATTCAATTCTTTCCAACCTATTACTATCGATTCTCGAATTACTGTCAAACTGACGATGCCATGCTTATTTAGTAGCACTAATGAAGAATAACGCTTAGAAGAATCCGGGAAAAATTCATTCATAGTGAACTCAATCGTGCCCATTCTTAAGGTACAATTCATTTCGCGCAGGAAAATTTTCTAAGGCGGTTTTAAACGACCGCTCGTGCAAAATGAATTTTTGTGTTCTCCACTCCAAAGAATGGAATGTGAGAGAGGTGTTCACTCGTCAATCCGAGTTCGATATCCTCCTTTTCTCACGAAAAAAAAGATTTTCACATTTTGAAATTTCAAAATTTGTTTGCACGAGTTCAATCGGTCTCGTACCCCATTTGGATACATTACCCGTTCAATCTCAATTTACGTGGTGTCCATATTGGATGTATCGGGAGAAAATAATTTATATAATTCAGAGAGTACCGAGGAGAAACTTCCCAGTGCTTTTATATCAACGGAATGCAATTTACTCGATGTGAAATTGAAGAGACGGTAGGTATTATTGCCTCTTTTTACAAAGTGAGCCTTCTTTTTCTTCCAGATATGCTCTGGAATGGGAGTTTCTTGCTACAGTACTCGATAGACTTCTTCTTATTCTCTTCTCAATTCTCGTCTTCGCCGTTACAATTCTCATGATTCTCGTGGGTGAAGCAATGCATCTCAGTTACGAACTCGCTCATACTAATACCAATTAAATTACCACATGATAAACCCATGACACTCTTCCCATCATTCCCAAACATTCAAAGTGCAATTAGTGATAATCCTGGTCTCAGATAGAGGTCCAAGCATTGGCCTACATCAGAATCCATGATGCTTATGAGGAACATTATCATTAATGAGAAAGTGATGAATAAAATAGTAAGTTTGGGTGTGGGAGAGCTCATTTGGATGGAGTCGTCCTGTGTTTGTTCTCCCTCTCTCATTCCTCTTTCCTTCTTCCCATCTTCTTCTTCTTCTCTCCATCATTCACTCGATCACTTCCATCTAAGCCCCATAATCCTTTCTCCTTCTGTCCTCTTTTCCCGCCTCCATCATACTCTTCATTCTATAATTTACATCGATAAATCAAATACAACCAATGTAGGTCACTTCGTGGTAAATCTGGCAAATTTACAGGAAAGGTGATAAGAATTGGGAATAAAAAAGTGAGTGGGTGAGCATGAGTTAGAGGGGACCAGTGTAGTGGGAGGTGTAAGGAGAAGGTACTATGGGAGGACACTCCGATAGTTTCATACACTTCATTGAGGATGGTGATGGCATCTGTAAACGGACGATATACAACTCTTTCTAATATTTCATCCGTTTCTTTTAAAAGTGAGCATATTGCATATTTACGATGGGAGAGGTTAAGATAAGAAATTTCTAGAAATGTGAATTTTTTTGCCAAGAATGGAAAACATATATAACATGTTTCTGGCGCAGTTTGGGGTCTCTTACAAAGTTGGACGCATAGTTTACACTATATATTCCGGACAGATTACGTTGCAGTCGTCTGGTGGGAAGAGAAGACAAGAAAGGATAGAGGAAGGGAAGAAGAGGAGAGGAGAATGAGGGGATGGGGGAGAGAAGCATGGTGCATGGCTATTTGATATGAGGCCATAAGAGACAATGAGTTCAGCCAGACAGTGGATACTATTTCAATTGAGAGAAATTCCCCACTAGAGGAGGAATGTGAAAGAATGAAGAGACTCACGACGGGTTTGATGTTCCAGTGGAAAGATGAACTAGTTGTTGAGACAGGAGGAAGAGGACGAGAAAGATACGGAGAACAGTTCCATGATGAATAACCATACAAATCGTCCATCATCTTAATTTATGCTAGTTATTACTGCAGATTCAATCGACATATATTATTTTGTGAACTCACAGGTGTTGGATGTGAAATGGATACGGTAGGTGACTGGAATGGAATCGACTGGAGGGGTAGCAATGTAGACTGAGTAGCAGCAGATGAGGGAGTGGTCTTGACTGGAGGAAGTGGGGGTACGGTATCACTTGGAGTGGAGAGGGATGGAATCGTACCCCGTTCACGCTTTCTCCATTTAGCACGACGATTCTTGAACCAGACCTGAATGTAATGGAGAGATTGGAATACTGGAGGGGGTCTCAAGGGAATGAATGGAAACAATGGAAGAGATGAGAATGTGAGAAGTAATCAACGCGTCATTAGATGAATTCATCCCAGTCCCTATTACAACAACACACAGATGACCAATCGGAGACGAACAAATAATATGAATGTAACTCACTCTTACTCTTGGTTCACTCAATCCAATCCACATTGATATTTCTTCGCGCGTTCCCATGTCCGGATATCGATTCCGATTGAACCAATTCTCCAGTTCGCATAACTGAAAAATCTTGCAATTTCCCCCGAATTGATAGAAGTAGGATTCCTTGAACTATTGGGAAGGGAGGATTTCTAAGGCATGGATATTTTTTAGTGTGTTTATGCCACACAACGACAGTAATTGGCAATAAAACTGATAGAAAATTTTTCAATATTTTCAATATATTTTGTTTTAAATAGATATTTTTTGAGGAGGGGATGAAGTTGAAGATTGAGACTGACCTGATGGGATGTGAAATGAGTTCTTTGTCTCCTAGTCTTCACTTTCTGACTCTCTTCTTTTGAATCGTTCTTCTCAACTGGAACAAATGAGTGAGTTGCACAATATTCAAATGGAAGCTATGACTGACCCTTTGGAGTCTTGGTTGGAGGAAGGGAATTGACTACTGATTGGAGTTGATCAGGATAGAAGGGGAAATCGAATGAAGTGAGAGAGGGGCCGAGTAGAGAGGACGAAGGAATGGGAGGGAGACACAGAGACGATAAGGGACTACAGTCTACCATTGAGGAATCTGAAGGAACGAACGAAATAGCATGAAGATGATCCTCCATTCAGAGAAGTAGTTGAGTCTCAATGAGAAGACGAAGCTAAGAGACTACCGTATCTCACTAGTCCCGCCCTCTTTTCCCCCATTGAGAAGAGACGAATACTCCATCATCTCCCTCGTAATGAATAACATTCCCTTCCCATTTCCATTTGACGTCTTTCTTCTTCTTCTCTTTCTAATCATGTTCTTCCTTCTACAATCAGTAATCACATTCTTTATCACAACCATGGCATGGGGATGAGGGGGGGGGGTGAGAGATGTATATGGATGATGCCGTCTGTCTCCATCTCTCCATATGCCATCATTGCGTAATCGGTGGACCCTTTGAGTGTGTGTCTCCTCTGGCTGGGGGAGACTCACAGGGTACAGATTGGCGCATTTAGACTCGGCCCCCCAACAGAGATGTCACTCGTGTATTCACTTTGTCTACCACCCGAAGAGTCAATGAGATCCTGTAATGAGATGAGTAAACGAGAGCGCAAAACAACACAATATCTCAAATATTACGCCCTTTCAAGAGAGGATCAACTTAACTGGTATTTCTTGAAAATAAATCCGAAAAATTAAAAAGATTTTTTTGGTTTTGGTATTCTTTGTTCCTAGCCCCTCTCGAAGGGCCAGAGGCGAAATATCATTTTAGTGCTTGGCTTTTGCCTGTGTCAAAAATTATACCCGGGGAAAACATCGCAAACAAAAGCATTAATTTTTTTCTCCTTTTCCATCTTTTCTTGTTTTTCTTATTAAAATTACTGGCCAGCGAATAGTTGATATCTATTTTATATTTCTATGAATACAGATGACATCTGTGATAGCGGTGTCGAAGCTAAACAATTTCCGAAAATTATTCCCCAATGTACTACTACACTGACTTGCCATTATTTTCAAATATTCTTCTTTCTTTCCACACTGGCATTGTTATTTGTTTTTAGTAAGTACGAAAGAAATTGGACAAAAACGGTCATGTAAGCGACGAAAATCCGATAAAACAGCTCACAATTGGATCCTACATTCATCAATATCTTGTACATAGGTCAAATAGGTTCTCGCTGGCGAAGATAGGCACTTCTGCATGGCGTCCAGACCATGTCGGCAGACGAAATATTTGAATGTTTCATGCATTGTTGACCTCTTTGTTGACAGATTTATCGAAAATATGGCAATATGCACTTCGGCGCGTGATTTTAGGCATTTCTGCACGAAATACCTGCGAGAAACCCATTTGACCTATGATCTTGTATATCAGTGCGTTCGCGTAAGGAGCGCAGATATTGCCAAAATTCCGTACAGCAAAAAGTGACTAGTTTTTTTATTTCACATATTCCGGTAGCCCTTGGTATGCTCTATTGAATTATGCTTCATTCATGACTTCACGTCTCTAATTTGCATAATTACAGCAGGTCAAATTTGAGCTATATTCACGGTTTTGAACTGTAGATCGTCAGAGAGAAGAGATAGGGATTTGGTTGTTTCAGCAATATTGACCGCCTTGACGAGCTGCATCGACGTGTTAAATTTATTTATGCAAAATTTCAATTCTAAAAAATCATGAAAATTTCGAAGACGATATTTTCAAAAACAAAGCAAAAGATGATTCCTATTTTTTGATATGTTGTGGCTACGGTCATTAGCTATCGAACAAGCACAACAAAACACGTTTTGGAGGGTGGTATAGAGTCAAATCATGGAAAACAACATATCAAAAAATAGGAATCATCTTTTGCTTTGTTTTTGAAAAAATCGTCTTTGAAATTTTCATGATTTTTTAAAATTGAAAATTTGCATAAATAAATTTAACACGTCGATGCAGCTCGTCACGGCGGTCAATACATCTGAAACAACCAAATCCCTATCTCTTCTCTCTGACGATCTACATTTCAAAAACCATGAATATAGCTCAACTTTGACTTGCTCTAATTATGCAAATTAGAGACATCATGTCATGAATGAAGTATATTTCGATAGAGCATATCAAGGGCTATCAGAATATGTGAAATAAACAACTAGTCACTTTTTGCTGTACGGAGGGATTGAAATCCTTACGCGAACGCACTGATATCTTGTCTGTAACAGTTGAAAACTCTGTGGTTTATTGAGCCCTCCCTTGTGGTACCCAGGATCAGTATTAGCATATAACCATTTATCAGAGAGGTATACGGTATATGCAAGGATAGAGGAACGGCGTCTTCGTAGATGGTCTTCTTCCTACTAACATCTTCTGGGTGCTTCCTCGTAAGACTCGGGGTACTGTAGTCTAGTCATGAGAGGGACTAGTTAGGACACCGTGAGATGAGTAGGAGGTTCTAGTCCGGCCTGCCTTTCCAAGAGTAAAGGCAGGGGTAAGTCTCCTAGGGAGCTTCACTCGGAGGGTGAAAGCTAACGAGAGGGGAGACTGATCAGCCCTTGAGAACGGACCGGACCAACTGAACCCCGGATGGTCTGGAGACCATCCTTATATAGGGAGAGAGGAGATAATGGTAATGAGATAATCCATTCATTGTGAACATTGTAATAGAGGATTAGAACTATTGATGAGTTCTAGTCGTCACCGTGGTAATCTAATTACCCGGATCTCAACTGTAACCAATTGACAATTTATGGTTTTGGATATAATTCTTAACAAAAATAGATACTTTTCAAAAAAATAACTACATACTTTAAATTTAAAAAAATGAAAGAAATCGTTTAGTAAAAAGCCTGACGCAGGCGAACAATCGATTGGTGGGAGATGAAAACGATAAAATTCGAGAACTTTCTCGATTTTTAAAAATCTTCGTGTGTTATTTTGTTATTTTTCGTCTTAATTTTTAATTTGTTTTCGCTGCAATAGATTTAGCGATATCGAAATAAGTGGTGAAGGCTGAACATTACGATTATAGGAACTACTTTGGAAAAAAACACCCCTGTGGTCGCTAGACTTATGTTTCGTTTTTTTCTACATTTGTATGTATCTACAGTAGACATTTTCAATATAATGCACCTTATACTTCATCATAAATTAGCCTTTTTTATAATATATTGTATCCCCATCCAAGCCGGACTGGTCACCGTGTGATGGGTATGACTACGTAAGATGGTTGGTCTCTCAGTTTCTAGACTCGATGAATCTCCTTCTGAGATTGATGATTTGAGTTTGGTTGACGCAGATTCAAGAAAGCAGACACCATCTTTCTTTATTCTAACGCAAAATCTTCAACGTCAAGCTCGCGAGATCACTATGCTTTCTCCAGCCAATAATTCTGGGTCTGTGATATGGAAAGAAGACCGATCTCGACGCTCAATACTGGACAAAATGAATCATTCTAAAGAAGACCATCGACCACGTCTGAAACCTATATGAAACCCCCATCTTGATCAGCGCCCCTAAAGCGACACTGATAAATTTGTATTTGTATTTGTATTGTGAAGTAATTCTCTATTTTTACATTAATGTTGGAAATGTAAAATTGCGTAGCGATAACGAAATTTTCTCTTACTCCTATTACTACTTCCTGGGCAGAAGCCATTTGAGGCGTAAATGGGAAATTTCAGACAACTCCCATTGAAAATATCGAGAATCCTCGTTTTCGAGGTCATTTTTTTTCAGTAACTTCAGTACGTAACAGTGGTGTCGAAAGTGATCTGCACTGCAAAGCTAAATTGAATAATGACTAAGAGGTGTTCCTTTCATAGTCGAACTATATTCAAGTCCTCTCAAGATTCAATTCTAAATCTGTGTTTCCTACTGTTTAGACAAACCGGACCTTATGTGCGACACGGTAGATTCATGAAATGCATCACCAGTGGGCAGAAAATTATTTAAACTCTTGGCAGAACATAGCGTTTCATCGCAGCTTAAATAGTGACACCTGCGTTTGAACGGTTGATGTGCAGGGTTTTCAAATGCGGAGCGACCGAACAGTAAACAACAACAAAGGGGCGGAGACTGGTATCTAGCGCTTCTCACTTTCACACGCTCTCACGAGTTTACTAGTCTCTCTGCCACCCTCCGCTCTCTTGCCGCCAATGTCCGCGCGTGAAACGTTGTGCATAATGCGCCCAACACGATTTCATTCCATCGTAGAGCCCCCAATTGTTTGTTGTCTGAAAATTCTATAATAGAAAATTTTAAATTTTCACGCCTTCAACATTTGCATAGTGCCACCGGGTAGTCACGCCCAAGTCGAAAATGCATTGACCAATAGAGCTAGAAAAAAAGAGCAGAGGCACTTTAGGCACGTTTTTTAAAAGTGCCAACCACTCAAAACCGAGTTAAACGAGGTCAATATTGATATATGAGAGGAATCGCGAGAAAATCGAGGACGGCAGGGACGTAGAAATTTATGATTTTTGATCTGGCCATAAGTTTATCACAAGGTATAACAAACATTCCTCTATCGAATGGCGTTGGCAGAATTTCGATAAAAAAATTTCGCAACCGCGTGAAACACAAAACAACCTGGCTAATTCGGATTTTTTTCTTAAAAAGACAAAGTTAGAAAATTCATAACTATCTTCAAAATGATGATAGAGATTTCTGGTTTGGATATTTGGATAGAGAAACTCCTCGACTACAAGGTGAAAATTCAAAACTCATTCTTGGCTCTTGAGCCGATGAGGGGCGGTAGCTTTTGCAAAATATATTATTACTTCCATAAAAGTAAAAAAGGCTGGCTCCCACCGCGTGCGTTCTGGTGATGGTTGTAGGCACTAATTGTAACCAAAATGTGAGCCAAAAAGGGCCATGCTTTTTAAAGTGGGCGCAGGTGACGTAAAATCTTTCGAAATTCGTCAAGTAAAAATGCAACGGAATCACTGTCAATTTTGCTGAAACAGCATGAAAACTATTCAAAACGAGAAAATACTTGGCTGTGATGAGTTTTAACTTATATTTTTTGCTTATAAAATTTTTGAAAAATTTAAAATTTTTTAAATTTTTAATTTTTTTTCGTATTATCGATGTTAAATTTTTATATCTTTTCATAGTTTCGTCTTCTCATTATTAAAGATACTGCATAGAGAAAGTTTGACTGGTTCAAGTAGTTTCACTCCGAAATTTTACAATGTTTACACATCAATTGTGTAATTATTATTTTTGCGTATTCAATCTCATCAGAGATATCCTGTTCTCATTGTATGTATTCCTGATCATGTATAGAACATTTCCTTTTTTGAAAGTGAGTTGATATATATTCGAAGAAACGAGCTACAAAGTCAAGAAAACTGAGTGTCTGACGAACGATGCACGCTCTGCCTTCTCTAGCACTCTCTCATTTCCCCACGCTATCTCGTCTCGGTTCGGACCCCGACCTGGGCAGAAATCTTTTGCCAGAGCCTTGCCTTAACGGGGCGAAAGGAACTATGTTCAAAACAACTTATATGGAGTCGAAGTAACACTGGCAAAAGATTTTAGCCCAGGTCGGGGTCCGAACCGAGGCGAGATAGCGTGGGGAAATGAGAGAGTGCTAGAGAAGGCAGAGCGTGCGTCGTTCGCCAGACACTCAGTTTTCTTGACTTTGTAGCTCGTTTCTTCGAATAGATATCAACTTTCTTTCAAAAAAGGAAATGTTCTATACATGATCAGGAATACATACAATGAGAACAGGATATCACTGATGAGATTGAATACGCAAAAATAATAATTACACAATTGATGTGTAAACATTGTAAAATTTCGGAGTGAAACTACTTGAACCAGTCAAACTTTCTCTATGCAGTATCTTTAACAATGAGAAGACGAAACTATGAAAAGATATAAAAATTTAATATCGAAAATACGAAAAAAAATTTTAAAATTTAAAAAAATTTTATAAGCAAAAAAATATAATTTAAAACTCGTTTTGAATAGTTTTCATGCTGTTTCAGCAAAATTGACAATGGTTCCGTTGCATGTTTACTTGACGGATTTCGAAAAATTTTACGTCACCTGCGCCCACTTTAAAAAGCATGGCCCTTTTTGGCTCACATTTTGGTTACAATTAGTGCCTACAACCATCACCAGAACGCACGCGGTGGGAGCCAGCCTTTTTTACTTTTATGGAAGTACATACAATGAGAACAGGATATCACTGATGAGATTGAATACGCAAAAATAATAATTACACAATTGATGTGTAAACATTGTAAAATTTCGGAGTGAAACTACTTGAACCAGTCAAACTTTCTCTATGCAGTATCTTTAATAATGAGAAGACGAAACTATGAAAAGATATAAAAATTTAACATCGATAATACGAAAAAAAATTAAAAATTTAAAAAATTTTAAATTTTTCAAAAAATTTATAAGCAAAAAATATAAGTTAAAACTCATCACAGCCAAGTATTTTCTCGTTTTGAATAGTTTTCATGCTGTTTCAGCAAAATTGACAGTGATTCCGTTGCATTTTTACTTGACGAATTTCGAAAGATTTTACGTCACCTGCGCCCACTTTAAAAAGCATGGCCCTTTTTGGCTCACATTTTGGTTACAATTAGTGCCTACAACCATCACCAGAACGCACGCGGTGGGAGCCAGCCTTTTTTACTTTTATGGAAGTAATAATATATTTTGCAAAAGCTACCGCCCCTCATCGGCTCAAGAGCCAAGAATGAGTTTTGAATTTTCACCTTGTAGTCGAGGAGTTTCTCTATCCAAATATCCAAACCAGAAATCTCTATCATCATTTTGAAGATAGTTATGAATTTTCTAACTTTGTCTTTTTAAGAAAAAAATCCGAAGTAGCCAGGTTGTTTTGTGTTTCACGCGGTTGCGAAATTTTTTATCGAAATTCTGCCAACGCCATTCGATAGAGGAATGTTTGTTATACCTTGTGATAAACTTTCAGCCAGATCAAAAATCATAAATTTCTACGTCCCTGCAGCCCGCGAAATGCTCGAGTCTATCGCGATTCCTCTCATATGAAGTCCCTAAATGGCATTGAGGGTTATCAGATGGGCCCAGAGATTGCATAAAACAAAAAGAACATTTTCACTGTTTGGGCGCATCGACAATCCTGGTTGTCTCGTGAGACTTACCTTCGTTGTCTCTGCAAGATTTGTCCATGGAACTCATCTCCATTCCAGATCGTATCATCTATCACATCCTCTCTCTTCTCACTGATTCCATGAAGCATTTCCTTATACATGGACTGAGTAATGATGACGAGAGATCTTCTCTCTAGTAGTATTCCTCCTCGTCTTCGATCCAATTCACTCGATGCACTCTGCACACAAAACCCATCAAATATCTTCCTCGCCCAATGAGACAATCAAAACTCTCCTTCGTAATAGATACATAAATAACATACCCTCAAAACGGACGAAAGTGAATCGCGTCGAGGATTTTCGGGGATTTTTCCCAGAAAAAAAACTCCACATCGATACGCATGGACTAGCTGATAATGAAATCACAAAAGGAGGTTCCTAGTCCCTAGACTGATATCTTACCTGAATTTTGAGTGCCTTATTTTTGAATTCCTCAATATATCGAGCTGCAAAAATTGTGGGAGTGGGCATCGAAGGCGCGCACGTTTGTGGCCGGAACCTCGCCCATTTTTGAGTGAACAAGTAAAATCGTGCGATGACATAGGTCGAGAAGGTGCGTTGCAGCAACTCGAAAAAGCGGGTTGAGTTTTTTTTAAAAATGGGTAGGAAAACCGAAAATGCTGGTTGGATTTTCATTTTTTTTGTCATCCAAAAATCTAAAAATGCAGGTTGGCTTCGTCGTTTTTTACCTACCTTTCCACCTATGTGTTTTAGCCTCGATTTTAACCGTAGGGTAGATTTTTTGTGTGCCGTGAGAAAAATCGATAATTCAAGCATGTATCATAGTTGCATCACGAAAAAATGGAACAAAACGTCGTGTACTTACAGTACTTTTCCGCACGCAGAAATGTCAAGGCTCTGCAGGCCCTAAATTTGATCAATATTTTAAAAGCAAAATACTAGTAAACCTACCATTTCTCTCTAGATTTTTTTGAAGAAAAATAAATGCATTTAGTAAAATCGCGCGAAAACAATTTAAGCCAAAGCTTTAACGTCTCTAACCTCTCTCCCCCCTTTCCACCAAATGTCGAAGGGAGAAAGCCGTCTCTCATTCCACTTGTACCAAATCTTTGACATTATCCTTTTTCATAAATGTGTGAAAAAGTATTAGCGAATATGAGCTCGGTCACAAAGAAGAATTAAAAAAGATGGAAATACTCACATTCGGGTTCACGGGATCGTAGAGATCGAGTACAGTATGGCTACCGAGGGTTACGGTAATGATGACAGGCAAGAAGGCCGGCCCATCTGTATGAGGCATAATGCCCTATAACAATAGTCTCAGCATCAAACTACAACGCTTCTCCGATGATTTTTGTTAAATTGCAGTTCAACTTGAAGATAATGCAATAAGTATAATGTACCTGTCCAGGTAGATACTCATTGATAAGTGCGTGATTGATTGGTCGATCGAGATATTCGTTCACCCGATTCATTACGCTTCGAAGAAACTCAAAGGGCAATGAGTATAATTTAGTCCTTTCAAATTTAGATTCGCTCACATGGAAAATGTCTCACGACACATATCCCGATTCTCACCAAAATTTGAGTGTTTACTAAACGGACTGCGTTGATTCCAAATGTGTTTTCAAAATCTGCTATATCCTCGAATGAATCGTGCTCGCATTTTCACGCGAAATGTAAGGACAACTTTCGGCATCATTATCAAGTAGTCCAGTGACCGAGTGGTTGACGACCCAGGGTTGTCACCCGGATGGCATAGTTTGACTCCAATCAGGCGCCATATTCTTTTTGATTATTTTTTTTTAATTCTGCAAAATAATTATTTCATATTTCCCAGCCAATTGTATCTCCTCGCGAGTTGCTCGAGCAACATCGTAGCCGATGCCGATGACATCGGCGAGGAGGCCTACTACACAACAGGGGGAGAACATCGAAACTGTGCTTCATCTTCGACCTTGCCCTTTTGCACAGCGTTTCATCGCCCCCTAAATAGGAACACTTGCGTTTGAACGGTTGATGTGCAGGGTTTCAAATCCGGGGCGGCCGAACAGTAAACAACAACAAAGGGGCGGAGACTGGCGTCTAGCGCTCTCTCATTTTAACACGCTCTCTCGTGTTTACTAGTTTCTCTGCCGCTGCCGCTCTCTTGCTTGCCAATGTCCGCGCGTGAAACGTTGTGTTTTGTATCGGATTCAAGAAATAGGGCGTGGGAACCCTGGCAATTCACATCTCCGTTTCTCAAATAGTACAACGAGTAAACTACAATGAAAGAAATTACAAAATAAAAAGAAGAGAGCAAAAGATTATGGCATCGGATGGGAGTCGAACACCCGCCCTATGGGTGACAACGCTGGATCGTTAACCGCCAGGCCACCCGACCACATGTTGATAGTGTTGAAAGTTCGTGAAAATGCGAACTCGCTTCATTGGAGGATATAGCAGTTTGAAATCTTATTTGAAATCAGCGCAGTCGGTTTAGTAAACCCTCAAATTTTGTGAGAAGAATCGGGATATGTGTTCTGAGACATTTCCCATGTCAGCCGATATTCACACGGGGGCTCAAAAATTCAGGTCCTCTACAAGAGAAATGAACAGATAATGGTCACGAGCGCAATGCGTAAAATTTCCATTGCTTACTACGGTATTGCGAAGAAAATTGTGGACTACATCAAGCATTATACCGTAGTAAGTGCAGCTTATTCGCGGACCGCTTTTTTATCCGCCTTTGAGCCCCCGTGATTCAAACGTTCTTTCAAATTTCAAAGGATGTCTACCGGAGGGAAATCATCAACAGCGAACAACGATTTCTTTCCAACGACTCCGCCGTAATTCTGAATGTTGTTCATTAGTGCTTTCGCGCAAGGAGCGCAGACATTGTCACAAATCCATACAATAAAACATAAATGTGTTTATTTCACTATCGATTTAAATTTGATCTCATATTCTCACGTCTAAAATTTGGATAATTTCGGTTTTGAACCGTACATCGTTATTGAGAAGAGATAGATTTGATTGAGACATCAACATTGGCCGCTTTGTCAAACACCACGTCCGTATCATGGCCGTTGCAAACAAGGAATTGCAATCGCGTATGAAATAGTTATCAGCAACTTAAACTATCCTCTAAAAATATCATGGAAAACAGTTCGCCTAGTCGCAAGATCTGAGATTGTAATCTCAAAAACGGTAGTTACAGTACTCCCGAACCGATGAGTGAAATGCAAAATGATTGCCACCACGATGATCAGCATCATAAATAGCATCACTATGTAAATTTTGGTAACACTTTTCAATTTCAGTGTACTTCCATTTCATTTATCCTTTCGCGAGCAGTCTCATATATGACCAATTTCCCATCGAAACAGCACTTATACGTATCGCAGCATCCGTAGTAAACATTTTAAGTAATAAAAATCAAAACGCAGCATAATTGTTTCATGAAAATGACAACAAATGTTTTATGACAAAAAAATGAGCATTGACACGCGGAACTGAGAAATCGTGATTTTACAAAGCGGCCGAGAATCACAGGTTTGAAGTGGGTGGGGCATAGAAAACATGAAATTTGATAAGAGATTTTTTTTTAATTTTCTGAAATTTTAACTATGAAATCACGATGCAACATGGAAATGTGCGGAATATAGGTTACCCCACGGCATTTCAAGGCCCGATTTGGTAATTTACTGCGTGTTACACCACTGAAAAAATAGGACAGCGCGGGAAGAATATATTTTTGAATTAAATGCTGTTTTAAATTCGCGGCTAGCAATTCTTAGCACTACAGGTGTGCTGGGCTGCTACACAGTTGTTTGAAATTCGCGGGATTCCCTGAGATAATTCACGGTATTCAAGCGGTATTGAGTGATTTTGATCGATGGGCGTGGTCTTGGTTTTACGTGGAGCTGAAATGCCGTGACCCCACCATATGATTTGCTATAAAAAGTGCTATAATTGAGCCAATAATCACAGGTGGGTATTTTTTGCAGAGTGCTCCCGCCCCTATTTCAATAGATTAGATAGTGCCCCCAGTATTGACCTTCATCCCAAACCTTCCATTTTTCACATTTTGAACTTTTGAATAGTGCCCCACCACCATGTTCCCGAAAATGCAGAGTGCTCCTGGGTGACCGTGCCCACGTAAGCCTACAATATTGAATTAAATTAATTTGACACCGGTAAATGAGATTTACTTCATCATCTGATAAGATATACCACATTTAAGATTGTTGACATTTGAGATATGACTTGTGAAATGAGTGCGTGAAAAATAGCCAAATAGTGGCACTCTCTCGCCGTTCCTTTTCGAATAAATAGGCAACCATTCGTTCAAAAAAAGACTCGACACTTGTTCCACTCTTCCCAAAAAAAAATTCAGCCTATTTCATAGAGGATGTGATCGAACCGGTGGGGTAGACTGTTAAAATGTAGCAGTGGATTTGGGTTTTTCCACACCATAGGTTTGACCACTCACCCTTAAAGAAATACGCTGAAAAAGTTTTCGAGCAGAATAGAGCAAGTGTGGATTCTTTTTCGAAAGAATGGTTAAGCTAAATATAAAAATAGAAAACGTGGATTACAGGGTTGGGCGGAAAATCATTTTCCGTTTCCGAATTTTCCGACCCTCTGACGGAAAATTTAACGTCGGAAATTTTTTAAAGTCGACACTCGGAAAATTTTCCGACTTTTACACTAGATATTCCAAGGATATAAAGTGACAAAAACAATGAAAAAAAACATTAAAGTGATACTTTTTCGAAGTCGGTACTGCTATTCGCTCAATATTATTTGCATTCTGTAGTTTCCAGTCGAAAACTTGGGGAGAAACGGTATCGTGTTCACATGGTTAATAAACATTATTTTAAAATATATATTTCTCTTACAGTGTTATCATCTGTGTTAAAGATGTCCTAGTTACTTATTATATGTTTTGTTGAAGTTTTATCAGATGCTTTAGATAAAACAATGCTTTAGAAGTCCGGTTCGCATGCTGCGAATGTAAACACGCGGCTCCTTCTAGATCTCTCTTCCTATGAACTTTCGAAACGATCTTTTTTTTAATGATTGTCGTCCCTAATTTACATGTAAATAAGTAACTCAATTTACCATGAGTCTCCTATTGAGAAGGACTTCCCACTTGGGTTTGTGTGCCATATCGACTTCATTCAATAGTGCTTCTTCCTCTTCTTCGCTTACAAAATCTCGGATGTAGAAGACTGTGGGCGGAGCCTGTGTGGAATAAATTATTGAATTCCGCAAACGATTGGGACATTATTTAAAGAAAAAATGCTTACATTGGACACTCGATGAGAAGCCAACTTGCCTTCTTCTATCAAGGATGCTTCCGTCATCTCAATGAACAATTCAAGGCCAAACATAAATGTGCATTATTCACGACATCTCAGATCAACATATCAGTGCGTTCGCGCAAAAAGCGCCCATATGGAATGGGCCCATTCATCGTAGACACTACAACGTAGTTTCTACGTAGAGCAAATTGTGACTATATTTCACATGGATTTATAGCCCCTCTTCTCCTCTTCCAAAAGGGAAAATATGATGTCGACAATACCACTATGACGAGAAAAATATATAAATTACAAGAAAAGCTGATGTAACGGGATAATTGAAGTTCATTGTTTTCGATTTTCGCGTCATTGCGCGCCCCTAGCTCCTGTTCTATTTCAAGTACCCACATCAGCAGCATATTATAGTATTAAAATTAGAAAACGGCATCATGCAACTCGCAAAAAGCGAATCGCAAAAATAGATATGCCAGGCCTCCATCGGGAATCTAAAATGACGATACTATGGGATGACAGTAGACAATCGCGCCTCGCGAGAGAAAAAAAACAAATAAAATTCAGGAAGTTACAAAAAAAATTGAAAATGAGTTTACCACGAAATGAACAAACTATAAGGGAGAGTATAATTATATATTAAAAAACACGGTAGGATTTCAGATTGATTAAATCATTCAGAGAAGTCGTGGTAGGAGCCCAACTACTGCTTAAAAATAGGACCAGTGTGATCAGGTGATAAATACGTTAGTTAACTACGTTAGTTAAATACGTTAGTTAAAAACAGAGGTATACGGTATTTCGAGCCCAACGGCGTCGCAGGTAGTACGGCAATATCGCGTACTCAAAAAATCACACGCCCGTCCCTATACGTTACCTGCGTTTAGTTTATACCACTTATTGACTAAAATAGACTATTGTTTCAATGTTTTGTGGATCATTCCATTGTTTTAAAACGTTGCTTAAGCTAGCGACCGCAATGTGGGACCGCATGGTGAGTCCCAGCCGATTTTTTGGAAAAGAAACCATGGTGTAGTACTACTCCGGGTTTTCAGCGCAGCTTGTGCGCGCGATTTGTGTAGGGTAAGACGCAGCATGCGCCGCACCTTACACAAATCGCGCGTTCTCTTGAAAGGTCTCGAACGGAACAAGCCAGGTCCGGCAAAAAGTCCGGCGCGCGTCTTGTACAATCCCGCGCGCAGCTTGTGCAATTGGAATCGCGCGCACAAGCTGCGCTGAGAAACCGGAGTAAAAAAAAACCGGAGTGTACACGCTAACTAACTCTCAAATTCTCAAACTCTCAAATTTCTCTCAAAAAAAATAACTCTCAAATTTCGTATATTCCGTTCTTTTTTAACTTTATTTGCTAGTAAAGTTTAATTTTTTGCTGTATTTCTACTTTGAGCACATGACCAACAACTTAAGCAGTGATTCTGTGCGTTTGATAGACTACCTCCACCCCAGATGCTTGCCGTTCAATATCGATGGGTCCTTGGTCCGCACAAGCTTCTGAAGTACAGTTTCGTTTCGAATCACCCCAATGTTACGCGCTTTGACCTACCAAGTCAATTTAATGCCGTGCCCCCAATTTTTCTTATTACCCTTTTTACTGTTACCACTATTGCGCATCTTTCAAGCATCAGCCCGTTCAATTCCCATGGGCCGTTTGTCCGTGACACTCACTTAAAGATGGTGCATTCTCAGACGCTGGTTGAGAGATTGTATGGGTAGCACAGGGCCAGAATTTGAGGGAGAAGGACAAGTGGAAGGGCGAGGGTGATAACAACTTTATTTGCAGCAAATAATCGAAAATCGGAAGGATCGCACTGTAAAATGTGAAAGAAAAAATAGTAAAAAGTCTGACCCAATCGAACAACCCATCAATAGGAAATGAATAGTGCTGAATACGGTATACTCAGAGAAATGTCGTCGAATATTGAAATCGCATTAAAGTTACTTTCTCTCGTTATTTTTAAATTGTTTATGATTTCAATGGTTTGTTGTTGTCAATGTTTATGATTTATGAGCACTCGAATTATGAGGGAATAAGCGTAATATTACAATTGTAGGAATTACTTTGAATATATCCCCTGCGGTCGCTAGCTTAAAGATAGTGGCCACTGAAAAACTGACCCCCTGTTTTTATATTTTTATTAGAAGGAGAAAAACATTCTAAGAAGCTGGTATTTTTTAGAAAAAAATAAAAATCAATATTAAGCCCGTCACGCATTTATGGTGTGCTACAGAAGCCCGGCCGAGATTTCCCAAAGTCGTTCTATGACCTTTTAATGCAGCATTAGTACGAAATTTTCGACGTCGTCTAAACCTAGGTCAACAATCCAGCTCGGATGATTCATTACAAGAACGGTGAATGACAATGGAAAATCTCGGCTGGCATACTGTAGCCACACCATAAATATAGTGAGGGGCTCAATATTGATTTTAAATTTTTTCTTTTTTTTTTTTCATTGTAATAAACATATAAAAAAATAGGGAGTCAGTTTTTCAGTGACCACTAACTTTAAGCACAAAAGCACGCCTCGATACCGTACTTCCTGACAACACCGTCACGCATGTCCGCTCCACGGCGTTTTGGCGCCATTTATTTTGAATATTTCCGTGTGTGAAATATTCAAAATAAATGGCCTTGTTACGTGTGGCAAACTGACAGCATGCAAACCCTCTCATTCCCTCCCGTCTCTCGCTCTATCGATTAGATCTGACGAGAGGCACTCTCTCACTGATCTCCCTCTCTCCCTCACCCCCTGTGGAATGCCGTGCGCTCTCGAAATGTTGTGAATCTTTGCAGCAATTTTTTTTGTAATTTCGATGAGTCTAACATTCTTCCAAAAATTAAAAAAAAATCGTTTAGTTTGAATTGAGATTTATCATATTGAAGTAGCTTGTTTACAGCTTGTTTCATACATTTTCGTCCCACGTTCAATTCACGTATTAATATTTAAATGTAATACGTATTCGGCTTATTGCGAAATTTATAAACTGGCGAAATTTCGCATAAAGCTGGTAAGATTTAATATTTATTCTTACTATTCTCATCCTTCCGCATTTTATAGATAGTTTTCGAGTGTCAAAACTGCCTCCTTCAAAAACATGTGTTCACGTACATTGTCCGTGTTTTAAAATGTTTGATCTTGTTTGCACCAAGCGCACGTCACGTGCGTTTGCGGAGACCCAGCAACGGGCCGTGGGGGAGGAGATAAATAGTAGATGTGTGCTGTTTATCTACCTCTTTGCGAACAGTATTTCCAAGCCCGACAGTCATGATTTTTTTTAAAAAAACTGTAATACTTGGGGGGGGAGACCCTGTTCATTTTTTCTTGTTTGGGAACTGGGTGCACCCGTGCTGTCACATCCCTCGTAAAATGCAGTTAAATAAATAGCCATGATCGAATGTGCAGAGTAATAGTGTGAAGTAAACACATGTGATGTGAGAGGCTGACATAACTACGCTACATCACAACTAATTTATCCGTGAACTCCATGCATACGCCCATACAATTAAAATTTAAGTGGCAAATATTGCAAATTGACGGAGTAAAAGACCGTTCATTGTTATACTATCATTCCACAGGCCGGTCAACCTTAAAGAAAGGACTTTGGAGAGAGAGAGAGAGAGAGAGAGAGAGAGAGAGAGAGAGCGTGCGAAATAGGCCCTGGGCTGTAGGCTTATAATAATTTTATTTATAACATTGAACGGACTAGAACATAATGTTCGATAAATGAGTAGTGGCGACAATAATAAAGAGGTCTCTAGATGGCTATAGTTTCAACCGTGAAATCATATACGATCATAATAGAGAGCCTCTAGAAGGAAAGCAATTGGGAAACTGTCGTGGAAGGACCCTACAAGGCAGATCAAAGAGATGCTAAAGATACCCGGTACCTAAAAATGTTATTTTAAAACAATATTCATACAAATACACTGAAATTGAATTTTATATTACGCACATTGAGGATACATAGACCAATGACAAATGTACAAAAATAAATATCCACCAGGGAAGGAGGAAAAACTTGAAAATTGCAATCCTATTCCGTTAATGGTTATAGGGAGAGAGAAGGCGGGAAGGTGGTTGGTCCTCTAATGGCAGATATCGTACAAGCCAACAGCGAGTTGTCAGTTAGGGCAGTTGCGTAAAAAGTAGAAGTGTAGCCAATCTTAGGGTTGGGTGATATCATATCAAGCAGATTGATAGGGACGTTCTTACTAGGTGTTGTGGGCGGGCGCTTAACAGTTCGCTCCATAGCGATTGATGTGAGAGTAGGAGAAATCGGTCTAGATGGAGAATTGTGACGAGAGGATCGGAATTGAGATGAGTAGCAATATGAATCAGAATTGTGCACTGCAGCTGATGTAAACTGACTCTCCGGTTCAGGAAGCACACTTGAGATGGAACGCTAAATATGGACGGTCACAGCGTGAAAGTATTTGCGAGTATATTTTCCTTCTAGAACAACATCAACTTAGAATTATCTCCGCTTAAGTCAGTTTTGACCTCCCATTACTCTCTGTGAAAAATTTATTCGATCACAGCCGGCATCATTCTTTTCCGAATCCATTATTTAAAATGGTGTCTGATTCCCTTCACCCTCTTCTTATACCCTTGCTGCCGAAGCAGTATAAAAACGAACTCGACGACTTCGACGTACATTCGTCTCTTGTCCCCGATTTGAAAGTTACAATAGGTGTACATGACTTTGACGGAATAAATAATGAATTAATTAATAGATATTGAACCTTGCCGGCGGTAGGTCTCGATAGTATAGCTGGACGAGTTTTCTGAGAGGTGACATGGCCAGAGTTCGCATATGAAAGAGGCTGCAAAATGACAATGTAACAATCGCATGTTTTACCTAAACAAATGAATATGTATTTCGATTTTCGCGTCATTGCGCGCCCCTAGCACATATATTAGTGCATTGTGTACATACCTTCTCATTCTTGACAGGCAATAAATTTTTGCTCTCTCTTGGTTTGTAAACGTAGGGCTGACTGCTCTTTGTCATTTCATGTATTGTTTTGGCTTCCTTTGCAGATATTCCTTTATGAAGTAGACTCTAAATAAGTTTTCAAGTTAAAAGGGACCTGGTACTGCAAATAAAGTGAATTTCAGATTATAGTGAATTTCAGATAATTTTCTTTCGATTCGAATGCAAAAAATTTTAGTTACGAATTTTCAAAGATCTCATTTTCAGCTAGGATGACCCGGCGCGACTGTGTTTAGTCATTCCAGCCAAAAATGGGATCTTTGAAAATACATAACCCATTTCGAAAAAAATCATAAAAATATGCGGGTTTTATGCATTCGAATTGTACGAAAATTCTGTCTAATCTGAAATTAATTTCATTTGGAGTACCAGGTCCGTTTAACTAATCAAATAAAGAAACAATATAATCCTAAATGCATTTGCACATATGAAAAATAGGCATATATAGAGTAAAAATGTTTTAGATTTAATATTTATAGAAGCGGCGATGCAGTAATTGTAAACTAACTTGGAAATTCGAGGATCCGGGGGTACCTCTTAAGCAAGATTCTTCTTTTTTCCCGCCACTTGATTATATCCGCATCGATATAAAATGAATATTATTTCATTTTGAGTTGGGTTGATGTTCACAAGACTATGTTGCTTATTCATTCGAGGCGTATTGATAAAGCAACTGTTTTAAAATTTAAAGTCATATTGCGCACTCTATCGAACAATCACAGATGGAGGATGCGTAAATTGTGAAGAACATGATTCGAACATCGTGATAATCGAAGGAAAAAAAACATACCTTAGCCATTTTTTCAGGGCGAATAGACCAAAGGCAGCTCTTCCTTCCCTGTTGGTCAGACTTTACTTCTGTCTTCAAAAAGCTTTTATTCAAGGACAAATTATGCCTCACTGAATTCTTCCAACCGGGAGGCGCATTTTGAAAGTATGGAAATTCAGCACTGAACAAATATAAGTATTAGAAGACTGTACATATATATATATATATATATATATATATATATATATAT